>CM053148.1:17512500-18762500 GCA_028571685.1 Heterohyrax brucei | reverse complement strand
TCTATGTATTAGGAATACTAATCTCTGCCCTGTGACTGTCACAAGTTTGAGATGCTCATATAAGCTCATGCTTTGAAGGATATAAATCACTATTAGAATGTCAATTCCTACTGCACCATTATGGTGAATCACCCCTACTACTGGCATGCCTTTGAGAGCAGAAGCTGACTCAACACAAAGCTGGTCTTATAAAGTACTTCTGACAATTACTGGTAGAAAGAAGAATGAATACATAAAAATATCATTCTCTGAAATTCACTCTGATAATAATCAGACATAACCAGAACAGGGTGTCCCTAGGTGGTGTCAACATACTCAGCTGCTAACTGGAAGGGTGGCAGTTCAAGTCCACTCAGAGGTGCCTCAGAAGAAAGACCTGGTGATCTATTCCCAAAAAATCTGTCACTGAAAAAGACATGGAGCACAGTTCTAGTCTGACATAGATGAGATTGCCATGAGTTGAATTAACTAGAAGACTTGGTTGCGCGGAGGGGAGGTTAAATCAGACTGGAGATTACATATCTACCTGTTAAAGTCTTTAAAGGAACTGACCCCTGGAGGTATTTTTGTTTTTACTGAATCATTGATTAAACTACAATATCTCTAAAGATCGTAAGTCTCCCTAACAAGTCACTATGCTGACACTCATCCACAGAGTTATTGCATGTTAAAGTAATAAAGATGGGACATGTGCTGATTTAATTAATTATAACTTGAAATAAAGCTGGTATGGCAGAAAAGTGGGGTGCCAAATAATAAAGAGCAAAGATCTGTATTGAAAATGATGTGACCACATTTCTCCTGCACAGCCTGGGGGTGATAAGGCATTGATCATGGTTGACAAGCCGGACTATGTAGCCAATATTTCCCAAACAGAGACAGTTATCCAAGCAGGTCTCTAAATACCCATAAAAGAATCCCACTATCCACGATCTGATTGTATTTATGTTTCAAAAGGTATATTGTGTATATCTTAGAGCAGTTAAGTGTTTTTACTACCTACTATTTTTAACCACCAGTACAAATATAAAACTTTTGTATTAAATAGATAATTCACAGTGCAAGAATTTTTCCACGGTTGTTGAAAGATAACGATATTTACCTTTTAATGCTTTCTGTCACCCTAAGACACCAGTGCTGAGAGTCATCACAATTATCTTCTTTTTGAAAAAAGAGACTTAATTACATATCACTGTGAATCTGTGTGAGTGAATGACAAAATAGTGGAGCAACGAATGTATTTCATTTACGGAATTTTCAAGTTTAGCCAAAATTTTTTTTAAAGTTATACAAATCTACCTCTTATCTCTCTTTCCTGCTAAGAACATGAAAGTCTGAGATCTGTCTGTTCACTGGTGCACCACCAGTACTTGGAACAGTGCTGGCACACAGTAGGGACTCAATACATTTATCTTAAATGAATCCTACAATACTGTATCTGAAGAATACATCAAGATTCACTTTGCTACTTGAACTCAAGAAAGCCAAATGTTAGAAGATATTTCTCAAAGTGAAATACTAAGAGCCAAAGAGGAGAGTATAAAAGAGCCAAGAAAAAATATACTTAGGGAAGCTCATTCCATTTAACTGTATCAGACTCATACTATTCCTCCCCTACAATAAACATCAGAATCTATGTATATGTTTGTAAATTAAATTACAAATAAAAATCATTGCAACTATATGCCAAGTCAATTATCACTAGCCTCAGCCATCTTCCTTTGATTTTGCCAAACATGCTGCCCTGAAGTAATTTTTTTAACTGTAATTTAATTTACTTCATACACTTCAAAAATGTGATGATTATTAATGTCCCAAATTCCTAATATTGAGTAAACCAGGAAAAGGCTACATGGCTGGTATATTAGTTAAGGTGTAGTCAGGAAACAGAAATTGAACCGAATACTTTTAAACAAGATGTTTAATATAGGAAATTGGATAACAGATGTATCCTGAAAGACACTGAAAGAAAAGAAAACAGATACAAAAATAACCCAGAGATTATTAACTGCAAAAAGTTATTTCCACTAGACTGGGGGAAGATAAAGGAAAAAGTGGTGTTACTAGGATCTTGGAGCTCAGAGGAAGGACCACCACTTACCTGATGCTCAGGTTTCTGAGTGGAGATGCTGAACATGAGATACTTGGTCCTTACCTGGTGAGGTGATCAAAATTTTCATTCCTGAGGGGCCTGACTTCTCAATAGGACTGCTTTATTTTGGTTGTTGTAGTTTCTATTAATCTTTGCTATTGTGCACAGCCAAGTCATCCCAGAGAATCTCTTGGGTTCCAGACACAATCTTCCTCCTTACTCCGGTGGTATAGCAACAACAGAATTTCCATTGGTAACTGGGATCGATCACCTTTTCTGAATGACTTCCAGAGGCATGTAACAATTTGGCTGAATCTTAGAAACACACTAATTGAAAAAATTTAAATCCCAGTATTGTTACTGGGATTCTTTTTAGGCGATTGTAAAAAAGTAGAAAGTTAACTTTGGGGAAATATACATAGGTGCAATAAAAGTGCACAAAAAAGAAGCAAGGGAAAGATGAGCACTGGAGTCAGCACGTGCGTCTGGGGATGTTTACAATGCAGTATTTTGACAGAGAGAGAGAGAGATGCCCTGCACAGAGCAATGACGAGAGTTTTTCTTCAATCAAAGATTGGCTTTAGTGACAGAGATCTGGAAGGGAGAGTGGTAGTGATGAAATCAGTTCAACAGGCAGCCCTCAGAACAATCTAGAGAAGAGTGAAGATACAGACAAAGGAATTAGATGTTGCAGCAATGTAGAAACACAAACAATCAAAAGCAGTAGTTTTTATAGCAAGGTTTCGAGGCTGAACCACTAAGAGGAAACATATGCCTTTAAAGAAAAGAGTGAACAAGAGGCTAATTTAAGAAAAAATAAATTCTGTTTTCAGTGTGTTTTCAAGAGTTTCTGTGGGACACTTTAATACAGTTATTTGGTTAAATAGTGGAATGAAGATATGAAACTTTGGAGCAAAATTCATAGAAGACAGATAAGAGTGGCATTGGTATGTTACGGAAACAGACAAAAATCATCTAAGAGTGTAGCTGAAGAATACTGTAGAATGAATAAATTTCAGGAAAGGGAGTCATAGTGGAGAATAAGGATTCTAGTAGGGGTCACAAAAAAAACTTGTACAATCCAGACTTGATGTTTCCATAAGTCAAACTGTGTGCCTGTTTCAATTTTTTCTTGTAATCAGTCCTAGTACATGGCACAGCTTATTGTCCCTGGGGTGCTCCAAAATATTTTTTTAAAGAAAGAAATGAAACAATAACCAGTACAAGAAAGCAGTAAGTATGACAAAGGAAGTTCAAAACATGTTACGTAGGTTCAGAGAAAGACAGTGCACTAAATATCAAATACAGGTGTGACTGTATTTACTATAACATGTGTTATTGTTTCTTAACTTTCAAAAGAGCCCAGTGGAATAGGTGGTAATGGCACAGATGAGAAGCCCAGCGTTGTAAAAGGTTAAGTGTCTTGTTCAACCTTTTTCAGGAACACAGATTGGAAATCTAGGATTTGAGTCAGGTTTCCTGATGATTCGTGCTCTTCTCCCGACAGTTCAGCTGACACGCAGAGGAAACACAAGGGAAAAGCTCTAAGTCAGGCGGCATTTGTTCACAACCTGAAAGCACAGCCGGAGTCTGACAAGCAGAGATGTCACTCCAACTGTAGTACATATTTACCCGGTGCCCTCCCTCCACCAAGATATTTTCATAAGAGTACTATGCTAATTTTTTACAGCAACAGGTGCAGAAATACCTCTGAGGGGGAGAAAGAGGGTGTGGTTGACAAAAATAGAAAGCATGCATTATTTTCATAAAAATACAGTAAAAGCATGAGTTCTACAGAAGAGATGGGACACGTGGAGCTTACATAGAAAATCCTCATGGGGTGAGCCGGTGACAGAACTCTCGGCTTCCACGCAGGAGATGTGCATTCCGTCCCTCGTCAACACAGCTCATGCACAACCACCACCAGCGGCGGCTCCCACGCTGCTGCACTGCTGCAAAGGTTTCCGTGGAGCTTCCAGGCCAAGACTGGCTTGATAAAAAGGCCTAGCAATCTCCTTCCAAACATCTGGCAGGGAAAACCCTCAATAATCTGACCAGGCAGTGTTCTGTCCTGTTGTGCATGGGTTCGCCTAAGTCAGGGGTCACTTCAACCACAGCTAACAACAACCTTTTTATTCGTTTTGGAGAAAGAGAAGACAATGTTATAGGAAATCAACCGACACCCAAGGAGGGAGGTAGCAGCCGTTTACTGACGCAGGGCTAGCAGGCCAGCGGGGGTTCACAGACCTCCGACGACTGGCCCCGTGGGGAAGCCGAATAGGCTTTTCTGGCCGAGGCAGGGCGGGGAGATGGCAAGGCAGGGAGCCGTGGGCAGAACGGGGTGGGAAAAAGGGGCAGGGGGCCGGTGCAAACGGGGCGGAGGTACACGTTACAATTCGGGGAACTGTCTTTCAGGGGTTTTCCTTCACAATAACTTTACCACAATGAGCAGAGCAAGGAGCTGGGAGCTGCTCAATTCCTCAATCTGACTCCCGAGCTACAAGGAAGCACGGCCTATACTGAATGTAATTTTGGCACCAAGTGGCAGCCAAGCAGGTATACAGGGGAAGGAAAAGTCTACAAGGTGTCCAGGAAACAGAGAGTGATGTAGTTCTTGTCAGACCTCTTGTTTCAGAATAGGATCTGGGTGATGATTTTCCTTCTGATTTGTTCCTCCTGTTGTAAGTCTCCCGTTCAGGTCAATCAGCAGTCACAGCTGGCCCTTCTGCACGTGCGGGCAGGCCAAAACTGGCTGGGGCTAGTTTACGGACTAGTGGACATGGACTGGCGTTCATAGCGTCAGCATACAACCCTCCCTGGAGTTGTAACAATTCCTTAAAGGATAAGGGTTGATGACTCATCTAGCTACTTCTGGCTTATACAAGTCAGAGTTTTAGAATCCTAAAAACATATAAGGAATGATCAGCTCCTGCGGGGAACAGCAAAGAAGATTTGAAACAGAAGACACAAAGGAAAAATTAGTCCTAAGACTAATGAACCAAAAATACCACAGCCTCCACCAGAATGAGCCCAGCACTACTTGATAGAGTGTGATTACCACAATGGACTGCTCTATGGGGATACAACAGAGGGTGGGTCATTGTGGTGGTCAGGATTATGTCAGCTTGGCTACTCCTTATTTGGCTGCTGTATTAAGCAGCAGGGCAGGGTCTGTGGTGGCTCCCCGCCCCTCAGCTCTCATCTCTCGACCTTCCACTACTACTGCTGGTCTGCTCACGTAGCCAGGAGCTCCTGCTCTCTTCTTCTGGCGTCTGGTTCCTGGACTTGAACTAGCAGCTGTTGGATTCATCAATCTTTACAGTCGGCACTTGAGAGTCCTGCTCCCTGACCTGCCGATCCTGGGTTCACCACCCTCTGCCGCTCCATCTCGCCACCAGCTAGGGATCTACTGACCTACACAACCGGTGATCTAGAACTCTGGTCTCTGACCTGCTGACTTTGGGTTCCTCAGCTTCCGTGGCCACGTGAGGCTTGTGCCAGAACTTGGGACATCCAGCTTGTGTGATTGTGTGAGCTGTTTCCTATATCTGTATCTATCTATCTATCTATCTATATTATAAATCTTTCCTTGTACCTACACGTGTTACTGGTTTTGTTTCCCTAGAAAACCCAGCCTAAGACAGTCACAGACAGAGCCAGAGACAAATGTGAGTCATTCTTGAGGTTCACCTTTCAGTGAACTCAGACAGGGCAATAAAACAAGAGACAATAGATAAATGGTACCTGTACCAAAGGGTAAGACACACACAGCATTGGGGTTGGGGATACCAGCACAGCTTGTCCAAGGCAAGGTCTCAAAAGTTCCATTGAAAAAAAAACAAAAAAACAAACCCAGTGCTGTCGATTCTGACTCACAGTGACCCTGTAGGACAGAGCAGAACCACCCTATAATTTTCACGGAGTACCTGGCAAATTCAAACTTCCAACCCTTTGGTTAGCCAACATAACATTTAACCACTATGCCACCAGGGTTTCCAGAAGCTCTGTGGACACATCCAAACTCCTTGAGGGACCAAATTGTTGTGCTGAGGGCTGTGAGGACTGTGGCCCTGGGGAACATATAGGTCAGTTGGCATAACATAAGTATACGCAAAGTGAGGTGCTAAGTAATTTTCAGTTTACCTTATTTAGTCTTAAGTGACCACTGTTTTGTAGATAAGGAAACTGAGCCACCTGGAAGTAAAGCCTCTTGGCCCCAAACTCAAAAGCTAGCAGAGCCAAGATTTGGACTCAGGCAGATAGTCTCCAGGACCCTTCTATTATACTCCTCCTAGAAGCTTTAGTGGCCTTCTCCTGCTGCCAGGTAACAACTTTTGAAACAGCAGCAGTGAAAAATGATCCTTTTAGTCTCTGTTCCACAACCTCACAGCCATCAGTCAATGCAAGCTGATCCCATTCCTACTGAAGGAGGTGCCACAGACTTCCACAAGAAGCACATGATAGCAACGTAAAACACAGACGTCACACTCCATTTGTGCTCCTGGTTTCCCTGGAAGTCACAGAGAAATTTCAAATAGTATGGTGTTGGGCCATAGGTTTGGGAGAAAAGAAATTAGAGGAAGAACTCCTTCTCTGAAAGTATGCTTTCTCTGTTCCTCACAAAAGCGATAGTGAGAATCTGGTGTCCTCTGAGAACAAATTCTCATTGTGTAGCTGAGGAGCAATGGGCCTGTGCTCTCAGATGGCCCCAGCAAGCATGGGAAGATGTCCACATGCTGCCTCAGACCCCAGCCCTGCCCTGTCCCAGGGGCCATGAAACAGTCTTCTTTGTCTGAATGATTCCAACCTTTTCCACATCTGGAAATGTGTTTACCAAAACATATGTAATACTGAATTAGGTGCCAAGTACCCTGCAAGTACTAGCTTATCTTAACAAGGGGGCATCGCTGCTACAGTCTCTTCACAGACGAGGAAACTAAGACCTAGAGGAATTCAATAACTTGCTTGTGGTCTCAGAGATAGGAAATGGTCAAACTCAGGCTGTGTGGCTCCAGAATCCAAGCTCTCAGTCTCTGTGGTTTGCTGCCTCTATACCTTAGGCTGAATAGGATATGTTCTAGGATCAGTTTCTGGCTGTCACTGTCCTCGTTGTTAGCTGCCATCAAGTGAGTCCCTGACTCATAGGAACCCCATGTGCCAGAGCTGTTCCACAGGGTTTCTTGGCTGTAATGTTTATAGAAGCAGATCACCAGGATTTTAGTCCACAGAGCCACTGTGTGGGTTCACACAACCAACCTTTCCATTACAAATGATTGCAAACCACTTGCACCACCCAAGCTCCTTAACTTTCTGTTATGATCAGGTTAAAGTGTAGGCATCAAAGCCACATCTCTGTGACAGACATCTTAGACAGACACAAGACCTGAGAGGCAGCAGGGGTCACTGGTTCTCTGTGATACCTATATCCATCCTTCCTTCTATCCTTGTTGTTTAAAAACAACAATCACAGAAATGTCTAAGATCGTGTTTAATATTTAGAACTTTTTTCTAAATATTATTTAGAACAGTTAGTATGTTTAGTATTTAGAATCTGTCCAATATCAAACAATTTGTCTTGTATAGCTTCAGAGGGAAGGTCTATGATTAATTCCACTTCCACTAATATTGGTTTGTAACCTATTAGGTGTCAGACACTATGCTAGATACGGGGTTTTCATCCATGTTAACACCAAGCAATGGAAATCGGAACAGCATATACTTTAGTTCCATGAAAGATAAAATTTCTAGTTAATTACAAATGATGGTACACAAATAGGCTACCTTACCAAGTAGGAAACTCACCAGGCAGGGTTATCACAAAAGAGTATCTTCTCCAGGTAGAAAAATATTCTAGAGCCTTGCTACTGAAAGTACGCGCCAATGCCTAGCAGCACCCAGTCACCCTGGAGCTTGTTAGAAATGCAAAAATCTCAGATCCCACTCCAAAGCTGTTGCCACTGAGGTGATTCTGATTTATAGTGACCCTATAGGACAGAGCAGAATCGACTCATAAGATTTCCAAGGAGCAGCTGGTAGATTCAAATTACTGACCTTTTAGTTAGCAGCCAAGCTCTTAACCACTGCTGAATCAGAATCCGCATTTTAACAAGAAGGATCCTGTTAAAGCATCTGAGGACAGGCGCTCAGTATGTGCATTACAGTCAGAAGCACTATTCTAGAGACATCCGCATCACCTGTAGTTCTCTGTCACCTGTGATAAAATATTACAAAATAATAAGATAGTTTCAGTGTCCTTGGTGAAACCATAAACATTATAATTTGTACTAACTTTTAATCCTGAAATCTACCTATCTGACAGTTTATAATACTGTGGTGGCTTTTATGTTGCTGGAAGCTATGCCGACAGTATTTCAAATGTCAGCAGGGTAACCCATGATGGACAGATTACAGTAGACCTTATGGACAAAGACAATCTTGGAAGAAAAATCTCGTGATCGACTCCAAAAAATAGGCAAATGGGAACCTTACACTTTAAAACCGAATACTGTCTGACTTACTTAGAACACATCATCAGGAGAGATCAATTGCTGGAGAAGAACACAGTGTTTGGTGAAGCAGAGGACCAGCAAGGGCAAGCAAGACCCTCAATGAGATAGACTGGGTCAATAGCCGCAATACTGGGACTCAAACTTGCTGGTGATGATGAGTGTGATGCAGGACTGGGCAGTTATATCTTCTGTTATATGTGGGATTGCCATGAGATGGAGTTGACTCAACAGCAGTCTGTCTATCTGTCTGTCTATCCGTCTATCTACCAACCTACCTATCATCTATCTATCCATCCATCCCTTAAGTATACATCTTTTTTATAAAAGTACTTAAGGTGAGTTCACATACAGCCCTTCTTATCTATGGTAACACACAGTGGCTGTCCCGAGGAAAAGCACTGTGTGATTGTTTTGAGCCGACATCCAATGCAGCCACTTTTCCCCTGGAACATCATTTTATTTAAAAGAACAACTGACAGACCAACTACGGTTATCCAGACTTGAGTATCTGCAGACATTTCTTGAAGTTCAAAGGAAATGCACCTGCCTTTCCAAGGACAACAAGCAATGCTTGTTGCCAATGATGATCTTCAAACCTCCAAATAAATACTAGAACTTTAAGAGGCTTGCATCTGCCACCAGAAGCTTGACAAAAACAAAAAAAAAACAAACCCACTGCCGTCAAGTCAGTTCTGACTCATGACAACACTACAGAACGGTGTAAACCTGCTCCATAGAGTTTCCAAGGACAGCCTGGTGGATTCAAAGTGTCAACCTTTTGGTTAGCAGACACAGCACTTATCTACTACTCCACCGGGGTTTCCTAAGTGTCGCAACGTTTACAGACTTGCCTGATGAGACCAGTATGATTTTAACAAGTGTGATTTTTTTTGATGTATAGAGAACTGTGTAAACATTTGGAAGCGCTGAATAACAGTATTTTTGAACTGTTCAATGCATATTATAAAACCATGGAAAGTGTAAGACTGACCAGTGGATTTTAATGTGAAAGAAGATGAAAAGTCCACTGACGTGGTACCTGATACCATATTGTTCCTAATCTTTAAGAAATTATGAATTGTCAAGTTTTAGTGTAGTACTGAAGGAAATAATATTTATTGACATTCGATTATTATTTGAAAAGGCCCCTCCCATTTCTAATTATATGTCTGGATAAGACCACAGTTTCCTCTTTTTCTTCAGTCAAACTAAAATAGCACAACAGGCTGAATTCAGAAACAGATGTAAGAATCCAGCTGGTTTCTGCTAAGTCAGACATTAAAAAGGTTTGAAAAATATAAAACAATGCCACTGTTCACACCAAAATTTTGGTTTGGAAAATACAGTTACTTGTCATAAAATCATATTATTTTATAACATAGAGAGGACTTCACTATTGTTTTTAGGTGAATGAGTAAGCAGTTTAAATTTTTCTGTGTTAATTCTAATACAGTAAGTATTGACAAGTATAACCTACATAAACAAAAGTTTCTGGAGTCCTAAATAGCTTTTAAGAGTAGAAAGTGGTCATGAGATCAAAAAACTTTAGGACCACTACCCCCTATAAACTAATCTGTGGTGTGTCTGCCAACTGGATTATAAACTCATTGAGGACAGTAACTGTTTCTTTCATCTTTGTATCTCTGGAAGCGATGAAAACCCTCACTCTTAGGCAGCAGTTGAAATCTCAGTTCAGTTCTTTAATGCTTTAACACAGCCTGTCTCATGTGTGAATGGCTCAGTGGTCTACCACATGAGGAAACTAGAGCTCAGAGAACTTAAGAAACTTGCTCAGCTGTAATTCAAGCCCATTCTATCCTACCAATCATGTATGACAATGCTGTGCCTCTCAAAGCTGTAGGACTGAACCTGTACAACCATGTTCACCACAACACGATTCACAGTAGCCAAAAGGTGGAAACAACCTAAATGCCCACCAGAGGAAAAATGGATAAACAAAATGTGGTGTGTATATATATATATACACATATATATACACACACACAATGGACTACTACTCAACCATAAAGATAAATGAAGTTCTGATACATGAAATACATGGAGGAATCTCGAATACACTGTGCTGTGTAAAATAAATCAATCACAAAAGAACAAATGTTATATGAGTTAACTTGTATGAAATAACAAGAATAGGCAAATGCATAGAGAACAAAGTTGATTAGTGACTACAGAAAGCAGAAATGGGTGAAGTGGAAGTCATTGTTTAGGAGGCACTGTATTTCTGTTTATGGTGATGGAAAGTATGACAACGATTATGGTGAATGGTTGTACAACATAATTAATGTAATTGATATCACTAAACTGTACATCCGAAAATGTTGAATTTCCTAATATTGTGTCATATATATCCTTACAAGACTAAAAAAAAGAAAAAAATTTTAAACTTTCAAGACTGAGAAAGAAAGTTGAAGAAAAGGTTTCTGGGATATTCATCTGGTCAAACTGGGGAAACCTGAGTTAGACTGGGGCTCCCTTGAGGTGTGATCTCTCTAGAATTAAAGAGGTCCAAGAATAAGAACTCAGCACAGGTCGTCATCAAGCCTCAACATCCCATCACTTTCTTCTCAGTTCATGTTCATTCAGCTGTGCACTGATATCAAGTGCTACATGTTACATCAGTGATGGCAATAAGCAGAGGCTGGCTGTCACCTGCTTCTACTTTCTTCTTAAAAGGAACAGGTCACTCTTCACCTTTTGCTCATCCATGACAGAAAAAAAAAAAAATTAAACCAGATTTTCTTAACATGGAGTTATAGAGTGGTTTCTTTGTTCAATGAAATGAAATAATATACTTAAACCAGTAACTTCCTAGTTTAAAGTGTGTGTCATACTAGCACTTCTAGAACACACAAGAAATAGGGTGCTGTTTCAAAAGGAATCCAAGAAGAATCTATATTTGCATGTCACTCATACTCTGTGTTTGCATACTGTCTGTGTACCCTGATTAGATAATGAGAAGGGAAGCTAGAAGGAGGTGAGTTCTATAGCAGAAAGAAGGCACTCCATTTGTTCAATGTTATTTCAGCTCCCTCCTGCCCCAAGGACATTTTATCTACTATCTGCAAGGATGAGATTCAGGTCGCTGGCTTCTACATAATGTGGAATTTTCAGAAGATGTTAAAAAGAGCAGTGACATAGCCTCCACTTGGCCTAGGATTATCATCTCTAGAAGAAGAGGAAACAGTAAAATCTTCTCTGAGCCAATAGTGTTCCACCCCATCTGGTATTTTTCCTGATACTGAAGGCCTCTCTCTGGACTTCACTAGAAAATCTCCAAAACACAAGGCTAAAAGAAGTAGCTAAAACTCACTTAGCTGCTCTTCTGGTGTGGAATGCCAGAGTCCTACGGGGACCACAGAAGTGTCACGCACAAGTCTCTACTTGCCTTAGCTTCTTTTGGACCAGGTCACAGCAGGGACACAGCACTGAATTCTCAGACCTCTTGGGATTCGGTACCTCACAAAATTCATTATCTTCAATTCAACAGACCTGGAGATCGGCCCAACCTGCAGCTAAGAACAGCAGAACCCTAATTCCAGGGGCACTGATGAAATCACAAGATGAGTCAGAGAAAAGGCAGACAGTGGCATCAAGTTCTGGAAAAGTACAAAAGGGAGGCTATGGATTGGCATCAGGCTTCCTGTGGTTGTCTGTGAATGCAGCTATCAGGGGTGATGTACACTGGAATAATCCAGTTGCTGATCTGGGACCCTGGCTCCTTTATTCTGAAAGTGGACCAAAGCAAAAGGTTTCTCTGATACCATGAGACAAAGGAGAAACTGGACAAGATGCAGTGATGGCAATAATCATTATTCAACACATCCAGCACATGAAGCAATTTTCTTTTTCGTAGCTTCAGCAGAGGTTATCACCGTCTTGTTGTCCACTGGGAGACAAGTACATGAAACAGGTCAGCCAGTAACAGCCTCAGTGAATGGCAAGAACCTCCAGGTAGGGACCGGGAAAGGGAGGCACACAGCTCCTCTCCAACTCTCCTTCTCTCCTTTGCCCCTTACCCATCACAGCCTGTGGTCAGGTAGCCCACCTCTCACACAGCATTTCTGCAAACAGTCCTATAACAATAGTGAGGATGCTGCACTTCTTTAGCAGCCCAGTGGGGCAGAGACCCAGGTCCTTAAGAACTTACAGACAATGAGAAACACTGTGATATACGGAATCAGTACTGGTTTCTCTCCAGGTAATCCCATGATGATTTTTTTCACTAAACCTCCACCCTTTGTAGAAGACATATCTGTACACATACACAACCGTATGAGCACACATGTTCAGGATCACACAGAGAATTAAGGCATTAAAAGGGCATTAATCATGCAAGGTTCTTTATTTATGAAACCTCTATAAAGCACAGGTGTCACTACATTACTTTGCCCTCCATTGTACACATTCTGTGAACCCATGGCTTTATACTTAAAGTATGTTATATATGGGTGAAGTGCTGAGTATTATTTGCAAGAGATGACCTGAAAGTTATGACTAAAGTACGGTAAAAGGGGAAAGAAAGGAGGATGATAAAGGAAAAGCAGAAGTGGAATTAGCGCTGAGATTTCTAATTCTGCTAAATCAGAACTCAATAAGAGACAAGCTCACGGAGGATGCAAACAGGGCTGATGGACTTCCAGGATATGCTTCACTTCAGAGAGGGGGAAAAAAGGGACCAAGGAAAAGGGGTTCCATGGGTTAATTCCTCAGCCAATATACTGTTCATTGTTTCATTCGCTTTCTTTATGTCTCTGTAAAGATAACATTTTCTACCTATTCCTGTGGCCAGGAGTGACCAGGACTCTATTAACTCACAGCAACACATGCATGTAAAATGACTCACAAAAAGGCTCATGCTGTTCTCCTTCCCTGATCACCTCTGTCCAATCTTCTTTTCCATTTGTTGAAGCTTATTTATTCACACAACAGATATACTCACTGACTGCATATTGTACCAGGCTCAGTGCTAATGCCAGATTTCAAAGGAGAATGAAATAGGTGTTTTCTCTACCTAATTTCCAAGATTCTCCCCATATAATAGAGGACACGGACAAGAAAATAGGTGGTTACAATGCAGGTGACACCTGCTGGGGTGAGGGAAGGTTATGGAGGTACAGAAACATCAGGAGGTCATGAACATGGGTTTGTTGTGAGGGATGGGCCCGGGAAGGCTTTCTAGATGTGACATCTAATCTAAGACTTGATGTTTGGCAAAGACTAATGAAGGGGAGAGGGAAGTCTATTCCAGGCAGAGAAAAATAACATGGAACAAAGCCCAGAAGTAAGTAATCAAAATTAGATTAGTAGAATTGGAGTAGAGAGGTCCTTGAGGGGTAAGAGAAGATGGGATCAGTCTGTAATAAGTGCCAATGATGCCCAAGGACCACCAGGCCATCTTAAGAAGTCTAGAATTTACCCTGAGAGTAATGTGGAGACCTTGGATGATTTCTCAAGTGGAAAGACCAAATCAGATTTGATTTACAGAAAACTCATTCCCAGAGTAATAAGTGACTCACGCAGCAGAGGTGCATGACTGGAGGCAGGCAGAGCAATTCCTCAAATCCAAGTTAGAAATCACAGTGCCCTGATCCACGGCAGTGGCGACTGGGATAGAGAGAAGTTGGTAACTTGAACTATACTGAGAAAGCAAAATTGCCACAATTCAGTGATAATTTAGATGTGAGAGAGCAAAAGAAAGCCAGTGATAAGACCCAATTATCTGGCCAGACTAACTGTGTAGACAGTGGTGGTGATAATGATTTATGTGTTAACATGTTTTTACCGATTCCAAAACCCCTTTCCCAGTAGCTGTGGTTTTTGAAGTACTGGAAAAATACGGGAAAGACAGAGTTAACCCGTAAAATTCTAAGTTTATCCATTTAAGACTTCCACGTAAACTGTATAATAGCTAGGTTGACAAACATCTCAAGATAAATATGCTGGATTAAAGCTTACATAATATGGTGAAAATCCTCTTCTCCCAATGAAAACAAATCTTTGTTTTCCCATGGCACTAAACCCATCACATACAAATGTTGTGTTGAACCATATGAAATTGCTTTTTCTGTAGCTTCCAGACAGTACAGTACAGGAAAATTCTTATGATTCACCCCAATGCTGGTACATCAAGATTAGAGTTTTGCATGATTTTCGGAATTTACAATCCAAGTACTAGCAACTTCAGACACTGACCCACCTTTCTACTTCCAGGAATGGGATGGGAAAATCCGTCCAGCATCTCAGAATTCTGTCTCCTGGGTTTCTCCAAACAGAAGGAGCAACAGAAATTCCTCTCTGGGCTATTCCTGTCCATGTGTATTGTCACTGTGGCAGGCAATTTCCTCATCATTCTCACCATCATCTCTGATACCGATCTTCACACCCCCAAGTACTTCTTCCTGGCCAACGTTTCCCTCACTGACATGTGCTTTGTATCTACCACAGTTCCCAAGATGCCAGCAAACATATGGATCCAGAATAAATTTTATACCTGGGTTCTATCTCAACTGTATTTTTTCATGTTAGTTGAAATGCTAGAGGCATTCCTCTTGGCTATCATGGCCTACGACTGCTACACGGCCATACGCCGCCCACTCCATTACATCACGGTCATGAGCCCTGGGCTCTCTGTCTGCCCAGTTATTGCATCTTGGATCGTGAACACCCTCCACTCCCTACTGTACATGCTCCTGATGACCAATCTGTCCTTCTGTGCAGACCATGAGATCCCACACTTCTTCTGTGACATCAACCCTCTCCTGAGGCTGTCCTGCACAGATCCTTTTATCAGTGAACTAGTGATCTTCACCCATGAGAGACTGGAAGTTCTGCCTCGTAGGCTTTGCCTAATTATCTGTTACAGGTATATTTGCTCAACCATCCTGAAGATCCCCTCAGCTCAGGGAAAGCAGAAAGCCTTTCCACCTGCAGCTCTCATCTCTCTGCAGTCTCACTTTTCTTTGTGACTTCCCTTTGTGTTTATGTGAGTCCTCCCTCTACTTGCTCAGCACAGAAGGGCACAGTTGTCTCAGTGATGTATACTGTGGTTACCCCAATGTTGAACCCCTTTATCTATAGTTTAAGGAACAAAGACATCAAGTCTTCCTGGAGAAAGCTCATTTGCAGTTAGAAAAATACATTCCCTTTAGAATTCCCTGAGTGGCACAAATGGTTAAGCACATCACTACTAACTGAAAGGCTGGCAGTTCAAATCCACGCAGAGGCACCTGAGAAGGCATGGCTTATTACAGCCAATAAACAAGAGACTGATGACATGGGATATCAGAAAAGCCCTTTATTTTTTTGTACAAGGAAAGGAGCAATCAAGGCTTTTACCTCCAGGACTGCTTGCAGGCAGCTTGGGGAGGTGGGCTTTTATAGAGAGTAGACTAGGAGGCGCAAGCTCATCATAAATATTCAAGATTGACCTTCACCCTGGTACTCAGAACTTGAAGATGACTGCATATTGTCTTTAGACAAATGCTGGATCCCCCAGGTTGGAGGAAGAGGTTCATTTTCTTTCATTAGGTTGTTAAGTCTCCATCCACAAGTGAGCTGAGGCCAGTTGTGGCCTGTTCTGTGGTTATCCTCTCAAGGACAGTGTCAGAAGAAAGTGTAGCTTATACTGGTCCGTGTAGGAGGATAAGCCTGAGCTGCTGTCTCTGAAAAGGGTTAGACTCTGAGGCTGCCTGCATCATTATCATATTTAAATTTCTTGACAACATAATGAAGTAGAGCTTATATTTGTTCTGACTGTTGTTTTTAACTATCTACAAGGAATTTTCCCAACAGGTGCCTGGACTTTTTTCCTTCCACTTTATCTGAATAAGCAATTTTTTACACTTCAAAAGGCTTAGATTTAAACAGGATCTAATCTCTACTTTTTCCTAAAGGTTGATTTTACCTCCAAAAACTCCCGTTGAAGTTAAACTTGACTCAGCCTTCAAATGTATCACTAAACCTCCATGTCGAGAATCTTTATAACAATTGATTTTAGAAATACTGCTTTAGTTAAGTTGCATCACAAGTAAGCGGCTCGCATTAGACTAGAAATTGACATGAAAAACGTTCGTAGCAACCTGCCCCTAGGAAATCTCCTCCCAGCCCCACCTTATTTCTCTGCATTTGTTTGATGCCAGCAAACCCGTTACACCACCTGTTTAGATCCCTGCTTGTTCTGTTTGTGAAGCGAAACATGCTGCAGCTGTTAACCCGAACATGCATTCTGTGGTGAAATTAAACTTTATTCCTTCAATAATATTTTTTATTATGATCAAGTGAAAGTGTACAATCTGAATCAGTTTTGTATATCTGCCTATCTGCACCTCCATCTGCTCACCTAACCCTGTCACAACATACTCCACCTTTTCACTCTTCTGGTATCCTCTTAACAAACGCCTGTTCCCTCCTCTCCACCCTCTCCTCTCCCATCTAGAAGGAAACCAGGACAGCCTCCTATAAATGTGTAAAACCATAAAGTACACACATCACATGTTCATTCTGTGCCCCCAAGACCAGTCCATTCTTTGTCTGAACGGTAGACCTCAGTACCGGTTTTGGGTCAGGGCAGCAGCAAGCCTAGGGGCCATGCTCCCAGCGGAACGTCCAGGCTGTCAGACCATCAGTTCTGGTCTTTTAGCAGAGCGCTTGAACCGCACGCCTCTTTTTCTTATGTTACCTGTAGGGCTCTACATATTCCTTCAATAAAAGTTTTGATTTAACATATCAGAGTGTTGATCCAGTGACCTTATTAGCACACTGCAGTGACAATGGGTTCAGCTCAGTGCAAACAGACTCTACCGCGAAGGGCGGTTGTTGACATTCCGCTGCCTTCCTATTTATCCTACATTAAAACAGCACTCTACCCTGTGACAGTGAAAGGCAGTCCAGGAAAGCAGTAGGCACCATGGGTTCTAGCATCAGACTGAACAAATTCAAATTTGGGGTTTGCCACTTACTTGTAGGCAGTGTGTCCTTAGAAAATTACTTAACCTTTCAGAACAAATATAAGCTCTACTTCATTCTGTTGTCAAGAAATTTAAATATGATAATGATGCAGGCAGCCTCAGAGTCTAACCCTTTTCAGAGACAGCAGCTCTGGCTTATCCTCCTACACGGACCAGTATAAGCTGCACTTTCTTCTGACACTGTCCTTGAGAGGATAACCACAGAACAGGCCACAACTGGCCTCAGCTCACTTGTGGGTGGAGACTTAACAACCTAATGAAAGAAAATGAACCTCTTCCTCCAACCTGGGGGATCCAGCATCTGTCTAAAGACAATATGCAGTCATCTTCAAGTTATGAGTACCAGGGTGAAGGTCAATCTTGAATATTTATGATGAGCTTGCGCCTCCTAGTCTGCTCTCTATAAAAGCCCACCTCCCCAAGCTGCCTGCAAGCAGTCCTGGAGGTAAAAGCCTTGATTGCTCCTTTCCTTGTACAAAAAAATAAAGGGCTTTTCTGATATCCCATGTCATCAGTCTCTTGTTTATTGGCTGTAATAAGCCATGCCAAGCAAAACCTGGTGTTTTCACCCAGAACCAATAATGTATGTATGGCATTGATTGTGATCATTAAATAAGAATATAAGCATGCAAAAGGCTGCTTCCTAGTATGCAGGTGTGTTTTCAATAAATGCTAGCTTTTGTTATGGTAGTTCTTGTTAAAAGCTGAGCAGCAGCAGCAAAGTGAATTCACTGTCAAGCACTGCTGCTAAGGAACTACCTACGGTCTCCCAGGTGCTCCTTGGGAACGCTATGGGGTGATTCTACTCTGTCCTATAGGGTTGCTATGAGTCAGAAATGGAAACCCTGGTGGCACAGTGGTTAAGTGCTACAGCTGCTAACCAAAAAGCAGGCAGTTTGAATCCACCAGGCACTCCTTCTAAAGTCTATGGGACTGCTCTGAAGTAAGTGGCTAGAACTAACTCCATTTCCTTCCATGCATACCTGTTTTTCTTAACAGTCCGAGCTTCCTATCTCATAACCTGGTTTCAGCTGGAAGATATTATACTGAGTGAAATCAGTCAGCAGCACAAGGACAAATATTGTGTGAGGCTCCTACTATAAGAACTTTAAAATAGACTTAAGTACAGAAGAAAAGACTCTTTGATGGCTACAGGGGTAGGAAGGGAGGGAGATAGTTGCTAGAAATTTGGCTGGGTGAAAGCAGTGACAGCACGTGGTAGAAAACACATCAACTTAACCGGACTTCACCATTAACTGAAACCTCTTCTAATTTTAACCCAATACTGCAAGGATAGAGTAGCAGGGGTGACGGTCTGGGGACCACGTCCTCAGGCGACATTGAGGCCTAATGGCACAATTAGCCTATTGCCAAGAGAGTCTTCTGCACTCATATTGGTGAGTGGTGTCTGGGGTCTTAAAAGCTAGCAAGCTGCCATCAAATGGTCCCAACTTATCCAGAACAGATGATCACTGAGAACAACAAAGGCTTGAGGGAAAAAGAGCCCAGCAGACATAACGAATCACGTGAATGGGAAAGAATATCAGCATGTGACCCGAAGAACAAGACGGTGCTCAGCCACCACCCGCACACAATTTTGAGGCCCTGTGGCAACATAAGAAAAAGAGGGGTGCAGCTCAAGAACTCTACGAAAAGACTACAATTGATGGTAGGACAGCTTGGGGATCCCTTGGGAGCATGGCCCCTAGACCTGCTGCTGCCTCTGTCTAGAAAACACTACTACGGTCAACTCTTTGGATGAAAATGGACTGGACTCCACGACACAGCGTGACCACGTGGTGTGTGTACTTTATGTTCTGTGCATTTATAGGATGCTGTCCTACTGGTCTCTTTCTAGATGCGAGAGGGTTGAGGCGAGGAGACAGGAGATTGTTAAGAGGACACAGCACAGATAGAATGACAAGGAGGAGTGTGCTATCAGGCAAGGAGAGCAGACGGAGGTGCACATAGGCAGGCATGCCAATTTAATTTGGATTGTATACTTTTCACTTAATCACAATAAAAAAAAAGTCCTGGCTTCCAAGCGCTACTTAGCTCTGGAAATTACACATCAACTTGTAGGGGCCACCAAGATAAAATTTTTACAGCCATTTTTCTCAGAATCATCAAAACAAGTGGAGGCACTAGTCACTGACCCCCTGCCCAGATGACTACCACCAGAGCCTCTGGATGGACCTCCCTGCCCAGTTCCAGATGCATACCTCCTCACTGGATGCCCACATTGGGGACCACTCCCCAGGTTGCCCACATTCCTCCAGCCCTTACACCTAATGTTTACCATTAGCTACCCAATACAATTCCCTAGCCTGACTGAAAAAGGCAAACAGGCTCTCAGGACCCGGATTCCCCCTGTCCTTTGCATACTGGCCAAAGCCAAGTGCCGTCGAGTCGGATCTGCAAAATAAACCCCTGTTTCAGTATTGACTTTGCAGTCAGCAGCTTAAACTCACGTTTTTCAGTAACAAATTGGGGGTTTACCTGAGGTGTGACCGCTTGAGACTCAGTGGCCCTGCAGTACAGCACAGGATTTATTGATGACTCTGCCAGGCAAGTGGCCACAGGAGGTCTCATTTGCCTTGGGAGAACATGGATCTATCCTGTGCCCACTGCAGCACCAACAGTCCCCAAACTATGCTTTCTTTCTGAAGTGACCAAGATACATGGAAAAGAGTCTCTTGAGATATGACTCTGCATTCCCCTCTCTATTGTGCTCATGGCCAGAGTTGGGAGACGTAGGGGAGAATCTGTACTTGGTTTGTAGCCAAGCTGTGCCTTGGATGTTTCCTAAGGCAACTAGTTCCCAGATATTCCCAAGGTAAGTGGCACTCCAGAATGGCTCCTGAGACAACTAGCACCTCAGCTGTTCCTGGAGTAGGCTTCAGACATCAACTCTTTGAGTAGGATTGCCTGAAAGAGACTCCACGGGTAACCAGAGGGTTTTCGTATATGAATGGCACCTTTGTTGTCCTTCCACCATCCTTGTGGTTGAGAGACAGAGAGGCTGAGGCTCTGTGTGTTTGGTAAAGTGAATGTATCATTAGTATGTTTTCGTGTTGGCCTTTGCAGGCTTTTGGAACCATTTCTTTCATTGTTATACGAATCAGTACTTGCACAAGCCACCCTGTCGGGTTCAAACACACTTTTGAAATCAATTTGGCCACTGTAAAACCTTGCCACATCCAAAACTCTCTCGCTATTTAGAGATGGTGGCACCAGTTGCACTCCTAAAGGGACCACAGCCCCACTGCCATCCACTTTGTGATTACCTTTCATACTAGCCTACAGTCTAGCCACTCAATTTTCAATCCCTGAATATTTTTGTGAAATTTGTTCAGTTGTGGGGACCCCAGCTTTGTAATTTTCTTTGGAGTGTGTCTGAGAAATTGTGTTGTTCCTATAAGCTAAGTGTCACACATTTGGCCAACCTTGGAACTGTTTCTCTCCAGTGTTGTCTGATTTACCATTTCTGTTTTTGTAAAACCATGTTTGTCTTTTAAGTGTTTCTTTTGAGTCTGAGTTTTATGTCTTGTCCAGACTTCCCTGTCTTGTCATCACCAGTGTAGGCTTTACTTATATCAGACCCCTCACCCTCTAATTTTAGGATAGTGTTTGTTTAAATTTGTAGTGGCTAAGACACTGCATGGTTTAAAGTCAGGAAAGGTGTGCATCAGGGTTGAATCCTTTCACCATATCTGTTCAATCTGTATGCTGAGCAAATGATCCGAGAAGCTAGATTATATGGAGAATCACAAGGTATCAGGACTGGAGAACGACTCATTAACAACCTGCATTACACAGATGACATCACCTTACTTGATGGAAATGCAGAAGATTTGAGACACTTACTGATGAAGATCAAGGACCACAGCCTTCAGTATGGATAGCACCTCAACATAAGGGAAACAAAAATGCTCACAACTTGACCAGTAAGCAACATTGTCATAACAGGAGACAGGATTGAAGTTGTCAAGGATTTCATTTTACTTGGGTCCACAATAAACGTCCTTGGAAGCAGCAGTCAAGAAAACAAAAGATGCATTGCATTGGGAAAATCGGCTGCAAAGGACCTCTTCAAAGTATTCAAAAGTAAGGATGTCACCTTGAAGACTAAAATACGCCTGACTCAAGCCATGGCATATTCAATCACATCATATGCACGTGAAAGCTGGACAATGAATGAAGAAGACAGAAGAAAAATTGATGTCTTTGAATTGTGGTGTTGGAGAAGAATGTTGAATGTACCATGGAACACCAAAAGAACAAACAGATCTGTTCTGGAAGAAGTACAACCAGAGTGGTCCTTGGAAGCAAAGATGGCAAGGCTGTGTCTTACATAGTTCAGACATGTTGTCAGGAAAGATCAGTCCCTGGAGAATGACATCATGCTTGGTAGAGTGGAGGGTCAGCGAAAAAGAGGAAGACCCTCAAGGAGATGGACTGACACAGTAGCCGCAATAATTGGTTTAAGCATAAAAACGATTGTGGACATGGTACAAGACTGGGCAGTGTTTCGTTCTGTTGTTCATAGGGTCGCTATGAGTAGGAACTGACTCAACGGCACCTAATAACAACATCAAGACTGTGTCAGTGTGGCAGGACAATAACTCTGCATGTTTGGCACCTGTATCAAGGGGCAGGAGCAGGGCCTGTGGTGGCTTCCCATCCTCGGCTCTCATCTGTCCGCCTTCCACCACCTACATTCTGTCTGTTCACATTGCCAGCAGCTCCTGCTCTCTTCTCTTTTTGTCATCTTGTTCCTGGACCTGCATCAGCAGCTGTTGGATTCATCAACCCTTACAACCGGAAAATGAGAGTTTTGTTCCCTCACCTGTCAATCCTAGGTTCACCAGCCCCTGCTGAAACCTCTTGGTCTTGCCTGCTAGCTTGGGATCTACCGACCTACACAGCTGGTGATCTAGAATTCTAATCTCTGACCTGATGACCTTGGGTTCACCAGCTCCTCTAGCCACGCAAGGCTTGTACCAGAACTTGGGATGTTCAGCTTCTACAATTGTGTGAGCTGTTTCCTTTATGTAAAGCTTTTCTTGTACGTACACACGTTACTGGTTTTGCTTCCCTAGAAAATCCAGCCTAAGACAAAATTCCTTGGGACAAACAACTTGTTTGGAAGGCCAGAAAAAGTTCTTTCATGCCCCAAATCCTCCTGATCAGCGTGGGGAGAAACTTACTTGAGCTGAGATTGACACGGAACCCAAATTTCAAGGAAATAACAGCCCTTAGTTGAAGGGTCCAAACAAGAAAAGAGGATACTCTTGTCTTAAAGTAAGAGTAACAGTTCCAGAACAGTAAAACAGAAATTAATTCTTTTACCCTCTAAGATTCACAGGTCTACTTAAACACAGGTAAATGCCTTCCATGAGTTAAAAAATAGAGGGCAGAGCAGAATCAGGTCTCCCTGTGTTCCCAGCCTTTAAGATCATACATTTCCAAGGAGGCTTTTTGAAAAAACCTTTACAATGAGTAGACCTTTTAAGATAGAAAACAGATACGAATTGCTACCTTAACTATCAAAATTGAGTAAATCCAAACTAAAAAAGACTCTAAACAAGTTTTCTCTATTGTAAAGGAGCTCTGAGACACATCTGAAATAGCCTGAAAACTGTTCCAACTTTAATGAGAGATTTAAGTTATATCTTTATGAATAATTGGTCAATTGAACAAAGACTTTGTGATTTCCAAAGCCAGTTGATAAAACTTTATCAGTTAAAATTAGATTGGGAAAAATACTAAACATAGTAAAAACTGAATAAAAACCTGGAATGTTTAAACAAACTTTATTTCAATTACAGGCTTAAAATAATTTCCAGGACCTCTTAAGTAACTTGACCAAACCCACTCCTGTTGAGTCAATGCCCACTCATCACGACCCTATAGGTCACAGTAGAACTCCTCCATAGAGTTTCCAAGGAGTGCCAGGTGGGTTTAAACCAGTGACCTTTTGGTTAGCAGATATAGCACTTAATCACTACACCACCAAGTTTCCTTTAGGTAACTTACTGATATTAAATTGAGTTAATAGATATTTGTCACAGTTTCAATTTACATTTTGCTTTTCAAGTAACAAGAGGAAACATATATAAGTCTTACTTATATATTGCTTACTTATATTGCTGTTGAAAGAGATACACTATAAAGGTTTATTTAAAAAATATTTATTTGACATGGCCAAAGGTTTTGTTTATCTAACAAAAATTTAATGGTTTAATTTATGAAATTTTAAAGAACGTTAATGTTAGGAAAATATGTGGTTTTTGCTGTTAAGTAACAAAATTTTCTCTAATTTCTGAATAAACAGTTAATTTATTCCTTGTGTAATCTCCTAAAAGGCAAAGACTTGACCTCTCATTACAATAAGATTCTTGAGTCAAAAACCAAAACACGGGACTTGAAAAAGGAGACAAAACTAAGGTTCGTGTTGTTGGTGTTGTTTTTAATCTTCAGTTAAATAACTCTAGTATCGTTTCTTGTTAACCTGTGAACCTAGTGAACTCTGCCTGACAACTCTGAAATTTCATGAAAAGCCATGAATATTCTTTTCTAAAGGGAAAGAGCTAAAAAGTTTTATTTAATAAATTATATGGCACAGGCTAAAATTAAGAAAAATGTCCGATTCTCACTGGATTAAAATTTATATTAGTTATTTCCTCTTATGTTTCTGCCTAATATTATCTAATAAATGCATTATATTAAATCATAATTTTATTTTTATTCCTTAATTGCTAACTGTAGAATCCCTGGTGGCATAGTGGTTGACTGCTATGTTGGCTAGCCAGAAGGTCAATGGTTCAAGTCAGCCAGGCATGAGACAGAGCCAAAATGGTGGACCAGACACACATCTCCCTGATTGCTTCTGGGAACTAAGGCCTAGAAAAATAATTGAACAGAGTAGTGTGGACATTCTGGGATACCCAAGATCTGGCATATGGTTGTGAGACTGGACTGGGTGGAACAAAGCAGGAAACCACCTCTAACAAAGGTGAGGCACTAGTGCACTGAATCCTGCTTCTACTGGCACATCATTTGAGGGGATTACCAGTACAGATACCTTCTTTGTTAACTGGGAGGCTGGGACTGGGACTGCCAAGCCTATGAGTTTGGCACATGCTAGCTACTATGCTAAACTGCAGTACTTAAGTAAACAGTGTATCCTGCACAGAGAGACTGTGCTTGGGGTAGCCACATCTAGGGAACCTAGCTGTAGCTGCTGACCGAGGGCACCAGTGCCCCTGGACCCTCTCTTCTCTGGACTGCACCAGATACTGGTGACTGAGTGCAGGAAAGGTGACTGAGGTGGGACACCATCTTGATCAGCTGAGAGATAGAATCAGCCATGGCCGAGGTCTCCCCTGGGGCTAATTCCCATGCTAAGTGACACTGCCTGTCTGGGTAGTGCTTCTCTCAACAGAAAAGCTATTTTTAAGACGATCGTACCTAAGGATCATAGTGGGGTCTGGCAGCTGAATGCAGCAGTGCCCTAACTCCTCCCTTCCTTGGAACATGTCATACTGTTTCAGGATGGCTTATGAGTTGCCATCTCTGTCAGCCAGGAGGCAGAGCCTGCCACCCTTGAGGGCGCAGCTGCCATCAGCTGCTGCTGTTCAACACCTCTCTCAGCAAAAACGCAGCTTTTGTGTTAAGAGCAGCTAGAGAATGCAGCATGACTGGCACCTGAGTGCAGTGGTGCCATTTCTATCACTCTTTACTGAGCAACTTCACAGTGTCAGCTGGTGGCATCCCAGAGACTCCATAAGTAGGGTGCCATCTTTGCCAGCAAACAGGTGTGGCCTGCCACCTCTGAGAGTCCAGCTGCTTTCAGCAGCTTCTGGACAGCACCCTTATCAGCAGAAATGCAGTTTTTAAGACAAATGCATCTAAAGAACACAGCAGTCCCTGGCAGCTGAGTGTGGTGGCATCCTTCTCTCCTCCCTTCCCTAAGATATACCATGGTCTCAATTAGCATGATGACAGAGAGTTGGCATAAGCAGCTTACCACCTTTAGCAGCTGTGAGGCAAGGCCTGCCACCCCTGAGGGACTAGCTGTGGCCAGCCACTAAGACCAGCAGCATCACAGGGCTTGATAGTGTCTATATTGCCAGAGAAGCCATACATAAGTCAGCTGCACCTAGATAACACAGTAGTGGCTGTTGCCTAAATCTAGCAGTGCCCTTACCCACTCCCTTCTTAGAACTATGCCACAGTGCCCATTGGTGTAACAGTGGAGAAACTGAACAGCTTCTTGATGGCCCAAAGACAATAGTCAACTTCAAACCATTTAAAGAAGCAGACCACCATGGCTCCAGAAAACTCTCACAATAAAGAATCAGAATACTTCTCAGATGAATAAAACTTTCTGAAATTATCAGAGGTAGAACACAAAAGAATTATGCATAGAACCTTTCTAGAGATTAGACAAAATGCAGCAGAACTGCATTTTGAAAGATTAAGTAAGCTATATGAACTGCTAGAACATCAACGATCTGAAATCCAGCAGATCAATAACAATTACAGAACTAGACAATTTAATGCAAAGCCAAAAGAGCATGATGGAGGAAATGGAATACAGAATTAGTGAACTTGAAGATAAAGCAACTAACACCAGCATTTGTGAATAGAAATCAGATAACAGAAACAAGAAAAATGAAGAATCATTAAGAAGCATGTGGAACTCTATCAAGAGGAGTAATCTACAAATACTTGGAGTTCCTGAACAGGAAGTGATAGCAGAAAACACAGAGAGAATTGTTGAAGAGTTGCTGACAGAAAACTTCCCTGAAATCACAAAAGAAGAGAATAGAGATTGCCAAGATGTTTATCAAACACCACAAAAAGTAGATTCCAAAAGAAAGACACCAAGACATTTTATAATAGGCTTAATAAAATGAAACGCAAAGACAGGCTCTTAAAGGCAGTGAGGCTTAAAGTAAAGCTAACACACAGAAGGAAGCCTTGTAGGCTTTCATATGACTTCTTGGAAGAAACCATGCTGGCGAGAAGACAGTGGGATGACACATACAAAGCCTTGAAGGAGAAAAACTTCCAACCAAGAATTACATATCCTGAAAACTTCCCTCTCAAATATGGTGAAATTAAGATGTTTGCAGATAAATAGAAGCTTAGAGACTTCACCAAAACTACAAGAAATGCTGAAAGAAGCTTTATGTTTACAAAAACAGTAATGGCAAATGTATACTTAAGGATACAATGCAGGACACAGTTTCTGGAGGCCTACTCAGTTAGGGAAGTCACTAAGCTTAATCAAAGGTAAAATATTAAAAGTAGGGAACTAGTGATCTTAACATGAAAACTGTAACATCATCACACTATAAAGTGGGATGTGTTGCAGTAGATATAACCCTTTCAGGTGGAGAGGAAATTAAGACAAAACACAGAAGTTAAAGAATCGTTTAAATGTAGAACATTGAGGGGGATCAAAAACATAGCTGCAAACCAAACTAAGAATGCAACATATCAAATCCACCAGGTGCTCTGTGGAAACTCTATAGAGCAGTTCTACTCTGTCCTATAGGTTGCTACAAATCAGAAACAACTCCACAGCAGTGGGCTTGATTTTATTTTAATTGATAACTTGACTATAACTTTATTGTTATTTTTTTTTTTAATCTAATGTCATCAAAGACTATGCTTTGACTAGGGAATTCAAATTATCTACCTATACATTTATTTTATACTACTCAGGTATTTAAAGACTTAATAATCTTGGTGTGTATATAATCATGGCACATGCAGTATTATGCCTCAAGATGTATGGTGTTTGAAGTTCCTTAAAATATGGTCAATGGCTATACTGTAAAATATTATTATCTGAAGTTTTTTAAACAGATTTGATTTGGCTTTCACTTTTTGCTTGTACTTGCATCACTGTTAAGAACTGTTAAGAACACTGTTAAGAACATTTACATAAAAACTGTAAAGAACATTTACAGGTTCTTTTCTCTGATTTTTTGAAAACAGTTACCCAGAGTAGCTCAACAAAAATACATTAAACTTGTGAAAACAACTATGACTCAAAATACCCAAAACTCTTATACAGAAACTGATAGCCCTGCATACTGCAGCTGATCCAGAATCAGACAAAACAGAAAACAACTATATAAGGCTGAATAAGTTAAAATACACTATAGGTCTTATGCAGAAATATTAGTGATGTTTTAAAGTCCTACTTTCTAGATATAAGAAATCTTTTCCTTTCTCCTAAATCATTTAATGGGTTTAGATAGTGTAATTCTCCAATTAGAAATTCCTGTTGGTAAACTTAGCAAAGCTGTAAATATCATAGCCAGAGAAACATCTAAAATTTTAGCTATAATTTCTCAAATTATAACATTAGATTTCCTATTCTTTTTTTTTTAGAAGTTTTAAGATTTTATTATTCTGACAACATTGTTACGAATAAGTCAGATAAATTTTATTATAAAGCAGTAAAGATGTTATAGTCACCTTTGGTGAAATAAACAATAACTTAAATTTTCTCGTCTGCCTCCTTCTGACAGTTGAGTTGACATAATAAAAGACACATCCACAATAAGACTATTAATACAAAAACAGGGAATAAAAACTGTAGCTAAGAAGGAATAATAGAGTATCCCAAGGTTCTTTTTCCTTTATTAGCACACTTAGTCTACGGATAGTTCTCGGGGTGTGGGTGGCAGGGTTCTATGTAGTTTAGAGCCAGCATGCAGAAATGCTTCTGTAAATGCTTGTGGGTTCAATAAAAACATAAATGTTTTCCACATAACATTATCTTTCTTTTACTATTCTTGAGATTCTTTGCTTGTCTGGGTTTCTTCTAGATTTCCTATTCTATTAAGAAATAGTTTGAGTCTTAACAGATAAATGTTGCTATATTTATATTAACATGAAATTTCAGATTTTACAAACTGAAACACATGAAAAAGTTACTGATGCTACTTACACATAAAATATCTCATGAGATTTGTTTCCTCCTTCAAAGATCTTAGGATCATAGTTTGATTGGTTATCTCAGAATCTCAGATAATTGGCTAATGTTGTTAGCGTCTCTATTCTGAGTTCACTGTATGATGCCTGGTGTCTTAAAACATGTGATAGTGTTCAGTTGCCATTTACTGACTATTTTTTATCAAACATTTTATAGTAACATCATAATTCAAAAGGGGGAACCATAAAAGATAAATATAATTCTTCTAAAATATAAATTTATAACTTACATGGAGATTGAGGTAACCCACTTTTAGATGTTCTTTTAAACTGTGAGTTTAAAAAACTGGTTCTCAAGCTGCCTTGAGTCAAATAATGGCTGTTTTACTCTGGACATTCTGTTTTGTAAACAAGGGCAAATAGAGAAAAATTTCTTCTATCAGGACCCAAACCTAAAAGCCAAGTGTCCGCCTGACATCAGAAAAGAGTAAAGACTCACTCTCAAACTCCTTTTAAGCCAGGGACTGGAAGAGAATGAGCTGCCTTTCTCACTAAAAAGAAAGAAAGAAAGAAACCCACTGCCATCAAGTTGATTCTGACTCACAGCAACCCTATAAAACAGAGTGGAACTGCCCTATAGGGTTTCCAAGGAGTATCTGGTGGATTTAAACTGCCAACCTTTAGTTAGCAGATGTAGCACTTAACTACTATGCTACCAGGGTTTCTGTCTTTCTCATTAGACTCACTAAATCCTTTAAAAAATACATCAATACTAATCCTGAAGATGGAAAAGGGAAAACCATTATGACCATGCATTTTATATCTCAGCCCACATCAGATATAAAACAGAAATTACAAAAGTTTGAGGCAGAACCTCAGACTTCACTCTCTTGATTGGTAGAGGAGACCTTTAAGGTGTTTAATACAGAAATTTGGCAGCAGAGAAAAAAACACACAAAAAAGGCCCAGTTGGCTGTAGCTCTCTGAGGTCCACCTTGAGGTAATCCACTTGGCCACTGGACATCAAGACTTGGATCACCTCACTGGTCAGTGAGTACTGACCCTGATTAATACAGCTACTGTTGAAAATGAGGCCACTGGAAGGTGGAGTGTCCTAAGTGCCCTAAAACAGGACACCCAGTGGACTTCCCTAAAGGCCTAGAGAGGCCCTCCTGAAAGATGACGACCCTCTGAGAAGAGGATTCTAAAGAGACCAACCACTGATGGGGGGCCCTGAGGCCCCTCTAGCTCCTGGCCATACCATTAGCATTTCCATGGGAGAGCTAAGGGTTACACTCAACGTGGACTTGGAAGGTAAGATTAAATTTGTCTTGGACAGAAAAGCCACCTTTTCTACCTTACATTACCCAACGGGCCCCATGTTCAAGCAGTACTGTGCAAAGTTTACTTTTATGTCTGACAGAGTCACACTTGAAAAGGCACTCCTTTCTACGTGTCTCTGAATTCTCTGTTCAGTTGCTGGGACAAAAAATTACTAACTGGGACACAAATACTTTTAAAAATATAATAAAACACAACAAATGAGGACTTAAAATTGCTTATATTGTTGGCTAGTATGTTAAAAACTGAAGAGTCAAAGGGGCATATACCAAAAGAAAGTCTGATTACATCAAAAGTTTAGGACATTACTATACCAAATACCAAAAACGGCTGTGCTATTTAAGCCAGAATATCCTTCATACAGGTGCAGCTCTGTTACTGAGTCAGGTTTTAAGATCCTGTAAATAAGTGACTCTACAGCACCCTTTAAAGGTCTGGTCACATCCTGTCACTCTGCATCGTTTTTCTCAGCAATCCCATCTACAGTAAGATTGAAGAAAACTAAGACTCATATCTTCCAATTTACAATAGTCCCAAATAAAATTAATGATGGCCATCCTGGCCCCTGTAGATCATTAGCACAGTGAGCAAGAGATTTCTATCCTGACAGACAGGCCTACACCCCTTTTCAGCAAAAACCAGATACAGAAGATGAGACCTCCATCCATGTTCCTGTAAAATGATGAGTATGAAACCTCTCGAAGAAAAGTTGAGGCAGACAACATCGTCTGTGAGGAAAACATACAATAGAAACCCTATGGAAAATACATTACCTCTTTTGAGTCAACCATTGGCAGTGAAACAGGGAGCCTCAGGGCCTCTATAAATTGTCATCCAAAGCTGTCAACAAACAATAAAGGATAAAAAAGATTCAGTGATAAATTACATCCTAGGACACTGAGATAATTTCCCCAACAAGTGTGTAAACTCCCTCAAAGTTGTTATTCAGACCAAATCAATCCGGGGGACACACACAGAAAGTCCTACTTTTCCATCGACAACTACATGTCCTCCCAGTAGAGACCAGAAAAAACAAGTAGCAGAAAGAGTAGACTGGACAACATAGCCCACAGATGACCCAGACCCTGACTTCAAACAATGGTAACAACTTGTGACATGCTACAAAAGAAATCAAAAGTTCACTCCAAGACAATAGGCCTGAAACCAGCCTGTTCAGGAAAATCAACCTCCTTTTATTTTCCAACTCACCCCAGACCAATCAGCTACAATTCTTCAAACCACTAGTACCCTAGCGGGAACAAGTGGAAAGCATGTTAACTTTCCCCTGTGAAATCTCTCTAACCCTGGTGAGTCCAATTAAGTGGATTCAAGAGTACTCTGAAGAGGGACAAGTAGTAGTGTGGGACCTCAATAACTGGAATTTTAGAATTAATGACATAGCAGACACTATCCAAAGGGAAAACAGAGATTTTTCTATAACTATTTCTGATATTACATCTTCAGATGCAAGAACTTTCTGCTGTCATTAGATGCAGTCTCAGTTCTGACTCATAGTGACACTATGAACAACAGAACAAAACACAGCCTGGTTTTGTACCATGTCCACAATTGTTTTTATGCTTAACCCATCATTGCGGCCACTGTGCCAATCCATCCACTGACCCTCCACTCTACCAAGCATGATGTCTTCCTTCATGGACTCACCCTTCCTGACAACGTGTCCAAAGTATGTAAGATGCAGTCTTGCCATCTTTGCTTCCAAGGAACACTCTAATTGTACTTCCAGAACAGATCTGTTTGTCCTTTTGCTGGTCCATAGTACATTAAATATTCTTCTCCAAAACCACAATTCAAAAGCATCAATTCTTCTGTCTTCTTTATTCACTGTCCAGCTTTCACATGCATATGATGTGATTGAAAATACTATGGCTTGGGTCAGGCACACTTTAGTCTTCAAAGTGACAACTTTAATTCCCAATATTTTAAAAAGCCTTTGCAGCCAATTTTCCCAATGCAAAGCATCTTGATTTCTTAGCTGCTGCTTTCCATTGGCATTCATTGCGGACCCAAGTAAAATGAAATCCTTGACAACCTCAATTCTTTCTCTATTGATGACAGTGCTGCTTACCGGTCCACTTGTGAGGGCTTTTGTTTTCTTGATGTTGGAGTGCAATCCATACTGAAGGCTCTGGTCCTTGATCTTCATCAGTATTTCAAGTCATCTTCACTTCCAGCAAGTAGGGTGGTGTCATTTGTGTGACGCAGGTTGTTAATGAGTTGTCCTCCAGTTCTGATGTTTTCTTCTTGTTTGTTAATCCAGTTTCTTGGATTATTATCTCAGCATACAGATTGAAAAGGTATGGTGAAAGGATACAATGGTGACATACACCTTTCTTGACTTTAAACCATGCAGTGTCCCCTTGTTCTGTTTGCATGACTGCCTCTTGATCCATATATAGATTTCTTACCCTGTTCCTTACCTATCTTCTTTAAACAATAACATTTGAGTTACCCTTGAGAGAAATTTTTCTCTATGTGTTCCACCCAGACACAGTTTCTGTGCAGTGGAATGCCCTACCCCTTGTGCACCACTCCTAGCCAAAGCCTAAATGATGGACATGGACAGCACAGTGCTTAAATGACAGAGACTTTGTAACACAGTGTACCCCTGGAATCCTAGCTTTTTTCCAACCTAGGTCCACTCAAAATCCACCCTCTCCACCCACAATCATCTGTGGGGAAGACAAGACACAGAAGGTTATAATCCCATTCTTTAGGAAAGTGAATTTGGGTGGTGCTTCTTAAACAGGATGCCCAGTTTCCCATGACTGTGAAAGCTATGTAAAAGGGGGGAATTGAGAGAGATGGCCAGGACTAACTCCGTTTCTTTCCATGCTTACCTGTTTTTCTTAAAAGTCCTGGCTTCCTAGCACTACCTAGCTCTGGAAGTTACACATTAACTTGCAGGAGCCACTGAGACAAAGTTTTTACAGCTATTTTTCTTAGAATCATCCAGACAAGTGGAGGCGCCCGTCACTGACTCCATGCCCAGATGACCACCACCGAGAGCCTCTAGGTGGACATGCCCGAGTTCCAGATGCATATCTCCTCATAACACCCATGTTGGGGACTCCCCCCTACCCAGGTTACCCACATTCCTCCATCCCTCACACCTAATGTTTACCCTTAGCTGCTCAATAAAAATTCCCAACCTGACTAAAGAGGCAGACAGACTCTGAGGACCTGGATTCTCCCTGTCCCTTGCATTCTAGTGTGCAAATAAACCTCTTGTCATTCATTTCACCCTGTCTCAGTATTAACTCTGTGGCAGAAGACTTAAAGCTGTGTTTTATGGTAACAGTTCTACTCTGTCCTATAGCACTGCTATGAATTGGAACCAGCTCAACAACAGCAGTGGATTTTGGAATCAACTGGACAGCAGTGCATTTATGAATCAGAATTGACTTGATGACAATGGATTGTTTGTTTTTTTGTTTCTGCCCTAAAATTTGAAGGGACTCTGTAAAATCACTCTTTTGGAGAACACTGTGGGATTTTAATATGGGATCACCTACTTAATGAATTCACATGTAGAGAAGCTTTCAATCTACCTTTGAAACCATACTTTCTGTGTGCTTTACAGTAAAAATTTACCTACTGAATTTAAAATACAAAGGTTACACCATCCTAAAGTCCCTCCTAATTTCTCCATAGGCATGCATCTTTCATTGTTTAAATTAATGTGCACCAATGCTTTTAGTTCTACCTTTTAAACTTCAATTAGTTGTTACTCTTTTGTATGTATATATGAATTTGTACGTGAATTTGCTTGTATAAACATTGTTTACATGTGAGTTATAGCCTTTGAGTGATGCTAGTGTATCCTTATGTCATAATTTGCTCAACATGACCCTACTGTTTTGACTGCGAATTAATTCAATTTTTTGAATATTAAAAGTATCAATTCCATAAACATGACATTTTCATGTGATTTTTTTCTCCTAGCATACATTTTTAGCAATTAATGCATATTTATAATTTTATTTGAAATACTGGTAGCATAGCTGCCAGCATCATAGCTTTCAACAGAGCTTTCAGACTAAAGCAGACTAAAAAGAAGCATCAGATTTTTGACTTACGAAAAAATTGGCCAATGAAAACCTTAAATAGCAGCAGAACAATGTCTCATATGACGACAGATGAACCTCTCAGGTTGGAAAACATTCAAAATATGACAGTATAAGTAGAATTGACCTTGATGACATGGATAGAGTCAAGTTTTAAGGACCTTCATTTACTGATGTGAAACGACTCAAAATAAGAAGAAACAACTGCAAGTATCTATTATGGGAAGGTGAGAATTTACAGAGTATGAGTCTAGGAAAATTGGAAGTTATCAAAAATGAAATGGAATGCATCAAGATCCATATCCTAGGCATTAATGAGCTGCAAAGGACCTGTAACAGGCATTTTGAATCAGATATATGGGCTAAAATGCCCGGATGATAACTTGAAGAGGAATGGCATCACATTCATCATCATAAAGAACATTTCTAGATCTATCATGAAGTACAACACTATCAGTGATCAGGTAATAGTCATATGCCTGCATGAAAGAAAGACCAGTTAATACAAGTATTAATCAAATTTACATATCAATCATTAATGCCAAAGATGAAGAAACAGAAAATCTTTATCAACTTCTGCTGTCTGAAGTTGACTAAACTGTCAATCAAGATGCGTTGACAACTACTGGTGATGGGAATGCAAAAGTTGTGAGAGGAAGATCTGTAACTGAAAAACATGGCCTTGGTCATACAAACAATGCCGGAGACTGTGTGACAGAATTTGCAAGACTAACAACTTCTTCATTGCAAATGCCTTTTTTCAACAACATAAATGGTGACTATACACATGGATGGTGCTGTGTGGAAAACACAGGAATAAAATCAGTATATCCACAGAAAGAGATGATGGAAAAACTTAGCATCGTCAATCAGAACAAAGGCAGGCACTGACAGCAGAACAGACCATCAATTGCTTACACGTAAGTTGAAGCCAAAGAAAATTAAACTAGTCCATTAGAACCTAAATACAACCTTGACTACATTCTTCCTGAATTTGAAGACTACCTCAAGAACAGATTTGACACATTTAATATAATGACTGAAGACCAGAAAAGCTCTGGGATGATATCAAAGATATTATACATGAAGAAATCAAAAGGTTATTATAAGACCAAAGTAGATGTCAGAAGAGATTCTGAAACTTGCTCTTCAGTGTAGAAATGGTTAAAGGATACACTCCTGACCCACACCTTTCCTGATTTTAAGTCACACGATATCCCCTTTATTCTGTTCAAACAACTGGCTCTTAGTCCATATACGGGTTCTGCATAAAAAGTTTTTGGAATCGCCATTCTTCAAAGCTTTATCCATAACTTGTTATTATCCACACAGTCAAGTGCCTTTGCATAGTCAATAAAACACAGGCAAATGTCTTTCTGGTAAGTATCTCTGCTTTCAGCCAAGATCCATCTGACTTCAGCAATGATATCCTTTGTTTCATGTCCTCTTCTTACCCAGCCTCAGTTTCTAGCAGTTCACTCTCTGTGTACTGCCGCAACTGTTTTTTTTTTGTTTTAAATATTTTCAGCAAAATTTAACCTGTGTGTGGTACTAATTATACTGTTGAAAAATTTCCACATTCTGTTGGGTCACCTTTATTTGGAATGGGTGCAAGTATCAGCTAGCTGTCTTCCAAATTTCCCAGCACAGATGAGTGAGCAACTTCAGTGCTGCATCCATTTGTTGAAACATCTCAACCAGTATTCCACCAAGCCCTGGAGCCTTGTTTTTCACCAATGCCTTCAAGTGCAGCTTGGAATTCTTCTTTCAGTTACACCTGTCCTTGATCATACATTAGCTCCTGAAATGAAGAATGTCAACAAAGTTTTTTTGGTACAGTGTCTCCATGTATTTCTTCCATCTTCTTTTGATGTTTCCTGCATTATTCAGTATTTTGCCTATAGAATTCTTCAATATTGTAATTTGAGGCTTGAATTTTTCCTTCAGTTCTTTCACTGAGAAATGCTGACCGTGTTCTTCCCTTTTGGTTTTCTAACTCCAAGTCTTAGCACATTTCTTTATAATACTTTATTTCATTTTCTCAACCTGCCCTTTGAAATCTTCTGTTCAACTCTTTTACTTTACTTTATAATCTCTTCCACTTGCTTTAGCTCCTCTGTGTTCTTTCTTTTCTGTCTTTTCAATGGTCTTTTGCCTTCTTCGGGTATCACATTCCTGATGTCATATTTTCTAGTCCCAGGTCACTAATGTTCATTGTGTCAAACCTATTCTTGAGATGGTATCTAAATTCATGTGGGATATACCGAAGGTCATACTTTAGCTCTGGTGGGCTTATTCTAATTTTCTTCAGTTTCAACTTAAACTTGTATAAGATCAATTACTGTTTCATTCCACAATTGGCCCATGGCCTTCCTCTGACTGATGATATTGAGCTTTTCTATTGTCTCTCACCACAGATGTGGTCAGTTTGATTCCTATGTGTTCCATCTTGTAAGGTCCAGGTGCACAGTCCTATTTATGTTGGTGAAAAAAGGTATTTGAAGCAAAGAAGTTGTTGGTCTTGCAAAATTCGATCATGTGACCTCTGGCATCATCTCTGTCACCAATGCCTTATTTTCCAGCTACCTAGCCTACTTCTTTGTTTCCAGCTTTCACATTTCAATCACCAGTAATTATCAATGCACCTTGATTACATGTTCAATCCATTTTATATCACAGAAGTTGGTAAAAAAAGTCTTTATTTTTGGCCTTAGTGATTGATGAGTAAATTTGAAAAATAGTCATATTAACTAGTCTTTGATGTAAGCATATAGATATTATCTCATCCCTGACAACACTGTAATTCAGCATAGATCTTGAAATGTACTTTTTTGACAATTTGTCATTCCCGGCACAGTAGACTATATGATTGCCAATTTCAAAAAGCCAATACCAGTCCAGTTCAATTCACCAGTGTCTAGGATATTGGTCTTTATGTGTTCCATTTCATTTCTGACAACTTCAAATTTTCGCAGATTCATACTTTGTACATTTCATGTTCTGATTATTAATGGATGTTTGCAGCTGTATCTTCTCATTTTGAGTCTTCCTAAATTAGCAAATGAAGGTCCTGAAAGCTTCACTCCATTTATGTCATTAAGGTCAACTCCACTTTGAGGAGACAGCTCTTCCCCAGTTGTCTTTCGAGTGTCTTCCAACCTGGGGAGCTCATCTTCCATCACTACATTAGACCATGCTCTGCTGCTATTTCTAAAGTTTTCACTGGCTGACATTTTTCAGAAGTAGACCACCAGGTCCTTCCTCTCAGGCTATCTTCATGTGGAAGCTCTGCTGAAACCTGTGCAATACGGGTGACCCATCTGGTATTTGAAATACTGATGGCATAGCTTCCAGGACCACAGCAACACACAAGTCACCACGATATAAGAAACTGACAAAGAAGTGCTGGAAATTACACACACACACATGTAAAAGTAGTCCTTGATGGCACAACTGCTAAGTGCTTCACTGCCTTCTTAGTCATCTAGTGCAGCTGTAACAGAAATACCACAAGTGGATATGGCTTTAACAAAGAGAAGTTTATTCTGTCACAGTGCAGAAGGCTAGAAATCCAAATTCAGGGCTTCAGCTCCAGGGGAGGGCTTTCTCTCTCTGTTGACGCTGGAGGAAGGTCCTCCCTGTCAGTCTCGCCTTGAATGATGAGCTTCTCTGCATAGGAACCCTGTGGTCAAAGGACCTGCTCTGCTTCTAGCACTGCTTTCTTAATGTATGAGGTCCCCCATTCTCTGCTTGCTTCCCTTTCCTTTTGTCTCTTATAAGATAAAAAGTGATGCAGGGAAACTCCCCTCACATTGGATTAAAGATGTGACCTCAGTAAGTGTGTTACAATCCCACCCTAATTCTCTCTAACATAAAATTACAGTCACAAAATGGAGGAAAATCACACAATCCTGGAAATCATGGCTTAACCAAGTTGATACATATTTTGGAGGGATACAATTCAATCCATGACAGCTGCTAATCAAAAAGTTGGCAGTTTGAGTCCACCCAGCGGCTCTGCAGGATAAAAGACCTGGCAATCTGCTCCAGGAAAGATTATTGCCGAGGACACTCTATGGTGCAGTTCTACTCTGTCAGAAAGGGTTACTGTGAGTTGAAACTGACACAGTGGCACAAAACAAAAGCAACAGCCATACTGATGTTGATGCAATGGTTTGATCGATGTTCAAAATTTGTGCATTTGTAAAGAGCTCTTTTCTATTATTAAGCAGAAAAACATAAATACCACTTCCAGTTAATATACCCAACCCTGAATTCTGTGCTGTACAATTCAAGGAAAAACATCAGACTTCACACTGACATACCTGTGCAGACGAAAAGGTGTTACGTTCTCGCTTTCCAATCAAAGGAGTAACAATAAGCTACAAAATATATTTAATGATTAAGTATTTCCTTTTTTCAATTAGAATTTGGTCAATATAAAATTTAAAATATCTCCAGTAGTATATATATCTTTTTATTTAAAGGCATGCTCGATACATTAATAATATGTCTTTAATTTTGTATCTCCAGTTAATTTTTCTTAACTCTGGCCCACTTTAACTCAGTCATCTTCACTATCTGTGTGGCCCTTTTGGGAAGATGTGTTGGTAACACCTGACCTGCACTTTCTGGTTGTATCTGAAGAAAATTGGAATTCAAGGCCACAGTGGAAATGAGAAGTTATGGAAGAAACTGTCATGAGTAAGTGACATGCAATTGGAACCTAACAGAATGAACTACCATAACAGAGACTAAGACTCTGTAGTCTCAAGACGCAGTGTAGTGTGGTCATGAGGAGCTCAATCTCTGGAGCCAAGCTTGCAATTCGTTGCCATTTAGTTGGCTCCAGCTTATGGAACCCTCTGTGTAGCAGGGTGAAACATTGTCTGTCCTCTGCCATCTTCATGATCTTTGGTATGTTTGAAGCCATTTTTTTGGTTTTTGTGGCAGTGCATCTCACCGAGGGTCTCCTTCATTTTCACTGACCCTCAGTTTTCCCAAAGATCACATCTTCCTTTAGTGGTAGAGCTTTACTGATGATGTGTCCAAAGTAAGCAAGCCAAAGTCTCATCATCCTCGCTGCTAAGGGGTATTCTGGTTACATTGATTTGTTCACCCTTCTGACACTTCACAGTATAGTCAATATTCTTTGCTAGTATCACAGTTCTGATCTGTTGATGTTCATTAGTAGAAACTAATAATTTATCTACCAAATCAGGATAGTAATAGGAGTTTGCGCATGAATACACTGGAAAAGTGCCTGACATATCGAAAAGCACCCAACAATAGATTGCTGTTTGTTATCCCTTTTAATGATGGTTTTTCTGACCTGGTTCTGCAAAGTTATCCAAAATTAAATGATAGAATGATGTAGCATGTTTGAAGAGAAGGAAATAAGAGACACTTTTATTCAAGAGTGAGGAGGAAGTATGTTGACAGCAGAGACCTCTGAGAGTCTGTGTGTTTCATGAGATATAAAAGATTGAGCATTCTCCTTTCTTCATTTGACAGTAGCATTGACAGTCCTTGAGCAGGAAGGAGGCAATGATTCCAGTGGTATTATAAAACAACGCCTGAACTGACAGGGGTATTAGGGATTGGCCCAAACATTTAAATTTTATTTTCTAACTTCAAATCCACTGAGAAGGAGCTGTCTTATTTCCTGCCCTCAACACTACTTCAAACACAGCTCTGTTGTTATCAATCTTTGTGTTAACCTTTAGCAAAGTTTTTGTTTGAACAAAAGGTTTAGTGGCTTTAAAACTGACAAAAATCCAGTAATTCAGCCTACTATTCCATTATCAAGATTACCTACTAGATTACATAGTAGGTAAAATCTCAATTGTTACTATTTTAGAGTGAAAGAAATTCTCTTCTTGCGAAAGACTCTCTCCAAGGCTCCCTTCATGTCTCTGTTCCTCAGGGTGTAGATGAAGGAGTTCGGCATGGGGGTCACCACAGTGTACATCATAGCCATGACAGTCTCCTTAATAGTAGAATGATCCATTGATGGGTGTAAGTAGAGACCAATAATTGTCCCATAGAAGAGAGACACCACAGAGCGGTGTGAGCCACAGGTGGAGAAAGCCTCATAGATGCTCCCAGCAGACGGGACCTTGAGGATGGAGGAGACAATTCATGCATAGGATATGATGATGAGCAGAAATGGAATGATACGAAAGTATCTTCCCACGAAAAAATATCACCAACCCGTTGCCTGTAGAGTCAGAACAAGCCGGCTCCAACAAAGTAGATGTATCACAGAAAAAGTGAGGGATCACATTGTCAGCACAAAAGGACAGTCTAGCCATGTGCAGTGTATGCACAATGGCATGAGCAGTGGTCAGTACCCAGGAGAGTGCCAGCAGAGAGAGACACAGCTTGGGACTCATGATGGCAGTGTAGTGCAGAAGAAAGCAGCTGGCTGCATAGTGATCACAGGCCATTACCACAAGGAGGAAGCTCTCCAGAACTCGAAAAAACAAGTAAAAATACATCTGGACTAAACAGCCAGCATAATGAATGGATGGGACTTGGCTCTGCATGTTCTGCAGCAATTTGGGCATTGTGACAAGGGAAAAGCCGAGGTCAGAGGAGGACAAGTTGCTGAGAAACAGATATGTAGGCGTGTGGAGGTGGGCGAATGAGGAGGAGGAGGAGGAGGTTCCCCAGTATGGTGGTGAGGTACATGACTAGGAACAGGACATAGAAGAGGTTCTGCCATTCTGGGTCAACAGGCAAGTCCAACAGAAGAAACTCTGAGACAGTGGTTTCACTCCTCTTTGTCATTCTATTACCTTTATGAAGAAAATAATGCACCTTAAAATCCACATATAACAAATAAGTGTATCACTATGGCCTGTGGTCTACTGCGAAATGGTGGCTGGGTAAGAATTTAGGCATGGGTGGCAGGCTGGATCTTGCACCCACCACTGTGCTCAAACTGCCCCAACAGAGTCACTGATAATAGCTATGTCTAAATCCAAAAGCATATTATATTTGACATTAATGATCACTCTCTCCTTCATGATGCATTCCCTTCTCTTGGCCTTGGCAACATCTTGCCTTCCTAGTTTTCTCCCTACCTTCCTTACAATTCCTTCTACTTTCCTAAGAGCTTGTTTTAGTCAGCTAGTGCTGCTCTAACAGAAATGCCACAGACTGGAGGGCTTTAACAAAGGAAACTTTATTCTTAACACAGTCTGGTAGGCTACAAGTCCAAATTCAGGATGTCTGCTCCAAGGGAAGGCTTTCCACCTTGTCGGCTCTGGAGGAAAGTCCAGTGTTGCATCAGTCTTTGTCCAGGGAGCATCTTGGCACAGGAACCTCAGGTTTGAAGGACATGCTCTTCTCCCTGTGCTGCTTTCCTGCCGGTGTGAGGCTCCCAACTCTCTGATTGCTTCCCTTTCCTTTTATTTCTTGTAGGATGAAAAAGTAAACAGCGGTGCAAACTGTACTCCAGGGAAGTTCACTTTACAGTGGAGCAGGGGGGTGATCTTATGAAGGGATTTACAGTCCCACCCTAATCCTTTAACACACAGCATAAGAAAATCACAAATGGAGGACAATCATAAAATATTGGGAATCATGGCTGAGGTACATGACTACACATTTGGGGCGGGGGGGGGGACACACAACTCAATCTATGACAGAGCTTTTGCTGCTCTAACCTTCTTTGAATATTTGTATCCCTCAGAGTATTGTCCTTCTACACTTTCCCCAGACATGCCAATGATTCCCAGGTGTATTTCTTCAACCCAGACACTTCTCTGAGCTTCAGATCCATAAGCTCACTCCCTGATGACTATCCTACTTCACTGACATTTCAAACCTCTTCTTCCTGATACAACTCTGTGGTCTTAGCTGCCCCATATGTATTGCACTCTTAGGGCTCTGTAGCTCAGTGACTGACAGCGACACCTGCAAGGTATCCAAGCCAGAAATCTAAGAATCATTCTTTTCTCCTTCCTCTCTTTCCCTCTCCTCATTCATTTGCTATATCTTACAGCCATTTTCTGAAAATCTCTCATGGGTATCCATTCTATGTACCCTGAAGCTACCATTCAAGTCACCCACTTTTCTAATTTGAATAATTGCACATTAGATTTGGTCTCCCCACATCTACTCTTGCTCCTTCCCAATCCATTGACTTTATTCAGAATTGTTCTTTTATAACTCAAATCTGCTCATATCACTATTCTAATTAGTTTCCCTTTTCCATTAAGAAAAAGTCTGAAATGGTTAGCACGACTCATAAGACCCTTACTGACACTGTTCCTCTCTCAATTGCAGGCATGCTGGGTTTCTATCGTTTTCTCAAATGCATTCTGTTCTCACTCACCATGGCACAGCAGGCTTTCAAGGCCTGGAACATGCTTTCTCCACCTCATTTCATCTCTATTTATGGCAAGTCATCTTGCAAATCATTAAATATGGGATTATTTGTTCTTTGCTAGACTTTAAGGATAGACAAAGAATATACCTTCTTCATTTCTGAATCCCAACATCTAAAACAACGTATGGCACAAAAAATACTCACAACCTGAAGGACCACTGAATTGTTCCAGCAAAGCCCAAAATGGTGGAGACTAGACATTGACTGCCACTGAGCCATTCCACATTGAGTACTGTCTTATCTAAGTCCTTTTTTTTCCACCCATCAGATGCTACACTTAGAGATTGGTCAGAACTTCCTTTCCCAGGACAGCATTCTACTCCATCTTAAGCTATGTTTCTGTACGGCTTAAAACAAATCTACCCAGAAAACAGTACTGCTTTTGCCTTGATATCAAACAATATCAAAGATATTGATGTAGGAGGAAATTGTATTGATGTGAAAGCCTTCAGATCATGGGAAAAACAAAAAGAATGAAGATAATCTCCAATTCTTGGACTTCATTCCAGATTTCCTCCAAATATCCCTCTCTAATGTGACTCAAGTCTCAGATAAAACACACTAAGGAGAAGCATTTCAAGAGAAGGAGACTCCTCTGAGCTCCGAAGAGGCAGAGCGGAGTCCTGACTGAGGAATATTCATCAAGATTATGAGGCTTAATCTAGCCAGATAAACATGTTTTTACACTTGGACAGAGGAAGGAACAGTGTGTTGTCACGTTTTAATGGGCAGAAGATATCTACAACTGATACCTCAAAAACATCTCTTCCTAGGGACTAGGTGAGAAGCACCTCTTCTGTAAAATGTGTAATTAGGGAGCCCAAATCAGCTATGTATCACAAAAAAATGTTGCAACACTGAGGCACATGAGCTTTGTTTACCCCTTTCGTATCTACAAATCTCATTTTCTCAACTTTAAAGTAATAATAATGATATGCCCCTGCCTCCCTCAGAGAGATGTTGTAAAGCTGAAATCTGTTTAGACAATTCCTTGTAAAGTATGGAGGACTCTTATGCAATATTTATGAACACTATTTTAAATAAAGAGATTAAATCTGGTACATACTAACCATATTTCTAGAATGTGAAGTAGTCATGACAGGAGGTCTGGTGGCACAATATTTAAGCACTCAGCTTCTAGCAAAGAGTCAGTGATTTAGCCAGACAAGCATGTCCACTGTCACCACTCTAATTCAGTATTGTCCTTGAGGTTCTACCCGGAGCAATTAGGCAAGACAAAGAAATAAAGTGCATCGAAACTGGTAAAAAAGAAGTAAAAGTATCTCTATTTGCAGATGATATAATTTTATACACAGAAAACCTTAAGGAATCCACACACACACACACACACACACACACACAAACTACTGGAACTAACAGAAGAGTTCAGCTAAATATCAAGATGTAAGATAAATAAATCAGTTAGATTCCTTTATACTAACAAAGATACCATCAAAGAGGAAACCACCAAATCATTAATGTTTACAATAGCCCCCAAGAAGATAAAATACCTAGGAGTAAATTTAACCAGAGATACAAAAGACTTACAGAAAGAAAATTACAAGACCCCACTGCAAGAAACCAAGAAAGACCTATATAAGTGGGGAAATCTACCTTGCTCATGGATAGAAAGACTTAAGATGGTGAAAACGTCTATTCTACACACAGCAACCTACAGATACAGTGAAAATCCAATGTCATTTTTTAATGAGATGGAGAAACAATCATCAGCTTCATGTGGAAAGGGAAGAAGCCTTGGATAAGTAAAGCATTACTGAAGAAGAACAACAAAGTGGGAGGCCTCACTCTACCTGACTTCAGAACCTATTATACTGTCACAGTAGTCAAAATAGCCTGGTACTGGTATAAAACAGATAAAAAGATAAACAGAACTGAATTGAGAATCCACATATAACACCATCCACCTATGAGCCGCTGACATTTGATAAAGGTCCAAAGCCCATAACTGGAGAAAGATAATCTTTTTAACAAATGGTGGTGGCATAACTGGCTATCCATCTGCAAAAAAATGCAAAAAGACCCATATCTCACACCATGTACTAAAACTAACTCAAAATGGATCAAAGATCTAAATATCAAATCTAAAATAATAAAGATCATGGAAGAAAAAATAGAGACCACACTGGAAGCCCTAATACACAGCATAAACAGACTACAAAACACTACTAACAATGCACAAACACCAGAAGAGGAAATAGATAACTGGGACTCCTAAAAATCAAACACTTATGCTCTTCCAAAGACTGCATCAAAAGAGTGAAAAGACTACCTAAGGACTAGGAAAGAATTTTTGGCCATCACAAATCTGATCAGCATCTGATCTCCATAATCTACAAGGTAGTGCAAAACCTCAGCAAAAAAAAAGCAAATGACCTAATTAAACAATGGGCAAAGAATATGAAAGGCACTTCACCAAAGAAGACATCCAAGCAGCTGACATGAGGAAATGCTCGGAATCATCAGCCATTAGAGAAACCCAAAGCAAAAATGTAATGAGATACCATCTCACCCCAACAAGGCTGGCATTAATCCAAAAAACACAAAATAACAAATATTGGAGAAGTTATGGAGAGATTGGAACTCTTCTATACTGCTGGTGGGAATGTAAAATGGAACAACCACTTTAGAAATCAATTTGGTGCTTTCTTAATAAGCTAGATGTAGAAGTTTCACCCAATACAGCAATCCCATTTCTTGGAATACAACCTAGAGGAATAAGAGCTGTCACATGAACAAATACATACACATCAATGTTCACTGCAGCACTGTCCACAATAGTGAAAAGATGGAATCAACCTGGGTGCCTATCAACAGATGAATGGATAAAGAAACTGTGGTATATTCACAAAATGGAATAATATGCAATGATAAATAACAGTGATGATTTTAGGAAATATCTTGTAACATGAAGTCATCTGGAAGACATAATACTAGTGAAGTTAGTCGGTTTCAAAAGGACAAATATTGTATGAGACAAGTACTGTATAAGGACTTAAGAAAAAGTTTATGCACAGAAGTTTAGGCACTATCATAAGGACTTAACAAAAAGTTTATGCATAGAAGAAAATAATCTTTGAGGGCGGGGAAGGAAGGAGTAGGGTATTAATAGATTAGATAGTGGACAGAAATTGGGTTAGGTGAAAGGAGTGATAGCAAGCAGTTGAAGGAAGGTTTGCACAACTGGGCTACACCAAAAGCTAAAAGGTTTTCTAAATATAACCCAACATTTTCAAGGATAGAGTAGCATGGTCAGAGTCTGGGGACTGCAGTTTCAGGGGAAAACTAGGCTAATTGACTTAACTAAGTTTTTTTAAGAAAATGTTCTGCATATCACTTTGGTGAATGGTGTCTGGGGTCTTAAAAGCAAGAAAACTGCCACCTAAGTAGCATCAATTGGTCTCAATCACTTTGGAGCAGAGGAGAATGAACAACATCAAAGACATGAGAAAAATATGACTCCAGCAGACAGAAGGTACCAAATGATCCTGAGACTACTTCAGCATGAGAAGAGAAGAACTAGGTGGTGTCTGGCCATCTCCAGTGACCACCCTGACAGGGAACACAACATAAAGTCCCTTATGTAGCAGGAGAAAAATGGGTGTGCAGAACTAGAACTCGATTAAAAGACCATGCTTGTTGGTCTGCCCTACTGGAGTGTCCCCTGGGGACATGGCCCTTGAACTCTTTGTCAACCCAGAGCTGAAACCAGTACTGAATCTTACTCTTAAGACAAAGATTGAACTGGACTATAAGACACAGAGTGATGCTGGCAAAGACTGTGCTTCTTGGCTTAAGTATATACATGAGACTACCTTAGCAGTTGTTGTCTAGAAGCAAGAGGAGAGAATGGAGGGGGACAACAGTTGGTTGAATGGATAGAAGAAGTACAGAGAGGAAAGGGCAAGTATGCTTTGGGAGGGGTAGAGCAGTTAGAATTGCATTGTGGTGTGGATGTGCTGTTTCATATGGTAAACTAATTTGGACTGTGAACTTAAAGCACAATAAAATGTTTATTTAAAAAAATGAAAGAGAGAAAGAAAAGTCAGTGATTCAAACACACCAGTCACTCCCCAGAAAACAGACAGGGCAATTTGATTCTGTAAAGATTATAGCCTTTAGACCAAACATGCTGGTCTGAAAGAGACTGAAGATACCCTTAAGGCTACGGACCCCAGACATCCTGACAAGTCAGAACAGAAGCCACTCCCAAAGTATACCTTTCAGCCAAAAATTAGACAGGCTTATAAAACAATAACATACATGAAAAATGTACTTCTTACTTCAATCAAGTATATGAAACAAAATGGGCAACACCTGACCGAAAGCAAAGACAACAAGGCAAGAAAGGACAAGAAAATTGGACAAATGAACATGAGGGACCCACAGTGGAAAGAGGGAGAACACTAATACATTGCAAAGACAGCAACCATAGTCCCAAAACATTTTGTATATTAATTTTTGAATGAGAGGGGCAAAATGTCATTGTGAATGAATTTAATAAATACAATTTTGAAGAAAAAGGAAAGAAAGTTTACAGCCTTACCCTATGGAGCAGTCCTACTCTGTTCCTATAGGGTTACCATGAGTTGGAACGGCTCGACAGCAATGGACTTTGTTCTGGTTTGGTTTCTGGAGTAGTTATGTGGGTTTTTCACTGCCTGAAGACCAATCTTACAAGTCACACTGCAGAACACTGCTAATCTAAAGCCTAAGGCTGTAAGGACCGTGAAGAATCTACCCTCCAACCCAATTTACCCAGTGTATCCGAGGATGACTCCAGTGCCCGACTGAGGATCCTGCTCCCTTTATTCACTAGAGGCACGTAGAGATAAACCCCCTGTAATCACCACCTGAGCCTCTGCCTTCTCTTCTCACATCTTCCAGTCTACATCTTCTGGGGCCTGAGGGATACTGTATCCCAGTGGAGTTTAGGTCTTGAAGAAACTCATCAATAATAACGAAGTAATTACCTAAAGACCCCCTGGGACAAACCTCTTAAGAGTTGTAGGGCAGGGACTTCTTAATGACTAGTCATCCTTGGGCAGGAGAAAGGCCCCATGGGTAACAAGCTCATGCCCTAGCCCTACTGGGGTGCTTCCCTGACTACCCCAGCACATAGGTTCTCTTTCTTACCTGATTTCTTCGTTATTTTCACTTCTAAAGCAGTTACCTTCTAAAGTGTACAAATACAAGACTGATAAACTATTGATCTGTGTTGTCCAATTATTGCCTCTGAAATGCTGTACCACGAACTAAGAATTAACTGATTTTTATTAATCAACAGATGCACTTAGTCCCATTATTTATCCCTATTTCATTTAGAAAAGGTCATTTTGAGTCACAGTGGGAAATTTTAATTCATTTTTCACAATAGTTGATAAAACCAGCAGATAAAAGATTTAGTGAGAATATAGAAAATCTGAATAATACAATCAACAAAGTTGATATAAATGATACATTTAAGACTCTTTGCAGCAATGACAAAATATACATGGTTTTCAAGTTCATATACATTTACCAAAATTAACACTATACTAGATCATAAAGGAAATCTTAATAATCTAAAAAGACTGAAATCACTCAGATGATATTTTGTGACCACAATGATATTAAGTTAGTGGTTAATAACAAAGAAATAATTCAAAAATACCAAATAGTAGGAATTTAAACAATATACTTTTAAATAATCCAGGACTCAAAGAAGAAATAAAAAAATTAAAATTAGAAAATACTTTAAACTGAATGATAGTGAAGACACAATGTCAAAACTTACAGAATGCAGCTAAAATAATACTTAGGTGAAAACATACAGCTTTTAAATGAATATATAAGAAAATGTTCATCTCAGGAAGCTAGAAGAAGAACAAAATTAATCACCTGTTTGTTGTTAAAAATAAAAATCCCTTACAAGCCAGGAATAGAAAATATTTCTAACCTTGTAAATATGGGTAAGCCAGATTTAGAGGAGGAGTCAGAATACTCCTTCTATAATGGCCAGATAATAAGTAGGTTTTGAAGGTTATACAGCCTCAGTCACTGACATTGTAGCATAAAATAGTTATAGAAACTATGTAAATAAGCATAGCTATGCTCTATTAAAATATATTTGCAAAACCAGATAGATCCAACCCACAATCTAAAGTTTGCTGACCCTTGATTACGAACAGATATTATACTTAACGATAAAATACTTAAAGCTTTACTCTAAGATCAGAAATGAAACAGGGATCATTCATTACTAAAACTATTCAACATTGTACTAAAAGTCCTAGTTAGAGCAGTAAGACAAAAAAAAAGAAGAAATTTAAAAAATACAGATTGGAAAGAAAGCAAGAATGTTGATATCCACAGGCAACTGTATTATACACATAAACCAAAAACCTACCACCATCAAGTTGATTCCAATTCATAGGGTGACTAAAACCATCTAATAGGATTTAGTGAATTATTTATATAAGCAGCCTATCCAACAGTGTTTTAGATTGATAGACATAGAGAGAAAAAAAAAGAATTGTTTTGCTTTTTGAATTAAAGATGAGTGGTTTGTCACTGAGTACATTAAAGGTAGGAAATGTTCCCTTCCATGACTGAAAGTTAAAGGAAGCCAGTGAGTACAGCCAATAGACAGAATAGAACTGCTCCTGTAGAGTTTCCAAGGAATGTCTGATGGATTCAAACTGTCAACCTTTTGGTTAGCAGACATAGAACTTAACCACTATGCTGTTGGGGTTTCCTATCATAGACATAGAAAATGCAAAAGAATCTACAGACAAACCAATGAATGAACACATATCTCTAGTGAGACCACTAGACATAAATCAATATACAAAATTCAACTGCATTTCAATACATGATCAATAAAGAAGTAGAAAGTAAATTTTTTAAATTATAACATTCACCATAACACTTTAAAAGCTCAGACACATAAGAATAAATTCAATGAAGGATAGGCAAGACCTCTACTTTGAAAACTACAAGATATTACTGAGACAAAGAAAACCAAAATGAATGGAGAAATATATCACATGTATGATTTAGAAGCAGTATTGCAAAAGTACACATTCTAGCCCAAGTCAATGTTTAGCTTCATTGCAATCAACATCAAAATTCCAGCATGTCCTTTTAAGGAAATCGATCAGCCTATTTTTAAATTTACATAAATACACAAAGCCAAGAATGGCCAAAGAAATACTGAAAAAGGAGGAGGAGAAGAATGACAGAGACAAGAGCAGATTTACACATGTACAGGTACTTGAATAGTCACAAAATTGGCATCAAAGTGCAGTGGGGAAAGATGGGTCTTTTCAATAAATAACACTGGATATTCATACATGGTGGGGAGGGTGGGATTATCTTGACCTTTACTTCCTCTGACATCAAAAATCAATGCCAGATTGACAGCAGATGTAAATGTGAAAATAAAAATACTGAAATTCCTTTAGAGGAAAATATTGCCAAAGATTCCTAGAATGAGATACAGAAAGCCCTAACTATAAAATGAAAATTGGTAAATTAGACCATATTAAAATTAAAATCTTCTCTTTCTCAAAAGCACTGCTGACGAAATAAAAAGCAAACCTATACAGTTGGATAAGATATTTTTACTTGCAGGACAACAAATTTCTCCTTATAAATGGCCCTTCTGGACCTGGGTTTATAGTACTGCCAAGACGATTTGCTAAACCACAATCTGGTAAAGAGACTGGACAGTTTTCTATGCAAATAAGGTGTGTAAAATTGTAGCAGGGATTGGTCAGTCTAGTGGTGTGGCTAAAACAGGGTGATTAAAGCCACCCAACAGGATTTGGTGAATTACTTACATAAGCAGCCAACCCAACGGCGTTTTAGGAAGACAGAAACAGAGAGAAGAAAAAGAATTGTTTTGCTTTTTGAATTATATCTGAGGTGTTTGTCACTGGGTACATCAAGGCAGGAAATGTTCCCTTCCAGGACTGAAAGTTAAAGGGAGCCAGTGAGTAGAACATGTTCTACTGAAGCGACTACTTGTGTCTACCAGATGAATGAAGCAGAGGAGGTGCAGCAATGAAAAGATGGCCTAAGTTTGGTCATGTTCCCCTTCCACTCACTGATCTAGCCCTGAAAGAAAGAACAGCTGGTCTGAAGCGCAAGGAGTTGTGTGGAGTCCTGATCCTATAGCTGGTAGATGGTAATCTAACCCCAGATGAATGAGAAAGACAGCGAGTGGACTTCCAAACCTATAGTTGGTACCTGATGACCTAACCCTGGGTGAATGGAGATAAGACACAAAGATTACAAGGGCAGCTGGAGTTTGACCTGGCCAGGGAAGGGAAGCCAGGATTTCCAAATGATGAGTGTGGAGAGTGACATGTTATCCAACATGAAATTTGGCATTACAGGTGGGTGATCTTGGCCTCCCTGTCTTGTGCCATTGGTACAGTGAGTAGGGTAGAACTGCTTTAAAAAAAATCGCTGTCAAGTCAATTCTAATTCATACCAGTCTTATAGGACACAGTAGCATTGAGAAGCTTTCTGTTATAGATTGAACTATGTCCCCCTAAAATATGTGTCAGTTTGGCTAGGCCATGATTTCCAGTATTGTGCTTGTTCTCCATTTAGTGATTCAGTGTAATTATCCTCCACTTTGTGATGCATAGTAAATCTTAAACTCTACATGTTAAGGGAGCAACATCAGTGTGGGATATATTTGGAATTACAGCCTTACCAGAGAGTATGACACAAGTTAAAACCTTGCTTGAGTCACATCATTCATCTTAAAAGAACAGAGAAAAGAGGGACCTCAGTACCACCAAAAAAGAAAAGATGGGAGAGAAACATACCCTTTGGACCCCAGGTCTCTGGACTGAGAACCTTCTTAACCCAGGGAAAGAAAAATGCTAAGACACATGGCAATCTTCACAGACATTATAAAGAGATAAGGGCCTTCCCCCAGGGCCAACAAAGAGAGAAAGCCTTCCTCAAAAGCTGGCACCCTGAATTCAGACTTTCAGTCTCCTAAACTATGAAAGAATAAATTCCTGTTTGTTAAAGCCATCCACTTGTGATACAGTAGCACTAGATAACTAAGACAGTTTCCAAGGCTGTCATCTTTACAGAAATTGATTACATCTTTCTCCCTAGGAGTGATTGGTGGGTTTGAACCACTGACCTTTCCAACAGCAGGTGAGCATCTTAACCACAGCACCACGACGGCTCTTCATAAAGAGTCACTATTAGTTCAAAAACTAGTGGTTTACCTCTGACGGGACCTTGCTTATAGTGTGCATGCTCTGTAAGATGCAATCATGAAACGTATGATGATAAAGACTGTGATAAAAATAAAAGATACAATGATAAGTAATGTAAGATGTAATAATGAAAGACATAATGATAAGAGCTGTCATTAGAACAGATGTAATTGTGATTATGAAAACTGTAATTGTAACCATGACCAAAAGGGCCAGAGAGTAAATTGCATGGTGTGGAATCACTTGACTAAAGAAAGCAGTTTGGCCTTTTGGTCCTCGTTCCAAAGTCCCACCCAGTAGACCTCTCCAGGATTGACTGGGGAGGCCCTCACCCTGTAGTAGACTTTTACTTGGATATGATGGGAGGCACTGCCCAGTGGCTAAAACCTTGGAACACAGAGACTAAGCTGGGGCTTCCTGACCCACAAAGAGATAAAGAGCCAGGAGAGATGTTCAGCCTTTGGACACCAGATGCCCTGTGCTATGATGCCCCCAGATGGAGTCAACTTGCTACAGCAACAGAGGCAGAGGCTGTGACAGCAGCAAAAGAAGCTGAGGCACTGAGCAGATGCAGAGAGTGACAGCAGAGTATAAATCTGAATCCTGGCTAAGAGCTGAGAGGAGCAACCAATAGCAAAGTCCATCAACTGATGTTACTGAGTTTCCCGTTTGAAAGTTTCCGGATGGGTGCAAATGAACGCTGGTTTTTTGAGACAGGCCAGCAGGTCCCCTTTAAGATGTATACAGTCTTCCTTTTAGACACTGGGGCCCCATTCTGGGACCAATCCTGACCTTCATCCTTGGCGTATCTTCATTTCTGTCTTTACCCTTCTCTGTTATTAAAGTTCTTGTGGCAGTTGTGCTGTTTTCACGACTTATCTATGATCATTCCAGCGAATTATTGAACCCAAGAGAGAAAGACTACAGTGGGGGAAAGTTGATATCAGGTCATTCTTTCTGTTGGTGTCCAAAGAAATTCTCTCACTCATATCACTATGCACATTTGATAAAGGATTAATAGGATACATGAATAACTCCCACAAATCAACAAGAAAAAGACAGTTTATCCAACAGAAAAATGAACATAAGACCTTTTTCTGCAATGCCATCAGAGCTGTCTTCAAATCACCCGTGATGTCTTGAATGTCATCCAAATGTCTTCCTTTCAATATTTATTTCCTTTATCTTCAGGTAAAGAAAAAAGTCACTGGGGGCCACATCAGGTGACGTGTTCCAATATTTTTTTTTTGTTTACTGGCTAAAATCTCCCTCACAGACAACTGTACAGTTAAGTTCCTGAACCTGCCACCATGCCGCTGTGCACAACGGACATTCCAGAAAGAGTTCCAAAATTGCTTTCAAGGGTGGACTACACGCTGGCACTGGTGCACAGCTTTCCAAGGAGAATAATTCAAAGGTGACCGTAGTGATATTCAGCAACGACGTATGTAGCACTTAGAACAACTTAGTTCATGGACTTGACTGTCGGACCTCGTATTCATACAAAAGGACACTAAACACAGTGATGCTGATGAATCTCACAAACATGTTGAGTGAAAGCAGCAGACATAAACCGAATGTAAAATGAGGATAAACTGTATACTTATAGTTTAAACAGGGTTTTGTTTTCTTTGAAAAAAAGAGGTGAAACTAACTTATGCTTTTAGAAGCCTGGGTCGTGGTTACTCTTCTTGTTGTTGTAAGGTTCTCTCAAGTCAGTTTCGACTCACACAGACCCTGTGTACAGCAGAACAAAACACTGCCCAGGCCTGAGCCATCCTCTCCATCACTCATACCTCAGCGCACTGCTGCAACCACTGCGTCAATCCGTCTCTTGAGGGTCTTCCTCCAGTTTGCTGACCTTCCACTTCACCAGGCATGATGTCTCCAGGCGCTGGTCCCTCCTGACAACATGTCCAAAATATGTGAGTCCTGCCATTCTTGCTCCTAATGAACATTCTGGCTGTACTTCTTCCAAGACATATTTGTTCCTTTTTCTGGAAGTCCAAAGTATATTGAATATTTTTTGCTAACACCACAAATCCCAGGCATCAGTTCTTCTTTGGTCTTCCTTACTCAATTGTTCATTATCCTTATTCACCGAAAATACTATGGCTTGGGTCAGGCCCACCTGAGTCCTTTAAGTGACATCTTTGCTTTTTAACACTTTAAAGGGACCTTCTGCAGCAGATTTGCTCAATGCAATGCATTCTTTCATTTCTTGACCACTAGTTCAACGGGTGCTGACTGTGGATCCAAGTAAAATGAAATCCTTCACAACTTCAATCTTTGCTCCTTTTTTTTCGTGACGTTACTTATTCTTCCAGCTGTGAGGATTTCTGCTTTCTCTGTGCTGAGATACAATCCACACTGAAAGCTACAGTCTTTGATCTTCATCAGTAAGTGCTTCAAGTCCTCCTCACTTTCATCAAGCAAGATTGTGCTATCTGCATATCACAGGTTGTCAATGAGTCTTCCTCCAATCCTCTGATGCCATGTTTTTTCATTTAGTCCAGCTTCTCTGATTGTTTGCTCAGCATACAGATTCAATAAATATGATAAAAGGATACAATCCTAACCCTATTTTTCATGATTTTAAAGCACAAAGTATTCCCTTGTCCTGTTTGAGTGACTGCCTCTTACCCTAAGTACAGGTTCCCGATGGCAAAATTCCCATTCTTCATAATGATATCCATAATTTGTTATGATTCATACAGTTGAATGCCTTCGCATTGTCAATAAACACAGGTAAACGTATTTCTGGTATTCTCTGTTTTCAGCCAGGATGCATCTCACATCAACAATGAGATCTCTCATTCCAAGTTCTCTTCTGAATCTAGCGTGAAATTTTGACAGTTCCCTGATGATATACTGCTACAACCATTTTGAATGATCTTTGGTAAAATTTAATTGTATATTATATTAATGATATTGTTGGATCATTTTCACATTCTGTTAGATCACCTTTCTTTGAAATAGGTGCAAATATGGATCTGTTCCAGTCAGTTGGCAGGTAGCTGCCTTCCAAATTTCTCGGCATAGACAAGAGAGTACATCTAGTGCCGCATCTGTTGAAACATCTGAACTGCTATTCTGTCAATTCCTGCATCCTTGTTTTTTGCCAATGCCTTTAGTGCAGCTTGGACACTTTTTTTCATTAACACTGGTTCTTGATCACGTGCTACCTCCTGAAATGGTTGGAAGTTGGCCACTTCTTTTTGGTACAGTGACTCTATGTATTCCTTTCATCTTCTTTTGATGCTTTCTATGTTGTTTAATATTTGCCCTGTAGAATCCTTTAATATTGCAACTCAAGGCTTGAATCTTCTCTTCAGTTCTTTCAGCTTGAAACATGCCAACCGTGTTCTTCCCTTTTGGTTTCCTAACTTAATGCCAGGACTTTGCACATTTCATTATACAGTTTTATTTTTTCTTCTTGAGCTGTTCTCTGAAATATTCTGTTCAATTCTTTTACTCATCATTTCTGCCTTTTGCTTTAGCTACTTGATGTTCAAAAGCAAATTTCAGAGTCTCTTCTGACCTTCATTTTGATCTTTCTTATCTGTCTTTTTAATGACTTCCTGCTTTCTACACATATGATGTCTTTGATGTCATTCCACAACTCATCTGGTCTTTGGTTTTTAGTGTTCAATGCATCAATTCTGTTCTTCAGATTGTCTCTAAATTCATGCGGAATATACTCGGGGTGTACTTGGTCGTTATGGACTTGCTCTAATTTTATTCAGCTTCAACTTGAACTTGCATATGAGCATTTGATGATCTGTTGCACAGTCAAACTTTGGCCTTGTTCTTACTGATGATACTGAGTTTTTCCATTGTCTCTTTCCATAGATGTAGTTGATCTGATTCCTGCATATCCCATCTGTGAGGTCTGTGTGTATAGGCATCATTTACATTGTTAAAAAAGATATATGTAATGTATAACTCATTGGTCTTGCAAAACTTTGTATGCAATCTCTGGCATTGTTTCTATCACCAACGCCGTATTGTCCAACTACTAATCCTTTCTCGATTCCAGTTTTCTCATTCCAATCACCAGTAACTATCAATGCATATTGATTTCATGTTTGATCATTTTCAGACTGCAGAAGTTCAGCAAAAATCTTCAATCTCTACATCTTTGGCCTTAGTGGTCAGTGCATAAATCTGAATAATAATTGTATTAATTGGCCTGGATATTATCTTATCATTGATGGGGTTGTACTTTAGGATAGATCTTGAAGTGTTCTTTTTGACATGAAGGTGATACCATTCTTCTTCGTCATCCCACCATAGTAGACCATGTGACTGATTCAAAATGGTCAATATCAGTCCAGGTCGCCATGAGTCGGCTCCGACTCGACGGCACTTGGCTTGGCTTGGCAATGCCTAACCAAACCCACTGCCATCAAGTCAATTCTGACTCACAGTGACCTTATAGGACAGAGCAGAACTGTTCCGTAGAGTTTCCAAGAAGCACTTGGCGGATTTGAATGGTTGACTATTTGGTTAGCAGATGTAGCCTAGCACATAGATATTTATGTGTTCTGTTTCATTTTCGATGATTTCCTGTTTTCCTAGATTCACAGTTTATACATTCCACATTACAATTATTAACAGATGTTTGCAGCTGTTTCTTTTCATTTTGAGACATGCCACATCAGCAAACGAAGGTCCTGAAAGTTTGACTCCATCCACATCACTGAAATCAACTCTACTTTGAGGAGGTGGCTCTTCACCAGTTGTACTTTGAGTGCCTTCCAACATGAGGACCTCATCTTCTGAAACAATTGTGACAATGTTCTGCTGATATTCATACGGATTTCACTGATCAGGTTTTTTCAAAAGTAGACTTCCAGGTCTCTGTTCCTAGTCTGAGTGTGGAAGCCCAATTGAAATCTGTCCACTAAGGATTACCCTGCTGATATTTGAAATACCAGTGGAAAAGTTTCCAGTATCGCAGCAACACACAAGCCACCACAGTGGCACCAAATGACAAACATATGGAAGAGGGGCTTCTGGAAAGCTGCTAAAATATGCTTTCTTAATACAAGTGCTAGTTATATGGGTTTGTTCTGTTTATAAAAAATTCCTGCCAAAATTTTCAGACTTATTTTTTCCCCAAACATTGTAAACATCACTGTTTTTCAGAATCTGCATGGTGATTACATTGATCTGAATTTCCTGTGTGCCTTTTATCTGTTGGTTCTTGCTTTGAGGATCTTTTTTCCTTGCATGTGGGCTTATCTTTGGTTTTGTGCGAAACTTGTGTCTGAAAATTTTTTGCAATAAATAATCTGAGGACTAGGTGATGTAAAAGTGGCAGGGCAGCACGTGAGCTCCTCTGACTTTGCAAGGGGGAGGAGAGAGAATCATCATCATCAACATCAACCCAACGATGATTCCCACGAGGCAGAGATCAGACATACCTCCTCCCTCCAACCTTTTTACCAGTTCTGACGCCAGCCAGCCCTCCTACAGCATTCTCTACATGTCTTCTGAGGTTGATAATTTGTTGCAATGGCTACACAGAACTCATAGACCATACAGAGGATAATGGGGCTTATTAGGGAAGTAATAAGTTACAATTCAGGATCAGCAATGTACAACTCAAAACCAGGATCAAGAAGTACGTAAGCCAAGTCTCCCTGCTTCAGTGAAGGACAGCTCTTTCAGCTGCTCTGTGCCATCCTGGGATCCTCTCTGTCCCTCAAGATAGGTTCCTCTCAGTCCCGTGAAGACAAGTGTCCTCTCTTAGCCCTCAGCCTGGCCTCTGTCCTGCTTGGGCAAGTGTCACAAAGTCCTTTTAGCTCTGCTGATAAGTGCCCAGAGGTACACCACTCAGCCAGCAAGCCTCCTGCCCAAAGGCACTCAGCTCACTCTGTGAGTCAGCACACCCACTGTAGCCACCTTGCTCGGTGACCAAAGCCATGTTGGTAGGTGTCCTGCTACTGTTCCTGTTGTTTCTCTGCTGCTGGATTCTCTCATGCTTTCCGCTGCTTTGTGCTGTCTACAGTGTTATAGCTCTCTCCATCTCCTGGGTCTAAGAGGTTCTCAGCACAGGAAACCCAGGCCCAAAGGACACATTCCACTCCTGGTTTTTTCTTGTTGGTAGTAAGATCCCTCCTCTACTCTGAGATCAGCTCTCATTTTATGACTAGTAGAATGGCAAAACAGACCAATCCTCTCATTAGGGTTCCATACACTGCGTTTGCATTGTTCTACCCCCACATGCTCAGCAGTTCAAATCCACCAGGTGCTCCTTGGAAACTCTATGAGGCAGTTCTACTCAGTACTATAGCATCACTATGAGTTTGAATTGACTCAATGCAGTGAGTTTGGCTTGGTTTGGGGTGCTTTTTCTTTCTTTTTATTATCCCCACATGTGTTCCATCCACTTGACCAGCAAACCATCCAGTTCTCTTGTTGTGCCACAAGCACCTTACTTGCATAGCTCCAACCAATCATTTTGTGAGAGTCACAAAGATTAGGGCTAGATAGGCCCTATTAAATAGTTCACTGTACCACATACATCATATTTCCTACAAATTTGGTTTTCATTTGTGTTACTTCAACTCGACGGCACTTGGCTGGCTTGGCTTGTGTTACTTAGCATTTGGGGTCACTACCAATCCAGTATCATTCTAATCCAAATTTAGTGCTTCAGATTTTCTGAACCACTGATGACTCAGAGCCAAGCTACAGTACATGTAAAATCTACTTTATTTCTGGCTTACTATTACTTTTGGGGCACTTTTTAAGATTGCTACCCAGCAGGGAGTTGGTTTACTCTGTGTAAATAAGACTCATTTCCCAAGGCCTTTGCTGGTCATATTAACACTGGCACAATTACCTGTGCTCATCTCAAAAAGCTGTCCTGGGATTACCTCCCCAAAGCCTCCCCTAGACTAACAAACAGTCCTGCTGTGGCTCTGGCTCAGCTCCTTCTCTCTTTTTTTTAGTATTTTTTTTTAATTTTTTATTTAATATGACTGAGTGAAAATGTACATTCCCATGTAAGTTTACATGCCCACCTATATGCAGCTTCCACTGCTCTCCCTGTCCGGTGACAGCACACTATTCCTCTCTGTTCCATACATGTCTCATCCTCCCAACAGCCTCCTTTCCCCTCCTCTCCACCCACTCTCCTTCCTCCAGCCAGAGGTCAGCAGGGTGATAGCCTATAGATGTACAGAACCATAAAGTGCATCCAATATATGGTCACTCTGCATTGCCAAGTCCAATCCATTCCTGTCCAAAGAGTGGACCTTCGTTATGATTTATGGGTAAGGGCAGCATCAGGGCCGGGAGCCATGCTCCCAGGGGAACCCTGAAACCGCTGGACCATCAATTGAGGTCTTTTAGTGGAGATCTCAGGATGCACCCCTTTTTATTCTTGTGTTGTCAGTGAGACTCATCTCTGTGAGCTCCATTATGGCCATCACTGGTGGTGGCCGGGCATCATCCGGCTCTTCCAGTCCCAAGTCGATGTACGCACCCACTAATGTGGGTCTCTCTATCTTCTAGGTTGTCTTTACCCTGTGTCATTTTGGTCCTCAGTAAGCATCCGTTCCTGCTGAGTTGGGACCATTTTCTGTGTTCTCGGATGGCAGCTTGGCAGCTTTCAAGACCCAAGACGCCACTCACCAATGTGGGGTGCAGAGAGCCCTCTTAGCAAAATGCTAGTTGTGCCAATTGGCCTGGATTTTGCCTAAGAGCATGGTCCCCTGCCCCCTGCCCCAGCTACTCTATCCTTGCAATATTGGGTTAAGATGGAAGGAGTACTCAAGTTATGCTGAAGTCCACTTAATGTTGTTCTTGTTTCTAATGTGTGCTATCACCAATTTCTCCCAACCAGATTTCTAGTAACTATCTAATCTAAACCCTCCCCCCCTCGCCCTCCCTTCCTCCCCTCCCTTGCAGCTGTCAAAGAGTCTTTTCTTCCATACACAAGTCTGGTTTTGAGATCTTATCGTAGAGGTCTCATACAATATTTGTCCTTTTGTCGCTGACTACTTTCACTCAACATAATGTCTTCCAGTTGAAACCAGGTTATGAGGTGTTTTCTCTTTTTTTTGTAATTATTTACTTTTTTATTAAATAAAAATTGAAAGTGTACATACTCTGTGCTCAATGCTCAAATCAAAACTAACATTCCGAGAGAAACCCTGTAGACTTTCATCTAACTTTTCTGCCGAAACAATGCTGGCTAGAAAACAGTGGACAGACACATTCAAAGCCCTGAATGAGAAAAACTTCCATCCTAGAATTATTTATCCTGCAAAATTGTCTATCAAATATAATGGTGAAATTAAGACTTTTGAAAATAAAGAGAAATTTAAAGACTTCATAAAAACTAAACCAAAATTACATGAAACATTGAAAGAAGCTCTTCCCTAAATGTATGTTTTAGGTGATAATTTAAGGCACTTCATCCAAATTTCTGATCAGTTAAGGAAGGCACAAAACTTCACCAAACCAACTCAAAAGCTACAGTATTATAATAAGAGAATTCATGAACATATCATGACAACTATAATACCATCACATTAAAAGAGGGATATGCTACAATAGTTACAGTTGTTTTCAATGCAGCGCAAGTTTCTGACTTATAAAACAGTTAAAATTGATTTCAATAATTATATGTTAAGGGGGATTAGGTATGTAGCCATACAACAGGTTAACAATATATCATTTGAAATTAAAAATCGCAATACAGGAGTCTCAACAAATATAAAATCAAAACTCATACCATCCATAAAGAAGTGTCCCAGAACAGATTAATAAGAACAGAGAAATCATCAACATGAAAATAAACATATTACAATGACACCACTAAACATATACCTATCAATCATCACACTGAATGTAAATGGACTGAACACTCCAGTAAAGAAACAGCAAGTGATATCGTGGATCAAAAGACATGACCCATCTATACGTTGCTTACAAGAAACACATCTTAGACTTAAAGATAAGAACAGGTTGAGAATTAAAGGTTAGAATAATATATATCAAGCTAATAATACATGAAAAAGAGTAGGTGTGACAATATTAATCTCAGATAAAATAGATTTTAATGTAAAAATCCACTACTGTGGACAAGGATGGCCACTATTTATTGCTGAAAGGTTCAATACTCAGCCCCTTCTCTGATGAACTTTGGACCTGCACATCTATCCTCTGACAACCCCACCCTTATAACAGCACCCATGGCCTTACATTCTGTCTCCTCTTTTGCAAGAACAGAAGATCCAAGCACTAATTTACCTGCTTCCCACCTTTACCCTGTTCTAACCACAGATGTCAAAACTCTACTCAGAAAACAGTGTCTTTTATGTTCTGGCTGAGTTTTAATCAAATGGAGAAAAATGGAGGCTGCAGAACCAGTGAACCCTGAGAGCAGCACAGATCTTTCAATTAAGAAGTCTCAGGCTTACTCACTCGCTTTTCTGTCTCACGTCTCTCTTTCTTCTCTTCTTTCTACTCCATTGCCTGTTTCACAAACATACTGACACACTTCAGAAAGTCTTCACTATATTCTAATCCCTTAGTGTCATCTCTCCTATCTTCTTAGCACTCTGCAGTGTTTTCACATACTCTGTTGCATGTGATTCTCACAACCTCCCAAAAAGGCTTCAGTGGTGAGATAAAGAAACCCAGGGGGTTGTGTGACCTAGTCAAGACCACACAGCTAAGGACCAACAGAGGAGATGCTAATGTTCAGTCTTCCACTGCCAATTTTGGGGTCCTTTCACCAAAATCACCCCAGGCTCCTCTACCCCCTGTACCCAGGCATACAGCAGAAGGGCTTGTGTCTCTCGGGCCCGGTGACCAAGGAAGTGTCTAGATGCCAATGACTCTTAAAGATTCAGAGCAGTATTTCTAAAACATAAGATCAGAATTACTCAAGTATACCAGATCTACTAAACCACTGTTTCAAACCCAAATCAGCTTTTATTTTAACCAAGCACCTCTGATGATTCCAAAGCCCACTAAAGTGTGGGCAATACTTATATCAACGGCTAGAAAGATGTATTCAGTTCTCTGTGTGTTCCCTGAATTTCTCCAGCCTTGTTACCTGTAGTCTTCTACCCTCCCTTCTTTCAGGCAGATGTTCCAGAGGGTTCTGAACTCTAGAAACCAAGTCATGGAAAGAAGTAGGAGCCCAAGGAGATGAAAGACTGGTCTCCACAGCAGAAACAGAGATGGAGGCTACGTGAACTCAAAGTTGGGGTCACTGTAGTAAATCATAATGGGACACTTGCTCATCCTGAGGTCACTTGGGGATCTTGGAGTCGTCTATAAGATGAACCATCAGTTCCCCTTTCTCACTGCCACTCTCACTTTCCTAAGACGTGAGTAGTCTCTCCTTCAACTGCCTTGAGTTTCCAGGTTCTCTCCTTTCTCCCAGTGCCAGGTTAACATACAGTAAGCCCTCAGCCTGGAACTCTAGGTCAAAGCTTCACTCCACAACCCTGGGTAGATCTCTCTCTCTATCTCTCTCTCTTTCTCTGTTTCCCTCTCTCTCCTATTGTGTTTTAGATGAAAGTTAACAGCTCAGGTTAGTTTCTCATACCAAAATTTGTATACATATTTTTACATGACCCTAATTGCTATCCGTGTAATGTTACATCACACTCCCATTTTCCAACCCAGATTTCCTGTGTCTTTCCAACCAGCTCCTATCCCTTTCTGCCTTCTCATTTTACCTCTGAACAGAAACCTAGGCCGATCTCTTTGACTCCAAGTCTTTATTTAAGTGTTATGAGGAGTACAATGAGATCATTCACAGTATGGAAACAGGAGAATTACATGAGTGATAAATAGATGCAGAGAAGCTATAGATACAAGAAGTGTCTAGAATGTGAACTGAGGTTTACTTTACTGCTCACTCAAATGCCAAAAGACTATCACATGATTACTGTATAATTTGCAATCTTTGTGTTAAAAGAAACCTTAACTATTACCTAAAACTACCAAACTAAACTCATTGCCCTTGAGTCAATTTCAATCCATAGTGACCCTTTAGGACATAGTAGAACTGCCCCACAGGATTTTCAAGGATATAATCTTTATGGAAGCAGACTGCCACATCCTTCTCTTGAAGAGTAGGTGGTTCCAACTGCTGACATTTCAGGGAGCAGCCAAGTGCTTAATCATTGCACCACCAAGACTCCTAACTATCACCTACTTTCACAAAATGCTTCAACCTGCTCTGAAGCAGATACTCAGAACACAGGATCATGCAGCTTTTGAATTTTGAATGCCTCATGTGATAGACAATTTACTTCCTCACCAGCTCCCTTCACTGACAGACCTTAAGTTCTCAGGAGCCTGACAGGTTCATCTCTCTGTCTTTTTATTCCAACCATTCTGTCCCAGAAAATCCACATCCTTTAGAATGGATAGCCTATAATAATATATTTACTCACTCTCTTCTCTCCCATGTAGACAGCACCAAGGAGCCAGCCACAAACAAGTTTGTGTTTCCACATCCTGGACATTGGATAGGCAGAGGCTGCTTCTGTGAGTGAGGGGCAGAGCGAGGCCCAGGAGGGGGAAAAGACTAAGGCCACTGATCCTTCTTTAACCTTGAAAGGGGTGAAAAACAATCACAAGTTCAGAGAAACTGATTGGATAGGATATCCTTAAGGATCTTCATAATAGCCCTTCTTATTTACATATGGACTACGGTTGGAGAGGAACCCTGGTGGCATAGTCAGACTTCTGACGGCTAGCAGTTTGAATCCACCAGCCGCTCCTTGGAAACCCTATAGGACAGTTCTAGCTTGTCCCATGGAGTGGCTTTGAGAAGAAATAGACTTGGGGGCAATGACTTCAGTTTTTTATGGATAGAGGAGCACTTCAAGGTACAGAATTTCTCTTTTCTCCAGTCACCAGTAGGGTGAATATTATTAGTCTTAGCTAGTGTACAGGAGAGTGGTTAGGATGTGGAGGACTTCAGAGGCAGAAAAGAGAGGTTCATATCCTGGCTTCACCACTTACCCATTGAGCAACTTTGGGAACATCAATTAAGCCTTTTTAGGTCTCAATCCCCTCACTAATAAACAAAATAACAGAACAAATATAGAGAGCAAACAATTAACACACTGTCTGACCAAGAGCTCAGTAAAGGATAGTGGTTTTCTCAAAAGTAGTTGTATGTGTTAAGATGGCGTTTACACCACAGCTTCTTACTAAAAATGTTTCACCACACCACCAACACTGGACAGTTGAAATTCGACTCTCTAAATCATTATGATGCCACTCATTTGGTCAGTGATGCTCAGTCTGTCCATCCCAACACCTGGAGCTTCAAATCACTTGGCTCTCCTGGGTTGCTAATATTTCCTACACATACATTTGCTTATCCTGAACTTTAGGGGCAGTCTCCACCATTCCTTGACACATCAGCTGACTTTCCAAACAACTGTATTTTTATCTGTCTCTTATTTATTCATTTATCTCTAATGCATGAGATGCCTAGTATTCTAAACAGTTCTAGTCAGTCTTCATTTATTGATCTTTTCAACATACTTATTCGATCCGTATGCTGAGCAAGTAATTGAAGAAGCTGGACTATATGAAGAAGAATAGGGCATCAGCACTGGAGGAACATCTGTGATATGCAGTTGACACACAATCTTTCTTGCTGAAAGTGAAGAGGACTTGAAGCACTTACTGATGAAGATGAATGACTATGGCCTTCAGTATGGATTACACCTCCACATGAAAGAAAGTGCTCACATCTAAACTAGCAAGCAACGTTATGATAAACGGAGAAACGACTGAAGTTGTGGAGGGTTTCCTTTTACTTGTATCACAGTTAATGCCCATGGAAATAGCAGTCAACAGAAATCAAATGACATACTACACTGGACAAATCTGACCTCTTTAAAATTTAAAAGCAAGCATGTCTCTCTAGGACTAAGGGGCACTTGACCCAAGCCATGTTAGAAGACCACAGAAGAACTGATGCCTTTGAATCATGATGTTGGTGAAGAATACTGAATGTATCACAGACTACCTGAAAAAGGAACAAATCTGTCGAGAAAGAAATATAGCCAGAACACTCCTTAGAAGCAAGCACGGCAAGACTTTGTCTCAAGTATTTTAGCCATGATATTGGAAAGGACCAGTTTCCAAGAAAGGGATCATGCTTGGTAAAGTAGAGGTCCAGGTGAGTAGAGACTGCTTACAAGGTTTTTAGACCCCAGGCACTACTCATCAAACTAGGAAGCAAAACAGAAATTTTAGAAACAGTATTAGGTTAACTGAATGGACAAACCCACAGAGCATGATCCTAAACCTTTGAACCAGGAAAACTAATCTCCAAGGATGTTAATTTGTACCTAGCTAGCCTCAGCAGCCATATTTTTTTCTTGGTTGATGTTATTTCTGTAAACCTACATATAACCTTACCTTTGCCATTTTGCTCTTTTTCTGGTGCAGAGTTTAGTGACATGAGTTATATTAGTTAAGTTGTATAACCATTATCGTTGTTGCTGTTGTTATGTTGTTGTTGTTAGGTGCCGTCAAGTCAGTTCTGACTCATAGCGACCCTAGGCACAATAGAACAAAACACTGCCTGGTCTTGAGACATGTCCACAATCAGTTTTATTCTTAAGCCCATTGTTGCAGCCACTGTATCAATCCATTTCATCAAGGGTCTTCCTCTTTTTTGTTGATCTTCCACTCTACTGAGAATGATGTCCTTCTCCAGGGATTGATCCTTCATGACAGCATGTCTAAATTATGAAAGGTACAGTCTTGCTATCTTTGTTTCCAAGGAACACTCTGGTTGTAATTCTTCCAGAACAACCTGTTTGTTCTTTTGGCAGTCGATGGTACATTCAACATTCTTCTCCAACACCACAATTTTTTCATTGTCCAGATTTCACATGCATATGATGTGATTGAAACTATCATCTCTTGGGTCAGGTGTAGTCTTCAAGGTGACATCTTTACTTTTCAATACTTTAAAGAGGTCCTTGGGAGCAGATTTTTCCAATGCAATGCTCCTGTTGATTTCTTGACTGCTACTTCCATGGGCGTTGATTGTGGACCCAAGTAAAATAAAATCTTGGACAACCTCAGTCCTTTCACCATTGATGATGATGTTGCTTACTGGTCCAGTTGTGAAGACTTTTGTTTTCTTGATGTTGAGGTGCAATCCATACTGAAGGTTGTGGTCTTTGATCTTCATCAGTAAGTGTTTCAAATCTTGTTCACTTCCAGCAAGAGAGGTAGTGTTGTCTGCATAACACAGGTTAATGAGTTATCCTCCAATCCTGATGCCTCATTCTTCTTTGTATAATCCAGCTTCTCTGATCATGTAGTTGGCATACAGATTGAAAATGTATAGTGAAAGGATAGAGCACTGACACACACCTTTCCTGACTTGACACCATGCAGTGTTCCCTTGTTCTGTTTGTACAGTTGCCTCTTGATCCATATACAGATTCTTTAAGAGCACAATTAGGTGTTCTGGAATTCCCATTCTTTTCAGTGTTAGCTATCCACTACCCTTAGTCGATGCCAATTTTTCCAACACCATAAACAAAAATTCACTACTTCCCAGAGAATGTGTCCCACCTCCCTAGTAAGCACTAGCAACTACTGATCTCTATGTATCTGTTCACCGTCATTTCATATGAGTAAGGTCATACAATATTTGCCTTTTTGTGATGGACTTATATAACTCAGCATAATATTTTTGAGGTAATTCATGTTGGAGCATGTATCAGGACTTCATTTTTCTTCACAGTTGAGTAGTATCCGTTCATCTATTGATTAGCAGCACTTAGGTTATTTCTACTTTTTTGTTATTGTGAATAGCGCTGCAATGTGCACATGTATGTTTATGTCATTACTTTTAGGTCCCTAGGGTATATACCTTGGAATGAAACTACTAGAAATCCTGGTGGTATAGTGGTTAAGTGCTATGTCTGTTAATTAAAAGGTCAGCAGTTCAAATCCACCAGGCACTTCTTGCCTACTCCGTCCTATAGGGTCGCTATGAGTTCAAATCAACTCAACAGCAGTAAGTTTGGGCATAGTATTTCTATTTCTTTCTTTCCTTTTGAGGAACTGCCATACTGTTTTCAACAATGATTGTATGTTTTACATTCCCACCAGATATAAATGGATAAGAGTTCTAATCTCTCCACATCCTTGGCAACATTTGTTGCTGCTGTTGTTGTCACTGTTTTCTTTCTTTCCATCATTCTTCTCTCTCTTTATCATTCCCATGCTAGTAGGAGTGAGATGGTATTTCAGAGTAGTTTTAATTCACATTTCTATAGGGCCACTATAAGTCAGAATCAACTGGATGGCAATGGTATTAGTTGGAATGGCTAATGATGATGAGCATCTTCTCATGGTTTTGTTGGCCACCTGAACATCCTCATTGGTGAAGTGTTTGTACATGTCCTTTAATCATTTTTTACTGGTTTATTAGTCTTTTTGTTGTTACATTGTAGAAGTTAATATATATTTGGTTATATGACCTTTATCAAACATATAGTCCCTGAAGATTTTTTTCTCAGTCTGTAGGTTGTCTTTTTAGTCTTTCAATAAAGTCTTTGCCTGAAAAATGATTTGTTTTATAAGAAGCAGCACAATGCTGGTTTCTATAAGGTAGAGGTTAAAGGTGTCCCAAATATCCAACTTTTCCAAACTGCTATACCACATTTTCATCTCTAACATCAGCTACTTCCTCTCCCCTCGGTAGTCTCCTTCTTGTCTTTGGATTTGGTAATTTGGTACAACATCTCACAGAATACATGAACCGTACTTACAGCTAAGTGGTTTATTCGAGGAGTAACATGGTACAACTCAGAATCAGGATTACCCTGCAAGTAACAGGAATAACTCAAAGGTGCAGCTTGTCAGTCAGGACATATGGTTTTCACCCTCTGCCCCCGTCAGGCCCTGTTGGCCCCTTGCTACAGCCAGGCCCTGCTGGGGGCGTCCTCAGGCTAGTGTTACAGCCCTTAGCTCCATGAGTCAGAAAGCCCCACTGCAGCCATCTCACACCAGTCTCCCAGTTCCTGCTGTCCCATGCCACTACGACTTTTACTACCTCTGCACTGCTGTCTTTCATGTTACAGCTCCTCTCCCCCTCACTCTGTTTTAAGCCTAGCAGGATCGCAAAACTGACCAATCCCCTCATAAGGTTCTATATTCATGGTCTTATACTCATGGTCTCACCCTCACAAGAGTGTCATACACCTCATTTACATAATTAGCAATCTACCCAATCCCCTTGGTGGGCCACAAGCACCTCATTTACATAGTCCTATTGGGTCATTTGGTGGGAATTACAAAGACTATGGCCTGAAGGACCATATTAAGTGATTTACTCCACTGCAGATGAACTTAAGTATTCAATTTTCATGTGATCCCAATTATCAATTTTGTCTTCTGCTGCTTGTACATTTGTTGTTATATCTGATAATCTATCAATTAAAAGAAGACAAAAAAATAGGTCACATGCTTTTAGCCCTGTATTTTCTTAAAGTGTGTTGTAGTTTTAAATTTAACATTTAAGTCTTTGATCTATTCTGAAATAGTTTTGGTGTGTGGTATAAGGCATGGCTCCTGCTTCATTTTCTGCATGTTGTTGTTGTGAGGTGTCCTTGAGTCAGTTTGCACTCATTGCGACCCTATGTACAATAGAACAACATACTGACAAGTCCTGTGCCATTCTCAAAATATTTGTTATGCTTGAGCCCATTTTTGCAACCACTGTGCCAGTCCATCTCATTGAAGGTCTTTCTCTTTTTCACTGACCTTCTATTTTACCAAGAGAACTTTCTTTCTCCAGGTACCAATCCCCCTGAAAACATATCTAAAGTACATGAGATGCTGTTTCAATATCCTTGCTTTTAAGAAGCATTCTAGTTGGGTTTCTTCCAAGACATTTGTCCATTCCTTTGGCAGTCCATGGTATATTCAATATTCTATTCTTCATCAACACCACATTTCAAAGGCATCAATTATTCTTCAGTCTTCCTTAGTCATCATCCAGCTTTCACATGCATAAGAGTCAGTTGAAAACACCATGAATCCAGGCAGGGGCACCTTGGTCTCCAAGGTGACATCTTTGCTTTTCAATACTCTAAAGAGGTCTTTTGTAGCAAATTTGCCTGGTGCAAGCCATCTTTTGATTTCTTGGCTATTGCTTCCACAGGTTTTGACTGAGGATCCAAGTAAAATTAAATCCTTAACAACTTTGTTCTCCACGATGTTGCTTATTGTTGCAGTTATGAGGATTTTTGTTTTCTTGATGTTGACCTGTAATCCATACTGAGGGCTATATGTAGTCTTTGATCTTCATCAGTAACTGCTTCAAATTCTCTTCACTTTCACCAAGCAAGGCTGTATCATTTGCATAATGCAGGTTGTTTATGAGTGCTCCTCCAATCCTGATGCTCCACTGTTCAGACTATGTGCTTCTCAGACTATGTGCTCAGCATACAGACTGAATAAGTATAGTGAAAGAATACAGCCTTAATTCACACCTTCCTGACCTTAAACTGTGCAACATTCCATTGTTTTGTTTGAACAGCTGCCTCTTGATCTATGTACAGATTCCTCATGAGCACAATTAAGTGTTCTGGAATCCCCATTATTCACAATGTTATCTATAATTTGTTATGATACAAACAGTTGGATACTTTTGTACAGTCAATAAAATACAGATAAACGTTTTTCTGATAGTCTCTGCTTTCAGCCAGGCTCCCTATTGGTATACTGCTGCAGTAGTTTTTGAATGATATTCAACAAAATTTTACTTGAATGGGATATTAATGATTTGTTTAATGATTTCTGCATTCAGTTGTATCACCTTTCTCGGGAATAGGCATAAATATGATCTTCTTCCAGTTGGGTGACCAAGTAACTGTCTTCCAAATTTCTAACATAGGCAAATGGGTACTTCAGCATTGCATTCATTTGCTGAAACATCTCAGTTTGTCATCCGTCAGTTCCTGAAGCCTTGTTCTTTGCCAATGTCTTCAGTGCAGCTTGGACTTCTTCCTTCAGTGCCATCAGTCCCTGATCATATACTATCTATCTCCTGGAATGTTTGAGTGTTGACCAATTCTTCTTGGTATAGTGACTCTTCTTACATGTAGAAATCCAATTTTCCCAACACCATTTGTTAAAGAAATTGTTCCTTCCCCATTGAATGGACCAAGTACACTGGTCAAAAATCAGTAGTCATAAATGCACAGATTTACCTCTAAGCTCTCATTTCTAGTTGGATCCAACTCGACGGCACTTGGCTGGCTGGTCTGTGTGTCTATCATTAATCCAATACCAGACTGTTTTGATTGCTGCAGCTGTATAGTATGTTTTAAAATCAGGAAACGTGAAGCTTCCTACTTGGTTCTTCTTCAAGATTGTTTTTGCTATTTGGGGCCTCTTGCCTTTCCACATAAAGATTAATGTCTCCCTTTTTTAAATATCTTAATGCATAAATTATTTTGTTGATAATGTGGATGGATAGTTTTCCACTATACTTTTATCTGATTTTCCTGATTATCATTTATATATCATAATAATGGGCAATATTCATTGCACTCTCATTGTATTCCCACTCTTCATGTTAAGAATTTTACTACTTAATTTTATCCTCATCCCAACCTGTTTTCAAAAGAAACTGAGTCTGAAAGTGCTCAGATAAACTGCCTAAGGATTTATAGATAATAGGTGGCAGAGTCCAGACTTACATTCAAGCATTCTGATAGCACAGACTTAACCACTCTATGATATGGCTTACTGGGAATGATTTTAGTTTAGTTTATTTATCTTGTTATTGGCCACATTTCTGAATTCCCTTTTTATTTCTAGCACTGTTTCACTGGATTGCCTTAAATTTTCCAAATAGGGTACCATATCAGCATATGTTAATCTTTGCTTTTTTCTTTCCAGGATGTTATTTCCTTCTTTTGTCCAATTGTACAATATAAATTTCTTAGAGTGCATACATTTATTTTAAATATAATTTTAAAACCTACACAATACCATAATATGTAAAGTCAATCTGTAATCTTTAAACACTTCCACATATACAGTAAGATGACAGGCTTTAAAATAAGATACAGACTTTAACACTATAATATTGAATATGCCAGGCTAGAATTTGCTGTTGTTTTTGTTGCTAGGTGCCATCAAGGCCGTTCTGATTCACAGCAACCCTGCATAAAACAGGACAAAGTATTGCCCAGTGTTGTTAGAAATGATTAAATTGCATGAAGAATTTCTGTGTTATGTTTTTGCTCTGTTAATATTTTGTTGCTTATTTGAAAATTATATAGTCCAGTTTAAGACATTTTTAATGATAAAAAAACTTGATTTTGCTTATCTGAATGTCCTCAGTACAACTGAGAGCACTTGGTAAATATTTGTTAGTAATAGTGTTGCAGACTATTGGAGAAATGGATGGAAACAATCAGACTGGAGCTTTTGGATTCCTGTTGGTTGGGCTCAGATGAGCTTGAGCAACAGCGAATCCTGTTTTGGATGTTTCTCTCCACGTACCTGGTCACAGTGATGGGAAATGTGCTCATCATCCTGGCCATCAGCTCAGATTCCGACCTGCACACTCTCATGCATGTCTTCCTTGTCAACCTGTCCTTCACTGATCTCTTCTTCATCACCAATACAATCTCCAAGACGCTGGTAAATTTTCAGTCCCAGAACAAAGTTATCTCCTATACAGGGTGCCTGATGCAGCTCTACTTCCTGATCTCCTTGGTGACACTGGACAACTTCATTCTAGCTGTAATGGCTTATGACCACTATGTAGCCATCTGCTGACCCCTCCACTACATGACAGCCATGAACCCTGGCTTCTGTATCTTGATCTTAACCTTGTGTTGGGTCCTCTCTGGCCTCTATGGCTTCATCCTAACCCTCCCTATGACCAGGGTGACCTTCTGTGGGTCTCAGAGGATCTACTATATTTTTTGTGAGATGTACACGCTGCTCAGGCTTGCATGTTCAAACACCCAGGTCAATCACACACTGCTGATCACCACTGGCTGCTTTATCTTCCTCACTCCCTGTGGGTTAATGACTGTGTCCTATGTCCAGATTGTCAAAGCCATCCTCCAGATAACCTCCGTGACTGGGAAATACAAAGCCTTCTCCTCCTGTGCTTCCCATGTGGCTGTGGTCTCTCCCTTCTATGGGACACTTAGTATGGTATATCTGCAGCCCCTCCACACCTACTCCATGAAGGACTCAGTGGCCACAGGGATGTATGCTGTGGTAACACCCATGATGAACCTTTTCATCTACAGCCTAAGGAACAAGGACACGCATGGGGCTCTCAAAAAACTCTTCTTGGGGAAACTCTTTCAGAGTTTGACATAAGGGTAACTTTTTAAAAAGAGAATTTAAACAGACACTTGGAATTCCTCCACCACATTCAAGACATTAGCCTATGCAGTATACATGGTGATCAGGACACGAACTCAGGTCAGAATGAGCTTACAGAGATCTATGGTGAAGAAAAGACATGTACGTGTAACCCAATGTTCCTCACATTTCACCTACCTTGTCCATAAATAAGACCACACTAACAAGAATACCAGAATTTTGCAGAATCAAATCCTTCAACTCACCTGTCCACAGGAACACAATGTCAGAACCTCACTCTTATCAAAATATACAGTTATGGCCTACGAGAAGGGGTTGTCTCTCATGTTCTTGAGCACATATGCACTCGTGTTCCTGAGTTCTGGCTTTCTCTAAGAAGCCTGCTGCCTGCAAGCCATTTGTAAAAGGTGCCCTGTTTGATGTGTCTTTCCTGAGTCTCTGCCAGGCACAGCTCCCACTGCTTCAGTGCAATGGAAAGTGTAGGGCATCTAAACAGCATGGTCGATAGACACAATCTAGACTTACATAGAGTTATGCATCCTATCACTGGAAAGTGTATGTTTTCCTTAGGTGCACATTAAACATTTGCAGAAATTAACCAGGTACTGGCCTATAAAGGACACCTCAGCAAATTTCAAGGAACATATGGGTCAAGCATTGTCTCTGAATGTAACTAGTCAATTGGCTCAGGAGTTAATAACAGAAAAGTGAATGGAGAGTCCCCAAATGTTTGGAATTGATAACTGCTTGACAACTCAAGGACAGAAAAGAAAGAAATGGAAATATCTAGAACTGCGATAATAAAGACACAAGTTATGTCAAAACTTGTAGGACACTGTCTTAGTCATCTAGGGCTGCTGTACCTAAAATACCAGAAGTAGATGGCTTTAATAAAGAAAAATTTATTTTCTCTCGGTGTAGTAGGCTAGAAGTCCAAATTCAGAGGGTCTGTTGGCTCTGGAAGAAGGTCCTTGTCATCAGTCTTCCACTAGACTATGAGTTTCTCCATGAAGGAAACCCATGCCCAAAGAACGCACTCTGCTTTCTTGGCAGCACAAGGTCCCCAACTCTCTGCTTGCTTCTCTTTCATTCGTTGTAAGATAAAAAGTAGTACAGGCCACACACTGGGGAAACTCCTTTACACTGGATCTGGACTGTGACCTAAGTAAGGGTATTACAATCACACCCTGATCCTCTTTAACATAAACTAAAAATCACAAAATGGAGGACAACCACACAATATTGGGAATCATGGCCTAACCAGGTTGACAAAGATTTTGGAGGAACATGATACAATCCTTGACATTCCACCCTTTGGCTTCTCAAAATTCATGCCACTGCTAAATGTAAAACACGTTCACTCCATAATATCATAAGTCTTAAATCAACTCCAAGTCCCAAATCGAAAAGTTCTTCTTCATCTGTGAAATCCAGAATACAAGTTATCTGTTTCCAAAGTATAGTGGTAGTACACGCAAGCACAAGCTAGACATTTCCATTACAAATGGGAAAACTGAAGGGAAAGAGGACATAATAGGCACCAAGCAATGAGTAGGACACATTACATTAGCCCTCAAGGCTTTGAAAACAATATGTTCTCTGAAACCATTTACACAATGGCTCAGCCCTCCACACTCTAGGTATTGGCCACATTTTCCAGATTTTGAGCTGAAGGTCTTCAACTCTGGGCTTCAGCTCCACTGTCTAGGCCCACTGAGATGGCAACTCTGCTGCCCTGGCTTTGGCACACCTCTCCTAGTCCATTGGAGTAGCAACTTCATCTCAAAAATGCCCAGAGGCCATGGCTCTCCCCTTTGAAACACTAAAGGTCATGACCATACCTTTCGAGACGAGGCAGTTTGATTTCCTGTGTTCCTTGGCCTCTCAGCTCTTGGTCCTCATGCCTACGTCTGCTCTGCTGGGGCAGGTGTTCCAAAGCTTGGGATCTCCACTGATATGTGCCTGAAGACACCACACTCTGCCAGGAAGCCTTTTGTGCACAAGCACTCAGCTCTCTTTGTACCATTGGTCAGCTCCAGCACTGTCTGGTGCTGTTCTCCTAGCTCTACCGATGCCAGTTTGTTGCTGCTGTAGGTCTTCTGCTGCTGTTTCTCACCATCTGCACCTTCTCTGGTGTTAACAGCTCTGCTCACTTCCTTCTGAGTTTTCTATCCACTCACAGTTTCAAAATCACTTCCACAGTTTAGGTATTCATTAAAGCAGAATCCCACTCTGCATACCAAATTCAGCCTCAGACATGTGGTGCTACTATAATAAAAATACTACAAGTGGGTGGCTATAACAAAGAGAAATTTATTCTCTCATAGTCTAGGAGGCTAGAAGTCCCAATTCAGGATACCAGCTCTAGGGGAAGGTTCTCTCTCTTTGCTAGCCCTACAGAAGGTTCCGGTCATCAATCTGCCCCTGGTCAAGGACTGCTAAGCTCCCAATACTTCTTTCTTGGTAATATGAGGTCCCCCTGTCTCTCTGCTCATTTCTTTCTTTTATATCTCAAAAGAGATTGGCTTATATTGTAGATTAACTTTGTAGATTGACTTTACATAAATTTTACTAATACCATCTCATATCATTTAGGATTTACAACACATATGGAAACTGCATCAGGAGATAAAATGGTGGACAATTACACAGTACTGTGAATCATGACCCAGCCATGTTAACTGATGTTTGGGGGGATACAAATATCACTACTGAGTCACCATATTGGATTACTAGATTCCACTGCATGGAATTTAGTCTACCCTCTGCTTGAGCTGATTTTATATTTCCAATAAATCTCTCAATTTTACATTAGTCAGAGTACAGACAGTTCCTTTACAATACTTAATGGTATAATCAGCACCCATTTCTGAAGGAATATTTTCTTCTGTGTTCCCAAGAAGTGGCACAGCCAGCTTGCCCTGGAACCAGCAACGTCCCCTTGTACCCAGAACTATCTCCTCAAATTCTGTGGGTTTATGGAGATAAGCCACTGTTTGAAACATTGGCTTATTGTAATGATGGGTTTTCAAGAGATTTAATAGCTATCTTTTCCCTACACTTCATTTTCTGCTCATTTACTGAGCATCTTGCTCCAGCCAAGCCAGCCAAGTGCTGTCAAGTTAGATCTGACTCATGGCGACCCTAGGGGCCAGGGTAGAACTGACCCCCAGATCTTGCTCCACTCATTACCAAATTAAGTTGGGTGGGACAGCCATTTTCATGGAAGTCTACTTCACCAAACTTCCCTTTCTTACTGGTGCACTGTAAGGTTTTCATGCACATCTAGGTCTTTAATACTAGTGGGCTTCCCTATAAGATGAAGGCCACATCCAATACTGAAGTAGGAACCTCTTAAGAGAATTTCTGGCAACTACGTCACTAAGCATTATGGCTTCAGTTCAGTCTTATATTTAGGCCAATGGTAAGTAGTTATGGAAGACAATTTAAGGGACCAGTGGGCATTAGGGGTTCATTTGAGTTAATTAAGTTGCACTTTCTGTGCAGAAAATCAGGGGCTAAGGGTTCACAAGTAAAAGTAAAGTAATGGGAGGCATTTAGTAACTGGTACTTGGAAATTTCCAAAAAAATCATAATCTTAAATCTGCTTCCTTACCATATACTGTTTCGAAACAAGCTAACAGCATCAGAGCTCTGTAACTTCAATGACCATCTACCTGGCAGCAACCCCTATACATTCATTTTTCCAAAATGACTCCCATTCCCAAATTAGCTCCCTTTTCCAAAATGGTTCCCTTTCTCAAAATGTCTCTCTTCCTCAAAATGGCTTCCTTTCCCAAAATGGCAAAGCCCACAAAATCTATACTCCAATCCCAGCTGCTGATACCTGCCTCTCCTTTCCCTCTGCCTTTCCAGCAGTTACACTCTTGTACTCTTCTTTACCTACCTATTCCACTAAACCTTCCCTTACTAAACCTTAATATTATCTCAACAATATAATCCAGTTGTGAAATGCCTTTTAAAATCAGACATCCTAAAGAGGCTCAGAAGCCACCACAAGTTACTTTTGTCCCTTTGTCGAAAGTGAAACTTTGTGCTATTGTTAAGGAATTTCCTAACTCTTGCAAAAATCCTCACTAGTTCACTAAAGCATTCAGAATCTTGGCTGATACCTAAGAAACAGGTCTGACAAATATATATAATTCAATAAATACATTGACAGGGCCTGGTGATGCACAAAGGTGGACAGAAAAGTCTTGATGGAAAACTCTAAAGAATCTCTAACTACCTGGTTTAAAGCTTCTGGCATGAAACTAATAATACAGATCACAGCTATTGTCACAAACCTTATTGAATCTATCCCAAAGGTTTTCAAAAAACAAACAAAAAAATAGATTGGAACAAGGTTCAGGATTGCAAATGAAATGAAGATGAAAATGTTTATAAGGGCATTCCGACTAAACTTTTCCAAGAACACTACAAAGCCAGAAGTGTCTGGATCCCATATTGTTTTCAACTCCCCTTTGCCAATGATCTTCATCCAGAACTCAGTGAATTAGTCAAATGCCATAAATTAGAGTGGATAAATGAAAATACTTCACAGTTAGCTACTCTACCCTATAAACTCTCAAACTCTAAAATAACAGGCTAGGGAAGCTGAAAAGAGAATTAAAGTCAAACAAAATCAACTTGCAATTACAGCAGTTATACATACAGCCTCAAAATAACTTTTCAACACAAAACAGATTCCCTTAACAAATAGATACTTGGCTGACATATAGGTAAGTCTGGGCCCACTAATTCGCCCTTGTTTGTCACTACTGTGAAAAGCCCAAGTGCTTCTAAAGAAAATATTTAAAACTAAAACTAAAAATATGCTGGCCAACCTAACACCAGACACAGCCCTGAAGACAACAGAATGAAGGGACTCTGGGGGTAAATCAAGGGCTTTTCCTATAGCAGTGCTGAATTCTCAGAAACCACTATTCCAATAAACTAACAACCACATAAATTCTTAATTTACACAGGTGTTACCTTATCTGCAATGTTGTTATTGTATTTAGATGCCATCAAGTCAGTTCTGACTCATAGTGATCCTAGGTGCAACAAAACAAAACATTGCTTGGTTCTGCATCATCCTCATGATCATTGTAATAACCTCCCTAAATTTGCAAAAGCCCTTGACTCAGAGTAATACAACCTTAGGAGTTATGGGGTTACTAATCAAGAACAGATTTAACCCATTCCCAGTCTGTTTCTGTCTCTTTAGAGCTTACAGAGGACATGCATCCATTTTACTCACCTTAGATACTCCAGCAAATTTGTTAGAAAGAGATCTGTTATTCAAGCAGAATTACAAAAAAAAAAAAAATCTTATGAACAGGAGAAACACTATTAGATTTACCAAAAGCCAGTCAACAGATAAACTCTACAATAGAAAATGCCTGTTGCTGTTTAAAAGCCCTCAGCTTACCACCACAAGGTCATTCCTTACTTCATCCAATTCTTTAGAATGTCTTTCTTCTGTTCCCAAAATTTTACGGGCCACTACTCCTACCAATGTTGGTTGAGCCCTATCAGTTCAACCAACTAAAATTCAACTAGCTATTTCTATGCCTTTACCTAAAATTTCTGAATCCCTTTAGAACTAGAAGCTAAGGAAGAACTTGTTCCTATAATTCAAGACTCTATGCCTAAAAGTTTAATAATCCCTCACATCGATCATTGAAATATGCTGATTTTTCCTCTTAAGAAACCCAACATCACCCTAACAAGGTTGGCCATGATCCAAAAAATGCAAAACACTAAATGGTGGAGAGGCTGTGGAGAGACTGGAACTCTCCTACACTGTTGGTGGTTGCAAAATGGTGCAAACTCTTTGGAAAGCCATCTGGTGCTACCTTAAAATAATGGATATACATATACCATTTGACCCAGTAATTCCACTGCTTGGAATATATCCTAGGAATCAAGGCCATTCACACCAACTGATACATGCACATGAATATTCGTCGCAGCACAGTCCACAACAGCAAAAAGATGGAATCAACTCAGATGCCCGACAACAGAAGAATCAATAGGTAAACTATGGTATATATACTGAATGGAACACTATGCAATGATAAAAAACAATGATGATAGCAGGAAACATCTCTTAACCTGGTTTCATCTGGAGGATATTATGTTGAGTGAAGGCAGTCAGCAACAGAAGGACAAATATTGTACGAGACCCCTACGATAAGAACTTAAAAGCAGACTCATGCATAACAGAAAAGACTTTTTGATGGCTGCAATGGTGGGGAGGATGGGAGGGGGAGGGGGAAGGGTTTAGATTAAGTAGTTGTTAGAAATCTGGTTTGGTGAAATTGGTGACAGTACACATTAGTAAGAAGATCAATATTAATGGGACTTCAGTACAACTTGTGTACTCCTCCCATCTTAACCCAACATTGCAAGGACAGAGTAGCTGGAGCAGGGGACCGGGGTCTGTGCTCTCAGGGGAAATCAAGGCCAATTGGCACAACCAGCATTTTGCTAATGAGGTCTCTCCACACCCGACATTCGTGAGTGGCATCTGGGGTCTTAAAAGCTGCCAAGTTGCCATCTGAGGGTACAGCAAATGGTCCCAACTTAGCAGGAATGGATGATCACCAAGGTCCATAATGACAGGGGGGAAAGAGAATCCAGAAGACAGAGAGACCCACATGAGCGGATGTCTACATTGACTTGTGACCGGAAGAACCAGATGGTGACCGACTACCACCAGTGATAGCCACAATGGAGCTCACAAAGTTGAGTCTCACTGGCAACACAAGTATAAATCGGGGTGCACCCTGAGGTCTCCACTAAAAGACCACAATTGGTGGTCCAGGGGCCTCAGAGTTCTCCTGGGAGGAGGGCCCCTGGCCCTGATGCTGCCCTTGTGCATAAATCATAATGAAGGTCAACTTTTCAGACAGCAATGGATTGGACTTGGTGATGCAGAGTGTCCATATTGTGTGGGCACTTTATGGTTCTAGGCATCTGCAGGAGGTCGTCCTGTTGACCTCATACTGGAGCAAGGGGAATGGGTGGAGAGGGAAAGATAGGAGACTGTTGGGAAGATAAGACATGTATGGAGCAGAGAGGAAGAGTGTGCTGTCACCGTGCAGGGAAAGCAGTGGAAGCTGCATGTAGGTCAGCATGCAAATTTATATCAGAATGTAGATTTTCATTCAATCATAATAATAATAAAAGAAAGAAAGAAAGAAACCCAACAATTTGGGCTGGGGATTTGTAAAAGACTCTCACATGTTATTAATCACAGAGCAATTCAAAGATTTGCTATAGTTCCAAACCCTTTCCTGCTCCTCTCTAACGGCCTCCCTTAAGTGACTCATTTTACAGTAGTTGATCTTTGCTGTGCCTTTTTTTTTAGCATTGGAAACCCTGGTGGTATAGTGGCTAAGTGCTATAGCTGCTAACGAAAAGGTCAACAGTCCCAAACTACCAGGCACTCCTTGGAAATTCTATGGAGCAGTTCTACTCTGTTCAATAAGGTTGCCATGAGTTGGAATCAATTCAGTGGTAGTGCAGTTTTGGGTGGTTTGGTTTTGTTTTTTTAGCATTCCAGTCCATCTGGAGAGTCAATATTTGTTTGCTTTCACTCAAGAGAATTAATAACTTACCTGGACTGTCATGTCCCAATGTTTAGCCAATCCTCCACCTGTTTTTCTCAGATTTTAAATACAGATTTACAGACCTCACAGTTAGTTCACTCAAGAGTCTATGTTATTACAGTACGTGGATAATTTAATGGTCTTCTCTCTCAACAGGCATGTCTTACTTACAGCATCTTGTTTTTACATTTGGCAAGAGGTCACAAGGCCTCTAGAGAAAAATCACAGTTAGCCAAACCTTTTGCTGGAATCACCTTGACAACAACGGGTTTTGTTTTGTCCGGTTAACCTTTTGTTAATTACTTGGGACATATTATTTCTGCAAAAAGAGTCACTATAGACCTCAAAAGAAAGGAGACCATCTTAGCTTATCCTGTCTGTACTACCAAGAAACAGTTAAAAGAATTTATAGGACTTAACAACCATTGCTGAACCTGGATATCTCTTTTTTTTTTTCCTAGCTCAACCTCCTTACCATTTTCTAAGCTGTTCAGAGCCTGACCCCTTCCCGCTCCCTAAGTATGGTCGAAAGGCCATAGCTCAACTAAAAGAAGAATCCATTAACACCCCTCTTCCTGGGTTTCCTAATTATAATTAAGATTTTGTGCTTTTTGTCCACAAGGTTTCTGAGAATGTTCTAGGAATCTTCTCTCAAAAACACAGAAAACAGAGATCCACTGGTTATTATAGGATGCAGCTGAATTCCATCAACTTTAGTTCAATCTGATTTGTTCAATAATAAAGATCTTTGATCCACCATTCTAAAGAATACTTTACACAAATTAAGGAGGCTTTTGATAGTCAAAAATAAGAAATATCTAAATTACCTAATGTTCCATTTGGAGATCATGCTTACTGGAAAACACACCAGTTAAATGATTCTTTTGAGCCTTGGTGGAAAGGACTTCATTTGGTCTTTCTCACTAATCCTTATGACACTAAATTACAGAGTTAAGGCTGATATGCACTTATCCTAAATGAAGAAAAGCCTGCCTCCTGAATGAATTTATGAGTCTCCTGAATTACTAAAATAAAATTCAAATATGACCCTAAAAAGAAGCAAATGACAACTGGGTATACTACTTTCCCAAGATCTTCAGATTGGACTTGAAACTTCCTGCGCAGCTTGCAGTAAAATTTGGACTTTGCTTTTTCCTTCATCATTTTTGGTGCCTTAGTATTGTTACCTGTTTTGCACAATCATGGAATTATAACCTGGTAGTTTTGGTAGTTATATTACGCCAACTGTTATCTTTGAAATAATTTGTTTCAATGAGGGCTTTAACTCTTTTTGAACTTTTCTTAGTTACTAGGATCATAATTTTTAGTTGCAGGTATTCTGAACAAGACCAGGTGCACAGACAGTCAATTGCTCATATGCAAATTCACACTGAAACTAAAAAAAATTAGAACAAGCACACAAGAGCCAAAGTATGACCTTGAGTATATACCTCCTGAGTTTAAAGACCATCTCAAGAACAGATTTGATGTGTTGATCACTAATGACAGAAGACCAGACGAATCATGGAATGACATCAAAGACATCATCCATGAAGAAAGCAAGAGGTCATTAAAAAGACAGGAAAGAAAGAAAAGGCCAAATTGCATGTCAGTGGAGACTCTGAAACTCACTCTTGAACATCGAGCAGCTAAAGCAAGAAGAAGGAATGATGAAGTAAAAGACCTAAATAGAAGATTTCAGTGAACAGCTTGAGAAGATAAAAGAAAGTATTACAATAACATGTGCAAAGAGCTGGAAGTGGAAAACCAGAAGGGAAGAAAACATTCTGCATTTCTCAAGCTGAAAGAACTGAAGAAAAAATTCAAGCCTCCAGTTGCGATACTGAAGGATTCTACAGGGAAACTATTAAATGATTCAGAGAGCCTCAAGACAAGATGGAGGGAATACACTGAGTCATTATACCAGAAAGAACTGGTCAGTGTTCTGTCATTTGAAGAGGTAGCATATGATCAGTAACCAGTGGTACTGAAGGAAGAAGTCAAAGCAGCATTGAAGGCACTGGCAAAAATCAAGGCTCCAGGAATTGATGGAATATCAGCACTGGAAGTGCTTACTCATCTATGCCAAGAAATCTGGAGGACAGCTACCTGACCAACTGACTGGAAGAGACCCATAATTATGCCCATTCCAAAGAAAGGTGATCCAACCAAATGCAGAAATTACCGAACAGTATCGTTGATAACACACGCAAGCAAAATTCTGCTCAAGATCATTCAACAGTGACTACAACAATGTATTGACAAGGAACTACCAGAAATTCAAGCTGGGTTCAGAAGAGGATGTGGAATGACGGATATCATCGCTGACATTAGACGGATCCTGGCTGAAAGCAAAGAATACCAGCAAGACGTTTACTTGCGTTTCATTGACTATGCCAAAGCATTCAACTGTGTGGATCATACTAAATTACAGCTAATGTTATAGACAATGGGAATTCCAGAACACCTAACTGTGCTCTTAAGGAATCTGTATACAGATCAAGAGGCAGTCGTGCAAACAGACAAGGGGACAGCGCATTATTTAAAGTCAGGAAAGGTGTGCATCAGGGTTGTGTCCTTTCACCGTATCTTTTCAATCTGTATGCCAAGCAAATAATCTAAGGAGCTGTATTATACGAAGAATAATAAGGCATCAGCATTGGAGGATGACTTATTAACAACCTGGGTTATGCAGATGACATCACCTTACTTGCTGGAAATCAAGATTTGAGACACTTGCTGATGAAGATCAAGGACCACAGCCTTCAGTATAGATTGTGCCTCAGCATCAGGAAAACAAAAATCCTCACAACTGAGCAAGTAAACAACATTGTCATAAACAGAGAAAGGATTGAAGTTGTCAAGGATTTCATTTTACTTGGGTCCACAATCAACACCCTTGGGAGCAGCAGTCGAAAAATCAAAATACACATTGCGTTGGGAAAATCTGCTGCAAAGGAACTCTTCAAAACATTCAAAAGTAAGGATATCACTTTGAAGACTAAAATGTGTCTGACCCAAGAGATGGTATTTTCATTCGCATCACATGCATGCGAAAGCTGAACCATGAACAAAACAGACAGAAGAACTGATGCCTTTGAATTGTGGTGTTGGAGAAGAATGTTGACTGTATGATGGACCATTAAAAGAACAAATGATGTGGTCTGGAAGAAATATGACTAGAGTGTTCCTTGGAAGCAAAGATGGCGAGACTGTGTCTTACATAGTTTGGACATGTTGTCAGGAAAGATCAGTCCCTGGAGAAGGACATCATTCTCAGTAGAGTGGAAGATCAGCGAAAAAGAGGAAGATCCTTGAAGAGATGGATTGACACAGTGGCCACAATGGGCTTAAGCATAAAAACAATTGTGGACATGGCACAAGACCAGGCAATGTTTGGTTCTCTTGTTCATAGGGTCACTATGAGTTGGAAATGACCAGACATCACCTATCAACAACAACAAAGTATTTTGATGGTTTTAATTATCTAACTCTTCTGTAGAGTCACTTTCTGACTATTATAGCTGACCACTGTAGTCATTTTTACTTAATTTGTACAACTTGTCACTGTTTTTGAAATACTTTTTTGTTTTACAAACTTGAATTTTTAGAATGAAAAAAAAAATAGCCATAGAGGAACTAAGTATGTGTTTTCTGACCACCCTAGTCCTTTATATTGCCACTGGACACCAACTGTGAGGCATTATTCCTTGTTTTAATATCTTGTGCATCCCCTGAGAACACAGACCTCTTTTTGTAAATACCACTTTTAGGGAAAAGTTTTATTTCTTATGATCTGTCTGGAATTCATATTCATTCTTTTTTTAAAGTTTAGTAACATTTTTATAATTGCTACCACCATTTACACTCTATTGCCATTAATGCCAGTCACAGACTAAATTAGTAAGACATATGAGTATTGGAGTAATATTTTTTTCTATCATTAACCTTCTACTTGTTCTTATTGGCTAGTAGCCATTTTATGATCCTTCAGGACTTTAACTGCCGGAGTTTATTTTTCCATCACTGTTATCTGTACGATAATAGCTCTTGTGTATTTCTTTGGGGCTGTGCTTCTCCACTACAAAGACTTCCTGAAACTTTCTATCCATACTGCAGCTCACTGTAGCTCCTATTAATTCTTGGCAGGAGAATGCCCTTGTTAAGCTCACTCAGGCAGTTGTACGGTCCATAATTCTGACTGTATGCTGGATCTATCATCCTTTACCCAGAGCTGTACATGAGAACTCAGATCCATTAGCTATTCCCATACTAAATTACAGCTTTGTATCCTCTGCTACCATTAATTTTAACATCACACCAGGTAAGCTACACATGTGAGACTGTGGCAGCCTCCTTGGATACCAATTCAACCCCAGGTTTCATGCTTCATTCTGACACAAATTAGAGTTAAAGCATGTTCCACACAACGTGAAGTCCCTAATGTAGCAGGAGAAAAATGAGTGTGTAGAACTAAAACTCTATTAAAAGACCACACTTGATGGTCTGTCAGACTGGAGGGTCCCCTGAGGAGATGGCTCACAGACTCTCTGTTAGCCCAGAGCTGAAACCCGTATCAAAGCCAACTCTTCAGACAAAGATTGGACTGGACTTTAAGACATAAAGTGATACTGATGAAGAATATGCATCTTCACTTAAATATATACATGAGGCTGCCTGAGCAACTCCTCCCTGAGATGAGAGGTCAGGGGTAAAGGAGTTATGGAAAGTGCAGGGTAGAAAGAAGGAAGGTGCAGTCATGGGTGGTGTGTGGCAAAAGCAGTTAGAGTTGAACAGTGGTGAGCTTTCAGGGTTTTATATGGCAAATCAATTTGGATTGTTAACTTTTACTTAAAACACAATAAGATATTTTTTATGTGTTCTCAAATACCTTGGATCTCCTCTCCACTGTAAAAATGAGCCCTTATTTCATATAATGGCCCTTTCAGATACTGGAACATGGCTTTTTCAGGAAATTTAACAGCATCCCTACAAAGGAAAAGGTCTTTTTATGTCCAAACATGGAACTTGGTAAGGTTAGGGTGACTGTTTCTTTGCAACAATTCTTTGTCAGAGAATTGGCTTGAACAGATGAATTAAACCATCCTTCTCCCATGTAAAGACACCAGGATCAGCATAACATGGGCCCCATATAGATACGCATTTTTATGTGGAGAACCAAGATAGCTCATCTTTGCCAATGTGAATCTAAATAATGATTCCTATACCTGGGCTTAATTCTGTTTGGATGGCTGGGATATAATAGGACAATGTACCTGAAGCCATATGGGAATCCCATCAGACACCTTTTCTCATGAAGAGAGTTTACACTGGATTGATTGCCTGAAACTATCAGAAAGGAGGAGAGAGAAACAGTCAAGAGATGAACAAGGGAGAAATGGAGATAACATTTTAAAGGAGTTCCTATCATTAAGTGTGAGTCGGATCCGACTCGATGGTACTTGGCTGGCTTGGCATCATTAAGTTACAGGTTTTCAAGGACACTCTTCCCTTGGTACACAGCAGACAATTTAGACCATGCTGCCTGTAACATTTCCAAAATTATGAAATGAAAAGCAGATGATACTGTCAGTGCTATATTGTGCAAGAGATATCACTTAACTCATTTGTCAAAGTAGCGTTGGATAATAAAATCACCCTAGGTTTCCTCTTAGCCTAGCAAGGAGGGGTCTGTGCTATAGCTAACACATCTTGTTGCATCTAGATTTGGTGGCCAAGTTATGAAGCAAATTTGCCCCCAAGTTACTTGGTTCCATATACCTCCACCCTCAGGCTCCCCTTTTCTAGATATTTTCAGCTGGCTACCCTCAGGCATTGGATCATGGATTAAGTCAATATTGTCAACCAGATTAATAATACCTGTAGTCATTGTAACAATCATCTTATTCTTTTTTTTATTCTGACTGAGTGAAAATGTACATTCCCGTATAAATTTACATGCCCAACTATATGCAGCTTCCACTGCTCTCCCTGCCCAGTGACAGCCCACCATTCCTCTCTGCTCCATACATGTCTCATCCTCCAAGCAGTCTCCTTTCCCCTCCTCTCTACCCACTCTCCTTTCTCCAGCCAGAGGTCAGCAGGATGATATCCTATAGATGCACAGAACCATAAAGTGCATCCAATATATGGTCACTCTGCACTGCCAAGTCCAATCCATTCGTGTCTGAAGAGTGGACCTTCATTATGATTTATCGTTTTTAGGCACCACTGAGTTGGTTCCCACTCATTATAAGCCTGTGTTCCATAGAACAAAACCCTGCCCAGTCTGGCACCAGCTTCACAATCCTGGTTGTGCTTCAGCCTATTGTTGAGAACTCCGTGTCAGTCCATCTTATCGAGAGTCTTCCTCTTTTTCACCAACCCTCTACTTGACCAAGCATGACGTGCTTCTCCAAGGATTCATAATGTCTCCAAAGTAGGTGAGATGAAGTATTGCAATCCTAACTTCTATGCAGCACCATGGCTGTAGTTCTTCCAGGAAAGATTTGTTCATTCTTCTGGCAGTTCATGGTATCTTCAATATTCTTTGCAAACACCATAATTTAAAGGTATCAATTCTTTGGCCTTCTTTATTCATCGTCCATCTTTCATATGCATGTGAGGTGACTGAAAATACCACGACTTGAGTCAGTCACACCTTAGTGCTTAAAATGACATATATGCTTTTTAACATTTTAGAGAGATTTTTTTTCAGAAGATTTCCCCAACGCAAATGTATCATTTGATTTCTTGACTATTGCTTCAACGGGCGCTGACCGCAGATTCAAGTAAAATAAAACCCTTGACAACTTCAATCTGTTTTCATTTATCAAGATCTTGCTTATTGATCCAGTTGTAACAATTCTTGCTTTCTTTATGTTAAAGTGTAATCCAAACCTAAGCCTTTGATCTTCATCACTAAGTGCTTCAAACATTCTCTTCACTTTCAGCAAGCAAGACTGTGTTATCAACATAACTCAGGTTGTTAATGAGTCTTCCTCCAATTCTGATGTAGTGGTCTTCTTCATATACTCCAAACTAACCAAACTCACTGTCATTGAGTTGATTCAGACTTTTGGTGACCATACTAGACAGAGTAGGATTGCCCCACAGGGTTTCCAAGGAGCTCCTGGAAGACTTGAACTGCCAATTCTTTGGTTAGTAGCCATAGCACTTAGCCAGTATGCCACGAGGGTTTCCACATATAGTCCAGAGAGTATTAAAAGTTGCGTGAAATTTTGACAAATGCCAAATAATGTACATTGACTGTACTTAAATTTCAAATGGACTCAAGCCCATTCCTTGTGTAAGCCATCAGATGTCAAGTTATTTTTCTAGTATGGCCTGCCTGAACTAAAGCACAAATAATAAAAACACAGAAGAGGTTCAACTGTGGCATGGCGAAGACATCAAATAGTGCCTAGTTACCATTTTACAATGTTCTATTGCTACTCATAGTCTGACTCATGTTTTTTTAATCAACACTTGACACACCTTAAAGGGATAGTCCAGAGAATATAGGATGCATTATATTTGGATAAATTGGCTGCCAAAGACCTTTTTAACTGTTAAAAAGCATGATGTCACACTGACCCAGACTAATATTTCCAACCATCATACATACACGTTAGATGGTGAAGAAGGAAGACTGAAAAAGGATTGACACCTTTCTACTAGGGTGTGGTGAAGAAACTGAATGTGCCATAGACTGCCAAAAGGACAAACAAATCCATTTTGAAAGAAGTACCAGTGTGGGTTTGCTCTGCTGTGCATGGAGTCATTATGAGTCAGAACTCAGTTGATGGCACCTAGCAATAATAATAACCTTTTCACATGCATAGCAACCCAAGGTCTTAAAAGATTTATTTCATTAGCAGCCATTTAGAATAAACACATGCTCCAAGTTCATGTTGAAAGAAGGCAGAAGAAACACTTCTTTCAGAATACTGGTCAGTGAACTGATCAAATACTTTCTCTCAAAATTTTTATCAAAAGGAGGGCAGGTGTAAGAGAACGTTTTTAAAAAAACTGAGGTACCCAACAATCTGACTGCTTGAATTATATCCTAGAGAAACAAGGGCTGTTACACAAACAGACACAGGCACATGACTGCAGCACTGTCCACAACAGCAAAAAGATGGAATCAACCTAGGTGCCCATCGACAGATGACTGGGTAAACAAAATATGGTATATTCACACACTGGAGCACTATGCAATGATAAAGAGCAATGATGATTTTACAAAACATCTCATAACCTGGAATCAACTGGAAGATACCACACTGAGTGAAATCAGTCAGCTACAAAAGGACAAATACTGTATGAGACCACTATTATAAGGACTTAAGAAAAGGCTCATACACAGAAGAAAATACTGTTTGATGGCTACAAGGGTAAGGAGGGAGGGAGAGGGTTATTCATAGATTAGATAGCCGACAGGAATTTGGTTAGGTGAAGGGAGTGACAGCATGTAGTAAAAAGCCACTCAGCACAATTGGACTACATCATAAACTAAAAGGTTTTTTAAATGCAACCCAATATTTTAAAGGACCAAGTAGCAGAGACAGGGGTCTGGGGGCCATGGTTGCAGTAAGTTGGCACAACTAGTCTTTTCTAAGAGATTATTCTGCATCCCATACTGGTGAGGGGTCTGGGGGCCATGGTTGTGGTAAGTTGGCATAACTAGTCTTTTCTAAGAGATTATTCTGCATCCCATAGGGGTGAGGAGTACCTGGGATCTTAAAAGCCAGCAAGTTGCCATCTAAGAAACATCAATTGGTCACAGCCCACGTGGAGCAGATGAAAACCAACACATAAGGAAAATATGAGCCCAGGAGACAGGAGGGTCCATAGTACCAGGAGACTACATCAGCATGAGACCAGAAATAGACGGTGCCCAGCCACCACCAAAGACAGCCCTGTCAGGGAACATAGTGTAGAGTCCCTGACATAGCAAGAGGGAAAAGGGTGTGCAGAGCAAGAACTCTATTAAAAGGCCAGACTTGATGGTCTGACAACCTGGGGGTCTGACAACCCTGAGAATACATCCTCTAGGTTTGCTGCTAGCCTAGAGCTGAAACCAGTCCTGAAGCCAACACTTCAGACAAAGATTGAAAGGGATTAAGGGACACACAGTGATGCAGGTGGTTGCTTGGTAAAGCAGAGGGTTGGTGAAAAAGAGGAAGACTCTCAAAAAGATGGATTGACACAGAGGCTACAACAACAGGCTCAAGCATAACAAGGATTGTGAGGATGGCACAGGACTGGGCAGGACTGTGTTCTGTCAAACACAGGGCTATTATGATATGTTATTGTTTAATATATACAGGAGGCTGTCAACTGGTCTCTTTTTAGAGGGGAGAGGAAAGAGCGGAGAGAAGGGGACAAGTGTTGGTTGAATGGATACTGAAAGTAAAGACTGGAAAGGACTGTGCTGTCATAGGGTGAGGAGAGCAGATACAGTTGCACAGAGGCGGGTGCTTGGGGTTTTATATGGTAAACTGACTTGGACTGTAAACTTTCACTTAATTACAGTAAAAAAATTTACAAAAAAAATTGAGTTACCCGGTAAGATCTCAAACGACTGGTTTGAAGAATGACTGATTCCTCTGTTCGTGGTTCCATTTTCACCCCAGTGGCAGCAGTCTTCCATGTTACTTCTAAGAGAGGAATGTCTGGTAATAACACAGCTACACTGTAACTCCTGTAAGGAAGGATGATGACATAACTACGCTGACTTCCTCCCATCACATACATTTTCAACTACCACACTGTAACCAGTCTAACAAAAATATGTACATCCTTTTAAGCCAATAGTCTTATGTGCTTGCCTTACAGAAAGTACTACCTTACAAGTTCCCACCACAGAAAGTACTGTCAAACAGTGCTCTACTACCAACGGTCTTCTGGTGACCTTAATTTGTAAATACCCATCAAGCAATGTGCTTCACATCCTTTGTTCCTCCCTTTACTCATAAAATAGCACTGCCAGGTCACCATATTGGATTACTAGGTTTTACCACAAGGCATTTCGTCTATCCCCTGCTTGAGTCATCTTTTTAATAAGGCTCTCATTTTACATTAATTAGAGTACACACGGTTACCCTAAAATAGGTTTTGGATCCAACTCGACGGCACTTGGCTTGGCTATAAATTGGAAGAACGAGAAACTTCTTTCTTTTCCCTCCAAAAACAGAGAATTGTCAGGGGCAGGGCCCCCTCTCCCAACATGAGGATCAAGGAGGTGCCTCCTAAGAGGGGCCTCACAACCCCCTCGGTTTATGGAATCATACTGGGAAAATCTGACCAGGAACTTCTGAGGAATAGAGATCAGAGGAATGGATTTCAATGCAGCATGCCTCAGAGCACTGAGGCCTGCCCAGCTTCACTGGCTTCCCCTTAATTGCATTCCCCCCTCCCTTTTCCATGAGTCGGATCTGACTCGACAGCACTTGGCTGGCCTCCCTTTTCTCCACACACACAGGTTTACAAGCTAACCCTTGAAAAGCTCTCAAGGACAACTCTCCACATAGCCGTTAAAACTACACAAGCATCTCACTCGGTACAGCAAGAAAGAATAAATAAACTTCTAGATTCTTTATAGTTGGTATGGTAAACTGATAAACACTGAAGAAACATCTTTCTTAGTGCAGCTGGCTTAATTAGGGAACAGCAGGCTCTTACTATCTGTACAGGAAGATATAAATAAAAACTTAGAGAAACAAATTGAGACAGCCAAATGGTGAAGCCTTGAGAAGTTTACCCCTCTGTACCTTCCCCTTTGAGGTACGAATAAAACCATTAATTGTGTTCACTGACATTTAACACCTGGTTCAAATCATTATCCAAAAAGCCTTGGCAATTGAGTAGAAGAAGACCATGAAGGGTCACTTTCTTGTTAGCCAATAATGTTGGGTCAGTTTCTTGTTAACCAATAGTTTATATGATGAAGAAAATAGGGTGAATACTACATCACTTCACCTATAAAGAATAAGGATGGACAGCTCTCGACACATAGTCTCTCTTGCTCTCTGGGTCAGGCTGCCTTAAACCAGAAAAGTCTTCCCTGTCTCCTTTATTCATTTCCCGCTGATGTCTTCCCTCCCTCCGTGCGGGACCCTGAAAAGTGTTGGGATTGGCTTCCAGCAGAGAATCTGGATGATTTATTTTTAATTTTGAAAAAATGGTCAAGCTTATAAATCTAGAGAGAAAAAACACTAAGAGTGAAAAGCAAACCCTTAGCTAGAGGAGTTAGTTCCTAGTCTGGAATGACTAGGAATCATAGGAGGTGGATTTTAACTACCATAGAGCCAAAAACTAAAGTCACAGGCTTTATGTTAGATGGGCTTTAGAAATGACTTCTTATATTTTAAAACATAAAGCTGAGAAGGTTCTACCCCATTCACAAACAGAGGCTAGAAAGTTTCCATTCTCAGACTCCAGGCCACAGCTGGTAGTGAACCACTTAGAACCCTTCGCCCTTTGCATCTCTTTTTCCCTGTGTGCCATGTCTTGGGAAAAAGCATTAGCTTGACCTTTCAGCTCAGTACTTTATTCTTCAGCTGGGTCCATTCTGCTACTTGGATATTTATTTATTTATTTTAAGATTACACTTTTCAAACAGACTCCAGAAGTCAGGTGTCAAGAGAACTAGACGGGCACATATTCTCGGCATCCCAAACAGTACTAACACACCATTTGATTGGAAAATCAAAATCCTTCCCTAATTAATATATATTATCCATGATGTCTCCACTGAGTCACTTTTAATTGGCTTACTTTTCACAACAAATAGTACAAACACGCATAACAAAATAATTAGGAATCTATATACATAAATACTTCTTGCATATTCTATGTTCGGGAGGATACTCAAGAAACTTACAAATTCCTTCTTGAGATGGCAACAGGAATACCAGAGAAGGAGAGAGAGTTGCTTTTCACACTGATTATTTGCTTATATTGTTTGCATTCTTTTCACGTCTATGTATACTAAACCAAACCACACCCAGTGCCATCGCGTCAATTCCAACTCACAGCAACCCTACAGGTCAGAGCAGAACTGCCTGCATAGAATTTTCAAGGAGCACCTGGTGGATTGGAACTGCCAGCCTTTTGGTTAGTAGCTTTAGCACTTAACCATTGCACCACCAGGGTATACTACTTTAAAAAAAACTATATACATACATATATGTATATATATATACTCCTAAAATAAAATAAAAAATAAATCTTCCCCTTCCCTTTCCCTATTTCTTTTTTAAAACCCCAGGAGCAATAACTACTATTAACAGCCCCAATGTGCACCCTTTCAGATATACATCCTTTCTTCCATACATATTCTGGTCCATTGATGTGTACCTATCTCTCCATATAGGACTTTGTGGGATAAGCTGTACTTAAACTACCTAGACATAGCAGTAAGGCTGTGTGTTACCACTCTGTTCACAATCAGAGTGACAGAGCAACAGATGAGTGACACAGACATGAAGCCAATGACGGAGCTGGAGCAGCTTTCCCCAGCTTGCCAGTTGGCACTGCCTGTTTTATCTTGTGCATTCACTTGTGGCTCAGGCCTACACAACTAGACCACTGCCTCAGCACCCAATGCCAGTCCCAGGGTGGCTTATATGGAATATTTTCTATCTTCAGTTTTATTGTTTATTTTATTGTCCAGCAGTGTTTCCCCACTGTTTCTGTTCTAGTATGCACAGGTCTAGCTTTTTCGTGATGTATGAGCACTCAACAAGAACCACCTCTGGGCCTCTGCAGGTAGGCTGCGCCAGCCTTCCCCAGATGTATTCAGTATTGCAAAAATATTCTCCCCAAATTAACCTATAGTTATATTGCAATCCAAATAAAAATTACAGCATGCCTTTTAGAGGAAATTGACAAGCCTATTTTAAAATTTATACGGAAAGGACAAGCAAAGAATAGCCAAAACAATTACTGAAGATGAAAATTATGAGGAGAGGAAGGAGAACAAGAAGAGAAACAACGGATTTACATATAGTCACCAAACTAATCTTTGCATTTGTGCTAAACATTGTGCTAAACATTGCGTTATTAAGGTAAATAAGTTAAAGTCTACGATGACATTCCCTATAAGCACAGCTTTCAGTTGCTTTTACTTAATATCTGGGGTCACTAGCAATCTGGGATCATCCTCATCCAGGTTTATTGATGAGATTTTCCCAGACCACTGGATGACTCAAAGCCAGGCTACGGTATGTGTAATAAATTCTGCATTACTTCTGGCTTACTCTTACTTTTAGGACACTTTAAAGATTGTTACCCAGTATGGAATTGGCTTACTCCTTGTAAACAAGACTCATTTCCCAAGGCCTTTACTTGTAGGTAATAACTAACACTGGGTAATTCCCCATGTTCACCTGAAGAAGCTGTCTTGGGACTGCTTCCTCAAAGCTTCTCTCACACCAGTAAATAGGCCTGAGGTGGTCATGCTTTAGCCTCTTCCTTCATAAACTTGAGATTTAAGCTTCAGTCCTCAGATCCTTCCATCCTCATAGGATCTCCTAGTCCTCAGATCTCCCACCCAGCATCCTTGTATCTCCTCTTCTTTTTTGCAGGAGTGTAAGGGCCAGGTACCAATTCACCTGCTTTCCACCTTTATCCAATTCCAGCTGTAAGTCCCAAAACCATACTACAAAAATGCTGTCTTAGGGTCTGTGTTTCTTGGAAACCCTGTGAAGCAGTTCTACTGTGACCTACAGGGTTTCTGAGTCATAAGCAACTCAACAGCAATGGGTTATTATGTTGCTCCGGCTGAGTGTTCACTAAACGGAGAAGAGCAGAGGCTGCAGAACCAGTCAAGTCTGACAGCAACCAGGTAAGATCTGGGGCCTGAGGCTCACTCACTCTGTCTTTTCTCCCTTTCTTTTCTCTTTGTCGTAAACATACTCACATACTCTAGACATCTTCAGCCCTTGGTGTTTATAGGTAATGTAACAACTCCTCCTATCTTTTTAGTATCCTGCAGTTTTCAAAGTGTTTTTACACTCCCTTCTAGACTTGAGGGAACAATAGCAAGCTTCTCTCTGAGTGACAGACCTGCTTCAGGAGCTGAGGACTTGATGAGTGGGCAATGTGAGGTCCTTCTGGCTTGCCTCTCCTGGTGTGCAACCACTACCTCAAAGCTGGGACAAGGGCAACTGTAACTCCAGTAGTCTCAGTCCTCCACACCAACATGTTCCACATGTTGGCACTGGACAGAAGAAGTCCCATCTCTTGCCTGTACTTTTCCAGAATTTAGCTTCAGACGTAGCTGCGGACAGGACGAGAAATTTCCAGGTTCTGTTCCCGCCTGAAGAAAGTCCTCCACCTAGGAGCTAGGAGAGGGAGCATCCTGTGTCACTCGGTGCCACAGAACTGGGCTGGGGAGGGAGGGAGCCACCTTGATTCACATGCCACAGACTCTCACCTTTCTTGCCAAGTTTTTGTAGACTTTTTCAAAAAGATGTTTCTTCATTTGCTGTTTGTCTTTAGAACCACTTCCAGAAGTTTTAATGGTTGTGTTTTTTATACAATTTTATCAGTTTTACTGGGGAATGCATCAGTGGAGTTTCTATGCTATCAACAAGGAATTTGACCACTTACTCCATTATACTTTAAAATTTTGTCACCTTATTTTCACCCAAAGCAAGCTTTCTTGATAGTGGACCAATATCTTTTAATAGATACACTACATTTGTGACACTAAAATCATGAATTTTATTTTAAGAGGATCATTTGTTACTTATTTGGAATGTTGCCCTTCTTTTAGAATATGGAATCTGGTTAAATGACTGGTATTTTAATCTGTTGGCATCTGGCTTTATCTTTAAAAAAGGAAGCTGGGATTTATTACGAGTTGCTTTAGAGAGAATAGGAAAGAGCTTCCCAAAATGAAATGATAATTTTACATCCCTTATTTTTTTTTTAAAAGGCTGCCATCAAGTCAATTCTGGCTTAACAGTGATTGCATAGGACAGAACAGAATTGTCCTACAGGGTTTCCAAAGAACAGCTGTTGCATTTGAACCACTGATCTTTTGGTTTAGTCACCAAGTTCTTAACTACGGAGCCACCAGAGCTCCATATTCCATACACTGTGCTATAAATTTCAAAAATATAAGAGAAATAATAGACAATTAAAGATAATTTTTCTTAAATAAGTGGGGATATAATTTTTAGATCCACAAAGACAATATAAATCAGGTAAATAAATGAAAAAGAAAAACTACTGAAAAAAATCTTGGTAATTTTTTTAATTTAAAAATTAGAGAAAAATAATACAGGCAGAAATACCAGTTACTCAGCAAAAATAAAAAAGACAATAAGTGATAGTACTGATCTGGAGAAGGTCCCCCAGCAAATCACTGAGTGAATAAAAATGAGTGAATTTAAACAACTGAAAATATGATCATCAAAACATTAATAGTGGTTACCTTGCATATCTGGAATACTTTTTACTTTCTTTAATTTCACATTTTTCTCTACTTCTTGAAATATTCACAAGTGCAAATTTTGTTTACAACCAATAAATTGCAATACAGTAGACAGCAATTACTTTCTTTAATTTCACATTTTTCTCTATTTCTTGAAATATTCAAAAGGGCAAATTTTGTTTACATCCAATAAATTGCAATATAGTAGACAGTAATTCTAATTTGGGAAAAAAATCCATGACATATCTTAAAATTTTCATATGTTTAAATCAAACCAAATCTGCTTCCATCAAGTCAATTTCAACTTATAGTGATGTTACGGAGTAGAATTTCCTTGTAGAGTTATGGAGAGCATTTGGTGGATTCAAACTGCTGACCTTTTGGTTAACACCTGTAGCACTTAACCACTACATCACCAGGGTTTATATGTTGAGCTAGTAAATAAATTTCAGCAAATTTCAAATAGTAGAAATTGACAACACTTGAATAGAATTTTAAAATGGAAGCTAATGCAAGTCAAATTATACCAAAACCTTTATAAGAACAGATGTGCAAACAAAACCTGCACTTATGAGTACAACAGTCTCACTCATATAGCACAAGCACCTAAATAAAGCGTTGTTGTTACTAGATGCTGTCAAGTCAGTTTCTAACTCATAGCAACCCTACAGGACAGAGTAGATTTGTCCTATAGAGTTTACAAGAAACAGCTGGTGGATTTGAACTGCTGACCACTAAGTTAGCAACCTAGCTCTTAGCCACTATGTCACCAGGGCTCCAAATAAAGCATCAGCAAATCCATCTCAGTAATTTACACATGGACTTAAGTATAGTTTAATATTAGGAAACTTTATTAACATAATATATCCTAATTAAAAAAAATAAAATTGCATGGAGTCGACTCCAGCTCACAGTGACCCTGTATGACAGGGGAGGACTGCCCCTCAGAGTTTCCGCGGACCACCTAGTGGATTCAAACTGTTGACCTTTTAGCTCTTAACCATACACCACTATGGGCTTCCTATATCCTGATATTTGATTAACAATGCAACCGTCATACTTGATTTTTAAAATACTTTAGATAAAACAGAAACTGGTGGTGCTCTTTTTCAATATTTCTCTAGATCATTTTTAGATGAAATTTAGATTACTTTCTGTTTCTTGAAAACACTGCTAGAATTTAAGGTTAAGTTTTTGATTCATTCCGGAGAACATGCACCCTTGCAGCACTGTATCTTTCTATCTGGAATTCTGGTTTGTCTATCCATATGCTAAATTTTTATTTTTTGCCCCTTTGGAGAATTGAAGGTCTTGCCTAATTTTTATTAACATCTTAATACACAGATCAGTTTACTGATAATATGGCTGGGATCATTTTTTATTTCAATCTAGTTATTATTTGCGAAGCATAGTATAATAGGTAATACTGAGTTTTCACTGCCTGCCAGTTCTGTGTTAAACACTTTATTACTTAATTTTATTCTTTCCTCAACCCATTTTGACAGAAAGAAACTCCTCAGAGCTTGGGTAAGCTGCCTGAGGCTTCACAGCTACTGAGGGGCAGAGCTCAGACATAGATTCCTTTTGATAACACAGGCTTAATCATTGCAATATGTGGCTCACAAGGAATGCTTTTGAGTTTATCTATTTTTGTTATTGGCCTCTTTACTGAATTCCTTTTTTACTTCTAATAGTGTTTCAATCAATTATCTTAGCTTTTTCAGTTAAATCATCCTATCAACAAACAATGATAATCTTTCCTTTTCCTTTCTAATATGCCTAAGTTCTTGTTTGTCCAACTACACAATATAGACTTCTTAGAATGCAAACAACTATTTTAAAAGTCATCTTAAAAACTACACAATACTGTAATATGTAATGATAACCTGTAATCTTTAAATACGTCTACAGGTGCAGTAAAATAACAGAATTTAAAATAAGATAAGCATTATTTCTGTAATAATACGTACAGCACATTAAAAGCTGCTGGAATACTTAATTTGCATAAAGAATTTCCATGCTGTTTTTGTCTCTGATAATACTTTGTTGCTTATTTGAAAAACATACAGTCTAGTTTAACACTTTTTTTTATTATGATTAGGTGAAAGTAGACAATCCAAGTCAATTGTGCATGCCCACCTATCTGCAACTCCATCTGCTCTCCTCACCTCGTAATAGCACACTCCTCCGTTTCCCTTTACTTTTAGTATCCTCTTAATGAAAACCTGTCCCCTCCTCTCCACCCTCTCCTCTCCCATCTAGAAAGAAACCAGCAGGACAGCCTCCTATAAAGGTATAAAACCATAAAGTACATATACCACATGCTCACACTGTCTCCCCGAGTGCAGCCCATTCTTGTCTGAAGAGTTGACCTCAGTGATAGTTTCAGGCCAGGGCCAGCAGCAAGTCTAGGGGCCATGTTCCCAGGGGACGGTCCAGGCCATCAGACCATCAGCTGTGGACTTTTAGTAGAGTTCTCCAACCGCACACCTCCTTCTCTCATGTCACCTCCGGGCCTCTACATTATGCCTCCAGCACAGCTGCCTGCGGTGGTGGCCGGGGGACCATCTGGTTCTCCTCGTCTCACGGTAATGCAGTCTCCCATTCATATGGGTTCTTCTGTCTCCTGGGCTCATTTTGCTTCACATCTTCAATGTTCTTAGTTGTCATCTGTTCCAGATGGGTTGGGACCATTTAGTGTTTCTCAGACGACAGCTGGCTAGCTTTTAAGACCACAGACAGCACTCACCAATATGGGGTGCAGAAAACTCTCTTAGCAAAAGACTAGTTATACCAACTGGCTTCACTGCCCCCTGAAAACATGGTCCCCAGAATCTTGTCACTGCTACTTTATCTTTTGAAATATTGGGTTGAGTTTAGGAAACTTTTCAGTTAATGTTTTTTCCAGTTACGCTGATCTGCCCTCTATTGTGTGCTGTCAGTCCCTTCACCTAACCATTCCTACCAACTATCTACTCTATGGACATCCTTCTCCCTCCCTCCCCACCGCTGCAGCTGTCAGAGTCTTTTCTTCTGTACCTAAGTCCATTTTTAAGTCCTTATAGCACAGATCTCATACCTGTCCTTTTGCAGCTGACTGATTTCACTCAGCATAATGTCTTCTAGTTGAAACTAAGTTATAACATACTTCCAAAAATCATCATTGTTCTTTATCATTGCATAGTGTTCCATTGTGTACATGTACCACAGTTTGCTTATCTATTCATCTGCTGATGGACACGTAGGTTGATTCCATCTTTTTGCTATTGTGGACAGTGCTGCAATAAACATTTGTGTGCATGTATCTGTTCCAGTGTAAGGTATTTTTAATACCAAGAAAATATTAATATTTGACTTTGCTTATATGAATGCCCTTATTCAACTGAGGGCCCTTAGTAACATTTGATGGTACTAATGTTGCATACAGTTGGGGAAATGAATGGAGACAACCAGACGGGAACTTCTGAGTTCATGCTCGTTGGGCTCTCAGAGAAACCTGAGCAGCAGCGAATCCTGTTTTGGATGTTCCTCTCCATGTACCTGGTCACAGTGGTGGGAAATGTGCTCATCATCCTGGCCATCAGCTCTGACTCCCACCTGCACACTCCCATGTACTTTTTCCTGGCCAACCTCTCCTGCACTGATCTCTTCTTTGTCACCAACACAATCCCTAAGATGCTGGTGAACCTTCAGTCCCAGAACAAAGCCATCTCCTATGTGGGGTGCCTGACACAGCTCTACTTCTTGGTCTCTTTGGTAGCCCTAGACAACCTCATCCTGGCTGCAATGGCCTATGACCGCTATGTGGCCATCTGCCACCCCCTCCACTACACTACAGCCATGAGCCCTGGTCTCTGTGTCTTGCTCCTGGCCTTGTGTTGGGTCTTCTCTGTGCTTTATGGCCTCATCCACACGCTCCTCATGACCAGAGTGACCTTCTGTGGGTCCCGGAAGATCCACTACATCTTCTGTGAGATGTACGTCTTGCTGAGGCTTGCATGTTCTGGCACCCAGATCAATCATACCATGCTGATTGCCACTGGCTGCTTCATCTTCCTGATGCCCTTTGGGTTCATGATTGTGTCTTATCTCTGGATTGCCAGAGCCATCCTCCAAATACCCTCCACCACTAGGAAGTACAAAGCCTTCTCCACCTGTGCTTCCCACCTGGCTGTGGTCTCTCTCTTCTATGGGACACTTTGTATGGTATATCTGCAGCCCCTCCACACCTACTCCATGAAGGACTCAGTGGCCACAGTCATGTATGCTGTGGTGACACCTATGATGAACCCTTTCATCTACAGCCTAAGGAACAAGGACATGCATGGAGCCCTTGGAAAACTCTTCCTTGGGAAAACTTTTCAGAGGTGACAAGAAGGTAATTTGGACAGAGGGTACTGACTCAGAGACCATGAATTCTCTCCACTATGTGCAAAGTATTAGCCTGTGGAGTATACAGGAGTGATCAGGATATTGATTCACAATGAGCTTACATTCGGTGGTAACAATATATACATGTAACACAATGTCCCCTGGACCTTACCAGCCTTAGCCACCAATATGGTCACACTAACACTACAATTTTACAGAATAGAAGCCATCTTGCCTAACCATAAGGCTGCAGTGTCACTGTCTCGTATTTACCAAAATATACTGAATTGGTATATGGCATAGGACGAGATAGTCTCTACTGTTTCCTCGGATACATGCACTCATATTTCTGAGCTCCACAATCAATGCCTACAGAAGCAGCCGTCAAGAAATTAAATCACAGGTATAAAATCTATTGAAAAGACTCTATTAAAAAGACCAGACCTGATGATCCAAAGACTGGAGGGTTCCCGAAGACATGGTCCCTGTACTGTCTGTTAGCCCAGAACTGAAACCATTCCCAAAGTTAACTCTTCAGACAAAGATTGGACTGGACTATAAAACACACACAAAAAAAATGATACTGGAGAAGAGTGTGCTTCTGGGCTTAAGTAGACACAAGAGACTAACAAGGCAGCTCCTGTCCAGAGGAAAGAAGAGAGAGTGGAGGGGGACAGGAGCTGAGCAAGTGGACATGGACAATACAGGGTGGAAAAAAGGAGTGTGCTGTCACAGCAGCTAGAGTTACATAGCAGTGTGTGCCAGTTTTCATACTTTGTACCCACTGACTTGTAAACTTTTGCCTAAAGCACAATAAAATATTGTTTAAAAAAATAAATTAAATAATGGACAGACATTTCACTAAAGAAGAGATCCAGGCAGCCAAAAAACACATGTGGACATGTTCACGATCTTTAGTTATTAAAGAAATTCAAATCAAGATGACAATGAGACACCATCTCACCCCAACAAGGAACCCTCCTACACTGTTGGTGGGGTTGCAAAATGGTCCAGCCTCTTTGGAAAGCAATCTGGCGCTTCCTTAAAAAAAATGGATATTGATATACCATTTGACCCAGTAATTCCACAACTTGGAATATATCCTACAGAATCAAGGCCTTTCACACCAATGGACACATGCCCCAGAATGTTTATCACAGCACAGTCCACGATAGCAAAAAGATAGAATCAACCCAGGTGCCCAACAACAGAAGAATGGATAGGTAAACTATGGTATATATACTCAATGGAGCACTATGCAATGATAAAGAACAACGATGACTTCAGGAAACATCTCATGACCTGGTTTCAACTGGAAGACATTATGTTGAGTGAAAGCAGTCAGCAACAAAAGGACAAATATTGTATGAGACCTCTACGATAAGATCTCAAAACCAGACTTGTGTATAGAAGAAAAGACTCTTTCACAGCTGCAAGGGAGGGGAGGAAGGGAGGACGGGAGGGAGGGTTTAGATTAGATAGTTGCTAGAAATCTGGTTGGTGAAATCGGTGATAGCACACATTAGAAACAAGAACAATATTAAGTGGACTTAAACATGAGTACTCCTTCCATCTTAACCCAATATTGCAAAGATAGAGTAGTTGGGGCAGGGGGCGGGGGACCATGCTCTTAGGCGAAAGCGAGGCCAATTGGCACAACTAGCATTTTGCTAAGAGGGCTCTCTGCACCCCATGTTGGTGAGTGGCGTCTGGGGTCTTAAAAGCTGCCAAGCTGCCATCCGAGGGCACAGCAAATGGTCCCAACTCAGCAGGAACAGATGCTCACCGAGGACCAAAATGACATGTGAGAAAGACAACCCAGAAGACAAAGAGACCCACACCAGTGGGTGCCTACATTGACTTGGGACTGGAAGAACTGGATGGTGCCCGGCCACCACCAGTGATAGCCACGATGGAGCTCACTAAGTTGAGTCTCACTGGCAACACAAGAATAAAAAGGGGTGCACCCTGAGATCCCCACTAAAAGACCTCAATTGATGGTCCAGTGGTTTCGGGGTTCCCCTGGGAGCATGGCCCCTCGTCCTGATGCTGCCCTTGACCATAAATCATAACAAATGTCCATGCTTCAGACAGGAATGGATTGGACTTGGCGATGCAGTGACCATATATTGGATGCACTTTATGGTTCTATACATCTATAGGATGTCACCCTGCTGACGTCTGGCTGGAGGAAGGAGAGTAGGTGGAGAGGAGGGAAAAAAGAGACTGTTGGGAGAACGAGACATGTATGGAGCAGAGAGGAATAGTGTGCTGTCACCGGACAGGGAGAGCAGTGGAAGCTGCATATAGGTGGGTATGTAAATTTATATGGGAATGTACATTTTCACTCAGTTATATTAAATAAAAAAATTTTTTTTAATTAAATAACTAATTGTATTGGGCATATGTGCTGCACAAGACTTAAAAGTATTGAAAAGCAAAGAGGTCACCTTGAGGAGTAAGGACACAAGATGTGCAATCACTTCATATATATGCAAAAGTTGGACAATGAATAAGGAAGACCCAAGAAGAGTTGATGCCTCTGATTTAATGGTTTTAGCAAAGAATACTGAATATACCATGAAGCCAGAAAAAGAAACAAGTCTGTCTTGGAAAAAGTACAGCCAGAATGCTCCTTGAAAACCAGAATGGTGAGGTTTTGTCTCACGTATTTTGGACATGTTATCAGAAGGACTAGTCCTTGGAAAAGGACAACGTGCTTGGTAAGGTACACAGTCTATGAAAAAGAGGACGATCTTCAATGAGATGGATTGGCAGACGGCTGCAACAATGGGCTCAAACACAGTAATGGTTGTCAGGATAGTGCAAGACCGGGCAGAAGTTTGTTCTACTGTACATAAGGCTACTACGAGTCTGAACTGACTGAGCAGCATCTAATAACAACTCTAGGTGCCCTGAAGAAGGGTGCTCCTTTCCTGATGCTCCGCTGAACTCAACTCCCACTGCTTCATGCTTACCCACAGTCCCTCAGAGTACAGCCTCTGTGGTTCAGGAAGAAACTGCAAGAGTGTTCCTTACCTTTCTCTCTACGTTGATTTTTATCCTTTGAGTCTACAGCAATACTGCTTGTGTCTGTCTCCTGCATTCCTTCTCTCATTAAGAAATCAGACTTTGTCCTCAGAAGCCCATCCTATGCTTTATTTCTTTGGCTCTTTGTTTCTCATCTCATCTTCATACAATAACTCCATCCTTGGATTTATCACAAGTATGTAAAGATAACTTAGCATTTTTAAATTTGTAAATAGTTTTTACTATATTGATAGATGAAAAGAAAAATATGTTTATCTCAATAGGTGCTGAGAAAATACCAAATAAAATTCAAAACAAAATGTCCCTAATAAAGCAGAAAAATTATTTTATTAAATCTCAACCTTTTGAGTACTGTCTTTTCAATATTGTGTGTAATGAAATGGGATGTGCACACAAGACACTTCTACACCACAAAGGACAATGGTTGTCTTGAGAGAAAATATTCATACAACTGTTTGAGTTTCAGCTGAACTAGCCATTTCATGGAACACTATTTTTATTTGAAAAGAACAACTGACAGATAAAATATGGTTATTCAGACTTTAGTACTTGACAGATACTTTCTCACAAGTGAAGTGAGATTGTCACTATAGGGAAAACGACTGAAAGTATCTGTTGCTAATAATATCATTTGAGCTTTCAAGCAAATTACTCGAATTCTGGAAAATTTACATCTGCCATAATGAGTTTAGCAGCTTCTCAAGACTTTTCTGGTGAGATCAGTAATGACATATAGGTAAGCAGATAGAGTACTAGACAAAGACAAGGATGTAAATATACAAGATTATGTAATGAAATGTATCAACGTTTGAAAGATCCATGTATCTCAATGACTCAATATTTTCTAAATGATCAAAGCATTACATGACAAAGTCACACATGTGTAAAAGATCAAATCAAAATGCAATTTAGGTCAATAGATTTTAACGCCAGAGAAGATAAAAAGTTCACTGATACGCTATCAGACTCCACACTGCTACTAACCTTTTAAGAAATCACCACCAGTAAAAACTACAGTGTCCATCAAGGATTAATTAATAAGTAAAATACGGCATATACATACAATGTTATGATTCTGGCATAAAGACAAGTCAAATTCTGGTATATGCTATGACATAGCACACGAACCTCGAAAACATTACGCCCAGTGAAATGTCAGCTACAGCAGAATACTGTATTGTTCCACTTAAATGAAGTGAGGCTATGAATACCTAGAATAGGTAAATTCATTGAGACAAAGGACAATTAGTGGTTACCAGGAGCTAGGAGGAGGGAAAAAACGGATGTATTTAAAAAAAGAGGAAGACAGATAATTCCCAATGTCAGTGCGGGCTCAGAGAAACAGCTACTCTAATGCACTAGTGGTTGCAGTACAGATTTGTGGTTATATTTTTTTTTTTAATCCATAAATAGCCTGAAAAGTTTCCATCCTCAGACCCATAGGCATAGTAGGAAGTAAACCAATTGTCCTAAAACATTTCATAATTCACGTCTCTATCCCTGAGTTCCAGGTCTTCAGAAAAATCATCAGCCTGATCTTTCAGCTCACCACTTGACTCTTCAGCTGGGTCCATTCGGCTACTAGGACTACACACACAGAGAGAGAGAGAGAGAAAGAGAGAAAGACATATATATATCTATATGTATTCATTTTAACAACTACATTTTTCATCTACAAGGTCTCGAACTTTTGGAAATTGTAAATGGAGCACAAGCCTTTTTCTCTCATTCCAAGCCTAGGGCACACTTCCCAGACTGCAACCCTTCAATGGCCTGGCAACTTACCCTTTGACCTCAGGCCAAAAGCATCTTCTAGACCTAACTAACACACACACACACACACACACACACACACACACAAAGAGACTCTAGACCTCAACTTTCAAGAGAAAAACTAGATGTGCATATACTGAGCACCTCAAGCACTGGTGTATAAGATGCCGTTTGATTGGAAAGTATCAAAACTTCTTTCTGATTAATCCAAAATATAAAAAGTCCTCATTGAGTCATATTTGAATTGACATTTTAAATCTATACAAAAAATGCTAACATGCAGAAGGTAAAAACTTAGTCTTCTGTATATATAAATGCCTTATTTGTATAAATAACACTGTGAAGGGTATTCAAGAAACTTGGAAGTTTCCTTTGGTGATGGGAATAAGGAAAGCAGAGTAGCAGTTAGAGTTGACTTACGTGGTTTGCAGTTTTTCCATGTGTATATACTATATATTCATATATATGCATATATGGAAAACCTGGTGGCATAGTGGTTAAGTGCTACAGCTGCTAACCAAAAGATCGGCAGTTCAAGTCTGCCAGTCACTCCTTGGAAACTCTATGGAGCAACTGTACTCTGTCTATAAGGTTGCTATGAGTTGGAATTGACTCGATGGCACTGGGGTTGTTCTTTTTATATATGTATATACATATATATATGTATACATAACCAAAAAAAAAAAACCTTGCCACTGAGTCAATTTCAACTCAAAGCAATCCTATAGGGCAGACTAGAACCACCCCATAGGGTTTCCAAGGAGCACAAGGTGAATTAGAACTGCCGAATCTCTTGATTAGCAGCTGTGGCATTTAACCACTATAACATCAGGCTTTTCACATAAATTTATATATATAAAGTGAAACACAGTTCCCCAAAAATTAAACATGAAATTACCATAAGATTCAGCAATTCCACACCTAAGTATAAACCCAAAAGAACTGAAACTATGAACACAAAAACTTGTACACTGTAGCACTATTCACAATAGCCAGAGGTAGAAATAACAGGTAAATGAATAAATATAACACATATATATAACAGAATATTATTCAGTCTTAAAGATAAATGAACATCTAATACATACTATAACACATGAATCTTGAAAACATTATGCTGAAAGAAATCAGTCAAAGGAAAAATATTATATGATCCCACTTATACGAAACACATAGAATAGGCAAGTATATAGAGATCAAAGGTTACTAATAGTTACCAGGGGAAAACTGGAAGTAGGGGAAAAGGAAGACACAATGCTTACAGACACTGAACTTTTTAAAAAGAAAAAAACTAAACCCACTGCCATCAAGTCAATTCTGTGCTTCTTAAGGGGGACAGAAAAATTCAGAAACAGTTAATGGTGACGGTTGAACAACATGATGAAAATATTTAATGTCACTGAACTGTACGACGATCTAAAAACTGTCAGAATGATTAACGAAAGAAAGAAGGAAAAAAAGGTGTAATAAGTCTCCACCCTTCATCCCCCATATCCACTTTGATATCTCAGGAGTAACCACTGTTAGGGGTTTTCATATGTATCATTTCAGGCTTTTTCCTCCACAGCACTTCTGGTCCACTAGCTTGTTCCTATCTATGTATACATATGACCCACCCACCCAACCACTGCATCACGGGATAAACTGTACTTTAATTACCTACCCACAGCAATAAGGACCTGGGTAATCGCTAGAGTTCATGGTCACACGACAGATCAGTGATACAGGTGTGAAGCTAGCAATGATGCTGGAGTAGCTTTCACCAGCCTGTCATGTGGCACCACCCACTTCATCTTGCAATCTCACTTTCAGCTAAAGCCCATGAACTAGACTACTGCCTCAGCACCCAGTACCTGTCCTGGCCTGGCTTACAGAATATTGTTTATCTTCAATTTTATTGTTTGGCAAGGCTCTCCAGTATTTCCATTCTGGTATGTGTCACTTCAGCCTTTTAGCTACATATGAGCACTCAACAAGACCCAGCTCTGGACCTCTGCAGGAGGCAGGGACAGCCTCTCCATGCTGTACAAGCTACCATTGTCCTTCTCCATGAATCAGGACCCATCAACTCCATGAAATCACAAAGTGAGTGAGTTTGCATGTGTGTGCACCACATGTGTTGGAAGAGGTGGAGGAGCTACAGTTTTATCCACTAATCATTACAAGTGACCAATCTCGGGCCTACGAGCCTTCCAACCAAACAAAACCCCCTGTCATCAAGTAGATTCCAACTCATAGCAACTCTATAAGTTGCTTCATGAGTTTCCAAGAAGCATGTCGCAGATTTAAACTGCTGACGTTTGGGTAAGCAGCCGCAGCACTTAACCCACTATGCCACCAAGGTTTCCACAACTTTCCAAGAATCAATAAAATGCTCATGTGCTTATACACCCAATAATAGGGTTCCAAAATACATAAAACAAACTCTACCAACACTGAAAAGAGAAATTGAGAGTTACACACTAATAGTAAAAGACTTCAACACACCACTCTTGGTAAAGGATGGAACATCTAGAAAAAAAACTCAACAAAGACGCAGAAGATCTCAAAGGACACAATCAGCCAAATTAACCTCAGAGACATATATAGAACACTGCACCCAACAGCTGCAAAGTATACATTCCTTTCCAATGCAGATGGAACATTCTCCAGAATAGAAGACATCACAGGCTACAACACAACACTCAGCAAAATTCAAAACTTTAAGATAATACAAAATATCTTCTCTGATCACAACATCATCATCAAAGTAGAAATTAGCAACAGGAAGAGCAAGGGGAAAGAAAATCAATTACTTGGAAGCTCAATAACACCCTGCTTAAAAACACTGGGTAACAGAAGAAATCAGAGATGGAATTTAAAAATTCCTAAAATCAAATGAAAATGAAAACACAGCAGCAAAGACAGTCCTTGGAATTCAATTTATAGCAATAAATGTACACATCAAAAAAAGAAGGGACAAACTCCGAACATTTCTTATGCAACTCAAACAAATAGAAAGAGAACAGCAAAAGAAGACCAAAGTCACCAGAAAAAGGAAGTAATAAAAATCAGAGTAGAAATAAATGAAGTAGAAAATAGAATCAACAAAATCAAAAGTCAGTTCTTTGAAAGGATCAACAAAATCAACAAACCATTGGCCAAACCAACAAAAGAAAAACAAGAGAAGACGCAAATAACTCAAATAAAAAATGAAACAGGGGACATTACAACAGACAAAACTGAAATAAAAAGGATTATAACAGACCATTATGAAAAACTATGCTCAAATAAACTTGAAAACTCAGAGAAAATGGACAGATTTCTAGAAACATACTACCTACCCAAACTAAAGAAAACGATGTTGAAAATCTGAACAGATTCATAACAAGAGACTGAAAAGGTAACAAAAAAAGAAAAAAACACCTCACAACAACAAGAACACAAAAAGCCCTGGCCCAGATGGCTTCCCTAGAGAGTTCTACCAGACATTCAGAGAAGAGCTTATACCAGTACTAAATTATTTCAGAATGTAAAAAAAAAAAAAAAAAAAAGATACTTCCAAATTCATTCCATGAAGCCAGCATAACCCTGATACCAAAACCAGGCAAAAACACAAAAAAAGAAAATTACAAATCAGTATCTTTCATGAATATAGATCCAAAATTTTTCAATAAAATTCTAGCCAGTAGAATCCCATATCATATAAAAAAATAATACGCCATCAGCAAGTAGGATTTATACCAGGTATGCGAAAGTGGTTCCGCATCAGAAAATCAATCAATATAATTTACCACATAAAAAAAGAACAGAAAAAAATCACACGGTCATCTCAATCAATACAGAAAAGTTATTGATAAACTCTAATATCTATTCCCAATTTTAAAAAATCTCAATAAAATATGTATAGAAGGAAAATCCTTCAACATAGTAAAAGGACTGATACAAAGTCAACAGCCAACATCATTCCTAATGGAGAGAGGCTGAAAACATTCCCTTGAAGAAAACGAATGGGACAAGGATGCCTTTTATAATCATTTCTGTTTAACACTGTGCTGGACATCCTAGCTAGAGCAATAAAGCAAGGAAAAGAAATAGAGGGCATCCAAATTGGTAATGAAGAAGTTAAACTGTCCCTATTTGCAGATGTTATGATACTACACATAGAAAACACAAAAGACTCCACAAGAAAATTACTGGAACTAACAGAAAGATGCAGCAGAATACAAGATAAACATACAAAAATTAGTTGAATTCCTGTGCATCAAGAAAGAGAATGATGAAAAGGCATTCAGGAAAACAATACCATTTATAACAGCCACTAAAGAAAAAAAAATACTTAGGAATAAGTCTAAACAGGGATGTAAAAAAACACTACTGCAAGAAACCAAAAGAGACCTACATAAATGGAAAAGGATACCACACTCATCAACAGGTAGGTTCAACATTGTGAATATGATAATTCTACCCAAAGCAATTTACAAACACAACACAATCTGATCTAAATATCTACAACATTCTTTAAAGAGATGGCATGACTCACCATTAACTTTATACAGAAAGAGAAAAGCCTCAGATAAGTAAAGCACTAATGAAGAAAAATAAAGTAGGAAGACTCACACTATCTGACCTCAGAACTACTATACAGGTATGGTAGTCAAAATAGCCTGGTGCCAGTACAATGACAGAGACGCCAGCCAATGGAACAGAATTGAGAACCCAGACGTAAAACTATCCACATATAGTCACCTGCTCTTTGACAAGTGCCCAAAGTTCATCAAATGGGAATTAGATAGTCTTTTCAACAAATGGTTCTAGCAAAACTGGACATCCATCTTCAAAAAACTGAAACAGGACCCACACCATACAACATACACAAAAACTAATTTGAGAGAGACCAAAGACATAAAGTTAAAAACTATAAAGATCATAGAAGGAAGAAATGGATCAATGCTAGATGCCCTAAAACACAGCATTCACAGGATACAAACCATAACTAACAACCCACAACCTCCAGAACATAAGCTAGATAACTGGAATCTTCTAAAAATTAAACACTTATGCTCATCAAAAGACACCACCAAAACAGTAAAAACAGAATCTACAGACTGGGGGAAAAAAATGGCTATTACAAATCCGACAAAGGTCTAATCTCAAAATCGACAGGAAAATCCAACACTTCTACAACAAAAAGTCAAACAATCCAATTAAAAGACGGGCAAAGGAAATGAACAGACACTTCACCACAGAAGACATTCAAACAGCCAACAGACACACAAGGAAATGCTCACAATCATTAGAAAAATAGAAATCAAACTACAATGAGATATCATGTTACCCCAGCATTACCAGCACAAATCAAAAAAACACAAAGTAGCAAATGTTATAGAGGCTTCAGGGAGACTGGAAGTCTTACGCACTGCTAGTGGAAATGTAAAATGACATAACCATTTGGGAAAATGATATAATGCTTCCTTGTTCTTGTTGTTAGGCATTGTTGAGTTGGTTCTGACTCATAGTGACCCTATGAACAACAGAGCAAAACACTGCTTGGGCTTGTGCCACATCCACAATTATTTTTGCACTTAAGCCCACTGTTGCAGCTACTGTGCCAATCCATCTCGTTGAGGGTCTTCCTCTTCTTCACTGACCCTCCACTCTGCCAAGCATGATGTCCTTCTCCAAGGACTGATCCTTCCTGACAGCATGTCTAAAGTATGTAAGACATAGCCTTGCTATCTTTGCTTCCAAGGAGCACTCTGGTTATACTTCTTCCAGAACAGTTCTGGTTGTTCTTTGGGCAGTCTATGACACGTTCAACATTCTCCAACACTACAATTCAAATGCATCAGTTCTTCTATCTTCTTTTTTCATGGTCCAGCTTTTGCATACATATGATGCGACTGAAAATACCACGGCTTGGGTCAGGCACATTTTAGTCTTCAAGGCGACATCTTTACTTTTGAATACTTCAAAGAGGTCCTTTGCAGCAGATTTTCCCAAAGCAATGCATCTGTTGATTTCTTAACTGCTGCTTCCACGGGCATTGATTGTAGACCCAAGTAACAGGCATTGATTGTGGACCCAAGTAACGGGCATTGATCATGGACCCAAGTAATGGGCATAGATTGTGGACCCAAGTAAAATAAAATCTTTGAAAACCTCAATCCTTTCTCCATTTACAATGATGTAGCTTACTGGTCCAGTTGTGAGGATTTTTGGTTTCCTGATGTTGAGGTACAATCCATACTGAAGGCTGTGGTCCTTGATCTTCATCAGTAAGTATTTCAAATCTTCTTCACTTCCAGCAAGTAAGGTGGTGTCGCCTACATAATGCATGTTGTTAATGAGTCATCCTCCAATCCTGATGCCTTGTTCTTTTTCATATAATCCAGCTTCTCAGATCATTTGCTCAGCATACAGATTGAGAAGGTATGGTGAAAGGCTACAACCCTGATGCACACCTTTCCTAACTTTAAACCATACAGTGTCCCCTTGTTTTGTTAGCACAATTGCCTCTTGATCCACACACAGGTTCATTAAGAGTACAATTAGATGTTCCAGAATTCCCATTCTCCACAACATTAGCCATAATTTAGTATGATCCACACAGTCGAAAGCCTTTGCATAGTCAATGAAACACAGGTAAACATCTTTCTGGTATTCTCTGCTTTCAGCCAAGATCCACCTGACATCAGCAGTGATACCTCCAGTTCTATGTCCAGCTTGGATTTCTGGCTATTTCTTGTCAATAAACTGTTGAAGTCACTTTTGAATGACCTGGAGCAAAATTTACATGAACAATACTGTTCAGTAATTTCCTCATGCAGTTGGATCACCTTTCCTTCGAATAGGCATAAATATGGATCTCTTCCAGTCAGCTGGCAAGACAGCTGTCCTCCAAATTTCTTAGCATAGACAAATAAGCACTTCCAGTATTGCATCGGTTTGCTGGAATTATCTCAATTGATATTCCATCAATTCCTGGAGCCTTGTTTTTTGCCAGTGCTTTCAATGCAGCATTGCGTGAGCTGTCTCCTTATTATAAATCTTTCCCCATACATACCATACATGTCACTGGTTTTTGCTTCCCTAGAGAACCTTGTCTAAGACACCATAAGCTCCAGCAATCCCACTCCCTGAAATATGCCCTACAGAATAAGAGTCTTACATGAATAGACATGCACAGCCATGTTCATTACAGTATTGTTCATAATGACAAAAAGATGGAAACAACCTAGATGTCCATCAACAGACTAATGGACAAACAAACTATGTCCATGCACACAATGGAGTCCTCTGCAACAATAAAGGACAATAATGAAACTGTGAAGCATCTCACAACGTGCATAAATCTGGAAGGCATTACGCTGAGTGAAATAAGTCAGTCACAAAAGGACAAACATGGTATGAGACAACTACAATAAAAATTTATGAAAAGGTTCACACTACAAAAAGGAATAATTTTTGATGGTTATGAGGGAAGGGAGGGGTAGAGATGGAAAAACACTAACTAGACCACAGATAAGGGGTAACTTTGGTGAAGGGTAAGACAGTACACAGTACCGGGAAAGCCGGCACAGCTCGTACAAGGCAAAGTCATGGAAGTTCTGCAGATACATTCAAACTCTCTGAGGGTCCCAATTGCTGGGCCAAGGGCTATGAGGACCATAATCTCAGGGAACACCTAGCTCAACTGGCATAACACACTTTGTAAAGACAATGCTCTACATTCGACCTTGGTGTGTAGCAGCTGGGGTCTTAAAGCCTGTGGTGGCCGTCTAAGATACTCTATTGGTCTCACCCCTTAAAGACCAAGAGAGAATGAAGAAAATTAAGGGAACAAGGGAAAAATTACTGTAAGGGAGTAATGAACCACAACTACCACAGCCTCCCCCTGACCAAGTCTAGTGCTGGTTTCTACCACCCATTGTTCTGACAGGGGTCACAGTACAGGGTCCCACACAGTGCTGGAGAAAAGTATAGAATAAAATTCTAACTCACAAAAATGACCAGAATTACTGGCCCAACTGAGACCAGTGAAACCCCAAGAATATAACCTGGAGACACCCTTTTAGCTCAGTGATGAAGTCACTCTGGAGGATGACCCTTCAGCCAAAGATTAGATAAGCCCTTAAAACAGAACAAGACTAAAGGGGCACACCAGCCCAAGAGCAAGGATCAGAAGGCAGGAGGGGATAGGAAAGCTGGTAGTAGGGAGGAAACCTAAGTTTCAGAAGGGAGAGTACCGACATACAGCTTGATAATCAGTATCATAAAACTATATATATGTAATAGCTGTTTAACAACAAGCTAGTTTGTTCTGTGAATGTTCATCTAAAGTTCAATTAAAACAAACAGAAAAATGTTCGTGTCCCGAAATATACATATTCTTGGCTCCAAGACACTAAAAGAAAATTACAAAATTAAAATTACTGAATATTTATTTAAATTATTTTAAAAACTAGCACATCAACTTGTCAGTAACTCAAGCCTCGGAGAGTCACCTATCAATTACGTTTACTGTGGGGTGTAGATGCAAATAAGTCAGTTTGACACTTCCTGGAGTCAGGCCTCCACACAGTTCAGAGGTGCCTCAGAAGAAAGGCCTGGCCATCTACTTCTGAAAGCTCACAGCCATTGACAATTACCCTGCAGCACTTGAAACTGCCCTGAGTCAGAAACCACTGGAAGGAAACTAGTCCTGTTTTTTAGAGTGTTGCTTTAGGCCTCCGGTACTAAGCACCTGAAGAGAGCCTCGATGGTACTGTAACTAACAGCTGAGATGCTGCCTGGGACTGACTCGCACTCACGCAGCTCATGGGGAGAGAAGAGGGCTGACCACAGCGGTCCTCTGTCTTCCCATCCAGGACTCTACCCCAGACTCTTTTAGGCCCCTGGCAGCGAATCCAGAGCGAGACAGAAGGCAAAACATCGCTTCCGCGCCTCCCACCGTTTTCTACTAGGGGCGACGCTGCTGAAATTCGCCTACCCCTTCCTCAGAACCAGGCGCCTCTGCGCAAGGTCTTGAATCTCCTTCATTCCTTGCCCATGGGACTGAGACAGAGTGGCAGAGAGGGCTTCCAGCCGGCCGCAGTGTACCAGACACCATAACGGAAGTGGGTTCAAGAGTTACCGGGAACCCGGGTCTCCCCAAAAGCACAACACTGGTCTCAGGGCAGCACCTAAACCTAGATCCAGTAGAGCATCGGCCTCGAGGCAGGTTTAAGCTCCCTGGAGGGGGTGGCTGAACGCTCGCCCATCCTGGGCCTACAGCCAATAGGAAGTGTCAGAAGGCGGGACTCCTGTAGAATTGGCCAATGAACAGTTCAGAGGTCTGCCCTCCCATTACCCTTCTCAGAGCACCGCGGAGCGTTTCTCTCCGACTCTGCAGGTTTCCTGCGCCCTCCAGTGGACGTTGGGCAGGAATTTAAAGCCTGTCAAGCACCATTCTGCGTAACTGAAGATTAAAATCCACGCGGAGAAAATAATTAATGTCACTCAACTGTGCAAGTGAAGGTTGGTGAAATGGCAAATGTTTTGCTACTTACCCATTTACCACACACATAAAAAAAGAAAAACCACTGCACAATTGCAGGAGGAAGGATGAGACTGCCGAGCTTCCCCTCCTACCAAGGAGCGGAAATAGTCCTCTCCTCGAGCCCTCCCCTTCCGCCCTTTCTTAAAACTAAGTCCCTCTCGCCCGCCACCAGGACTGTCCCGCCTGTGAAGACACGGAAGACTTCTACCTGAAAACCCAACCAAATCCACTGCTCTCTAGTCGATGCTGACTCATAGCGACCCTACAGGACAGAGTGGAACTGCTCCATGGAGTTTCCAAGGAGCGCCTGGCGGATTCAAACTGCCTATCTTTTGGTTAGCTGGTTAGCAACTGTAGCACTTAAGCACTATGCCACCCATTTCCAAACTCTAGCAAATTAAGTTCAGGAATAAATGACGTGATCTATCAGATTGATACATGACTAAAAGATACCGGATAAAATTTAATATCTATTACTGATTTTAAGGGAAAAAAGAAAAATCTAACTGCACTAGGAATTAAGAGAAATCTTAATAAAGTTTCAGAAAACCACAGCAAGTCTAACACTTTGTGAAACCCCTGATGTATTCCTGTTCACGAGAGAAAAAGAAATGTCTCTTCCTATACCACTTTCATTTCCTGTTTTTAAGAGATGGGTCAAACTATAAGACCTTATGTGGAAGTCATCAAAGCTTCCAGAAAAGAAGATCTGTCAACTACAAAACTCAAGAATTAGAATGACTACACTGGATTTCAGAAGTACAGCGATATCTTCAAAATTCTCTAGCCATATATTCCCAGCCCAGAACTGCCAGACAAATTTGCAATCTAGTGTAAAGGCAGAACAGAGATTTGGGAGGAATAGGAAAATTTGTCTCCCACTATGTTTTTAGAAGCTACTGGGAGACCAGCGCCAGCAAGCAGGGAGCAATTAAAGGACAAAGAGTTCATGCGATCCCAAAACATCAAATTTAACCCAGGAGAGTGAGGGTGATGGGGGCAAAGGGGTAGTTCCAGGATAATGGCTCCACCATAGGCCTAGAAAGCAACCAGGCAAAACTGGGGCAAAAAGATAAAGGATAACATCAGATTCAGTATCAGGAAAAAGCAGACTCAGTGGAACATTAAGAAATCAGACTATGCAAAGGGAAAAGCCCCACCCATGTGTCAGGTTGTGCTACTGTGGTGGCTCCAGCGTTGCTGTGATGCTGGAAGCTGTACAACCAGTACTGAAATACGAGCATGGTCACAGATGGTGGACAAGTTTCAGCAGAGCTGCCACACTAGGAAGAAAAACCTGGTGGTCTACTTCCAAAAAAGTTAGCCCGCAAGAACCTGATGAATAGCAGTAGAACTCTGTCTGCTGTACCAACAGAAAATGAGCCCCTCAGGTTGGAAGGCACTGAAAAGATGACTGGGAAGAGCTGCTGCCTCAAAACAGAGTTGACCTTAATGGCATAGATGGAGTCATGTTTTTAGGACCTTCATTTGCTGATGTGGCATGATTCAAAACGAGGAGAAACACCTGCCAACGTTTGTTAATCATAGGTTTGCTGATCTGACTGAGACTAGACAAACCCTTGGAGGGTGGTCTATGGATACCCTTTTAACTCTACTGAAGTCACTCCTGAAATTCACCCTTCAGCTGAAGATTAGACAGGACCATAAAACAAAATGAGACTAAATGAGCACACCAGCCCAGGGGCAAGTACCAGAAGGCAAGAGGGGACAAGAGAGCTGGTAATGGGGAACCTAAGGTCAGGAAAGAGAGTGTTGGCATGTCACAGGGTTGGCAACTAATGTCACAAAGTAATGTGTGTATTGTTTAATGAAAAACTAATTCGCTCTGTAAACTCTCATCTAAAGCACAATAAAAAAAGAAAGAAAAAGAAATGAGAATGGTTGTATAGCTCAGAGGATGTAATCAATGTCACTCAGTTATACCCGTAGAAACTATTGAATTGGTGTATGCTTTGCTGCGTATTATCTCAACAACAAAGTAAACAAAATTTAAAGGAAAAAAACATATATTAGTTATAACAGGGGATTTAGAGTAATGCAGGAATATCTAGCAAGAAGTGAACTCCAAAGAATATAGACATAGCAGAAAGAAGCAGCAGCCACTATCTGTAGGACTAAGATAGAATACCCAAGAAGAGGCTCCCCCAGCACCAAGATTTAGATCTGATTGGCTGTGGGTCACTAAAAGGCAGAGATGCCATGGTGATGCTACACTCACAGAACATGCTAGAAACCCACCTTCTAGGGTGCGGGGGAAAGTATCTCACTTGAGGCGCTCGACTACAAAACCTACAGAACACTTTGTTGAGGGGAGTGGGGGATTGCTGGGACAGGCTGGTGGCCACCGGGTGCTCCTGGATGCCATGCACTGCAGAAGCTAGGTGCTAGAGAAGCCTGTGCCCACCGCCGGGGTTTCGTACCACAAGGAGGCACACCTGGAGAAGTTGCACGTACCTTAAGAGCCTGCCGAGTCGCAGGAGTGAGTAGAGAGAATCCGCAAACAAGTTTTATTTCCTGCAGTGTCTCTCCTACGCCCTCTACTGGCAAAATTTAACACTGCACCAGCTGGCAGAGGAAATGTGCGCGGCCTGGCAATTAGGTCCGCGAACTCATCCCAGAAAAAGTGCTACGTACCTCATAGATGAATATCGCTACAATCACCTTCCAAAGCTATGCACCCACTCCAGGGCCTAGTACACCCTCCAAAGCAATTTTGAAACTCTTTCTGGAATGGCCATCGGAGCTGCTGTCGTACTACCCTTCACGCCCTGAATGTCATCAGAATGTCTTTCCAAATTCCCTTTATCTCTGGGTAAAGAAAAACTCACTGGGGGACAGATCAGGTAAGTGGTGTGGAGGGGGACGTTCCAATACAGTTATTGGTTTGCTGGCCAAAAACTCCGTCACAGACAACTGTACAATTATGTTCGTAAACTTGCCACCGTGACACCGTGTGCAATGGCCATTCCAAAAGGAATTCCAAAATCGCTTTCAAGAACGGACTAAGCCCTCGTGTCGATGCATGGCTTCCCAAGGGGAGTACTTCGAAGGTGACCATAGTGATTTTCAGTAGTGAGGCATGTAGCAGTGAGAACAACTAAATTTGCAGACTTAATTCTCAGACCTGTATTTGAAGGGCTTAGATTCATTTCCAAGAGTAGGCAACGAAATGTGAATTTCAAGCCGAAAGGTAATGCATCAACAACCAGATCAGCTGGTCTTCATGGAGAGAACAAGGCTAAATGTAAAACTACCACAGAGCGGTAAGAGCCAACAACGCAGTAGAAAGACAAACAAAATCAGAGAAGCACAAAGAGGAAACAAAACTAGAGGCAACAGAGGGGCACGAGGCCTGAAAACCCTTCCTGACCTTCCTGTGGTCCGGCTTTATTCCTCTCCTTTGGTTATAGGAAACACACTTCAATCTCTTTGATAAATGCCCTTGTGCTGATTGTCTCTGTTTTTGTTTTGCTTAAACTAACTTGAGCTGGCTTCAAGCCCTGCAACAAGTAATCCTAATCAATACAGGCTAGCAGTAATAAGGTACTGAATTAAAATCCAAGACTGTCATCTCATAAAAGCCAAGTCCTTGTAATAGGTTGAAACAAACCAAAGCCATTGCTGTCACGTCGATTCTGACTCACGATGACTTCGTGCGTTACAGAGTAGATCTCAGCTCCCTAGAGTTTTCTTAGCTGTAATCTTTATGGAAGCAGATTGCCAGGCCTTTCTTCTGTGGCACCAATGGGTGGGTTCAAACCACCAACCTATTGATTGGTAGATAGGTGCAAACCACCGGCTCTACCCAGGCATTTCTCAGTAATAGGTTACAGCTGTTTGTAGCTGCTGGGGTTTTATCTGTTCTTATTTTTGGGTAGTGGAAAAGTCAGTAATTAAAAATGTTAAAATCCTTTTCCAGGACAGAGTAGTTGGGGCGGGGGCAGGGGACCACACTCTTAGGCGAGATCGAGGTCAGTTGGCACAATTAGCGTTTTGCTAAGAGGGCCCTCTGCACCCCACATTAGTGAGTGGCATCTGGGGTCTTAAAAGCTGCCAAGCTGCCATCTGAGGGCACAGCAAATGGTCCCAACCCAGCAGGAAAGGATGCCCACCGAGGACCAAAACAACATGGGGTAAAGACAACCCAGAAGACAGAGAGACCCACGTGAGTGGGTGCCTGCATAGACTTGGGACCAGAAGAACTGGATGGCGCCCGGCCACCACCAGGGATAGCCACGATGGAGCTCACGAAGTTGAGTCTCACTGGCAACACAAGAATAAAAAGGTGTGCACCCTGAGATCTCCACTAAAAGACCAAAATTGATGGTCCAGCGGCTTCGGGGTTCCCTTGGGAGCATGGCCCCCGGTCCTGATGCTGCCCTTGCTCATAAATCATAACGAAGGTCCACTCTTCAGACACGAATGGATTGGACTTGGCGACGCTGAGTGACCATGTATTGGATGCATTTTATGGTTCTATGCATCTATAGGATATCATTCTGCTGACCTCTGGCTGGAGGAAGGAGAGTGGGTGGAGAGGAGGGGAAAGGAGGCTGTTGGGAGGATGAGACATGTATGGAGCAGAGAGGAATAGTGTGCTGTCACCGGGCAGGGAGAGTAGTAGAAGCTGCATATAGGTGGGCATGTAAATTTATATGGGAATGTACATTTTCACTCAGTCATAATAAAAAAAAAAGTCCTTTTCCATCATATCCAGTATTTTGCTTTAAGTGACAGATCTGGATTGCATTCGGATTGCAAAGTTCATTTTCCCTGAACTTTTCCTCAGATTCCTTATTGGTGATGGGTACCTGTAAAAGCTAGCAATTTTCATTTTAGAGCAAGGATATAAAGACTTCCTTGTTAGTCTTAGATTTAATATTTTTTAATATGTCTTGCAAGGGGATTAGTAAAGTTCCTCAGATCCAATATTAGAGAGTTTTGTACTGTCTTTTTCATAAACCATCTGCACCTTCCATATTACAGCCTTGTTCGTGTCTGTCTAATCATTCATTTTTATGTTTTCATGTAGAGCTGTTTATGTTGCAGCTTGGTTTTATTAGTTCTTCTATGTTGGCTGTTTCATGTTATTATTTCACTTGATGGAGTCAGTTCCTCAACTGTATTATTTTGTTTACCTGCTATAGTTAAGGAGGTTATTTTGCCCTTAACATCATCAGCAACAGGGAACACTTCACCCATGGGTGGTAGCATCAGCTCTTTCAAGAAGCTGTAGTTTGTCCCTAGATTATCAGTAGGAGCATTAGGAGTCTCACGTCACACTGTTCATCCGATCATTGCATTTGGCGTGGAGATACAGGTTCCACCTGCATTTTTTTCTTTTAATTTAATTTTCAGTTTTTTCAGTATCTGATTTTTCTTTTCACCAAATTCCGATGTTTCACGCATGGAACTCATCTTTTCTTCGGTGTTTCTGACAACAGCATGTCCTCGTTGTTCATGCAGCCATAATCAGTTTTATCTTAAACCACTCCTTATAACTTTAAGGTTTCTGTGTATTTTTATATTTAATTCTCTCCAGCAATCCACTTCCTGTAACATTCTGTGTCTTACTGGAACACATATTGTCCTATGTTTGTGACAATGATGATGACCCCTCCCTTAGTGGGGTACTGGCATCTCTCAAGCCACCAGCACCCTTATTGAGCCCAAGACTATGATAATACGTGAGAGACTCACGTAGGGGCTGTAGATACGATCAATGGTTCCCGAAGTGAAAGACTGCATCAGAATCCCTCATGTGCCTATTAAAGTGCAACTTTCTAGGCCCCATCCAGATCAACTGAATTTTAGTCTCTGGTGTAGCACCTTGGCATCTGCATTTTAATATTCTCTCCAGGTGATTTTTATGCACCCTAAAATTAAATGGAATCCTTGGCTGAACACAAACATGTTCAGCTGGTAAGCGAAAGGTTGGAAATTTGAATCCACTGAGCTACCTTGGGAAAAAATACCTGGTGATCTATTTGTGAAAAATCAGCAACCAAAAATACGGTGGTGCAGTGGTTAGGAACCCAGCTGCTAACCCAAAAGGTGGCAGTCTGAATCCATCAGCTGCTCCTTGGAAACCCTGTGGGGCCCTTCTACTCTGTCCTACAGGTCTGTAAGAGTCACAACTCAGCAACACTTAACATCACAACAGTGGAACAGTTCTACTCTGATACGCATGGGGTTACTGTGAGTTGGAGTTCACTCGAGGGTAACCAGCTTTTTGTTTGTTTAAAGCTGAACTACTAGAGAAGTCGTCCCAAGGACTCAGGCAGACCTGATTGCAGCTTGTCCGCTCCCCATTCTTGTGTATTTTGTAATATCCTTCAGACTCAGGCAGACAAGACTGTGGCAGCTGCTTGTCCGTGTTCTCATTCTTCCTAGTGTGTAACACCCCTCAGACTCGGGCAGACACAGCTGTAGCAGCGTGCTTGTCCATTTTCCCATTCTTGTTTACTCTACAGCCCTTGGATTGGGGCAGATACTGGCTCTGGCAGCATGTCTGCCTCCACATAAAACTTTCTTTCTGCTTTATTAAACACTGTGACTTTTTTCCCCCGTAAAAGTTAATGACTAGTTGTGAAGTCTTTCTGAAACTGTGAAACCAGGCGAACTTGAGGAGACCTACACTGGGAAGCAGAAGCTGGCAAAAGAGAGATCCTGTCTTCTAGACCCCCGTGTTCCCACTCCATGTCCTTTCAGCACTGACAGTGAGAGGTCTCCGAAAACAAGCCTTTGCTTATTCTTTTTTGTTCTGTATCTTATGTTTTCGTGAGTTTTGTTTGAGAAACTGGTTAGTCTATTAAGGAGAACCTTTCTTAGATTTGTGCTTGATCATTCGGATTAGAGTGAAATTCAGTAATTCTTGTTAAACTGCAGTTTAAAGAGATCATTCTGTTAAAGAGCTCTGGACCACCACAAGCTACAAAATTCACACCTTTTCGTGACTTGGAGAAAACCTGGAACATAGTGCTTTGTTTTGCCAGAGTCTCAAAGGGAGGAGGCAGCTCCTGATGTGTGTCATGAAATTTAAGGGAAAAGTGATAGTTCCTTACTTTTTTGTGATACGGTCTCTCAGCAAAGAATCACGTTAAAATTAATGTCATCAGTAGCTTTAAAGTATTTTTCAATTACAGAAACTACTATATTTAAGGTCTAAAATAAGGGACTAGGTCTCCAGTCATCAGAATGAAGTTCAAAAGGAAAGAAACCAAAAAATTGGAACTTTAGAGTTAATATTGTTGATAAAAGAGCCTGGGATTCCCTTCTACTACTAAAACTCTGGTTTGGGGTTCGTGTTTTAAAGTGTTATAAATTGGATATATTAGAAGTAACTTGGAATTTCAGTGATCGCCTTGGGAAAATGAGCTTTGATTTGTGGTGTCCCTTCTCTTCAGGGAAACTGCTCGACATTAAGGTTTTGTCAAAAGATCTAATATTCCCCTATTGGGGGCTCTGTCAAATTAATAAGTTTTACTTAGAACTTTCTTTTTCCATTTAATTGAGTTGATCTTAGCCAAAATTACTATATACACTTTAAGAAACTAGAATCCCTATGTCCTTGTTTTTGTGTGACGTTGTTCAGTGAGTTTATGGGATCTTTCTGTCTCCTTTTGTTCTAAAGAGCTTGCTTCTGGTCTAGAGAGTTATGTCTAAGATTCTGTCTTATAGTAATAGGTTGGTGGTTATAGCTGATAAGTGCCGGTTTTTGTCAGGCTATCTTAGAACCTCAGTTCTTTCTTCATATGGAAAAACCACATCTTGTGTCTGCCTTATGATTTAAATTTTTAGTAGCTACTTGGAAAAGCTTTAATAAAAATTGGTCTATTTGAAAAGTACACCAAGGCCTTTATATTCTGTATGTTAATATTAGAATCAAAACCTGTCTAAGTAACTTAAGCTAAGTATTACATGAAATGTGTTTTATTTAAAGAAAAAAAGGATAGTTTTAAAGCAAAAGCAGTTCCAGAAGAGTAAAAGGAAAAGAAATTAGTTATGTTTTACCTTTCAAAACACATAAACACATAGATCATCTTGGAATATATTCTGGAGAAGCAAGAGCTGCCACCCAAATAGACACACACACACCAGTGTTCATCACAACACTGTTCACAATAGCAAAATGATTGAATCAACCTAGATGCACATCAACAGAAGACTAGATAAACACACTATGGTGTAGTCACACAATGGGTTATGCAATGATAAAGAACAAGGATTAATTTGGGAAACATCTCATGAAATGAAAGAATCTGCAAAGCATTATGCTGAGTGAAGTTAGTTAGTTGCAAAATGACAAATATTGTGTGAGATCATTATCATAGATGAAGGACTCAAAAATTTAGTTTAAAATGGAGAAGAAAACATTCTTTGATGTTTATGAGGAAAAGGGGTGGGAAGAAGAGGAGTATTCACTAGTTATACAATCTATAAGAATTATTATAGGTGAAGGAAGAGACAAGACACAGCACAGAAGTCAACACAAATGGACTAAACCCAAAGCTTAGAAGAGTTCTAAATAAAACCAAGCACTTCCAGAACCAGAATACCAGGGTCAGGGGGCTGGGAACCATGGCTTCAGGGGATATCTAGGTCAATTGCCATAACAGAGATCTTTAAGCAAAAGTTCTACATTCTGCTTTGGTGAGTGGTGTCAGTTCTTAAAAGCTAGCAGTGGCCATCTAAGAAGTATTAACTGGTTTCAACCCACCTGGAGCAAAGGAGAAGGAAGAGCATCAATAACACTAAGAAAGTGTGAGCCCAAGAGACAGAAAGCCACATATAACAGAAAACACATCAACATGAGAACAGGAGAGCTAGATGGTGCCTGGCCATCACCAAAGTCTGCCCTTACAAGGAACCCCGAAAGAGCCCCTAATGAAGTAGAAGAAATGTTAGAGGCAGAACTTGAACTCTAGTAAAAACGCCAGACTTGACGATCTGATGGACTGGAGCATCCCTGGAAGACATAAGCCCTGCTCTTTGTTAACCGAGAACTGAAGCCGTGATGGAAGCCAACTCTTCAGACAAAGATTGAGTTGGTATATAAATAAAATGATACTGGGGAAGAGTGTGCTTCTTGGCTTGGGCACATACAAGAGACTGAGTGAGAAGCTCCTGTTCAGAGGCAAGAGGGAACAATGGAAGGGTATAGAAACAGGTTAGAAAGACACAAGAAATATGAATGGAGGGGAGGAGTATACTGTCACAATTAGACAGAGTAGCTTGGGTCACACGGCAAAGTGCAAGCTTTTGTACAGGAAACTGTAATTGTAAGCTTTCACTCAAACACAGTGAAAAAATTAAAAATTTATAATTAAAAAAATACCGAGGTGAACTTGTTGTTACTAGGTGCCATCAAGGTAATTCCAACTCATCGCAATCCTCTGCACAACAGAACAAGGCACTGCCCAGTCCTGTACCATGCCCACAATCATTTTTACGCTTAAGCCCATTGATGCAGCCACTGCATCAGTGCATCTTCTTGAGGGTCTTCCTCTTTTTTGCTGACCCCTACTTTACCAAGCATGATGTCCTCCAGGAACTGATCCCTCCTGACAACATGTCCAAAGTATGTAAGATGCAGTCTTGCCATCTTTGCTTCCAAGGAGCTGTCTGGTTGTACTTCTTCTAGAACAGATCTGTTTGTTCTTTTGGCAGTCCGTAGTACATTCAATACGCTTCTCCAGCACCACAATTCAGAGACATCAATTCTTTTGTCTTCCTTATTCACTGTCCAGCTTTCGCATGCATATGATGCAATTGAAAATACCATGGCTTGGGTCAGGGACAACTTAGTCTTCAATACGTGTAAATAATTTGAAATGACCTAATCTTGTCTTCTACCCTGAATTAAAAAACTGTGAGGGCAGGGCAAAATCAGGCCTCCCCAGACCCCAGTCTCCAAGGTCATATAGCTCCAGGGAAGCTTTTGAAAGAACCCTTTCTAACTAGGTGGGGACCTTTTAAGACAAAAAGAAGATAGAAAAGAATTGCTGCTTTACTATAGTTACCAAATATTGGATGGATCAGAATCACAAAAGATCTCTCCATTGTCGGAGAACATTGGGACACACCTGAAATGGCCTTGAAAAACTCGAAATGCTTAAAACAAACTATTTCAGTTACAGTCACGTTTCATGGTACACATGCTTCAAGTAATTTTAAGGACATTTCAGGCAACATTGATAAATCGAGTTAGTAGATATTTGTCGTAATTTGTTTATATACATTTGCTTTTTTATGCCACAAGAGCAAGAATACATATAAATGTATACATATTTAAGTCTGTTAATGAGTTCATTTTTGCTCTTTAAATGGATATACCTACTATAAGAGATGTAACATAGACAACATTTAAGAGGTTTAGCAAAAAAGAAATTTATTAGGTACAGTCAAAAGCTTTGTCTGACTGAATTGTAATGGTTTAATTTCCAAGATTTTTAGGAGTTTAAAGTTACATAACAATAAAACAAAGAATTGGGTTTCTCACTGTCCACCAACCAGTCCCAACTCATTCAGAACACATGATCACCAAGAACAGCAAAGATATGAGGAAAAAAGAGCCCAGGAGACAGAAGGACCCATGTGAATGGGTGACTGTATCAACGTGTGACCAGAAGAACCAGATGGTATCTGGCCACCAGCAAAGACAGCCGTTATGAGTTACACAATATTGAGTTCCTGCGGCAACATGGGATAAAGTGTTACGGGTTCAGATTTCAAGATGTGACCCAGAATTTCTTTAAAGGTTAAATTTTATTAAAAAATATGCCCAATAAGAAAAAGGCTGGTGCACCAGGGACGCACTCCAAACTACACAGAGTGAGGAGGCAACCACGAGCTTCCTCAGCACCCAGTATTTAAGTCGTGAGATTGCAAAGCAGGGAGGGGGAACTGACCTTTACATTGATTGGTTAAGGCCACCTGGAATTCCTGTTAGTTGTAAAATGTGGTCAAGGTCTAGGGATCACTTGCAAGGCTGCCCCCAGGCTTGTCTTGTGACAGATGTTTTGTAAAACAAAGGTGGGATTATTCTATGGTATTTTCTGCTATTAAGTTGTTTCCTGGGGCTTTCTTTAATATCTCAAATTTTTGCTGCGCCCTTCCTCATTTCAACAAAAGAACTCCACTAAAAGACTGCAACTGATGGTCTGGCAGTCTGGGGGTTCCCCTGGAAGCGTGGCCCCAAGGCCCACTGCTGCACCAACCCCAAAACATTATTGAGGTCAACTCTTTGGACAGGAATGGACTGGACGTGAGGACACAATGTGACCATAAGGTGCATGTACTTTATGGTTCTACACATCTGTAGCATGCTGTCCTACTGGCCTCTCACTAGAAGGGAGAGGAGAAGGTGGTGAGAAAGGGACAGGTGATTATTAAGAGGATACAACATATATAGAATGAGAGGGAGGAGAGTGCTGCCACCGGGCAAGGAGAGCAGGAGCTGCAGATAGGTGGGCACACAAACTTAATTTGGATTGTGTACTTTCACTCAATCACAATAAAATATTTTCTTAAAATACACAAAAAGTAAATAAAGAGATGTAGTGATCTTCACTCAGTTTCACTCTTGCCTGACTCTTAACACAAACTAAACTACCCACCAATATCCACACCAGAACTATACTTACTTGCTCTCCGTAACCTTAGCTTGGCTCTGGATGTAAAGGTTAGCAAAAATCAGTAGGCATCTCATCAGAATCAATTGGTTGCTTGGAATTTTTCAGTACACAATACTGTGTATTTTACCATTATTTATAAATTGTGTATTTCGAATCCTGTAGATCAGTAAAATTTATGATAGTGAACGTGTCAATGCAAGAGACAGAGAAAGAGAGAGAACCAATCGGTAAACCTTCACTAGCTCTCCCTGGCTGGGACCATGTGAGTCTCTGGTTTTCCTCTGGCTAAAGGAAGTTACAGCTCACTTAGTTTCCCTGGAGGCTGCTGACTTTTCCTGGTGTTTCAAATCAGGGGGTTCCACTCAGCGCTGCTTGAGTGCCTGCCTCTGTGACCTTGCCACCCCCCTAGAAAACCAGGCCTGACATCAGGGAGGGTCAGATTATCTGAGATTATGGGAGACACCAATGGCAGGCCCTCGCAGCCACCTCCCTTGTGTCAGCCCTGTCTCTTCCCAAACTTAGCCAAACAGTCTAAAGCAGGTTTCCAGAACTTCAAGCCTGACCTTAGTCTGGGGGTACCCAACACAACCCCCAAAAGAGTAAAAAGCAGATCTCCAGGGTTAAACACTAGGGTGGGGGGGTGGTAGATGGTAACCTAAGGATGATGCAATTGGCACTGGGGCAGGAGTTACCAGACCCGTTCCAGGTCCAGTTCTACCCCATGAGATCTTCAGGAAATGGCAGAAACTCTAGAAATCTCCCTTTACTCAAAACCTTATTTATTTCGATTATTAGCACCAACTACAAGCCAGGCTCGGTAACAGATTCTTTCATTCATTCTTTCAATATTTAATTAACCAACCAAGTGTAAGCCTCATTAAAAAAAAAAAAATCAGGGAACTTGTATTGTTATTCTGTTTTACAGGTGAGGAAACTGAAGCTCCAAGAGGTGAGCTTGTCAATTCTGCAGCCTAGATGAGAACCCAACTCAAAGCTGCCTACCCACCAGAAGCTGAGCAAGAGGACGGAAGTGCACGATTCCCTCAGCTGGGAAGCACTAATGCAAACAATGGTTTTGCTTTTTAGTAACCATCTGTACTTTGTCCCCCAACACTGATCTCCCCTTTGCCAATTCATTGTGAGAACCCCAGAAACATCTTGGCTCCAACCACCTTGCTGGCCCACTGGCCCTTTCTGCATTTCAGCCCCTTAGTCCAGGTTTGTCACCCTCACCATATGGACATTCGGGGCCAAACGATTCTGCTGCGAGGGCTGACCTGCTTATTGTAGGGTGTTTGGCAGCGTCAGCGGCTTCTCCCCACCAGATGCCACTAACACTTCCCCACACTGCAATCATCACGATCAGAATGTCTTCAGACATTCACTTCCAAATGTCCACAGGGTGCAAGGCTGCCCCTGGTGGATTTAGACTATTATTTTATTCCTGTTAGTTAGCAAGCACTAATATTACAGTGCTAAATATACTTCATCCTCATGAAACCAACTAGTAGGTTAGAAACTACCACTTCCCATCCTCTCCCACATTTTTGCTCAGGGAAACCAAGGCTCAGATGAATGTCTCATCGCTATTAAATCATGGAATCAGTATTCGGACCAGGCAGTCTGGCTCCAGGGTCATGTGCTTGTCTCTTGCTGTGCTGCCCTCCTTTTAAGATGGGGACCAAAGCTTCCATTTCTGGGCATGTGCATTCCCCAGCAATACCTACTGCAAAGCCCACCTGGGTGCTCCTCTTTCTCTTCCCTCTCCCTCCCACCAGCCCTCTTCCTCTGCCCTAACGCAGGCAACACTGGGGCCAGAGACCCATAAGCCACAACTGAACCTGGCAGATTTTACCTCCTTGACAGCTCTGAATCCCTTTCCTTCTCGCCATGACCCCAGCCACCACCCCAGTTCACAGCCCTATCACCCCATCATCACCCCAAGCAAACACCTCACTGTTCCCCCCTTCTTCTTCCCCCACTCAACTTCCCTCCTCTCCCAGTCCTTCTAGTCCTTTCTTCACACAGCCTCAGCCACCAAAATGATCCTTCTCACTGCTGAGTGGCACTCCTCTACCTAAAAACCTTCAGAGCCTTAGCTCTTCCAGCCGTTCCCACTGCTGGCAGGATAACGCCCAGATCCTTGCCCATCTTCCTGTGGCGTCTCCCGCCTGTCCCTGGGACCTAATCTCTCTCCTCCCACCCCTCCTCTACCTGAACTAGGCCACTCCCATTTCCTAAAACATATCCCTCTCTATTCCCCCCAGGACTTTGCATGTGCTGTTCCCTCCGCCTGCAACACTCTTCCCACCTCCGCCTTATATTGTCAGATAACGGCTACGACGAAGGGATGCTGCAGTCAGGGCAGAGGAGGTCGGGGGAAGAGCCTCCACTCACATCACACAGTCCTGCCTCCTCCAGCTTGAGATCTCAGGCAAATCACTTCACCTCTCTGAGCCTCATCTTCCCCATTTGAATGAAGAGAACAAGAACACAGTCCTTTTAAGGTTGGTGAACAAATCGAGTGAGCTAGAGCTGAAGGGCCTAACACCATGCAGCAGGAGCAGAAACTGACCAGTCCAGTGCACCTGGGGGGCGCCCCCATGAACAGTGCTCGGGGCAAAGCTCCCACCCTCCCAGCCTCCTCTCCTAACCACCAGACACCACTGACCCGTGGGACTCCGGCTCATAATGATGGGAATGGCTGCTGCCACTTGGCCAGGGCTGTCGCTACTCGGCGTCGGGCTGTAGACAAATACCTCCTGCTTGAAGGGCGAGGTTGTTGGACAGCTGGCTGCTCTGGGGAGAGAGGCTGGGTTAAGGAGGCCAGTCCCAGCATGGGAACCTTCCTGCAGCCCCTCCAAGCCCCACAACCATCGCTATTATTATTTTTTATCATGCTTAAGTGAAAGTTTACAGTTCAAGTCAGTTTCTCATACAAAAACTTAACACCCCCATTGTTGTGTGACCCTAGTTGCTCTCCCCACAATGTGATGGCACGTTCCACCTCCTCTCCCCACTTTATCTCCCATGTCCATTCCACCCCTTCATCTCACCTCCAGACCAGCCTTGGACATTTAGTCTTATCCATCTACTTGAGCCAAGAAGTACACCTGTCACTAGTATCATTTTATGTCTCATAACCCACTGCTGTCAAGTTGATCCTGACTCTAGGCAATCCTATAAACAGAGAACTATCCCATAGAGTTTCCAAGGAGTGCCTGCTGACCTTTTGGTTAGCGGCCATAGCACTTAATCACCCTGTCAACATGGTTTCCATCTCACAGTCTAGTCTAACCCTTCTCTGAAGAGTTGGCTTTGGGAATGGTTTCAGTTCTGGGCTAACAGAGTGAGTTTGGGGGCTATGTCTTCCAGAATCATTCCAGGTCTCAGATAGACCATCAACTCTGGTCTTTTCATGCGAATTTGAGTTCTGCACCCCACTTTTCTCTACTTGTTGAGTCAATTCTGACTCATGACAACCACATGTGTTACAGAGTAGAACTGCTTCACAGGATTTTCTTGACTTTAATCTTTATAGAAACAGATTGCCAGGCCTTTCTTCCATGGCACTGCTGGGTAAGTATACACTGCCAGCCTTTAGGTTACTAGTAAAACACAGATCATTTGAGTCACCCTAGGGCCCTTCCAAGCCACAGGGTAGGCCTGGGACAGGTCCCATCAAGCCCAAGGCAGCCTCTGCCTCCCGCCACCCACTCTGACCTGCTGTTTCCCTTCCTGCTGCCTTCAGCCCTGGTGCCATACTGCCCCCTCCAGCCAGGAGCCACATGGCAGGGACAACATGCAGCCTGGCCACTGTCTTCCTGCTATGGCTATGTCAATCTAGGGGGTTCCTCCTCAACCTCTACCACACCCAGAAAGTGGAGATGGCTGATGGCACCTCTTGTTTCTGTATTTCCCCTTTACCCACACAGCCAGGAGAAGAGCTCTGCCACACAAGGTGTCAGGCTGGGCCCCAGGGTGTCCCTTCCCCCGCAGCAAGGCAAGACACGTCAGACCTACCCCACTGTCACACTCCTCCATGGCCTCGCCTCCCTGACGATACTGCTGAAGATGCTGGTGCTGGAGGAAGACCGAGAGTTGTTGTCTCGGCCATTCTCCTTCAACTTTATGAAGGGCCTGCGGGAAACAAGAAGTGGGGCAAAGCCTGCTCACACACAAGAACCCTCAGGCCTTCCTGGCTGGAAAGCAGGATAGGCCCAGGAGAGATCTGAGCTTGCCCACCAGCCACTCTTCCACTCCTGTGGGTGCTTGTGTTCCCGGGAGTTCCTGGAGTGATGGGTGCTCTGCTCAGCCCATCTGGAAGCAGTGAACACGTTCCAGGGCTCTGAATAGCTAAAGCCAGCTTTTCCCTCACCCCTGCTTTCTTACTTCTCTTTGCTGGCACAGATTTCCAGAGAGCTGGGGTTGGATGAGGTCTCAGACTTGAGTTCCTGAGAAGAGTGTCCACCATCCAGGATCTTGGGGTACTGGACACACTGTCACTGAGGAAATGGGATTGAAGAGGAATGAGGTCATGGAGGTGCCCGTGTTGAAATGAGGAAGGGCACAGTAAAAATTTGAGGTATTAAACAAAGCCCCAGGAAACAACTTACTAGCAGAAAATACCATAGAATAATCTCACCTTTTGTCTTACAAAACACTGTCACAAGACAAGCCTGGGGGCAGCCTTGCAAGTGACCCCTAGACCTTGACAACTAATAGGAATTCCAGGTGTCCTTAACCAATCAGTGTAAATGTCAGTTCCCCCTCCCTGCTTTGCAATCTCATGACTTAAATACTGGGCACTGAGGAAACTCGTGGTCGCCTCCTCGCTCTGTATAGTTTGGAGTGCGTTCCTGGTGCACCAGCCTTTTTCTTATTGGGCATATTTTTTAATAAAATTTAACCTTTAAAGAAATTCTGGGTTGCGTCTTGAAATCCAAACCCCTAACATCCAGAAACCCCATCTATCCCCAGGCCCAAGGCAGGATGTGGCCAATTCTCAACACCAGGGGGGCCCGTGGGGTCAATGTCCCTGCCCAAAGTCAGCCACTAGGATCTCCTTTCTCACCAGAGTGCCCCCTCAGTAGCTCTGAGTTTTATGCTCAACCAGGTGCTACACCAGGCTCCTGGGGCAGAGGAAAGAGGTCCCAAGCCAAGGGTGCTGGCACAGTGCCCCTAAACTAAGACTACCCCCTTGCCCGAGAGGATCATCCCGCCTGGCAGAGATACACATCAAGAAAGGGCAACAGAAGGGAGTGGGTCGTGAAAGCCACCCTCAGGATTGGGGAACCCAACACACAGATGCTAACAGGGCCACCCACTGCATAACTCAAAGGTTCCATTCATATCAACTACAACATGAGCTCCCGAAGGAGAAAACACAGAGCTACTGTTTAGGGAGCATGTAGTTTATGCCAGTGGTAGTGGAATAACTGGAAAAGGATGGCTGCACAACATGAAGAATTGATGGCATGTAAAAATTGTTGAATTGGCAAATGTTTGTATATCTTTACCACAGTAAGAAAAACTAAAATAATAACAAACATGTATTTTCCAAAAAAAAAAAAACTCCAGTGTGGTCAAGTCAGATCCAACTCATGGCAACCCTAGAGGCCAGAGTATTTTCAAAGGTCAGAAATAAACAGCTCCCTGGAAAGGTGTGACCAAGTAGCCCTGGGTGCTGAGAAGGACATCGTGGCAAATGAAACCCCACGGGCTACTCTTGACTGAGAGCCTGAAAGTTGCCTTCTCCTGTAGTTTAATATTAAGTATAATGGAAATAAGTCGATTAAAAAACAAAAGTAATAGGACATTCTAGAAGCCCTAAAGAAGGCTCAATTAACTGGGTGTGGTAGAACAAATCAAAGAGGAAGTACATCAAAGGGAACATTTCAGTTAGCACTGAAAAACAAAAGTAAAGAATCTAAGCAATGTTTTCAGCCTGGGTGAAAAGGCTGAGAAAGGATTTAGGAAAGTCCTGTGGACAGACTGGCCAAATCAGCCTCAGTGGATAAAGAGATGAGTGTCAGGGTCCTTGTGCCCAAAGTCAGAGGCTGGCCTAGAGGGACGTTACCTCCCAAGAGTGAGCAAAGCTATCCCCAAGGTTGGGCATCTGGCAGTCGCAGTGGTGCTGGCACACCCCACCCACAGTCAGATTGGACTGCTGGGGTCCCAAGAGTTACCTTCATATTCAGATGTCCCCCAGTCTTCAGAACTCATGTGCAGACGGGGGAAGAGCCCTGATCACCGTTTGATGGGGCTCCGTGACTGGTTCTTCATCGCTGCTGCTGCCACAGGAGGCTGCCAATGCAACTGCAAGATGAGTTGTCATACCCCAAACCCACACCTCCTCCCTTCTTCCCCTATCTGGTCTACTAATGGCTCTCTGCAGCACCTCAGCTGGTTCCAGTCTCCCTGGGCCAGAGGAAACCCCCCAAAAATCCCAAGACAGAAAGGATGGAAGTTACATAACAGGAGCTAAGACTGGGAGGAAGACTCAGCCAGCAGCAGCCTGTCTTCTTAATCAAAGCCAGGTGATCCCTGGAAAGAATCCACAAAGGCCAGGGTCCTTGGGTGAACACAGGTCAGAGCTACCATAAAGAGACCCCACAGATCGAGAGGGAAAGGGCGATTCAGGGGGCCACAGGCCTAGAACTACTGAGAGCTCCCTAGAGGGACCTGGGCTATGCTGTCATTTTGTCAGTGAAGAAAGAGGAAGAGATTTGGCAAAAGTCATAGAGAAAATCACTGGTAGGAAGAGGATAAGAATCCAGGGCTCCTGACTTTCAATCCATTGCTCTCAAACAAAGGACCCAGGCTTGGTGTTACCAATAGCAAGAAGATTGAGAGGGACAGGACCAGGAGGGAGCCAGGCAGGAAAGCATCTGCTGCAGACAGAGGCAGTGGTAGAGCTTTAGGAAGGAGAAACAAGAGCCTACATAAGTGTGTTATTCATGTATGTGCAACCTTGGCAAGTGGCAGCACTCTCTGAGTCTCCATCTCTTCATCCACAAAATGGAAATAACTGCCCTGACATGCTCTCTTGGCAGACCTCCTGGGAGTGTAAAACAAGATAATGCTATAAAAATACTTGGTAAGTTAAATAAAGTATACAAGACGACTGACACTAGTCATTAGAATCATGATGGGTATGTTCTGCTAATAAAAGCAAAAACCCTAGTTTACACAAATCCTTGGCTTTGGCTTGGCTAAAGGCACCTTGCTCTATAAAAGGACTGCCTTTGTGGTTCTTTGCCTTGCCAGCCCCAGTGCAAGCAGACCAGGCCCACATTCACATACCTGCCTGGATTCTTCTGTGGGGAACTGTACACACAGTGATTAAGAGCACAGACTTTGAATCAAGGACCTACAACAAATCCCAGTTCTTCAGCTTGCCTGGGTGAACTTCAGCAAGTTACCTAACCCCTCTAGGCTCTCTTTTCTGCAAGTAGAATGAGGGACAGAATCTTACCTACTTTGAATAGCTGCAGCAGGGACCAAATGAGACAGTACACAGTAAGCGCCCACTGCACAAAGCAAGCATCCTTCACGTAGCGGGCCCCACGCCCTTGGGCAGAGAAGTGCCTCCCAGGACCATTTTATAGAGCTGGCCCAGTTATTCAGGAAGCTCAGAGAACAGGACCACAGGGGGCTTCTCATGTGGGCTGGCACCAAGTGGTGTTTTGGTGACAGGCCCCAAAGGACCACTTGCAGAGGGCAGGGATGGGGTAGCCTCAGTTTCCCTTCACCATCCAGCTTGCCCAGCTCTGACCATCTAACCCAAGCTGGGGTGGGCAGACCCCTTCTCCACTGACCTAGGGAACCCTTCTGGCTTCCTCGTGCTATGCCAGAGCCCACCAGTACTCACCGAGAAGGTGGTCTTGGTGACTTCCATGCTGTTGTGGGAGATGCCTCCTTTGAGGCCGCCAGGGATGCCCCTGCTGTGTTGCTTCTTCTGGCTGCCCACCGTGGTCTCTGTGTAGTGGCTACACACTCGGATGGCTCTCTGTGGGGACAGTAGGGTGAGGCAGGGTGACAGGGGCCTTGACGTGCAGCACTGGCCCCATGACCTGTCCCTCTTTACAGGATCTGCACAGACGCAGACTTCAGCACATACATGCTCACATTCACACACACATTTACACCTGCAGAGTGACTACCACATGACAGTCACTGTGATTTAGAGAATAAGTTATTCTGTCCACATTCTGGAAGTGGGGGCCTCTTTGCAGGGGGAGGTGAAGGATAGCACCAGCCAAGGGGGTCTGAGGGGTCAGTGCTCCAGCTCCCCTGTGAGGTAGACAAAGATAAGTTATCCCATTTTTAATTAAGGACAGGATTGAATTACATCCCCCAATTAGTCTGGGCCATGATTCCACCGTTTTGTCATTTGATAGGATTTTCCTGTGTGTTGTAAAGTCTATCATTGTGATTTAATTTAAGATGGATTAGCAGGAGTTATATTGATGAGGTCTGCAAGATTGGATAGTGTCTTAAGCCAGTCCCCTTTGCGATATAAAACAAAGGAGTGAGCAGCAAGACCTGAGGCCCTCATACCCCCAAGACAGCAGTCCTGGGAGCAGAGTGCATCGTTTAGGCCTGAGAGTCCCGCACTGAAATGCTCCCAGACCAAGGGAAACCTGATGACAAAGACCTTCCCCTAGAGCCAACAGAGAAGCTCTGCCCTGGAACAGACACCCTAAATTTGGACTTCTAGCTTACTGGACTGTGGTGGCTGTATGTGGGCACATGGCTCTAAGTAGGGCCAGCAGCTTAATGAACTGTGAGAGACAAACTTGTCTTTGTTAAAACAATCCACTTGTGGTATTTCTATTACAGGAGCACTAGATAACTAAGACAGACAGTGAGGCTTAGAGAGCTCACTGCACCTATGTAAACCTGGTCTAGTTTCCATCCTCTCAGATTTTCATCTGTAAAATGGAAAAAACTATACATCCCACCGCAGGATGCTGGTCATGATTAAACACAGCCAGGAGGGCCAAGAACCAGGTCTCTGATTCCAGCTGACTGTTCTTTCCACCAAACTAAACTTTCTGTTTGTTGTTAGGTGCCGTTGAGTTGGTTCCAACTCATAGCGACCCTATGAACAAGAGAATGAAACACAGCCCGGTCTTGCACCATGTCCACAATTGTTTTATGCTTAAGGCCATTGTTGCGGCCACTCCATCTCGTCAAGGGTCTTCCTCTTTTTCGCTGACCCTCCACTCTACCAAGTATGATGTCCTTCTCCAGGGACTGATCTTTCCTGACAACATGTCCAAACTATGTAAGACACAGACAGTCTTGCCATCTTTGCTTCCAAGGAGCACTGTGGTTGTACTTCTTCCAGAACAGATCTGCTGGTTGTTTTGGCAGTCCATCATACATTCAACATTCTTTGCCAACACCACAACTCAAAGGCATCGATTCTTCTTCTGTCTTCTTTGTTCATGGTCCAGCTTTTGCACGCATATGATGCGAATGAAAATACCATGGCTTGGGTCAGGCACACTTTAGTCTTCAAGGTGACATCTTTACTTTTGAATACTTTGAAGAGGTCCTTTGCAGCAGATTTTCCCAGTGCAATGTGTCTTTTGATTTCTTGGCTGCTGCTTCCAAGGTCATTGATTGTGGATCCAAGTAGAAGGAAATCTTTGACAACCTCACTCCTTTCTCTGTTTATGACAATGTTGCTTCCTGGTCCAGTTGTGAGGATTTTTGATTTCCTGCTGTTGAGGTGCAATCCACCAAACACTGTGGTCCTTGATCTTCATCCGTAAATGCCTCAAGTGTTCTTCATTTCCAGCAAGTAAGATGGTTGTCATCTGCATTAAAGCAGGTTGTTAATGAGTCATCTTCCAATCCTGATGCCTCATTCTTCTTAGTATAATCTAGCTTCTTGGATTATTTGCTCGGCATACAGATTAAAAAAGTATGGTAAAAGGATACAACCATAACACGGGCCTTTTCTGACTTTAAACCACAAAGAGTCCCCTTGTCCTGCTTGCACAACTGCCTCTTAATGTATATACAGGTTCTTTAAGAGCACAATTAGGTGTTCTGGAATTCCCATTCTCCGCAACATTAGCCATAGTTTAGTATGATCCACACAGTCAAATGTTTTTCTGTAGTCAATGAAACATAAGCAAACACTTTGCTGGTATTCTTTGCTTTCAGCCAAGATCCATCTGACATTAGTGATGATATCCCTGGTTCCACATCCTCTTGTGAACCCAGCTTGAATTTCTGGCAGTTCCTTGTCAATATATTGTTGTAGTTGCTTGAGAAGACAAAAGAAAGTATTATAATCACATGTGCAAAGAGCTGGAAATGGAAAACCAGAGCCAAGCCAAGTGCCGTCGAGTCGGGAAGGGAAGAAAATATTCTGCATTTCTCAAGCTGAAAGAACTGAAGAAAAAATTCAAGACTTGAGTTGTGATAATGAAGGATTCTACCGGGAAACTATTAAATGACTGAGAGAGCATCAAAAAAAGATAGAAGGAATATACAGTCATCATATGAGAAAGAACTAGTCGATGTTCAGTCCAACAAACAGATGTGGCACTGGAAGGACTCACTCGTCTATGCCAAGAAATTTGGGGGACAGCTACCTGGCCAACTGACTGGAAGAGATCCATATTTAAGTCCATTCCAAAGAAAGGTAATCCAACCGTATGTGGAAATTACCGAACAATATCACTGAGATCATATACAAGTAAAATTCTGCTCAAGGCCATTCAAAGGCGACTTCTGTTTAGCCACTGGATATTCTTTCTGCTGTCATTCCAAAGAGTGCCTTCTGCAACTTGGAAGCAGCAGTCAAGAAATCAAAAGACACATTGCACTGGGAAAATCTGCTGCAAAGGATCTCTTCAAAGCATTCAAAAGTAAAGATGTCACCTTGAAGACTAAAATGCACCTGACCCAAAACCCCTTGAGGAGCAATTACTTATCCAGCCACTTAAGTCACCCAGCAAGCCAACTCTTGGGCCCACAGAGGACTCAAGAAACATTCTCAGGACAAGTTCATGGTCTGATGTGGCTGCTGAGAAAGGGCATGCATGCTCAGACTGTTTAGGAGCACAAACCTCAGGGGCATGAAACTTCTGGGCCTACTTAGAACCATGTGCCCACTTACAGCCACCAGAGAGTAAAGGCCACACTGGTAAAGGGTTGGGTGTCAGAAGAGGACAACAGATATGGCAGTGGCTAACCAGGACTGCAGACCCCAGGGAATAGAGGAGCCTGAGAGGAGAGACGATCCTCTCAGACAGTTTAAAGGGCTGCATCACTCTGAATGGAAACACTAGGGCAGCGGTCATGGTGAAACAGAGCCCAGCTTGATCCAAGGGGAAAGGAGTTCCTACAGGTGAAGTCCTAGAGGATTCCAGCTACCCTGTGGACAATGCTCTCTCTGGCTCTAGAGGCCCTTGAAGGTGAAGTGAAAGTTCTAGGAAGGGGGTGGCTCTCTTCAGTGAGTATCTAAACCACTGTGACACCTCCCTTTGATCATTTGGTCCCTTACTAATATGGAACTCAGCAGTCAAAAGTACACAGGCTTTCAGATAAGACCTCCATGATTTATACCTGGGCTCTCAGCTCCACCTCATCAAGTTACTTATTCTCTGAGACCTATCTGGGAGAAGACATGCAGAGCTCTTGGCAGGCTGCCCAACACATCATAAGTGCCCAATAAATGTGGCTGTTCTTAATGGTCAGAGTCCCTGGGTGACACAAGTGATTATATGCTTGGCTGCTAACTGAAGGGCTGGTGGGTGGAATTCATTCAGAAGTGCCTTAGAAGAAAAGCCTGGCTATCTATTTAAAAAAAAAACAAAAAAAAAAACAGCCAATGAAAATCCTTTGGAGTATAGCTTCACTGACAGACACGGTATCATCATGAGTTGGAACTGACTCAACAGCAACTGGTTCCACCAGTCGTGGAGGAGACGGCAGAGAGAGGGTATAAACATGGTCCTCCCTTCAAGGATTCTATTGAATGACATGCTTACATGTGACACCTAAATCTGCAGTCCTGGTACCATGAGGGACCAAGCCTGTGGCACAAAGCTAAGAATGGCAAATGAGAAGATGGAAAGAACCTAGATCCTGGTGGCGACAGCATGCCAGGAAGCCTTGGTCTTCTTGTTCTGTGAGCTAATGGGTTTTCCTTACATGTGAGCCAGCTGAGGTTGGGGATTCTGGGAATGTCAGCTTCAGAAAACTGACACAGACGGACTTGACATGAGGCCACTGCATCTTTCCTCATATGGGACCAGGACATATACAAATGTGCATTGGCTCAGGTACCTCCCGTGCAACCTACGGAAGGTCTTGTGCAGTAGAGCCCATCAGCCTCTGTCCCTCCATTGAAGCATCCAGAGAACAGCTCAGTCCATGCAAGGTGGTCCCAGGAAATCGGCATGAATACTGTGCCCACCAGGACCCATTCACAACCCAGACAGCAGGTGTCTCTGGCATAGCTCCTGGAAATCAGAGATTCTCCAAGCTGGAGAATGGCAAAGGGCTGCATCCCACTGAAGGGCTGCATCCCTATCCTGAAGAGGGAAGTGGATTCCAGGAGGGTTGTATGTAAATGCAGAGACTCATGGGGCACTTGACTCATTTCAGAGTTAATGTATCCAATTGCTAACCAAAAGAGTGGAGGTTCTAGTCAACCCAGAAGTGCCTCAGAAGAAAAGCTTGGCAACTACTTCCAAAAAGTCAGTGATTTTAAATCCTGCAGGGTCCAGTTCTAACTCTGAAACACAGGGGCTACCATCAGTTAAAATCAGCTTGATTGATTTTAACTGGTTTGGTTTGGGTTTCGTTCATTTAAGGTATCTCTGGGTGGTGTCAGTTAAAGCACTTAGCTGCTAACCAAAAGGTGGAGGCTGGAGTCTACTCAGAGGCACCTCAGGAGAAAAGCCTGACAATCTGAGGCTGAAAAGTCTGCCGTTGGAAACCACGTAGAATGTAGTTCTACTCTCACACACATGGGGTCCTCACGAGTGGAAACTGATTCAACAGAAGCTACTTTGTGGTTTTGACTCATTTAAAGAACTTCATTGTTTACCAAAGGACACCTGGGTTTGGGTGCCACCCTTTTCCTACCTTTAGTTTTCCGAAGGGTTTATGACTTTCTGATTTGTAGTAGTGGATCAATGGATTGAATCAAGCATTCTGGCTTCTTTATCCATGCTGTAGGAAACTGTTGCTAAGGGACTCTGTTTCCAGGTCTAGAGAGCGAGAGAGAGCTGATGCTCTGATGTCACTCATGGGGCATCTTTGGCTCAACCGAGTAGCCAGATGACATCAGACTTCAACCAATTGAATTATATTTTCAATCTGGACCTTGAAAGCATCCCAGGTCTCAAAAAGTGGTCCAGATTGAAAATATAATTCAACTGGTTGATGGACTGAGGACAATTAGAAACAAGGCAGGAAAGGGGTCCCCCAGAAATCTCAGAGACTGACTTCAGAGAGGACACATTTTCTTCAAATGCCCCTGATGCTGCTATCAGACCCAGGAAGTTGAGTTTAAGTAAACAGTGGGCTGACTGGTAATTCCAGGCATGTAGGGCGTGCCTCTGAAGAAAGGCCTGGCAATCCACTTCTCAAAAATCAGCCAATGAGTAGCCTATGAAGCCCAGTTCTGCTCTGATGCATATGGGGTCACCAAGAGTCAGAGGCAGTCAATGGCAACTACTTCTGGTAGGGCAGGTAGCAGGCTGATGCTCTAAATCAGACAGGAAGTGGTTTGAATTCTGGTTCTTCCTCTTACTCAGTGTGTGAACCTCTCTGAAACTCGGTCTCTTCATCCTCATGAAACGCAGATGACAATCTCAGCCATGAGGGACTGCCTTGCGACAGTACACATAAAACCCTGGCGTGATATCTGCCCAGCCAGTGTTAACTCTCCTCCGCTACTCTTAAGGAAGAAAGGAGAGAGAAATAAGGGCTAGAAGTTCCCTAAAATAGGCCTCAAGTCAGACAAAATTCTCTCTCTAGTGATATGGCCTAAAGTATTTCATTTCTCAATCTGATGTAGAGCTGGACAGAGGCATTAGTCTATACGGCAGGAGAGTCAGGGAAAAGGTGAATACCAGGGAGCAGGGCAGGGGGATGGACAGCTGAAGGCAAGATAAAGGAAATGTGGAATATGGAATCCTACACAGCCCTAAAGAGAAATGAAGTCCCGACACATGCCACAACAGGGAGGAACCTTGAAATCAAGATGCTGAATGAAATAAAATGGTCGCAGAAGGACAAATACTTTATGATCTCACTTACATGAAATAAAGCAAATGTATAGAAGACAAAGATTAGTGGATGCCAAGGGTGGAAAGAGGTGGAAAGGGGAAGTTTTTACTTAGGGGGCCTTTGGTTTATGGTAACAGTGATGGAATGATTCGGAAAAAGACAGTGAGGATGACTTCACAACTTGAAAACTACAATCAGTGTTACTGAGTTGTAGGTGTACAAACTGTTGAGATAGCTGGCGTATTTTATTATGCATATTTTAACCATGATAAAAAAAATGTTTTAATTTAAAAAAGGAAGAAAGGAAGGCAGGAGAGAAGAGCCAAAGAAGAAAGGGTAGGGATATGCAGCCTTCATCAGCATTTGAATGTCTCTAGGGACCATGTGGACCTTCTCCCACTCAGTCCCTTCACATCCCTGCCAAAGCTCATCTTGATTCTTCTCTGCTTGATTCTTCCCAGAGACACGCTGCTCACCACTTACAGGCTGCCTGCATTTTGGAAACTTCTTTTGTAAGCTGAGCTGAAATTTTATTGTTCTACACCACAGGCTAGTCCACCCTTGAAGTCTTATTCCAGTCTATTCTATATTTCACACCACTGCCTTTGCTGTCCAGAGTTTGTTCTCCTCTTGGCTAATCATCTCTGGGCCCATCAACAATCCTCAGTCACCACAGTTGCCAAGCCCCCAGCACACCTCACGGCTCACTTCTGCTCAAGTTCTCCTTTAGGGGAATGAGAAAAGAGAGACAGCACTGCTGTCTCGTTATCTCCATTTACTGCTTGATTTCAGCCAGGTTTGAGCAGCAGTTAGCTTCTAAGACAGAGTAATTTCCTTCCTTGGTAACCATACCCTGTGCATCCCAGCAAATGGGTTTTATGGGTTGTTTCAGTTTAACAAACTCAACATAAAGGATGATTTCACACAAAGCTAGTGACAAGCACCAAGGAAGATGGTCCTGTCTATGCCAGGCAAGAGACAGAAGAGGGGTCCTTGAAGGTAAGGATGCTAATCTTTTGTCTGCTGAGACGGCTCCCAAACAGGCAGTACTCTGAGGTCCAGAGTGGGGCTGTCTATCCCTCTACTGTTGCTGCTGTTGACAGCTGCCATCGAGGCAGGCCCCGGCTCTTAGCGACCCCACGCACTACAGAACAGAACACTGCTAAGCCCTGTGCCATCCCCAAGATCAGCTGCAGATCTGATTCGAGCTGACTGCTGCGATCCATAGGGTTGTCACTGGCAGATTTTCAGAAGTCGATTGCCAGGCCTTTCTTCCTAGTCTGTCTTAATCTGGAAGTTCTGCTGAAACCTGTCCAGCATCATAGCAACATACAAGCCTCCAGAGACAGATGGGTAGTGATCTTGCTGAGATGCAAGGAGTCACACCAAGTCCCTTGCATGGAATGTAAGACTTCTACCACAGAACCACCACCACCCTCGTCTGCCCATCTAGTAGGAAAAATAAAGACTGGAAGCTGGCAGGGAGAATAAAATATCTGTCTAGATCGCTATTCCACCTATACTTCCCATTTCTGACTGGCAGTGCCATCACCTGGTCTGATGTTGCCTCTTTGTCTTCGGGATGTAGTAAGTCATTATCAGCCCAAGGCAGTCACAGGACCCATCCTCTTGCCAGGAGAATATGATGGATGTGAGCAGAACTGTGGTCCACTGAGCTAAGCAGGGTCATGCCCCCACAGCCTGAGCTCTCTCTGTCTCCCAGCTAGATTCCCAAAGGCAGTAAGACCATCCCGACATCACAACTTGTAGCTGGGACCAGCAGGAAATAACTCAGGGAGAAAGAGAGCCGTGGGCAAAAAGGGGTGCAGAGATGCCAAAGGCTTGGGGTGCTACCTGGGTGCCTGCTGGGCTCCACCCACCATCACTGGCACTGTGTAGGCTTACAGGCATCATGGAGTCATAAAGAGACTTTGCCAGCAACAACTGCAGGTGGTGCTTGTCACCTGCCACTGGAGGTCAGGTCAGGCCAATGCAAAACAAGCACAGTTGCCTCACAGGCGGTCAACTGCCTCAGGGGCGCCTTCTGCTGCCCCGCCCTCCATCCCCCTTCTCCACAGTGAGGTCCATGAAGGGTTGAGGTAGAACAGGCTTTTTCAAAATGTGGTGCATTTATGTACCTATCATGCAGACACATCGAGTATCATCAGTTTTCCTTTGGAGTTTGTTACACACCAATAAAAACTTTTCAGTGGCTGGCTGTTACTGAGAATGGCACTTGAGAACAATAGTCTACAAATGAGTATTTTTCATAGGTGAGTAACATACGGCTTCTTTCCAAAGAAATATACCCTACCGAGACTCACAAGAACGTATCCAGCTACTCCAATACTACTGCTGTCCCACAGACTGCATCAGCAATGCCAACTCAACGCCCTGCTCTCTTATTCCACAGAAATATCTTTTAATTGTATTATCTCTCCAAAAGTTTAGCCTTTATAATGGGAAATACATAAAATATAATTTTGATCATCATCTAAGTGGAAATTCAGAGTTTTAAAATGTTTGGAAAACTGGCAGATTCCCAAGAATATCTCCAAGGCCCTCTGTTTGAGAATCAGGTCTAGATAAACACGATGAACCAACTGTTTTGCCTCTCATGGGGTGGGGGTGGAGGAGTTTAAATTACAGCCAGCAGGATTAAAGCAACCACAAGAGGAGAGCTGGTCTAAGGGGTGTGAAGCGCCAGGCAGCAAAACAGAAGGCAATAGTGCCTCCCTTCTTAGGAGAGACTCAGATGTCACCATGCTCTAGGGTGGGTCTCCAGAGAGGCAAGGGGATGGCTGCTTGAGATCCTTTTAGCCCAGGAATCCCCAGTTATGTTCCCCTCCACTTGTGAGAGGAGAACTCTGACAGGAATGAGACAAAGCCTAAACTGTTCTTCCTGGAACCATTTCGTGCACCACTTCTTTCCAGAGGAACTCCACAGAGGTCTGGGTGGGTGCCACAAAGGCCACTGATCACGACCCAACAGCACCTCCTAGGGGGCCCATGAAGAGATGCCAAAGGCGGAGGCTGCTTCCTGGGCTAGGTCCCACCCCTAGGCCTGGCTACAGGTGTGATTCTCTCATCCACCCAGACAAGGCCACAGGTCTGGTCCACACATCAGAATCCATCCTGCCACCATGCTCTGTGTATGTGCTGAGCCTGTTCTGCCCCAGCTCAGGTCTCCAGAGCTCAGGAGACCAGATGTCAAGGATGAAAGATACAGCGAAAGAGAGCATGTCCCCAGCAGGGACAGAAGAAAGCTGATAACAATTGTCAGAGCTCTGAAGGCCTCAGTGTGACTGATCGGGACAGTTCCCTCCCTCACTCCACAGGGCTACCTCAGAGACACGCATGAAAGCAGAGTATAGAGGCAGATCTATCTTCAACCTGCAGTTAGATGGACTGAGAACTGAGATGAAGGATTCCCTAGATGGTTGAATCGAAGACAAATAATGATGAAATCTTGAAGCATTTCCTCTCTCGGTAATCCCTTTGTGAACATGCCAGGCCCTTCACTCCTAGAGTGAAGCACAGATTGTCAGCCCTCTCAGACACGGGGGAAGGAACACAGTGGCCTCAGCTCATTCTCCTCTGGACCTGCACCTGCAGGTGTTGGCTCATTTATTTCCCATGATATATATAGGGCAAAGTGTCCACAGCCTACAAGTTCTTCCAGGTTATATAGCATTTAAACCTAAAAAAAACAATGTTTAGCTCCAAAATACAGAAAGAAATCTCCAAAACCAAAATCAACAAATTTCATTAATGGTCTACAAAATACAACGTTACATTAGTTAGTCAGATGCAACTCAAATCTTGGATTTATGCTATTGCTGTTAGCTGCCATCGATTCAGTTCCAACCCCACATGTGCACAGTAGGTTTTCCAGATGGTGTCTTTTTGGAAGCAGAGCACCAGGCTTTCTTTCTAAGCACCTCTGGATGGCTAAACCCCCACCTTTCAGTTAGTAAAGTGCTTGATCACTTGCGCCACCCAGAGACCCCTTTTAGAGTTATACGTAAATTAAACTTACCGTGGGACACCAAAAACCCACTGGCACCAAGTCAACTCTGATGTGTGGCCACTGCACAGATTCCAAGGCTGTAAATCTCTATGGATAGAGACAGCTATGTTTTTCCCCCACGGAGCCACTGATAGTTTCGAATCCCCAACCTTTTGGTTAGCAGTCCAGAGCTTTACCCACTGGGCAACCGGGGCTTGTTAGGGAGCACTTTAATGCCCTAACTATGATGTGGGGTGGAGCTGCCAGAAGTCAGTTAATCCACAGCTATAAAGGCCTTTAAGGCCCTGCTTATCTGCTTTCCCTGAACCCAAGTTCATTTTCCTATTTACCGGCACTCACAAGCATCCTTCTCTCTGCTGGACTAGTCATCCTGGCTCCTCCTTTTCTCCCCTGTTCTTTTTTTCCCTTGGCCTCAATTATCCTCATTTCGCCCTGGCTGCCACTGTCCATCAGCACTAAAGCAGATGCCTGAGGACGACTCTCCCACAAGCCTGGACAAGCAGCGAGGCTCCTTCTCCACCCTCAGGAGGCATCTCGGCAGCTGGCCCCAACAGGACCAGCTGAGCTGGGCGCTGCTCTCTAGAGTCCAGCCGGGCAGCGAGGAACTAACCCCAGGCCTGCCCAGGCCCGCGGAGGTGGAACTTTGTAAATCTGAGTCAGAAACTGGAAGGCAGTATCACATAGCCACTAAGTGCAGTGGCTTTGTAATCCAGCAGGCCTCATGGCAGCTCTCCCATCTGCTAGGTGACTTTGAACAAATTACTTTGTCTCTTTGAGTCTTTGCTTCCTGATATGTAAAATTATACCCATAATTATGAAAATCAGGTATAAGTTACCATATCAAAACTACTATACCCATAATAATAGCCTTCCACAGAGGGCATTGCTGGGATAATCATGAGGAATTAGATAGAATATTCGTGAGGCTTTCATTTTTACACAACAGTAACAGTAACCACTTTTGAACAGTTATGGTATTCCAGGTAATGTGCACTTTCGCAGACATTATTTCAATTAATTCTCATAACAACCCTATGACAAGAGGTCTTATCAAACCTGTGTTTCTGATAGAAAAAAGAAACTGCAGCTCACATGCTTTAAAGAACTTATTTTGCATCCCACAGAGCAACAGCGGCAGAGCTGGGATTCTAATACAGGTAGTCCTAACCCTAACCCCCCCATATTGTTGCCGTGCTGTTGAGTTTGCCCCTGTGGTGACCCCACGCACTGTGGACAAAATGCTGTCTGGTCCTGCGTCATCCTCGTGATTAGCTGTGAATCAGGCCATCAGGATTCACTGGGATTTCACTGACTAGTTTGCAAAAGTAGATTACCAGGCCTGTCTTCCTAGTCTAGAAGCTCTGCTAATACTTGTTCAGCATCACAGCCACACACAAGTCGGCACTGACCCTGGCGATGGCTGCACATCAAGTACATTAGCCAAAAATCAAGCCCCAGTCTCCTACACGGGAAGAAAGAATTCTAACACCGAACCATCTCAGTGTCCTCAGCTGTATAAACAATACTCTTAACATTTTGTAAATAATTCTCTCATGGGTAACACAGCCAAAATCTGAGCTAAGACTCAGAAAGCTTAGGTGTAAAATGAGGCTCTAGTTCTACTCATGTGAGAGGTTTGGAGCCTCTAGAGGTCTCTCAGCTAGTCTCCTTGTGTGTTAGCTGGAACAACAACTTCCGCTCAGCCAATCCCCCAGCGCTGCAGCAGAGGCTCAAGTCAGATTCCGAACAGGAAGTTGTAGTGTGAACCAGCAAGCACTCAACAATTACGTGATAATGAACCTTCTCTGCCCCATGCTAGCTACGCGGCTGTCCATTTGAATACTTCCAGACACAGAGAGCTCAATGCTTCCTTCAGCAGCTGATTCAGCTTAGAAAATTCTTCCCTTTGAGAAGTCCAAAGGGATCCACCTGTAACTCCTTCCTACTGGCCCTAGTCTGGCCCTCCAATGTCCTGCCAGCTGAGAAGAAATCAATAAAGCTGCTAAAACCCCACGGCTTGTACCCTTGCTCCTGCCATCCTGCCCTGGGTTTCCTAACCACCGATGGAGGCAGACAACTGTAGTAATGTCCTTAGTCCTGGTTCTACTCCTACCACTAAGTTATTACTGGTCCCTCCTTATTAGACTCCTGAGCTAGGAGGAGACATTCCAGACCAAGGAGGAAGGCAGAGACCCTGGAGTCACTGCTGGCATGCAAGGCTGCCCCACGCACTCACACTTTTTGCAAACACATTAGACGCCCCTCCTGGTACTGCCACCTCTGACTAGCACTTGAGTTTCAGGGTCAGGATCACCTGGACCATGGGCCTCTTCCTTTCTTGGCCCTGGCCCTCCCTGTCTGAGCAATCCACAGCCACTCTTGTGCCTGTACCTTAAAGGACTCCAGGAAGCCTCCATGGCCTCCATTCTCAAATTTATCCTCTTCTGGGTCCAGGCCTAGCATGGCCTGTGTGTGGCTGCGGAGCTCATCATGAAGGTTGTCCAGGAAAGCTGCTCTCATCTGGTCCTACAAGGAAAGACAGGAGAGAATTATGGGGCTGGCACCAAAGGCGGAGATGAGCCCCTTCTCCGGTCTTCCCAGTGCCTCCCAGGGAAGGAGTGAATCTATGGCCAGACTGCACCATGCTCACAAAAGTTGCAGTGGACACAAATGCTCCACACCTGGCCTTCTGCTCTCTTCCCTCTACTCCTTCTCCCTGAGCCACCCCACCAGTCCCGTGGCTCTGTCCACCACCTCAAACCTGGTAAGTCCCAGGCCAGATCTTTGCCCAGGCTCCACATCCATGCACCCTGTACCCAAATGGTCCTCTCTCTACATCCAGATGTTCATCCTGGGTCATTCACAGAGCCTCCAGGGGGCGCCATTCACACCCACCAGGACCAGTTCCCGTTCATCGACCCAGCATTTGCTGGCACCTCCAGATCAACAGATTCTGAAGAGAACTCCCAAACCACAAACCCGCTGCCATCAACTCAATTCTGATTCACAGCAGAACTGCCCCATAGAGCTTCGAAGCAGAGCCTGCTGGATTCAAATTGCCAACCTTTTGGTTAGTAGTTGTAGCACAACCACTACGCCACCAGTGTTTCCAAAGAACTGCCAGTCATCTTTGCATCCTCATTATCAGGCCAGGGACCTAAGAGTTGCCCTACAATTCTACTCCTCACCCTGCTTACATCCAGGGGTCCATCAGGTCTTGCCGACTCTAAACCACTTCCTACCATGCCCTAAGCCTTCATCTTCATCTCCTGGACTCCTGGAGGTCTCCCTTCTCCAGCTCCTCCCCTACGGCCTAACATTGGCACCACAGTCAGAGTAATCTCTATCACATGCCAATCAAACATTAAATCAAAACTTGACTAGGGTGCCATCACTTCTGGCCTAGCCCTGAAAATCTTTTTTCTTTTTTCTTAATTGTGCTTTAAAACCAAAAAAAAAAAAAACCCAAACCCACTGCTGTTGAGTCAATTCCAACTCACAACAACCCTATAGGATGAGGTAAAACTGCTCCACAGTTTCCAAGGAGCACCTGGTGGATTCAAACTACTGACCTATTAGTTAGCAGATGTAGCATTTAACCATTACATCACCAGGGTTTCCAGTTGCTCTTTAGGTGCAAGTTTATGACAAAAATTAGTTTCTCATTCAAAAATCTATATACAGAGGAGGCGGAGTCAAGATGGCAGACTAAGCCCACGTCTCCTCATATCCCTCTGGAAACCAAGACCTGAATTGATAACCAAACGGAGCCTTCTGGTCACCTAATCAGCACCAGGACACAGCACAGGGCTGTTACTTTGGACTTCATATCACTGAGCAAAAAACCTCCTCTCCTACACTGACTCCCGCTCCTGGCTAGCCCCGGCTCTCACGGACGGAAGGTAAATGCACCATTTTGACTTTTTTTTCCCTCTGTCTTGGCCAGCGGGCGGGGCTGGGTCTTGCCTAGTGGCTAGACTCTGACGCGCTGCTGGGGGGACAGGCAGGCGAAATTCCCATATTTTGAGAGCCAGGCTTGGACTCTGTTAATCTAGCCACTTTGAGCCTGGACTTTATATCTGCCTCAGCGGCGTTTGTACAGAGCTTCACAGTCAGTGTGCGGACGCCATGTTGGGTACGGGGATTCTAGCGGGACTTCATTCTTAGCCTGGGGGCCAGCGCCTGCAAACAGGGCAGAGCTTCTCTGACAGAAAAGCAGTAATTTACCTAGTGCCACCTGCTTTGGGGGTCCTGCAACAGAATCAGAGGAATCACTACCTCTGAGCACCTTTAGCCCTTCTGTCTGCTGCCTGTGTGGAGGGTGCCACCTTGGATATGGTGCCTGCAGCTGGACCTCATTCTTAGCTTGGGAGCCAGAGCCTGCCCACAGGAGAGTGCTTTTCTATCAGAAAAGCAGTACTCTACGCAGTGTCGTCTAAGGCTAGGCCCTGTCAGCAGAAGACAACAGGGCAGTAGCATTGCTGTATTCTGAACTAGTTTGTATCATCTGGGGTTGGATATAGTGGCGCTTACTTTGTCAGTTGAGAAGAGGGACCTCCACACCTGAAAACCTAACTGACTTGTGAAGTGGTCAGATATCTTTTGCTTTACATTTTAAGACAGCCTAGAGAAACATCTGCAGTCCATCCTCACAGTACCTCCTCCAGCCTCTATATACTCACATGGGTCCCAAAACGCAACAGACACTTGTGGCACACAAGAAATCAGCCATGGCTTCAGAAGCCTCCCAAACAAAGCAACCAAGGAGTTTTCCAGATGAAGAAACTTTTATGAAAGCATCAGAAAGTGAATACAAAATGATTATATACAGAGCCCTTCTAGAGTTTATACAAAATGCAGGAGAACAAAATGAAAAATTAAGCAAGATGTTCGATCTGATGGAAAACCAGTACTCTGAAATCCAACAGATGAAGAAGAAAATCAAAGACATAGAAACTTCAATGCAAAGCCAAGAAAACAGAATGAAACAAATAGAAAAAAGAATTTCTGACTTGAAAGACAGGGCTACTGAGGCCAGCACCTATGAGCAGAAATCAGAAAACAGAAACAAGAAAAATGAAGAAACATTAAGAAGCATGTGGGACTCTATTAAGAGGAACAACCTTCGATTAACTGGAGTCTCTGAACAGAGTGAGACATCAGAGAACACAGAGTATCGTTGCTGAGCTGCTGACAGAAAACTTCCCAGAAATCATGAAGGAAGAGAATATAGACATCTCAAATGCATATCGTACGCCACTCAATATAGATCTCAAAAGAAATACTCCAAGACATATTATAATCAAGCTCAACAAAGTGAAACATAAGCAGCAACTCCTAAAGGCAGCAAGACTCAAAGCAAAGCTAACATTCAGAGGGAAACCCTGTAGGCTCTCGTCAGATTTCTCAGCAGAAACCATGCTGGCACGGAGATAGTAGCATGACACATTCAAAGCCTTTAAGGAGAAGAACTTCCAATCAAGAATTATATATCCTGCAAAACTATCTTTCCAATATGAAAATGAAATTAAGACATTCCCAGATAAACAGAAACTCAGAGACTTTGTAAAAAACAAACCAAAACTACAAGAAATATTGAAAGAAGTTTTTGGCTCTGGCTTAGAAGAACAAAACCACTAACTTTATATTTTAGAACAACTTTACTACTAAAAACTCTACTCACTTAGGGAAGGCTCCAAAGCCAATCACAGCTTTGATATGGAAAGAAGCAATCCAGTGATCATCATGAAAACTATGGTGTCATCATATTAAAAAAAGGTATGTACTACAGTTGTTATAGTCCTTCCAGATGGAGAGGAAGATGACAAGACTTGTAGTAATTAAAATTGGGTTTATATATAGTTTATTAAGGGGGATCATAGGGGAGCTGTAAAGCACAACAAAGATATATCATTTCAAGAAATGTAACACGGGAGTCTCAACAACCACAAAACCAGCTCTCAAAAAGGTGAAAAATCAACTCACAAAAAAGAACGTCCCAGAACAGACTAATAAGAACAACAGAGAAAACATCAACATAAAAATAAACACATCACAATGGCAGCAGTGAACACATACCTATCAATAATTACATTGAATGTGAATGTACTGAATGCTCCAGTGAAGAGACATCGAGTGACATCTTGGATCAAAAGACATGACCCATCCATATGTTGTCTACAAGAAACTCACTTGAGACCTAAAGATAGGAACAAACTGAAAATTAAAGGTTGGAAGAATATATATCAAGCTAACAATGAACAAAGAAGAGCAGGGGTGGCAATTCTAATCTCAGACAAAATCAATTTTAATGTCAAATCCACCATCATGGACAAAGATGGACACCATTTATTGCTGAAAGGTTCAGTACACAAGCAAGACTTAACTATATTAAACATTTATGCACCTAATATCAGAGCACCTAAATACGTCAAAAAAACACTGACTACATTCAAAAGAGAGTTAGATGATTCCACCATAATAGTGGGAGACTTCAACACTCCACTCTCAATACTAGACAGATCATCTAGAAAAAAACTCAGTAAAGATGCAGAAGACCTCATTGCCACAATTAACCAACTAAACCTCATAGATATTGTCATGGTTTGAATTGTGTCCCCCCAAAAATGTGTGCAGCCACGTGGCTGGGATATGGTTCCCAGTATCTTGGGACTGTACTCCATTGTGTGGTTTTGCTAACCTGTATGTTAAAGGATTAGGGTGGGGCTGTGAATTCCTGCTATGGGGGAAGTTTCCCTGGAGTATGGCTTGCCCCACCCTTAATGCTTTTAGCTTGCAAGGAATAAAAGGAAAAAGAACCAAGGACAATTTGAGAACCTCGCTACCATCAAGCAAGCAGCACCGGGAGCAGAGCGCGTCTTCAGACCAGAGGTTCTTGTGTTAGGACACTCCCTGGACAATGACTGATGCAATACTGGACTTTCCTCCAGAGCCGTCAAGGGGAAAGTCTTTCCCTGGAGCGGACACCCTGAATATGGACTTGCAACCTACCGGACTGTGTAAGAATAAATCTTTCTTTGTTAAAGCCATCCACTCTGTGGTATTTCTGTTAGAGCAGCCCTAGCTGACTAAAACAGATATATACAGAACTTTCTGCCCATCAGCAGACAACTACACCTTCTTCTCCAGTACACATGGAACATTCTCCAGAATTGACCATGTGATAGGCTATAATGCAATGCTCAACAAAATCCATACCACTGAATTACTGCAAAGCATCTTCTCAGATCATAAAGCCATAAAAGTTGAAATCAATAGCAGAAAAAACATAGATAGAAAGTGGAACTCTTGGAAACTGAACAAAATCTTGCTCAAAAAACCGTGAGTTGTAGAGGAAATCAAGGATGAATTAAAGAAATTCATGGATTCCAGTGAGAATGAAAACACTTCCTACCAGAACCTATGGGATACAGCCATAGCAGTGCTCAGAGGTCTGTTTATCTCCATAAATGCACGCATCTGGAAGGAAGAAAGAAACCAAATCAAGGAACTAACCCTACAGCTTGAAAAAGTAGAAAGAGAACAACAGAGGAACCCCTCAGGCACCAGAAGAAAGAAGATCATAAAGATTAGAGCGAATGAATTACAGAATAGAAAAACAATTGAAAAAAATTGAAAAGACCAAAAGCTGGTTTTTTGAGAAGACCAACAAAATTGACAAACCACTGGCTAAACTTACTAAAGAAAAGCAAGAAAGGAAACAAATAAGCCAAATTAGAAATGAGAGGGGGGTTGTCACCACAGATGCAATAGAAATAAAAAATATCATAACAGAATACTATGAAAGACTGTACTCCAACAAATTGGAAAACCTAGGGGAAATGGACCAATTCCTTGACTCATACCACCTACCCAAATTATCACAACGTGAAGCAGAACAACTTAATAAACCCATTACAAAGGAGAGATTGAAAAGGTCATCAAAACACTGCCAAATAAAAAAAGTCCTGGTCCAGATGGCTTCACTGCAGAATTCTGCAAAGCATTTAGAGAAGAGTTATCTCCAATACTACTGAAACTATTTCACAGTATAGAAAGGGATGGAGTACTCCCAAACTCATTCTATGAAGCTAGCATAACCCTGATACCTAAGCCAGGGAAAGACCCAACAAAGAAAGAGAACTACAGACCGATATCACTCATGAATCTAGATGCGAAAATCTTCAACAAAATTCTTGCCAATAGAATACAACAACATATCAAGAAAATAATCCATCATGACCAAGTGGGATTCATACCAGGGATGCAAGGCTGGTTCAACATCAGGAAAACAATTAATGTGATTAACCACATAAATAACACAAAAGACAAGGATCACCTGATTTTGTCCACTGATGCAGAAAAGACATTTGATAAAGTCCAACACCCATTCATGCTAAAAACTCTTAGCAAAATGGGCATAGACGGCAAATTCCTCAACACAATAAGCGCCATTTATACAAAGCCAATTGCCCACGTCATCCTGAATGGAGAGAGACTGAAAGACTTTCACTTGAGATCAGGAACTAGACAAGGATGCCCACTCTCACCTCTTCTATTCAACATTGTGCTAGAAGTTTTAGCCAGAGCAATTAGACAAGACCAAGAAATAAAGGGCATCTGCATTGGCAAAGAGGAAGTTAAAATCTCCCTGTTTGCAGATGATATGATTGTATATGCAGAGAACCCCAAGGAATCTATAAGTAAACTACTCAAACTGATAGAAGAGTTCAGCAAAGTCTCAGGATACAAGATAAACATAAGTAGGATTCCTTTATACCAACAACGAGACTGTTAAGGAGGAAATTATCAAATCAATACCATTTACGATAGCCCCCAAGAAGATAAAGTACCTAGGAATTAACTAACCAGAGAAACAACAGACCTTTACAAAGAGAACTACAAGCCCTTACTACAAGAAACTAAGAGAGACTTAGATAAATGGAAAAACCTACCCTGCTCTTGGATAGGAAGACTTAACATTGTGAAAATGTCTGTTTTACCCAAAGCAATCTATTTATATAATGCAATCCCAATACAAGTTCCAGTGACATTTTTTAATGAGATGGAGAAACAAATCACCAATTTTGTTTGGAAAGGGAAGAAGCCACGGTTAGGCAAGGTATTGCTAAAGAAGAAGAACACACTGGGAGGCCTCTCATTACCTGACTTTAGAACATATTACACTGCCACAGTGGTCAAAACAGCCTGGTACTGGTATAAGAACAAACAGATCGATCAGTGGAACAGAACTGAGACCCCAGAGATGACACCATCTGCCTATGAACAACTGATATTCGACAAAGGCCCTAAGACATTAAACTGGGGTAAAAACAGTATCTTCAACAAATGGTGCTGGCAAAATTGGATATCCATCTGCAAGAAACTGAAACAAGATCCATATCTTACACCTTATACAAAAACCAACTCCAACTGAATAAAAGACCTAAATATCAAACCTAAAATGATAAAGCTCATCCAAGAAAAGGTAGGAACAACAATGGAATTTTTAATACACAATATGGACAGACTCCAAAATCTGTCAAACAAACCACAATCACCAGAACAGAAAATAGATAAATGGGATCTATTAAGAATTAAACACTTTTTCTCATCTGAAGACTTTATTAATAGACTTAAAAGAACACCTACAGAATGGGAAAAAATATTTGGCAACTCTATGTCAGACCGACACCTGATTTCCATAATCTATAAGATACTACAAAATATCAACAAGAAGAAGATAAATCATCCAATTAAGTGATGGGCAAAGGAGATGGACAGACATTTCACTAAAGAAGAGATCCATGTAGCCAAAAAACACATGCAGACATGTTCACGATCTTTAGTTATTAAAGAAATTCAAATCAACACGACAATGAGATACCATCTCACCACAACAAGGCTGGCCATGATCCAAAAAACACAAAACAACAAATGCTGGGGAGGCTGTGGAGAAAGTGGAACCCTCCTACACTGTTGGTGGGGTTGCAAAATGGTCCAGCCTCTTTGGAAAGCAATCTGGCGCTTCCTTAAAAAAAATGGATATTGATATACCATTTGACCCAGTAATTCCACTACTTGGAATATATCCTACAGAATCAAGACCTTTCACACCAATGGACACATGCACCAGAATGTTTATTGCAGCACAGTCCACGATAGCAAAAAGATGGAATCAACCCAGATGTCCAACAACAGAAGAATGGATAGGTAAACTATGGTGTATATACTCAATGGGGCACTACACAATGATAAAGAACAACGATGACTTAAGGAAACATCTCATGACCTGGTTTCAACTGGAAGACATTATGTTGAGTGAAAGTAGTCAGCAACAAAAGGACAAATATTGTATGAGACCTCTAAGATAAGATCTCAAAAACAGACTTGTGTATAGAAGAAAAGACTCTTTGACAGCTTCAAGGGAGGGGAGGGAGGGAGGGAGGGAAGAAGGGAGGTGGGGAGGGCTTAGATTAGATAGTTGCTAGATATCTGGTTGGGTGAAATTGGTGATAGCACACATTAGAAACAAGAACAATATTAAGTGGACTTAAACATAACATGAGTACTCCTTCCATCTTAACCCAATATTGCAAGGATAGAGTAGCTGGGGCAGGGGGCGGGGGACCATGCTCTTAGGCAAAAGCGAGGCCAATTGGCACAACCAGCGTTTTGCTAAGAGGGCTCTCTGCACCCCACGTTGGTGAGTGGCATCTGGGATCTTAAAAGCTGCCAAGCTGCCATCCGAGGGCACAGCAAATGGTCCCAACTCAGCAGGAACAGATGCTCACCGAGGACCAAAATGACATGGGGGAAAGACAACCCAGAAGACAAAGAGACCCACATCAGTGGGTGCCTACATCGACTTTGGACCAGAAGAACCGGATGGTGCCCGGCCACCACCAGTGATAGCCACGATGGAGCTCACTAAGTTGAGTCTTACTGGCAACAGAAGAATAAAAAGGGGTGCATCCTGAGATCCCCACTAAAAGACCTCAATTGATAGTCCACTGGTTTCAGGATTCCCCTGGGAGCATGGCCCCTCGCTCTGATGCTGCCCTTGACCATAAATCATAACAAAGGTCCACGCTTCGGACAGGAATGGATTGGACTTGACGATGCAGTGACCATATATTGGATGCACTTTATGGTTCTATACATCTGTAGGATGTCATCCTGCTGACCTCTGGCTGGAGGAAGGGGAGTGGGTGGAGAGGAGGGGAAAAAGAGACTGTTGGGAGAATGAGACACATATGGAGCAGAGAGGAATAGTGTGCTGTCACCAGACGGGGAGAGCAGTGGAAGCTGCATATAGGTGGGTATGTAAATTTACACGGGAATGTATATTTTCACTCAGTCATATTAAATAAAAAAATTTTTAAAAATCTATATACAAATTGTTTCATGACATTTGTTGCAATGCCCACAATGTGTCAGCACTGCCCTCCTCTTCATCCTATGTTCACTGATCCAGTTTCCTGCCCCTGCCTGCCTTTTTATTGCTGCTTTTGGGCAAGTGTTGCCCAATCAGTCTCATGTGCTTGACTTAACTACAAAGCACCTTCCTCACATGTGTTATTGTTGGTTTTACAGGCCTGTATTAACCTTTGGCTGAAAGGTGGACTTCGGGAGTGGCTTCAGTTCTGAGCTACCAAGGTGTCCAGGTGCCACAGTCTCAAGTGTCCCTCCACTCTCTGTGAAACCGGCAAGTCTGGCTTTTGGTGTGTATGTGTGTGTGTGTGTGTGTGAATTTGAACTTTATTCTCCTGTTATCAATCTCCCAGTATCAAAGCCATTCCTTACCTAACTTAATCAACTTCTCTGGCTGAGAGTCCCACCATCCTATGTCCCACATGAGTCCTTTCTTCAGGCCACACCTCTGAAGGTCCCTCCATATGGCAAGATCTCTGATTCTGTCTGGCCTTTGCCTGTGCTATTTCCCATGCCTAGAATGACTAACACCACCCCTGATTCTTTCTTTCTGGAAAAAAGCTTCACAGATGACAAGATTCAGCACCTCAAGGGTCATCTCCTCCAAGAAGCCTTCCCTGAACCCATTCTCAGTCTCCCACAGGCAGAAGCATCCTCACTACATCCTCTGAGCCCCAGTACTGGCCTCTGTCATGCTACTACACATATACTGTAACTGTCACCTTATCAGTATCCCCCATACTACCTCATACTCGTCCATGAGCTCTAAGAGGGTAGGGATTATGCCTTGAACAACACTGTATCCCAGACTGGTACAAAGTAGGTGCTCAATAAATGACTACCAAACATCCAACTAGACTTAAAACTTTTAGGTGGAATTTCCACAATAGTTCTTATATCAACACAAGGCAGAGGGCTTAGAGGGGAAAGGCAGTACTCCCTCCCTTGTGCAGCTCCCAAAAACAGAACCCCGAGAAGAGGTGTCTGACAGCCAGAGGGCAGGGAGAAAGGCTTTCAGAAACCACATTTACCTCCAACTTTGCAAACTTGCTGACTCCCACTCCAGTTGCCATCAAGTAGATTCTGACCCGTGGTGACCCCGTGTGGGTCAGAGTAGAACTCTGCTCCACAGTGTTTCCAGTGGCTGACTTTTCAAATGCAGATCACCAGGACTTTCTTCCAAAGAGACCCTAGCTGGACTCAAACTTCCAATCTTTCAGTTAGCAGCCAAGACAGTCAACAGTTTATACCACAAAGGGACTTCACTGAAAGCTAAGTTGTTGGATAGGAAAGAAACAAAAAGAAGCATTTCTTACCTTCTGGAAAACAGGAGGGCTGGGCAGAGGGGGGCCGAAGGCAGGCATGTCTTCCCGTGCGGTGACTGAGACCTGAAACACCAGAATGGCAGTGTGGGCCCAGAGGGAAGAGGTCACAGCTGTGGGTGACAACATGTTCTGTGCCCTGCCCATAAGGGGGTCACATTCCCACAGCACAGCTACTTGCTGCCCTACCTCCCCTTCCCAGAATACACCGTAGGGAGTACACAAGTAAAACGCCCCACTGAGCACTGCTGAAACATGCTCTCTGAGGCACTGTTCCTACGTGTGGAGGGGCTGGGCTACACCATCCGCAAGCTCTCATCTGCATTCCTGGAGGCCAGGGAAGCGTGTGCAAGATGACCGGATAGGGCCAAGGACAGGCCCAGGATACTAATTACTAAGCAATACATGTGCCCGAGAGCCAATGCACCACCTCATTCCACTGTGACATTGATCCTACAGCGAAGACAGATGCTTGTTTTACTGATGGAGATGCCCCAGTTGCACCGCGGTCAAGCACTGGACTCCTAGCCAAAAGGTCAGTGGCTCAAACCCACCAGTGTTCCAAGAGAGAAAGATGTGGTGATTGGCTTCTGTAACAATTACAGCCTTGGAAACTGGTGCGGCAGTGATCCAGAGCTAAGCTGCTAACCAAAAGGTGTGTAGTTTGAATTCGCTAGCCACTCCTTGGAAACCCTACAGAGCAATCTACCCTGTAGGGGTGCTATGAGTTGGAATCAATTTGACAACAGTGGGTTTGGTTTTACTGATACAGAAAGGGATGCCCAGAAACATGGAGTGATTCCCCAAGAGTCACACAGCTAATTAGCCAAGGAAATGAACAGAAAATCCAGACATCTGCCTCTGGGGCTCTTTTCACACAATGGTGACCCCTAAACTTAGCCATACATCAGAATCACCTTGATATTTACAAAATAAATACCAAATGCACAGGTTCCCACTCAAACCTATGAATCAGAAGCTCTGGGTTGGAGACAGGAGTCTACAACTCTTCTAAGCTCCTGGAATGTGTGTGTAGCCAGGGGTCACATTTTGTGTTCTCCTTTTGACTTAAGACTGTTGCTCTGTCTGTGATAATGGGGCAAGATTTGATTATGTTAAAGGGACTTAGAGCAGAACGGTTGTCTTAGCCATCTAGTACTACTGTAACAGAAATATCATCAGTGGATATCTTTAACAAAGAGAAAATTTTGTTCTGTTACAATCCAGAAGGTTACAAGTCCAAATTCAGGGAATCAGGTAAAGACTTTCTCTGTTGGCTCTGGTGGAAAGTGCTTGTCAACAATCTTCCCCTGGACTGTGAGCTTCTGAGGCACAGGGACCCCAGATCCTTACCAAAGGGCACTCTCTACTCCTTGAAAGTGCTTGGTGGTATGAGGTCCCCAACTGTCTCTGCTAACTTCTTTCTTTTATATCTCAAGAGATTGCTTCAAGGCATGAAACAATCTTGCACACTGAACTCTGCCCCACCAACACAACAGCCACCCATCCTCCTTCATTAACATCACAAAGACAGGATTTACAACATACAGGAACATCACGTAACACCAGAAATCATGGCATAGCCAAAGTGCTGCACACATTTTTGGGGGGACACAATTCAATCCGTGACAACTGTAGTACCCTTACTAAAGTCACATCCCTGATCAACGTAAAAGGAGCTTCCCTGGAGTGTGACGTGTTACCACCTTTTATCTCTAAAGAGATAAAAAGGAAAAGGAAGTAGAGCGTTGGGAACTTCATATCATCATGAAGCAGCACCAGGAGCACAATGTGTCCTTTGGATCTGAGGCTCCTGAGCAGAGAAGCTGCTAGACCAAGGGAAGATTGATGCCTCAGAAGGATCTTCCTCCAAAGCCAACAGATGGGGAAAGCCTTTGCCTGGACCTGGCACCCTGATTTCAGATTTCTAGTCTGCTGGACTGTGAGAGAATAAACTTCTCTCAGTTAAAACCATCCACTTGTAGTATTTTCTTTTTACAGCAGCACTAGATGACTAAGACAACAATGAAGAACAAATTCATGAAGGGAGCTGCAGTATCCTTGAAGGCTGCTGTAATTGCTGTTTTATGTTAGTCAGACTTGACAATAGGAACTTACATAACTGAATTAAGACAGCTAACTACAATAGGGTTGATTGGACACCACAGTGGTTGGGGCCAAGTGGCAGCGCTCAATTGAAAAAGACAAGGTTGGACGTGGTTACTATAACAGATAGTGGAGTCATAGTAGTCATAAAATACTCTGACTTATATGAATGTATGGTGTTGGTTATTCAATCATAGTGTCTCAAAGAGTGAAATAGATAGGAAATTTACTAAGTATTTACTTGATCTGTATAAGTGGAAGAATTAAAGGTCAAATGAACAGTGGTCTAACTCGAATCCTCAGAGGAGTCATGGCCCTTCCATCAATCCCAGACTTGAGTGAGTTTAAAGACTCACAGCTCCTTTAATGAAGGGAAGGCTGATCCCCTTGAGCAAGGACACCATTAAATTGCCAGAAATTTATACTGTTTTATGTTTCTCCTAGCCTTCCCTAAGGGGCTCTATGGACATTTATAAGGGGGACTGTTCACTGGCAAAACAAAATAATCGGACTTTTTAAGGATTACTGGATACTGGCTGTGACCTGACAGTAGTTCCAAGAGACCTGTCATAGATTGAATTGTGTCCCCCTAAAAATGTGAGTAGCCATTTGGCTGGACCATGATTTCCAATATTCGGTGATTTACCTGTGCCGTACATCTGCCTGTGCCTAATGCCAAGCCAAGCCAAGTGCCTAATAGATAGGACAATTATTCTAAAAGGGGATTAGGGTGAGACTGCAAACACCCTTTCTAAGGGAGTTTCACTAGAGTGTGGCTTGCACCACCTTTTATCCTTTCATCCTTTCATCCTATGAGGGGGCGGATAAAATGAGAGACAAGCAAGCAGAGAATTGGGAACCTCACACCATCAAGATACCAGCACCAGAAGAGCATATCCTTCAGACCTGAGGTTTCTGTACCAGGATGCTCCTTGACCAAAGACTGATGCAACACAAGGATTTTCTTCCAGAGCCAACAGAGGGAAAGCCCTTCCCCTGGAGTAGACACACTGAATTCAGAGTTGTAACCTACTGGACTGTGTAAGAATAAACTTTTTCTTCTTAAAGCCATCCACATGGTAGTATTTCTGATAGAGCAACAATAGCTGACTAAAAGAGAATTTGGTATCAAGGTACTGTGGTGCTGCTCTAACAAATATCTGAAATGCAAAAGCAGCTTTAAAACTGACTGGGTAGAAGACTGAGAAGGAATGGGGAACTGTTAACAATGAAGAAGGCACAGATGGTGAGAAACAGCAGAGGACCAGCAGCAGCAGATGAGCAGCAGCTGAACCACAGCACAGCAAGGCAGTACTGGAGCTGACCCACAGAACAAGAGAGCTGAGTGCCTGTGCACAGAAGTTTCCTGGCACAGGGGGGCACCTCTGGGCATTTGAATCAGTGGAGCTAGCCTTGCTGACTCACAAAGCACGACAGCTGAGTGCCTGTGTGAAGCAGACTACATGGCAGAGTAGGATGCCTCTGAGCACTTGAATCAGTGGAGCTACAGAGCTTTGGAACACTTGCTCCAGCAGGGCAGATGTGAGCCTGAGGTCCAGGCCATGAGGCCGTAGGAAGCAGAAGCTTAGAGACAAAGAGAATGAGAAGGTAAGCTACCTCAGTCTCAAAAAGTATGACCATGACCTCAGGGTTTTAGAATGGTGGAGACATGGCTTCTTGTGTTTCTAAGGATAGAATTGCCATTCATTGGGGCTTAGAGTTTACCTGAAGCCATGGGGGAAGAGTTGCTGCCCAAGTTGGCCTAGAAGGCAGAGTTGTAGCACAGGGCCAGGGGTTGTCACTCAGAATCCAGAGAGTGTGACCAATACCTAGAGTCTGGAGGGCAAACCTGTTGTATAAAATGTCTCAGAGAATGGAAGATTATTTTCAAAGTTTTGAAAGCTAGTGTAACATCTTCTGCTGGCTTGCTTGTTACCTGTTAATGCCTTCTTTCCCTGAAGTTTCTCCCTTTTCTAATGGAAATGTCTAGTTTGTGCCTGCCTATTCTACTATTGTACTTTGGAAACAAATAACTTACATTCTCAATTTCACCACTGTAGGGAAATTTTTGTATTTTTGTCTAGGCCATGATTCTTGGTATTGTGTGATGTTCCTAAGTGTTATAAATCCCGCCATTGTGGTATTAATGAGAGAGGATGTACAGCAGTTGTGTTGGTGGAGCAGGATTCAATGTCTAAGACTGTATTGTGCCTTGAGGCAATCTCTTGGAACATAAAGGAAAGGGAAGCAAGCAGAAAGTGAGGGATCTCATGCCATCAAGAAAGAAGCAGTGCCAACAGCAAATAGTGCACCCTTTGGACCTGTGATCCTAAGCCTCAGAAGCTCCCAGTTCAGGGAAAAATTGGCAACAGGGACCTTCTTCCAGAGCCAACAGAGAAAGGCTTCCCCTGGAGCTAAAAATGCCCTGAATTTGGACTTGTAGTCCACCGGACTGTGGAAGAATAACATTTCTCTTTTTAAAGCCATCTGCCTGCGGTATTTCTGTTACAGCAGCACTGTGTCATTAAACGGAAGTGGTATATACAAGATCAGGCCGGAGCAACACCTAAAGGTGCAAGTAAGTTGCTGAGGAAGTGACTGTCATGGATTGAATTGTATCCCCCAAAAAATATGTGTAACCATGTGGTTGGGCCATGATTCCCAATATTTTGTGATTGTCCTCTATTCTGTGATTTTCTGTGCTGTATACTAAAAGGTTAGGGTGGGACTGTAAATCCCTTCACAGGATTATCTCCCTGCTCCACTGTAAAGACAGTTTGCCTGGAGTATGGCTTTCTCCACCCTTAATCCTTTCATCCTACAAGAGATAAAAAGAAAGAGAAGCAAGCAGAGAATGGGGAACCTCATACCATCACAAAAGCAGCACCAGGAGAAGAGACAAAGTTTCCTGCACCAAGATGCTCCCTGGGCAAATACTGATGCAATATCAGACTTTCCTCCAGAGCCGACAAAGGGAAAAGCCTTCCCATGGAGCAGACATCTTGAATTTGGACTTGTATCCTACCAGACCGTGTAAGAATAAACTTTCCTTTGTTAAAGCCATCCATAGTCTGTGGTATTTCAGTTAGAGCAGCACTAGCTGACTGAAACAGTGACCAAATGCCCATGGTCTTCATTGCTGTCACAGTACTCTCCATCTCCCAGTCTGCATCTATGGCCTCATGGGGAGTTCCTTATGATCAGGTGACTGAGGAACACAAAGCTTGTGCCAGATTTTCAGATGGTTCTGTGTAATATGCAGGCATCACCTGAAAGTGAACAGTGGCAGCACTGCAGCCTTTCACAGAACCTCCCTGACGAACACTGGTGAAGGGAATTCTCCCAATGGGCAGAATTACAGCCAGTGCACATCGTCCTGATTGTTCATTTGGCTTGAAAGGAGAAATGATCATATATATGATTGTACACTGATTCACGGGCTGCAGCCAATGGTTTGGCTAGATGGTCAGGGACTTGGAAGGAACATGATTTAAAAATGCAAGGTATGGGAAAGAGATATGTGTATAGACCTCCCAGAATGGGCCAAAGAAATGAAGATACTTGTGTCTCATGAATGCTCACCAAAGGGTGAGTACCACAGAGGAGGATTTTAACAATCAAATAAATACTGTGATGTGTTCTGTGGAAACCAGTCATCCTCTTCTCCCAGTCAATTCCATCATGTCCCAATGAGCTCCTAAATAAACTGGCTATGATGGCAGGGATGGTTATTGTGCATAGTTTAAGCAACATAGACTTCCATTTACCATGGGTGACTTGGTTACAGCTGCTGCTGAGTGCCCAATCTTTAGGCAACAGAGATTAACACTGAGTCCCCTATATGGCATCATTTCTCAAGGTAATCAGGCAGCAGTTTGGTTGCAAGTTGATTACATTAGATTGCTTCCATTGTGGAAAAGACAGCATTTTGCTCTTACTCAAATAGACACATAAACTCTGGATACAGATTTCTCTTCTGTGCATGAAATGCTTCTGGCAGAACTACGATCTATGGATTTCTATAATGCTTTATCCACCGTCATGGAAATTAACACAGCATCATCTCCAATCAGGAGACTCACTTCAGAGCAAATGAAGAGTGACAGTGGGCTCCTGCTCATGGAATTCACTGGTCTTTCCATATTCTTCATCATCCTGAAGCAGCTGGCTTGATAGTATGATGGAATGGCCTTATCAGAACACCATTACAGTGCCAGCTAGGTGGCAATACCTTGCATGGTTGGAGCAATTTTCTCCAAGAGGCTATATATTCTTAAAACCAGTGTCCAGTATATAGAGCTGTTTCTCTCATAGCTGGAATTAATAGTTTCAGGTATCAGTGAGTGGGAATGAGTGGCACAATTCATTATTACCCCTAGTGATCCACTCACAAAAGTCTGGCATCCTGTCCCTGCAATCCTATGCTCTTGGGTCTAGAGATCTTAGTTCCACAGGGAATAATGCTACTACCTGAAGACATATCACTGATTCTACTGAATTGGAAGTTAAGAATAGCAAATGACTACAATGGTCTCTTAATGCTTCTGGATCAACAGGTATTTCAGTCACCTAGTACTGCTGTAACAGAAATGCCACAAGTGGATGGCTTTAAAAGGAGAAATTTTGTTCTGTCAGAGTCTGGTAGGCTACAAGTCTAAATTCAGGGCATCAGCTTCAGGGGAAGACTTTCTCTGTTGGCTCTGGAAGAGAGTCTTTGTCATCCATCTTCCCTTGGACTAGAAGCTTCTGAGGCACAGGTCCACTTTAAAAGATGCACTCTGCTCCCAGCACTGCTTCTTGGTGATAAAAGGTCACCAAATCTCTGCTTGCTTCACTTTCCTTTATATCCCAAGATTGCCTCAAGTCATAATACATTCTTAAGCATTGAATCCTGCCCCACGAGCACAACTGCTGCCCATTCTCGCTGAGTAACATCATAGAGGCAAGGTTTACAGCATGTAGGAACGTCACACAATATCAGGAATCACGGTCCAGCCCAACGGCTACACACATTTTGGAGGTGTGCAATTGGTGTGACCGATTCTGATTACCAAGAGGAAATCAGATTTATGTAGTAGAGGTAAAGAACAGTATGTCTAGAATGCAGGAGATCCCTTACACAGCCTCTAAGGACTAGTGTGTACTAAGACTAAAGTCAGCGAAGCTGTAGCAATTCAGTTCTGACATGACTACTAATGGACCAGACCCTTCAGGAATGACAGTTTTGGTAACCCCTACCCCAAGCAAAGAACCATGACTAGCTTAGGTGCTTGTTGAGGGCCATGAAAACATAAAATGTGTGGCCAAAGTAGTTTTATATATAATTATGGACCATGTGACCAGTTCAGAAACAAGGACTGTAATTGTTATGAGTATTTCTACCATGAATGTATACATTTTGAAACAATATCATTAATATCAGAAATAAAATTTTTCTAAGATCATTCAAGAATGATTGTAACAGTGCACCAATACGAAACTTCCAGAAATTCAAGCCAGATTCAGAAGAGGATGTGGAATGAGGAACATCATTGCTGATGTCAGATGTATATTGGTTGAAAGCAGAGACTACTAGAAAGATGTTGGCCTGTGTCTTACTGACTATGCAAAGGCATTTAGCTGCATGGATCATAACAAATTATGAGTAACATTGCAAAGAATCGCAAGTCCGGAAAGCTTAACTGTACTCGTGAGGAAACTGTTCATACACCAAAAGGCAACTATTCAAACTGAACAAGGAGATACTGTGTGGTTTAAAGTCAGGAAAGATGTACACACATCGTGGTTGTATTCTTTCACCATACTTTTCAGTCTTTATGTCGAGCAAATTAGTTGAGAAGCCAGACTACATGGAGAAGAATGCACCACCAGGATTAGAGGAAAATTCAACAACTCGTGCTATGCATCTGACACAACTGTGCTTGTGGAAAATGAAGAGGTCTTGAGGTGCTATACTGATGAAGATCAGACACCAGAACTTTCAGTGTGGATTGTACCTCAGCATAAAACAAAAATCCTTACAACTAGACCAATGACCAACATCATGACAAAAGATAAAAACAGTGGAATTGTATAAGATTTCATTTTACTTAGATCCACAATCAACAGCCACGGAAGCAGCAGTCAGGAAGTCAAATGACACATTTCGTTGAGCAAACCTGCTGCAAAAGATCTCTTTAAAGTGTTAAAAAAAAAAAAATGTCATTTTAACAACTAGTGTGCACCTGATCCAAGCCATGGTGTGTTCAATCACCTCATACGCATTTGCAAGTTGGACAATGAATAAGGACAACTGAAGAAAAATTGTTGCCTTTTAATTATGGTGTTGATGAAGAATATTGAATATATCATGGACTACCCAAAGAACAAACAAATATGCCATGAAAGAAGTACAATCAGAAGCTCTTTAGTAGCAGGGATGGCAAGACTTGGTCTCACATACTTTGGACATGTTATGAGGAGGGATCAGTCCCTGGAGAAGGTCATCATGCTTGGTAAAGAAGAAGGTTAGCAGAAAAAAGGAAGACCCTCAACAAGATGCCTGCAACAATAATGATTGTGAGGATGGCTCAGGACAAGGCAGTGTTTCATTCTGTTGTGTATAGATAGAGTCCCCCTGAGTTCGAACTGACTCAGTGGCACCTAACAGCAACAATATATGTGCATCAAATGTTTTTGTTTTCTTCACTTATAAAATGTAAGACATAAATAGGTCTAGAGCATTTTCAGTTGTATGCATGTTAGTTGTATCATGTTAGGTTTTTTAATTGTCTTTACTCAGAGATTATATATGGTTTTAGGAGAGATCACCTCGGTGATGAGATCTGCTATAATGCAATCAAACCCATAATGGGGTTTGGTGTGAGTAGCCTATTAGTTGAAAGGAAGTTTCCTTGAGGGTCCATTCAGGCAAGGACCCTGGGTTTTTGTTCAGACTGAAAGCTGCTGGTGGCTTCTGCTCCTCAGACCTCCAGTTCTTGGGACTTGAGCTATCAGCTTACCTGTCATCTCACCTGCTGATCTTGCATTTCATTGGTCTTTGCATCCTGTGAGCCAGAGTCCTGTTGTCTGACTTGCCAGTCTGGGGTTCTCCAGCCTCTGAGCCTATGTGAATCAGTAGAGGCCTCCAGCTGACCCATGGGTATTGGATGTTACAGCTTCTACAAATGCTTGGGAAATTTCTTTAATATATGTAGATATACTTCACAGGTTTTGCTTCTCTAGAGAACCAAACCTAAAACACTTCCTCTCCATTTGAAAATTGTTTATCTATACTGTCCATTCCGCCTGTTATTGTTTTGGCATTGTCTGCATTTACAAAGTGACACTTCTAGTTTCCTGTTTTGAATCTTTTAGGTTTGTTTTATCCCTGAGAGTTCATTACCTAGGTCGATGTTCAGCTGATACTTACCTGTGTCCCAGATTTTGTTTGTTGTCTGACGGTGTTGGTTCTCTAACTAAAAACTTCCCTATAAAAGTTATTTTAAGTTTGATTTCTACAAAGTCCCTTAATTTCTGCTTATCTGAAATGTCCTAATTTCACCGTTATATTTGAGAGAGCGTTTTGGAGAATATATTATTCTTTGTTGGCAGTTGTTTTTTTCCTTTCAAGATTTTATATATACTTTTGCATTGTCTTCTTGCCTGCATGATTTTTGTCAAGTAATCTTGCTGTTTCCATTTTTCTCAAGCTGCTTTCAGGATCCTTTGTCTTTAGCAAGTGTGATTATGATATGTCTTGGTGACTTTCTTTCAGGGTCAATGAACCCTTATGTGGGGTTCATTGAGATTCTCGGGTGGCCAGGTTTTTTATCTTTCATAATATTAGGGTAGTTTTCTATCAGCAAATCTTCAATGGTCCTCTCTAGATTTTCCATTTTCTCACCTTGTTTTACAACTCGAATTACATGCAAATTTTTGCTCTCAATTATATTCCACACAGTTGTTGGGTTTTCTTCATTCTTCCTCTTGCTTTTCTCCAATTATTCCTCAAAGTGGCATCCATGGATTTGCCTTCAATTTCACTGATTCTGTCTTCCATTTTTTTCAAGTTTACTCCTAAAACTTTCTATTGTGCTGTGCATTTCTGAAATTTTGTGGCTTATCCTTTGGATTTCTAAATGCAGCTCTTGTATAATTTCCAGTTATTTATTTATTTTGACATTTTGTTTCTGTAGTATCTTCCCAAATTCTTTGTTTATTTGATTATGTTTTCTTTGATTTGGGCTATGTTTTGGTTGATTTTTGTCTGTGTTTGCCATAATTCTGTCTGCATTTTCCTTGATGTCTTTCCATACATCTTGGAGATTCCTGAATATTATACTTCTGAATTCTCCATTAGGTAGTTCCAAGGACTTTCCTTCTGCCAGAAGGTTAGCTGTTACTTTATTCTGGTCTCTTGCTATAGCCCCCTTGTCCTTTTTTAATATATGTTTTTGTTTTCTGCTGTCTCTAAGACATTCAGGTATTATTTTCTTTATTTATTGATTATAGATTTGCTTGTTTCATCCTGCTTTTTTTGTTTGGTTTGGTCACATCAAGGAAGTTGGGTCAAGTGTGCTTTGTTCCTTGCTCGTCTGAGAGTACTACAGCTCTCAACACTTTGTCCTAGTGTGCAGGGTCAGTTGCTCAGCTATGGTACCTTAGGACAGTCTAGCCAGAAGGAAAGAGACAGAGATGCATTTTTGCTCTACAGTGTGAACCAAGCCATGGGCTATAACAGGGTTATGGTCTGTGGGAGCAGTCCAAAGCCAGCCAAGAATGGCCTGTGACCTGGGCCAAGTCCTCTAAGTGCTACAGTGGGTGGCATGAGAGGTTTGGAGCCATCAGGAAGGGGTCTGGGATCCCAACAGCATCCCTCTGGTGACTCAGCAGGTGGCAAGAATTGTCTGGAATCAGCAGAAAGGTGCCTTGGGTCTGGGATAAGGTCCCCTGGATGTTGTAGCATGTGGTGGAAGGGCTCCAGAGCTGGCAGGAAGGGTCCTGATGTCTCTGCCAAGTGCTTTAAGGGCTCCTGGAAGCAGAACAGAAGACATAGTTAGGAACAGAGATGAAGCAGGAGCAGAGGATCTAGATGGAGGAGGGCAGTAGAGTGGGTTGGTCCTCTGGTTCTCAGCAGTCAGGGTTGCTGCAGTGGGTGCATTACAGGTCCTGTTCACGAGATGGGTGGTGTATTCACCAGAGGGGCGGGGTTGTAGAATTGTTCTTTTGTGGATACTGGGTGGGAAGTCTGGGCTTCTCCTTAAGTCACTGACCAAAACATGATATTATTTAGTCTTGGGCATTAGGCTTTGTACCTCTATCTTCTTGGGAATTCTCTGGATGTATCTTTCTGCATTCAGTGTTGATTATTACAAGATGGCAATGCTGAGTCATGTTGTTTAATCAGAAACCTCCACTCTATATCTTTATTCTTTCTCCATTTTCTGTCAGTTTCTTCTTCTCAGCAGTGATTTTCAATCTTACCCTTTGTCTCTTCATATAAGGTTCAGGGTTCTAGGATTGATATCTGTATTTTATTTGGATTTTCAAATGTTTGTTACAGCAGGGTGGCTTAGCCTAGCACAACTGACTAGCCTGCAATCTTGACTCTGCCTCTTACTGTTTTTTTTTTAGCATCTGTAATTATGTTTATGTAAGCTAAATTAAAGATGACCATATATACAAGTTCATGCAGGACAGTCCTATTTTGTTATTGTTTAATGCCTCCTTTCACATACATAACACCCAAAACATAGTCTAGTTTGAATTATAAAAATGTAACACTAGGGAGTTTCTTTGTGATGTTGGACAAATTCCGTATCTTGATTGTGGCGGTGGTTTTACAAACCTATACGTGTAATAAAATGTCAGAAGCTATACACAAAGACAGAGAAAAAAATTAGTGCATAGAAACACTGACAGAATTTAACAAAGTCTGTAGTCTAGTTAATTGTATAGTCCCAGTATCAATTTCCTGGTTTTGATCATGTATTACAGTTACATAAAATATTACCATTGGGGGAAGGTGGATGATGGGTACTGTCTTAGTTGTCTATTGCTATTGTAACAGAAATGTCACAAGTGGATGGCTTTAACAAAAAGAAATTTATTTTCTTATAATACGATAGGCTAGAAGCCCAAATTCAGGGTGTCATGTATAAAGGAAGGCTTTCTATTATGTCCACTCTAGAGGAAGGTCCTTCTCATCAATCTTCCTCTGGACGAGGATACTCTCTGAACAGGAACCCAAGATTTGAAGGGAATACTCTGCCCCTGGTATTGCTTTCTTGGTGATAGGAGGTTCTCTCTGCTTGCTTCCCTTTCCTTTTACCTCTTGTAAGATAAAAGGTGGCACAGGCCACACTTCAGGGAAACTCCTTTTACATTGGATCAAGATATGACCTTAGTAAGGATGTTGTAATCCCACCCTAATGCTCTTTAACATAAAATTACGATCACAAAATGGAGGACAAACACACAATATTGGGAATCATAGCTTAACCAAATTGGCACATATTTTTGGGGAAAACAATTCAGTCCTTGAAAGGTACAAAAGACCTCTCTGTTGTAAGTTTTTTTTTAACTTCTTATAAGTTTATAATTATTGCAAAATGAAAGTTATAAATATGTAAAAGTGAATGGACACACATAATTTATAATATGCATGAACAACAAATTAATAAATTTTAGGGTGCCAACTTTCTGGACTCCAATTGTTTATGAAACTCCCTGAGTTAATGCTACCATAATGGCTAAGTGCACATCAAACATTCATGCTCCTAGGTTCCTGAGGCTATATCCCTGACATACTCTTTAAACCATAAACCAAAGCTATTCCCTGAGGTCACCCTCTAGTGTAACAATAGATTGACATACAAAATAAAAGATACTACCCATGGAAACTCTGGTGGTGTAGTGATTAAGTGCTACATCTGCTAACCAAAAAGTTGGCAATTTTAATCTGCCAGGTGCTCCTTGGAAACTTTGTGGGGCAGTTCTACTCTATCTATAGGGTTGCTATGCATTGGAATCAACTTAGCCACAGTGGATTTGGTTTCTCTGATGTGCATGGGATGGTGCTCTAGTAAAAAACTATATGAGTCAACAATTCCTCTAAAGCAAAGATGAGAAGATAAAAAGGTCAGGAAAACTACAGCACTGGAAACAGAACAATCAGAATGCTATTAAAAAGAATGCTGACATTTGTATAGAAATTGTCAAATGGAAACAATTTTCTGTGTAAAACTTCATAAAAAACCAATAAAAACCTATTTCCAAAAAGCATTCATGTTTCTGTTCTGTAGAATAGACTTCAGTACAACAATTTATGAACAAATAATTTCTCCACACCTCCCCCTTACAGCTACATTGAATTACGTGACTCCATACTGGAGAATGAAACGAAGGTCAAAAATGATGTGTCTCATTGTCATGAACTGAATTCTGCTCTCCCAAAATATGTATCCATGTGGCTAGGCCATAATTCCCAATATTGGATGAAGTCCACTGTTTAGTCATCTGATATAACTTTTGTATGTGCTGTAAGTTCTATCACGTTAATAAGTTATTCAAGGAACTGTCTCTGTGTATTTACAAAAATGTATTGTTATTCACTTACTTTTTCTCTGCTGGTTTCTTCCATGCCTCCTGTCACGGATTGAATTGTGTCCCCCCCAAAATGTGTGAATCAATTTGGCTAGGCCATGATTCCTGGTATTGCACAGTGTTCCTGTATGTCGTAAATACTGCCTCTATGACGTTAATAAGGGAGGACAGACAGTGGTTGTGTTAGTGAGGCATGATTCAATCTGTCAGTGTATTGTGCCTTGAGGCAATCTCCTGGGATAGAAAAGGAAGCTAGCAATGAGTGGGGCACCTCATATCATCAAGAAAGAAGCAGTACTTAGAGCAGAGCACGTTCTTGGGGCCTAGGGCCCCTGAACCTCAAAAACTCCCAGTCCAGGGTAAGATTGATGACAAGGACCTTCCTCCAGAGCCAACAGAGAAAGACTTCCCCTGGAGCTGATGCCTTGAATTTGGACTTATAGCCTACTAAAAAAAAACAAACCGACTGCCGTTGAGTCTGGTCTGACTCATGGAGACTCTAGAGATCAGAGTAGAATGGCCTCATAGAGTTTCCAAGGAATGTCTGGTGGATTTGAACTGCAGACCTCTTGGTTAGCAGATGCAGCACTTAACTCACTACACCACCAGGATTTCCTATAGCCTATTGCACTGTGATAAAATAAATTTCTCTTTGTTAAAGCCATTCACTTGTGGTATTTCTGTTACAGCAGCACTAGACGACTAAGACACGTCCCACTAACTCCACGTCTTTGCTCTTGAACATCTCAGATCCATATGCTATCTTTACTTCTTCTTGAAAGACCACTTGGCTGGGGAACTGTTTCCCCAATCCACAATACCACTTTGGTAGGATCCCTGGAGTTGTACACGGTTTTTTTGTTTTTTTGCTTTGTTATGTTTTGTTTTATTTGTTCACTTTTTCTTTTCTTGGCTTGCCAGCCCCTTCTAGCAGGGTTGTACTCTGCAGCTGAGGAGGCACTTGCTCAGTCTGTGCAACTGCATTGATGGGATCCCTGGTGGCATTTTTTTTTTCACCCTGTCTTTCTTCATTTCTCAGTTCTCATCTATCTAGACTTATATCTTTTCCTGTATTGTGAATATCTGGTACTATATGACATCTCTGCTCCTTCTAGCTAGGCTGTACTGTGCAGTCTGGGAGCTACTTCCTGAGTCTTCACAGTCACGCTGGTGGGACCCCAGGGGCTTTACTTTTCAAAATTTTTTATCTAGTTATTTTTTCCTTCTTTTTTTCTTTTTGCTTATCCTTATTTATTGATTTCCCATCTCTCCACTCCAGTGACATGCACTCTTCTTTGTATGTTTTTGGCTCTTTCTTCTCACTCTTCTTTCTCTCTCCTCTTTCACATACTCAGTGCCACACATCACAAGTTCCACCCTCCTTCCTGCCTACCTATATTGTGGGCTGACCATCACATCCCCATGCAGCACAGGCATGGCCTACTGGAACCTTCCCAGGACTGACTCCTGGCCCACCCTCTTGGCCTTATTGTGTGCCACAAACCACCCATTCCAGTCGCTCTCCTTCAGCTGTACCTGCTGTGCTATACTGTCGCTGAGTGACTGGCCTTGCCCATTGGATGAGGAAGTGAAAAGTATTGTGACCACAGAAAAGCAAATAACAAAGAATGCACAGCCTAGGTGCTCAGACATAATCAAATAAAACAAAAAATCAGATGAAACAAATAGATATGCAATCAATAAATGAAGAAAATAACTACTGAATGTCCCAAAGACAGCAGAAAATATTAAAACATATGGGAAAAAAAGATCGGATGGTTTCAAGAGGCATTAAAAATAAAATACCAGATGACTTTCCAGTAGAAAAAATACAACTAGAACTACCTGACATGGTTCTGAAAACAGTATTCAGAGCTATCTAAGAGCTGAAGCAAAAAACAAACAAAAATGAGGAAAAAAAACAGACAAATTCATGGAAAGTAGACATTAAAAAAGTAAGGATTCAGGAAAATAAAACAGGAGCAAAATACCAAAATAAATTCACACACACAAAAATTAGAAATCCAAAAGAAAAATATTTCAGAAATGGACGGTGTCATACAAAGGCTGAGGAGCAAGATTGAAATAATGGAATACAGGATCACAAACTTAATTGTCAGACTTTGTACATTGTTCTTGGTTAACATATTTCTTCTTTTGAGATTTTATTTACATTCTCCTATTGCCTGCTTGCCTGTATGGTTTCTGCCAAGGAACCAAAACTTAGTCTCATTGTTTCCACTTTGCGCATGACTTTATGATTTTCTAGAGCTGTTTTCAGGATTCCTTTTTTGTCTTCGGTCTTAGCAAGTGTGATTTATGATATGTCTTGATGACTTTCTTTTGGAGTCTATTCTACACAAGTTTCACTGAGCTTCTTAGATGATCAGTTTTCCATCTTTCATCATATTAGGGAAGTTTTATATCAACACATCTTCAATGATCCTTTCTGAATTTTCCATTCTCTCCCCTTGTTCTGGAATTACAGTCATGCAAAAAATTTTGCCCTTGATTCTATCCCACACGGTTCTTAGGTTTTCTTCGTTCTTTTCCCTGATTTTTCCTCAAAGTGGCATCCATGGACTGGTCTTCAGTTTCATTAGTTCTGTCTTCCATTCTTTCAAATTAGGTCATAAAACCTTTTGTTGTGTTGTCTTTTTCTGAAACTTTACTGTTTATCTTTTGGACTTCTGTTTTCTATTTTTGTATGATTTCATTTTATTTTTTAACTTATGTTGACATTTTGTTCCTGTATCATTTTCCTGAATTCTTCTATTGCTTCATCAGTGTGTTCCCTGATCTTGGAAATTTTTTGTTATTTTTGTCTGCTTTTCCTAAAGTTTTGTCTGCATTTTCCTTGATCTCTTTCCTAATCCCCTGGAGAACCCTAAACATTAGACTTTTGAATTTCCTATCAGGTAGTTCCAGTGCCTTTTCTTCTGCTGAAAGTTCAACTGGTGCTTTTTTTCTGGTCACTTACTGAAGCCATGTTTTGATATTGTCTGCTGTCTTCCAAGACATTCAGGTATTATTTTCTTTATGTATTGATTGCAGGTTTGCTTGATTTATCCTGCTTTTTTGATTAGTTTGGTTTTGTCTGGATGGGTGGACTGGTCATGCTTTTTTGCGTGCTCATCTGTGGGTGCAACAGTTCTCACCACCTTGTCCTGGTGTGCCAGATTGACTGCTCATCTGTACTGCGGTAGGGCAGGTCCAGTAGGAAGACCAGAGGTAGATATAAGTCATTTGTCTGCAGTGTGAACCAGGCTAAGGCGTGGTTTGGGATGCTATGGCCTGCATGGGGTCCTCAGTTAGCAGGGAAGGGCCTGGGGTTTGGACCAGATACCCTTAGGGAAACAGTGTGTGGCAGAAGGGGTCTAGAGCTGCCGAGTAGTGACACAGGGTCTAGGCCAGTAACCTTAGGTATCACCATGGTCTACAGGAGGGGTCCAGAGCCAGCAGGAAGGTACCTGGAACCCAGGCAGGGTCCCCTTAGGACTAGGTCAGTGGGGCAAGGGGAAAGGTCAGAGTGGGCCAAAAGCACGGATGGGGGACTAGTTTAAGGAAGACAGTAAGGAGGATTTGTACACTAGTTCCTGAAAATGAGTGGCTGAGATTGCGTTATTATAGTTACTATTCACAAGAGGGTTGAAGGAGCAAGTTTCTGTGGTTGCTGGATGGGAAAGTCTAGGTTTCTTCTTCATTTTCAGCTAGAAAACATGTTCTTACTTAGTCCTGTGAGCATCTACTATTAGAAATTTTACAAAGATATGTTTCTACATCCAGGGATTTTGCTTTTATTTCAAGATGGAATGCTGAATCATGCCATGTTGTCAAGAAGTGTCACTCCATATCTCTATTCTTTCTCTCACTTTCTGTTACTTTCTCTCCTCAGTGGCTTCCAGTCTAATAATTTATTCCTTCATTCAAGGCTCAAATTTCCAGCATTAATGTCTATATCTGTTTGACTTGGTTTGTCACATCCTTGGTGACGCAGAATGTTTTAGTGCATCTGAATAGTCTGCCATCCTAGCTCCATCTCTTATTGTTTCTTAAGCATATGTAATTATATTTGAAGAAAGCATTGAGGTTACAATTACATTTATGTAAGGTAACTTCAAGATGCCCACGTGTCTTAGTCTGTGCTCTCTAGAGTAGTAAAAGCATACGGTATAGAGAGAGAGAGAGAGAGAGAGAGATTTATATCAAGGAAACAGCTCAAGCAATTGCAGAGGCTGGAATATCCCAAAATCTGTGGATTGAAATAGGACTTTCTCTCAATTCACTTAGCCACAAGGCTGGCAAAGCCAAAATCTGCAGGTCAGAGAGCACGACTCCTGCTCACAGGCTTTGAAGAATGATGAATTCTAAGACTGGCAGGTGAACTGATAGGTCAAGTCCCAACAAACAAAGGTCAGGCAAACAGAATGTACCTGCAGGTTCCAAAGTAAGCAAAAATCCAGAATATCTGCTTATATTCAGATGTAGGTCACACCTGCAAGGAAACTCCCTTTCAACTGATTGGCTACCACAGCAGATCCTATCATGGTAATGATCACATATTAACACTGAGAATCATGGTCCAGCCAAGCTGACACACAATCTTAACCATCACACTCCATCCCTTATCAACCAGGCATATGTGTACATCTCCTTAAACCATACATAATCTCTGAGTAAAGACAATTGTAAAGTCATACTGTCACATAATATGTACAACCAAAAATGTGCTCACCCCATTTATATCTCATATTTTATATGAAGAAAACAAAAATACTTGATGTGTACATGCAAAGTGGAAGTACTCACAACAATTAAAATCGTCATTTCTGGAACTGGTCACATGATCATCTCTGGTTGTTATGGATTCAATTGTGTCCCCCCGAAAATGTGCGTGGTAATTTGGCTGGACCACGTTTCCCGATATTGTGTGATTGCCCTCCATTTTGTGATTCTCCTGTGTTGCAAATCCTAATCTCTGTCTGTGGCTAACAGATAGGATTATGTTAAAGGGGATTAGAAGCTTTGAGGTCATTTATGCAGCACTTGAGCTTTGACTCTGAAGCCCTGAAGACACCTCTTTGATCAGTTTCCCCAGTGAAAGTAGGACCAACCAACTAGCTTCCTTATATGTCTCATTCAGACAAAACTGTGGAAAAATATCAGACACATGTTCACACAGAGCATCACCTTTCATTGATACTTCATCTACCAATGTTAGTATTTTGTGTATTTGTATTGCTACATCATGCTATGAATTAGCAGTGTTCTCTGTATTGCTGGAAGCAGAGTCATCAATGTCTTTAATACTAATCAGACTTGAGAACTAATTTCAAAACTCCATCATTACCACTTGGCTTCTCCAGAACCACTCTTGGTATCAGATGTCTTAGGCTGGGTTCCCTGGAGAAGTAAAATCAGCGAAGTTTATAAATACAGAGAGAGAAATTTGCAACAAGGAAATGGCACATGGGGTTGTAGAAGCTGAAACATCCCAAGTCTATGGATCAGAATAGAGATTTCTCCCAATTCATGTAGCCGAAGGGGCTGGTGAATCCAAGATGGGTGGATCAGAGAGTAGGGCTCTTGTTCACAGGTTGTGAAGACGTACAAATCCCAAGACTGGCAGGCAAGCTCATAGGTGAAATATCAAAAAGCAAAGGTCAGACAAACATGAGGCAGCCACCGGATCCAGAGTGAGCAAAAAGCCCAAATGTCTGCTTGTACTGAAGTGTAGTGCACACCCTAAAGCACATTCACTTTCTACCAGTTGGCTACTCACAGCAGATATCATCATGGGAGTGATTACATGTAAACACTGAGAATCACAGCCCAGGGAAGTTGACACACAATGTTAATCATTGTGCTGTATGTCACAGATTAAATTACATCCCCCCCAAAAATGTATGTAGCAGTTTGGCTGGGACATGATTCCCAGTATTGTGAGGTTGTTCTCTATTTTGTGGTCATAATTTTCATATGTGTTGTAAATCCTAATCTCTGTCCTCTGGTTAATGGAACAAGACTGGATTATGGTAAACGGGATTAGAGTCGGGACCGTAACCCCTTTCCTAAATTTATATCCCTACTCTGATGTAAAAGTTGTTTCCCTTGGGTGTGGTCTGTACCACATTTTATCTCTCAAGAGATAAAAAGGAAAGGAAAATGAGCAGAGTTATGGACTTCATACAACAAGGAAAGCAGTGCCAGGAGCACAATGTGTCCTTTGGACCTGAGGTTCCTGCTCTGAGATGCTCCCAGACCAAGAGAAAGCTGATGCATCACAAGAACTTTCCTCCAGCGCTAGCAGAGAGAAAAAGCCTCTCCCTGGAGTAGGCATCCTAAATTTGGTCTAGCCTACTGGACTGTGAGAAAATAAATTTCTCTTTGTGACAGCCACTGTTTATGATAATTCTGTTAGAGCAGCACTAGATTACTCAGAATACCATATATACCAGTTTGCACAGGATGGTCCTAGTTTGTTTACTATCAAAACAAATTCTTGTTTGAACTACAAATGAGTAACACTAGAAAGTCCCTTTGTGGTGATGGAACAGTTCTGTATCTTGACTGTGGTGGCCGTTATGCAAATCTATGCACGTGGTAAAGTGTTATAAACCAAGCACAAAGACATAGAAAAAAGAACTAGTATGTGCAAAAGCTAGCAGAATCCAAGTAAAGTATGTAATCTAAACTGTATTGTGACAATGTGAACTACCTGATTTACATAAAATGTTATCATTGAGGGAAGATGGGGATGGATATAAAAGGCCTCTCTGTACTTCCGTTCCTGAAATTTCTTGTGAGTCTATAATTCTTTCAAAATTAAAATTTTAAGCATATAAAATGGAATGAAATCATGTAAATTATAACATTTGAACAATAAATTAATAAATTATATCGTCCCACTTTTTTGGACTCTGCAGTTGCTTTATGAAACTCTCCTGAGTTAACGTGACCAGTACAGCTACGTGCACATCACAAGTTCATGTTCCTGACTTCCTGAGACTATCTCCCCGACATACTCTTTAAACCTTGAGGTTTATTTCCTAGGGTCACTTTTTAATGAAACAACAGACTGGCACACAAAATAAAGGATATTGCCTGTGAGTATGATGTGCCAGTAAGAAGCCATCTGTTATGGATTGAATTATGACCCCTCCAAAACATAGGTGTCGATTTAGCTATTTCTTGATTCCCAATATTGTGTATTGTTCACCATTTTGTCATCTGATGTGATTTTCCTGTGTGTTGTAAATCCTACCTGTTGTTAATGAGATGGGATAAGTGGCAGTCACGTTAATGAGTCAGCTCTTAACCTGGTGAGTTTGTGTGTTAAGTCACCAGGTGAGATTGTGTCTTAAGTCCATTGCTTTTGAGATATAAAAGACAGAAATGAGGAGAAAAATAGGGGAACTTTATACCACCAGGAAACAAGAGCTAAGAGAACACTGTATTCTTTGGACCTGGGGTCATTGCACTGAGAAGCTTCTTGACTGGGGAAGACTGATGACAAAGACTTTCCCCCAGACACATCAGAAAGCAAACACCTTCCTCTGGAGCTGGTACCTTGAATTTAGACTTCTAACCTTCTAGACTTTGAGAGACTAAATTTCTCTTTGTTGAAGCCATCTATTCATTGTATTTATATTATAGCAGCACTAGATAATTAAGGTACTATTTACATGAGAATGAAAGTTTAATCACTTAAGTAAAAATGAGAAGGGGACAGGGACACTACAGCATTGAAAACAGAGCAACCAGAATACAATTAAAGAAAATGTTGACACACTGTGAAAATGTAGCTAATGCTACCGAACAATTTGTATAGAAATTGTCAAATGGGAACCTATTGACTAAGAAAACTGTCACCCAAAGCAAAATACAGCCATATTCAAAAAAGGATTCATGCTGTTATTCCTCAGCATAAATTTCAGTGTAAAAAATTACGAACAAATAATTTCTCAGCCTCTCACCCTTGCAACTACATTGAGTTACGTGATTGTGTTCTGAAGAATGAAATGAAGGTCAAAGTCATATATACCACTTCCAGGCCCAGTCTATAAAAACTTCCCATGTGATCCTCTACCCTCTGGTTTCTTCCAAACAAATGCCAACACCTTGGGCAACTCTGGCAACCATAGTTTGAAGAACTCAGAGTCTCCAGTAACCTGACAGGATGAAACAGTGCACCTTATGCCCAATGCCAACTAGATTTTACAAGAGCAAGAGAAAGCTTCGTTGTTTTATATGTCAGAGTTTATTCATCATAGAAACTAGTGCACCTTAAGTAACACATGGAGAATATAAAACTAATCAGAAAACAATGTTAAATGATGAAAGAAGAAGTGTGTAAAAAATAATCCATTTTTGAGCCTACAGAGACAGAACTCCTTGGATGACGAAGTGGAAGGCAACATCCTGAACTAAGATATGGAATGTGGAGAAAAGAGCAGGCTTGGGAAGAAACTTAGATTGTTTGATTTTATACATGTAAACATTGAAAATGTTAAAGATCATCAAGTAGAGATGTCCACAGGACAGATCAGATTAATAATTAGGATCTAGAGAAAGATCGTGGATGCAGGTGGAGATGTGAAAGCCAAAAACATATACGAAAGTGTTGAAATGGTGGATCTGGAGACACCAAACAAGGAAAGCAATGCAGATGCAAATGCAGCAAGCCTGGAAACCTAGACAGAGCCATAAACGAAGCCAACATTTTAAAAACAATTACCCTTCTTACTATTTTCAGCTGAGAGGAAATAAGAGACCCCTGAATTGAGTAGTCTGGGATCTTAAACAGGCTCAATACTGGGATCTTGGGGGACCTTGACAAGTCAGTAAACAAATTCTCTATTTTTTGGAATGTGTAAAATAGTGACAATATTTCTTTTTTTGTGCAACATTCACAAGTGTAGAATAGGTAATGAATGCAAACTTTTTGATAAATTATAAAATGTCAACAAAGAGAGAGACATCTTTTAAGATTGAGCTCGTTTACCAACCTCTGGCTTCCTTCCTCATGCCTGGGGGAGTCATTTTTAGGACCCTTAGGTATTATTTGGCTCCCAGGTAAAGACAAAATAATCTAATCTAATCAATGAGTTGTAAAGTTCTTTTCATGTTCATATCATGGCAGAAAAAAATGATATAGATATAAAAATAAATCAAGGGTAAAAAGGTTAAGAGACAGGATGACATGAATACTCATACAGGATACAACATTAATAGAATTTAGTAGAGGGGGCTGGGAGGCTGAGATGTTTGAGTTTTAATCAGTATTGACTCGGAGGAACAGAATATTATTTAAAATAGTTTGGGTTAAAAATAACAACATGTAATAAATTAGTGATATAATTACTGGAGGCAGAAAGATGATTTAAAACTCTTCCACAACTACACTTCTGTGGAGGCATCTGGGAACAACAAAAAAGGGAGACTTTGTCAGAAGGTCGCCAAAAACCACTTCTTAATTCAACAGGATAACTCCGCTTCATCTCTTTTACTTGTTAGATGATTCTGAAGTTTTTCATTTTAACAGAATATTCCATGATAAATCAAAAAAGAAGTCTGAACAATATTGTAGTATCAGTATCTCTACTGGATAAGATTACAAAAAAAATTCCAAGTGTTACCATCATAGAGAGAAGGGAAATGCCCTTTTATGAAAGACTCTTCCCAGGGCTCCCTTTATGTCTCTGTTCCTCAGGCTGTAGATGAAGGGGTTCAGCATGGGGGTCACAATGGTGTACATCATAGCCATGATTGTTTCCTTAACAGTAGAATTATTAGCTGATGGGCATAAATAGAGACCAATTACAGTCCCGTAGAACAACGACGCCACAGAGAGATGGGAGCCGCAGGTGGAAAAAGCTTTACAGATGCCCCTGACAGAAGGAAACTTGAGGATGGAGGAGATGATTCTTACATAAGACATCACTATAAGTAAGAATGGGATGACAAGAACGAGTTCTCCTGTAATAAATATGACCCGTTCATTAACTCGAGTTTCAGAGCATGCTAGCTTCAGGAGAGCAGACATATCACAGAAAAAGTGGGGGATCGTGTTGTCTGCACAAAAACGCAACCTGGCCATGAGCAGGGTGTGCAGCATGGCATGAGACATGGTCAGCACCCAGGACAGCGCCACCAAGGAGAGACAGAGCTGCGGCTTCATCATGGTGGTGTAGTGCAAGGGGAAACAGATGGCCACACAGCGGTCATAGGCCATGGCCACAAGGAGAAAGCTCTCCAGGTCACCAAAAAACAGGAAAAAGTACATCTGGGCCAGACAGCCTGCATAAGGAATGGACAGGACTTGGCTCTGCATGTTCTGCAGCAATTTGGGCATTGTGACAGAGGAGAAGCAGAGGTCAGAGAAGAACAAGTTGCTGAGAAACAAATACATGGGAGTGTGGAGGCGGGAGTCCAGTCGAATGAGGACAATGATGAGAAGGTTGCCCAGGATGGTGGTAACATACATAGCCAGGAACAAGCTGTAAAACAGAATTCGCTGCTTTGGATCAATGGACAGGCCCAGGAGGATGAACTCCGAGATGATGGTTTGATTCTTTCCTGGCATGCTCTGTCACTATTGTCTTTCAGAAAAATAATAGTGCTCATTAACACCCTGACCACAAAAATAAACACATAGGATCGATATGAGTCTGGTCAACCTGACAACAGTGGATTTTTTTTTTTTTTTTTGATCTGTGATACATGGTCTGTTAGATGCTTTGTAATAATTCTTGATTTTTCTCCCATCACAACAATGATGATTTTGTACTCTGTATCCCTATAACCAGAATCTCAGTAATTAAAAATGATATTTTTTCACTTTTTTAGAAATGTATATACATATATATAAAACACTATTCCCTCCTTCCAAAATCACTCATACCTCTTAGCTTATGAGACACGCAATGGTCTGGCTTTCCTGCTACTAGCCTGGCCATTCACTCTTTATCAACAACTGTAGTTGGCTTCTGCTCTGTCAGTACCTTATATGTTGATGTTCTCAGTGTTATTTACTAAACACGGTTCCCTTATACATACGCCCCATAAAATTACCTTCTCCTATGGCACAGATTTCCATTTAACCTCAGAACCATACATTCAGTTGCCTAATGATTACCTTGCTTGGTTATACTGTAAGCATCTTAAATCCAATGTATGCCAAACTCAACTTGAGATCCAACTTGCACCTCTCCCAAGCTGCATGTTCCCCAGCCACCTATGTCTCAATAAAATGTATCTAAGTGATCAAATTAGAAATCTGAGAATGAAAAACATTAGGGTACCTCAGATAAACTGCTATTTCACTAATGCATATCATTCCGTCTAAGCATCCTTATGTTTAAATCTTCATGATGCCATTTTTGCTGTTATGGATAGTAATCTGATAGGGAATTTCAGATGCTATGGGAGAAATTGAAAGAGCAAAGGTAATTCTGCTCTGAAGTCCTCATCTGTGTTCCCCAGATATCCATATCTCAGTACACCTCAGAAAAAGACAAAGCAAGCAAGGAAGAGTCTTAAGGGATATGGGAAGCTCCTCACTGAGAAACAACACTGAGTCCACCTGCTGGACTTTTCACCCAGTTGATGCTGTTTCATTCAGCAACATTAAGAGTATTCTTAATGGCTGTTATGTGCTACAGATTCTACCACTTAATTCTGATGCCATAGCAGAAAGAAACATCTAAGGAAATCATATACCCAGTATCTCAGAATTTTGCTTCTTTTGTAAATGAGTAGCCTCTGTCTCCAGTGTTAAGAATATGATTAGTGACCACAAACCAGAGACATCACTTTCAGATGCTACCAACAAGGATGTGTATGAGTTTCTCAATTTCTACAACTGTTAAATAAGTCAGTTTTTAGCCTGAGCTGCACACAAGAATCATCTCAGGAAGTGTTTCTAAAACTTCAGTGTTCATCCAAATACACTGGGAATTTTGTTAAGATATTAGTTCTGAATCCACAGGTTACATATTTTCAACAAGCACCCATGTGATGCCAGTGCTGCTGGCCTATACTTTGACACAATGCTTTAAAAAATAAAAATAACATACAGATTTCTGAGTCTCTTCAGAAATGAACCCTTGGAGTGAAGCCAACACAGTTTTTTAAGCTCCTTGAGTAAATGTGAGTATACACACAAGGCTTAATATATACTAAGTCCTTAGCTCTCATAGCTAGCATTCTGCTAAGATGATATGATTTGGGGAGAAAACATCACATAGTAAGTGATATTTATGAATGACATTGTTAACAAAAAGATTGTTACTGGCACACCTTAAAAAAAGTTTCTAGAATGTGGGGAAGTCTTGGGAGACAGAAAGGGAGTACAGAGAAGGACCACATGACCTGAAAAACTATTCTGATTCATAGCAACCCTGTGGCATACAGCCTAGGACATCAGAATCCTCAGGTTGAAAGGACCCAAAAAGACCATTTCCTTCACCTTCCTGTCCAACTTACCCAGTGTGTCTGAGGTTGATTTCAGAACCCTGACTCAAGATTCTGCTCTCCTTTATTCATTATAGACATGTGGAGCAACACCCTCTGTAGTCATCACCTGTGTCTGCACCATCCTTCTTGTATCTCCTATTCTACATTCCCTGGGGCCCAAGGGGCCCAGGAGCTCAGAGGAGTCTGGATCCTAGAGGAACTCATTAAAGACAAAAATTCTAGGCTGTCCCTAGGGCAAATTGTCTAAGAGTCCTGGAGTAGTGACTGACAACATTCACTTACCAAAACTGACTACACTTTTAGGAAAAGTAATGAAGATAAACATTCATATATGGGTACCAGATAATTGCCTGTTTAGGGAGTCAACAGTAGTCCTGTGTGCCTAGAGTCTGTACTTTGGTAGGTGAAGGAAAAATGGTTGAAGAAACCATAAAGAGAAACAGAGAGCAGGCTGTGAACACGCTGAGCTGTGTTAATGAAGTCGATGTTTACTTCATCCTGTGGGCAACGAAAAGTCATCACTGGTCTTTAAGTAGAATACCACCATGAAGAGATATGTCTTCTGGAAAAATTCCCAGGACAGCTGAATCTATCCCTACAACCCAACTCCACATGTGGCACTATAGAGACTGTAAAAACAACACTTATTTACTGTATGACAGCTGAAATAAGAATCATCTCGTTCTACCCCAGGCTGCACATCAGGTGACTTGAAATTTCACTACTCTGTGAACATCTGTAAATGATCACGGAAGCACTGCTAGCATTGATTTGGAATTGTGAGGGAATTTTAACAAGTAGCTGAATTCACAAATATGGAATCTGAGGATAATTAAAATCAACTGTACTTTGCAAACAAAATGGAAAAATTATTGTTCAATAGCACACTTTCCCAAAACTGATGAAAGAGTATTAGAAATATTTAATGGCTTTACATATATTTAAGAAATTAAATATATAATTAAAAACTTCTGAGTTCAACCCCACAAGAGAACTACTGGAAATAATAGATTCAGTAGAGTAGCAGGATACAAGATAAACATACAAAAATCAGTTGGATTCCTATATATCAAGAAATAGAACTATGAAAAGAAAACCAAGAAAGTAGCACCATTGATAATAACTTCTAAAAAAGCAAAAAAAATAAAAATAAAAAAGAATAAATCTAACCAAGGACACAAAGGGCCTATACAAAGAAAACTACAAAATACTACTGCAAGGACACAAGAGACCGACATAAGTGGGAAGATTTATTATGCTCATGAACAGGTAGAATCAACATTGTGAAAACATCAGTTCTACCTAAAACAACCTACAAACTCCAGCAACATTCTCTAATGAAATGGAAAAACTAATCGTTAACTTTATATGGAAAGGAAAGAGGCCCCATACAAATAAACTACTATTGAAGAAAAAGAAAAAATTAAGAGGCCTCATGCTATCTTACCCGATAACCTACTATCCAGGTACAGTAGTCAAAACAGCCTGGTCCTGGTGCAACAACAGACACATTGATCAATGGAGAAGAATCAAGAACTCAGATGTAAATTTATCTATCTACAGCCACCTGATCTTTGAAAATACCTAGAATCCTTTAAATGGGGAAAAGATGGCCTCTTTAATAAACTGTGCTGGCAAAATTGTCCATCAGTAAAAACTGAAACAGCATCCATACCTCACACCATACACAAAAACTAATTCAAAATGCATCAAAGACCTAAATGTAAAACCAATAATTACAAAGATCATGGAAGAAAAAACAGAATCAACACTAGGAACCATAATACATGTCATAAAAAGCATACAAACTGTCTGAACAATACACAAACACCTGAAGATAAATTAGATAAATGGAATCTTCTAAAAAATTAAACACGCTCATCAAAGACTTCATCAAAACAATAAAAGAGAACCTGCAGACTAGGAAAACATTTTTGGCTATGACATATATGGCAAAGGTCTAACCTCTAAAAATCTATAGGAAAATCCAAAACCTGTACAATGAAAAGACAAATAATCCAATAAATAATGTGCAAAAGTTATGAATAGACGACCAAAGAAGACATTCAGATGGTTAACAGACACATGAGGAAATGTTCACTAACATTGCCTGTCATGGATTGAATTGTGGCTCGCAAAAAACATATGTAGTAATTTGGCTGGGCTAGGATGTGATTGGGCTCCATTTTGGGATTTTCTGATGCTGTAAGTCCTAATCTCTACCTGTGGTTAACAGAGTGGATTGCGTTAGAGGGTATTAAGGTAGGACTGTAAATCCCTTCATAAGATCACCTTTCTGTTCCATTGTAAAGGAAGTTTCCCTGAAGTGTGGCTTGCACCTCCTTTTATCCTTTCATCCTATAAGAGATAAAAGGAAAGGGAAGCAAGCAGACAGTTGGGAACCTCGCACCATCAAGAAAGTGGCACCAGGTGAAAAACCTATTCTTCTAGGCAAAGACTTGAGCTTCCTGTGCCAAGATGTTCCCTGACTAAAGACTGATACAACACAAAGTCTTTCCTCCAGAGCTGACAGAGAGAAAGTCTTCCCCTGGAGCGGACACCCTGAATTCTGGCTTGTAGCCTACCGGACTGTGTAAGAATAAACTTTTCCTAGTTAAAGCCACTCATTTTGTGGTATTTCTGTCAGAGCAGCACTAGATGACTAAAACACTGCACATCAGAGAAATGCAAATCAAAACTACAATGAAATATCATCTCACCCAGCATTACTGGCACATGTAAAAAAAATGAAAATTAAAAATAAAGAAAATAAATATTGGAGAGGCTGCAAGAAGATTAGAACTCTGATACATAGCAGGTGAGCACGTAAAATGGTACAACCATTTTGCAAAACACTGTGCTTCCTTACGACAATCCCACTTCTAGAAATACACCTTTGAGAAATAAGAGCTGCCGTACAAATAGACATATCCACACTTATGTTCGTTGCAGCATTATTCAAAACAACAAAAAGATGGAAACAACCTAAGTGTCTATCAACTAAAAAAACTATGGAAGATACAGACAAAGGCACAGTTCACAAGGATAAAGAGCAATGATAAATCTGCAAACTATCTCACAACTGGATGAATCTTGACGGCATTATGCTGAGGGACAAAAGAACAAGTATTGCATGAGACCACTGTTTTAATAACTCATGAAAAAGTTTACACAAAAAATAAATAAATAATCTTTGATGGTTATGAGGGGTGGGAATGAGTGGAAAGGGAAACCACTAAATAGACAACACTTAAGTGGTAACTTTGGTGAATGTCGGGAGCCGTGGGTGAGCCCCCAGGCCCTGACATACAAGAAGCTTGTAGGGCTGAAAAAGCCCGCGCGCGCCAAGTTTGAAAAAGCCCGCGCCCCGCGAAATTCAAAAGGCCCGCGCGCGGGAAAAACTTCCTGCCTGATGTCACTGCCTTAGTCCTATGTATATCCAATCCCCAGCCGACAACTACCTCACTCCAAATGTCACTCCATCCCTACGTCACTTGATCCCTCCCTTTATTCCTACCGCTATAAATATACCTCATTTTGATAATAAAACTGAGGCTTGATCAGAATTTTGTCTTGCCTTCCATTTTTCCGCCTTTCCTGTTTACTTTCACAGGCTCTCCCTCGTCCTTTCGTTGATTTGTCCCGCGGGCTGGGGCAAAACTTAGCAAAGCGTTCTCTATCAAGTGGGTGAAGAGGGATAGTGAAGAAGCAATCTTTGAGATCAATAATGATTTTAAAGTAATTAGCTGGAATGGCGACGGGGGAGGGGAGTCCAGGTTGGAGAGCCCCCATTGTAAACATGGTTTTATTAATTTCTCTGAGGTCCTGAAGGAGTCGCCATGACCCATTTTTCTTTTTTATCACAAATATAGGAGTATTCCAAGGAGAGGTAGTTGGTTCTAAATGTCCAGCAGCCAGCTGTTCCTGCACTAACTCTGTGGCAGCTGCAAGTTTTTGCTCAGTCAAGGGCCATTGATCCACCCACACTGGAGACTCAGATCTCCACTTAATTTTATCAGCATGGGGTGCAGGGAAGTCAATGGCCACTACGAAAAATTTTCGCTTCCCAAGCCTGAACGATTATTTTTAGGCGTTATAAGAAGAGGCTGCTTCATGCCTTGATTATTCTTTCCCAATCCCTGTCCCGGTAGGAAGCCCAGATTAAGCATCTGTTGGGTAACTATTTCATTTGGGCTACACATGATGACCCCCAGCTGGGATAAGACATCACGACCCCACAGATTAACAGGCAAATCCGGAACAATGTAAGGTTGAACTTGTCCTGAGTTACCCTCAGAGTCCTTCCAAGTAAGAATTTTTGAGCTTTGCTTAGGATTGACAGACTGACCAATGCCTTCAAGATGAGTTATTGAGGTCTCACAGGGCCAGTTGGAAGGCCAATATTTAGCTGAAATTACTGTAGCATCAGCTCCTGTGTCCATTATTCCTTCAAAGGCTTTGCCATCTAACTGGAGAGTAAGTTTTGGTCTATTGGGTGTGACTGGTTGTATCCAATATGCATCTGAGGACCCGAAGGCGACATCAGGCCGCCGGGGAACTAAATGCCTATGGGGTGTGGGTAATAAAGGGAGCAACAAGATTTGAGCTATTCTTTGACCTGCATGTATGGATACTGGCCCTGAGGGGGCAGAAGCTAAAAGAGATATCTGTCCTGTATAATCATTGTCAATGACTCCTGGGAGGATCTGAAGACCGGCCAAAGAGGAACTGCCACGCCCTATTATCAATCCAAACGTTTCTGGGGGTAATGGTCCTCGGACCTCTGTAGGAATGACCTGAATGCCCTGTTCAGGGGTTAGTATTGCACTGATGGCAGATCGTACGTCCAACCCTGCACTTCCAGGGGTGGCGCGACAGAGGGAGCTGAAACCTGTCTCTGTGTCTGCTTTTGGGGAACAAACCTGACTGCCCCTAGGTTCTGTTCCAAGGGTGGGGCCAGGGGCTGGCCCCGCTGGGAGTTTCCCTGTTTCGGGGGGAGACGCTGACCGTTGATGTCAGTTTTGGAATAACAATCTACAGCCCAATGCTTGCCTCTTTTGCATCAGGGGCACACTGAGGTGGGAGGCCCACGATTTTGTTTTCCCAGGGAACATTCGCGCACAAAATGGCCAGGCTGCTTGCAATTAAAACAAGTTTTTTGTAATGAGCTGGGGTTCAAGTCCTTAAGCGCTGCTCCTATGGCAACGCCGATAGCATGAGAGGCTCCAATACCCGAACAAAGTCTGACATAATCGGAGAGATCTCCTCTGCGATGAGGTCGTAGGGCTTCTTGGCAAGAGGGGTTAGCATTTTCAAAGGCAAGGTGTTTGATAAAGGCACTGCCAGTCTCGCCTTCTCCCACTAGCCTTTCGGCAGCATCGGTTAATCTGCTGACGAACTCACTATACGGCTCATCGGGTCCCTGGCGGATGTTAGCCAATGAGGTGGTGGCTGCGCCCTTGGGGGGGAGACGTTTCCAGGTTCTAAGGCCGGCGTTTTGTATTTGTGATAATAAACCAGGGGGAAAATTTGCCTGTTTCTCATTGGTGTCATATGGAGCCCTCCCTAAGAGTTTATCTCTCGTCCAGGTGCGGGAGGTCCGGCTTTCTCCGTTACGCTGGGCCGTTTCCCGGCACAGTTCAGCAAATTCGGTACGCCAGAGAACAAAGTCTCCCCCTGATAAACAGGCCCAAGCCAAGAAATGCCAATCATTAGGTGTAAGCCATCGGTCACTAAGGCTCTCAAGCAATGCTATACTGTAAGGGGCTGTCGGGCCGTAGTTATTGACAGCCGCTTTTAAGTCTTTAACATGTTTCACATTTAAGCAGCAATATTTCTGGGGGCTAAGGCTGTCAGGTTGGACAGCATCTATATCAGGATTCTCAGTTTCTTCCTCTTCTATCTCAGGGCCTTCCTGCTCTTCTTCACTCTCTATTTCAGTCTCTATCTGCCCGTGCTGGCTACGAGTTACCGGAAAGGTGAGGAGAGTCCTAGGACGGCCTGGGGCACCTTTTGACACATTGTTCCCGGATCGAGTTTTAGGATCCTGGGCTAGGCGGAGTGAGTTAAGCTCTTGCTCAAGGGCTTGGAGCTCCTTTTGGAGATCTAACTGTCTGTGTCTGCGAGCTACAAGTTTTTCTAGCGTTGATATATCTTGATCAAGGGAGTTTTCAGTCGATCGGGGAGGACAGCTGGGTTCCAGGCCAAGGGGTGGGGCAGTCAGGTTAGGAGGGTCCGGAGGATGAGGAGGAGGTCTTTGAAAGGCAGGGGCCGTAAAGGTATAGGGGTAGGCATTCTCATGGTAATGAGCAGCATTTTCTTCAAGAGTGGTCTGACCCTCAGGGGACAATGCGTTAGAATCGGGTTTATCAATGAAAGCTCTCAGGGACGGGTGAAGCCCCTCGGGGAGGTCAGTATGACTCCCTTGCGGGGGTGTGTGTGTTCCAAAGGCTTGAGGTTTTTCTGGAATATCAAGAGAAACTGAGGGGGGACGGGACCATTCTTTCATAACCTTTTCACCCATCTGGGCGAGATGTTGAACATCAGGAGCATTATGAGAACTCTGGAGGACATCATTTATCAAATTCCAATAAGAAAAACAAGTGACTGGGACCTTCTCGGGTCCGAAAGTTTTATAATAGTCATTCAGACAATCTCCAACCCGTTTCCAGATTTGCGGGCTAATGGTGCCTTCCTGTGAGAACCACGGACAAATGTCTGATAGGAACATAAAAAACTGAGCTAAGTCTTTCTTTTTCGCCTTAATTTTCCGCCTATCCAATGATTTTTCAATGCCGGTAAGAAACAAGTCATGCGAACTTAATTCCTGTCCCATGTCTATATAGAACCACCATTTACCTCTTCAGACCAAACTTGCAGGGTGGCTACTCCAGCGGTGATCAGGACAAGTTTGACTCACGGGCAGCTTTTCCCGTGGAAACTTCAGTCGAGCGAGCTCACACCCGGTGCGGTCGCTCAGGACGCCTGGCCAGGACTTCCTTCTCCTTGGTGGGTTTCTTTCAGCAGCTCCGGACCTCGGGCCCCACGTTGAGGCGCCAGTTTTGCCCCGGCCCGCGGGACAAATCAACGAAAGGACGAGGGAGAGCCTGTGAAAGTAAACAGGAAAGGCGGAAAAATGGAAGGCAAGACAAAATTCTGATCAAGCCTCAGTTTTATTATCAAAATGAGGTATATTTATAGCGGTAGGAATAAAGGGAGGGATCAAGTGACGTAGGGATGGAGTGACATTTGGAGTGAGGTAGTTGTCGGCTGGGGATTGGATATACATAGGACTAAGGCAGTGACATCAGGCAGGAAGTTTTTCCCGCGCGCGGGCCTTTTGAATTTCGCGGGCACGGGCTTTTTCAAACTTGGCGCGCGCGGGCTTTTTCAGCCCTACAAGCTTCCTGTATGTCGGGGCCTGGGGGCTCACCCACGGCTCCCGACAGGTGAAGGATAAGACAGTACAACACACTGAAGAAGCCAGCACAGCTTGTACAAGGCAAGGCGATGGAAGCCCCATAGACACATCCAAGATCCCTGAGGGACCAAAATGCTGGGCTGAGAGCTGTAGGAACCACAGTTTCAGGTAACACCTGGCTCAATTGGCCTAACATAGTTTATAAAGGAAATGTTCTACATCCTACTTTGGCAAGTAGTTCTGGGGTTTTAAAAGCTTGTAATCGGCCATCTCAGATACTCAACTTGTTCTCACCCCATCTAGAGCAAGAGACAACGAAGAAAACCAAAGATAGAAAAGAGAGATTGGTCCAAAGGAATAATGGACCAAAACTACCACGGTCTCCACCAGACTGAGTCCAGCACAAGTAGATGGTGCCCAGCTGCTACCATAAACTGCTCTGACAGCTATCACACTAGAGGGTACCAGACAAAACTGGATAAAAACATGGAACAAAATTCTGGTTCACACACACAATAAAAGACTTGCTAGTCAGACAGAGGCTGGTGAAACTCCAGGAACATGGCCTGTAGACATGCTTTAATTCAGTACTGAAGTCAGTGTGAGGGTCACCTTTCAATCACAGATTAGGCAAGAATGAGAAGGAAGAAGAGAACAGGAAAGCTGGTGATGGGGAATCCAAGGTCCAGAAGGAGAGACTGTTGACATGTTGTGGGGTTGACATTCAATGTCACAAAATAATACATGTTGTTTTAGTCAGTTAGGGCTGCTGTAACAGAAACACCACAGAGTGGATGGCTTTAACAGAGGAAAGTTTAGTTTTATACATTCTGGTAGGCTACAAGTCCAAATTCAGGATGTCTGCTCCAGAGACAGACTTTACCCCTTGTTGGCTCTGGAGGAAAGTCCAGTATTGCATCAGTCTTTGTCTAGACAGCATCTTGGTGCAGGAACCTCAGATATGAAGGATGCGCTCTTCTCCCAGTGTTGCTTTCTTGATGGTGTGAGGTTCCCAACCATCTTCTTGCTTTCCTTTCCTTTTATCTCTTGTAGGATGAAAGGATTAAGCGTGGTATAAGCCATATTTCAGGGAAACTCCCTTTGCAGCAGAGCAGGGAGATGATCTTATGAAGGGATTTACAGTCCCACACTAGTCCTTTCACATACGGTATAGGACGATCACAAAATAAGGGACAATCATGCACTGTTGAGAATCATGGCCCAGCCACATGGCTACACATACTTTTGGGGGGACAGAATTCAATTCATGACACACATATTAACTATTTAATGAAAAACTAATTTTCTGTATAAAACTTCATCTAAATAAATTAAAACCATGGAAATGTTTATACCAGAAGGAAACAATCTTTGATTGTTACAAAGAAACCGAACCAAACCCCCTGCCATCAAGTCAATTCTGACTCAAAGCAACCACATAGGCAGAGAATAACTGCCCCACAGAGTTAAGTGGTAACTTGGGTGAAGGTTCAGACAGTACACAATACTGAGGAACCCAGTACAATGTGACCAAGGCAGTCATAGAAGCTTCACAGATACATCCAGACTCACAGAGGGACTGCAATATCACGCTCAGAACCGAGGACCATGGTCTCAGGGAACACCTAGCTCAACTGGCATAACATAGCCTGTAAAGAAAATGTACCACATCTGACTGTGGTGAGTGGTGACTGGGACCTTAAAAGCCTGCCAGTGACCATCTAAAATACATCCACTGGTCCCACGCCAGCTGGAGCAAAGGGGAATGAAGACCAAAGACTTGTGGGAAAGATTAGTCTAAAGGATTTATGGTCCACAACTGCCACAACCTCCAGCAGACTGAGCCCAGAAAAACTAGACTGGGCCCAGCTACCGCCACCAACTGTTCTGGCAGGAATCATAACAGAGGGTCCTTGACAAAGTGGGAGAAAAATACAGAATAAAATTCACGTTAAGCAAAAGACCAGGTTTAGTGGTCTGATAGAATCTGAAAGAACCCCAAGGCTATTGTCCTCAGACATTCCTTTAACTCTGTATCAGAATCACTCCTGAAGCTGACTCTTCAGTCAAAGATTAGACAGATCTCTAGGATAACAATAACACAGGTGAAGGACGTGCTTCATAGTTGAATCATGTATACGAGACTAATGGGCATACCAGCCCAAGAGCAAAGACAAGAAGACAGGAAGGGACAGGAAAACGGGATGACTGGAAACAGAGAATCTGGGGTGAAGCACAGGACTGTATTGGCACGTTATAGGGTTGGCAACCAATGTCACATAAAAATTTCAGTATTAACTGTTTAGTGAGAAATTAATTTGTTCTATACATTTGCACCTAAATCACACAAAAAAAGAATTTTTTGCATCTATGTCCATGAGGCAGATTACGCTATAATGTTGTTGTAATGTTTTTGTTTGGTCTTCATATAGGTATAATGCTGTCCTCATAAAATGAACTCAGAAGTATTTTCTGATCTTCTGTATTCCAGAAGAGTTTGTAGAGAACTGGCATTATTTCTTCTTTTAGGGTTTTTTATAGTTACCTAGTAAAGCCCAAAGTTTTCTTCCTCACAAGGGTTTTAACTACAAATTCAATTTCTTTAACAGATGAGATAGTCGGTTTATCTATTTCTTTGTGACTGAGCTTTGGTAGGTTGTGTCTTTCAGCACAATTATCCATTTCACCTAAGTTGTAAGATTTACGAGTGCAGAATTTTTCAAAAGGTTTCATTATGATCACCTTAATGTCTGTATGAAATTGTGTTGTTGTCAAGAGCCGTCAAGTCAGTTCCAACTCACAGCAACCCTATGTACAACAGAACAAAACACTGCATGGGCCTGTGCCATGCCCACAATGGTAGCCCATTGTTGCAGCCACTGTGTCAGTCCATCTCATTGAAGGTCTTCCTCTTTTCCACTGACTCTCTACTTTACCAAGCATGATGTCTTTCTCCAGCGACTGATCAATGAACAACTGATGGGCTGTTCTGCAATCAATCCCTGGCTTTGTTCTGACTGATGATATTGAACTTTTCCATTGTCTCTTTCCACAGATGTAGTCAATTTGACTTCTGTGTACTCTATCTAGTGAAATCCATGTGTAAAGTTACTGTTTACGTTGATGGGAAAAAGCATTTGCAATGAAGAAGTCTTGCAAAATTCTACCATGCACCATTTCTATCTCCAAGGTCATATTTTCTAACTACTGATTCTTCTTTGTTTCAGACTTTCTCATTCCAATCACCAGTAATTATCAATGCATCCTGATTGCATGTTTGATCAATTTCAGACTACAGAAGATGGTAAAAATCTTTGATTTTTTCATCTCTGGCCCGAGTGGCTTGTGAGTAAATTTGAATCATAGTAGTATTAACTAACCTTCCCCAGTCACCTTTTGAGCGCCTTCTGACTTAGGGGGCTCATCTACCAGCACTGTATTAGACAGTGTTCCACTACTATTCACAAGGTTTCCACTGGCTGATTCTTTTCAGAAGTAGACTTCCAGGTCCTTTTTCCTGGTCCATCATAGTCTAGAAGCTCAGCTGGAACTAGTCCGTACAGGGTGACCCTGATATGTGTTAGTACTGGCAGCATAGCTACCAGCATCACAGCAACATGCAAGCCCCTACGTTATGACAAACTGACAGACACATAGAGGAAGAATATGTAGTGAGGTCCTTTCTTTCTGTCCTAATATTTTTGTTTTGGATATTTTCTTCTCTTTTGTCCCCCTTGATTATTCTGACTAAAGGTTTACACACAAGGTCTAACAATTAAGTCTGCAAATTTCATTATTCTAAGTACTGCATGTCTCATTGCTGAATACGAGCAAGGTCACTTTTGAAGTACTCCTTTTAGGAAGCTATGCACTGATGGCAGCACCAAGCCCACCCTTTAAAGCAAATGTGGAACTCTTTCTGGAATGGCCATTGCACACAGTGGCAATATGGCAAGTTTGCAACTTAGTTGTAGGGTTGTCTGTGACGGAGTTTTTAGACAGTAAAGAAATAACTGCATTGGAACACCCTCCCTACTCACCTGATCTGGTTTCCAATGACCTTTTTCTTCACCTGAAGATAAAGGCAATATTGAAAGGAAGACATTTTGATGACATTCAGGACATCGGGGGTAAGACAATGACAGTTCTGATGGCCATTCTGGAAAAAGTTCCCAAATTGCTTTGAAGCATGGACCAGGGGCTGGTATCAGTACATAGCTTCCCTAGGGGAGTACTTCGAAGGTGACTGTAGTAATATTCAGCGATGAGGTCTGTAGCAGTTAGAATAACGGCGTATGCAGACTTAATTTCAGACCTCATATATAAAAGGGAGGGTAGCAAAGTGATGGAGAAGAAAAGATGCAATTGGAATGTTTTAAAGAGGGATATATGGTTATCTGAATGTACTGTGAGTATTGAATACTTCTACATATGCTGTAAATTACATTGCTACTGAGTCAAATCTGACACATAGTGACTCTATAGGACAGAGTAGAACTGCCCCACAAGGTTTCCAAGGAACAACTCGTGGACTTGAACTGCCAATCTTTTGGTTAGGAGCCAAACACTTAAGCACTACACCACCAGTGTTGTGTAGTAGATGTATCTGTACAGTAAAAATCAACATTGAATATTATAGATTATGGAGAAAGTGTTACTCTGCCTTTGCCAGTACTTGATTGGATATGCCATAAGGGAAACTAGGAGTTGCCTAAGGAAAATACATTCTACTGGTTTGAATACAGTAGCCCTGTGTACAGAGTACACAACCTCAGCCCTACCCAGACTTGCATTTGACAAGACATTCAGAAGCACCCAGAAGTGTTGTAAGAAGAGAATATTTGCATTTGAAAGAAGTACCAAAGGAAAAATTGTGACTGTTTCACTTTTCAAATTTCAAGCAACCAGTTTTCTGTTGGATGCATCAAAGAAGAAAATGTCAGTGTCCATCAGATGAAGCTTTCTTCCAGGACTGGAAGTTAAAGGAAGTCAGTGAGTGGACAGCTTGGTCTGTTCACTTGTGGTGACCTTCTGGCTCCACTCAGTGAGTGGAAGTGGGGAAAATGCAGCCAAAAAAAAATGATGGCTAAGTGTGGACATGTTCCTTTGGCACCCATTGACCCAGCCCACGGGGGTTAGGGATTGAAAGAGTGCAAAGAAGTCACTGGAAGTGCCGGGAGGTGTGCATGAACTCTCAAACCTGAGACTGCTATCTACTGGGATCTAGCTTTAATGGCTAGGGATGATGGGACCAGACCCTGGCTGAACGGAAAAAAAAAAGATGTTTGGCCCCACGAGGTGATACAGATTGCTACAGTTTGATGGCTTCCTCTGGACTGCACTTTGCTTGTGGATGCAGATGCTACAAGTTCCAGCCAAAACAGACCTCATCACCACCAATGAAGAAGAAATCAGCAAGAATCACCTACAGGAGATGGTGCAGTGGGTTTCCTTGTCCATAGGGGAAGAAAGTTGAGTGCCTTTGGGCAGAGACCAGGGCCAGGGAAAGGCATGCCTTTAAGTCCAGCTGGGAAAATGCTGTCCTGATAAAAGTGAAACAGGAGAGAAGCTTTAGACACCCTGATTTTAAAAAAGGGAAGTTAGAGTAGACAGCCAAGATTTAATTCTTTTTATAGATAGACATCTTTTACTTGTCTTTTCTCCAGTTTCAAAAATTCTTGGCTTTCTTCACCTAGACTATGGCCAAAAAAATAAACAAACCCCACTGCTGTTGAGTCAGGTCAACTCATAGCAACTCTATGGCAGGAAGTCACAAATTAATGGACAGGAGCCACTGCAATAGTAATCTTTGCAGCTTTTGCAGCTTTCTTTAGGTACATCAAACAGAAATGCCATGCAGTTCAGGCACTGGAGAATCCAGGAGTGGACCTCAGCCTTTGATGTGCATATATAGCCCCTGAGGCCTGCTCCAACTCCTGAGGTCCTTCTTGAACAGGGGCCCCACCAAACCACCCCCATTATACTCCAGACCCTGCACTCCCTGTGGTATGGTGGCACGTGCCTTCCCTGAATAATTCCTGGTTATGTCTGTCCAATTTGGACAGACATGGAGATTCAAATATGCAGTCTGTCCCTGTGTTTACCTGCAAGCAAACATGGTTAATAAAGCCTTTGATCATTCACTCAAATAATTGTCTCAAAGATTGGCTTTTGGGGGTGGGCCGATAACAAGAATTCAGAAGCTTCGTCTGGTAACAAAAGAACTACATCCTTGAGTGTTCCTGAGTCTGAACTGTAACCTATTACTTCCTTAATAAACCCAGTAATAAAGAGTATTGTCTGTGGCCATTGCAAAGAATTATCAAATCCAGAAGAGAAGCAGAGAATGCATGAGTGAGATGGTTGGTATCAGAATTGGTAAAAGATGGCAGGGAGAGGAGGTATTTCTGAATCACATTTCACAGCAATCAGCCTTGAGTTGTTGATCTTGATTCTCCTTCCACCTTGTGAAGAGAGAGGTCAGACACTGCCTCCACTTCATTGTCAATAGCAATAAAAGCCTTTAATGCTATAAATTTACTGTTAAGGACTGCTTTAGCTGCCTACCACTAATTTTGATATGTTGTTTTTCCACTTTCATGTATTTCAAAATTGCTTCTAATTTCTCTAGTGATTTCCAATTTGACATTCTTTAGAGGTTTGCTCTTTACTTTCCAAAGATTTGAGTTATGCTTTCTTCATGTAAAATACAAAAAAAAAAAAAAAAACAAGAACATTATAGGTCTGTATGCAAAAGATTTTTTACAATAGAAAAGGAAAATATTTTCAACATGATACACCATATGCGTCAGAGTAAAATTGTGCTTCACAGGGTTTTTAATGGCTGATTTGGACTTGAGTCTTCAATCTTTTGGTTAGTAGCCACACATATTAACTATTTCCACCACTCAGGATCCCTCTAAAAGACAACACAGGACAATATTGTGAGACCCTTGGGGTAAAGAATGATTTTATTAAAAAATAATAAAAGGCACTAACTATAAAAAAAGATTGACAAAGAGGACTACCTTAAAAAATATAACATCAGTCATAAAAGACACTATTAAGAGTAAAAAGGCAAGTCACAATGTGCAAGAAGACATATGCACCACATAACATAAAGACTAGCCCAAAATAAAGACCTGTTGTAACCAGAATATTTAAAGAACTTCTATAAGTCAATAAAAAGCAATTTAACAGAAAATGAACAAGAGGAATAAGCAGGCATTTTACCAAAAAGATTGTATCTAAACAGTCAGTAAATATATGAAAAGACACTCAGTCTGATTAGTTACCAGAGAAATTCAGAGAAATGAGATACCACTAGACACCAACCAGAATGGCTAAATCAAAAGACTGTCACAATTAAGTGATAGTAAAAATGGGAAGAAATTAGAGCTCTCATACACTGTGGATGTATAAATTAAAATGTTTTAAAAATCTCTTTGACAATACCCATTATGTTAGAATACAAGCATGCCTTACAAACCATCAAATTTATTCCAAGGTATATACTCAGCAGACTTGTATACATGTAGAGAACAAAAGGTAGATACGAAAAAGCTAAAAATTCATAGTGACGTTAGACGTAATCGCCACTCAGAAATTGAAAGGAACAAACTACCAGCACACGTACCTACATGAATGACTTTCAAAAACATTACGCTGAGTAGAAGACACAAAAGATTAGATGCATAAATTCCCATGTATTTGAAATTCAGAAATATACACCTCTATACACTAATCTCTTGCACAGCATGTGAAATACTCATAGTTCACTTCCATTCTTTCCTTCTCTCATAGTTTTTTGATCAGAGAAAATGCTTTGTACTATCTCAATGTTTGGAATTTTACTAAGGATTACTTTGTGGTCTAAGAGGTGGTAAGTTCTGGAGAATGTTCTATGTATATTTAAAAACAGTGTTTACTTAGCTGTTATTTGGTAGAGTGTTCTATATGTGTCTCTGAGGTCAATTAGTTAATTGTGGCCGTAAGATCTTCTGTATCTTTGCAGTGTTTCTTTCTAGATGTTTTGTCCTTTACTGAGCGTGGTGTGTTGAAGTCTCCTACTAGTAATGCGGAACCATCAATTTTTCTTTTCAGTGCTGTTAGAGTTTCTTTCGTGTATTTTGAAGCCCATGTTATTGGGTGGAGAGATATGCATTATGGTTACGACATCAAGTGGACCATCTCTTTAATCATTATATAATGTTCTTCCTTGTCTTTTATGATGAATTTTGCATTAAAGTCTGTTTTATCTGAGGTTATTATTGCTATTCTTGTTCTTTCTCGGTTACTGTACACTTCATATATGTTTTTCCTCTCTGATTTTTAATGTATTTATGTTGTCTCTAAATTGTGTCTCTTAAAGACGGCACATTGATGGGTTTGTTTGTTTGTTTGTTTGTCTGTATTTTTGTTTGTTTTTACCTGTTTTGTCACTCTGTGTCTCTTTACAGGTGCATTTAAGCCACTTACATTCAGTGCAATTATCAGTAAGTGTCCGTATCTTGCTATCCTTTTGCTGTGCCTTTTTCTGTGGTGACAACATTTTCACTGTTCCTCTGACTCTCCTGTGCTTAATGCCTTTCCTTGGGAAATTTCTCTTTCTTTCATTATTGTAGATTTTGGATTAACTGAGATTTGTGGTTTTATTCTTGTATTGATGATTAGGTTTGTTAACTTTCATTGTGATTACCTTAAAATTTACCCTTACCTTCCTAACTGTGAACCAGGCTTTTATTACTCAAGATCTCCTTGACTTCCTGTGATTACAAAGGTTGTGTGTCAATTTGGCTTGGTCGTGATTCTCAGTGGTTTGGTAGTTATGTAGTTTGACAATTGTATAACAATATGATCACCTCCATGATGAAATTTGATATAATGTGATCACCTCCATGATGGGCTCTTCATGAGTAGCCAATACGTTAAAGGGAATTTCCTTGGAGGTGTGGCCCACATGCAAAATGGGTAGACATGCTGGCAAGGCTCAAGAGCTTTAGCTCGTGCTGTATCCTATAGCTGGATCCCTTTCATCTAAAGTATGGTTCTTGGGACTTGAACTGGAAGTTTACCTGCAGTCTTGCTTGCTAATCTTGGGATTCATTAGTATTCCCAGTCTCTGAGTTAGAGCCCTGATATCTGACTTTCCAGTCTTTGAATGGCCAGCTCCTGCAACTATGTCAATCAGGAGAAGCCTCCCACCTGATCCAAGCACTTGGGACATTCTAGCCTCTACAACAAGGTGAGTCATTTGCTTAATATAAATCTCTATATATACTTGGAAAACTGGTGGTGTAGTGGTTAAATGCCATGGCTTCTAACCAAAAGGTCAGTAGTTCAAATCTACCAGGTGCTCCTTGGGAACCCTATGGGGATGTTCTACTTTGTCCTATAGTGTCACTATGAGTCAGAATTGATCAACAGTAATGAGTTAGATTTTCATATATAGATATATATATAAACCCAAACCCACTGCTGTCAAGTTGATTCTGACTCATAGTGACCCTACAGACCAGGTAGAACTGCTCCATAGTTTCCAAAGGGTGCCTGGCACATTGAAATTGCCGACATTTGCTTAGCAGCCATAGCACTTAACCCTTACACCACTAGGATTTCCGTACACACACACGCGTGGTCTGACTACTCAGTTCATGAACTCATCCTAGAAAAAGTGCAACATACCTTCTTGCTGAATATCACTGTGGTCACCTTTGAAGTAGTCCTCTTGGAAAGCTATCTACCAACACCAGCACCTAGTCCACCTTTCAAAGCAATTTTGGACTTCTTTTTCTGGAATGGGCATTCAGAGCTGTTGTTGTATTACCCTTGATGTCCTGCATGTCATCAAAATGTCCTCCTTTGAATATTTCCTTTATCTTCAGGTAAAGGAAAAAGTCATTGGGGGCCAGATCAGGTGAGTAGGTAGGGTGTTCCAGTATAGATGTTTGTTTACTGGCTGAAAACTCCCTTGGGGACAGTGCCATGTGAGCTAGTGCATTGTTATGATGCAGTAGACACGAGTTGTTGGTGAAAAGTTCATTTTCATCTTTTTCATGCAGTCTTTTTAGTACTTTCAATTTTTACTTGGTACAAATTCATAACAGACAATCCTTCTGATATCAAAAGAGGTTAGCAACATCATTTTGACTTTTAATTTGGACTGACAGAACTTTTTTGGCCATGGAGGATTGACTGACTTCCATTGCGGACTTTGAGGCTTTGCTTCAGGGTTGCATTTTTTACACTCAAATTTCTTTATCAATGATAACACAGCTTGTAACATGATCTCACCTCTCCAAAAGCCTTAGAAAACTCCTTTGCTTTTGTTCATTGGTGAGCTACTTCCGTACTATTTTCGTTCATGACTTTCTCACGCCAAGATTTTCAGTTAAGATTTTTCAGTTTCTCTATTGATGTTTACTTGGTCTACTATGCTTTTCACAGTCAGCTGACAATTTTGACACACAATTTGATGAATTTTTGCAATGTTTCTGTCAGTTCTGCTTGTTACTGTCCACCCTGACCTCTCTTCATCAGTGACACTTTCTCTCCCCTCAGAAAAATGTTTAATCCATTTGTACATTTTCCTTTTCTTCATGGCAGTCTCCCCATAAACTTGCCTTTGATTTCACTTCCACTCTTGCCAAGTTTAACAAGAAATTTAATCTTTGTTCATTGCTCTAAGGCAAGCTCCAGCATTCTCACAACAGCACAAAAATATGCAGCAACAATAATGAATGCCACTCAGCAAGACATTGCCACACATCTACATAGACACAACTGTGAGACACTGATATACCAAGGTATGAAACTTTACTGTGTTATTTGTACAGTGCTGCCAATGTAAGCGTGTAGTGGCAAGTTTCAAACTTAAGAGTCAGAATTTGTGTGTGTGTGTGTGTGTGTGTGTGTGTGTGTGTGTGTGTGTGTGTGTGTGTGCGTGTACGTGCACGCATGCTTTGGAAGCCTGGGTAGCATAACAGTTAAGTGCTGCATCTGCTAACCAAAAGATTTGAATCCACCACACTCTTCTTGGAAACTCTGGAGCAGTTCTACTCTGTCCCATAGGGTCCCTGTGAGTTGGAATTGACTTTATGGCAGTGGGTTTGGTTTGGTTTTATACATATGTTTTACTTCTCTAGAGAACCCAGTGTAAAACACTTCCTCTCTGTGAATGTGCCATATCTATATGTTGTCTTCCCCCTTTCAATGTTCTGACATTTTTGTCTTTTGCAGATTAACATCTGTAACTTCCTATGTCTTTTGATTTTATTTTATCCTTGAGAGTTCATTACCTGGGTCAGTATTTCACTGATACTGACCTGTGTCCTAAATTCAGGTTGTTGTCTGATGTTGTTGGTTCTCTAACTAATGGACTCCTTTTAATAATTATCGTAAGTTTGGCATGTTTTTTACAAATTCCCTTAATTTATGTCTATCTGGAAGTGTTCTGATTTCACCACCATATTTGAGAGAGCTTGTAGGATATATTCATATTATTCTTGACTACTGATTTTTTATTTCCAGATTTTATATATATATCTTCTCATTGCCTTCTTGGATGCATGGTTTCATCTGAGTAATCAAAGTTTCGTCTTACTGATTCCCCTTCGTATGTGACTTTTTGCTTTTCTCAAGTTGTTTTCAGTAGCCCACCTTTGGTCTTGGCAAATGTGATTATTGTATGACTTGGTGATTTGAGGGCAGGGTCTATCCTATATGGTGGGAACCCTAGTGCTGTAGTGGTTAAGTGCTACAGCTGCTAAACAAAAGGTTGGCAGTTCAAACCCACCAAGTGTTCCTTGGAAACTCTATAAGGCAGTTCTACTCTGTCCTACAGATTCACCATGAGTTGGCATCAACTCAGTGGGACTGGGTCTGGTTTTGGTTTTATCCAAATGGGGTTGCTAAGCTACTTGAATGATCAGATTCTCATTCTTCATGATACTACAAAACTTTTCTATCCACAAAATCCTCAGTGATCCTGTCTGTGTGTTCAACTTTCTCCCCCTGTTCTGCAATTCCAATCCCACACAAATTTGTGTTTCTCTTTGCATCTCACATAGTTCTTAAGTTTTCTTCATTCTTTTCTCTGATTTTTCCTCAAAGTGGGATCCATGGGTTTGTCTTAAATCTGGTTGACTCCATTTTCCATTCTTACAAATTTCATCCTAAAGTTTTCCATTGTGTTGTCCATTTCTGAAATTTTGTTGTTTGTCTTTTGGATTCCCAATTACTGTCTTTGTATGGTTTCTAAATGTTTATTTATTTGAACATTTTGTTCCTGTATTGTTTTCCTGAATTCTTTTATTGTTTTGTCTATGTTTTCATTGATTTTGGCAATTTTTTGGTTACTTTTGTTGGTGTTTTCCATGATTTTTCCACATTTTCCTTGATCCCTTTCCTAATCTCTTAGAAAACCCTAAACACAAGGACTGACAATTCAATTAGCCAACTCACCCGACAAAAAGTGCAACATACCTCCTTGCTGAATATCACTATGATCACCTTCGAAGTACTACCCTTGGGAAGCTGTGCACTGATGCCACAGCCTAGTCCGCCCGTCAAAGTGAATTTTGGAACTTGTCATGGATCAAATTGTATCCCCCTCCAAAAGAAGTGTAGCCATGTGGCTGGGCCATGATTCCCAGTATCTTGTGACTGTCCTCCATTTTGTGTTTTTTTCCTGTGCTGTATGTTAAAGTATTAAGTTGGGACTGTAAATCTCTTTATAAGACCACCTCCCTGCTCCACTGTAAAGGGAGTTTCCCTGGACTATGGCTTGCCCCACCCTTAATTTTTCAGCCTGCAAGAGATAAAAGGAAAGAGAAGCAAGCAGAGAATGGGGAATCTCACACCATCAAGAAAGCTGCACTGGGAGAAGAGCACATCCTTCAGACCTGGGGTTCCTACACCAAGATGCTCCCAGGGCAAAGACTGATGCAATACCAGACTTTCCTCCAGAGCCAACAAGGGGTAAAGCCTTCCCCTGGAGCAGACATCCTGAATATGAACTTGTAGCCTACCAGACTGTGTAAGAATAAACCTTCCTTTGTTAAAGCCATCTCCTCTGTGGTATTTCTGTTAGAGCAGCCCTACCTGACTAAAACAGAACTCTTTTCTGGAATGGCCATCAGAGTTGTCATTGTGTTACCCTTGATGTCCTGAATGTCATCAAAATGTCTTCCTTTCAATATTTCCTTTATCTTTAGGTAAAGAGAAAAGTCTTGGTGAGCTAGATCAGGTGAGTAGGGAGTGTGTTCCAATACAGTCATTTGTTTACTGGCTAAAAACTCCCTCACAGACAACTATACAATTAAGCTCACAAACTTTCCTCAAGGCCACTGTGCACAATGGCCATCCCAGAAAAAGTTCCAAAATTGCTTTGAAGAGTGGACTAGGTGCTGGCATCAGTGCATAGCTTCCCAAGGAGAGTGTCTTAAAGGTAAGTGTAGTGATATTCAGCAATGAGGTAATTAAGATCATCATATGAGAACAAAAGGTCAACAATCATTCTAAAGTAAAGATGAGAAGATAAGGGGGCAGGAAAACTAGAGCATGGAAAACAGAACAACTGGAACACTGTTATAGAGAATGACACATTGTAAAAATTGTAACTAATGTCATTTTAAAAACCTGTACAGAAATTATCAAAGGGTGCCTAAATTTGCTGTGTAAAATTTTACCAAAAACACAAGAAAATATTACATTAAAAACTCATGATCCTATTCTGTAGCATAGATTTGAGTATAACAATTTATGAATGAATAATGTTTCAGCCCCACAGGCCTTGCAACTCTGTTGAGTTGTGTGGTTGTGTCTACAGAATGAAATGAAGTCAAAGTGATGTATACCTCTTTCAGGCCTGGTCCATAAAAACTTTGCATGGGATCCTCTACCCTCTATGTTCTTCCAGCTGAATGTCAACACCTGGAGCAAGCTTGGTAACCATATATTGAAAGACTCTGAGACTCCATTAGCTTCACAGCATGAAACATAGTGCCTCTTGTGCCCAGCATCAAATGGATTTTACATAAGCAAGAAAAGGTATTTGTTGTATTACATTTCAGTTTATTTGTTATACTCACTAATGTACCATAAGTAACACGTAGAGAATATTAAATTAGAAAACCTTGAAAAAGAAAAACTACAATACAATAAAAAAATAATTTTAGAAAACTACACGAATACTCTGTTTCTGTAAATACAGAGAGAATTCTTTGCGAAACTAAGTGGAAAGTAGTCATTATTAATCAATACATGAAATACAGATAAAAGAATAGACTTGAAAGGAAATACAAATAGTTCAATTTTTCACATGTTAATATTGAAGCTCTTATAAAACATCAAGCAGAAATGTCCACTGGACAGATGAGAATAAAAATTGGGATCTAAAGAAAGGTCTGGTTTGCACATGGAGATCTGGAAGTCAACAGAATGTACAAAGCACTGAAATGATGGATTTGGAGATACCTAACAAGGAAAACAAGAAGAGGAGCTAAGATTTTTAAATGAAATAACTTTCTTCTCGTTTCCCAGGTAGGGGAAATGAGAAGAGATTACTGAGTCAGATAGTTCAGGATCGCAAGCAGGTTCAGTACTGACCAACTCTAGGACCTTGACAAGTCATCCAAATTCCAGTTTTTCAATCTGTAAAATATTGATAGTATTCCTTTGCATGTAATTTTCACAATGGTAGAATAGGTTATGAAAGTAAACTTTGTTGATAAGTTATAAAATGTTAACAAAGAGAGAGACATTCTTAAAGACTGTTTACTAACCTCTGGCTTCTTTCTTCATGTCTCTCAAAAACCAAACCCGTTGCCATCTAGTCTATCTGACTAATAGTGACCCTACAAGATAGAGTAGAATTGCACCCATAGAGTTTCCAAGGAGAGCCTTGTGGATTCAAACTACTAACATTTCAGTTAGTGACCATAGCATTTAACCACTTAACCACTACACTACCAAGTTTTCCTCCTCACACCTAGGGGAGTCATTTTTAAAATGCTTGAGTCAGATCCGACTCGACGGCACTTGGCAATGTGATGGTTTAGGTTATGTATGAATTTGGCTGTCATGACTCTCAATATTTTGGCAGTTGTTTAATGTTGTGATCACCCCCTTGATGGAAAAATGTCCTGGGTGGTACTAGCAGGGTTGGGGCCTGTGGTGGCTCAGCCTTCAAACTTCATCTCTCTGCCTTACACTACTTCCTTCTTGCTCACTTATGAAAGCTTTTGGTTTTTTTGTGGATCCAGTGGTTGCCTCTGTCTTGTCTTCTGACACCCAATTCCTGGGACTTGAGCTAGCAGTTTACCTGTTGATCCTAGGATCCATTGACCTTCACAGCCTGCAAGTAAGAGCCCTGCTACCCAACCCCTGATCTTGGGTTCTCCACCCTCTGTAGCTGCAAATCAGAAGAAACTTTGCAGCCTTGCCTGCCACCATGAGCTTCGCTAACCTTTGCAGCCTGCAAGTGGGAACCCTGCTCCCTGACCTGCTGACCTTCGGCTCACCAGCTTCTACAGCTGCATGAGTTTTGTATCCTGATCCAGGACTTGGTACATTTCAATCTCTACAATTGTGTGAGCTGTTTGCTCAAAATCAGTCTCTCTCTATATATATACATCTGTACACTTTACCAGTTTTGCTTCTCTGGAGAACCCAGCCTAAGACACCTAGGTATTAGTTAGCTCCCAGGTAAAGACAAAATAAACTAACTAATAAAGGAGCTGTAAAATCCCTTTCAGGTTCATAAGTTACACATAGAAGATGCTGTAGACCAAAAAATAAGTCAGGGGTAAAAAGATTAAGAGAGGGAATGAAGTAAACACACCTGAAAGGACATTAACAGTTTAGCAGAAGAGGTAGGAGAGGTTTAGATTTTAGTCAGTATTGACTTGGAGGAACAGAGTACTGTTTCAAGTAGAGTTTGGTTTAAAAAAAACAACATATAATAAAGTAGTGATTTAATAACAGGAGGCAGAAAGATCACTTAAAACTTTTAAAACTATGTTCCTGCAGGATCATCTGGGAATGGCAAAGAAGAAAGACTTTGCAGGAGGTAACCAAGAGCCACTTCTTAGTTCAAAAGATAGGTCCACTTCATCCCTCTTACTTACTAGATAATTCTGTAGTATTTCATTTTAACAGAGTGTTCCATTCTTCTAAAAATCAGTTTGAAATAATATTGCAATGTAAGTATCTCTACTGGATAAAATTACATAAAACTTTCAAGTGTCACCATCAAAGAGAGAAGAGAAATGTGATTTTATGACAGACCATTCCCAGGGCTCCCTTTATGTCTCTGTTCCTTAGACTGTAGATGAAGGGATTCAGCATGGGAGTCACAACAGTGTACATCATAGCCATGACAGTCTCCTTAACAGTAGAATTATTAGCTGATGGGCATAAATAGAGACCAATTACAGTCCCATAGAACAATGACACCACGGAAAGGTGGGAGCCACAGGTAGAGAAAGCTTTATGGATGCCCCTGGCAGAAGGAACCCTGAGGATGGAGGAAATGATTCGTACATATGAAATGATGATGAGTAAGAAAGGAATGACAAGAACGAGCCCTCCCGTGATAAATATCACTAACTCATTAATTTGAGTGTCACAGCAGGCCAGCTTCAACAGAGCAGACATATCACAGAAGAAGTGGGGAATCACATTGTCTGCACAAAAACATAACCTGGCCATAAGCAGGGTGTGCAGCATGGCATGAAACGTGGTCAGCACCCAGGACAGCACCACCAGGGAGAAACAGAGCTGCGGCTTCATCATGGTGGTGTAGTGTAAGGGGAAGCAGATGGCCACATAGCGGTCATAGGCCATAGCCACAAGCAGGAAGCTCTCCAGGTCTGAAAAAAACAGGAAGAAGTACATCTGGGCCAGGCACCCTGCATAAGAGATGGATGGGACTTGGCTCTGCATGTTTTGCAGCAGTTTGGGCATTGTGACAGAGGAGAAGCAGAGGTCAGAGAAGGACAAGTTGCTGAGAAACAAATACATGGGACTGTGGAGGTGGAAGTCCACGTGAATGAGAATGATGATGAGCACATTCCCCAGGACAGTGGTGAGATACATGGCCAGGAACAGGGCATAGAACAGATTTTGCTGCTCTGGTTCAATGGGCAGGCCCAGGAGAAGGAAGTCTGAGATGCCAGTTTGATTCTTTCTTTTCATGATCCGTCTCTTGTATCTTTAGTAGGAAACAACAGCATCCATTAAGAACCTGAACAAACATGTTAGGTGTTCCACAACAACACTTATTTTACCCTCATCACCCACAACAGTAACAATCTCTATAATCAGAAATGTGCCAGATCATGAAATCCAAGGCACTCTTCAGACTTACTTTCTTCATTTCTCCTTACCGTAAAACTGTATCACCTCTTCTCTCTTTTCTCAAACTCCCATCTCTTAGCTTCTGTGTGCTCACGTTGGTTTTGCTGCCACCTTCCTGGCTATTTATTTTCAGTAATGATGATCAGCTTCTCCTCTAACAGTGCCTTATATGTTGGTATATCCTAGAGCTTTGTCTTAGTCATCTACTGCTACTATAACAGAAATACAAAAAAAAAAGGATGGCTTTTAAAAGCAAAATTTTATTCTGTTTCAGTCCAGTAGGCTACAAGTCTAAATTCAGGGCAACAGCTTGAGAGGGAGGCTTTCTTTCTTGACTGAGGAGGAAGTTCTTTGTCTTCAATCTTCCCTTGGATTGGGAGCTTCTGGGACACAGGGACTCCAGATGTTTTCCAAAGGACACACTCTGATCCCAGCACTGTTTCCTTCTTGATGGTATGAGCTCCCCAACTCTCTACTTGCTTCCTTCTCCTTTACATCCCAAGAGATTGCCTCAAGATGCAATACAATCTTATACACCGAGTCCTGCCCCACCAACACAATTGCCACCCATCCTCCCTCATTGACATCATACATCACAGAGGCAGAATTTACAACATATAGGAACATCACACAATACAGTGGATTATGGCCTAGCCAAATGGCTATACACATTTGGCTGTGGGGAGGGAAATAATTCAATCCACGAGAAGCTTTTTCCTAAAATCTGTTTTATTATAATTCTACATCTATTCCTATGGCATGAATTATTGTCTACATCTCATGGGTAGACCTCTATATCACCTTCAGAACTGTAATTAAGTTCAGTTGATCTCAAACTAAACACATAATCTCACTCTGTGCCTCTCCAATCCTCTCCAGTCTCTTATATCTCAGTAAAAGGTAACCAGGTAATCAAGCAGAAACTTGAGAGTTGCCTTTCATTCCTTACTTTGTGTCACCATCCACATCCACACTATCATCAAGCCCTACAAATTCTGCCGCTTAATTCTCTTTCTAATGTATCCACTCCTTATCCTAATTACCACTATCCTAGACCCGGCTAATATTACACCCTGTCTGGACTACTGAGACAGTCCATAAAAGAACATCTCCCAGCTCCTAGGCTCACTCTCCTCCAATCCCTTCACTCATGCTGTGGCATTCTAAGATGAAAATATGATCATCTCTCCCTCCTGCTTAAATTCTTTCGCAGCTTCTCATTGTTCTTAAGATAAAGCCAAATTCCTTTTGAGGGAACAATAAGTGGTTCATGACCTGACTCTTGCTTATTTCCATAGCCACATCTGGCCACAACTGACACTTATACTCGACTCTTCAGCAACACTGGACTTAAAAATCACCATTTCTTGCCTCAAGTCTTTTACAGTTGCTCTTTGTCCTCTGTAGCACCCTCTTCCTTCTGCTCCCTCTTCCTTTGGCTGAATCCTGCTTTTGCTTCAGGTATAAAATTACATGTCACTTACACAAATAAATCTTCCCTGTCTATCAGACTAGGTCAGAACTCACTGCTCTGTTTCCTCAGCATCCTGTACTTGTACCCAGGGCCCTCCATGCATTTGGAATCACTATAGCTTTTTTCCCTACAAGGCTGTAAACTCCATGCAAGAAAGGTCTGCCTTCTTGGATGCTGCACCAGCAACACCTGGCATGTAGCCAGTGTTTCACAAATGTCTATTAGCTGTCAATTGACATTCCTCCAACTTTAAACCAAAAAAACCCGAACCCACTGCCGTTGAGTCGATTCTGACTCATAGCAGCCCTACAGGACAGAGTAGAACTGCCCCATAGAGTTCCTAAGAAGCACCTGGCAGATTTGAACTGCTGACCTTTTTAAAGACATCAAAAACTGCTATTAAGTTATAATAACCACTAGTAAATGCTGCCAGAAGAAGAACTCACTTAACACTTGCTTTTGACATTTCATTATCTAATTCCTGGATGTAACTTGAAACCCGTTGCCGTCAAGTCTATGCTAACTCATAGAGACCCCACAGAACAGAGTAGAACTGTCTCATAGGGTTTCCAGTGAGTAGCTGGTGGATTTAAACTGCTAAACTTTTCGTTAGCAATGCTTTATCACTGAACCACCAGAGCTCCATGTAACTTAAGACCCATGAAAAATATTAGACTACCTCATCACACCATTCTTTATCCTAAAACAGACAACATAGTATGCACAAGCCTGTTGTCACTTCACTCCTGTGCTGATAACCACATGATCCAGTTGTACTGATGTGAAAAAAACAAGTCTGAAAGGGAGGGTTAGCAATACAAAAGAAGGACTAAAGATGATTTCTACCCAGGAGACCTAGCTCCAGTCCTTCTCTAGATATCTACACCCCAGTATGCCTCCAAACAAAGAGAACCAAAGAGTAGCATTAAGGGGTAAGGAAGTTCCTTCTGTACAGAGACATAACTGAGTCCAACTTCTAGAATTTTCACTTGCAGATTCTATTGAACAGGATTTTTACACCCAAGTGTAAATAATGTGCTGATATTGCAGTGGGATGGGGTGGGGGGAAGCATCTGATTTCTTAGAATTTTGTTTCCTTGGCAAATAAGTGGGTCCATTTTTGGTTTCAAGAGTCTCATTAGGAATTACAAACCAGAAATATACTACCACCAATAAGACATATTAGCCTCAGCTACTCCATTAATGACACCATTCATCTTCTTCATTTCAAAACCCTAAGTTTGGAAGGATCCTAAGAAACTAGTTTATTCACTCTCCCACCCAACTTACCTAGTGTGTCTGAGGGTGTCTACTGGGCCCTAACTGAAAATATTGCTTCCCTTATTCACTACAGGCATGTGGAGTAACAGCTTCGATTGTCATCACTTTTGTCTGTCTGCAGCACCACTTCTTGCAACCCCTGGGCCTAAGGGGCTCTTGATCCCAGAGGAGTCTAGATCCTGGAGGAACTCATTAAAGAGAAAGTAACTACCCAGGACTTCTCTAGAACAAATTGTCTCAGAGGACTGAAGCAGTACATATCCAGTATAGTTTGGGGACAGGGTAGGGTTAAGAGTTCAGCTAAGGGTGCCAGATCATTGCCTGTTTAAGGACCTGACGGTAGCTCTGTATGAAACAGCCCCCATTTGGGGAGGTGAATGAGAAGAGTTAGTCATAAACATAAACAGAGACCAGAATATTAATGCCATAAGATATCTTAGTAGTTTTGAAACTTAAGCTTTATTTTGTGGCCAAAACAAAACGACCGACAGTCTTTAAGCAGATCACCACTGTGAAAAGATACACATTCTTCAAAGATTCCCAAGATAGAAGAATCTCTCATGACAGTCTAATTTCCCATAAACACACGCCAGAGGAGATAACTCTTTAGTTAACAAAGATAAAACTTCTATGACCCAAACATATGCAGATATGTAGAAGGCTGGTGTAGGAGAAAATAATGAATCCTCTCAGATCGTGTTCAATTGGTTCTTCAGACCAGGATAGAAATGGTAACCCAGATTCCCACCTCACTGAGTTACTTCAGGCTCTTTACCTCTCTGGGAAAACCTTAATGGAACCCCACCACTACCATCATCAATCCCACTCACTGTATCTGTCAGATTGCTTCCTAGTGTCCAGTGAGTTGCTATAGGTTTTCATTAACTTTTATTATCGGGCACTGAAGTACTAAGTAGCACCCCAAGATATCAGACATGCTGATTCTTCTTCTCATTGTGAAGAGAAGCTTCATTTCCCCTTGTTAATTTGGATGAAATTTTCCCAGGCTGTAGAGCAATCTCCCTTTTTTTGCCTGTTGTTTCAGTGGCATGAAGAACCCAGAGTTTAGAGTCTATGAGTCACATTTCCTGTGACATTTGTATGTACTCTTAAATAAGAAAGTAAACCAAAAAAGTGTTGCTAAAAATCATAGAAAACTTTATCTAAAAAAATATATCAAAATGTGAAGCTATTGTTTCTCAATATATCCTCCATGTAATTCCATACACTTCTGAAGGTGGTGTTTCTATCTAATTCTCTCCTGAAGAATTCTATACTCTTCAATTTACACCACTTCAAAACAGCAGTTTCAGCATCTTCAAGGGACACAAATTCAAACTGCATTCCTTTTAAACACTCTTTGAGTTTGGGAGTAAAGAAGTCTGGAGGAGAAAAATCAGGGCTGTAGGGTGGATAGGATAAGGTTTCCAATTAAATTATCATATGACAGCTCTTGCTACCCTCGAAGAATGAGCAGAGACATTGTTGTGATAGAAAAAATTACTTGGTACAACTTTCCTAGCCTTTTTTTCACCAATGCAGTTTTAAATTTTCTTAAAACATCTTTATTGAACATTACAACAAAACCAACAAAAATTGAAAGGATTATAACAGTGCTACAAAATACCGTACTCTAAATTTGAAAACCTAGAAGAAATGGACAAATTTCTACAAACACATTGCCACTACCTACACATAATAACACAAAATGATGCTGAAAATCTGAAGAGACCCATAACGAGAGACTGCAAAGTTAAAAAAAAAAGAAGAAGAAGAAGAAGAAAAGAAACTCCAAATAAAAAAAGCCCTGGCCCAAAAGGCTTCACTGGAGAAATGTAGCAAACATTCAGAGAATTTATACCAGCACTACTCAAATCTCAAATTATTTAAGAACACTGGTGTCACGGTTGGAATTGTGTCCCCCCAAAAATGTGTGCAGCCACGTGGCTGTGATATGGTTCTCAGTATCTTGGGACTGTCCTCCATTGTGTGGTTTTGCTAAACTGTATGTTAAAGGATTAGGGTGGGGCTGTGAATTCCTGCTGTGGGGGGAGTTTCCCTGGAGTATGGCTTGCCCCACCCTTAATGCTTTTAGCTTGCAAGGAATAAAAGGAAAAAGAGACAAAGGACAATTTGAGAACCTCGCTACCATCAAGTAAGCAGCACCGGGAGCAGAGCGCGTCCTTCAGACCAGAGGTTCTTGCGTGGACAAAGACTGATACAATACCAGACTTTCCTCCAGGGCCGACAAGGGGAAAGTCTTTCCCTAGAGCTCACACCCTGAATATGGACTTGCAACCTACCGGACTGTGTAAGAATAAATCTTTCTTTGTTAAAGCCATCCACTCTGTGGTATTTCTGTTAGAGCAGCCTAGCTGACTAAAACAACAGGCAAGGAAAAGAAACTTCTAAATTCATTCTGTGAAGCTAACATAACCCTGACATCACAGTAGGCAAAGATATCACACAAAAAAAGAAAGTTACAGGCAAATATTACTCACTAATATAGACACAAAAATTCTCTACAAAATTCTAACATCGTATCAAAAAAATATGCCATGACAATATACCATGACCAAGTAGGATTTATACCAGATATGCAAGATGGTTCAACATTAGGACATCAGTTAATGCAAGCCAGCATGTAAATAAAAGAATCACAAGATCATCTCAGAAAAAGCATTGGGCAAAGTCTAAAACCTATTCCTGATTTAAAAAAAAAAAAAAAACTCATTAAAATGGATATAAAAGCAAAATTCCTCAACATAATAAAGGGCATCTATACAAAACCAACAGCCTGTATCATTCTTCATAGAGAGAAGCTGAAAACTTTCCCACTGAAAACAGGAAAAAGACAAGGATGTCTTTTACCACCACTTCTATTTCACTTTGCACCAGAAGTCGTAACTAAAGTGATAGGGCAAGAAAAATAAAGGGCATACAAATTTGTAATGGTATAGTAAAACCATCCCTATTTGCAGATGGTATGATACTGTACAAAGAAAACCCAGAAGACTCTGCAGGAAAACTACTGCAACTAATAGAAAGATTCATCGGAGTGGCAGGATAAAAGATAAACATACAAAAATCAGTTGGATTCCCACGCACCAACAAAAGGAATGACAAAAGGGAATCATCAAAACAATACCATTTACAACAGCCTCTAAAAAAATAAAATAGTTAAGCTGCCATGATCATCCTGTGTCCTTTGAAAAAATCTATCGAGAATACTCTTTTGGAATCCCCAAAAACAGTCACTGTCACCTTCTGAGTGGTCCTCTCTTGGCTCGTCTTTTGAGTTTTCAACCTTTCTTGAAATGCCTGATCCATGTAAAAACTACTGTTTTATGCATTCCCATAAACTTGCTGCAAATTTTTAGTGATTGGAAGACTTGCACTTGATTTTATGTTAAAAATCTGATATTAACCCTAGCCTTGAAGTTGTTTTCTTCCCATGGCACAAAAAGTATTCTTTTTCTTTCCACTAAGGCAAGTGGATTTGTCTGCAGCTATCCACTGATCACAGAGACATGTTTAAAAACATTTAGTTTGGAACAAACCTCCACATGTATGAACTAGAATCTTAATACCAGTACTTTTCAACTTGCCCTCAAACATATGTATTTTTATACACACATCCTTCTCTGGTTTTGTTTCTCTAGAGAACCTAGCCTAAGATATTTGGTGCTGAGAGTGGTTCTAGACAAACAAAATTGCAAGGATGAGTTTTCAAAATTAGTTCTCAAGTCTGGTCAGACTCAAAGATGTTGATGACTCTGCTTCTAGCAGTAAAGAGGGTACTGGTAATTCATGGAGTGAAGTGGCAATACAGGTATGCAAAATAGTACCACCAACAGATCAGGCGTTGGCGAGAGGTGAGGCTCTGAGTGGTCCCATGTTTTATACTTTTCTACATTTTCATCAGAATGAGAAGTATAACGAAGCTGGTTGGTTGGTCCTACTTTTGACAAAGTGGTGAAAGAAAGAGATGAGCTCAGGGCTTCAGTGTCACAGCTCAAGCACCACATAAACAACCTCAAAGTTGCCACTTGTGCTCTAAAAGAAAGTTTTATTTTTTGTAGCAACAGAGTTGATATTACCAAAAACCAAAGCTACAGTCTTATGTTAGTTAGTTAGTTAGTTAGTTAGTTAGTTAGTTAGTTAGTTAGTTAGTTAGTTAGTTGCCATCAAGTTGGTTCCAATTCATAGCGACTCTATGCACAACAGAACAAAATACTGCTCAGTCTTGCATCATGTCTGCAGTCATTTTCACGCTTAAGCTCATTGTTGCTGACACTGTGTCAATACATCTCATAGAGGTTCTTCCTCTTTCTTGCTGACCCTCTGCTCTACCAAGCATGATGTCCTTCTCCAGGGATTGATCCTTCCTGAAAACATGTCGGAAGTATGTAAGATGCAGTCTTCCCATCTTTGCCTCCAAGGAGCACCTTGGTTGTACTTCTTCCAGAACAGATCCGTTTGTTCTTTTGGCAGTCCATGGTACATTCAACATTATTCTCCAGCACCACAATTCAAAGGCATCAATACTTCTTTTGTCTTTCTTGTTCATTGTCCAGCTTTCACATGCATATAATGCCACTGAAAATGCCATGGCTTGGGTCATGTGCACTTGAGTCTTCAAGGTGACATTTATACTTTTGAATACTTTAAAGAGATCCTTTGCAGCATATGCGTGCAATGCGTCTTTTGATGTCTTGACTGCTGCTTCATGGGCATTGATTGTGGGCGCAAGTAAAATGAAATCCTTGACAACCTCAATCCTTTCTCCATTTATGATGATGCTGTTTTACTGGTCCATTTGTGAGAATTTTTGTTTTCTTGATGTTGAGGTGCAATCTACATTGAAGGCTGTGATTCTTGACCTTCATCAGTAAGCATTTCAAATCTTCTTTACTTCCAGCAAGTAAGGTGGTGTCATCTGTATAACACAGGTTAATGAGTTCTCCTCCAATCCTGATGCCTTGTTCTTCTTTGTTTAATCCAGCTTCTCAAATTATTTGCTTGACATACAGGTTGAAAAAGTATGGTGAAAGAATATGTCTTTACATTTCAACGCCTTAAAGACATCTTTTGCAGCATATATACATATGTATACATGTACATATATGTATACACATGTGTGTGCGTGTGTGTGTGTGTAAGTATATATATAATTGCTTTCCAAAAGATTCCAGGTCATGGAAACCCCATATATTACAGACTAAAAGTGCCCCATACGGCTTTCTTGGCTATAAAGCTTAGCAGAAGCAGATTGTCAGGCCTTTCTTTCTCAGTGAACTTTCTTTCTCACTTTCTAAGTGAGTTCACACTCCAACCTCTAACTTAGTAGATGTGCTTCTTAAAGATCATACCCATTGAAAACCCTGTTGCACAGTTCCACTCTGAAACACATGGGTGTCCAAACTCAATCGCAACTTTTTAGTTTGTTTTTGTCCTAAGTGAGCAAATGGTTTTCTTTATTTAGATGTGGAAGCTTAATCCTTAGAAAGGTGTCTTGCACTCAGAACCTATCAGAGTTGGAAGGATATCTAGACCCAACTCACCAGACCCAACCCCAGCTCAGTACCTCACTTTAGAGATGCATGGAGAGGGCAGGAAGTCGAGTTTTGCCATTGAATCATTCTGACACATGATGCCATTCAGGAACTGAGATGGGGAAGTTGGTCCCAGGTAATGAGCCCCAAACCAGGGAGCTGGTAGTGGCAGAGCTGGGGCTGAATAAGGACCCCCCAGGTTCCTAGATCTGGATTGTGTCCTCACAGCCTTCCATGGAGATGCAGGGAGCAGTCACTGGCACGTGGTAAGAAGTTTCTTCTATTTTCTTACTTTGTGTCCCCAAGAGAATAGTTTGGCCCCTTTGCCCCTTGCTACAAGGGGAAGCAGCATTTTTCCTGTAAAAATAATATGAGGTCTAGATGATGTGTATGGAACACAAATGCTTTCTACTGCAAGTAAAGGACTCAGACTCAGGATCTCTTAAACACACAGGGAACTTACTGGAGGGCTATCAGGGTCTTGGAGTCTCTGGGTGGTGCAAATGGTTAATGTACTCAACTGCTAACCAAAAGGTTGGAAGTTCAAGTCCACCCAGAGGTGCCTTAGAAGAAAGGCCTGTCAATCTATTTCTGAAAAATCAGCCACTGAAAACTCTGTGGAGCACAGCTTTTGTTCTGTATGCTCCCAACAATGATCTTAAATCACATAAGGTACATGTGACTACTATGCTTTCAACATATTTATGTATAAGTATTTAGAAAATTGTCGGGAGCCTTGAAAAACTTCAGGCCCCGAAAAACAGGAAGTTTGGAAAGTCCTTGAAAACGCACATGCGTGGAAGTCCTTGAGAACGCGCATGCGTGGAAGCCACCTGCACGTCACCACCTGCACGTCACTGTTCAGGCATCCTGCCTAACAAATCATAAAACTCCAAGTGCCTTACACCAAGATATCACCCGATTCCTAATCCTTCCCCTTCCTGCTGTGTATATATATATCTGCTGCAAAAAATAAAACCTTTGAGGCTTGATCAGAACTTTGTCTTGCCTCCATTTCTTCGTGTCCTTGTCCCATTATCTTTTCACAGGTTCCTCCCCGGTCACCCCAGCTGATATGCCCCGCGGGCCGGGGCAGAAAATGAACATACAACTATGTCTACCTTTGTGAGGCTCTCTAACTACAGATCACAGAAACTGGTAAGTCATTAGAAAGTTACTCATAAAAGTTCTGAACTTGGACATAGAAGCTCGTTTTCTGGCACTATATCTGACAGTGTTCTGCTGCTATTCATAAAGTTTTCCCTGCTTAATTCTTTTCAGAAGTAGGCTTCCTGGTCTGTCTTAGCCTGGGAGCTCAGCTGAAACGTGTCTACCATGCGTGTCCCTGCTAGTACCTAAATACCAGTGGCATAGCTTCCAGTATCACAGCAACAAACAAGCCTCCACTCTCATAAAAGTGGCTGAATTACAGTGCCAATTGAGTTCCCAACCTCAGAGAGCATCTGAAGTTAAAGAAAGGGCATTAATTGGAAAGAAATGGGATCCTGAAAGTTGGGATGGGGATGTTATGGGCAAATAGCTAGGAAACTGGGGACACGGAGCCCCTAAATTCTTTTGAATCACTCCTGTCAACAGAACCAGCCCTCTCACTCCCATCTGGAGGTTACTTCATGTTTATCTGCTAGGCCACCTTCCCAGTGAAAACATTAGCCCCTCTAAGAGTAGTGTGGGGCAGCATCTGACCTCCTCTAACTTCACAAGGGGAAAGGAGACTGAAGGTCAACAGCTGAAGGCTGATTCTTATGAATGGAGGTCAGACATGCTGCTTCTCTCTGTCATTTCACCAACTGTGACACCAGCTATCCCTCCCACAGCACTCTGTGCTTCTCTGCTGTGTTCAAGTATTCATTGCAATAGCCACACAGAACTCACAGACAGTACTAATGATTATGGGATTTATCAGGGTAGTAACAGGTTACAATTCCAGCTGAGAAACACTGAGGATACAGTTCTTCCATCAGGACAGCCTCTTCCCAGCTGTGCTTACCAGCAAGGCTTTTTTGGTCCCTAAGCCTCTGCTCTTGTCAGGTGTTAAACAAAGCTCTTTTAGCTCTGCCAGTAAGTGCCCAGAGGCACCCCTACTCTGCCAATCAACCTCAGCCTAAAGGCACTCAGCATTCTCACTCCGCTGGCCAAAAAAGCCTACCGGGCCATCTTCTACCAGTCTCCCCTGCAGCCGTTTCTCTGCTACCACTCCTCACCACAATACTGTCTTCACTGCTGCAGCTCTCTCTCCCTCTGACTCCTAGTTCCAGGAGGTTCTAAGCACAAGGACCCCGAGGTCCAAAGGACATGGTCCACTGTTGGTTATTCTTCTTCAGTGCTAATGGGATCCTTTCTTTCCTGCCTCTGGGATGTCTTATTTCAAGGTCAATGAGACAGCAAAACTGACAAATTCCCTTGATGGGCCACAATTACCCCGCTTCCACAATTCTACTCAATCATTTGGATGGGAGTTACAAAGAAAAGTTACACAAAGGGTGATCTGTTACACTGCAGCCCCTTCACCCTGATTTGACGAGATTAACCCAACTGCATCTGAAGAACCTTTGTCTGAGGCGTCACCTGGGGTATCACCTTAGACAGATGCCTTACAAGACGGCTGTTGTGTTCTCAGTACACATCTCACCACTCGTTTTTGCTTCTAGACTTCTTACTAGACTTAAATCTCAGCAAGCTCTAAAATGTGACATGCAAAGCATGAGCCAGAATGTACACTACTCCAAAAGAACTGCTTGACTTTTCTAATACGTACAAACAGAAACCTGAGGAATATGTGTGAGGATAATTATTAAGGATGTCTTATAATGGTGGAAAGGACATAAAGTTCAGTAAGCCTGAGTTTATTGATATAGGCCCACTTACATAGAGATTCTACAATCAATATTTCAGCTTGAGAGGTTGAGAAAAGATCTAATAGTTTGGTTCAGTGAAGCATGGATTATGTGCTGGCCTACACTAAAACATAAGAGGAAGTGCCAGGCTTGCCTTGCTATACTATAGAGGCTTACAGAAACTGGGACATTAGAGTGGATTGAGCAGATTATTAGAGCCACTTACTCAAACATAGACTGCCCAGAAGACGTACCTTTTATCATAACAGTGTGGAACAAATTTGTAAAGGGAATCATGGCATTCATGAAGACAGCCGTTATAGCTATTTCATGTAAATTAGATTTGACGAATTAACACACCTACCTACAATGGGTATGACTGGGCTCTGTAGTGTTAGGAGCCAAGTAGTGGCATTCAATCAACAAAGACAAGGTGGGCTTGTTTCCAGTAATGGACAGCAGAGCCAAAGCAGTAATCAGAATAGTCCGACTTATATGAACTTACGGAAATTGGTTACTTTCCTTTATATGTGCATCAACTACTCTTACTTTCTACATGCATAAAATAGAAGATGTAGATAGGGCTAGCACATTTTCAGTTGTATTCAAGTAAGTTGTATCATGTTATGTGCAAGTATGACTCTATACTTTTTATTTAGAGAGTATGCATGACTTAAGGAGATACATACAGATGTAAGTTGACGAGAGGTGGATGGTAATGGGTAAGTTTGTATGTTAACTTGGCTGGGCCATGATTCTCAGTCATTTGGTGGTTGAGATCCAACAATTAAGTCCACGAACTTAATGGTTCTAAGTGCCACATATCTTACCACTGAATATCACTATGAGCACCTTCGGAGTACTCTCCTTGGAAAGCTATGCACCAATGCCAGTGCCTAGTCCACTCTTCAAAGCAATTCTGGAACTTTTTCTGGAACAGCCATGTGCCCAGTGGCACAGTGGCAAGATGGCGAACTTAATTATATAGTTGTCTGTGAGAGAGTTTCTAGTCAGTAAACAAATAAATGTATTGGAGCGCCCACTCTAGTCTCCTGATCTGGCCTCCAATGACTTTTTTCTTTGCCTGAAGATAAAGGAAATACTAAAGACATTTTGATGACAGTCAGGACATCAAACGTAATATGATGACAGCTCTGATGGCCATTCCTGAAAGAGTTCCAAAACTGCTTTAAAGGGTGGACTAGGAGCTGCTATTGGTGCATAGCTTCCCAAGGGGAGTACTTCTAAGGCGACTGTAGTGATATTTGGCAATGAGGTATGCAGCACTTTTTTAGGATCATTTTGTGAAACTGTCAGACCTTGTATGTAATAATGTAATTTGGCAATAATGTAATGATGCAATCAAGTCCACGTTACAATCTTCTATGTTCAGCCAATCAGTTAAAAGGGAGTTTTCTGATAGGTATGGCCTGCCTGTAGCTTATAGATGTATGTTCCAGCAGGGCTCTCACTCTGGATCCTACATCCAGCTCATCATCATCTGACCTCTTGTCCTTGGGACTGGAGCTACTAAAGCCAGTAGGTGTCCATCATGGGATTCATCAGCCTCTGCCACCTGTGAGCCATCAGTCTGACCTGCTTATCTTGGTTTAATCTGCCCCTGAAACCTTGTGGCTTAGTGGTTAAGTACTATAGCTGCTAATTAAAAGGTTGGCAGTTCAAATCTGCCAGGGACTCCTTGGAAACTCTATGGGGCAGTTGTACTCTGTCTATAGGGCTGCTATGAGTTGGAATCACCTCAGTGGCAATAGGTTTATTTTTTGTTATTTTTTTGGTTTCGTTCATTAACTACCTGAGTCAGGAGAAGCCTCTAGCCTGATGTCTGGCCCATGGACCAGGGACCTGCCAGCCTCTACAATCACATGAGCCTTTTCTTTGATAGAAATCTTCCCCCCCACCCCACCCCCCAGTTCACTGGTTTTGGTTCTCTAGAGAACCCAACCTAAGACAATCCTCTGATGTGGAATGATTAAATTGAATCCAATTTTTGCTATCATAGGTAAGAATATCTTCAAACTTATTATCTTTAGAATTTACTACACCAGGGATTCCATTTTACTTGGATCTGCAATCAACACTTACGGAAGCAGCAGTTAAGAAATCAAAAGATACATTGCATTGGACTAATCTGCTACAGAAGATCTCTTTAAATTGTTAAAAAAGCACAGATGTCACCTTGAAGACTAAGGTGTGCCTGACCCAAGCCATGGTGTTTTCAATTGCCTCATACACAAGTGAAACCGGGCAATAAAGAAGAACGGACACCTCTGCATTATGGTGTCGGGGAAGAATACTGAATATATTATAGACTGCCAAAAGACGTACAGCCAGAATGCTCCTTAGAAGTGATGATGGCTAGACTTGGTCTCACATACTTAGAATATGTTTTCAGGAGGGATCAGTTCCTGGAGAAGGACATCATGTTTAGTGAGAGAGTCAGCAAAAAAAAGGGAGCCCTTCAGTGAGACAAATGCAGTGGCTGCAGCAATAGGCTCAAGCACAACAATGATTGCGAGGATGGCACAGGACAGGGCAGTGTTTCACTCTGTTTTACACACGGTCACTATGCAACAGAAGCCACTTAATGACCCCTAGTAACAATGACAAAGTGAGGTCCTAAAAATGAGATGAAATGAAATGATCATTAGCGTGGCTTTTCTTGCATGTTATCTGTATCATGTGTTTTCTAAAAGCACTGTACAGATGATATCCCATAAATATGTTGATTTTAATACACTCAGCAATGGCTTTAAAAAGAGAAATCTGAAATATGTTTATAAACAAACTTACAAACCTTTACTGAAAGATTTTTTAAATACATAAACAGGCACATCTTATTTCATAGAAGATTTACTCTTGTAAATATGTCCAAACCAAAAAAAAAAACAAACCTGTTGCTGTCGACTCAATTTTGACTCATAACAACACTACAGGACACAGTTAAACTGCCTCATAGGATTACCAAGGAGTGGCTGGTGAATTTGAATTACCAACCTCTCAGTTAGCAGCCTGAGCTCTCAACAACTACTGTACCACCAGGACTCCAAAAATATGTCTACTCTCCCCAAATTAATTTATAAATGTGCACAATCCCAATCAAAACTCCAGCAGAGGTATCTGTAATAGCTAAAAAAATCAATGAAGAGTTCAAAAACTAGCCTGTTTGTATGTTATGTTCTATTATAAAGATGATACTTCAAACTAGTCTATTCAAGACACGGTGTTGGAATAATTAGCCATCTATTTGGGAAACAAAAATAAAGCTTAAACATTTATACCTCACATCCAACACAAAAATAACTTCCAAAAGGATGAAAAAAGCTAAAATATGAATATTACAAAAGAATAGAAAAAAAGACGTAAAAAGCTTCGTGTAAAGTTTAGTTCCAATTTAATTTTTTTTTAGACATTTTCTGGTGGTTCCAACACCATTTACTTAATAAGACAATCTCTTCACCTCTAATTCAAGATGGTACTAAGTTTTCTACATACCTGAGTTTGTTTTTGTACCTTAAATCATTGTATTGGCTTTTCTATTCACAAGCCAGTACCATATTCTGCATTCGTAAATACTTCTTTCTGTTCATTTTAAAATATGTCTATAAATTTTTTGACATTTTTTTCTTTCAAATAATGGAACCTAATTCCCTTCCCCCTAAATATAGGCCAGATTTGTGGCTCACTTCTAGCCAGTATAATGTGGCAAAAGTGATGTTAGGTGACTTCCAAAGGTAGATCACAAAAAAGACAGCTTCCACCTAATTCAGTGTTGGATTACCCACTGTGGGGGAAGCCGACTGACACTAAAGCAGGCCCGTGGAAAGGCCCATGTGGCTAGAAACTGGGGCCTACTGTCGACAGCCAGCACCAACTTGCCAGCCATCTGAGTGATCTAAGATCCTTCCAAGTCACAGCTGCCTCTCCTGAAATCTTGACCCACTAAAATGATGAAAGGCAACATTTACTGGTGTTTTATACCACAGAGACTTGGAGTAACTGATTATGCAGCAAAAGATAACCAATATGTTTAAAGCTTTGTAGTATCTGATAAAACTGTCTTCTTTTCCCTTGTTTTTTTCTTTTTCAGAGTTTTCCTGATAATTCTTTTGTTTTTTATATAACCTTTAGTATCATTTACACAGAGACAATTGTATGACTGGAAATTCATATGAATTACAAATTCATTTGAGAAAAACCAACATCTCTGTGTTGTCTTCTTTGCCAAGAAAACGATGTGTCTTTCCATTTCTCCAAGTCTTCTACACCCTTCAGCAGTATTTTAACTTTCATTCATATTCTCTCCACATTTATGATGTAGTCTTGGAATTTTTTTCCTACTTTAAATGGTACTTTTTATCCATTTTACACAAAAATGATTGTGGGGCATATGTAAATAATACTCACTGGTGATTTTGGCTTACTGAGTTTTCTATTCCATAGTCTTACCAAATTATCTCATTTTTGCAGTAGTTTCTCTACTCAGTCTCTTATATTTTTTCATACATGCAGTTATATCTTCTGCAAATGGTGATAATTATCATACTCAGTTTTTTCTCTTTTGTCTGATGGATCTTCCCAGAATACAAATTTCATAAATTCAGGTATTTTTGTAGCTTTGTTAACCACTTTGTCTGTCTCTAGTACTTAAAATGGTGGCTTAGCACAGAGTAGGTACTCATTAATGATTTGAAGTAATTAAATTAATTGCATAGACTAACAGCTCACTACAATGTTGAATAAGAGTACTTGATAGTGGGCTCCTTGGTTTGTTCCTGAGTTGAGTAGGCGTGCCTCTAGTATTTTTCCATTAAGCCTAACACTGGCTTTTCAGACGGCTCAGTTTTCTACTATACTGACGATTTTTAACTGACATGGTTAGATTTTGGTAAACACATCATTATTATAAAAACAATAAAATACTTTAAAAAAACTTGCCACACTTAAAGGAGTTTAAATATTTTAATTCAAGAGTAAAACACAGAAATTAGTAGCTGTAAAATCATGGAAATCATAATTAAAACAATAACAAGAAAGTAGTTTAACTTTTGCTATTCAAACTTCCTTCATCATTATTTAAATTTCATTCATTACACTAGTATAGTACTTCATCTCAGCATCTGCAATTTTAACAAATGCTTGGAAAGTTTTTTGTTCAGAAACAGATGCTGGTCTGACAGAAACACATTTGAAAATGTTCTTTTTCTGGTCATAGTTTCCCACACACCTATGAACTCGGCCTCTAATCAGTCTTGGAAGTTCACGATCCTGTTTATTAAAAAAAATAAATAAATACCATGAAGTTATTTACTACTTCATCTATATTTCAATTTTTTTAACCTATTATCAATAAAATGGGCATAATCCCAAAATGTTCTAATTCTCTCTTTTGACTCAGTGTCCCACTGCTAACAGGATCAGGATAGCTAGGCATGTATGGGTATCTTGTCATATGAAAAGTCTTGATTTGATTAGTGCTTTTCACAAACTAGTTAGCTGCTACTGTTTAAAAGACTGAATAATCCCAACGTAATGTCACATGAATTAGGCATTCTTTTCAAAGACTGCAAGCATTCTACTTCCAGTAGATGGCAGACTAGGTGGTTCAGACCAGCTTTATAGCTGAGAACTAGAATAGCTACACAAAATACCTTGTTTAAAAAAATCTCTATGTAGGCATCAGATACAAAAGCAGGGTGGAACTACAAAGATCCAATTTAAGAAAGGACAGAAGGCCAGGAGGGGACCTAATATTTGGAAGTGAGCAGAGCTTTGAAAGCTGAGCTTTGAAAGTTGACTGTATGACCAACTCCTGAGGCTGGAAGAATGAAAATTGAAGTCTGAGCGCCCCAAGGAAATTTCTGGTAACCCACTCTCTACATCCCTGTCAGGTTTATGGCTGAGATCCACAATGGCTATACCTTATAGAGAACAGTAAGCCAGAAGAAGACCAGCTAGCTCCAAATCCTCTCAAGCTTGGGTAAGAATATTGAATGTTCTAGGATTATTGCCACTCAAGGATCATAAAAAGCACCAACTATAAAAGGACATACTCTGATCTTTAGGGTGGTTATGAGTTAGAACTGACGCAATGGCAGTGGCTTTTTTATAAAGAAAAAAGATTATATTAAAATGAAGAACTTCTGTCCATCAAAAGACACCATTACTTAACAACAAAAAGACAATACAATAAAAAAAAAAAAAAATGGACAAGGGACTTGAACTGACATTTCCACCAAAGAGGAAACTCGAAAGACCAACAAGCACCTGAAAAGATGCTCAACCTCATTAGCCACTAGGTAAATACATTTCAAAACCGCAGTGAGACACCACCCGTTTTGGTCATCTACTGCTGCTATATCAAATACCACCAGTAGATGGCTTTAACAGAAATTTACCCTACCAGTTTAGCAGGCTGAAGTCCAAAGTCAAGACACCAGCTCTGGGCAAGGCTTCCTCTCTATTGGCTCTAGGAGAAGGTCCTTGTCATCAGTCTCCCCAAGTCAAGGAGCTTCTCAGCACAAGGACTACAAATTCAAAGACACACTCTGTTCCTGGTACTTCTTCCTCGGTTGTAACTAGGTCTCTCACTCTCTCTGTTTGCTTTTATCTTTTATATCTCAAAAGAGACTGACTCGATACAACCTAATCCTATAGAGTGTATCCTGCCTCATTAGCAAAAATGCTTCTAATCCCACCTCATGTAACATCATACAAGTTGGAATTTACAATACATAGGAAAATTATACCTGATTACAAAATAAAGGACAACCACACAATACTCAGACTCACGGCCTAGCCAAGTTGACACATTTTGGGGGACATGATTCAATCCATAACATCACCTCAGCCCCCATTAGAATGGCAATGATCAAAACAATGGAAAAAATAGGTGTTGGTGAGACTGTGGAGAAACTGGAGCCCTTATCCACTGCCAGTGGGACTGCAAAATGGTTAGCCACTATGCAAAACAGTTTGGCAGTTCCTCAAAAAGTTGAACATAGAACTTACTGTATGACCCAGCAATCCCAGTCCTAGAAGTGAAAGCAGGAACACAAACAGAAACCTGTACATCAATGTTCACTACACTCTACACAACATCAAAATGTGGAAATAGCTCAAATGTCTTACTAACAGATGATGGGCAAACAAAATGTGGTCTATACATACAATGGAATATTACCCAGCCAAAAAAGAGAAATAAAGCCCTGATCCATGCCACAACATAAACCCTGAAAACATGCTGAGCAAAGTCAGTCAGTCACAAAAGGACAAATGCTGTGTAATCTCACTTACATAAGTAAGTAAATACATAGAAACCAAAGATTGTTAGAGGTCATGAGATGGAGAGGAGAGGGAGCACTTTGCTTCACAGGCACTAGGTTTATGTTAATGGTGGTGGAATGATTAGAAAAAGGAAAGTGGTAACAGTTGCACAACTTGAAGACTGTAATCAGTGTCACTGAATTAGACATGTAGAAATTTGTTGAACTAGCAAATGTTTTCTTGTGTATATTTTCATCACAATAAAAAGTTTAAAAAAGAAAAGATACTGTTAAGAATAAAAGGCCAACCATGGACTATGAGAAAGCAACACATAATGGAGCTCATCTTCAGAACAGGTTTTTTAAAATTCCTATACATCATTTTTTAAAAAAAGAAAACAAAAATCAATGGAAAAATGAACAAGAGGTTTGAACAGACTTCACAAAAGAAGAGAATTAAATGGTCAATAAACTTATGCAAAGATGCTCAACCTCATTAGTCATCAGGGAATGGTAGAAAAATGAGATAGCACTAAACTTACTCACAAAAATGTGGTGGTAAAATAAAAAAGATTGACAATAATATGGAGAAACCACAACTCTCTTACAGCACTTGTACTGTGCAAACTGGTACAACTTTTTAGAAGTTCTCTGGCAATAACTACTATGCTAGAAGATACGCATGCACTATGACCCTGCCATTTTACACTGAAGCACATATCCAGCCAAATTACATATGTATACGCACAAGAGACAAACATAAGAAAGTTGATAGAACATTATTCACAATAGCAAAAAAAAACAAAAAAAAACCTGGAAACAACTCAAATATCCAACAACGTAGAATTGATAACTAAATTGTGGTATATTCATAGAACAGAATACCACACATAGCAATATTAACTAATAAACTATAGCTACATAAAATGACGTAGATGATTCTTACAAATATTGTGCTGACAATATTTGTGACAGAAACAAGACAAAAGAGAATTACCATGTGATACTATGTTATAAAATTCAAAACCAGACAAAACTAATTTATGATATTAAAAGTACAGATAGTAGATACTTCTAGGTGGGAGACAGGAGGTAGTGAAGGGAAGGGGTGGAAACAGATTTGGGGATGGGTGACAATGTTCTATTTCCTAACCTGTATAATGCTCACTTTGTGATACTTCATAGAGCAGTATAATTACAGTTTGTGCATTTTTTCTGCGTATCTGTTGTACTTCAATAGGAGCTTTTTGAAACCAAGTACTTTTTTGTAATCTCTAGCTTCCTTTGTCACCAACTCTGTTCCTTACATCCCAGCCTGCTCTCTGCCTTTCCCCAACTCACAGTCCACTGCAGTTATCCCCATCACTCTCCACAGCCAGGTTCTCTCTAAGCTTTGCATCTTAGTATACAACAATTTCTCTACTTAGAATGCGTATGTCACGCTTCTTCCCCTCCCCCAACACATTTTGGTTTAGTTAACTCTCACTAGTCCTAAAGATCTAAGGTAAGATAGGTTAGTGCCTTCTCTGAAAATGTTTTCTTGCCTCTGCCCCATCCTTCCTATGTCTATGCACTTTACATATGCATCTATCACATCATGTATCATACTATAGTGTCAGGTTTATTTATTTTTCTACCTGACATTATAAACTCTGAGAGAAAGAACCATCTACCACCTGGAATCCCTTGTACCCAGCACAGTGCCTGACCCACAGTAGGCTCTCAACCCTGACTGAACAAACAAAAAATTTCAATATCGAAATAAAACCAAACAAAATGTTGAAAGTACTACTACATTGTTAACAGAATGTCTATTATAGTAGATTTATACCCTGCATATGTATGCTTTGTTGGTATAGGCTTTGCAAAGAATTCTTAAACAAGTACTCACTATTTCATAAAATACACAAGGCAAAGTATTTTTCCCATCTCTCATAAGAAAAGTCTTTGAAGAATATGGGCCAGGTGTAACAGCTGAATCAAGAACAGCTAAAAACATTAAAATAGAGGGAAAAGAAATCAATGCTGACAGAATGCAAATAAAGTCTAACAAAAGTAAGTTGATATTTAAAATAATTGCTCTCATGCCAACCTTTTCATATTTCTGTGTATATAGTGATAAAGAAGATATTTTATGAGGGAAAAATATTTTTGAAACTGGAACTGTTTCATACTAAAGGACACAAAGTTTCTGGTCCTCTCCAATTTAGAAACAGATTATATGCCAAAATTCATACAGTTGACAATAACTGGCCATTTGAAACTTTTTCCTTAGAATGTATGATATAGAGTGGCTGAATCCCTAGGCAAGAGCCTACATAATAATAATAATAATAATAATAATAAATATACATTTAAAACAAGCAAGGGTCATGGTTTAATGAAAAAAAGAAAACATTAAATTAAAACCCGAAGTCATATATTGGATACTAGACCTTTAACCCACTAATATTTTATAAATCTGAACAAATTACTTAACCTTTTTCAAATCTATTCCTCCCTCCATAAAATGTTTCAATAGTCAAAATAAAATAATAATTCATATTTATCTTAAGAAATTATTGTGAAATGAGAGTAATCAACTATTGAAAAACCATTTATTGAGAACTGGTAGTAGACACTGTTATTCTGAGGTCAGCCTCAATTCCCCCTCTTTCTGATAATAACACCCAGATTTTCCTTTAGGAAACTTTTCCTATGCCTTTCTTAGCCATACAGTTTGGATAGAATTTGCCCCTACCTTCAGACCCTTGACTTAAGTCAGCCATCATATTCCATTCCCAATTATAGTTCAAGGTTTCAGTGACAGATATGCTACCTAGTCAGAAATGATGACATGCAGTCATTTGCTAGTTTCTGGAAAAAGCAACCAGAAGAAACTTATCTAAGAATATGACAGTGTGGGTACAACGATGCATGGTTTAGAGAAGTTTGATGATCATCTTGACATCACAGGGGAGTTACAGAAGCTTCTGGGAGCCACAATGTGCAGTTTTAGAATAAAGCCAGCATATGGCAGGACAGAAAGAGAGAAAAGAGAGGAACTGTTGTGTTACTTCTAAGCAGTTGGATCAAGCCTTCCTGAGTCACTAGCCTAGCAACCTCTCAGTTCTATGAATTACCCTGCTATTACTTAAGAAACTAAACACGATTTTTTTCGCAGTTGCAACTAAAAGGGACATTTTACATCCCAGCACCATGATAGGCATTGAAGTTGAATGAAATGACATCTCTACCTTTGATGAATCTAAAGTTCACTCTAGGAACTCAAAATTATTAAAGCACTATGAAAGCTAATTATTAAATATGAAAGCACAATCCTCTTAAACTCTTGATAGAACTGCCTATTGCTAATTAAGCTGAATATTCTGGTATTTTAAACAACATTATTCTGGAGTGAACTTGAAGAGATCACCAAAGAAAACCTGAGAAAATGGATGGAAATAGCATGTCCTCCTAATAGCCTCAGGATACTTTAAAATTTCTACTCTGTAAATCAAGTGAGATCCAGGGGCATCCTTCATACATGAAAAAGCAATTGAGTGAGAAGTTCAATGGGGTGTAAGATCTTTAAAATAAATGTTCTACTCTGATAGTATTCTTCTAGCTCTGGCAAAAAACTGACATGAAGTAGAAAAGCATCTGCTATTGTGGTTACATGGCTATTGGTCAAAAAACCTATTGCCACAGATTTGATTCCAACCCAGGAAACCCTGTATGACAGAGTAGAACTACTCCCACAGAATTCCAGGGATCATCTGGTGGATTCCAACTACCAACCTTTTGGTTAGCAGCTTTGCTTTTAAGCACTACACTACCAGGGCTTCCCGGGCTATTGGTAAATGCTGAATAAAATAGAGGCAGATCAAGCTCCAGCAAGAGTAGAAATAGCCATATAAGCCAGCTAAGAAATACGCTTCAGGTAGCAATGTTTGTAAAAAAAAAAAAAACCAGGACACAATTTAAGTATTCACAATAAGACATGAACATATAAAATTGTGGCATATTCCTAAAATGAAACAGCCAAAAAATGGAAACCCTGATGGTGCTGTGGTTAAGTGCTACGTCTGCTAACCAAAAGGTTGGCAGTTCAGATTTGCCAGGCACTCCTTGGAAACTCTAAGGGGCCATTCTACTCTGTCCTATAGGGTCTCTATGAGTCAGAATCAACTGTACAGCAGTGTTTTTAATGTATTTAAAATACTTCATAATTTAAACAAAATAGTTATTTTACTTAATCTGTGGAATAATTATGTTTTCAATCTCTATTTCTTACTTGGTTGTCTCTTCACTCTAGATAAAATCAAATCCCAGAAGCATTCTACAATACTTTCTCCCTTATAAATATTAAATTAGCAAAACAGATAAATTGTAGGGTGTTTATTCGTATCACTAAGGTCTTGTTTACAAATGTTCTTTCTGAGCAATTAAAATGTGGTTTGATGTACACACAAAGTAACTACTGGCTTTAATGCAATATAAAAGAAAGAATACTAGATTGAAAATTAGGAGACTTGCATTCTAGATCCCTCTCTGCTGCTGACTAACTCTGTGATTTTATGCAAGTTTACTTTAATTAATTCCCCTATTTCCTTACTTGAAAGGATTGGGTTAGATTACTTGTAATATTCTTTCTACTTTGAACATTACAACTCACTTGAATATTTTAAATATATATATATGTATACGTGTTAACTCACCAAAACAAACTAAAACACTAAAATAAAAGCTTAACAAATTCTAACTCTTTTTGCAAAATTTTATTTTCCTTTAAGATTCCAAAAGTATACCTATGAGGAGCTCTGATGGCACAGTGGTTGTGCTCAGTTGCTTAGTGAAAGTCAACAGTGTGAACACAGCAGCGACTCCACAGGAGGAAGATGTGGCAGTCTGCTTCTGTAAAGACTTACAACCTTGGAAACACCGCGGGTCACTGTCAGTAGAAATGAACTGATGGCAATGGGTGGAGAGTACACATATTGACATTTAAGTGGTATTAACAGCATTATTAAAGTATTTGTGAAGTATTATACTTACCCAGTATTTCAAAAAGTAGGACAGCTTTCTGTGCATGTTCACGCCAGTACTTCATGCTTTCAATAACCACAGATAGAATTCTTAAAGAGTTATCTTTTTCTTTAAGCTTTAACTGATACAAAGAGTGTCCCTTTGGGGGGAAAAAACATGTATCGTTTATTCTTTAATTTTTTTTATCATACTCTTTCACCTTCTATAAAGAAACGATAGGTTCTTGTACCCTAGGTAACAGGTAAATGTCTAAAAGGACTTGTGAAAAATTTTAGCAGCTACTTTCCCAAATTAAAGGCATTGTTAGTACATTATAGGAGGCAAACCAGATGTACTTGGAAGACAATTAATCAAGAAGAGAATAACTTATACAGGCACTCATTCATTATTTATAAAGTATAATAGGCCAGGGGAACCCTGGTGGCATATCAGTTAAGTGCTATGGCTGCTAACTGAAAGGTCAACAGTTCAAATCTGCCAGATCCTCCTTGGGAACTCTATGGAACAGTTCTACTTTGTTCTATAGTGTCCCTGTGAATTAGAGTCAACTCAACAGCAGGGAGGTTAATGGATCAGATCTTGTGATGTACACAGAGTAAAACAGAATTCCTAAATGTCCTCACACTCTAACGTAGCCAGACATATTTATTCATTCATACTAATATATCACAGAACTTAATAATACGTTGTTGTTGTTGTTGTTGTTGTTGTTGTTGTTGTTGTTGTTGCTAGGTGCCATAAAGTTGGTTCTGACACATAACAACCCTATGCACAACAGAATGAAACACTGCCTGGTCTTGTGCCATGTCCACAATCGTTTTTATGTTTAAGCCCACTGTTGTAGCCACTGTGCCGATCCATCTCGTTAAGGGTCTTCCTCTTTTTCACTGACCCTTCACTCTACCAAGCATGATGTCCTTCTCCAAAGACTGATCCCTCCTGAGAACATGTCCAAAGTATGCAAGATGCACTCTCACCATCTTTGTTTCCACAGAACACTCTGGCTATACTTCTTCTAGAACAGACCTATTTGTTCTTTTGGCAGTCCAATCAATATTCTTCTCCAACACCACAATTCAAAGACATCAATTCTTTTGTCTTCCTTGTTCCTTGTCCAGCTTTCACATGTATATGATGCAATTGAAAATATCATGGTTTGGGTCAGGTGCACTTTAGTCTTCAAGGTGACATCTTTATGTTTCAGTACTTTAAAGAGGTCCTTTGCAGCATATTTACCCAATACAATGTATCTTTTGATTTTTTGACTGCTGATTCCATGGGCATCAGTTGAGCAACCAAGTAAAATGAAATCCTTAACAACTTCAATCCTTTCTCCATTTATGACAATGTTGCTTACTGGTCTAATTGTGAGGATTTCTGTTTTGTGGATATTTAGGTGCAATCCATACTGAAGGCTGTGGTCATTGATCTTCATCAGTAAGCACTTCCAGGAAGCGAAGTTGTGACATTTGCATAACACAGGTTGCTAATGAATTGTTCCCCAATCCTGATGCCTTGTTGTTCTTCATATAATCGGTTCAGCTTCTTGGATTATTTGCTTGACATATGGAATGAAAAGGTATGGTAAAAGGATACAACCCTGATGCACAACTTCCTGGATTTTAAACTATGCAACATTCCCTTGTTCTGTTCGCACAACTGCCTCTTGATCCATGTACAGATTCCCTAAGAGCACAATTAAGTGTTCTTGAATTCCCGTTCTCCTCAATGTTAACCATAATTTGTTATGATCTACACAGTCCAATGCCTTTGCATAGTCAATGAAATACAGGTAAACATCTTTCTGGTATTCTCTTCTTTCAGCTAAGATCGGTCTTACATCAGCAGTGATATCTCTGGTTCCACGTCCTCTTCTGAATCTGGTTTAAAATTCTGGCAGTTCCCTGTCAATACACTGCTGCAGTCGTTTTTGAATGATCTTGAGCAAAATTTTACTTCTGTGTTATATTAACAATATTGTTCAGTAATTTCTATGTTCAGTTGGATCACCTTTCTTTGAAACGGGCATAAATATGGATCTCTTCCAGTCAGTTGGCGAGGTAGCTGTCCTCCAGATTTCTTGGCATAGACGAGTGAACACTTTCAGTGCTGCATCTGTTTGTTGAAATATCTCAATTGCTACTCCATAAACTCCTGGATCTTTGCTTTTTGCCAGTGCCTTCAATGCAGCTTTGACTTCTTCCTTCAGTACCACTAGTTCCTGATCATATGCTACCTCTTCAAACGGCTGAGCATCAACCAGTTCTTCCTGGTATAATGACTCTTGTGTATTCCTTCCATCTTCTTTTGATGCTCCCTGAGTCGCTGAGCATTTTCCCTGTAGAATCTTTCACTATTGCAAAGTGAGGCTTTCATTTTTTCTTCAATTCTTTTAGCTTGAGGAATCCAGAATATGTCCTTTCCTTTTGATTAATAACGTGACCACTACTATTTCTTGATCACCTACATAGCTACTGAGGAAACAAAAGTGAACAAAACAGAAGAGGTATCTGTCCTCATAGATTTTACAGGATTTAGGAAATGATATATATTAGAAAGTCAGGAACTGATACATTAAATGCATAAAAAATAATAAAACAAGGTAAAGGGGTAGAGAGAGCCAGAAGTTATTGTTTTAAATGAATTATTGAGTGAGGACTGAGGGAATAATATATGCAAAGGCCTAGGTAGAAAGATCCTCCATGTTTCTTAAAATCAATGAGAAATAGCATATGTATTAAATACTAACTTTCAAGGCACAGTGTCACTTCCTTTGTGGGAACAGGAGATAGAGCAAAGAACATCTGCTGGAAAATATTTTCAAATTACAAATAGCTTCCTTACTCTTCCTCTCCTGGCCCAGCCCTCCTATTGAGGATTATTACCATAAAGAGCCACCGTCACTAAGACCATATCATTCCTGTGTATAAAAAAGCACGAAATTGAGAATCACTGTGAAATGTGCTGTATCAATCAGATTTCCAGAAAGAGCTAGAATTTACCCCCTAGATGGGTGGCTTTTGGCTACTAACCACAGGGTTAGGGGTTCAAATCTATCCAGCAGCTCAGTGGACGGAAAAGACCCAGTGATCTACTCCTGTAAAGATTATAGCCCAGAAGACTCTATATGGAGGTTTTACTTTATACATGGGTTTCTATGAGTCAAAAACTGACTCAGCATCACAACAATACCACAGAAAAGGCTACTTACAGAGATTTGAACAGTTATAAGAATAAACATAGGATGGTCAAACACCCTATGTACTTAATTGCCAACTGTAGGAAGTTGTTACCAGTCTTATGCTGAAAGGCCAAGGAAGGGCTAAAGTCACGTGGGGATGCAGGTACCGCTACAAACACAACATTTAAGTAGGAAGGGAGTACAAAACCCAACCACTCTTCCTACCTTTTGATGTTCTACCAGTGACATCCTTTGATTGACCCCTACCAGAAGCCAACAAGTAAAGTTCCCAGGATGATGCCACATGTAGGATAATTCAGCCTCCCAGAGAACAGAGAAGTGCAGGAAAAAAAAAATATTGCTACACAGTCAACCCCTACTCACACAACACTATAAGACAGTGTATAACTGCCCCAAGAGGTTTCCAAGGAGCACCTGATAGATTCAAAGGCACTCATAGCTCTTAACTACTACACCACCAGGGTCTCTGACAAGGGCACAGAGTGAAGAACATGTTGGACCAAGAGGTGATGGAGAAGAAATGGAGGATAAATATGACACACAATACATAAAATACATTTGCAAAGAATAATGAGAACACTATGCAAAGAAAGGAAGGTAGGTGATACAGGGAAGAATACAAACAAGAGATACATTAGAATACATGCTATTTTTAGAGAATTGTGAAGAGTATGAAATGACTAGACCATTGGAGAAGTAGCAAAATAGGGAATGGGGTAGGACCAGATTATAAAGTAGAGGTTGGCAAACTATGGCTTTCCTACCAAATTTAACCTGGACTCTGTTTTTGTAAACTTTTATTTATACACAGCCATTATTTATGTATTGTCTATGACTGACTTGGAAACCCTTGTTTTCAAATAATGAAAATTTGCAGTGGGTTAAGTGCTATGTCTGCTAATCAAAAGGCCAGCAGTTTAAATCTACCAGGAGCTCCTTGGAAACTCTATGCGGCAGTTCTACTCTGACCTATAAGCTAGCTATGAGTCAGGCCTGACTCAACGGCAGCAGTTTTGGGTTATGACTGATTTTAGCTACAGCAGAGTTACACAGTATCCCTAAAAGCACATAGGCTTCACGAAAACAACGAACACATTTTATAGTTTTTAAAAACTACATGACTTAGCCTGGCTTTTCTAGAGAAGCAAAACCAGTAAAGTGCATACAAATGTAAAGAAGGAAGAGGTTTATATCAGGGAAATGGCTCTCACAGCTGTAGGGACTGTAATGTCTGAAGTCCATGTTTTCAGGAAAGAGACTTCTCCTGACTGATGTAGCCACAGGGGCTGGCAAAGTCAAGATCAGCAAGCCAGGAAGCAGGGCTGTTGCTCACAGACCAGGAAGATCTATGAGTCTCAAGACTGGCAGGCAAGACCATAGGTGAGCTGCTAACTCAAATTCCAAGACCAAGACTCACGCAAACAGGGGCCAGCTGCAGGATTCAGAACAAGCCAAAGCCCTCAAGCTCCTGCCAGAACATCTGCTCACACTTGATGCAGGCCACACACCCAGGGAAAATCCCTTTCATCTAACTGACTACTCACAATAGATCCCATTATATAGGGGTGACCACATATCAAATTTCAACAGGAAAATGATGACAACATTAAACTGCCAAAACACTGAGAATGATGGCCCTTTCAGGTTGACATACAATCTTAATGATCACACTGTGCAACCCCTCACATATTACATGTATGAATGCATTATTTATGTGGGCATGTTACTTGTTAAAAAAAAAAAATGAGTTAAGTTGCAACAGACAGCATATGGTCCAGAAAGATTTACTCTGTGGCCCTCTACAGAAAAACTCTGTTGACTCTTGGTGTAAAAAATATTTGAATGCCATAGGAAGAGTTTGAATATTTTCTACAAGAAGTGGATAAACTGCCATCATCTCAATAATTAGTAAACAGTAAAAGCTGGAACCCAGTAGAAAACTCTAAAGAAAATATAAAAAAGAACAGCTAAGAACATCCTGTAAGAAAATATTTTGGAAATGAACATTCTTCCACTCCAATGGAATTGGATATTTGTGCTAACTAAGTAATGCATGCCATGGGACTGATTTTAAATGCTTTTATCTTTCTAAACATTTCCTTACCTCATATTTTTAAAAATGTAAATAAGGTAGCAACACATTTTTAAAAATTTACCTTGAGAGTGTTTTCTTCTGGAATATCATCTAACATTTTTTTCTTAAATTGATTTTGTTGAAAATTAGGTTTAAATCCCTGTAATATACTGTTTTTGTTTGTAGGTCTCACTATGGAATCAGATAGGTTAGATGGACGTATTTTTTGGAGTATGTCAGTTTGTCTTTGGTGAAACAATGCAGGATGTTCAGATAGTCTTGATTGTTTTTGTTGAGCTCCTGAGCTCACTGGACAAGAAATTTTTCCATCATTTGCCATCAGGTTTGTTCTTTTGCACTGAGGCCTAAAATCATTCCTATCCCAAGTTTTCAAGCTGGTATTTTTGCTGTCATCTCTGTAACTATAACGATAAAAAAAGAAAAAATTAACATCTGCTGCTATTTTTTTCTTTGAAATTAAAAAACAATGAAAATTTGCATTACATGGCAATTTGTTGTTTACAAACTAGTTGGAAATTCCAAAATCATCACAACAACCCTACCATATGTTATCATCTCTCTTTCCACATGAGGAAACCAAGTCTTACAGAGTCAGTAACTTACCCAAAATCATTTAAGCTATTGACAAATGCAGAACCCATTGAACACTGGTTTCCCAGTGCTATAAACTGCCTTTTTGAAGGTAGACCAACTATCATATGACAGTGACTGTCTCTGAGTGGTGAGAGTTTTGAGGACTTTTGCTTGATTGTTTATACCTTTATTTTTTATTTTCCTCTGAAGTAAAAAAAAATAAGTTAAATTATGGCTTGAAAATAATTTTAAATCACAACATATAAAGACAGGGTAGATGGTTATTTGATTAAAAATTTTGTATTTTTAATGTACAGTTTGCTATATAGTCTACTAATTTTAATCTTTTGCAGCATTATACTAGCTACATTAATGTAAGTTAGTTGTATCAGCTGATCAGAACGCGATGTTAAAAAGACAACACCACAAATAAAATTCCTGAACAAGCAAGTTAAGAGTTCCATATGGAAAAACTAGTCCAAGTCATGAATCCTTCACTCTGAATAGTTTTCCAGAGAACACCACAAGTATCATAAGAGGACAATCAATATAGTCCATCCCTTATTTGGGAAAGTAATCCAAAACAAGGTCTAGATGCACTGATGACCAGGATGAGATACAGGTTTTGTGGGACCTGAAGCATATGTAACTTGGGAAGCCCTCTTTAAGAAAAATTAGGTAAAAGATTAGTTACGAAAGTAATGAGAAATAAAACAACTATAAATTCTTGAAAGCTGACAAATACAACCAATACCACAATATCCAGGAAAAAGAATGTTTTTGGTATTATTAGTTATGCAGGAAAAAATACTTTTAGTATTATTAACTGCCTGATAGATCTCTGTAAGACTTTCTTCTTATATTGATCAAGACTTCATAAAACAATTTTATAATTTTATTTTCAACAGAGACAACAGAAACTTAAGTTTTTCTTTCCTCTAGCATGGTTGAAGGAATTTTTTTTATTATTCATAGTTTAGAAAAGTTTTTTTCAGCTTCACAATTCCTTATGGGTAACAGCACACCTGAAACTTCCTCCAAAAGTTTTGCTCATGAGTTCTCCTGACCTGCCAGGAAGCCATAGGAGAACTATAGCCATTTTGTCCTACTGGGTGTGCTCCACACACAAATGCTGCCTCAGCAGGGCATCCAGCTTGGCTAGGCTGTGAACACTCCACCAGGCCATAACACCCAGGTTGTAGTGGCTCCTGAGCAGGGCAAGATCTTTCTGCTTAGCGGAGAGACAGGGTTTAGATATTTAGTGAGATCCCCAGGCTGTTGCTAGGACCAGATGAATATAGAAGTACAGCCAATCACCCATCAGCCTTGCCTGCAGCCCCAGGACTATGACCAGGATCAAGTGGGTGACCCCAAGGCAGACAGCACTTCATAAGACCTGTCCACTGTTGAAGCTGTTGCTTTCTTCTTTGGTCTTTACCAGACAACATGCCTTTAAAAGCAACAATGCAAATGAGGGGCCCTGATACATAGTAAGTTCATGGTTAATTCTGTGCCAGTTGAAAACTCTACAGAGGTACTTTCACTGGACTATACTCAAATCCCTCATATTTTAGAGCAGCAGAAAAACACATAACATCTCCTTCATCTGCAGTACAATACCATGAAGAGTCAATCAAAAACCATAGATACATTTGGGGAACAACACTTTTTAATGTGCACTGTAATCTTTAAAACATTCTAAGAGGAATAAAATATATAAATATTTTATTTTTCCCATATCTAAAATATTGGCAAGACATAGCAATCTGTTGAAATACAATCAGTTACGGACGGAATGAAACTGTAAAGGTCTAGAGAGAAGCTAGAAAAACTCTCTCCCTGAAAAAGCTAAAATCATCTACAAGGGAAAACACTGACATGAAAAAAACACAACAACACAAAAGAATATACGGTAATTCTAAGAAAGGAAACTATAATCTTCTTACCCTTATCAAATGCGTGTGGAAACACTGGAACATCTCGTTTCAGAGTATTTAAACTAAGGCTGTCCAGTAATTACCATGGAACTTAAAGATCTTAATGAGTTAGAAGTACAGCATTCAAGTGTGACCCAGAAGAATTACACCAACAAGGATGGGAATGTCAAGACACTATTCCAGAGGCAAAAAAAGTTTAAAAGTCAAGACTCTTTATATCTTTGGCCAGCTTGAGCAAGGTGAAGATTTAAAATGTAGTGATATGGAAATGGGAGATCTGTCAGTTTCTTCAGAGTTACTAACTTACAAGTATTTATTATTTGATATTATTTAACTTTTACACACTAGAACTCATTAACAAGAATGTCTGAAAGATATGATGTGTGGGAAGAAAACAAGTCTGGATAAATAAGTGCAATAGGCATTCAAGAATGCCAGATTAAATTTATGTTTGTAAAATTCTTAATCAAGAGTTTTCATGCAGTAATACATAAGGCAGCACAAAGGTTACATAAATACATCAAAAAAATTATGTTTTATTTACCATACATGTTTAGCACTAAAGGGAGTTTAAATATCATCTAGTTCAACATTTTTATTTACAGATAAAAACATAAGACAAAAAAGTTAAAAGGGATTGAAGTTTTCTCTTTAAGAATGCATTAATAGTTATTTCTAGATGCAACTGTGAATAACTTTTTACTTTATACTTATTTTTCTAGAATGATTACATTATTTTTATAATGAAACATTATCTAGTTATCTTAGAAAAAGTCATATTCCTACATTCCCTTCAAAACAATTTATGGGATCTACTTGAACCTGTTTGCCAGGTTGTGTTCAATTCTAGCAGCTGAAGTCCTCATCTCCCTTCAACCGAGATTTCTTAACTACCTTATGCAATCTCAATTTCTCCCCAGATTCTAAGACCAATCATTGTAGCTGCAGCATAAAAGCTGAAAAATGTGACATCAGTTCTAACTGCACAATACCTATAATAATGGGAGCTTTCACTGCTCTTGCAAATTTGATGTCTCAAGAAAGTCTGGACTAGGGTTACCAGACAAAATGTAGGATTGTTCAGTTAAATCTAACTTTAAAATAAACAGCAGACTATTTTATGTATGCCCTATTTATTTCATGGGAAATATTTACATACACACAAATTATTTGTTAATTGACTCAAGTTCACATTTAACTGGGAATTCTGTATTTTTATTTGCTAAATCTGGCAGCTCTAGCCTAGACTCTAAATCTAAGCACTTAACCAATTAAAAGAACTTCACATTGCTAACTGCCTGTTTAGTTTTTCAAATGTTTCCTGCTCTTGAATTTTCTGTCATATTCCAACTATCTAACACATCATCTATTATTTCAAAATGTAATATCCAATAGTGACTGCCTCTCTAGATGACAATCTGTTACCTGATTCTCATATGGATTTTCTCCTAGTATCTGCAGCTCCTGGAACTGTCTCCCCAGGGACCATCCCAAACCACTAAAGAGGCCTAGTTTCAAGAACGCTGATCATGAAGAAACTGACTAGCCATGAGGTAACCAGCACAAAAAATAATTTTTTAACTTCTAGTAAAAATGATTTGGATATATTTACTAACTGCTATATAAAAAGTTTACCTCATTTTTAAAAATGTGTTATCATTAATAAAAGTGATAGTAACCACATGGTTACTGTGAGAATTATTTAAAAAACCTGATGTATGCATGATAGGTATTGATGGGAAAATACTTTGTTTCTAAAATTATTTCCTTCAATAGCTGCCACTTATCCAAGAATACCAATAACTAACCTAACAGCAATCCATGTCCTTTTTCTATCTATTCATCCTTATAATTTCTCAACATTAAACTTAGATTCTTATGGCAACGGACCAGAGGTACCCTCACCATCTTCTCTGATGGTCTTCATTTCTCGAACCCCTTACTTGGCAGATGCAGATTCATCTCAGCCTTCATTTTTCTTAGTCTATTCCATTTACCTTAAAGTTGACCATCTTACTGAGGTAAGAATAAGCATTCTATCTGGTTCTCGATTTCTAAATATAACCAACATCGGGATGTAGTGATACAGACTATCTGCTGTCAATAAGATAATTAGTGATCTATAAATTAATGGTGATAAATATAATGCAGAAATATGACTAGACTGACAAATTTGGGGGAAATATAATCACTAACAAATTTAAAGTTTTTATAGCATGTTCTCTTGACTTCTTTTATAAAACATAGCTAATAGTGCTCTAATTAGTTATTAAGCATTAGAGAAACAGGAGACAGGAAGGATAAGAATAAACAGAAGAAGAAAAGCCAATTTTAAACAGTCTCACCTCCAACTACTCTGATTTCTTTCATCATTTGACTGAATAGATTTAGACACAGAATCTAGATTTCTTGGAGGATGAGAAACCGAATGTGGTATTTGCCTTCAAAGAAATATGACTTGTTAAATATGAAGAGTTTGTTTCCAAATTCAGAAATATAACATATACACAGAATAATAGTATCAGTCAGTAACATATATATATTCATTGCTTTATACATTTCCACATACCTTGTGTTTGTTGTTTTTGACAAAGGAGGCAACTCAGGATTCATAGCTTCCCAGGCCCAATCTTAAAAGATATAAACAGCATAAACAGAAGTAAGGTAGATAATATTTTTCAAAATAATTATTTCATTATTATTTAGCTTGAAGATTTAAAAACCCGAAGAAGAAAAATCTTGAAGATTTAGGCATATTCTTCAGTAGCACTTTATTGTGGAATTTGTCACAGCTAGCTTCATTATTTTTTCTTGATGTCTTTCTTTCCCATTATATATTTAATCAGTATGTCTTCCACATTAAATGTTAGCATAGTACCTTATACTTAAGTGAATCTAGTCTAACCTAATACTTCTCAAACTTTTTTGATTCCAACTTACAGCAAACAATACATCATAACACAGAATATATGTAAACATGATGGGTGTGGGTTTATGTGTAGAAGTAGAGAGAGAATATAGCAAAGTTTTCACCATTAATTCTAACCCCCGTTATCTGTGAAGAACTCAGGTATTTTCTATTCTATTTTAACTAAATGTTATTTTAAAGAATGGTTGTACCTCAGCCTGCTTAATGGGCCAAGACAAAAATCAGAAAAACACTGAGCAGTGGAAAATCAGAAAAACACTGGACTAAGTGAAAAAGATTATCCGTTCCCACCCACCCAGAGGAGGGAGCTTTGGAAGAAAGGCCTAGTGAAAGGTCACAGCCTTGAAAATCCTATGACATGCAGTTCTATCTTGCAGACGGAGAGTTGCCATGACATGGAATCGAACTGATAGCAACTGCTTTGGTTTGGTTTTAGTCCTGTCTCCTACTAAGTACTAGAATCATCTCTAATCTCTGACAGAGAGCACATCTGGTCAGAGCATGGAATGTTCAGTGCTTCAGGAGGAAGCACATTTCCTGTTAAAAATATATACATATATAGCCAACTGCCTTCATCATCCTGAATAGTGAAACACTGGAAGAATTCCCCTTGAGAATGGGAACTAGACAAAGACGCCCACTCTCACCACTTCTATTCAACATTGTACTAGAAGTTCTAGCAGGAGCAATTAGACAAGACAAAGAAATAAAGGGTATCCATCTTGGCAATGAAAGAGTAAAAATCTCCCTATGCGCAGATGATATAATCATATATACAGAGAACCCTAAAGAATCCATAGGTAAACTATTGGAACTAATAGAGGAGCTCAGCAAAGTATCAGGATACATGATAAACATATAAGTAAATCAGTAGGATTCCTTTATACCAACAAAGAGTTCACCAAAGAAAAAAATCACCAAATCAATACCATTTACTACGGTCCCCAAGAAGATAAAATATCTAGGAATAAATCTAACTAGAGAAATAAAAGACCTCTACAAAAAGAACTACAAGGTTGTACTGCAAGAAACCAAAAAAGACTTACAGAATTGGAGAAACCTACCCTGCTCATGGTTAGGAAGATTTAACATTGCAAAGATGTCTATTTTACCTAAAGCTATCTACCTATCAGTGCAATCCCAATATAGATCCCAGTGTCATTTTTTAATGAGATGGAGAAATATATCAGCAACTTTGTTTGGAAAGGGAAGAAACCCTAGCTTAGTAAAGCACTACTGAAGAAGAGGAACATGATAGGAAGCCTCACAGTACTTGACCTTAGAACCTATTACACTGCCACAGTAGCCTGGTACTGGTACCAATGGAATAGGGTAGAGACTCCAGAAATGCCACCATCCTCTTACGAAGAGTTGATATTTGACAAAGTCCCTAAGATTGTAAACTGGGGTAAAAGCAGTCTCTTTAGCAAATGGTGCTGGCATAATTGGATATCCATCTGCAAAAAACTGAAACAAGACCCGTATCTCACACCTTACACAAAAACTAACTCTAAATAGATCAAAGACTTAAATATCAAACCTAAAACGATAAAAATCATGCAAGAAAAAATAGGGTCAACAATGGATGTTCTAGTACACAGCTTAGACAGACTTTAAAATCTAACAAACAAAGCACGATTAACAGAACAGAAAATAGATAAATGGAAACCACTAAGAATCAAACACTTTTGCTTATCCAAAGACTTCATCAAAAGAGGTAAAAGACCACCTACAGTACAGGAAAAGATATTTGGCAACCACATATAAGACCATTGTTTGATCTCCATAATCTACAAGGTTCTGCAAAATATCAACAAGAAAAACATAAATAACCCAATTAAGTGATGGGCAAAGGAGATGGGCAGACACTTCACTAGAGAGGACATCCAGGAAGCCAAAAGACACATGAGATTATGCTTATGATCATTAGCTATTAGAGAAATCCAAATCAAAACTACAATGGGATATCATCTCACCCCAACAAGGCTCGCCATGATCCAAAAAACACAAAACAAAAAATGCTGGAGGGACTGTGGAGAGATTGGACTCTCCTATACTGCTGGTGGGATTGCAAATTGGTACCTCTTTGGGATGCAATCTGGCACTTCCTTAAAAAGCTGGAAATGGATATACCACTTGATCCAGTAATTCCACTGCTTGGAATTTACCCTTCAGCAACAAAGGCTGTCACACAAACAGACACATGTACACGAATGTTTATTGCAGCACAGTCCACAATAGCTAAAAGATGGAATCAACCCAGATGCCCATCAACAGATAAGTGGATAAACAAGCTATGGTATACGTACTCAATGAAACACTATGATACAGTAAAAACAATGTAGATTTTAGAAAACATCTCATAACATGGTTTCAATTGGAGGATATGATGCTGAGTGAAATCAGTGTCAAAAGGACAAATATTGTATGAGACCCCTGTTACAAGGACTTAAAAAAAGAATTATCTACAGAAGAAAATAACTTTGATGGCTACAAGGGCAGCTGAGTGAAGGCTTATCATAGATGAGATAGTTAATAGATGTTAGAAGTTTTATTCATTTACTGTAATCAGTTAATCAATTTTTTTAAAAAAGACACTGCCATCAAGTCTACTCCACCTCATAGTGAGTCTGTAGTACTGAGAACTGTCCTATAGAGTTCCCAAAGAGCACCTGGTGGGTTTGAACTGCTGACCTTTTGGTTAACAGCCATAGCTCTTAACTACTACACCATCATGGTTTCTGCAGCTCCTTACAGAGCAGCTCCCAATGTTGTCATTTTTCAAGGTCAACATTCCTACTGCTTACAAAAGTTTTCAATAATGGAGAATTTTTTAAACTATGTGAGATGACCAGAAAAATGTCCACTTACACATATTCATGTCAATTTCTAATTTTTTATCTGTAAATGGGATTTGTAGGAACTTCATACCTCAAATTCCCCAAATACGGAAAAAATAAAATTATAGATTTGGAAGCAGAGTAAAGCCTATGCGAGCACACTGAATGAAATTAACAATACAAGTATTGCTTTGTAAAGAAAGGCTTTTTTAGTTCTACTTGCATAAGATTCTTTTAATATTATTTGTAAAGGTGAGTTTCAACAAATGTAAATATACATAACCAGCATGGACCAAGCATATTTCAGAATGTCTCCTGCCGTGCCTTCTTCCAGAGAGGAGTAAGAAGTTAACAGACATTATGACCTCCTAGCACCTAGCACCTAGCACCATAATTAATTGCTTCAGAAGGGAGAGGCCTAACTGCAACCTAAATACCAGGATTTGTGTGGCCTCACTTAAAACCAAGAGCTGAGGCTTTCTACTTTTAGGATTTTAATTGGGCAATATAGAAAGCAGTCAGCAATGGACTCAGAACTGCAGCTAAAAGGTTATGTAAACTCCCAGGAAGGGCATTACAGTTCATGAGCTAGGAGAAGCCATAATGAGCCAACCGGATGAGAGTAAAGAGCCAACATAGGAAGGAGGGGAAAGACGCTGTGAAAGAAAACAGTCTACTGCCAAGTTCCACAAATTCATGGATTTCTGCCCTTCCTAAGGTCTATGCTTTTCTGTTTTTCCTGCTTCCTGTGCACATTTATCCCTGTTCCTGAGCCATCTTTAATCTCTCTGTTCTTTACCACCAAATGCCTAAGTCATAATATCTATATGTGTTTTGGAAAAGGAAAAAAAATCTTTACAATGTAGGCTATTACTTCAATGGAACAAACGCTCCCAATCCAAGATACTCTATTTAAATGCTAAGCCACTCTTGTAAACAAGGAAACTCAAACTTCTGTACTGGAATGCTGAGAAAGAGCCAAGTAATCTGTACATTTGGATACTGGAAGAAAAAAAAAAGAATAAAGTATATTTCCTTATTTCACTAAAGTAAATTAGAAATGGCAACTTTCTATAATCCTAGTTCTTATTTTCTGAAAATATTCACCTTACGCATTTTCTTACCTGTTGCTAAAGCAGGGAAATCGTAACTGTCAGAAGCAGTACTGACACTTGGGTCATTTTTAAGAGGATTAGAAGTTAATGGCTGTCTGTTCCTCTTTTTCTGATTGAACAACGGTACAGGCAAACAGCCTAAATTGAACATACCAATAAATTAGGACATAATAGGTAAATTGTCAGATCTAGTTAGAGAATAATTACCAAACTAAACCCACTGCCACTGAGTCAATTCTGATTCACAGTGACCCCATAGGATGGAGTAGAACTGCCCCATAGAGTTTCCAAGGAGCACATTGTGGATTTGAACTGCCAACCTTAGGTTAGCAAATGTAGCACTTAACCTCTACATCACCAGGATTTCCAAATAATTACTAGTATGTGATAATTTACAATTCATATTTGTCTACTCCTATATGGCAATTTTATATTATAGATATATTTATACATTTTTGACTGATTTTTAGATTCTTTTTTAGATTCAAGTAGTCTCATTTGTTTGTTTCTCTAAAAAGTCATTATTTTACCATAACAGTTACTTTCATTACTTCTTGATGTGGAAATAATTTCCATCTCCCCACTTAGCCCACTACCGTTTCCATACTCACTTTTTGTTCTCCTTATTTTCCTCTCTGTGCTTGCCTATTACTATCTCAACCAGAGCAGAATCTTTAAGTGGAAGTGAGGGAGAACCACACATGTGTCTTCCAAAACACTAACCTATCTTTCGACTAGAGTAGTACACTCTAGAGTCATGGTTGTCAAATTTTAGTTTGCCTAAGACTCGTCTTTCTGCTTAACGTACAGGTCCTTGGAAATACTAGGTCGGACAGTTAAGTTCACAAACTCATCCTAGAAAAAGTGCTGCATATCTCATTGCTGAATATCACTATAGTTACCTTCAAAGTACTGCCTTTTAGAAGCTGAGCACTGACACCAGCACCTAGTCCATCCTTCCAAGCAATTCTGGAACTCTTTTTCTGGCCTGTCTATCAGAGCTGTCATTGTATGAGGTCTGACAATTAGGTTCATGAACTCATCCAGGAAAGGTGCTTTGAAGGGTGGACCAGGTGCTGGCATCGGTGTAGAGCTTCCCAACAGGAGTACTTCAAAGGTGATTATAATGATATCTAGTAATAAGGTACGTAGCACTTTTTCTAGGATGAGTTTGAGAACTTAATCGTCAGATCCCACATGACAACAGCTCTGATGGTCATTCCAGAAAAAGAGTTCCAAAATTGCTGTGAAGAGTGGTGGACTAGGCCTCAGCACAGTTTCCCAAGGGGAGTACTTCGAAGGTGACCATAGTGATACGCAGCAATGAAGTATGTAGAATGTTTTCTAGGATGAGTTCGTGGACTTAATTGCCAAACCTCACACACTCTCACAGGTTTTCTTTCAATAAATTTGGTCTAGTACCCAAATTTTACAGTTTTAACATATTCCTCAAGTGTCTGTAACGTATATGTTCTTTGAACCATTTTTAGAATGCCCTAGACAGTGGTAATATGCAGCCCAGAAGAGAATTACGACTACTGCAAACTCCTCTGTATGAGAGACCTGTGTCTCAAGACAGGCTAAGAGTCAGAATTTATCAACTTTAATACTAGAAAGGAACTTGGAGGGAAAAGAAAGTCTGAAAAGCTTGCCCATTTTCACAGAGTAAGTCAGCGAGAGAACTCAAATTAGAACCCAAGCTTCTTAAACCTCAGTTCAGAGCTTCTGCCACTACAGCAGGCTCTAGCTGGCCCACCACCACTTGTACTCCAAGAGAATGCAAACTGTGTGATTGGCTTTCTCATAAAAGGCTGGGAAGGGACGTGAGTCTGGAATCAGACTGCCTGGGTTTGAATTACAACTTCAAGGTATAGAAATATCAAACTGTTTTTGAATTACAACTTCAAAGTATAAACTTGGCCAATTTCTCTAAACTCTTTGAGCCAACATTCCAAACACTGAGAGGGAGGATAAGCGATTAAGAGCTTAGATTCTAAGTCAGATTCCTAGGTCCCAACCCTGGCATGGCTACTTACTGGGTTATTTATTTAACCTTTCTGTGTATCAGACTCTCATTTGGATAAGATGAGATATGGGATAATAATAATAATACTTACCTCAGAGGGATAATACAAACATTAAATAAATTAATATATAGTTAAAAATCTAGCATACAGAACATAGACCACAAGAATCAATACACCAGTAGTTATATAATCCTTACACTAATAAAATAGTAAAGCAGAGATGGTGGAGGAAGCTGTTAGGGAGACAGAAGTGCTTCTGGAAATGTTTTAAATAAGTAATTCACAAGTACAAATTTTAAAAAATGTCTATTTTTTTGTTTCCAGGTTAAAATCACAGAACAACCCAAGCATACAATGTGTGCAGAAAAAATACTAGAACAAATCTAAGAAATTCTGATTCTATTCCCAACTCGGCCACTAATGTTTTACTTTGAGTAAGTCATTTCATTTCCTTGAACCTAAAAAAACTAGAGGCTACTCTAGTTTTTCAAATTTTCCAAAGTTTCTTCCAAAATATTCCACCTATAAATTATAGCTTTATACATACACCAAAATATAGAAAAATGAATAAATAAAATCTGTTCAATACCTGCCGTACTTCTAGTTGGATTTTCATTGATATTTCTTTTCATTTCCTTTACAATACCAAGGTTTATTCTTTCTTGAGCACTCCAAATTTACAACACAGAGTTGTTTGACTAAACCTTCAAAGAAAAAAACTTATAATTCGTATTTATGTGAAGAATAAGAGACTACATACAGCACTGGCAAACCTAGAAGCTTACAAGGCCAGAAACAAAACATAAAAAATTGAATCAGAAATGAGAGAGCATACCCTGTGACCCACTTTAACACACTGTGCAGACTATCTGCTTTGGCATTTGGTTAGAGATTCCTGAATTGTATAATATCCAGGACTAAAGCCTCAACATTCAGAATAACTGTAATGACATTTTCACTCTGTTTGTATAATTCCAGCAAGTGAAACAAGTTTTTGTCTTTTTCTTTCACAATAGAATTTGCTATAATTTTTCCCATTTACTCTCTTATTTCCCGCTTTAATTCCACAAACATCTATTTTGTGTAAAGGCAACATGCAAATCTAAGAAAGATCGTTTACTTTTCCCGAGTTCACTATCCAATGAGGCAAAGAGATGTAAACACAACTACCACAAATCAGACTGAGGTAAATACTAATTTCTAAACATAGTTTGTAGAAGTAAAAAGTGGGATACATGAGGTCAGGGACCAGTTCTACTTTGTTTCCATATCTTGGGTTTTACACTGGAAACAGAGTATAATATATATACTTGCTAGAAAATTCGTAGTGCTGTTCTGGTGGCCAAAACAAAGATTGTAACTTTTCCTCAAAATAGCAATACCAACATAATTGACTTTCTGAGAATGGAAACCCTAGTGGCGTAGTGGTTAAGTGCTACTTCTGCTAACCAAAAAGTCAGCAGTTCAAATCCACCAGGTGCTCCTTGGATACTCTGTGGAGCAGTTTTATCCTGTCCTATAGGGTCTCTGTGAGGTGGAATCAACTCCACTGCAGGGGGTGGTTTTATTTTAAGGAGAGGATGTGGGGGAGGGGCAGTTGTTACAAAGACTAGTATTGTTCTGAGTATCACACAAACAAAAGAAAAACAATGAAAGAATGCAATGTCCTCCCCCCAAACCGCGGACCCCGAGGCAAGGACCCTAAGTTACCTTTCCTCACCACACCATGCACACTCCCTCCCCTCCACCTCCCCCATCCTACCGTCACCCAACCTCCACACCCCCTACATCACCCCACCCCCCACCCTACCCTCTACCCCCTGTCTTAGCTTCCAATTAAACCCTAAAGCCTTCATCTATACAATTGGAGTATCTGAGAGAGGAGATAGCTGTGAAGGCAATGGTGTCATGTGGAGACGGGATGGGGAAGGAGAAAAAAGAAGGCCTGGTGGCCTAGTGGTTAAGTTCTAAGGCTGCTAACCAAAAGGTGGGCAGTTCAAATCTGCCACATGCTCCTTGGAAACTCTGTGGAGCAATCCTACTCTGCTTACAAGGTTGCTATGCTATGAGTTGGAATCGACTTCGACTGGCACTGGGTTTGGGAGTTTGGGCAGGGAGCTCCAGAGGATTGAGGGTCATCCCAGTTAGGGTTTGTGTTCTCAACTGCCAACGTCCTGTCTTAGGGCTCTGGGGCAGTTTGGGAACTAGGGTCAAGACACCACTTTTCCCCTCTCGGTCCTCCTGCCAACACACCATGAAGCTTTAACCTTCAGTTTCCCTCGCCTCAGGCGGCCGTCAATCTTCCAGAAGACCGCCCCGTCGCCTTCGCCTCTAGAAAAGCGCGGGAAATCAGGCAGAGCGCAGGCGCACTTCGACCGTGCGCGGGCCACCTCAACCCAGTGCTGCCCAGTGCGCAGGCGCACCCACCGCCGCTCTTAGGAAAAGGCGGGGCAAAGAGACACGTGCCCCTCACCCAGAAGCGATAACAGTACCACAGCTGCCTTTGCCGTCTCACACCGCCACAAGGTACACGGTGGATGAGGACTACCAAAGAGGACAAAGAGAAAGAGCCCGTCCGCAGTGGCCAGTGAGACCGCGGTTTATCTCCTGCCCAGCCTGGCCTCTGACAGACTTGCCGGAAAATAGTGCCCGGGACTGGCCATGCAACAGCCGACCCGCACCCTACGGTCGTTTCTTAGGTTCTAGACACCCGTTTTGACAACGATGGTAACAACCCAGAGTGTGTCTAGAAGAGAATGGCTCAAAGGCCACAGGTATCACAACCGCCGGGTATTTTGTGTGGTTCAGCTGAGTTTCTGAGTCAGATCAGTTTGACAGAGAATCACGAGAAGGAGCCTCCAGAATGCCGCTGGCAGAGCGGAGCCCCAGACTTAGGTGACAGCTGCACAAGGCAGAGCAGCCCGTGAGGGCTACCAGTGCTGCCAGAGCTCCAGGGAGGGAAGGGACAGGGACAGGGAGAACTGACGAACTGAGTCGTGGTGACAGAGGTCTGCTCTCTCACGTCCTGGACCTATCTAAACATACCTTTCTTTCCTCGTTGAAACAGGGATAGGAATATTTATTTAATGTCTCTACAAATAGTAAAAAGAGAAATGGACAGTCTCTGGCACACAATAAGTGGTCAACAATTTTAGCCCTTATTTACAGTAGCTACCATTTATTGAATACTTACTATATTGGTAAGTGATGCAAGTTAAAAGCTAATGATTAACGAAAAAGACGGAGGTTTGAGTCCATCCAGAGATGCTTCAGGATAAAGCCGTGGCAATCTTTTTCCTGAAAACCTTGTGGTTGCTTGTTGTGAGTCACAATCAGGCAGCCGGCTTGAGATGGTAGGGGTTTTGGTTTTCCCACCATAAGCCAAGTATAGTAATTAATTCTGTCTGAGCTCAAAGATTATGTTTTGTTACCATATTTTATGACCATTTTAAAGGCTAGGGCAAGGGAAAGAAAGAAAGGGGGGGGTGGGGAATCAAGAGACAAAAGGCCCACAGTAAAGGCTTAGGACTGAAAACATGAGACTTATTACTAGTTTTTGTTAATTTTGTTCTGGTTTTTTGTTTTTTAAAAATTAGGTCAAATAAGAAAAAAAGGGTTAGGAGATATGATTGTAGGTAGGTTGAGACCAGATGACAGAAGGCCTTGAATGCCAGCCTAAGGAAAAAACTTTGAAGAAATAGGGTCATATTTTAATATGAAAAGAAGACTTCAGGCAATAAATATATCTGAAAAGACTGGTTGATCATCACAACTCTGTAAAGAACACATACCAAAATATGAGTAAAAGGTCCAGGAAACATATTTTGACTTTATATGCACACACATACGTAAAAACCAAACCAAGCCCATTGTCATCAAGTCATTCATGACTCATAACAACCCAATAGGACAGAGTAGAACTGCCCTGTAAAGTTTCCAAGGAGCACCTGGTAGATTCAGAATACTAACTTTTTGTTTAGCAGCCATACCACTTAACCACTACACTTACAGAGTTTAATTCACATACACACACACACACATGACACCTCTCACCCCAAAATTGGCCACTCATTAAACAATAACTAAAAAGAAGAAAATCTTTATACCTACTATGAGCAACATCCTGTGCTACATTTATAAGACGTAAACCTGAAAAGTGTGGAATCTGTGCCAGCAGTTTGTAAACATATCTGCTCTATCCCTGTCCTCTTCTGGTTATCGTTTGTTTCTACCTAGATGATTGGTCAGAACGCGCTGCAACAATAGAGCCATAGTGTGTTGCCATCAAGTCGATTCTGACTCATAGCAACACAGTAGGATAGAGTAGAACTGCCCTGTGGAGTTTCCAAAAAGCAGCTGCTGGATTTGAACTACTGACCTTTTGGTTAGCAGCTGAGCTCTCAACCCCTGCACCACCAGGGCTCCAAAGTAGTGAGAACAGTTTGCTTATACGATTTCTGGGCAACCACATTATCTGTGAGGCCCCTTAAGTCTAATACTGGAAAGAAGAGCCTCCTTATTCCCTCTGCCATATTATTTTGGATCAACCTCACCTTGAATCTGTCACCTTCAAATTTCTGGTGTTATTCTGTTGGGCAGCACTGCAAAACAACTGCAACTTATCATTAGGCTTACTCTTTCAAGAACTTCAAAACATTAAATAGTCAATCTAATAGCAAGATAGTGACAGGTTTTCACTTTGCATAATACCAGTACTCTGAACTCTCAAAGCAATAACTAAACTAAAATTATGGAGGTTTTGTGGGGTCTGAAAATGTAATGTACTTTGGGAAACAAGGAGTTAAAAATCTTTCAGAAGTTAACTTGGTATAAGAGTATGAAAAGCCTCTGTTGCTCTAGTTCAAAAGAAGTGCTCTTTCTTTTTTTTCTAATAAAGCTTTCCACGGAAGACAAACTCTATACGCAATAAACAAGGTAAGTATAGGACAGAATTACTGTAATTCATTAACTCTCAAAAAAGTTACTTATTCTGACATGCGAAAGAAATGTACTTTGTGAACGTTAATTGTGCTTCAAAGTGCAGAACTGTTGAGATTCCATAAAACAAGCCTCAAAATGCAAGTCATTTGTGCCAGCCACGAGTAAAGAGCTGAAACAGCATTTCCAGAGACTAGGACAAAGAACAAAGCTAACTACAAACTGGTAGAAAAGAAACAAAACATAATCAAGTGTTAATAATTCACCATTTAGTTTTACTGTTCCTGAAACCAAAGTAAGTAAACAATACAACTATCATCTACTTACATTCACATGTGTTTTCATACTTTATTTTGTTTAAAATGTTTAGTGTATATCAATTGAAAGCTGTAGGGACTTTTTCTTGGATGGAAACATTAATGTTAATATGTAAGTTTAGATTTTCTCTTTTGCTTTCTCTCTCTGCATTATAATCTTGGAAGAACATGGGAATTGGTTTATTAAATATTATGAAGCATTCACATTTTATATTTCCATCATGCATTTTATTTGTATGTTTATTTCCTGAGCACACTATAGTGATTACTTATGCAAATTCTGGAAGGGAAAAGTTAGAACTTTGGGGTAAGCCAAAAATAACAAGAGACATTCTATTGTTCTGTGAAAAATATTGGTCTTTGAGTCAGAAAACATGGGTCCTGGGCCTAGTTCTGCTACCTATCTAGATAGCTGCAGAATCCGAAGTTGTTTAACTGCTCTTTCTTTTACTGCTGCAATGGTAATATCAATACCTAACCCACCCTATTCTACAAAATAGATGTATAAATAAACTGAGTTAACATATGTAGAACAAACCCTGATGACATAGTGGTTAAGTACTGCAGCTGCTAACCAAAAGATCAGCAGTTCAAATCCACCAGGCGCTCCTTGGAAACCCCATGGGGCAGTTCTACTCTCTCCTATAGAGTGGCTATGAGCTGGACTCGACTCAACAGCAGTGGGTTGGGTTTGGTTTGTGTTTGTAATTGTGATGATTTACTCTTGTTGTATCCTATCCAACAACATGATAATTACTAGTATGTAGTATTTCCAGTGCTTAAACATATTTGACTTTCTGGATTGAGCATGAAATCAAATCATATTTGGCTCAGTCATTTCTCCAAAAAGATGTGATCATACTACTGTTCTAGATAGTTTCCTCCAACAAGACACCTTTTTGAGTAACACATTCTAGTGGAAAGTCTCACTGTGATGTGTTCGGCCATCTATGTAAATTGATGATGTGGCTAATATCTACAGTAAGTCCCAAGACATTTTCAGGCAAACAGGTGCTTTTTCCTTTAGTATTTATGAAAAAAAAAATGAGGATGATTCCTAAGAAAGACAAAAAGACCAAAAATTTTATGATAAAAAATTTAAAAGATATTTGAAAGTAGCTTTTTAAGTCCTGATTATCATGTATTTGGTCTTTGCATCTCTAAGGCAGTCTGAAAAAAAATATGTTGGTTCTAGAGGAGGCCTCTGAGGATGTGCCTGTGGCTGTTTATGTAGATAAGCTTCAATTTCCTCAGACGATGAAAAATATCTGTTTTCAAATACTGGTGGAAATATAGATATTGAATAATATATGACTGTATGAGCCATTTTTTTATTTTTAATATATTTTTTGGAATTAGAAATATTTCAACTATTTTTGTTACTATGAATAATCCCGAACTTGTGATTAGATGTCAGGGAAGGAAAAGGAAAAATTTTTAAGAGTATGATACTGATTTATAATTGTATTTATATCTACTGACCATCTGAGGGAGTTAGAAGTTAGGCTAAAACAGCTGTATCCTTGGTCTTTGCATATTTTAATCCAAATACGGTAAAGGGCAGGGCTAAAGGAAGGAGTGTCCACGTAATAACCAGAGCTCAGAACTTGTAACAGAGTTTAAGATTTACCCAAGGGAACTTAGAACTTTGCACTTTGCTACAAATATTCCTTTCAACTTAAATTTCTAACTTTTTCTCCAGAAATTAAGTTTAACTTGATCTCCTGTTTTCTGAATTGCAGAAATCAGATGAAACTACTTGGTAAAATGACCTCTTATCTCCTTGCTGAAGAGCCTGTAAAAAAGGTTGCTATCTTTGGAGGAACGCATGGGAATGAGCTGACAGGAGTGTTTCTAGTTAAGCACTGGTTGGAGGATGGTGCAGAGATTCAGAGAGCAGGGTTGGAGGTAAAACCATTTATTACCAATCCAAGAGCAGTGAAGAAGTGTTCCAGATACATTGACTGTGACCTGAATCGAGTTTTTGATCTTGAAAATCTTAGGTAAGACTATTTTTATGTTGTGTGCACATGTGTGTTTGTGTGTGTGCATGGAAAGTGGTGTGTGTGTGAGGAAGAGCATACCTAAACATATGCGTATTATTAACATTCATGTTCATCCATAAGATCACTTTCACCTTTAATCATTCATAATTACCAATAACACATTTAAACCGGACATACATATACTTTTTTGCGGATTGTTCTCAACTGATGTTCTTTATAAATGTATTCTATATAAACTGAGGCAATAAATAACAAACATTTTTAAACTGTATCTTTAAGGAAACACAATTAATAATTTTTTTATTACAATAACATTTGGCCACTATGATCATGTACAAGTTTGTTAGCTTTCTAGATAATTCATTATTTTTTTGTTGCAATGATGTTTATGACAATGCATAAAGTTCTAGTTTAGGAAAATTGGATGTCTCAATATTTGTTGGATGAAAAGATGAGTAAATGCTTGTAATCAGGTAAAGTCAGACTGCTCTGTGATCTGAAGATGTAATTACCTTTAGTAATGCATTGCCATAGATGGGAATGATGAGAAGTGATTTATGCAATAACACTGGAATCATTATTCCTTGTCTTTGAGCATTGAGAACATGACCCCGCTGGAGCTGGGCTCACAAATACTCACAAGGACACATCAGCTGGGCCCAGAGGAATAAAGTCAATAGATGGGATAATCTTGGAAAATATCTTTTAGGGAAACTTACACATAAACCAATCAAACAGTACAAGACTTTCCACACTTTTTCTATTAGCATCTAGTGAACAGAAATTTGTTGGACCAATGAGGACTTCCTGAGTGTCTTTGCTGAAACCTGTACCAATGGTTGTCTAGAAAGCCAATTCAAAATGTAGGATCACATTTTCTAGCCAGTCTGTGAAAAAGTCAAGCTTTCAGTGGTTTGGCCCATTTTATAATGTTAATATATATTAATGCCTCTGTAACATACTTTAGACTTGGGTAAATATCACTGTGGCAGTGTGCTTGTCTGTTTTCCCATTCTTGCTTATTCTGCAATATTCTCTGGACTCAGGCAGACATGACTATGGCACCATATTTGTCCACTTTCCCTGCATTTGCTTTTTACCAATTCATTATTTAGTTACCTAAACTGAAAACCAAACCCATTTTTGTCTATTCTGTAATTTTCTTGAATTTGGGGAGACATGGTTCTAGCAGCATGCTTGTCCAATTTTCTACCTTTCCCTTTTCTAATACCATGCTACATAAAACGTCCTTTTCACTTTGCTAAACTCAGTGATTTTTTTACCCTACAACAGAGGCAAAGGCACTTTACCTGAACTGTCTGACTTTAAATTACAGCCAATGTATTGTACACAATATATGTAATACTAACATTCTAGGTGTGCCCTTGGTTTTTTCTGTTTTGCTTTTGTTTATATCATAAAAGCTGCCATTGTAGATAGATAGATATGCCTGTAAGAATTTGCTTTTTCACCAATTCATTATTTAATTTATCTAAACTGAAAACCAAACCCACTGCTCTCAAGTTGATGTTGATTCATAGTGAGACTATAGGTCAGAGTAAAACCTCCCCACAGAGTTTCCAAGTAGTGCCTGGCAGATCTGAGCTGCCAACCTTTTGGTTAGCAGGCATAGTACTTACCCACTACACCACCAGGGTTTCCTAATTTTTCTAAAGATATCATTAAACACTTACTCTTCACAGGTTGCTGGGCTATATACAAAGCTATGTAAGAAATAGTTTCTACCCTCAAGGAATTTATACACTACTAGCTAAGACATAACTTACACACAGAAACAGCTAATGCAGCACTACTTTGCTGTTCCTTTTCTGATAAACACTATTTTGTTTAGACAATTACTTAGGTTTAATCTCACTTCAAATCAAAAGATGGTTACTACCTTTAGTACACATCTTCCTCATTTTATGGAATGGATGCTTTCCAGAGCAGTTATATACTGATCATATTTTGTGTTCCAAATTACATTTTAACCAGCCTAAATTTTAATTTCTGAAATGCTTTATTTCCATGACTGAGGTTATGTTATTAATGTGTATCTATTCTTCTAAAATAGCTGTTACCAAAAAATAAGGGAGTAAAAAAACAACACTACAGCTGAGTTGATTCCAGCTCAGACTGACCCTATAGGACAGAGTAGAACTGCCCCACAGAGTTTCTAAGACTGTAAATCTTTATGGAAACTATCACAGGAGTTGGTGGGTTCCAGCCACTGATGTTTTGGTTAGCAGCTTTGTGTTTTAACCACTGCACCATCAAACAAGAAAACAAAAAGCACATTTCCTTCGAGTTGATTCTAATTCATGATGACCTTGTGAAAGAGTTTCCAAGGAATGCCTGGTGAATTTGAACCAGGGCTCCTAAAATAACTGTTAACTGACTGTTAAATTACAAGTAAGAATTGTTGAAGAATGACTCTTGAAGTTAGCGTGTTAACTTCCCAAATACCTCTGAACTAGGGTAAATTTTATTATGATCACCCAATAGCATGCAGCTCAGTGACAGCAGACTTTTAAATTAAATTTATTTTCTCCTTTTTTTTCCTTTATTGAGAGGCTAGAATTTATGAAATAGATAAATTAACTTTTCATGTTCTCCATCCCCCAAACTTGCTTTTTCCTGTATTCCACATCTCAGTAACGGCGTCATTACCCACCAAATCCCTTATTGAATGCATATTAGAGCCCTCCCAGTTCTTTATCCTCCACATCCAGTGGATCACTAAACCCATTAACCCGTTGCTATTGAGTGGATTCCAATTCAAAGCAGCTCTATAGGAGGGAATAGAACTGCATCCATAGAATTTTAAAGGAGGGCCTGGTGAAGTTGAACTGCCAACATTTTGGTTAGCAGCTATAGGACTAGACCAGGGTTTCCAGTCCTCTAATTTATCCTTGGCATTTTTTTCTATAATTCAGTCTACCTCACCATTTCCACTAACCCAAAAAAATCAAACTAGTTGTCACTGAGTCAGTTCTGACTCATGACAACCCAGTAAAACTGAAGGATTTTCAATGGCATTTTTTTTTTCTCAGAAGTAGGTCACCAGACCCTTCTTCTGAGGTGTCTCTGAATGGATGAATCATTAACCTTTCAGTTAACAGCAAGCTCATTAACCATTTGCACCACCTAGGGACTCCCCATTTCCACTAGCTTAGTTTATTTCTTCTGTGGACAGTTATGGTAGCCTCTTTAAGAATCTCTCTGCATCAGCTTTGCTCCAGTCCTTTCTCCATCCATCCTCCACATGTCAGCCATAGGAATTGCTCTAACACATAAATCTTATCATGTCCATCCCTTGCTGAAAATTCTTCAAAAAATTCCTTTTCAAAATAAATCTAAACATCTTAACATAGCTGATAAGCTATTGCCTCCCGTCTATTCTTCTAGCCCTAGTGGCATAGTGGTTAAGTGCTAATGGCTGCCAACTGGAAGGTCAGCAGTTCAAATCCACCAGGTACTCCTTGGAAACTCTATGGGGGACCCTTCTGCTCTGTCTGTATGAGTCGGAATCAGCTAGACAGCAGTAGGTTGGGTTGGGTTGGTTTATTCTTCTAGCCTTATCCCCTGGGACTTTTCCAGGGGGACCTGAATTTCAAGCATGAAGACTGAAATTTTCTTTATCTTCTAAGACTTCAAGCCTTGACTCTGAACAGCTGGGTGTGTAGTGGTGCTGTTTGCTAACATGAAGGAGAGTGATGTAGAAACAATTGGTTCGAAGTGGGAGACCACTCAGAATTATTTCATGAATTGACTTTTGAAATGCATAGGTATCCATTAGATATTGCATTTGGCTGTGTATAACAGAAACCAAAAAAGAATGACTCAAACAAATACGGATTTCATTTTCACAAATACTAATTATAGAGATAGGTAGTTCAGGACTAGGGATAGTGGCTCAACAAGATCACTGATGCCATAGGTTCCACCTACCTTCCCACTGCATCATCCTTAGAATTCAGCTTTTTGTATTATGGTTTTTGCCTCATAGTCATAAAAAGTCTGCTCCTCTTTCTTGACTGCAGATTCCTTGAAATTAATAGCAAAAATAGTTGTGGAACTACAGGAAAAGAGCTAAAGTGGTTTGAAGAGGAAAAATAAACTTAAATCATAATCATGTAAAGCAAAAATAAAAAGTATTTTAACCATATGGCCTGGGAGTGAGTTATAAATAAACAATGAAAACTATGAACTATGAACTCATCCCAGAAAAAAATATATTTGCAAATATCTACAAAATTTTACAGTTTTTGAAGTTTTATAGAATCTCATCTATGAAGTTTGTCCCTGGACCACTTGGGTTTCCTGGACCTCAATTACTAATCCATTACTGGATGTAAGCACCTAAATTTGACTACTTTTGTACACCAGAGTTAGCTAGAGTGCAAAAAAAAAAAAAAAAGAAAGGTCAATCTGGTGACCTAGACCCATAATAAATAGCCCAGTGCATCATAATTAAATGCTCAAGAACTGTTTATTAAATTGTACAAGGTTGCAATAAAATGATGAATTCTGTTTGAAACATTCCACCTTGTGACTAGCCATATCAACAAACTGTTATTTTGCCTACATGCCAGTGCAACATTATGAGGAATCAAATGAAGAAATAATGGAATTTTTTATTTATAAAGTTTTCAGATGTTTTCACTTCTCTCACAGTTTTTTGTATTAAAGGTTTGGCAACTGGTTCGTTGCACACTGTGTTTGTATTGTGTATTTATGTTATCTTAGCCACAAATGTTTTTAATCCTTTTCTTTTTGCTAATAACAGCAAAAATAGGTCAGAGGATTTGCTATATGAAGTAAGAAGAGCTCAAGAAATAAATCATTTGTTTGGTCCAAAAGATAGTGAAGATTCCTATGACATTATTTTTGACCTTCACAATACTACGTCTAACATGGGGTGCACTCTTATTCTTGAAGATTCCAAAAATGACTTTTTAATTCAGATGTTTCATTATATTAAGGTAATATTTATGTTATTAATTTGTGAGTTATCATAGGATCTGTACTTTCAAGTCATTTAAAGATAGGAAACAACCAGAAAAATGTCAGGACGCTCCAAGACAGATAAGAGTCTGCCCCACAGATAAGCTGAGGAGAGAGGTTGTAGCAAAAGAAATACAGGAGCAGTGACTGTCAGAAGAAAGGAGAGGGAATGAACAAAAAAGTAAATACAGTGAATTAAAGAATAAAGCACTAGCAGGTTTCTGTGTCTATAAAATTACAGATCTTCATCCAGAGAGCTACCAAATCATGGGCTATTTGGTAAAACCAAGTAAAATTTCTATCAAAATTATAAAATGTGTAGTTGAAGTAGTTTTAGGAAGCCCATGAAATAGTCATTTAATGTTGACTGAAGTCCAGTGACAAAAAGGTTGGCTCCCTTTAGTTCTGCCCTTTCCCACATTTTATTCAGATATCCCCAACACACATTTGATCTTTCAGTACTTCATATAATTAATAATTTTAAGGCTCAGAAATCTAAAAAATAGGAAATTCAGCAATCCAGTGCACAGTTGTAGCCAGAGAAAAATCGCTAGAAAATAACAACTAAAAAAAAAAGAAACCCCACAAATAATAAGCTATATGTTTATATCTGTACAGTGGCTGTCTGTCCTTCCCAAAAACCTTAGTATTGGCCTGTAGTTAGGAAGACCTGAGTTCTAATGGTGATTTTCTGACCCACTAACCTTGAACAAGATGGTCAACTCCCAAAACCTTACTTTCCTCATTTTTTAAAGTTAGCCTCATAACAGTACTCCATATGGCTGTTTAAAGTCTTAAATGATGCAAAGTATTTAAACAACTAGCCCAATATCAAGCAGATTGTAAAGTTAGTTATTGTTTTGGTTTCCCTCGAGTTTAAGACAGCGCTTAGATAGTATTTCTGTTAGGTGATCATCACGAAGCTATTTATTAATTATTGAAGGGACAGATCCAGAGAAGCAGCACAACTTTAAAAACTGAGAGGTCCAGCTTGAATTTTCAAATGAGAGGGTGAGGTGTCTCTAAACATCCACAGAGAGCTGACCAAGGGTAGAATAGAATTCATTAAAGACCAGTATTAAGCTAAATAATAAGCATAACTAGTGATTTAAAATAATAATAATAATCAGATTCATTTAGAAGGAAAATTTATTTCATATTCTTTAATCATGATTCTGGAGAATTGCTCAATGTACACTTTACCCAGAAATCTATGTATAATTTGATTTTATATGTAATTAATTTGTATGTTTTCAAAGCTATAATAACATTAGGTTTTAGAGTGCATGTCACAAAGCTGTTTTACTAATCTTAGTTGATAAAGTAAAATATACTGAAAGCATTATTAAGTCTGTAGCAGCAAAAAAAACAAAACATATGGTCTTTACATAATGAGAAAGATGTTTCAAATTCTTTCAGACTTCTTTGGCTCCCTTGCCCTGCTATGTTTATCTTATTGAGCATCCAGCCCTCAAATATGCAACCACTCGTTCTATAGCCAAATATCCTGTTGGTAAGTTATATTTCCTGTTGTCATAACTTAGCAAAATATGTCTCATCTGAAACTCCAAGAAAATTATTTTAATAACTGTCTTGCATGTTGGTGTGCTTGTATCTTTCAAGTAGTAAGCATATTAACCCCAAGCAGGCAAACACTAACTATTCTAGAGTTCCTCAGTTTTATTGAGCAATGTTTTGTTTTGTTTTCGTATCAGTTCCTTTGCTGTAATGCTTAGTGTTTCTAAATTAGTCTAGCAGAAGTCTTCTCATTCTCAAGAGATCAGATGTCAGCTTATATAGAGCCTTCCCTAACCACACTTCAGAATCATTTACTCCATAAATCTCTTCGAATAGTTGGTGGATGAGGCCTAATCCTCAGACAATACTTCGAAGCAAAGGAAATGTCCTGTACAACAGCCCCCAAGCTCCTGGTTGATTACATGTTATTCCTTTTTTTTTTTTTTTAATTGTAATTAAGTAAAAGTACGGAATCCAAATCAATTTTGCATGTCCACCTATCTGCAGGTCCTGCTCTCCTTGCCCAGTGACAGCACATTCTTCCTTTTCAATTCTATACTTGTGGTATCCACTTAACAAGTTCCTGTCCCCTCCTCTCCACCCTCTTCTCTCTCATTTAGAAAGAGACCAGTAGGACAACAGCCTATAAATGCATAGAACCATAAAGTACACATGCCATATGATCACACAGTGTCCCAAAGTCCAGTCCATTTTTGTCTGAAGAGTTGTCTGGTTAGGGACAGCAGCAAGTCTAGGGGCCATGTTCCCAGGGGATCCTCCAGGCGATCAGACCATCAGTTCAGGTCTTTTAGTAGAGTTCTGTACATGTTGTTCTTGCTAAACTATTGTCTCCATTTATTGTAGAGTACTCTGTCCTTGACCCCTTCCAAAGGCAAATAATATGCGCATGATAAGTATTAGCTGTAATTTTCAGTGAGTACACAATTAAAATGAGAAATGATTGTTAAATAGTTTTAATCACACATCCCACATAGGTATAAACAAATGTTCCCTGTCGTGTGGTTGCTATAACCATAATGAGTATATGTAAAATATTAATCATCTAATTTTTGTAATACATGTATACATTCATGAGCTTATTCAAAGTGGTCAGATTTGGTTGGGCTAGAAAGGCAGTGGATCTGTTTCTTCAAAGTACTTGTAGTCCCAGAGGACTGTGATCTTTGGGTCTTCTCCAGGCTGTTCTCTGGCTGTCTCTCCTTGTCACAGACTGTAAAGAATCTGAGATTTTAACCTACCTGAAATCTAATAAGTTAGTTTGTCACTGTTTTGTGGATGCTGGTGGAAAACACAAGACTCCTAGTAAGGAGACAAGTAATAGTTTATTAACATCAGAAGTAACAGAGTGTCATGGATTGAATTCTGCCCCCCAGAAATATATATCAATTTGGGTGAGCCATGATTCCCAGTATCATGTGGTTGTCCTCTATTTTGTAATGGTAGTTCTTCTGTGTGTTGTAAATCCTAATCTCTGCCTGTGGTTAATGGGAAAAGATTGGATTATGTTAAAGAGGATTACAGCTGGATTGTAACACCCTTACTAAGGTCATATTCCTGATACAATGTAACGGGAGTTTCCCTGGGGTATACCCTGCGCCACTTTTTATCTTACAAGAGATGAAAAGGAAGCAAGCAGAAAGTTGAGGACCTGTATCACTAAGAAAGAAAGCAGTACCAGGAGTAGACCATGTCCTTTGGACATGAGGTTCCTACTTCAAGATGCTCCCAGACCAAAGGAAAACTGATAACAAGGACCTTCCTCCAGAGACAAGAGAGAAAGAAAGGCTTCCCCTGGATTTGGACTTCTAGCCTACTGGACTGTGAGACACTAAATTTCTTTTTGTTAAAGCCATCTACTTGAGGTATTTCTCTTATAGCAGCCCTAGATGAGTAACATAGAATTTGGTACTGAGAGAATGGGGTACTACTCTAACAGATACCTAAAATGTGAGAGCAGTTTTGAAACTGTGAATAGATAGAAGACTCAGAAGGAAGTGAGGAGAACTGTTAGTTAACACTGGAGGTGATGCAAATGGTGAGAAGCAGCAGCAGCAGAACCAGGACACCTGTTTAAGGCAGGGCTGGAGCCAACCCATGGAGTGAGAGAGCTGTCTGCCTTTGTACAGAGGCTTTCTGATGGAGTAGGATGCCTCTGGGCACTTATTGGTGGAGCTAGGCTCTCCAACCCACAGAGCAAAAGAGCTGAGTGCCTTCCAGCTGAAGTTCACTGGCAGAGTGGGGTGCCTCCAGGCACTTACTGGCAGAAGCTACAGAGCTTTGGAACACTTGAGGTCAAAGAACATAAAAAGCAATTTTGCCTCAGTCTCAAAAGTGATGGCCATGACTTCTGAAGTTTCAAAGGGTGGAGCCATGGTTTCTAGTGTTTCTAAGTGGAGTTTCTAATCAGATGGACTAGAAAAATGGTGTACTTAAAGCCAAGAGAGCAGAGTTACTGTCCCAGGGGGCCTAGAAGGTGAAGCTGAAGCCTGGGGCCAAGGGCCCTCTTCTCAGAATTCCAAGAGTATAGCCAATACCTAGAGTTTGGAAGACAGAGCCATTGTGTCAATGGTCTCAGAGAACAGAGGATTGTTTTCAAAGCCCTGAGGGCTAATATAATGTATTCTGCTGACTTGCCTGGTGCTTGTTCTGCCTTCTTTCTCTCCAATTTCTCCCACTGGTAATGGAAATAATCTACCTTGTGGCTGTTGCACCACCATACTTTTGAAGCAGATAAGTTGTATTCTAGATTTCAAAGATGGAGAATAATTTTTGGATTTGGGACATAAAATTAATGTAAGACTTTTGCTATGATATGGTGTGATCAATGTATTTTACATGTGGCAAGGACACGAATTCTTGGAGGCCAAAGGGTGGAGTGTGATGGATGGAATTGTGTACATCCAAAATGTGTATCAGCTTGACTGGGCCTCGATCTCTGGTATTATGTGTTTGTCCTCTATTTTGTGATTGCAATTTTATGTTAAAAAGGATTAGAGTGGAATTGTAACACCTTTATAAAGTCTCTGCTGATTCAGTGTAAAAGGAACTTTGCTGGGGTATGGCCTGCACTGTCTTTTATCTTAGAAGAGATAAAAGAAAAGGAAAGCAAACAGAGACCTGGGACCTTTATACCACCAAGAAAGCAGCACCAGGAGTAGAGCGTATCCTTTGGAACTGAGGTTCCTGACCTGAGATGCTCCCAGACCAAGGGAAGACTGCTTCATCACAAAGACCTTCCTCCACAGCCAACAGAAAGAGAAAGCCTTTCCCTAGGGCCAGCATCCTGAATTCAGCCTTCTAACCTACTGTACTGTGAGAGAATAAACATGTCTTTGTTAAAGCAATCCACTTGTGGTATTTCTGTTTCAGCAGCACGAGATGACTAAGACACAGAGTGTCATCCTTTGTACTGGCTCACAAACACCAATTCCACTTACTGATAAAGATCCAAGACTACGTTTCACTATGAATTGCACCTCCAGATTTAAAAAAAAAAAAACCCCACAACTGAACCAAAGAGCAACATCATGCTAAACAGAGAAAAGAGTGCAGTTGTCAAGGCTTTCATCTGACTTGAATTGACAGTCAATGCTCATGCAAGCAGCAGTCAATAAATCAAATGACATATTGCATTGTGAAAATCGGATACAAAAGACCCCTTTAAAGTGTTGAATAGCAAAGATATCACTTTGAGGACCTAGGTGTGCTTGACCCAAGCTATGTTATTTTCATTTCCCACTTAATACATGTAAAACCTGGACAGTGTATAGGGAAGACAAAAGAAGAATAGATACCTTTGAATTATTGTATTGGTGAAGAATATTGAGTATACTGTGGTCTACCAGAAGAACAAACAAATCTGTCTTGAAAGAAGTACAGTCACAATGCTCCTTTGAAGCAAGGATGGCAAGACTTCATTTCACATACTTCGGACATGATATCATGAGGGACCAGCCCCTGGTAAATGCAAAAAAAACCCCACAGCCATCAAGTTCATTCCAACTCATAGTAACCCTATAGAACAGATTACAACTGCTCTACATGGTTTCCAAGGAGCACCTGATCATTTTGCACTGCTGTCCTTTTGGTTAGCAGATGTAGAATTTAACCACTATGCCACCAGGGTTTCCTCATGCTTAGTAGAGGATCACTAAAAAGGAGAAACACCCTTAATAAGATGGATTGACACAGTGATTGCAACAATGGGTGCAAGATAACAAAGATCATGAGGATGGCACCAGAGGGGGCAGTGTTTTGCTATGTTGTACGTACGTTTACTGTGAATCAGAACTAACTAGATGACACCAACTGACAGAAAAATTAAAACCATTGTGCTATTGTTAGGATGAGTGGTTATTTTAAGGACAAGGATGTTGCTGTAGGGTGGCAAGGATTGTTATATCGACTTAAATCCATGGCCCATGGTCCATTGAGTCTAGTTTTTTATGACTAAAAAAGTCCTTCCAACTACAGACACATCTCTTTGATTCCTTTTAAGAACTGAAGTCTAGAATAACAACTGAATGGAACAAAAGACATTTTAGGAGCCCCAAGATCAGGCAGAAAGCTGTGAGATCAGACTGGGCAACAGGAAGGGGAACAGTTGCCTTTGTCAGAAGTGAAACAGCAAAGCAAAGGATCTAGCTTCTGCTGGCATGGCCACAGAGAGACTGCACAGGTACAAACACCATCTTTCTCAGACAGGAAGCTAGGACTAGGACTGCCAGCCTAAGAGCCCAGCTGGGGCCAGCTGCCACACTGAACAGCAGCACCTGAGTGGACAGCATCTGTCTCAGCAGAGAAGCTGTGCTTAAAACAGTCACACCTGGAGAGCACCCTCAATCCGTTCCTACTTGCTGACTTCCCTCCCTGCCTTCAGTCTTTCCCACATACCTTCGCTGCTTTACACCTCAGGCTAAATTCTTATGTACTGCCTGAATGGAAGTGGGGCATTTTATTTGTGTGCCCTGAGCTTTTCTTTTGAAACTCAGAGAGGAAAACAAAGGGAGGGGTAGATGACAAGATTCACTAGGTCCTCAGAGCTACAAATTGCTGCACTTACTCAAGCATTGCAAGCGAAGTGTCCATCAGCTTTCATGACTCAGACCTTTCCTATATTCTACTTCACTTCCTATATCCAGCCTTCCCCCTGCCTCCTTCCATGCTGTATACCAGATCTAAATTCTAGAGCACTACCTGGGCCCAAAGTGGGGGATTTTGTGTGTGCCCTGAGCTTTTCTCCTGGACCTGGGAAGGGAAACAAAGGGAGGGCTGGAAGTATATTTCTGCTGGCTCACCTGAGCGAGTAACTCTTGCTACATCTCTCAGTGCAGTCATCACTCCAACCGTCAGGTGACAGGGCATCAGAATTATTAAGGCTCCAACAACCTCTGTAGCTCAAACAGCTAAACTACTTGGATTGTTTATAAATTTATAATTTATAGTGAGAGAGAGAGAGAGAGACATATACATAAAACAAACAAACAAACCTGCTGCCATTGAGTCAGGTACAAGTCATAGTGATCCCATAGGTCAGAGTAGAACTGCCCCCATAGAGTTTCCAAGGAGCACCTGGAGGATTTGAACTGCCAGTCTTTTGGTTAACAGACTACACCACTAGGGTTTCCTACACATCCATACATATATACAAATAAATATAATTTAGATTGCAAAAACCTAACAATTAAATCACAACAGCTTTCCAATGGCTCAGAAACAACAATCAACCTCTAACCATTTAAAGAAGCAGACCACCATAGAGCCAGAAAACTTCCAAAATAAGGAGTCAAACAATTTCCAAGATGAAGAAGGCTTCCTCAAAGTAGTACAGATAGAATACAAAAGAATTATGTACAGAGCCCTTCTAGACCTTAGGATGGAGATTAGACAAAGTGCAGGAGAACAAAATGAAAAATTAAACAAGCTACGTGAATTGCTAGAACAACAGTGATCGGAAATTCAGCACATCAATAGTAAAATCACAGAGTTAGACAATTCAGTTGAAAGCCAAAGGAATAGGATCAAGGAAAATGGAATATAGAATCAGTGAGATTGAAGACAGAGCAACTGACACCAGTATTTATGAGGGGAAATCAGATAAATGAATCAAGCGAAATGAAGAATCATTAAGAGTTATGTAGGATTCTATCAGGAGTAACAATTTACAAACAACTGGAGGACCAGAACAGGGAGAGATAGCAGAAAATACAGAGAGAATTGTTGAAGAAATGCTGTCAGAAAACTTCCCTGACATCATGAAAGACTATAATATATCTATCCAAGATGCTTATCAAACTCCACAAAAGGTAGATCCGAGAAAGAAAGACACCAAGACATATTATAATTAAGCTTAACAAAATGAAACATAAGGAGAAGGTCTTAAAGGCAGCTAGGCTTAAACCAAAACTAACTTACAAAGTAGAGTCTGTTAGACTGAGCTCCTATTATTTTGCCAAAATCATGTTGGCAAGAAGGCAGAGAGATGACACATACAAAGCCTTGAAGGAAAAAACTTCCAATCAACAGCTATATGTCCTGCAAAACTGTCTCTAAAATGTGATGGTGAGATTAGGAAATTACCAGATAAACAGAAGCTTAAAGACTTTGCAAAAACCAAACCAAAACTACAAGAAATACTGAAGGAAGTTCTTTGATTAGAAAATCAACAACACCAGACATATAATCAAGGATGCAATGCAGGACACAGAATCCTACTCGGTTAGGGAAATCACAAAGCTCAATCAAAGCTAAAATATTAAAATTGGAGAAACACATATCTCAATATGTAAATTATGACAGTATTGCACTATAAAGAGGAACATATCAATGTATTCATAGACCTTTCAGATGGAGAGGAAGTCAGGGAAATACAAAGTAGTTAAAGACTGGCCTAAACTTAGAACAATAGGGAAGAATATTGGGGTAGCTGCAAAGCAAATTAACAATACTACACATCAAAACAAGAAACACAATACAGAAGTCTCAACAGATACAAAATCCACATTGAAAAAGTAAAAAAGGAAAACGACTCTGGAAAAAAGTCCTTCCTTCTTTCAAACCTGGTCTATGACATTTTCTATTTGGTCACTTATTATTTTGTCAACATAAATTTGTGCAACTCTTGTACTGTATTAGGACCCCAGGGTGATGCCATGGTTAAAACTCTCAGCTGCTAACCAAAAGGTCAGTGATTGGCACCCCACCAGCCATGAGGGAGAAAGATATGGTAGTCTGCTTCTGCAAAGATTTACAGCCTTGAAAACCCAATGGGGCAGCTCTTCTCTAGCCTATACAGTTACCATGAGTTGGAATCAACTCAGTGGCAGTGGCTTCATTTTGCTATATTATGTTTTTAAAAAAATATTTTGACAATATTGAAGCAATTTAAAGAAAAAAGACACCAATATCTTACTACTCTCTGATTTTTTTTCCAAATTCTCTCCCAATCTTTATCCACTGTGCATATAATCTGTACATGTAAATGTTCTGCTTTATATTTTACCTAATATTATGCTTTTAAAATTTCCCATGATGCTACAAGATCTACTATTTTAATAATTTTAATGATAGGACTCTAGATCTTCATATACTCAAATGTTCAATTTTATAACATATTCTAATTCTTATATAAATGTGACAGTTTCCTTTTCTATACCTAGGTATAGAAGTTGGTCCCCAGCCTCACGGGGTGCTGAGAGCTGATATATTGGATCAAATGAGAAAAATGATTAAACATGCTCTCGATTTTATACATTATTTCAATGAAGGTAAGTAGTAAGGGGGACTTTTTCCTTGTTAGTTCTTACATATGTAAATGTATAAACAGATCAGAAAAGGAAGATGGCATGAGCATACATGATGACTTATTCCCTAAGCACTGAAACAGCGATTAGAACCTAGATCAGATTTGTCACACTTATGATCCACATGCCGTTTAAAACTTGTATTCACTTCATCCTTCCTCAATGACCAGAATACATACCTTCAAGAAAAGCAGCTAAAGGTTAATATTCCCCAAATCAAGAAAATAATCCATCATGACCAAGTGGGATTCATACCAGGGATGCAAGGCTGGTTCAACATCAGGAAAACAATTAATGTGATTAACCACATAAATAACACAAAAGACAAAGATCACCTGATTTTGTCCATTGATGCCAAAAAGGCATTTGATAAAGTCCAACACCCATTCATGCTAAACACTCTTAGCAAAATGGGCATAGATGGCAAATTCCTCAACACAATAAGGGCCACTTATACAAAGCCAATTACCCACATCATCCTGAATGGACAGAGACTGAAAGACTTTCCCTTGAGATCAGGAACTAGACAAGGATGCCCACTGTCACCTCTCCTATTCAACATTGTGCTAGAAGTTCTAGCCAGAGCAATTAGACAAGACGAAGAAATAAAGGGCATCTGCATCGACAAAGAGGAAGTTAAAATCTCCCTGTTCGCAGATGATACGGTTGTATATGCAGAGAACCCCAAGGAATCTGTAAGTAAGCTACTCAAACTGATAGAAGAGTTCAGCAAAGTCTCAGGATACAAGGTAAACATAAGTAAATCAGTAGGATTCCTTTATACCAACAACAAGACTGTTAAGGAGGAAATTATCAAATCAATACCATTACGATAGCCCCTAAGAAGATAAAGTACCTAGGAATTAATCTAACCAGAGAAACAACAGACCTTTACAAAGAGAACTACAAGCCCTTACTACAAGAAACTAAGAGAGACTTAGATAAATGGAAAAACCTACCCTGCTCATGGATAGGAAGACTTAACATTGTGAAAATGTCTATTTTACCCAAAGCAATTTATTTATATAATGCAATCCCAATACAAGTTCCAGCATCATTTTTTAATGAGCTGGAGAAACAAATCACCAATTTTGTTTGGAAAGGGAAGAAGCCCCAGATAAGTAAGGTACTACTAAAGAAGAAGAACACACTGGGAGGCCTTTCGTTACCCGACCTTAGAACATACTACACTGCCACAGTGGTCAAAACAGCCTGGTACTGGTACAAGAACAGACAGATCAATCAATGGAACAGAATTGAGACCCCAGAGATGACACCATCTGCCTATGAACAGTTGATATTCGACAAAGGCCCTAAGACATTAAACTGGGGTAAAAACAGTATCTTCAACAAATGGTGCTGGCAAAATTGGGTATCCATCTGCAATAAACTGAATCAAGATCCATATCTTACACCTTATACAAAAACCAACTCCAACTGGATGAAAGACCTAAATACCAAACCTAAAACGATAAAGCTCATCCAAGAAAAGGTAGGAACAACAATGGAAGTTTTAATACACAATGAGGACAGACTCCAAAATCTGTCAAAGAAACCTCAATCAACAGAAGAGAAAGTAGATAAATGGAAACTATTAAGAATCAAACACTTTTGCTCATCCAAAGACTTTATTAATAGAATTAAAAGAACACCCACAGAATGGGAAAAAATATTTGGCAACTCTATGTCAGATCGACACCTGATCTCCATAATCTATAAGATACTACAAAATATCAATAAGAAGAAGATAAACCATCCAATTAAGCAATGGGCAAAGGAGATGGACAGACACTTCACTAAAGAGGAGATCCAGGCAGCCAAAAAACACATGCAGTCATGCTCACGATCTTTAGTTATTAAAGAAATTCAAATCAAGACAACAATGAGATACCATCTCACCCCAACAAGATTGGCCATGATCCAGAAAACACAAAACAACAAATGCTGGAGAGGCTGTGGAGAATGGAACCCTCCTACATTGTTGGTGGGGTTGCAAAATGGTCCAGCCTCTTTGGAAAGCAATCTGGCGCTTCCTTAAAAAAAATGGATATCGATATACCATTTGACCCAGTAATTCCACTACTTGGAATATATCCTACAGAATCAAGGCCTTTCACACCAAAGGACACATGCACCAGAATGTTTATCGCAGCACAGTCCACGATAGCAAAAAGATGGAATCAACCCAGATGCCCAACAACAGAAGAATGGATAGGTAAACTATGGTACATATACTCAATGGAGCACTACGCAATGATAAAGAATAACGATGATTCCAGGAAACATCTCCTAACCTGGTTTCAACTGGAAGACATTATGTTGGGTGAAAGTAGTCAGTGACAAAAGGACGAATACTGTATGAGACCTCTACGATAAGATCTCAAAAACAGACTTGTGTATAGAAGAAAAGACTCTTTGACAGCTGCAAGGGAGGGAAGGGAGGGGGGTGGGGGGAAGGGCTTAGTTTAGATAGTTACTAGAAATCTAGTTGGGAGAAAGCAGTGATAGCACACATTAGAAACAAGAACAACATTAAGTGGACTTCAGCATAACTTGAGTACTCCTTCCATCTTAACTCAATACTGCAAGGATAGAGTAGCTGGGGCCGGGAGTGGGGGACCATGCTGTTAGGCAAATTCCAGGCCAATTGGCACAACTAGCATTTTGCTAAGAGAGCTCTCTGCACCCCACATTGGTGAGTGGCGTCTGGGGTCTTAAAAGCTGCCAAGCTGCCATCTGAGGACACAGCATATGGTCCCAACTCAGCAGGAACGGATGCTCACTGAGGACCAAAATGACATGCGGTAAAGACAACCAAGAAGACAGAGAGATCCACAAGAGTGGGTGCCTACATCGACTTGGGACCGGAAGAACCGGATGGTGCCCGGCCACCACCAGTGATAGCCACGATGGAGCTCACAGAAAGGAGTCTCACTGGCAACACAAGAATAAAACGAAGTGCATCATGAGATCTCCACTAAAAGACCTCAATTGATGGTCCAGCGGTTTTGGGGTTCCTCTGAGAACATGGCCCCCAGCCCTGATGCTGCCCTTTCCCATAAATTATAACAAAGGTCCACTCTTTGGACAGGAATGGATTGGACTTGGCAATGCAGAGTGACCATATATTGGAAGCACTTTATGGTTCTACACGTCTATAGGATATCATCTTGCTGACCTCTGGCTGGAGGAAGGGGAGTGGACGGAGAGGAGGGGAAAGGAGGCTGTTGGGAGGATGAGACATGTATGGAGCAGAGAGGAATAGTGTGCAGTCACCGGACAGGGAGAGCAGTGGAAGCTGCATATAGGTGGGCATGTAAATTTATATGTGAATGTACATTTTCACTCAGTTATGTTAAATAAAAATTAAAATTAAAAAAAAATTTCAGAATGGAGGAGGTGATCATCTTCTTTGCCTTGAATAAATTCTGGAGAACTGTGACTAATTCACGAATTCATATGTCAGGGGGATGTCTACCAAGCGAAGCTGAGCCGGAGGAGAAAACTGAGACTGGCAGAGGGTTTGAAGATCATAATTAGAATAATCGTTAAGATGTATGTGGAATTTCATAGTTTACAAAGTGCCTTCACATACCTTCTTATTTACTGGACACACATAAATAATGATTGATAGAACTGAGGATATTTGGGTTGGCAAAAAAGGCTTAAGTGCACTTTTGTTTCAGAAATGCCATATATTAAAGCAATTAGACATATTTTTGATGACCCAGAAGGCAGAATAGAATGAATAGGATAAAGTTACCCACAAACACAAGTTTCCAGTTAACAAAGCTGATCAGCAGTAAAATGGACCACACTTCATGAGCATGTTGAAGCTGGAGTAAGATGACTACTTGGCCAGAACAATATGGAAATTAATCAAGCATTAGATGAGAGTTAGATTTTATAGAAGTTTTTCAACTCTGAGATTCTAAATAGAAAAATATATTCATTTATGTTCTACCACTTTTTCCTTTCCTCCTAATGGACCCTCTGGTTTAAAGGGATGAAACCAGTAAAGTTCCCATATATATCTTGGAAGGTGTGGTAGCTTACAAAAATGGCCCCATATTGTTCCCCTTCTTACATCCATGCACTCCACAGTGTGATGTTTCAGATTTATCAATGGAGTGTGTTTCCCCACCCCTTGAATCTGAGTTGGCCATATGACTTGCTTTGTGCCACAGGAAGAGACTTGAAAATCACTGGCACACTGAAACGTTTTCTCCTCGCTCTGGAGAACCCTGTACCACCTCTGTGTGAGTAAGTCTTAGCAGGTCTGCAGGGAAATGAGAGGCTATGAGGCACAGAACCCAGACACCCTAACCAAGAGCATATAGCTTCAGCTGACTGCCTGGATGAGATTAGGGCCGTCCTAGATTACCCAACCTCTAGCTGACCTACTGCCTCACCAAAAATGCACAAGCAAGCAAGGCAGAAATTAGCAAAGCTACCCAAGAATAAAGGGACCATTCACCCAAACCACAGAATCTCGAGCTAAATTAAAGATTGTTTTAAGCCACTGAGTCCTGAAACAGTAGTCATGCAGCAGAAGCTAACTGATACAAAAGATGTAAAAGAGTATCCTCATCCCAACTCTGACTGAGCTTTCTGCTCTATGGGGAAAATTGGGGGCCGTAACACATGATAGGCCCCATGTTGGATGAAACTCCAACCTGTTTGGTCAAGAATTGCCTGGTATAAATGTAAACTACCCCTTCGCCAAGTTTCTGTGTTTGAATTGTGAGTGCTGCTGCATCTTTGGAAGTTGAGCTCCACTGCTGACAGCCTGCCTACATCCCAGGATCTCACTGCTCAGGAGCAGTCCGGGTGTTTGCCATACCGGGCTAAAGAGAAGGAGCACAATACTGAAGTCACCTAATCTACTGGAAATTCTCCTGAAAATATACAAACCTAGAATGCCAAGACCAGAAGGGCCTCTTAGATAACATAATTGAAAACCTTCACTTGACCTGTTAGGAAAGCAACTCTCAAGAAATTAAACATTTTACTCAAGATCACACAGCTAGGAGCTTAAAATCCGGATGTCCTGATGCCCAGAGCTATGCTCTTTTTCTCCCACAGTGTGTTTTCTCTGTAACTATCCATCTTCAATTTTTTTGGAGGGGACATGGGGGGTCTTCCTTATTTAAAGTGTAAACTTCCTCTGTTTCAAGAGAAATTTTTGTTGCCATTTATACTTTTTTTTTTTTTTTTTTGCAATAGGAAAAGAATTTCCTTCCTGTGCCATTGAAGTCTATAAAATAGTGGAGAAAGTTGACTATCCCAGAAATGAAAGTGGAGAAATTGCTGCTATCATCCACCCTAATCTGCAGGTAACATTTGCCAATTCTTTAAAATGTTGAAAATAATGATGCCCTACCTTTGAATGAAACATTACATTTCATAAAGCATTGTACGTAAATTAGCTCTTTAGTGTTTTCAGACTATTGAGTGAAGATACTCAGACCTTCACTCAATAAATGTTGCTGGGCTCTGGGGATACCTCAGTAAACATGATCTATATTCCTATGGAACTTACAGCTTGTATGTACTAAACTAGGGTCTAGAAAGGAAGCTGAACAACCAAGTGCTATGAGACAATAATAAGGTAGGGGCAGGGAGGGGTCAAACAGGTCTCACAGAGAAGGTGAAATCCCTATCAAGAAAAATGGGTAGACGTTGTTATACATTTTTCATGTGAGGAAATGCAGAGCGAGAAAGAATATCCTTCCTACAGCCATTTAGCTGTCAGTGGCAGACTTTAGAACTAATGTTCTTTGTAGTTGACTGCAGTCCTGATACCTGCTTCTGATCACCCAGAGTTGAGTTTGGGAAGGAAAAAAAGAAAAGAAACCCAGAATCTTTTTCTTTGAAGTGTTTTCTGCTACCATTCTCTGACTCTCCTCAGCACTGCAAAAACCCTTGTTTGGTTTAATTACCTCATGTCTTACTAACATGGTGAAGGAGGAAGAAGCCTTGTCTCTTGGGAGAAGGTAGGAGGTTTAAATCTGGAAAAGGCAAAGGGAAAAGCAGGGAGGAGATAAGATTCCAAAAAGCTGAACTATACTTCACATATCCCAGTGTCACAATCCATTTATTTTGATTCTGTCATTTAGACACTTCTTTGTTTGTCCTAGATTTGCGTCAGCAGCAGTTTGGGTGTTACAGGTGATTACCAAGCATGCTGTTTGCCATCCTGGCTCCTCTTGGCAAGCCCTTGAGGAGCTGCCCCTTGGTCTACCTTTGCAGTCTATTCTTGCCAGGTGTGATACTTGCTCCTCAAATTCACCGCCCTCACAAAACCTTAGGCCACAGGGTACTCCTCTTCTGAAGGCCCTTGCCAGGCACTGTCATTCATCATATTGCCCCCATCCTGTGACCTCAGGGCTTGCTATATTTGTTGCAATCCCATTCAGAAGAGCTAGAATGAATCTAGCCAAAGGAGACAGAAGCATTAGGGTTGGGGATCACTTTCTAGAGAACTACTTGTCCGTGGGGCCCACTGCCAAAAGAGCCATCCAGAGGCCTAGAAAAGAGTTGTGGGAGCTTCCCCAGCTGTGCTTTTCAGTCTACAGTGTTGTATTCAAGCAGTTTTCTTCTGTAAGATACAAGCCAGGAAGACATACAAGAATCTACAGTACAATCCTTAAGTGGATAGAATCTGTATGCTATGTACATATGTGGAATAGTCCCAGGAACTTAATGCTGTCCTGCTCAACAAGACTGACTGGTGGAGTAGGTCCTACTTTGTAACTTAGTGGGATCCAGGTGGAATCCTGGAGAAGGAGCTTTAGGCAACATTTTAAACACAGGTAGACAAAGATTAGGGGAGAGAAAGGAGGAAACACTGTATCAAAAAACCAACCCCTTGTCCAGTCAATTTCTGACTCTATAGCAACCCTGTAGGCAGAGTAGAACTACTCATCTTTCCAAGGAGTTCCTGGTGCAATTTCAACTGCTCACTCCTTGAATAGCAGCCGTAGCACCTAACTACAATGCTAGACTAGGGTTTCCAGAAAACAGTATAGGTGACAAAATTAACAACTACAAGAAACACAGGCCAATGTGACAGTGTAATAACAGGCTACAACACTTGAGATTTGAGTTTTTTGTTTCTCAAAGAATTTTAGTTTTATGAGATCACTCATGTTCCTATCAGTACATCTGCCTGTGAGCTAAGGCTTTGTGAAAGCTTGTGAATTTAAGGAGCAAGGATCCCTGTTGCAGATAATAACTCCAAAGGTGGACCGTGGAGTAGCTGCACAAGCCAGTGCAAAGGCCCTGAGGCTGGCACAAACTTTGAATGTCTGAGAAACAGTAGAAAATGCATGTCAGTAGAGAGTAAGTAAAGAGCAGAGAGGACAGTAGACCTGGGGCCAGAGACACAGGCAGGCACCAGGTGAAGAGCCCCGATTTTGTTCTGAAACTGATGGTTCTCATTTAGGGAAGTTAATTGGGGTTATCTGGAGGATTTTCCCTCAGAATGCCTGGACTTGATCCCAAACCTACTAAATCAGGGCTTTTCAACTTCAAGCTATGTGTGTATCACCTGAAGTGCTTTTACATTATACTAATTCCCTGTTCCCCATCCATGAGATTCTGCATTAATTCAGCAAAGCAGGGACAGAGTGTGTGTTGTGTTATTGTTTTAAGTTTGTGAGATGGTTTTCATGAAGCTGAAGTGTACAAAACACTGTACTTCCTCATAATCTTTGTGGATGGGGCCCAGCCATATGTGTGTTGAAGCACGTCTGTCAGTGGTTTGGGGCACATCTCTTGACTGAAAACCACTAGTCCAAGACCACAGTTTTCAACTCAGACCTGCCGTTTAGAACCACCTAAGGAGCTTTAAAAACAAAACAAAACAGTGAACAATAAACAAATGATAGCGTGAGAGAATTGGAGGAGTGGGTGATGGAACTGTTCTATATTTTGGTTATGTGATTATGTGACTCTCTCCTATGCATTTATCAAAATTCATAGACCCGTACACCAAAATGAGTGAATTGTACTGCATGTAAATTTTAAAATAATGATTACTGGGCCTTACCCTTGAGATTCTGATTGATTTATCTGATATAGAGTCAGTCTCTCCACCCATCTATGTTTTTCAACACCCTGAAAGACTGCAGTGTCCAGCCAGGCTTGAGAAAATGCCTATGATACAATGCATCTCAAACTTGCAAGTTGTGTATGAATCTCTGGAGGACCTGTTAATCTGAAGATTTTGATGTAGTATCTCTGCATTGAGGATCTGCAGGAGATGCTGATGGTACTGGGAAATGTTGGAAATGTCATCTCAGGTCCCTACCTCACATCTGTAGAACCAGAATTTGCATTTTAACAAAACTCCCAGGGAATTTGCAAGTACATCAAAGTCTGCAGGAGTTCCTGTAGTCTGACAACGCTGGTGTTTGAGGGCTCATATCCCTGGTACAGACCTTTCAGAAAACTCCGTTGTTCTTGTATGGGGGTGCATATACAGAAAGACCCACCCTGACTTAGACTTTGCCCCAGCCTACCCCATCCTCTGTCACCAGTTCTCATTAGAATGCAAACACGTGTGTGCTCAGTGTCACTCATTTTTATATTCCCTGTAGTAGAATGTCTGCACACTGAAAGCTCTTAATCAATATTTGCTAAATTTTGCTGAAGCAAATTTAACTTCAGCTGACCAGAAGTAGAATATAAGGGGACATACATTTAGTTTTGCCTTTTAATATTATGTATCTCTTTGGCAATATTCAAGACAAACCTGGTATTAAAGCAAACTTTAGTTGTATGTGTCAACTATAAAAATTAAAACAGGAACTCTTTAAAACACATTATCTCAAGTATATGTTTCTTAAAGACTAGAATGCTATAATTTGTTAATTGTGTAGAATCTGACAAAATTTTTAAAGGCAGGAAAAAAACAAACTAATTTATTTATCTTTGTTGTTGAGAGGATCAAGACTGGAAACCACTGCATCCTGGAGATCCCATGTTTCTAACTTTTGACGGGAAGACTGTTCCACTGGATGGAGACTGTACGGTGTACCCAGTGTTTATAAACGAGGCGGCATATTATGAAAAGAAAGAAGCTTTCGCAAAGACAACCAAATTAACGCTCACTGCAAAAAGTATTCGCTCCTCCTTACATTAGAAATCACTTTATAGCTCACTTGTTACACAGCAAATCACTTTATAGCTCACTTGTTACACAGCATTTTGAAAAACTCTGCTAGTCTGTAAGCTCCTCAAGGGTGAGACTGTGCTTTTGTCAACTTCCTATTGGTAACACCAGCCAAGTGCCTTGCACACCCGGGGCATTCAGGCCACGTTGCTAGAATGTATGAATGAATGAATGTTTTAACGGTATCATATTTTATGTATGTAGCAGCAGCTTATCAATGAAGTACATTGCCTATTTCTGTGCCACTTTTTATATATCTTACTAAAGAGTTTAACATTTTTCACAAGCAGCTTTTAAATCCAAAATGAACAATTAAAAAAATACTATATGCAAAAAACTGTTAACTTGAGCATAGACTTACATGAATGTCTTCAAGAAACGTATGCTATTAGAAACTAATGGTTTCTAGTACTTGCTGAGTTTTATGCTTAAATAAGTGATAATATATTAAGTATCCAGTGTAGAAACTTGAGCAATAGTTGTCATATCCTTCAGAAATTTTTTAAAAGCACTTTTGAAAATAAAATACGAAAGTGAAATGGGGAATGATTGTACAGGTGGCGTTATGAATCCATCAAGAATCTAGAAATGGTCCTTTAGCATCTGAAGAAAAACCAGCTGCAGGAAGGCCCCCACCCAGGCACGCTCACCGAGCTACACTGACTGCGAGAACTGAAAGCCTCTGGCAGGTGTTTATTTAACATACCCCACTAACACACCTCAAGAGAAACTAAAGTTCTTTTCCAGAGGGGCAGGTTTGAAAAGGCATGTTCCTCATAGCTGTCACTTTACATTTTCAAAGAATGTAGTCACCCTTAGCAAGCACAGGTAGTGAAGACGGACACTGCAAAGGGCCACGGACACTAATGGAAACATGGCTCAAACCTGTGTCTCTGGGTTACACCTCCATTCTCTCCAGACATAACTGCACGTCCTAAATGTCCAAACGCTTCCCCTCCCATGAGTCTTCTCCTCAAAGGAGCCCTGGCTGAATATTACCTCTCTTACTGTCCCTCCCTCTTAGGACTGTTTGCTTCCTCCTCTCTTAGGTCACAGCAGTGAAGTAAAAGCTATTTTTTAATCCCATCGTTTGGACCCTAGGAGCCCATGTTTGTGGTTTCAAAATGTATTTATCAAAAATAACAGTTTCTTCCAGAGTGAATGCCACTAAATCAACTCCCAAGTTCAATGTTCTATGAAGCACAATGAACCTGTTTCTAATTTTTCAACATTTATTTTTTGTATTTTACAAAAAGATTTTCATTGGAATTAACTCTCTTCCTTCTGCATTTTGAATTAAAGAATTTGACTTACTAGTTTTTGTACATAAATGTTATCAGGCTTCCTCTCCCACTCTGCCCAGATCTTGGTCTAACTAATTGCTATGTTCCCTTCAAAGTGCAACTCTTTTTTATTACAAAGCTATCTTTGTCCCCCTTAGCCTGATTTACAGTAGACTTTTTGCCCTTCTCAGCTTTCATGCATCTTGAAAACACTGCGTCTTTTTTGGTGTCTTCAGTCTAACAAATGTCCAGTATAGTTGAACAATGAGCATGCTCAAACACCCCCTTCTCTGCCAAAACTTTTTCATGTTCCACCAACATCCTTGCCTTCTCTTTGCCTTCCTTCCTTTTCCACCTATGCAATGTTCTCTCCATCACTCCCAATCTGTTATTATGTACTAAAGGTTGATGCTGTGTTGAACTGTGTGCCCCCCAAAATATGTGCTGTAAATCATAACCTCTATACCCATGATTGTAATCTCACATTCTTTGTTATGTTAATGTGGCAATAAGAGTGTAGTATGTGTTTGAAATCAATCTCTTTTGAGATATAAAAGAGCAGATTAAGGAACCAAGAAACTGAAGCTGAAAGAGACAATGATCTTCCCCAGAGCCAACAGAGAGAGTCAACCTTCCCCTAAAGCCATTGCCCTAAGTTTGGACCTATGGCCTTCTAAACTATAACAGAATAAATTTCTGTTTATTAAAACCATTTTCTTGTGGCATTTCTGTTATAGCATCACTAGATAACTAGACAGATGGCAAAAAAAGAAAACACTATTTTAAGCCCACAACTCCATGGAAAACCAGAAATGTTTACAACTAATAATTCTCCTACATAAAACTTTTTAATGGCTTCCCCTTACTCTTGATATGAAATCTTTAAGCTTCACCATTACCAGCAGATCCTGTATGCTGTGGTCTCTCTCACCTCTCTTGCTTTGTGTCACATCACTTTCCCCAGCAATTTGGCCACACAGGGTTTTCCAGTCTTCAAATGCACAAAGCTCGTTACAACATTTTCCCTCTTCTTGAAACCCTATCCTACCCCTATACTTCCTTTACCTGGATGACACCTATTCTTGCTTCAGGTCTTAACTAGTTGGCTAAATTAGGCTACTCTCCTATTAAAGCTCATTGGTGCCACTAGTTCTTACTGTTGTTGTAAATTGTGAATTCCAGACAACCCCATGCATAGCATTATGAAACATTACCTGGTCTTATGCCATCTTCAAGATCATTGGCATGGTGGAGTCCATTGTTGCATAGTGCCTTCAAACCTAGAGGCTCATCTTCCAGCACTATATTAGATAACATTCTTTGTGATTCATAGAGCTTTCATTTACTAATTTTCAGCAGCAAATTGCCAGGACTTCCTAGCCTGTCTCAGTATGGCAAGTTCCATTGATACCAGTCCACCATGGGTGACACTGCTGGTGTTTGAAATCTCAGGGGCAAAACTTCCAATATCATAGCAGCACACAAGGCCACCACAGTAGGACACAAAGACAGATAGTGGCTATTTCTTACCAGAAGTTCAAAAATAATGATTTGTGAAATTGGGGTGGAATGCAATTATTGTCTATGTCTTTGATTAGACTGCAAAATCTCCAAGATACCAAGGACAGTGTTTTGTCTCATGGAATTTGTCAAGGATTTCATTTTATTTGGATCCACAATCAACAGCCATGCAAGCAGCAGTCAAGAAGTCAAACAGTATCTTGCACTAGACAAATCTACAAAAGATCTCTTTAAAATGTCAGAAAGCAAGATGTCACCTTGAGGACTAAGATGCACCCGACCAAAGCCATGGTATTTTCAATTGCGTAATATGCATGCAAAGTCTGGGCAATGAATAAGGAAGACTTAACAAGAATTAATGTATCTGAATTGTGGTGTTGGTGAAGAATATTAAATGTACCAATGACTGCCAAAAAAAGTGTTGAAGTACAACCAGAATGCTCCTTAAAAGTGAGAATGGCAAAGTCTCGCATGCTTTGGACATGTTTATCAAGAGGGACCACTTTCTGGAAAAAGACATCATATTTGGTTAAAAAGGGGAAGACCCCCAAAGAAGTAGAGTGACACAATGGCCACTAATAGGGTCACACATAGCTATGATTGTAAGGATGGCACAGGATCAGGCAATGTTTTTTTCTGTTGTACATGTGATCCCTATGTGTCAGAAATGACTCACATGGTACACAGTAGACACACAATGAGTATTAATATGCTCTCATCTTTTCCCCACCTTTAATGGAAGACACTGTTCATTGTACTGGATGTTCAGTTTTTGTTGACTTGGCTCCAAGTCCTCACACAGAGTAGGTGAGATAGATTTTTGTACAGTTGGACTGAATTTCTTTCTTTCTGCAGAATTTGCTGTTACTGTGAGAGAGGTAGCCTGGTACAAATAGTAAAGATGCTATCAAGAACACTGGACTAACTAAACTGCACAGTCTGGGAGAAAACACTGTGGCCTTCACATTTCCCCGGTTTCTCTGTGAGTCTCAGTTTCCCATATATTAAAAGAGGATATGATACTCACCAAATTTATATAGCTGCTACTGAGATAATTAACATGAGTGAAAGAGCTTTATAAATAGTGAAACACGATCTCAAAGCCTGAAAACAACATGTTTCTTTTGGAAGGTAATTTTCAGCAATACCACGATCCATTAAAATGTTCGTATACATTGATATATCTCACTTCTGGAAATAAACCCTTTAACAAGGTATTTCACTCTTTTTCTATCAGACCATCCAGAATGTCTCCAGAAACATATCCTACAATGGAGAGTTCCAGGCTTTCTCTGTTAGTCCACCCGGAAAGTCCCCATGGATGGCACATTCCATGATTATGGGTTGGAAGCCTATTTAAGCTAGGATGTGAATCACGTCCAACTCCCATTTGTTTGCTCCTCACAAAGTCACATTCCCATTCCAGTTAGGGCAGTTATTACAAGCATCTTTTTAATTAAATAAATAACCACACAGTATCACTAATAAATCATTTGTGGATTCTGCAACTCATCAAGACACAGCAGAATGTTGAGGCATGAGATTTGAGAACTGCTATTCTTATGAAATAACTCAAAAGAATAAAAAAATGCATATACATGTGATTGGTCTTTTTCATATTCATTCTCTCATTGCCTCCTCACAAAGGTCCTATGATGTAAACAGCAGGGATTTATACCTCTGGTCTCCAGGTGAAGCTGAGAGTTCACAGCTTGTGCCTGACATGTGAATACAGTTGAGAGGCGGCAAGGGGTGACAGTGACAAGACACTGCACAGGGCTCACATGAACCACTAACATCTCCAGGCTATGAGTTCTTGGCCACTTTACTCAACTTGCTGGCTTCCAGAGCTGCTGAGTGGTTCAGATGGGGCAGTGGTCATGAGTGCATTATAGGAAGCTGATATGCTTGACAGCATGCTGGCTGTGTGCTTGAGCCAGGACCAAAAATACTGTTTCAGATCTGAAAAGTGGTCCTCCATTTATCCACTCCTTCAAAGCAACATAGAATTTCTAATCAGTCTTCACATCTGCATACCTAATAACATCAATAAAACATGGCCATAACAAAGTAAAATAAATATTTATTAGACATAAAAAAATGCTCCAAAGGCACTGAAATTTTCTTATTTTTCTTATGATTTCTTTCTTGAACACAGTCTCCCACACACACAATACTAAGGACAAGTATGTAAATTAGAGTTTACAGGGACCTGGCATATTCAATGAGAATGAGGTGACAATTCTGTGTTTAGGATCACGATCACAGCAAAGACACAAATCAATGCAGAGATCAAGTATGCATCAGAGGCTTAAGTGATGACACATCTGCCTGGGCCCTGCCCAGAGAAAAAGGATGCTCTTTTTACACCCAGGCCACGATGGAGAGTAACATCAATAATACTGAGCTCTTTTGGGCAGGCACCTTCTCAAAGAGCTTAATGACTTCACAGTACAATTTCACATACCTCTTCCCACATCCCAGGAAGAAAAGTAAGTAATGTTTTTATTCCAAACAGATATAGTTCATAATGTTGAAAATTATTTCTGAGGCAGAGTTTAGTTAAAAGAAATTTCCCAGCCTCAAATAGTATCTGAGTACTGGAGAGCTTACCCCTGGAAAATGACCTCCCCTTAAATTACTGAAATGTAAATCATGAATTCTAAAATGTCCCGATATGCTGGTGGGTTTAGTGTGGTACAGGGTGTGTATGGCTTTGCGCACATTTCAGTTTTAAACCATTCATGGGGTTACAAGAACACTTTGGACTGCCAACATGAGTCATCTGAAGGAAAAGCTCTAGTCCTATGATATATGCCAACCACAAAAATTGATTCAAATTTACTGAATAACTGCACTTTGGAAAAAAAAAATGGTGCAGGAGGAAATTCATAGTCCAGATATCAGGACACCCTAGCTTCAGTAACACTGGATATGAAGTGCTACATATCAGTAACCTTGAGCAAGTCTACCTTCTGTGCTTTTTCTCCAAGTCTATTCTAAGGGCATTGAATCCTTTCTGGTTCTGATGCTCTTCAATTCATTCTTTCACTTTGCTCTGATGAACCTGTCTTGTCTCAGACCATGTAGACTGAAAGACCTTTTGAGGATGCCACTGGTGGGACGAATATCCAGTATGGAAATGGTCTTGCCAAAAACTTCCATCCAGATCCATAGAGAAGATCCAATTATTGATTTCTTTTTATCAGATCTCCTGGTTTTTGTTCATGCATACAGTGGAGAGCTATAAGGAATTATCTATTAGCATCCAAGTCAAAGCAATTCTGGAAGTTCCTGCTTCAAAGTGCAGAGTATGGTGCCATTAATCCAAACTTCTGCCCTTCAACCCAGAATATCTGTACAACACAAACTCAGATAGGTAACTCCAAACACTGGGCACTGAGTGCTAGAATCTCTGGGTTAACAGGAGCCATAAAATTTATCCATTTGTGATCCTCAGCAATATCCCAAATAAATACTCAATCAGCTTATGCTTAAATGGCTCCAAAAACTGGAGTAGCTGAACTGAACTGAACTAAATCTTGCTCCCTGAAATTTCCAGCCTTTGGTACTATTCCGTCTATCTGGATCACATCTGCTCCCCGGCCACCGCGCCAGACCCTCCCTAATCTTCTTTCTCCAGATGGCACATCTCCAGCCCCTTCTACCCTGCTCACATCTAAGCTTGGGCTGCCCAACTTACAGCACTAGCTGGCTCCATAGGTCAGTTGTGACTGTAGGAGGCTGCACCCCTTACCCACCCCAGTCCTCCCCAACCAAGCAGGGAAGTAGAGCCTTCAACACATGGACCCATGAGAAGCATGAAGGCCAAGTTATTACCTAGCAGCTAAGCTTGCACTCAGAGTGAGCTGTTGGCCTGGACTCCTCATTCAGCCTCATGTCCCATGAACTAGCCAACTGCCAAGTATCTAAAACCCAAATTTATTTTTGTGCCATTTAAAATTAAGATGATGATAAACATCTTTATAATTCTACCTCAACAATTCTTATGTGAATCTTTTCACCAGATAACTGAGGCACAGTGGATTTTCTGGTTGTTTAGGGTCCAGTTGCTTAGAAAATTGCTTCAACTCTCCACATTACTTCTGCCCCTAACTGAGTCTGTTTAATTTCTAGAAGGGAGGAAAACAAGAGGATGAGAATCTAAAAACAAGCCCCAAGTCTTGGCACTCTTCTCTCACAAGCTTCTGGTTTCAGCTTCAAAATTCACAGTTAACATTGCAAGTCAGAGCATTTTAGGTATTTTGTTAAATTTCTCCAATGAGAAGAACTGATGTATAATAGCAACCGCTGGGATTTAAAACCATATAAATAGATCAGCTGCTACTTGTGTTTCAGATGAAGCCACTGTTCCGGGCTCAGAGGCAATCACTGTCGCAAGACTGGCACAGGAAAACAGCCATGCCCTTTCACCCAGATCACAGCAGCTGATGGGACCTACTTGGCATGGTCCACGTGGACTTTCACGTGTATAAGGAACAGTTTTTTGTTCTTGTGCAGGCCAACCCAAGGCCAAGTATATAATACTTACATCCAGCCCAAAAGCCCAAAATCTATTGCTCAACTTTTTAAAAGCACATACTTCATCTGAAGTGAGTTTCAGTCAAAACTGAAATGTCTTTTCTATGTTCCAAAAAAAATGTGTTGATTACGCTACTAAAAACGTCTCTCAGTGAGAGACAGTTTGAGCCTTGGGGTACCAAGGGTGCTGCCATTCCAAGTGTGTTTTCCTGGTCACTGAAGATTTCAAAAGGGCATTTCCATAGCTCACTCTCTTCCTCACCCAGGATATTCTGCTTTGCTCAGCCCCTGGAACGTTCTGGAACAGGATCAAGAGTCCTCCACAGATTCATGTGACTCAGTCATGGGAGGACAGATGGTGGGAAGTATGAGCTGGAGTTGGTGTGATGCAAGAGCTATCAAGGAGAGATTGAAGGAGGAAAGACTGTTGCCCCTGCTCCTCAGGCCCCTGCCCATTTTCCACCAGCCCTATGTCCTATCCAAGCAGACCTACATTTGCTGAAATCAGGGACCTCACCCAGGACTTCAAGGGACTCCAAGCCTCCGACTGCTGGCCATAGGTTTACACAGACTCTTGGCAGAGTAACAAAATCCAGGATGTTTTCCATTTTGACAAATTGACACCTGCCCATCAGCTCAGTTCAGTCACCCACTTGGTGTGAGGCTGTGTCTAGTTTCTAGGCAGGCAAAGCTAGCCTCCATTCACTGTGAGAAGCCCCGTAACACAAAGTCCAGGACCCAGGCTGAAGGATCAGACAGTCCACACGCACACCAGTTCTGGGTTCTGCTTCTACACCGAAGTTTCTGGAAATTCATCTATTTCATCAAACGCATTCAGAGTGGTTTTGCTGTTGCTCCTGGATGAATTTTGGATTTTGTTGAAATCTGCTTTTAAAAAAAAAAAAAAATTCTTGAAATACAGCACTCAATACTGGGTGCTTTCATATCGTAAGTGCACCACCTAATTTTTAGAAATTATCACAACTAGGGTTATAAAATGCCTGAGATGGAAGGGACCTGAGAACCAATTTAACTCAACCTTCTCCTTTTACAGATGGAGAAATCAAGGCCCTTGGACTTAACTTATCCAAGGTCACTCAGTCAGATAGGTGTGGTTCCCCCACTGCCTCACAGCAGTGTACCTGTCCGTTTCACAGGTCCCGGGTCCTCAGTAAGGAAGGAGACGTGCGTTTTCCACTCTGTCCACTTCACCTCATTTATCCTGTGAGTGTGAGAATCACTGCCATTACTTCACAAGTTTATCTCATTAAATGCAAATAAACAACACCATGTTGGGGATTTGCTACTTCCAGACAGGTTACCCAGATCCCCTTCTGCCCAACCCAAGGATACAGGGCACTCCTGCCCTACACGGTTAAGTCGGTTAAGTCGGCATGGTTAGGGTTTGAAACATCTGAGGCCTGATTTTCCCGGTTCTCAAGGGATCAATGTTCCACCAGAGTATGGGGCTTGGAAAGGCTGTGAGTTGCTCAGAGAGGTATAAAGCACACATCTTCAGACACCGGCAGCTGGGTCTGACCAGAGGGAACCCATAAGGGAAGGAAGGAAGACAGAAGGGGATGGAGGGAGGGGAGGGAGGGAGAGAGGGAGGAAAAGACAGAGGGGTGGAGGGAGGGGAGGGAGGGAGAGAGGAAGAGAGGAGGAAGAGACAGAGGGATGGAGGGAGGGGAGGGAGGGAGAGAGGAAGAGAGGAGGAAGAGACAGAGGGATGGAGGGAGGGGAGGGAGGGAGAGAGGAAGAGAGGAGGAAGAGACAGAGGGATGGAGGGAGGCAGGCAAGCCCAGCTGCGGAGATGTGAGCTAAACTCGTAGAAGTTTAGCTAGGGTGAGGTTACACTAACAGAAGATTAGGGTTCAAACCTGAACCTGCGCGCAAGCAGTTTGTGATGTGCTGCTAACCTAAAGTTGGCAGTTCGAAACCCCCAGGGGTGCTGTTAAAGAAAAGCCTGATTACTGCTTCCATAAAAGATTAACAAAAACAAACCTGTTCCAACTCATAGCAATGCTATAGACTACAGCCAAAGAAAGCCACTGGAGCACTTCTACTCTGTAACACATGGTGTCACCAGGACTCAGAAAGCAGCTAACAACAACAGGATTCAAACTACAAGAGCGAGCAGTGGCCAGGGTGTGGGATTACAACTAAGAGACCTTGGTTTGCCTTAAATTCATGTTCAAAGTAAAGCTGTCAAAATCCGGCATATTTGTCAGGGTAACAGTTATCCCTAGAATAAGATCAAATCAGAGACATCTATTTGTAAAATTAGTGCATTAACTCTAAGAACTCAAGGTAACCTTTCTCCCAGACTCTAACTTTGTTGCCTAGGAACCAACCCCTACTGTTACTAAGGAAATTAATTTCTTTGCCATCAAGCTAAAGAACTGAATACCTCTTGGAAACTCATTTGTTCCCTGTTGGAAACCTTTTGTTCCCAGTCTCTTCCTGAGATTGACACTCTGAGCAAAGTAACTTTTAACAGACCAAAAAAAAAAAAAAAAAAAGTTGCCATTTAAGTTGATTCCAACTCACAGCAAACCTACCACTCCTGAAAATTTCCACGGTGTCATTGCTTTGCAACAATGTGAAGTGCCCTCCTTGGCCCCACATATTTCAATTAAGTCTTTCAACTACTCAATGTATTCATGCAACCAATAATGTCAAAGATTATGCTTTCTTTTTTCTCTTCCTTGATGACTTCAATTACTGTAAACCAATTAGAATATCATGTTTTGTACTTACTTCTTCAACCTTACAACCCTGTGCCCCCAGATACTCTGCTTTGTATTTGTGGCTTCCATTTGCTGGGATTCCATGTTTCCCTTGCAATGGTCTTTTGTGCTGCAGTTGTCTCTCTTCCCTCAATAAACTCTTTACTTTCACTTTTAACCTAGCTTCATGACATTGCTTGCTCTACAACATTGCTTGATGTCCCAAACGTGAGATTTCAAAGACATCCTACCTTCTATGACCCCTGAGACATCAAGAATGCTGGCCTGGATATCATCTTGCTGACCTCTGGCTGGAGGAAGGGGAGTGGACGGAGAGGAGGGGAAAGGAGGCTGTTGGGAGGATGAGACATGTATGGAGCAGAGAAGAATAGTGTGCAGTCACCGGACAGGGAAAGCAGCAGAAGCTGCATACAGGTGGGCATGTAAATTTATATGGGAATGTACATTTTCACTCAGTTATGTTAAATAAAAATAAAAAATAAAAAGAATGCTGGCCTGGCCAGCAGAGCCATTTGGCTCACCCTCTTCCAGATTCCAGAGGTCATCTAAGGTGAAGTCTCTGGAACCTGTGCTTCATGGTCATTGCACAGACTTTTATTGAAAGTAAAAACTTTTATTGTCTTTATTGCATTATTTGAACACTCGAAAGAGCTCATCACCAAATTCAGTTTGGTAGGGCTGCTCCTAACATGTCCCCTAGGGAGGCCAAGGTTCCACCCATTACATTTGTGCTCACTTTCTCTTTCCTTGTGCACTTTAAAGTTACAACATGCACTCAGGTTTCAGAGCATATTAGGTATTTTTTCCTTGCTTACAAGTTTGAGTTACATTTGTTTGACCTAGGTATGATGCTCAAGTTCAAGGTGGAACTGAAGAAAATTAGAACAAGTACATGTCAGCCAAAGTACAACCCTGAGGTTATCCCACCTGGGTTTAGAGATGATTTCAAGAATAGACTTGACACACTGAACATCAATGACAGAAAACCAGACAAGTTGTGGAATGACATCATGGACATCAGACATGAAGAAAGCAAGAGATCATTTAAAACTCAGGAGACAAAGAAAAAATCATAAGGGATGTCAGAAGACTCTGAAACTTGTTCTTGAATGTCAAGTAGCTAAAGCAAAAAGAATTGATGAAGTAAAAGAACTGAATTGAAGATTTTGAAGTGCAACTCAAGAATACCAAGTATTACAATGACATGCGCCAGCAGCTGGAGACAGAAAACCAAAAAGGAAGAACATGCTCAGTATTTCTCAAGCCAAAAGAAGTGAAGAAAAAATCAAGCCTTGATTTGCAATAGATGACACAGAAAGCATCAAAAGAAGATGGAAGGTAGCATGGATTGAAACTGTGTCCCCTAAAAATGTATGTAACAATCTGGCTAGGCCATGATTCTTGGTATTATGTGATGTTCCTCTACACTACTAACACTGCCTCTGTGATGTTAGTGAGAAAGGATGGGCATCTCTTCTTTTGGTGGACTCAGTGTGTATAATTGCATTTTGCCTTGAGGCAGTCTCTTGGGATACAAAGGAAAGCAAGCAGAGTGTTGGGGACCTCATAGCACCAACATGCAGTGCTGGGAGCAGACCTGGAGACCCTGTACCTCAGAAGCTCCCAGTCCAGAAGAAGAGTGAGGACACAGACCTTCCTCTGGATCCAACAGAAAAAACTTCCCCTGGAGCCAATGGTGTGAATTTGGACTCAGCCTATTGGACTCCAACAAAATAAATTTTCTTTGTTAGAGCCACCCACTTGTGGTATTTCTCTTATAGCAGCATTAGATGACTAAGACAGACTTAACACACAGAATCATTATACCACAAAGAATTGGTCAACATTCAGTTATTTCAAGAAGTAGTATATGATCAGGTATGCAAGGATGGTTCAACATTTAAAAATTAATTAATGTAACCCACCACATAAATAAAAAGGAAGAAAAGAATCATGTGGTTACCTCAATTAATACCAAAAAAGCATTCAACAAACTCTAACACCCATGCCTGATAAAAGTCTCACTAAAGTAGGGAAATTTCTCAACACAATAAAGGGCGTATATGTAAAAGCAATCACCATCATTGCTAATGAAGAATGGCTGAACACTCTCTGTGAGAACAGAAACAAGGTAAGTATGCTCTTGATCATCACTCCTATTTAACATTGTGCTAGAAGTCCCAGCTAGAGCAATAAAGCAAGAAAATATAAAATAACTAAAGGACACCCAATTGGGTAATGAAGAAGTGAAACTGTCCCTATTTGCAGATCATATGATACTACATATAGAAAATTCAAAAAACTGCATGCAAAAACTACTGGAATTAAAAGAGACATTCAGCAGAATAGCAAGATACAAAATAAACATGCAAAGATCAGTTGGATTCCTATATACTAAACAAGAGAACAATGAAAAGGAAATCAGGAAAACAATAACATTTCTAAAAGCCCCCACAAAAATAAATAAACAAAATCCTTAGGAATAAATTTAACCAGCCATGTGAAAGACCTATACAAAGAAAACTACAAAACACTAGTGCAAGAAACAAAGAGATCTACATAAATTGAAAAACATACTAAGTTCGTTGATAGACAGAATCAACACTGTGAAAATGACAGTTGTAACCAAAGTGATCTATGAACACAACGTAGATACAAGATACCAACAACATTATTTAAAGAGATGGAAAATCTTATCATTTACTTGATATGGAAACAGAAGTCCCAGATAAGTAATCACCATTGAAGAGAAAGAATTAAGAAGACTGGCAAAAGCTGACCTCAGAACCTGCTATACTGCTACAGCAGTCAAAACAGCCTGGTACTGGCACAACAGATACACTGGCCACTGGCACAGAACTGTCAACCCAGACGTCAGTCCATCCACCTGTGGCCACCTGATCTTCAACACGGGTCCAGAGTCCATCAAATGAGGGAAAAGACAGTCTTTTTAACAAATAGTGTTGGCAAAACTGAATGTCCATCTGCAGAAAAAGAAAGAAAAGGATACATACATAATACCTTATACAAAAACTAATTCAAGACGGCTCAAAGAGCTAAATATAAAGCCCAAAACTATAAAGTTCACAGAAGAACAATAGGCACAACACTAGAGGCCCTGATACACAGCATTAACAGGATACAAACCATAACCAACAACAGAAAACTCTAGAAGATAAACTAGGTAACTGGGATCTTCTAAAAATTAAACACTTATGCTTATCAAAAGACTTTTCCAAACCAGATCTGTATACTGCTAATGAGTAAAAAAAGAGCAAAAGGAGAACCTACAGACTGGGAAAATATTTTGGGCTATTACAAATCAGATAAAGGTCTAATCTTAAAATCTACAAGGAAATTCAATACCTCCACAACAAAAAGCCGAATAATCCAATTTAAAGATGGGCAGATGAACACATATTTCACCAAAGAAGACATTCAAGCAGCCAGCAGGCCCATGAGGAAATGCTCACAAATCACAAGCCATTAGAGAAACACAAGTCAAAATCATAATAAAATACCATCTCACCCCAACATTACTGGCATAAATCAAAAAAATAGGAAATAATAAATGTTAGAGAAGCCGCACAGAGATTGGACTCTTATACACTGCTTGTAGGAATGTAAAAATGATACAATCGTTTTTAGAAGATGATATAGTGCTTCCTTAGAAAACAAGAAACAGAAATATGATATGATCCAGCAATCCTACTCCTAGAAATGGATACTAGAGAAATAAGACTCATCATACGAACAGACATATATACCCTGATGTTCACTATAGTATTATTCACAATAGCAAAAAGATGAAAACAACCCAGGTGCCCATCAACAGATGAATGGATAAACAAAGTATGGTACATACACATAATGGAGTATTACACAAGATACAGAACAACAATGAATCTGTGACGCATCTGATAACAGGGATGAATCTGGAGGGCATTATGCTGTGTGAAATAAGTCAATGACAAAAGGACAAATGCTGTATGAGACCACTACAGCAAACACTCATGAAAATGTTTACATACAAAAAGAAACAATCTTTGATGGTTACAAGAAAGGGAAAGAGTGGGGCTGTAAAACACTAGCTAGACAATAGGTAAGTGGTAACTGGTGAAAGGTGAGACAGTACACAGTACTGGGGAAGTCAGCACAGTTCGTACAAGGCGAGGGCATAGAAGCTCCATAGACACATCCAACCTCCCTGAGGGACTGAATTGCTGGGCTGACAGCAACGGGAATCATGGTCTCAGGGAACAGCTAGCTCAACTGGCATAATATAGTTGACAAAGAAGATGTTCTAAACTCTACTTTGGTGCGTAGCATCTCGGATCTTAAAAGTCTGTGAGTGGCCATCTAGTGGATACTCCACCAGTCTCACCCCTTCAGGAGCAAGAAGAATTAAGAAAACCAAAGATACAAGGGAAAGATCAGTCCAAAGTGCTAATGGGTCCCCTCTACGATGGCCTCCACCCAGACTGAAATCAATACAGCTAAATGGTGTCCAGCTACTATCACTGGCTGCTCTGACAGGGATCACCGCAGAGGATCTCAGACAGACCTGGAGGAAGACGTAGAACAAAATTCTACCTCAAAAATAAGACCAGACTTGCTGGCCTACTAACAGTGACTGGAGAAACCCTGAGAGTACGGCCCCCAGACACCCTTTCAGCTCAGAAGTCATTCCTGAAGTTGAATCTTCAGCCAGAGATTGAACAGGCCCATAAAACAAGACCAAAGGGCTATACTAGCCCAAAAGCAAGGAAAAGAAGGCATGAGATGACAGAAAAGCTGCTATTAGGAAACCCAAGATTGTGAAGGGAGAGTGTTGATGTGTCACGGGGTTGTTAACCAATGTTATAAAACAACACCTGTACTAACTGCTTAAGGAGAAACTGGTTTGTTCTATAAATCTTCGTCTAAAGTGCAATTTTGTTTTTTAATTCTCACACCTGGACCAATAAGCAATACCATGATAAACAGAGGAAAGATTAAGGTTGTCAAGGATTTCATTTTACTTGGACTCACAATCAACAACATCCATGGAAGCAGCAGTCAAGAAATCAAAAGATGCATTGTGTTACACAAAACTACCACAACAGAACTCTTCAAGTTTTGAAAAGCAAAGAAATTACTTTGAAGACTAAGGTGAGCCTGACCCAGTCACGGCATTTTCAATCACATCACATGCATGCAAAAGCTAGACAATGAAAGATGCTTTTGAACTGCGGTGTTGGTGAAGAATATTGAATATACCATGGACAGCCAAAAGAATGAACAAATCTGTCTTAGAAGAAGCACAACTTGAATGCTCCTTAGAAACAAGGATGGCAATACTGTATCTTACATACTTTGGACATGTTGTCAGAAGTGATTAGTCCCCAGAGAAGGACATCATGTTTGGTAAAGTAGAGAGGGTCAGTAGAAAAGAGGAAGACCCTCAGTGAGACTGTTGGACACAGGGGCTGCAACAATGGACTCAAGCACAATTGTGAGCACGGTGCAGGACTGGACAGTGCTTCGTTCTGTGGTACATAAGGTCACTATGAGTCAGAACCAACTCGATGGCACCTGACAACAACAGGTCTGATGCCTGTTCGAGGTCACTCTTTACAATCTGGCATCGCAGAGATTACCTTAAGAGAGGAGAGACCAAAAGAAATGCTTCTTCCAACCACCTTATTTCTGTGCATACATTGGTTTTGGTTTTGGTTTGGTTTTTTTAAGGGTTTTTCAGGTTAGTTGACCCCACAGACAGATAAATTATGTAGTTTCATTTTGTTTCTAGCTTACTGCTATTGAGTCAATTCCAACTCATAGCGACTCCATAGAGTTTCCAAAGCTATCAGTCTCTACAGAAGTAGGCTGCCATGTCTTTCTCCCTTGGAGCTGCTGTTAGTTTCAAACCACGGACCTTTCAGTCAGAAATTAATTGCTTTAACCACTGTGCTTCCAGCTTCTAGTCTAGAAAATTGTATCTGAGTATCCATGCTGTATCAAATTAAAAGTCATAGCTAACAATTACTGTATTTTAATAAAATTATTTTAGCTTACCTTATAATTAAAAAAAAAATTGGCAGCTACTATAAAAAATTTTAGATAAACTAGTCTATTTGAAAAGTGCACCAATTGCTTCAGTGTTACCATAAAACTGCACTAAACTCATGCTCCTTGCATTTGAGAAGGTGGAGGCATAGCTTCACAAATGACTGAGGGCTTTACCAGCTTTGCCTAAATCTCTTAACTTTCAGAAATGAAATAATGTTGTCTCCGATTTCTAGATATCATTACACAAGTAACTGTAATTTTTAAAACACCTGATATCAAGATAAAGAAAACTTTCTGAGCCATTACTGAGACCCTTGCACAACTCTAACTATAAATCAAACCAAGACCAGACCAAACCAATTGCTGCTGAATCGATCTTGACTCATAACAAACTTACAGGACAGAGTACAATTGACCTAAACAGTACTTAGTGGATTCAAACTCTTTACCTTTTGTTTAGCAGCCGTAGCACTCAACCACAACAGCACTGGGTTTTCCAGGACTGCAGATATACTCAACAAACCCCTTTTAATGATGTAATATGTTAATGAACATCTTTGTAAACTTTTGTCTCCAAGCCTTGATGAAAACTGCTGCAATTAAGGTCAACTTTTTTTTTTTTTTAATAAAAACTATAATATAGGCTATAGCAAACATCCTGGTCATTCAACCCATCCACTAAGGATCCTTGGACTAACATACAAAGCAAGCCCTGTGAGGATAAGACATTGCTTTGTAGTCAACATGAAGTCCCACCCTCAGCCTATGCATTTCAGTTATGTCTTTTAGTCAATCAGTGTATTCATGTAATCAATAGTGTCAAAGATAACCCTTTACTTTGTCTCACCATTGACTGACCTCAGTCACTGTAAATCAATCAGAATATTGTGTTTTGTACTTCCTCTTCCAGCCCTAATACCATGTGCCCTCAAGGGCTCTTCCTTGGATTTGTGTGTTCCACTTGCCTCTATGTTTCCCCCATTGCAATGGTCTTTTGTGCTGTAGCTGTCTCTCTTCCCTCAGTAAAACTCTTTACTTCAACTTTTACCAGGCTTCGTGATTTTGTTCTACAACAACAGCTAACAACGATGGCTTCCAGAGGGTGGGAAGTAGATTAAGATAAAGTTATCTTCAAATAAGGTCGGACACGACTTGATGGCAGTGGGTATAAGATCAAACAGAAACCCTGGTGGCATAATGGTTAAGTGCTATATCTGCTAACCAAAAAGGTGTCAGTGTGAATCCATCAGGTGCTCCTTGGAAACTATGGAGCAGTTTTACTCTGTCCTGTAGGGTCATTATGAGTCAGAACCGACTGGATAGTAGTGGGTCTGGTTTTTGGTTTTATAACATCAGGCAGTTGGGTTGTAGTAGAAAGACGTAGACTTGATCAGAAAAGGTGGCCCCATGATGTACGAGTACGTTTTAAAAAAACAAAAAAACTTAAAATCTGTCAAAAGCTGTGTTTCAGTTTTGCCAGTGATATCTCCATGCCCCTGGAGTTACATGAGCCCACAGAGGGTAGGCAGAAGGACAAAGACCACGAAGGTGGCAAATCTTTTTGAAACCAAGAAGACAGAACAGGGAAGCTACTGATGGCAGTGTCCTTCCCTCCCACTATCGAAGGTGGGGAACCCACAAAAGCAAACTGCACCTTCTGAAGAGGTCAGCAGAGACAGTGGCTGTGGGTTACAGCAAGCAAGTGGCAGCACTATTGCTCTACCATTCCCGCTCACCAACTCTTCTCTCTTTACCCACCCCGAAGACTGCTACTCCCAAGGGATCCTTCTCCCCGTTACCTCAAGCACAGTCGGAAATCTTCCTCTGCTACTTTACACAGTTCTCCCATCCGGAATCTGCTTCTCAGCCACTCTGGCAGCATTTTCTCAAACTCTAAGATTGTCCTGGCTCTCTGGGGAAATAAACAAGCCTAAGCATATTGCTGAGGAGCTATGACTCAGTGCCAGCCCAGGGAGCACAGCTCCATAGGAGAGCATATACACACATGCAGACACACATACACAAACACACACAGCCATACAGCTTACTCCACCCCCACTGAATGCTTAATGTGTAGATTCAGAGGGTTCACATAATCCACAGAATTCAAAAAGTGAGAAAGCAGAAAGCTTGGGAAAGATGTTCAAGTCATTTTAAATATGACATAAATAATGCTCCTAGAAGTCTAGTCAATCCTATCTGAAAATTTTAGGGTTCTGAAATCCCATAGCAGAGGGAGGTTCAGAAGCTATGTAGTCCTACCCCTATCCCAGGGTTGGAATCCCATGAGCAGTTTATCCAATTAAGAAGACCCTAATTGTTGGAAATTTCTTGCATCAAATAAAACTCTTCCCCCTGTGGTTTCCCATCACATCAGTTGTGTCCTTTGGGGTCTCAAAGGGAGCTGTTCCCTCTTTCACAGGTAGCTCTCCAGATGACTGAAGGAGCTGTCACCTACTTCAGTGCTCCAACAACCATTCTTCATGAGTCATGGTTCTTTTCCAAACCTGGTCACTCCCACTGGACCTACCCTGTAGGGTGGCATCCTTCAGTATATGAGGGCCTCAGCATGTGAGGAGTGTTGAGGTCAGGACACAGGAGAGCTGCATGTTCCCTCCTTTGTCTTAGACTATACACCTCTTAATACAACCTAAGGTCATACTTCAACATCACATGTCACACCACTGATTCTAAGCCAAGTACTCCCATAAACCTGAGTTTTTCCCACCCATGCTGTTGTGTGATACCTAGACCCTGTACTCAATGGACTTAGAGTAATGATTCCTCAAATCTGGTCAAACACCAGGGGATTTTATACAATTCCAAGGCTCCAGTCCAGACCCACTGATCCTGATGGTTTCAATAACCATACGCTCAACTGAGTCTTCCATCAGCTCCCCATGGAGACCTCAACCCACCTGCAGGCGCCAGATGCGCTCACTCTCCTTAGAAACATTCTCCACGGTCTCTCCCATCAGGGCAATCAGCATGTTGAGGAGGAGGACGAAGGTCAGGATGACATAAGTGATGAGCAGGAACAGAAAGAGAATGGGGTACTTGGAGTTCTGCTGGATGTTCAGGTCACCCAGGCCTATAGTGAGCTTGAAGAGTTCCAGCACTGCATCACCAAAGCTGCCATAGGAGCTACAGTTGCTATTGTCCTTGGGACACTTCTCAATCAGTGAGGCCAGCGCTGGGAAGACAGAAGAGGGTATTCCCTTCAGCCACTCAGCCTGGTTAACTGCCCAATCAGCTTGTGCTTACTTGCATGTGCACGCACACCTGGACACACATACATACACACTGAACATAGACAAACACTGTGAGCATACTGCTTCCTTCTCTCTGGCCACTTCAGCTCCATCTCAAATCTTAGCAACTTTGGGAAGCCACATCAGTCTAGTTTCTCTACTCTGAATTCCTGCAGAAATGTCTGCTGCCTAGGAAAGTCTACACTCTTCTCTTGGTCTTCTCCCCTACAGTTTAGAGCCCATGATTACCATTGCTAATTATAGTCTGTGTGATGTGTGTCCTTGGCTCCCCAACAAAGCTTTGAGTTCCTGAATTACTGTAGCCTGGCTCTCCTCCTCCTCATTCCCCCAAGGCTGTGAGATCCTGAGTTTCTTTGCAATGTTCTATAGTACATTCCTTATAAGCAAGGCCCAGGGGTCCTCTTTCTCTTCTTTCTAACACATCCTGGTGGTTGCTCATTGCAGATTGAATGGATGGATGAATAGATGAATAAAGGAACACGTGTGCCAGTTAATGAATAGATGAATAAAAGAGCAGCTGAAGAAGCAAATAAACAAGCAAGTTTTGACCTAGAAAAGCTAACCAGCAGTCTAATTGTAAATTCCAATGCTTATTTAAAAAAAAAAAAAGCTCACATGCTCACATGGGAAAATTAAACCACATTTCTCTATACAGAGGTTAAAAAGGCACACAGGTTATGCTGTTCCCTCTATTCTAAGTGGAGAGCTTTTAAGAAGAGGTCCTCACCCTGGGCCCTCAGCAGACCAGAGGTTCTCATAGATATGTCAGAAGCAAACTGCAAGAATAAAATGAAGTGGAGGGCAGAACCAAAGGGAGTTATTCAAAGGAAGTAAAGTTATTACTTCTTTGTTTTTCAAAGACTATCAATCAAATTTCCGTGAGCCTTAGTTTCCCTATCTTTAAAACAGGGCCAAAATAAAGCTACAGCTGTGAAAGGGGAGAGGGAGAGTCATATCACACAGCAGATAAGGAGCAGCAGACCTGATGGGAATCCCTGCTTCCTATGTCTCAGTTCCCTTCTCTGTGCGTGGAGATAATGATTCCTCTCTCACCAAGTCGTTGACAAAAGTAAATGAGACAACACTTGTAAAATCTGACCTGGCATTCAACCAGGTGTAATTGCTGTTGAAGCTTTTATGTCCTTTGTCATTGTGACTTCTGTGTAAAGTGCTCTCTACAAGTGTGGGAGTTACTATTATTTATAAATCAATTACCTACTCCAAATCCAAGTAGGAACACGATATACACAAACAAGAACTTCAGAACATCATGTAAAATGACCTACCAAAAAAAAAAAGATCCAAGTGTAAGTTTGAGCACATATTCACCACACACTGAACTCCTTTTCTTCCAAGGTCCTCCCAGTCCTCACCCACCTATCCCCTTCACTCAGCCCACATGCCTGTCACCCAGCTAAGTCCTTTGGGCTCTCCAAAGTGCAGCACTAGGTCTACCAAATCTCCCTTAAACCCCCTAAACAGTTTGGTGGCCTCAGTGGTTGATGCTGAAAAGACAGACAGGGCTGCCTCAGTTCCACTCATCTAAGACTAAGATCCGATGAAGACTTCTTTGCCTCACCTGCTCCAGCCCCATGCTCTTTCCTCCCAGTATCACCTAGGATCACTATCTGTCTCTGCTCCCTGCTTATCCACCCTCTGCATGGGTGCTTTTCTTCATAGGAATCCTTGCACTTCCTAGGAGCAGTGGTGTGCTAGAGCTGGCTTATACCAGCTCACAAGAGCTGATTGTTAAATTTTAATGAATGTGGTAAGCTAGTTATTGAATACAGACATTAAAAATTAAATTATGTAAAGTTATATTAAAAACAAAGATAATAAAAATAACTTTCTAGTTCTTTTACTACATTTTACTATTTACCTTTGCTCTTGATGTTATTTACACGTATTTTATCTGTCATGGAAATACCATATACAACGGTGTGTCACTGCATTTCTCTTCCAAACTGCATGTTAATTTCATATTGGTAGCCGGAAATCGGCCATGGAGGGAGTATCGACACCATGGAAATTGGCAATTGCTGCAAATCAGAGTTTGACTCATTGTTTTGTTGTTTGTCTAGATCTAGACTTAAGAAAGTGATAGAGAGAATCTTAATGTAGATTTAACCTAAAAGTGTGTCCTGCTTGTAGCCATTACATGTAAATAGCACAAAAATACTGATGGAGTAGTCTTCTAGTATTGACAACTATTACTCACATCCTTGACAAACAAGTGATGCTTCAACATAAACCTTTATTGTTTCACTTTCATCTCTTTCCTTGAAGTATAAAACATATATGTGTCAACCAACATTCATGTCAGAACAATCTTTTTATCAGTTGTAACCCTAGGTTGGCAACAGGTACAAGAGTTCAGCAAAAATCAACAAGCATTTTGTGAGACTCAATCAGCTATGTGGAATTTACAATAAACAGTATTGTACATTGTACTATTATCTGTAAACTGTAAAAGATGGTGCACATCTTTTAAATAATAAATTTTATAGTAAATATGTGTGTGTACACATACACTTTAGAAATGAATAAATAAACAGTTGTCACTAAATTGACTCTGACTCATGGCAAACAGGTGTGTCAGAGAAGAACTGTGCTCCGTAAGGTTATCAATGGCTGATTCTGTCAGCAGTAGTTTGCCAGGCCGCTCTTCCAAAGTGCCTCTGGATGGACCTAAACCTCCAAGTTTTCAGGTAGCAGCAGAATGTATTAACCATTTATACCACCCAGGGACTCCATACATATTTGTATGCCTACATATTTTTCCTGAGAGCCAGTTCTTAAATATTTACCAGCACACCACTGCCTGAGAGTAATGACATTCCTTCAGAAAATGTTATCCCTTCTCAATGCCTAACAAACTTTTACATTTTAAGTTCCAGACATTTAAAGCCTGACCAAAGGCAAAGAGAGACCACAGAATCAGGGAGAAAGAGCAGTGGCTTCCCCTCTGGACAAACCCCTTTTCCTCTCCAGGCTGCAGCTGCTCCACCCACAATTCCCTGCGGCCCCTCCCGCCTGCCTGTCTCGGACCCCGACCCTCCGCCGGCCGCTCCCGACGCACCTTCTGGATCATGACACTGTACATGCCCATGGACTGGAACCCTCGCGTGTAGTAGAGCATGTTCGCCCAGCCCAGGGCCATGGCCAGCACGAGGCAGGCAAGGTACTCTTTGTAGGCAAACAAGTACAAGAAGACAGACAATATCACAAGCACAGCTTGGATAAAACTGTTCAGGAGACACAGGAGACAAGGGCCTTACTTACTTCTCAGCATCAGGGCAGAGACAGCCAAATCCCCAAACTTCCATTAAACGCCTTGAACGGGTCAGTGGTCTCAGTGACTGACACTGAAGAGACAGGGCTGCCTAACATCCAGCCTTATAGAGCATGTCACCAAAAGCAACTTAGAGGTCAGCTGTAGGCTGGCTATAGCTGATGATTAAAATGCAGACCCCCTGGGCCCCAGAAGATCTGACTGAAGACCTGGGGTGCAGCTCAGGATGCCATGCATGTTTTTAAGCAACTCATGTGGTTTCTGATTTGGGAACCACTAGGGTAGACTGAACATGTGAATGACTGCATTTCTGCAATCAAAAAGGACAAAGCTATCATTATCTATACTAATAAGCCAACCATAACAAAACCAAAAACCCACTGCCATCAAGTCAATTCCAACTCAGAGTGACCCTACAGGACAGAGTACAACTGACCCAAAGCGTTTCCAAGGAGCATCGGGCAGATTTGAACTTCCAACTTTCTGGTTAGCAGCTACAGCACTAAAGTGCTATGCCACCAGGGTTTCCTACCATAAAAAAGCCCCCAAAATCTACTACATTTTTATCTTCAGAAAAAAAAAGGCACAATATACACAACCACAAAAAAGCAAAATATGCACACTATGAGTTATTCAGACATCTGAATAAGAAAAAAAAATCTTTTGCTTATAATACCAGGCAGTTTCCATGATATATATATATGACTCAAAGTTAGACAACAGACAAGCTTGTTCTCTGGGTGAAGTGAAGAACAAATATCTGGATGATCAACTTCATTTGGGATTGAGGGGAAGAAAGGCATCCACACCTTCTCCACTAACAAAACCAACAAAGCAGAAGAGCAGGCCAATGTATTGTGCTTTTTGCCTACATTAAAACCAGTAACTATACAAATAGATTTTTCTTTGGCATCACAATACTTTCTCAAAGGCAACAGATTTGCACGTGGCTTGCACCACGGCCCATCCATTTGTTGCAGTATTACACCTGACCTACCACTTACTACAGTACCTAGGTGATCCCCACACCCACGGGGATGGCTCATGGCTCCAGAAAGCAGGCACATAATAAAATATCAAGCCAAAATTCAAGGTCCTGTAGACTCAGCCTTGCAGATGCTCAGACGAGGGGCTTCGGTGGGGTCGGCAGAGCTACAGAGCCCAGGACTCTTCATACTGAAGCACTGCTCCCGCTCCTTCCCCATTCACGTGACAACAATGCTGAATCAGCCTTTGTCCATTTAGAGGCAAAAGTCATGCAGCCTTTGATGTCCACTCCCCATGACCTCATTAGGCAGGCTGCTTGCTGAGCTGAGCTATTTGGCTGGTGCCCTAGGGTAGCCAGCCCGACGCGAGCCTGAGGTGAAGATGACCAGGAGGCTGCGGATTTGCTTCAACACCACTGAAGCTCCACGTGACTGCGTGTGACTCACTTCCCTGCTCCGAGCCTCTGCTGTCATGCCTACAGCTGAAACTCACTGATTTCTTAGGTACCTTCCAGCTGTGACTGCCTGGTTCCAAGGTGGCAACTTCTAAGCACCATGCATCTAAAAGGCTGCCTTGGAACATCCCTTTGTAAGGAGGTAAACAGGACCACTAAAGCTCTTGGTGCCTTTCCCATGCTGCCTGCCACCTGGGGCTCTGTGACAGGGTGAAGTCAGCCAACACCTGCAACCAGATGGAGGACACTGTTCTATGGCACTTGCTGGGCCTCCTCAGGGGCACCCATGCTCCTCTCTTACTAGAAGGAGAAAGGAGGTCCTTGGCCTTGTAACCATGGCAGAATGGATGGGACATGGTAACATGGCAGGAGGACACAGAGGGGCACAGCAGCCATGATACAGGACTTTAGCCTTGCCTTTGATCTGGTGGCCAAGGGGACAGATCTACTTACAAGACAAAGTGAAACCAGGCATCTGAGAGGATGGACTGCAGATCCGAGGGCCTCAGTAAGAAGATGGCAATGCCCTAAAGCCAGAGAAGAAGGAAAAGCTATGCCCTTTCCTCTGGGTGTGGACTCTCATGTCCCTCACTGGGGCATCAGAGGAGGGGAGTGTTTCCCAAGGACTGGGACCTTCAAACCTTCTCTTATTCCCCTTTTTCCCAGATAAAGATCATCCCTCTTCCTCCAAGCTTTGGTTTGAACCCAACTTAGGGCCCTTTTCACAGTCTACTTTAAGGTCCAGATGTCTGTGTCCGTGCCTTAAATCCCTTACCAGACTGTCAGCTCAATAAGGGCAAACTCCTTCTACCATACATACACACACACATGCCCTAAATTTAGAAAGTGTTCATAATGTATTTGTTCATTAATTGGATGGAGGGAGGGAGGGGGGAGGGAGGGAGGGAGGGAGGGATGGACAGATAAACAAATGGAATACAGTTGGATGAAGAATGGAAGGGTGGGCAAGTAAATACAAGGGTGTATCTGAGTGGATGAATAGTGTGTGGATGGGTGGGTGAAAGTTTGGGTGCACACGGGTAGGTAGGTAGGCGGGTCAGTGGAAGAGAGTGGGTAGGTGATTGGATGGCAGTGGAGAGAGGAAGAGAGCATTTACTGAGTGGCTGAAGGATTGACAAACGATAAATGGTCAGAAAAACAGAACAGATACAATGGGTCTGTATTATTTATCTATTCCCACTTGTATTACCTTAGAACTCTAAGACTTAGAAGTGAAGTGCTGCCCAAAGCCCCCCAGCAGCCCAGCAGTCATGGCAGAGGAGAGGGATCCAAAGCCAAAGCTGCTCTTACCCTGCCTGCCCAACAGTGTAGTCCAGAAGGGCTCGATGGCCCACTCACCTCTTTCACAGAGATGCACATGGCCCAAATGAGCACAAACATCCTTCCTAAGAGCTGCAGCCACCCCATCTGGTGTGTCAGGGCCAAGGGGTGTGGAAGGGCCTGAGGGAAACCAAGACAGATGGTCAGGATGCAGAGTGAGGAGTGCAAGGTCGGCACCAGCGCTGGAGGAACCACGCACACGTGCATGTGAACCAGTGAGCCAGGCCGGAGGCCAGTATAAAGCCAGGTCTCTGCACAGAGCGAGACAAGAAATGGCAGCCCTCTGCCCTTACCTTCCCCACCCTTGGTAGGGACCCAGAACTGTAGAGCGAGGAGCACAATCCAATTGTGGTAACAACGCCTCATGCCTCACGGTATTTGTCCTTCCCGGCCCACCCATTCCCAGATACTCACAGGGCCTCAGATCACTGCTAAACAGTGCAGAGGCTCTGCCCATGGCATGGATGGGAAACCAAGGCCCAAAGTGGTTTGGGAAAAACCTGTCCAAGTGACAGAGCCATGGCCGGGGACTCCATTTCCATTTCCTGTGGCTCCATAACAGAAATACTCATGCAGCTCTGGATTTAGACAGTGGGCCCAGGCAGGGTCAGGGTCTCATAATTCTCCAGCTCTTCTTCCAACAGGCATCAGCCAGGGATAGGCACCTGGGGCCTAGCCCAACTAAGCACTGGGAACATATTCTGTTTCCCTAGATACTGTAAAGGAAAGCACTGGGGGACCCATGCAAGTCTCTTGCTTCTCTGGGCCTCAATTTCCCCATCTGCACATGGATTGGCTTCAGATCCCTCCAGCTCTGACCACCCCAACCTCATCTCCCTCCCTACCCCTCAAAGGAGTACACGCACCTCCTCCTCCCGTGGGCGGTAGTATGATACAAGTGTCAGAGTGATGTTGTAGAAGAAATAAAAGCAGAAGGACAGGAAGAACATGTACTTGGCAAACTTCTTCCACTTCATATGCAACAGCGTGTGCAGGGGCTCTAGGGTCAACATTTCATGCCTGTTCTGGGGGTGAAACAATACCAGTCACCTGGGGGGAGGAGGGAGGGGAGGAAGGGAAAAAGGGAAGGAGAAATTTCCAAAGGGCCAAGGAGCAACTGTGAGTCAGGGCCACCCCTGGCAGAAGGAACCAGGTGTGATGTCCCCCAGACTGGTTTGGCTGGAAATGTTGGGAGGGTAACTTGTCTCTCCCGAGATTGCTGCCCCAGTGCACTCAGGCACAGCCAAACACCAGAGGAACCTGGAGCCACCAGCCAAAGGACCTGATACACAGCCAGGAGAGCTGGAAGTGTACGGTGACTGGTTCTGGCCCTAAACTGGCCCCTATCTGGCTGTGTGACCTTAGGACAAACCATGGCCTTCCCTGGGCCTCAATCTCCTCCTCTATAAAACTCATAACAAACAACCCCTGCCCTACCAAACTTACAGGCTACTGTGAGGGTCCAGAGACATCAAGACAGGGCTGGCTTTGGGAAGCTTAACTCTCAGTAAAATGCAAACAGTGAAGATCCAGTCTGTTGCCTCACTTACCCCAGAAGCTAAAATCCTCTCAGTACTAAGCCTCTCTCTTCCCCTCCAGTTTCACTGAACTCCCCTCTTACCTCCTCCAGGGAGTTCTCCCTGGTTGCCTTAACTGTACACTCCCTCACTTGGGTCCAGAGGATTCTAACATGGCCATAGAGAACCAGCAGGGGAGTCGGGGAGAAAGAAGACTGAGAAGATCAATACGAACTATCCCCACCACTAAATGGCCCAGGATTCTGAGTCCAAGAGACCTCCCCATCACTAAGGTCTACTAGGAATACTTGAGCCCAGCACCTGTTCTGTGCCCTGGCCTTTTTGTGTCAGAATCCACCCGTGACACAGAGGAATAGGGGACTCAGTTGGGGGCTCCAGGCACAGTCAATCTAGTGACAAGGGTCTTCCCAATGACCTCTGGCTCCCTGATTTGAGGTCCAGCCCTCTGCTCCCTGCCCTTTCCCCAGCCTGCCCAGGGGACCTACATCGATGTTGGTGTTGTACACAATGATCTCCAACACCGAGTTTTCAGTCGTAGTATCCACATCAGTGAGGTCATACAGAGAAGATGACACAGGCCCGTAAGCCCAGTCCGTGAACTTCCTGGACAGGCTCCGGAGTGGCTTCTCCTTGATCTCACGGCTGAGGATGTATTTCAGGATCTGGAGCAGGAAGAGGAAAAACTGTCAGTCACAGAACGGGACTTGGGGACAACAAGGCAGGGCCTGCCCTTCCCAGGCCAGTCTGAGACGATGCTCCCTGCTTCGCGGCTGCCACAACCTGGGCCCCGGCTTTGTCTGAGGAATGAGCATGAAGCCAGCTCTTCTGTCCATCTCCCGGCAGACAGTGAAACTAGAGGCAAAAGGTATGAAAAACCCCTTTGTACACTGGGAAAGTTGCACCACCAGCTCTGCAACCCTGAACTGCCAGTCAGTGAAGAATCCAGGAACTGACAGTTCTGATAAATGAAGTGGTATCCATTTGGCTGGACTTGAGAAGAAGCTAGATCTTTTTCCAGCTTCCTCAACACATCCTCAATCAGGTCCCCTCCTATTGAGGCTTGCTGCTCCGGCATACAGACGGTGATGCAAGACCTCAGCCTTATCGGATGATCTGCTGGACCCACTCTCCACATCAGAGATCCTCAAAGCTTGCCAGATATCAGGATCACTGTGGAACTTTAAATATCCCACATAAATCTTTGAGGAAGACCCAAAAAACCCAAACTACTTGCTATCAAGTCAGTCTCAACTCATGACGGCCCCAGGTGTGTCAGAGTAGGGCTGTGTTCCAGTGATTTTCCGTGGCTGACTTTTTGGAAGTCGATCACCACACCTTTCTTACGAAGCATCTATGTGTGGACTTGAACCTCCAACTTTTGCGTTAGCAGACAAGCACATTAAGTCTTTGTACCACTCAGGGACTCCCATCCAGGCGTCTGTATTTTGTAAAGCTTCCTGTGTAATTCCAAAGTGCAGGCAAGATTGAAAGCTACTGCCCTCCAGCTCACTAGTTCCCAAAAGCCGAACCCTGGATTACCCTTGGGTAGAAGCCAGTGCTTTCTGGGACACCAACCCAAGACCCAAGAAGAGTGTTCTACTGGGGAGGTTCCCATCTCATCTCATCTAGCAGCCTGTCTCCACTGCCCAGGTGAGGAGGTCTTAAGGGTAGGGTAGGGTCTCCCCATCCTAGGCCTCTGCCTTGCAGGGCCCCGAATGCAGGGTCTATGTCTCTTAAACATTGTCCTATGCTCCCTCCCTTCTCAACATAGTGGCCAGCTTGAGGCAGCATCCAGAAATGTTTTCCAAATGACATGGAATGAAGAACAAAAGGAGCCAGGGGAAGGGCTAGGTGCCTCTCCTGGACTGGCTACAAGAGCACATCATCCTCTGGCAAACAACGGGATTCTGGTGCCGTGCTCCTTGCTTCATCCCTAGTCCAGGGAAAGCATGTGCCTCAGTGGTGTGCAGGGCAGAGGCCCTTGGAGGAAGCTCAACCTGCAACCACAATCTGACTCTTCAAATAGTGTGTCCCTGGGGTGGGCCAGGGATGGCGCAGCAGGCATACAATTCTTCCTTTGTAGAAACCATTCTCCATTCCCTCCTCCCCCAAGAAGAGAATAAAAAGGCCCCTTGTGTGCCCAGGCCCTGACCCCCAGAACAGGACCCAAGGCCCTCAGGGCCCCCGCCTCCCCAGTCAGCTGCCCTCAGGCAGGCACAGCTGGGACCACTCAACGTCTCCCCATCCCGACTCCTCCTGCCACCTCCCAGGAGCCACCATCACCTCCCAGGGCTCAAAGACAACAAGCCAGACCCCAAGGATCTGTCTCCTGAGGAGCTAAGCTGAGCCATGACCCCAACCCCAACCTGAGTCTTGACCTTGAGCTCAGACCATGACATGACTCTAGCCACAGACAAACAGTCAGGGATGCGGGCACGCCCCCGCCTGAGTCCCCATCATAGCTCCACGCTAAGCCTGCAGTTCCTCAGCTATATCACAAAGGACGGCAAGCAACACCCTGCTGGGTCTTTGGCTCAGAGTCCGTCCATAGTTGGGGAACAGCGGCCCATCAACCTGAACGCAGAGCAGCCATTCCAGAACCCCCGTTCTCCAGGAAGGCAGAGGGCACAATAAGTCAGACACACCTGCCACTCGGTCACCTTTCTTGTTACTTGCCATTGAGTCACTTCTGACTCACAGCAACCCCATATGTGCAGAGTAGAACTGCCCTATAGGGTTTTCAAGGCTATAGTCTTTCCGAAGCAGATCGCCAGGCCTGGCCTCCGCGGTGCCCCTGAGTGGGTTCAAACCACTAACCTTTCAGTTAGTAATCAAGTGCTGAACCATTTGCACCACCCAGAAATGCTTCATCCAGGGAGTCCTCACTAGCTACCTTAGCACCCAGGAATTCTCAGCTACAAAACATGTGAGAAACTGTGTCCCCTTAGCCTTGTGGTTCCCCCCACACTGACCACAGGGAGGAGAGGATCCCATGACAGGAAACAGAAACAGTGTTAGAGACGGAGGCCCAAAGGGTGGTCCCACTGGCTCTGCCTGGTGACCTTGAGTCATACCTGCACTTCCAGATCTAAGGCTGGAACCCTCCCAGGGCCAGCAGAGAGATCTGTAGGATCTGCAGAAGGGTCTCCCAGGGCTAGCAGAGTGACAGCTGTGCCCCCTAAGATCTGTAGGGTCCCCGAAGGGCCCTCCAGGACTAGCAGAGTGACAGCTGTGGCCCCTCTTCTCCCACCTGCCCATCGCCCACAGGGCCTACCTCGGCCTTGCCCATCTTGGCCGCCAGCTGCAGTGGGGTGAGGCCATCATTGTTGCGCACGGTCTCCAGCTCCCAACTGCGGCTCTTCAGCAGGATCATGTCATACATGTGCTTCACAAAGTCATTCTGAGTCTTGAAGTCCTCGGCCACCGTCACCAGTGCATGCAGAATGTTGTTACCCCGTGAGTCCTGCGAGGTGATGTCCGTCTGCTCATTCTCCATCAACAGCTGCACAATCTCAGGCTGGTTGGTGCATGCCGCCAGGGCCAGGGGTGTCTCACCTGGGAGAAGGGAAGCACCCCAAGTCAGTTCTCTCCTGGACCAGAAGCCGTGCTCTTTCCCTAAGCCCCAGAACCAGAGCCTGAAACCCAACCTGAGAGAGCAGGCTTAGCCACTGAGGTTCTTTGTCCTCTCTGCCTCTCCCTTTCACAGAGGGGAAGACTGACACTAGAACCCTGCAACAGCCTCCTTACTGGTCTCTCTGCTTTCACCTGGCCCTCCAACACTCTTGTGCCTACCACAGCAGCCAGACTGATCCTACTAACACAGAAGTCCTACCTCATCCAGAACTGCAACAATGGCTCTCATCTCCTTGGCTCATTTCCTCCTTCTCTGTCCCTCACTCACTTCCCTCCAGCCACAACAGTCAAAGACACTGCCCTACCTCAGGGCCTTTGCACAGGCTATTCCCACTGTCTGTAATGCTGTACCCAGATATCTGTGTCACTCACTACTTCATCTCCTTCAAGTCTTTGCTCAGACATTACCTTTTCAATGACACCCACTCAAATCAGTTTTACTAAAACTGAAACCCACCTCCCCCATCTTAGGACTCCTGGCCCCCCTTAACCCCTGCTTTCCTTTTTTTTTAGAGCACTTATTATGTTCTAACGTATTACACAACATCTTGTTGTTGGTCTTTCTTTCCCTCTAGAATGAAAGTGCTATGAGGGCACAGATCTTTGTTTTGTTCATTGATTATACTTCAGGCCCCTAGAGCAATACCTGATGTATCTAGTAATTGCTCAGTAAATGTCTGTGAAGAACAGAAAAGGCAGGCAACTCACACATGATCACACAGCAAGCCCAGGACAACAGGACTGGACACCAGGTCTCCTGAGCCGGCCCTGGGCTGTGGCCCTGCACCTACCGTCTCCCCTCTTGTTCCCTGTCTTCATCACAGTCAACAAATACTTCCCAACACCTGCTCCAGCCAGGTCCTGTGCTGGGCAACGGGGACAGGAGATAAGCTAGACAAGACCCTGCCCTCAGGGATATGCAAATCTGCCTAAACCTGCTGATAGGAAAAAACTGCTAGGAACAGAGAGCAAAATAGAGGTGGTCAGGGGCCCAGGTGAGAGGCGGGCTGACTTCAGTTGTACCAGAACATTTTAGGGTTGAGAGCCCCTGGCTGCAGTATGCTTACACGGTTCCACCCATATGTGAAAATGAACAGAACTGTATGTACACTAGAAATGGGTGAATTTCAATGCATCTAAATTACACTCCGAAAACATGTTTTTTCCTCAGATCTTCCGATCCCAATTGCTCTTAGACCCGCTAGATTTTCCGTCACGGAATTTCCATCCTTTCTTCACTCCCAGTCTGCTGTCCTGAGAGGCTGTGGACACAGGGGACAGCGCCAGAGCCGGGCACCTCCATCAGCTCCTTACTTTGGCTGGATGAGTCATCTCCTCCTCAGACATGTTCCCCAACCTGTAAAACGGGGCGCTCTCTCTCTGGCCTCCCTTCCCAAGTTTCTGTTCCCTACGGAGTGCGACTCTCTCCACACTCCGCCTGCAGTTTCCCAGCGGGGGCTCCAGCCCCAGCGGCTCTGGGGCCAAGACGTGTCCCGGGTGAGCCCAGACGAGCCCCTCCCCTCTGAGCCTGCGCCCCGCCGAGGGCAGCACCCACCGAAGTAGAAACCTTCGTGCTGGTACTTGGGGTTGAAGAAGACACCCTTGGCGTGGGCGTTAACGTTGGCGCCCGCAGCAATGAGCTCCGCGGTGACGTCCCCCTGCCGCCTCTCTATGGCGATATTCAGCGCCGTCTGCCCTGAGGATAGGAGGCGAGGGGAGGAGGCACTCAGAGGCCGCGACTCCGGGCCAAGCCACGTTCCTTCTCTGGCCCTGGGCTCCTCCAGGGAACAGTGGGCACAGGAGAGCTGTTTGTCTGGGTCACCCAGTGCCAAAAGTCCCAAACGCATTCCTGGTTTCGGGCATTCTTGCGGGGACACGAGGAACGTTTACTGAGCGCCCAGTGTGTGCTCCGGGGCCAAGAGCTGGGGTTAAGGTGGTAGGTACCTGGGGCTCACTGTCTCGCTGAGAATTAAGAACTGTGATACAGTGCAGAGACTCTGGTATCCAAACGGGCTCTTGGCACTGCCCTGGGGAGGCAGAGGAACTGCGACAGAGGAAGTGGTCGCTAAGCTGGGCGAGGAAGTTTAGCCACGCTGGTTGGGGCTGGCTCAGGGCTTCATAAGGTGGTTGTCCTGAGGACAATGGGAAGTGGCAGAAGATGTCAAAGGAGAGAAGTGACATGATCATAGTTTGCGGGGAGGGGTGCGCCGCGAGCTTTCAAATGACTTCAGATTTAGAGGATGTACTAGAAGGGGCAAAGATCTGGGAGGAAGAGATCGTGAGGCCTGAACTAAGGTGGGGACAGTGGGGGTGGGGAGGGGAGAAAGTCCTCGGGGAGACCTGGGGGGTGTGGGGGAGAAGGGATGTCTCGGGTGAGCCCTAGTGTCCGAGCTGGGTGCTAAGTTAATGAGGCTTTGGTGACTGAGGAAGGGAACACGGCAGGAGGGAAGGGGAGGGGAAAACACGCCCCCTGTCGGAGGAGCCTGTGCAGCCTGCAGATGGAAAGAACCAGAGGACGGGGGTGGGGAGAGTGTCTCAGAACGTCAGCGTTTCCAAAGAACTGCTATTACACCATATACAAAAAAAGATTCCAGGTGGATTAAATAACATTATAAAAAAATTTTTTTGACAGGAAAATTTGCTTATGACTATCCTTTTGGAAGGGAAGGCCCTCTTAAGCAAGACTCAAAATGCAGAAATCATAAAGACGACACATACTTGCCCACATAAAAATCAAAGCTGTCTGTATTTCAAAATATGTCTCAAAGAAAGTTACACAAACAAAAAAAGAGTGCTAGGCTAGGGAACACATTTGAGACATATATAAGCAACAATATGTTTTTAAACATCCATAATATATTAAGAGCTCCTACAAATCAATAAAAACACAAACAACCTAAAAGAAAACAGAGGAAAGATTATAAGCAAGCATCTCAGAGAGGGAAATGCAAGTGGCCAATAAACAGAGTGGAATGTGTTTGAAATCACTGGCAGTCAGGAAAAAAGAAAATTAGCACCTAGCATGCTAGCACTTTTCACACACTAGACTGGCAAAGACAAAAAAGGGGGAAGAGGAAGGAGGTGAATAATATCTAGTATGAGCAAAGGTGAGGAAATGAGTGTCCACATGTACTATTGAGAGGGAGGAAGTATACTGGTACCTTTTGAGGGTAGCAACAATTATAATTTTAAATGTGCATACTCTTGAACCCAGATAGTCCAAGTATTTTCCTAAAAATATCTGCATCTGTGCACAACATCATAGAAATGCAAGTGCACCGCACCACTGTCACAGTGAAACACTGGAAACCACCTGACTGTCTGTCAACAAGGGAATGATGAAGTCGGCTGTGCTACAGAGACAGGTGTACTGTAGACGAGCAGGTAAAAGGAGATGGGGTTTCATATTTTGACACGAGGTCACTAAGATATTACATATAGCTAATGGGAAAAAAAGTGGCAGAACAATACAGGCAGTATGACACTGTGTTAATTAAGAATACAAATAAAACTATTTCTACATGAACACACACATATATGTCAAAGGTCCAGAAAAGTACTCAAAGGATACACACCACAATGAAGAAGAGATGAGTAAAAACTTGATTTCTTCAAAAGCATGCCTAAAATCTTTGAAATGCAATAAAACTGTTCATGTGTCACTTATATAATTAAAAATAAATTGTTATGTTGAATCTGGAAGATGGGTATGTAAAGGTTCACACTGCCATTTCAACTTTTGTTTAAATTTTTTTAATCTAATAAATTGAAAAAAAGAAAGCTCTGAAGGCCTCTGATAAAACGCTAGTATGTATATATTACCATGTTTCCTAATAAAGGTTAGCCCCTGCCAAATGAAGAATCTGAGGCTCACAGGCACACGATGATCTACCCACAGTGAAGAAAAGCCATAATTCTGTTGCTCCTGGAGCTTCCCAAACCCAGGTGTGGGAACTCGCTGTAGGTAGGGCATTAGCAGATGCCTTTTGGAGGCAGAGGGCTAAATTAGTTCTAGGAAGGCAGGAATAAATGGCATTTCCCACCATGCAGAGAGACAACGGGGGCCTACCGGCCCCAATCCCACCCCTCCACACACACATACCCCCTGCAAGCCCCCTAGTAAGAGGAAAAAGGAAGGGGAAAGGAGGAGCTCAGAAAGAAGAGATAGAAGTATTTGCAGTAAGGGCAGCAAAGTCTTAATGAAGACACTAATAATCTTCATTTACTCACTTATTCAAAAAACACTATTCTTGTGTAAAACTTGAACTCTAGTAAAAACACTGAGACTTGATGGTTTGACAGACCGAAGGGGCCCCTGAAGATACGGCCCCCAGAATCTCTGTTGACCCAGAACGGAAACCATTCCCTAAGCGAACTCTCTAAAAATTGGCCTGGACTATGCGACATAAAATGATGCCGGTGAAGAGTGTGAAGAGTGTGCTCCTTGGCTCAAGCAGATACATGAGATTAATTGGGCAACTCCCATTCAGAGGCTAAATGAGAAGGCAGAGGGGTCAGGAGCTGGTTGAATGGAAAAGAGAAATACAGAAAGCAAGAGGGTGCAGTCACAGTATGGACAGAGTAACTAGGGTCACTTAACAATATGTGTATAAGCTTTTTTTATGACAAATTGATTTCAGTTGTAAACTTTCACTTAAAGCACATTTTAAAAAAATTTTTTTAATGCAAAAAGTACATTGCATCTCTTGTGCGAGACACCCAAGTCCCCTCGGTGCTACGAATGGTTGAGCACTCAACTACTAACTGAAAGGTTGGCAGTTCAAGCTCACCCAGAGGTGCCCCAGAATAAAGGCCTGGCGATCTGCTTCCAAAAGGCCACAGCCTCGGAAACCCTCCACGTCTACTCTCCTCTACTCACAGGGCTCACTATGAGTCAGAATTGACTCAATGGCAGTGGATTTGGCTTTTGGTTTCATGGAAACCGAGGATATTAGGCTCACTGTGGACAAGACAGACTTCTCTCCTGACTTCAAGGGGAGGATACCACCTGGAAGAGGGGGTCTATAAGCCCCCTCCAATACTGATTAGAAGGAAAGAAAGGACGTAAGGTGGCTAAAAAGGGAGAAGAATCAGAATGGGCAAGTTTGAGGCACTGGCCTGAATCTCCTTGGCTACAATACTGTTGTCAACTCTCTAGTGATAAGCAGAGAACATTACATAACTCATATGATTTCTCTCTTTGCTTTGGTTGCCAAGAAGCTCAGAGCACAGTTCAATGCTCAGTTGCAACAAGCTTCCCTGAATCACCTCTCCTCCACTCCATATTGTCTAGTTTTTTTTTACAATGTTTGACTTTTTATTGTACATAACAAAACTGTTTTGAAAGTCTGTAGAGTTTAAATAATAAATCAAACTGGCATTCTCCCAAGGGAAGGGCTAAAAGTCCAAAAGTCCAAGCTAGACTTCTACCCAGAAAGCAACTGAAATGTGTGATGCCACTGGCATATCAGCAGGACAGTGGCCAGCTGTTCCTGTGTTAATCTTTTTTTTTTTGCTGACTCCGAAAACTCAAATGAGGACACACCCTATTGAGTACTCACAGTCGATTCCCTGGACAGGGAGAGACTCTCTCAGACTCAGTCTCCCCAGCCCCTCTCCGGCCTACCTAAAAGCAAAGCCACAAAGTTGGGACCCAAATGAAACAGGTAATAACGATGATGATGATAATTATCATTGTTCAGTCCCTGCCCAGCTCTCTGACTCTGTCTTTTGTTGCTGAAACATGCCAAGTTCATTCCCATCTCTGAGCTTTTGGTTCCTTGTCTTGCTCTGGACCCTTCTTACAGGCAGGCCTCGGGCCAAAGGTCCCCTCTTGGATCACCTACCACTCTTCATTAGCCTTTTCTTTTATTTTCTTTTGGGGCCATCATGTCAGTGCCCACCCCTGGCGACGCCATGTGCATCAGACTAGGGCTTGCCCCATAGAGTTTCAATGCTGATTCTTTTTTTTTTAGGTAGCTTGCCAGGGCTTTCTTCCAAGGCTCCTCTGAGTGGACTCAAACCACCAACCTTTCGGTCTGTAGTAGAGCACTTAACGGTTTGCACCACCTAAGTGACATCCGTCACTTCCTATCACTTTACTTTCTTTTAGTATTTTTAAAGCATGTCCATCCGAAATCATCTTATTTAGAGCAGCGACCATATCTGCCTTGTTCACCACTGTGCCCCAGCACCTAAAGTAATGCCAGCATGAAGTCAGTATTCACAATTATTTGCAGAATGCAGGAGGGAAGAGAGAGGTGCCTTGCAGAGAATGTGGGGCTCATCAGTGACAACAGTGCCTCTGCAGGTATGGCTTCTCCCACCCCACGCACCCATGGGAACCCCTGTCCTGCCTGGCACCTGCTGTGAACCATACCTTCATAGGCCTCCTCCGTGTACTCAGCGTTGATGAATCTGTCCAGGATGTTATTCTCCTCAGCGAAGGTGAGCAGGATCCGCACGATCTCTTTGGTGTTGGGGTTGATGTTTAACAAAGCCTTCATTAGGCAGGTCTTCCCTGTGTCTGAGGCTGTCAGCTTGTGTATGAGGAAGTCTGCAGGCAGGTCACAGGCTGGAGCCACAGGAGGGGCCCCGAAGGCCCTTGTCCTCCCGGGTGCCAGGGAGGGGAAGCCAGAGAGTGGGAGCTGCAGCCTCAGGCCTCCCCACCCTGCTCCACGCCCTGCTGGCCTCCCTGACCCCACGCTCCCCGCTCTCCTCCCTGCTCCGTTTTGCTGGCTCCTGCTGCTCCTTGGCCTTTACCCTCCGCACCCTTCCCTGGTGCAGGCATAGCTGCTCACTGCCCACCTTGACGGTGACACCTTGAAATCTTTATTTCTGAAACAAGACTCATCACCTCCCCCTAACCTGCTGTCTCCCCTGGTCCCCAGGCTGCTATGACTATCTACCAAGTCACCTAAATAAAAACAGCACCTTGGGCTCTTCCTCCTCTTCGCTCCCCAAGTCCTGCCAATGTCACTGCCTGAGGGTTCCCCAGAACTGCCCTTCTCCTTCCCCCAAGCCTTGCTGCCAGGGACCCAACTGCCCGAACCATGGTCTCCTCACACCTCCCGCGTTATCCCTATCCTCCACACAGCAGCCAGACCATGTCCCTTACCTGCCTAAACCCTCCCTAGCTTCCCATTGCCCTCAACATCCAAGTCCTAAGATGCTCTAAGATCCTAAGATCCAAGTCCTCAGAGCTCTTCAGGCTCCCATCTGTTCGGAATGGTGGGCCCCCCCACCCCCAGCCCTGCACCCTCTGCAGGACCAGGGACTGACCAGGCATGTCCAGGCCACGGCGCCTCCGGCACAGCTCCTGCAGCTCCCTGAGCAGCTCCACCAGCTCTTCCACGCAGCCCTCTGACACGGCGGCAAAGATCCGCTTCTTCAACCGCTTCTTCTTTCGCTTCTGCTCTTCTTTGGCCAGGTTGGCGCTGAGGCCATGAAACGTTGCCGGCTCACCACACAGGCACCACCATCCCCGGTCTAGGCTTCCCCACCAGAGCTATGGAGCCTGCGCCCTGCGCCCTGCGCCCTGCGCCCTGCGCCCTGCGCCCTGCGCCCTGCGCCCTGCGCCCTGCGCCCTGCGCCCTGCGCCCTGCGCCCTGCGCCCTGCGCCCTGCGCCCTGCGCCCTGCGCCCTGCGCCCTGCGCCCTGCGCCCTGCGCCCTGCGCCCTGCGCCCTGCGCCCTGCGCCCTGCGCCCTGCGCCCTGCGCCCTGCGCCCTGCGCCCTGCGCCCTGCGCCCTGCGCCCTGCGCCCTGCGCCCTGCGCCCTGCGCCCTGCGCCCTGCGCCCTGCGCCCTGCGCCCTGCGCCCTGCGCCCTGCGCCCTGCGCCCTGCGCCCTGCGCCCTGCGCCCTGCGCCCTGCGCCCTGCGCCCTGCGCCCTGCGCCCTGCGCCCTGCGCCCTGCGCCCTGCGCCCTGCGCCCTGCGCCCTGCGCCCTGCGCCCTGCGCCCTGCGCCCTGCGCCCTGCGCCCTGCGCCCTGCGCCCTGCGCCCTGCGCCCTGCGCCCTGCGCCCTGCGCCCTGCGCCCTGCGCCCTGCGCCCTGCGCCCTGCGCCCTGCGCCCTGCGCCCTGCGCCCTGCGCCCTGCGCCCTGCGCCCTGCGCCCTGCGCCCTGCGCCCTGCGCCCTGCGCCCTGCGCCCTGCGCCCTGCGCCCTGCGCCCTGCGCCCTGCGCCCTGCGCCCTGCGCCCTGCGCCCTGCGCCCTGCGCCCTGCGCCCTGCGCCCTGCGCCCTGCGCCCTGCGCCCTGCGCCCTGCGCCCTGCGCCCTGCGCCCTGCGCCCTGCGCCCTGCGCCCTGCGCCCTGCGCCCTGCGCCCTGCGCCCTGCGCCCTGCGCCCTGCGCCCTGCGCCCTGCGCCCTGCGCCCTGCGCCCTGCGCCCTGCGCCCTGCGCCCTGCGCCCTGCGCCCTGCGCCCTGCGCCCTGCGCCCTGCGCCCTGCGCCCTGCGCCCTGCGCCCTGCGCCCTGCGCCCTGCGCCCTGCGCCCTGCGCCCTGCGCCCTGCGCCCTGCGCCCTGCGCCCTGCGCCCTGCGCCCTGCGCCCTGCGCCCTGCGCCCTGCGCCCTGCGCCCTGCGCCCTGCGCCCTGCGCCCTGCGCCCTGCGCCCTGCGCCCTGCGCCCTGCGCCCTGCGCCCTGCGCCCTGCGCCCTGCGCCCTGCGCCCTGCGCCCTGCGCCCTGCGCCCTGCGCCCTGCGCCCTGCGCCCTGCGCCCTGCGCCCTGCGCCCTGCGCCCTGCGCCCTGCGCCCTGCGCCCTGCGCCCTGCGCCCTGCGCCCTGCGCCCTGCGCCCTGCGCCCTGCGCCCTGCGCCCTGCGCCCTGCGCCCTGCGCCCTGCGCCCTGCGCCCTGCGCCCTGCGCCCTGCGCCCTGCGCCCTGCGCCCTGCGCCCTGCGCCCTGCGCCCTGCGCCCTGCGCCCTGCGCCCTGCGCCCTGCGCCCTGCGCCCTGCGCCCTGCGCCCTGCGCCCTGCGCCCTGCGCCCTGCGCCCTGCGCCCTGCGCCCTGCGCCCTGCGCCCTGCGCCCTGCGCCCCAGCATCACAGAGCGGACACAACGCCAGAAACCCCTCCGCGAAGGCGCCAGGCTCGAGCCCTGCGGTGCCCTGTGCTGGCTCCTTTTCTTATCCACGTGTGGCCACAGCATGTTACATTATGTGTTTAGATGCTCACAGTAACATCCAGGAAGGCTACAGTCCTAACTGTTCATGGTAAGTGTGGAACTGAGGCAAGGGACAGCTCACTTTCAATTCTTTAAAACACAGCCCTTCCCACTTCCAGGCTCCAAATAGGTAACCACTGTGAAGTGTTGATGTGAATCCTTGTGTGTGTTTTTACATACTGATGCTTTAGAAGCATGTATTTTCAATTTAGGTAATTACATAAATTTAACTCATGTAAGCATGTAAATATTGTAATTCCCATTCTTTTTCTGTCTGTTGTTTGTATATTTAATGATTTATAGAATTTTACACACGTCCTCCCCCAACTCAGAAAAGACTTTCTGCATGCCACAGCCCTGGGCCCAGGCCTCCAGACACAGTGTAACCCACCCCCCACCCCCCATCTTAGCGTCGTCTTCTTTCCTGCAGGGACGCCTGTCCCTCTGACACTTCTGGCAGGCCCAGGCTCACCTTGGGCTGTTAGGATTGGATGGGGTCTCTGTTACATCATCCTGGGGAGACTGAGGGGAATCCATGTCATCACAGTTGTCAGAGGTGCTGGGGGTGTGAAAGCAGGAAAAGAGGAGGACAAGTTTAGAAATGGACAGTGCTAGCAAGCCACTGCTAGGCCAGGTCTTGTGGCCCAGGGTGAGTCACTGCTCACCCACTTTGGGCTTCAACCTCTTCGTTCTGAAATGGAGGGCCAGACTCCGGGCTGGTACTCACCACTGGCGGATGTTGGAATCCATGGGCTTGGAGAAGATGGGGGGCGAGGTCTTGGGGACTGTGGGATTGGGTTCAAATCCTTCTATCTCCAGGAAGAAGTGTGCACTGAGGGGGACACCCAAACAAGGCCATTAGAGCTAGAGAAGGCCCCATCCATCTGGGTGCCCTGCAACCCTATGTTTGAGCTTCCAGGGTCAGTAGCCTCTACCCACATAGCCTCACTCCACCTACCCAGCACTTTCTGGGGTGGCTAGTGCCGTGATCACCCCTATTTCACAGATACGCATTTGGGGCTCAGAGGAGCAAGAAGCAACTGCCAAGTTTACACAACTGGCAGGTGGCAGAGCCTGAATCCAAAGTCAGGCCTGGATGGCTTTGCCACCAGAAATCATGGGAAGATGGACCCAGGGGTCTCTAACAGAGGTGGCCTGATACTCTAAGAGGATTTCTGTTTTGGCAGCTGCTCCTTCCAGGTGCAAAGGACTCACTGAAGATGGGAAGCATGGAGGTCAGAAGTCCAGCATCACAGCCACCACCTCAACTGCCCTCTCAAGCCTTAGCTGCCCCAAGAGCCCTTGCTGGAGAGGCCACTAGACTCTGAGATCTGTGGGGGCAAGAACCACATCTACTGGTTTACGCCTCTATCCCCGGCTCCTGGAAAATGTCAGCAAACTAGATGCTCAGCAAAAATGAAGAATGAATGAGTGAATAAGTGAGGGGAGGAAGGGAAAAACTTGTAGTGTCTTGGCCTTGTCACCAGACAAGCTCCATACTTCCTCCTAAAACCTATTTCTGCTGCATCCTTCTCTGTCTCAATAAAAATGGAAACCCCATTCTATCCAGCTGTTCAGGTAAAAAAAATCTTGGAGTTAACCTTGACTCTTAGGTCTCCCTTATCCCATATCAAATCTCTCACCAAATCTTGCCAGCTATACCTTCAAAATAAGTCCAGAATCAAACCATGGCTACACCCTCCACCGCCCCACCTGGCTGAGTACTATCCTATCCCAGATAGGCCACTGCAATAGCCTGGGGACTGCGCTCCCCGATTTTACCTGGTCCCTAAGGACTATGCTCAACACAGTAGCCAGAGAGATTCTTCTGAAAGTCAGGCCATGTCACCACTCTGCGCACGTCTGACTCAGCACTGAAGTCAAAGTTTCTACTACAACCAGCAATCAGAGCTGATACTTAGCAGGTTCAAATACTGAAATATTCCCACTCCAGATGTTAAGTGACTATGGCCCCGAGTCCCCTGTGTGCCCTCCCTCTACCGGCACTGCTACCTGTTGCCTGGCCTCAGCCCCAGGGGAAGTGGGAAACTCACTGTCAGTTGAGAGGCAGGACACACCCAGGACAGAACTCCTGAGAGAGGCGCAGCCCCAGCATCATCCATAGGGAAAGAGAGGACACATCCAGACACACCCACAAAAGCGGGCATGCCTGCCTTCATAGACCACATCAGACACGCATGTGGGCCTCTCATGACAACCAGGTGATGGGCACTGACTCAGCTGAGGGTGATTTCAGTTGCACCAACACACCCTTCTCATGGGTGCTACAGGACAACAGCTGGCCCCAAGGCCCTGGATCTGGTACTGTGGCCTCCCAACCAGTGGGGCCTGTCCCCAGGAGCACAGGATTCCTAGGCACTTCCACCACCTGCTTGCTTCCTGGACCCAGAAGGATCAGAGGCCCCCTATCTTCTTCACAAGGCCACAGAACGGCCCCCAAAGCAGTCCCAGATCTAGCAGATTGCAACTTCAGACTAGTAGGGAGGGGATCAGGGAAGCGGCTGTGGTCTCGTTCTACTGATAAGGAAACTGAGGCCCAGAATGGGGAAAGCAGTGCATCCACAGTCACCCCAAAAGGTTTAAGTAAAGTTGGTCAGAGACCACGGCCGCAGCTGTCCAGGGCACAGCTCGCACCACAGCGCTCACTGCTTCCTCTCATCTAAGTCCTCTGGCTCTGCTTCCAGCCAAGCCAGCTCCGGGGGTTCACCACAGAGGCAGATAACCCGATACAGCCACTTTCCAGTGTGGGGCAGGAAGGAGGGAGACCTGGGGCTTGCCTGGAAACCCCACTCCTCTCCTTCAGGTGCAGACAAGGCCTGGGAGGCTCAGAGCTAATCTAGAAATGGGACAAAAGAGAGACAAAGGGCAGTGCTAATGACTAGCTGAATGAATAAGTAAACGAAGGGAGATCACCCTCCTGCCCGTCAAAGGGAGTCTTCTGACTTGGCCTAAAATCAAACCCTGCTTCCAAAAGAGAAGCTAAAGAAAGGAAGAGCAAACTGCAGGCTAGAAGCCCAAAGCCCAGGTTCAAGTACAGCTCAGCCTCTTTCTCTTGTGTGACCCCAGGTGGTCACTTACTGTCTCTGGGCCAAGTGTCCTCACCTGGAAAGAGAATGTTGGACTAGATGGTCTCTAAGGCCTGGTCTCTGGAATCAGGGCCTCTCTGGCATCATCTGCTTATGGACTGTCTGACCAAAGTAGACATCAGAGATCTTCCAGCTCAGTCACTGCATCCCTGTGCCCCATGCAGCATCCGAGAACTGCCGTCTTGAAGTCCTCCCCATCCCACCCCACAGCTCTGACACAGAAGCTCTACACGTAACTTCTGACTCAGCCCCAGTCCCCACACCTGCAATTGTCTAGCCCCACTCCTGCCTCACCATCCTATCTGTCTGGGCTCTTCAGCAGTGTCTCTACTCAACAAAGATTTGTTAAAGGCCTGCTATGTGCCAGACACTGTTCTAGGAGCTAAGGATACAGCAATGACCAAGTGGACAAAAATTCCTACCCTTATAGAGCTACTGTTCCAATGGGCTGGCCCCGAGAGTCAGACCAGGGCGGGTGCAGTGTGGCCATCCCTTCCTTTGCTCTGGACAGCACACTGTCCTTTGGTTGTAAGCTCCAAAATGGCAGGAACTACAAGTGCATCTTTCTTGACTCCCCAGAACACGACACTGGTCCTGACACTCAGAAGATCTCATTGAATGCATGAGCGGAAGGAAGAAAAGGTGGTAAGTGAAAAGATAAACAAGTATAAGTAAGAACGGCTGATCATCTAGATGGATGGAAGCGTGGATGGACAGACGGATGGATGGAGAATCAGCAGTTGGGTACATAGGTAGTTGGATAGATGGAAACAGGACCAATAATCAGAGAGACCAACAAAACTTTGAATTTTAAATGTTAGGAGGAGGCTATACCCCTCCAGTGATTCCCACTGAGCTCTCAGCTGCCCAAAACCTTCATTTCTCCCAAGTCCTATCCTCTTTCCTGTCTTGCATAAGAAGCTGAGGATAGGTCCTTTGTCTTTCCTTCACCTCCCTATCTTCTCAAGGTCTATTCCTAGAAGTCCAAATGTCCCCAATCCAGACTTCTGGGTGTCTCCAGTCCCACTAGTGTCTGTTGCCTTAATGTCCAACAATGCCCTCTTTCTTTACAGGTAATTTCTTCTCTTCCCCAGACCTCAAAGACACTTCAGGAAACCCGGTCATGAGGGCACCTCTCCACTCTAGGCCTGGAAACTGAGGACCAGTGAGGGCTTAAAAAGCGTTTCCTCACTTCACTGTGGAGTCTGTCCTCACTCAAGCTGAGGCTCTGCGCTGAGCCTCTGGGCTGCATGCTCTTTGTCTCCTGCATGCTTTCTCTCATTCCTTCACTGACTCACCCACTTGCTCAGAAACTACTACTGAGCCCTGTACAGAAGATTTACAGTGGGGAGGGAAGAGGCGACCCTTTCAGGGTCTGCATCCTTGGGGATTTCAAATAGAGCTAAGATGGACCCAGTGAGTGCCAACTTCTTTAGGGAAGGGTTGGGCTATAGGAGCTCAGGGGAAGGGAAAGTATTTTCTGCCAAGGACATGGAACAGACAAGGCTCTATGCTCTCTCAGGGTGCTATTTGATCTGGGTATATGTTGTGAATTGAACTGAATCCCCCCAAAAATGCATCAGCTTGGATAGGCCATGGTTCCCAGTGTTGTATGATTATCTACAATTTTATCTTTTGATAAGATCTTCCTATGTGTTGTAAAGTGGTGTTAATGATGCATTGCATTGGGAAAATCTGCTGCAAAGGACCTCCTTAAGGTATTGAAAAGTAAAGATATCACCCTGAAGACTAAGGTGCGCCTGACCCGAGCCATGGTATTTTCAATCACATCGTATGCGTGCAAAAGCGGGACAGTGAATAAGGAAGACAGAAGAATTGACACCTTTGATTGTGATGTTAGAGAAGAGCATTGAATGTACCATGGGCTGCCAAAAGAACAAACAGATCTGTTCTAGAAGAAGTACAACAAGAGTGCTCTTTGGAAGCAAGAATGGCGAGACTGCATCTTACATACCTTGGACATGTTGTCAGGAGGGATAAGTTCCTGGAGAAAGACACTGTGCTTGGTAGAGTGGAGATTCAGTGAAAAAGAGGGAGATCCTCAGTGAGGCGGACTGACCCAGCAGCTGCAACAAGGGGCTTATGCATAGAAACGATAGCGGTCATGGCACAGGCCAGCAGTGTCTCACCCTATCGTGCGTAGGGCCACTGTGAGTCAGAGCCAACCCGACAGCACCTGACGACAACAAAGCGGGGTTAATGAGGTAGGGTTACAGGCAGTTGTGTTAGCAAGGCAGGACTCAATATACAGGACTAGGTTATGTCTCAAGCCAACCTCTTCAGAGATGTGAAAGAGAAAAATAAGCAGAGAGACATGGAGAGCTAGGAGAACAGCACATCTTCTGTACCCCAGTTCCTGCTCTGAGAAGTTCCGTGAACAGGGAAGACTGATGACAAGGACCTTCCTCCACAAGCGATGACCCAAGTTTGAACCTCTACCCTACCAGACGGTGAGAGAATAAACTTCAGCTTGTTAAATCCATCCAGCTGTGGCATTTCTGTATAGCAGCACTAGATAACTAGGAGAGTGTGGAAGCTGACTTGTGTTGAGACTCCGAGAAAAGCACCGAACACCAAGTGCGCAGCATGAAAAACGCCTCTAAGGCAGGAAGGTAAGGGCCGTGCTTGAGAAAGAAATGAGAAGGTCTTCACTGGGTGGAGGAAGGACAATGGCAAGACTTGGACTAGGGAGGACCTCAACTGCTGGACAAGGCCCTAACTTCTGGGGCTGGGGAGCTGTTAGACCATAAGGTCCTGGCCTACACCCACTCTACTTGCTACAACATACTCCACAACTCATCCACCGTCTTGAGTGGCTGCCCGGATCTTGGCTTCATGCCATCCCGGCTCCTGACAGGCAGCAGGTGCCGTCTGTCTATTCCTACCTTTGGCCTAGACCAGAGGGCACCACCTGCATGTTGTTCACTCAGGGAAACAGCTCTGTACTGTTTTTTCTGCATTCCTGTACCTTTGAAGATAAAGAACTATCCCTGAGCAGCCCCGGGGCTGGGAAGAGGCTCATTTGACCACCACCTTTATCCCAAGAAATGCCCACATGTTCTGAGCTCCACAGTGTCAGCTCCTCCACAGCCATCATTCGACTTGTCTCTGTCTCTGGCCATCACCTTACCCAGGGTCCAAACGCGTGACATCCATTCATACATGGAATGGTCTAATGGTTCAGGAAATGCTCCTGGGCCAAAAATCTCACCCCAGACTTCTTGGTGTCTTTATCCCACCATTAATGTATTTTTCCCAGAGTCCAGCATTGCCCTCTTTCTTTAAATATAGTTCTTTCTCTTTTCTTTACACATAAATTCCTGTCTTCCCCAGGCCAAAGGAGATCCCCAAACCTTTGAGGTCTGGGGGCCTGTGAGGACCCTCAGACAACATTTTGGGAGGAGGAGGCCAGTCTTCAAAGAGGCTGTAAGACAAATTCACACTTTACTCCTGGGCCTTTGGCTGGATCTAAGCAGTAGGCATATTCAAAAGTAAAAATGTCACCTTGAAGACTAAAACACACCTGACCCAAGACATGGTGTTTTCAGTCACATCATATGCATGTGAAAGCTGGACCATGACCAAAGAAGACAGAAGAAAAATTGATGCCTTTGAATTGTGGTGTTGGAGAAGAATGTTGAACGTACAATGGACCGCCAAAGAACAAACAGATCTGTTCTGGAAGAAGTACAACCAGAGTGCTCCTTGGAAGCAAAGATGGCAAGATTGCCTCTTACGTACTTTGGACATGTTGGCAGGAAAGATCTGTCCCTAGAGAAGGACATCATGGTTGGTAGAGCGGAGGGTCAGCAAAAAAGAGGAAGACCCTCAACGAAATGAATCAACACAGTGGCTGCAACAATGGGCTTAAGCATATACACAATTGTGGACGTGGTGCAAGACTGGGCAGTGTTCCATTCTAATGTTCATAGGGTCACTATGAGTCAGAACCTAGCAACAACAAGCAGTAGGCAGAGCTGAACCCAGAGCTAAGGGCTTGAACAGGGATGGACTCAGAAAAAGAAGGCAATCTGATCCTGCTGTGGACAGAACTCAGAATTTTCCTGGGGCCCTGTCTTCAATCCTTCCCTGAGGCCAAAGCCTCCCCGGGAAGAGCAGGAAGAGAAGGGAGAAGGGGTGAAGGGAAAAGAGCCGGGGGCAGCTCTTGCTGGCTTAGTTTAGGAACATCCCTGCTCCTGCCTGAACAAGGCGCCCAAACCCAGGCTGGCCTGTCTGATCTCCATCTCCCCCCAGTTTTCTCTCCTCCTCTTCTGCCAGTGCCTTCTGCACACCTCCACCTGGGTGTCCCTCAGGTACCTCTCGTACAGCACTGTCATACCTGATCTTAGCACCTTCCTCTTGAACTTACTCCTTCTCTGCTGTGCCCATGTCAGAGACTAACCTACCATCCCTATCCAGGTTCCACCATCAGAAAAAGGGGCTATCTTTTGGCTTCTCCTTTCCCTGCCTTGCCATAAGTGACCCTTTGACTTGTCCCTTCCTCTTCATCAACCATCACCTGGGCTCAGATCTGATTGCCTGTAACCTGGGCTTCCCAACAGCCTCCCCACAGTCTCCCTACCTCCTGCCTTGCCTCCAAACCATCATCCACACAGATCACCCAAAGCAACCCCTTCAAAACACAAATCCCTCCATGCCCTCTCTCCTGCCGAAAATCTTTCCATGGTTCCCTGCTGCCCAAAGGATTGTCCACCTCTTTGACTGAACCCTCAAGATCCAGCCTCAATAGGAACACCTATGCAACTCCTCAGCTACACCAGACACCTCACTGTTCTTTGCCCTGAGCATTTGCTCCCACATCCCTCTACCCATAATGCCGTTTCTGTTCCTTTCCACCTGCCAACAGCCACTCTAATACCACCTCCTCCGGGAAGTGCCTTGAGATCTCTCATGGGACAATTCACACCTCTCCAGTGTCCCTCCCTTGCAGTTCACCCTGTCCCAGGCACTTCAGTATTCTTGTTGGTGTCCGCCTCTCCAGACTGTGAGAGGAAACGGATATTACTTCTCCAGGTCCCATCATCAGTCTGGACCCAGCCCCAGCCTGGCACTCAGGAGATTTGGGTGATTATTACTCAAACAACAGATGAGATAGAAACACTAAACTCACCTCTGGCCCAAGGGAGCAGCTGGGCCAGAAGCAGAAGAGAGGCAAAATGAGCCAACCTGGATCAGAGGGCCAAATCCAAGTTCAAGAGAATCACAGCTGGCATGGGAGGGGCTTACAGCTTGAGAACAGAATTGGCTGAAAGGTAGAGGGGTCTGAAACAGAAAGAACTCAGGGTCCAGAAAGTGTGACCCTGAAGAGTCCCTTGCTATGCCCAGTCATGAAATAGAGGTAATCATCCTGAGCCTGGCCAGCTCCCTAGCGACCTTGTGGAATGAAGATGCTGAGGCGACAAAAACAATGACTCTGAGCCATGCTGAGCGCTAGCCACATGTCCACTACCATGCTGAGTACTTTGTCAATGTGATCCTAATTATCTGCCATTCTTGCTGGTGCTCGCATTAACACGGGTAATGTTAGAGGGCTTTAGCAGTCTGGCCAAGTGCGCAGCAAGGTGTGCCATTGGCGTGGGCGAAAAACCTTCCCAGTGGAGGCTCCAGGTCACCTGGATCTTCCACCCACCTTATGCTGCTCTTCTACAGGACAGCCCAGCAATCCTCATCTCCTCAGGGGCCTTTCTAACCATCCCTGCCCAGCTGGCCCCTGGCTCCTCCAAGGAGACCTCCCCGATTGCACAGGTTAGACTGACCTCCTCAGCTCAGCCCCCTGAGGATGCAGCGCTGTCACCCACAGGCACCAGGCCACTCCAGATGAGAATGGAAGTCTGAGGTCTACCCCAGGCCGTGGCTCCCTCCTGTGCCCCACAGTGTGGAGCCCAGGCCCAAGCCTGCCTGTCGTACCTCTTCTTGGTGGGGGTGAGCTCAGCAGGCTTCTTCTCCTGCAGGATGGCAGGGTTCCCACTGGGGACGCTGGCTTTCCTGCCCATGAGGGGCACCATCTCCTTGGAGTGGGCATTCATGGCTGAAACACAATCACAGGGCAGATGTTGAGGCTGAAGAGGTGCAGGCGAGCTCCAACGGGCTTCAGACACCATTTGCCCTGTCACTCCTGTGGCAGAGGGAGCTCTCTCCTTGTTTTCCCAGGCAACCACCCCCTCTCAGGGACGAGGAGACCATTCCCACGGCATGCCCCTCTCCTCGCTCCAGTCCCCCTCTCTCGTGGCCCAAGGAGAGCCCTATTCGGCCTCCAGGTAGGGAACACCATGCTCTTGGATGAGCTCAAGGCAAGACACCATCTGACAAGAGACCATCTCCAGCCGATACCCCCGCTCAGCGAGGACTCCTGAACGTCAGCACTGCTTTCTCCATACCCCCTCAGATCTGTGCTGAGTGCCCTCCTCAAAGATTTCACCCTGACTGAACAGACTGTCACCTTCTTCCCTCTAGACCACTATGCTCCTAGCAACACATTTTCCAGCCCTCCTGGCGTTTGGGCGTTCTCAGCGCCCCGGCTGTCTCTGCAGCTAGCACACTTCCATTCCTTGCCCACCCAAAACTGTCCACTGGATTCCTTTCTCTTCCTGAAGCCAGGAGGCACTCAAGCAGACCCCAGGATGTCTTCCACTTCACACAACAGCTAGGGCCCTCCCCCATGCTAGGTGGAGGAGGCAGACCCCCCAGGCCTCTAGACCCTTTAGACTGGCTTTGATGCTGTATTGGGGACCAGTCTTGTGCTGGACTTGGAAGAATACAGAGATGCTAGGAAAAGGGACTGGTTACATCTTCTGAGGAGACTGGGACAGCAACCTAAAGCAGACCTTAAAGACTTTCAGGTAGATTGTCTAGACAGGTGGGGCACACCCCAAATAAAGAGCAGAGGTCAAAGAAGTTCTGTGAGCAACAGGGAGATGGTGTGACTGGAGAGCACACTTTGTGGGGATTGCAGCCAGAAAGAGGTTTGGGAGCAGCTTGAGGCCACGTTGTGAGGGCCTCAAACCCCAGCCAGCAGCTACGGCTGACTCTGAGGGCAGCAGGAAGCGTGGGAGAGCTGCTGTATCACAGGACACAACCACTTTGGAGAGAGCAGATGTGTGGGGCAGATGAGAGGGCAGATGACAGGGCAGGGCCAGACGGGCCGGGCCGGGCCTTCTGGGCAGGGCTAGGGCAGGCTGACCATGCAGGCTGAGGTAGGCCCGGGAAAGGGCTGTGCGGATGGGAGGTGACTCTGCAGTTAATGGGGGCCATTCTCAGGTTGAGTCACCCTCAGAGAGCTCACTCACACACATGGGAGGAGTAAGGAGGAGATAATTTTTGTACCAGCCGAGCTGACTAAGGTGGAAGTGGGGTCAAAAGTTTCCTGCCTCAAATAGGAAAGCTTCCTGAGGAAGTGTCTGGAGCAGCTCTCTGTGACTTCAGTGAGGTTTGGAAATGAGATGAAGCTCCCTACCTGCCATAAAAATGAGCAGCCTGGGATGGAGGATCGTCCAAGGGAGTATAGGCAGGAAAGTTTCAGGAGGGTGGTCTCACACAGGTGAGCAGCCCAGGTTCTCATCCATACCCACAGTCACTGTCGGATGGAGCCAACTTCACTGCCCACCTCAGCCCAAGGTAACCTATGGGCAGCTAGGCCATGAGCAAAGGGATGAGTGCAGGCAACGTCTCATCCTCCCTTGGCCCTTGGCCTCAGTTTTCTCATCTGAGCAACGAGTTCAATGATCCCCAAGGACCCTAAGATCCTGACTTGCGACAACTATTTGGCCCATTTGCCCAGCCCTGAATCTGTGCATGGGGAACACTCTTGGGCAGCCAGGGCAGGAAAAGGTCAGGAAAGCTCAGGACTGGGGCTGTAGCTGCTATAATTAGCTCCTTGAGTCACCGTGTAAATCCTGCGTTTGCACCTGCTGGACTCCCTGGATGCCCTCCTCCCTTTGGATTTCAGTTTCCCCACCTGGGTAGTGAGATGTTGCCACTCTCAAGACCTAGTACTGACTGAAGTGGCCTTTCTTGGGAGACAGTCCAGGCCAGAGGCCACAGGGAGCCCACTGACCGGGGTTAGTGAGACAGGCCCACCTTGGCTCCATGGTTCAGCTCCTGTGAGAGGCTAACCAGCCCATCCCTTTCAAGCTCCGGGACCATCTCATCCCATCATGAATGCCTAGCACTCTCCTGTCTTTGAAGCTCAATCTCCAGGGCCTGCTGGGAGAAGAGCACCACCTTTGCCCACTGAAAGCCATGAGATGCTCTCCCTCTCTGGGATTCCCCAATCCAAGGGGAACATCCCTAGGGTCCCTCAGAATCTGTGAGTGTTTTCAAGCACCCCTAGGGCCAAGAGCACATGTCTATTTTGTCTCTCCCGCTACACAGTCCAAGCTTCCTCCCAAGTCACTCATGAGGCCCATTGGCAAAGGACACATAAGGCCCAGAGGATCCCAGGGGTCTACACTCTGGCTCCCCGAGGCCACAGACGGCACTGCAGTTTGTCCGGTAGGACTCACCTGGAGAGGTTCCGTTGGCAGAAGCAGCCCTGCTCTGAGGTCACCGCATGTCTGGGGCCTGTGGCTCCCCGGTGGGACTGTGGCTGAAGTGCTGAGCGACTCTCATCATAGGCAGAGGGATGGCTGGAATGAGGCATCAGAGACAGAACTGGCTGGGTCACCTGCCTGCGGCACCAGGCCGGTCACACCCACCAGCTCCAGCTGCAGCACCTGCCTGCACACATGTCCTAGATGAGTCAACACCCACACCCACCCAGCAGGCTCACCTCAACCAGGGAAGAGGCAAGGGAGGTGGCAGGCACTGAGGCCATCAATGTCTTCCCTGTTTTCTACATGATGCTGGGCAGGTCCTCCCTGTCCCAGCCCCAGTTTCCCCATCTGTGAAATGAAAACCATACTGCCTAATTTCCAGGGATGCTATAAGGAACCAAAGAAAGCATAGCTGTGAAATGGCTTAATGAATGGTCAAGTGCTTTGCCTTGATGCCCAGAAGGCAGAGACACAGACAAGGACTGGCCTGGTTGACCCCGGTGCAGCCAACCATGTGATCTAGTGTCTGTCCGTCAAAGTCAGTCCCTAGGATCAAGTCCCTCAGAGACAGAGCCAAGCAAGCCAAGTGCCGTCGAGTCAGATCCGACTCATGGCGACCCTAGGGGCCAGGGTAGAACTGACCCCCAGAGTATTCAAGGAGCGCCTGGGGAAGTCCTCATTTAATGCTTCCCATCACAGATCTTAATGTTTCAAACCATTTCACCCTTCCTGGCTGTATAACCTTGGGTAAGTCCTTTGTCCCAAACCTCAGTTTTCTCATCTGTGAAATGGGCATAATAGCACTCACTTGCAAGGAGCCCTGGTGTTCAGTGGTTAAGCACTCATCTGCTAATCGAAGGGTTGCTGTTTGAAACCACCAGCCATTCTGAGAGAGAAAAATGTGACAGTCTGCTTCTGGTGGCATAGAGGTTAGTTAAGTGCCATAGTTGCTTAACCAAAAGGTTTGGCTTTGTCGTACCATATTAGTTCTCCTAGCAATTGCCCAAACCACCTGCCTCTAAGGACACAGCGCCTGGCCTCAGTTGCAGAAGAGAAAGGGATGGAGCAAGCCTGGGGCCACCCTGTCTGCTTTGGCATCACTCAGGGATTGCATACCTGCTCCTGCAAGTGAGACAGAACTGGGCAGGAACAGGAAGTCTCTGCTGACAGGGACACTGCTGGTAACAACTCAGCAGGGACTCCCCTGATTGCCAACAGAAGGCAGGCCCCTTGATTCCTCATTCCAAATTTCATCCCTGCATCTAAAACCCTACCATTAAAGCCAGCCACCCAAAACCCACTGCCATCAAGTAGATGCTGACTAACCAACTGCGCAGGGTTTCTAAGGCTATAAGACTTTACGGAAGCAGACTGTCACATCTTTTCTCCCATGGTGCTGCTGGTGGTTTCAAACTGCCAACCTTTTGGCTAGCAGCTGACTACTTTAACCACTATGCTGTGCTCCTTCTGTACTGCTCAGTTGCTCCTCCTGACTCCGTCGCTCCTCCCTCCTAGCTTGCTCTGACTGCCGCTGGGCCTGCTGCGGCTGCCAAGTTTCAGTGTACAAGTTTTGCCTGGCGCGTTTAAGTGTTTGAGTACTTTGTCTCAGAGGGGAAACTGAAGCTGGTTAAAAAGGTCCCTGGACTCCCACTCAAAGGCATGCACAGTGCCCAGCACACGGCAAGGGGGTCACCCTCTGCTGTGAGTAGGAGCACAGGCTGGGGCACCTGGCGGGTGGAGCCACTGGTATCCCGGAAAACATGTGGAAAGAGCATTCCAGTCCCTTAGGGTGGCCTAGATTCAATTCCAGCTAACCCAGCACACAGTGAGAGCTCTCAGCGGGAGGCCCAGAGAGGAAAGTAAGGGGTGACCAGGGTTACAGAGCTGAAGAAGGTGGTCTCCACCCTCAAGGGCCTTGTAGGTCGGAGGGGAGAGGGACTCAGGCAGAGACCATAATCCCGCTAGGCAGGTTATAAGGACAAAAAGGACTCAGAGCTCAAAGGAGGGAGAAAGTCCCTTTAACTGAGGGATGAGGGAGGGGGTAAGTTGGAAGTGACACACTGCTGCAACTAACAGCAACGGAGGCTGGGGGAGTTCCTGGATGGTGCAAGTGGTAAAGTGCTTGGCAACTAACCAGAAGTATGGAGGTTCGAATTCACCCAGCGATGCTGTGAAGACAAGCCTAATGATCTACTTCCAAAACTCCAGCCAGTGAAAACCCTGCAGAGCACAGCTCTCCTCTGACACACACGGGGTCACCACAAGTTGGAATCAACTCAGTGGCAACTGGTTTGTCTGTCTGTTTACTTTTGAAGGAGTGTACGGTGAAGGAAGAGGGAGCATCTGAGCTCGACTTCAGAGGAGGGAGGACAGTCTATGCAGACAAGGGACCCTGGTGTGCTCGAGGAGTCGTGACAAGCCTGGGGACAACAAATGAAACTAATGGGGCCATCAGAGACTGCAAAGGGGGCTGCAGAGCCAGGCTGGGGGCCACAGAGTGACCTCAGCCTGATGCAGTTGGCCTTTGCCCTGTGGCAGTAGTGAGCTGTGGAAACACGGGGTCAGTCTTGACTCCTTTGTTCCAAGGGCTGTACAGGCATGGTTCCATGTGGCACATGACCCATGGTCCAGGTGAGGATGCTGTCACCAACATGGTCAGACAGAGACCCAGCACCCCCAAACCAAGGGCAATATCTCTCTACCTGTTTAGACCCTGCTGACGCTTGCCTGGGTGGGACTCCTGCCTGGTTTTGAGATCCACATGACACGGCCCAGGCGTGTGGAGCCAGAAAAACCACCTCCTCCTACCAAGGCTTGGCCGCAGTGTGAGTGACCATAGCGAGCAGTTGTGGCTGCCCCAGGGCCTTAGAGCCTGAGAGGCCTAATAGGGTGCCCTTTACACTGCAGTTCCTGGTCTCCTGTAGCAGTCATTGATGAAACAGACAGAGAGCCTACAGAACACTCCCAGGAACAGGACCTTTCCAATGACTATATATGGGGTGGACAACAGCAGGGGGATACAGGCAGAGCCTGGGGCAGGAACGGGCAAGAACAGGAAAGGACAGCCTCTGGATACTTCTACTCCCACCCCACCCCCAGAAGACAGAATATCAGGCAGTGCCTAGACATGCTATCTTGGCCAGCATACCTCAAGTGCGTCCCCATCTCACCAGACTGAGGTCAGAGCAGTAATTTGTTTGTCAGTGCACCTGTCTGGAAAATGCAAAAGCTGTCCCCTGCCTGCTGGGGGCTACAAGACACCCCGTGGGAGGGCACACCAAATGGGCAGTCAGCAGACCCTCCCCACTCTCCACCCTCCCAAATGCTACAGACACCCAGGCCCAGGTGGCAGGCCCAGGTCCTGTGCCATGTGGCAGAGGGAGAAAAGTGGTCTCTGTGGGGTGAGAGCAGGCAGGACAGAGCTGGCCCTTGACCTGTTCCAGGTAGTGCCTGACTTAGTGCAATAAGGAGGGAGGCTGGGAAGGGGAGCCAGGCAGAGCAGCAGACTGGCCCCTGCCCCTGGTTAGACAGGATTCAGTCTAGGAAGGGTCTCTCTGTGTCCTGGCAGGGCACAGAGGTCTCTGTGCTACAAAGGCTGAGCAGCCTCCCCACTGGGGATCCTGGATTGTGGCTCATCCTGCCTCCAGGTGATGGAGGGGATGACATGATGGCAGAGAGAGATAATGAGACTGACAGAAAAAAGAAAATTAACTTCTCAGTTATACATGTGTGCTCCTTTAAGTGGCGTAGTGATTAAGTGCTATGACTGCTAACCAAAAGGTTGGCAGTTCAAAGCTACCAGGCACTCTGTCCTATAGGGTTATTATGAGTCAGAATTGATTCGCCAGCAGTGGGTTTGGGTTTTGGGGGGTTAGATTTACACAAAAGATTGTGATTATTCAGTTTACCAAAGAACATGCACAGAATTCTTTCCAACTCTGAATAAATTCAAAAGCAGACCTACTGACGGAAGCTTGCAGCTATTTGACACCCACACATTTCTTGGGGGTGACCTATGGGCAAAGCAAGGGATGCGCAGGGGTCACAGCAGAGTATGTGTGCTAGGGGAGCAGAGGGCTCCACGTGACCAGGCTTACAACCAGAAGCAAGGAGTCCTTGCTTCCTTCTGACCCAGAGACAGGCTGGCATGCCCAGTCTGTTCTCTGCCCAGCAACTTGACCAGCAGTTAAGATCCAGGCTTTGGAGCCAGACTGCCTGGGATGGGACCCAGGCAAGACTGTTTACGGGCTGTGTAGCTTTACTAACTGTCTAGGGCTCAGTTTTCTCATCTGTAAAATGAAACTAATGACAGCTGCTTCACGGGGCTGGCATGGGGCTTATAGGTCATACGGCACACCAAGGACATTACATAATGCTGTGTACATTTCGTTCATCAGTATTGCTCCACAGTGAGGTGGCTGCGGCTCACTTCACACAAGGTCACCTCATCAATCAGCCTGCAGGCTCTTCCGTCAGGCCTCAGGTGTCAAGCGGAGGCAGACCTGATGCTGGAGAACGTGGAGGAGGAGGATCCAGGTGGCTCCTCCAGCTATATCTGTCACAACAGGGCCCAAACCCCAGCTTAGCTAACGTCATCTGTGCTTTCACAGACCCTTGTCCAGCAACTCCAGGCCTAGGCATCTCATGCCACACTCCTCAGACATGAACACTGTCCAGCCAGTGTCTGGGGCAGATCTTTCATCTGGATCATTTGTTTTTTAAGTTCTATTCTGTGAAGTACGAGTCAGCAAACTTTTCTGTAAAGGGTCAAAGAAGTAAATACCTTAACCTTTACAGGCCATCTGGTCTCTCTTGAAGCTACACCACACTGTCATGTAGAGTGAAAACAGCTACAGACAATACATAAACAAATGGCTGTTTTCCAATAAAACTTTATTTACAAATACAAGGGGTTGGTTCATGGTCCATAGTTTGGTGGCTATAGTAGGTCTATGCATAAGGGAGCACCATCACCCATGGCTATAACTCAAGAGTGATCAGAGGCTCCTGACCACATAGGGTTGTGCACATACACATAGACACACGCACATACACAGACCACACGAAGCCGGTAACTATGCCAGCCCAATGCCCAGTACAGAGTTCACACTTAATATACGCATGTATTTATTTGATGGGTGACAAGTTGGATGGGGGTAGATGCTACAAAGTAACAGAACTGTAGTTGTTATGATAAATTGATAAAACTGATAAATTCTTGTCATGTAGCTTTAGGACATGGCTCTCTACTTTTATTTGAACATCAGTGGAGCTAGTTTTTTGGAACTACAATGCATGATGCCACTGAAAAAACCTGATTCTGGCAGAGCTGGGAATGGGACCACCTTCGTCTCCTACCATCCCTGAGGTGTAGACAACAACATCACCCCCATACCACTCTGGCAGCTGAGATTTTTAAACACAATACAAAGAGGTGGGGTTTCAGCATTTGACATCAAAGACAGCATTTTGTTCTAAAAGGTGGTTTCCTGGGTTTCATGTACTTTTCTTCTCAGTAATATAAAACCAAAGAAAACTAGGGCACAACACGCATCAAAATGGAGACTTCTTGTTCACACTGTAATAAAGTCAGTAGAAACTAGAAAGCAAGATCATTTCCTGTTGGGAGAGTCACTCAAGGACAATCACGCTGGATACACATCTCTTCTGATTTCCAAGGAGAAGGAATATAAGGTTCTAACCTCACTCCACGTCCTTCACAGCCTGAGGCAGGGAAAAACCAGGCCAGGTTGCTGACAGACCCCTGGGATTCCCTGAAGAGTCCCATGGTGGCAGGCAGTGTTTTGAAAGCATCCTGTGTGGGACTCCTCACTTCTCCCTGAATGCAGTGGAATCTCTGAAGACCTCAGCATCTTCTGGTTTAAGGGACCCAGCAAAGTGCCTCAGGTGAACATCCTCAGGCTGGGCAGCAGGCCTTTCTTGAGTACTTGCATCTCTTAAAAGAGGAACTAGGGTCAAATTCTTCCAATTTCTCCCTGAAACTGTAGGATAATACATCATTATTGCCCTGGATGCAGTAAAATAAACAAACATTGATTTGTTGGCCTCACAAATCTCAAAGGAAAAGTAGGCCCAGGCAGGTTGGGTACTTCCTGAGGCACCAGGATCAGTGCAATTCCCTCTGCCCTCAGTGCCTGCACAGGCTCATCCACCCCAGCAGCTCCTTAAACTCCCCTCCCTTACCTTACCTGACTCACTTGTGACCTCACCTAAGAGCCCATCACTTGCCTCTCTCAGCTGCCATTTCTTCCCTGTCAAAGTATGAGGGAGAGCAGATCTCCACAGAGCAACACTGGGGCCTGCCACTTCAATGATGCCACACTGAGTCAACTCTGGGATGATGAAAGCCAGCCAGAGAATCAGGATTGGGACCCCAGCTCTCAACAGGGTATAGCAGATTAGGAACAGTTCAAGTGAACCATAATAATGCTACGCTGTAAATGGGGGCCACAGGCCTGACCTGAACTCCCAGGAAGCTCCTCAAAGGAGACACAGTTTTCACCTCCACCACCACCTCCAGCTCCTTGGTCACCTCAGATGAGTGACAACTAAGATGAAAAGCTTTCTTTCCATTTTCCAGAGCACTGGGCAGCCAAGCCCCCTGGTTAGCGACCTTAGGTCTGATGCCACTGGAAAGCCACAAGTCATCAGTCAGCCTCGGGCCACAAGCCAGACCCCTCGACTCAGGTGCAACAATGGCCACATCTCAAAGGTGTCAGGAGTGCCAGACAATGGCCCCGTGGTGACTACCACAACTGCATTCTACAGTTCTGGCATTTCCTCCAGGCCTACACGAAGAGACTCAGCAGGCCAAAGCTTCAACACTGGCCTGTGCTCCAACCCTGGCCTGTGCTCCAACCCCAGCATGACAGTAGGAGCCAACTGGTGGAGAAGAATCCCTTGGGCACAGAAGCTGGAGGGCTTGATGGTGAGACAGGCCAGCTACTCCTTGGGCTACCATCTACTGGCTGCCTGGGTGGTGGCGACAGCCAGCCTGAGGGATTGCTCAGCCCAGCCCTAGCTCCAGGGCTCTCAAAGGAGGTGCCCACTTTTCACTCCTGCAAATCCTGATGCCGAAGTCCCCTCAGATGCACTTCCTAGCTCCTCTGCAGACCACATTTCTTTCCTGGCCTTTCTTTCATGCATTTTCTTATCCCCTCCCAATGACTTATACTGTGTGAGGGGGAAGAAGTCTTTGCTATCTGAATTATCTGTTTATTGTTAATTGATAACCAGTAAAGATTATTATTGGAATCTCCAGTGTTACAAAGTTAGATAGGAAAGCAAAATCATTAGGAAATATTCACTAATTAATTAGAAGCGTAAGATCAGGTAACCACTAGCCATCCTCTGCTCCCTGCTCAGTTAACACAAATGTATGTATCTCTGCCACTGGCCAATGTCTTTACATCTTTATTAAGCTCACAGTGAACGGGCAATGTTGTAAACAGCCAACAATATCACACAAACATAACATATGCAAAGCAAAACAACAAATATTATAAAAGCTAAGGGATTTCATGAAACCAATAAAAAACAATGTCAGAAAACTGCTCAAATCGCATGCAAAATCTTCTTTGAATGGCTCTCTGACAAAGTTAGATCTGCTAGCAACTGAAGACAGCCAATAAGTGTTTTGACACGACACAGCAGGATTTCTTCCAGCGAGACTTGTGATAAAGCCACAAGATTACACTGATGAAGCTAATGAAGGCTTTTTTCTATGGATTTCTTTTTTCTTGACCATAGGAAACACTTCTCTGTTTCTTTGTATGTCTAGAAAAACTGATGAAGCCCTTAAGTAGTTTTCAAAAAATGAGCCTGTTAGTAAAATAGATTTCCGGTTGCGGCTATGATGAAATAACTGGTACTGGGCTAGCTATCCTTCTGTAAGCAACAATAAAACTATTCAAACTACATACAGCAGGTGTATGAAAAGAGACAGCAAAAAAAAAAAAATACAATCACCAAGAGAAGTGAAAGCCACAAGGTGAGCCCCATAATCATCCTAACTCCTTGATTAACAATGACTTCTCCAAACATGGTGCGATGAACTAGTTTCCAAGAACAATATGGACGTTTATCTGAGCTAACAATAAAGTGACCAGAGTTTGGGGAAGCAGAAACAGTTAGAATTTGTAAGGTAGAACACAGGAGAAAGGGAAGAAGAGAGCTGTGATAGTGGAGATCCAGAAGTTTTTGAGCAAAAGTCCCCACAAATCCTTAACTGAGACTTGGACTCAGTGAAGACTTACCAGTCTTACCAGAGTGTGTCTGCTACACGGTTGAAAGTAGAACATAGACACCAGAAGTTGAGCAATGATAGTGGAAACCCTGGTGGCATAGTAAAGTGCTACACCTGCTAACCAAGATGTTAGCAGTTCAAATCCGCCAGGCCGTCCTTGGAAACTCTGTGAGGCAGTTCTACTCTGTCCTATAGGGTCACTGTGAGTCAGTGGTAGTAGGTTTGATTTGGTTTAAGGGATGTTGAAGTCCAGCCCATTCAGAGTGGAAAGGCCTCCTTAACACCCTTTTAAGACCATGGGAATATAGCCAAGATATCAGAAAGATCCCACTTAAGGGTAAGAACTATGCTCTAGAGTAAGGCCTACTCTAGATTCACTGTAAAAAAAAAAAAAAAAAAAAAAAGCCTAAAACCAAGCCCTAACAAGATCTTCAATGGATACAGACCGTAAAGATTGAGTTTCATAGGTTTGAGGAGTTTGGAAAATACCTTGGCATTTTCATAGACCTACCATAACAGAGTTTAAGCCTGCACAAGTTCAAGATGGTTCATCGGTAACTGAACTGCCAACCAGAAATAAGTAAATCAATACTTCTTAAAGGAAGATATCAGAATTCAGAATAGCTAGAAATGTATCACCCACAATGTCTAGTACACAACTAAAAATTCCTAGACATACAAAAAAACAGAGAAGTGTTTCCTATGGTCAAGAAAAAAGAAATCCATAGAAAGTGACTCTTACATGGTCCAAATGTTGCATTTAGCAGACAAAGAACTATAAGTATGTTCAAACAGCTAAAGGAAAATATACATTTAATCTCAACAGAGAAGTAGAAGCTATAAAAAAGAACCAAATAGAAATTCTAAAACTGAATAATACAAAAATTGAAATGTAGAATTCATGAATGAGCTTAATAGCAGTTTGGAGACAGCTGAATAAAGGGTCAGTGACCTTGAAGACCAATCAATGGAAATTGTCAAATTTGAAAAACATAAGAAAAAGAATGAAGGAAAATGAACAAAGCCTCAAGGACTTGTGGGACAATATCAATGATCTACTATATATGTAATTTAAGTCCCCAAAGGAAAATAAACGTCTTTAAAAAAAAGCTGAACATTCCCCAGATTTTAGTTAAAAATATGTACATATTGATCTACAAATCCAAAAATTTTAGCAAAACCTAAGCAGGATAAAACCTTACCTAAGCACATATTATTCAAACTACTGAAAACCAAAGACAGAGAATATTTTTAAAACAGCCAGAGAAAAAAAGAATCATGAGGGAACAACAATATAAATAATACATGGCTCCTCATTAGGAAAGATGAAGGCCAGGAGATAATAGAGACACACAAATTGTACACAAATTGAAATTTAAAAAAAAAAATTTTAAAACTAAACCCAGAATTTCATAATCAGTGAAAATACTTTTCAAAAATGAGGATGCAATAAATACATTTATTAGTCTTGAATGAGGTCTTTAATTTACTGTTAAGTGTTTATGATTTATTAGTAAATTATTTTTTCTCTGGTGATAATTGTCCTCAGAGGTTTTGGGGTCAAGGCATACACAACCTTTTTTCTTCCCATCCTTCCTTCCTCTCTTATCTGCCTGGATTTGTTCACATACGTGCTCACATGTACCTATTCGTGTCCACGTAGCCTCACAGAGGCATGAGTGCAGACACAAGGTATGAGGGACAGGGAAGAGGAGGCAGCACAGCCCACAGCCAGGCTGTCCACACCAGGTGGATGAATGTAGTCCAAGCTACTTCCTCTGGAGCCCTGAGAACAGGTGTTTGGGCCAAGGCTACTGGGCAGAGCTGACCTGACAGTAGGCACAAGGAGCAGTCAGCTGTGCAGGCATGTGTAAGAACACACAAGAACGCCCACAACAGAGTATGAGCATATTGCAGACATTCAGGGTTTGCTATGAATTGAACTGTAGCCAAAACAACTGTCAAAGCCCTAACTCCTTTATTATATATATGACTCTGCTTAGAAATAGGAGTTTTCTGTTATGTTAATAAGATCATAAGGGTGAGTTCCAAACCCAGTCCCTTCTGACTCATGTGAAGATTGCTCTACAAGTCAATGAATGCTAAGGGGTACCTGGAGTGACGGAAATTGAAAGAGATAAGCAGAGGTTGGCCCTACCGACACCCGGAATTAGGATTCTTAGCCTCCAAAGCTATGAGGAGATAAATTTCTGTTCTTTAAAGCCACCCACATGTGGCATTTTTTGTTACAGCAGCCCTAGGCAACTAAGACATGGTTATTACAGTGCCTAGAACCTGTGAGGAAGGTCTGCAAAGAGTGAAGAACGTCCAAGGCTTCACCTGCCCAGCATCAAGCCAACCAAACAAGAAGGCCCATCCATGCCACAGTGTCCCTGTCCTCACCCCTTTACCTCTGTTTGGCCGCAGGGAGAAGCTCAGGGTTCGCTTCACACCCTTGCAGTTGCCTGGGTCTTCATTGATGATGCCTACATTGGTGTTCCAGGTGGTCCAGTTCACTTCATCCACCCTGCAGGGAGGATGGGGTGCAGAAGGCTGGCAGTCTAGGAGCCATGCCTGGCTTCCCAGGCCAAGAGCTTGGCCCCACGTATCAATCCCAAGAAGTTGTTAAATCAGGATGGAGACAGAGACAGCAGGGGGAATGTAGAGAGGGGCCTGAATTGGGGGCACTGTTCCTAAAGACATGTTCTCTGACCACACCACACGGCGCAGGGACTCTAAACATTTTTGCCTTCCAAGCAGGACTCCTGGTTCTTACCTTGACCACTGAATGAAGTCTGGATACCTCTAATTTTCCAATGTCTACTGTCTGGACCCCACCAGCTAAAATCTAAGGTGGGTCCCTTATGTCTACAGTTGAGCTCTAGAGCAGTGCCTGTACCTATAGCTCACAACTAAGCCCTATAATGGCCCTGTGCCTATAGATGACCCAGGTGGATCTCCAGGATCAGAGCTGGACCCTGTAGCAGACCTCTGTGCCCACAGTCGGCTCTGGATGGGGTCCCCATGCCCACAGCGGAGGCCCAGAATGCCCCACGCTCTTACCTGTTTGGCCATTACCTGAAACACCATCTGTAGTCATCCTTGCCGTCAGGTGTATATCCCACCTGCAGCAGCTTGCCTGAGCGGAAAGCCTTCCTCATACATTTAAGGAAACTCTTCTCTGTGTCTAGGATGGTGATGGCTCTCTGTGGGAAGAAACAGACAAACCAAAGGCAGAGGGGCAGAGGGCTTCTCCAGGGGCCGCCCCTGGCTGCCAGTGCCAGCTAGCAAGATTAGCCTCTCTGGGGTCTTTAGCCCAGATGCCTCTGAGCTCCCAGGGCCCTCCACACCAGACTTGGTCTTCAAGCCCACCTGGAGCAACATAGTGTGTACCAACCTCAGACCCTTCCCTAGGCACTCACACAGGGGCAGGTAACATAATGGTGAAGACATCACCTTGGCAGTGAGATTGCCTGGTGTTGATCCTGGCTTTGCTACTAATTAGTCTGGTGGCCTTAGACATAAATACCTACATTCTCTGTGCTTCAGGGCCTTCATCAAAAAATAGGAATAGTTAAAAAAAAAAAAAAAGAGTGGAAATAGTAATAAGATTCAATCACTACAAAAGGACATGGTGTTTGGTAAAATAGCAAGCCAAGAAAACTGAGGGAAATGAGATGAACTGATACAACCACCTCAACAATGGACTCAGTCATGAAGATGGTAAAGCAATGGGCAACATTTTACTCTTTCTACATGATGTCACCACGAATTAGAGCCACTTAATGGCAATTAACAGCAACAACAGGATTGTTCAGAGGATCAAATGAGATAATAGAAGGCACTGTGAACAGGTCATCAAACTGTGGTGGCCTGCATGTTGCTCTGATGCTGAAAGCTATGGCACCAGTGTTCCAAATATCAGCAGTGTCACCCATGGTGAACAAATTGAAGCTGAGCTTTCAGACTAAGACAGAAGTCCCTCAAAATATACTGTGACTGCTACAATAGACTCAGGCACACCAACGATCCTAAAGATGGCACAGGACCAGACAACAATCTGTTCTGTTGTATATGAGGTCACTGAGAGCCAGATCTGACTCAACAACAACTAACAACAACTTTATTATAATAATGATACTTTTATTAATAGTAGCTGGGGAGAGAGACGTGGCCCAAGTGGCTCCAAAATGTAGCTATCAGTACCCCATCCCATATTAACTGCTCCTCATGAGGTGGGTCTGTGGTATACCCACCACAGGTTGACTGTCTCTGAGGTGGGCATAGACCTTCTCTGTCTCCCGCACTCCAGCATCACCCAGTCCACAGCCAAACAGTGACCACCAGCTGAGCTGATGGGGCACTGCAGCATAGCCCAGATGGTGCTCATCAGGGAAACACTGCTAGAGAAACCAGAAGGAAGTTCACTAGGGAGAAGCTGCTGCCTGCTGCCCAGGCCCTGGGCCTGGCTGGACTTTCTGCCTTTCCTCCCATCCTGCACGGGCTCACGTGCCTGGCTGTGTACAGAAGTAGACAGAGTAGCTGATACCCTCTTGGCTTCAAACGCAGTCCACCAGCCAACCCACCTGCAGCTTCCAGATGTTCTTGCTCTCCTGTGCGATCTTGTTGACAGTCTCCCCCATGAGGGCGATGAGCATGTTGAGCAGCAAGATGTAGGTAAGAATCACGTAGGCCAGTAACAGGATGATGAAAACAGCCTTGAATTCATAGTTCTCCGTGAACTCCAGGTCCCCCATGCCAATGGTGAACTTGAACAGCTCCAGACACGTGGAGTAGAGGCTGTTGTAGCTGTCAGCAGTCCGGCAGCCACACCCCCGCCACCTGTGCGATGCGGACTCAGCAACCACAGATGTCTTATTCCCCTCCTCAATCAGTGTCACCACCGCTACAGGGCATGGGGAGGAGAAGTACGGCTGGCTGGAAGCCACGATATCAGGCCTGCTGACACTCATACCCTTTACCCCAGGATGGGACTGCAGCAGAAACGCTGCTCAGCTATGGGAAAATTAGGGGGGTAAAATGCCCCTTCTTCAAACCTACCGGAAAATATCACAACATACTGTTTTTTGTTACTGTAAGAACTTTATCACCGTATACTAGGGGAAAAAAATCTTACCACATGAGTACAGCCACCTTTGAACCATGGAGACTGAATATTCCTGTATTCTGCAACCCTCTATGGAAAACGTACTGCTGGAACCTAAAAGTTCCTAGAGTAGTTGTGTGCAGTAATTATTATTTATGTAGTATCCACTAGTCTGCTTGACCTAATCCCTTCCTGCGGCTACTGATACGCAGGACTTTCAGACCCAAGCGCCAGAGCCCACGCTAATCCATCTCAGGTGCCTCCTAGTCAATGTCGCCTGTCAACCATCTCAGAGAATAGTTCTAAAACAGGTTGCAGGATAGGAACAAGGGAGGGTGCACCATGTGATCATATAACTCCAGAGTACACATGAAGATCAAAGCACGGTCAAATACTCAAAAACTTCAGTGGGTGTGTTAAGAGGACACAGGAGCCAGCTGAAAGGGAATCACATTGACCAAATCTCAGACAGTTAAAAATCCATGAACAAAGAATCCATGAGGTGATGCAGATATGAATAAACAAGTGTTGGAACAATGGAAAGTTTCTTTACAGGAGAAGGTCAACTAATGAATGTAGAAGTTTGGCAAGCGTCGTAGAACTAAGTGATCCAGATGACAATCACCAATGAGTGCTAAAAAGATTGAATGAAATTTTGATGAAAAATGGAACATTTACTTACTTTCAAAGTATTTTCTTGTAAATTACTTATCAGTTAAGAAAGACAGTTAACTTTATCATAGAAAAAGCTTGCAGACTCAGCAAAACTAAATAAGCAAAGTTAACATCAATAGTAATGGAACAGACAGACTATCATGCGACTCCTGAGGAGGACACAACATTACTTCCTTGATATTCTGGAAAGAAATGCATATCTGAATCGAATTCATGAGAAACAACAGACACGTCTAATTAGAAGGACATTATAGGAAACAACTGGCCTTTTTCATTAAAAATGTTAAGGTTACAAAAGACAAGGAGAGATTGAGGAATTACTCCAGACTAGCAGAGACTGAAGAGACATAACAAATAATGTATTGCTTGCTGAAGGATTTCCACTTTCCTTAAAAGACATTATTAAGACAACTGGGAAAATTCGCCTAAGGTCTATAAACGAGCTAATGGTATCATATTGATGTTAATTTCCTGATTCTGATCATTGTGCTGTGTCTATGAAAGACTATTTTTGTTGTTAGGAAACACACACTGAAATAGAACAATCACATCTGTAATTAAAAGCAGAGGGCTATGACGGGGGAGAGGAAACACTGAAGGCATAGTGGGTTAAGTGCTACATCTGCTACCAAAAGTTCAGTAGTTCAAATCCACAAAGCACTCCTTGGAAACTCTATGGGGCAGTTCTACTCTGACCTCTAGAGTTGCTGTGAGTCGGAGCTGACTTGACGGCAGTGGGTTTGGTTTTTATGAGACAGGGCAATAAAGAGACCATGATAAATTTGGGGAGATCTGGGTAAAGAGCTGCAGTGCAGTGAATTAATTTGCATGGCTCTTTTAGCCATGTGTGGTCTTGTGACTCCCACAAAATGACTAGATAGGATGATGAAAATAAGGTGCTTATAGTCTGCCAAGGGGTTTAGACAGCATTGATAATAATGTAAAATGACACGTGTGGAGCCTTAACAAGGGGGCTGATGAGTTTTGTCATCCTGCTCATCTTAAACAAGAGCCAATCCCAGAGCAGAGGGGAAACTCACTGCCACCAAAAAGAAAAAGAGCCATGAGTGGTGCTTGTCCTTCGGAATAACAATCTCCTAGATCCAGGAGATAGAGAATTATAACACCAGAGAGGATGAGAAGGAGCAACAAGCACAGCAGAGAAACAGCAGCAGCAGAACCAAGAGACCAGCATGAGATGAGTGCAGTGGGCTTCCCAGCCCCCCAAGTGAGGCAGCCACAGCAGACACGCCAACCCATGGAGCCAGACAGTTGAGCCCCATCAGGCAGGAGGCTTGCTGGCTGAGCCGGAGGCCTCTAGGTACTTATCGGCAGAGCTAAAAGAGCTTGTAACATTTGCCTGAGCAGGCCCAAGGCCTGAAGACTGAGGCCAAGAGGTGCCTGTTCTCAAGGGACCTAGAGAAGCCTGTCTTCAGAGGGCCAAGAGTAACCCTGCACGGCTGAGAGGAGCTGAGAGAGTTGTTTGGCTGAAGAAGGAAGACTGCCTACGTGTCTCCTGATCTAGTTTGCTCTACAAACCTTCATCTGAAGTACAATGTTAAAAACAGAGAGAAGAGTTAGGTTCGACCTCCACCCACATAGGAATCAGCCTTGGGCTAAAATTGATCTGGCTTCTCTCTGCTCTCCCTTGTGAAGTTACACAAGGAGGTCTAACCATGGCTTGCCACCACCATCATAAAAGCATAAAAACCTAAAATGAAACCCACTGCTGTCAAGTTGATTCCAACTCATAGCAACTCTATAGGACAGAGTAGAACTGCCCCATGGTGTTTCCAAGGAGTACCTGGGGGATCTGAACCACCAATCTTTCAGCTAGAGCATTTAACCACTACACCACCAGGGTTTCCTCACAGAGTACAGACAAGTTATTTGTACTACGCTTGTACCTTTTCTCTAAGTCTAAAGTAATGTCAAAATAAAAGTTTCAAAGAAGAAAACTAAATCAAAATTAAGCTGCACTACAGGCAAATAGCACTTGATACCTCAAAAAGTACTAGAGATGTTTCATGAACCGCATTTCTAAGTTGTGTTCATTCACTTTGTTCTGCAGACACTCACTAGTCCCCAGGAGACTCACACCCATGTACCTTCCCACTTGGCTCCGCCTGCCCAGCCCGGGTAGAGATGTCAAGAAATTGAAATGAGGAGCCCTGCCCTCCCACCAGGCCTGAGCAAGCACGTTACCTGTGGAAAACCCGAACAAGAACACCAGATAGACAAACATGAAACGGCACAGGTCTCTCAGGATCATCTGCAAGAGAGGGCAGCCTGGTCAGGCCCAAAGAGCCTCAGGAAGAAGAGCTGAGGGAAGGGCCAGAACTCCAGCAGCCTATGGGTTCTTCTTGAGCTCAGGTGGAAGTAAAGAACATGCCACAGGATTTGCTTTGATGTTTTTAGGCTCAGGTGACATGAAGAAGTCATTGAACCCTCCCCTTCTGGCCTACAGTTCTAGGAGGGCCTGGCAGGCACAAAAGTCAAGTTTCAGAGGAGTCCCCACACCTGGCCCCAGGACAGACTGTCCGATTCTTGGGGAATGGCCTGGGAAGATGAGTCTTGAACAAAACCAGCACCTCCCCAGACGATACAGACGGAACAGACGGTGTTCGTGGGACAGGGTCTCACACAACTACAGTGTCAACAAGGCTCCCTGGGGGACTCACTTGGGCACATAATACCCACCTTCTCGATCATAACAGCATAGATGCCCATCTGCTGGAAACCACGGGTGTAGTAGAGCATGTTGATCCAGCCAATGGCCAAGGAGAACACCATGGAGGCCACGTATTCCTTGCGGTGGCTGAAGTACAGCATCACAGTCCCCAGCATGAATAGGGACTGCACAAAGCTGAGGGTGAAAGGACAAGAAAGACTGTCTAAGGGCACCCGGGCAGCCCGTTGGCCCCACAAACATGCAGGCTTCCGGCTGCCTAGGGCATTCTTCAGAGGCCCAGGCCCAAGCCATGCTAGAGCTCAGCCAGGCTGCCCACTTCCTACAGTGCAGGTATTCTTAATGGGAGCAAAATTACCCCAAAAGGGGAAAAATTAGTCTGGGGAAGCAAAAAAAAAATTTTTTCATTCTTTGTTTCCATAAAGCACAGATACAAATAAAGTACATCAGACATACAGTGTCTTTGGGGTAGTAAAATTTCAAGGGCAGAATTAAAAAAAAAAATGTCTATAACTGTTCCTTGAAAGGAGTGTTGGCCCAGCAGCCTCCCTGCCCAGACCCCAGGAGCAATGGCATCCCTGAGCAACAGAAGAACCTAGAAGCTCTGGAACCCTGAGGAAGGGCAGATCATCCTCTCCCAGAAAAGCACAGGGAGGGACTGCTGGTCACACCTTCACACTCAGAAGCAGAGCCAGAGGAAATGTCACTAGGTAACTTAGTCTGCTGGAACCTGCCCAGACAGCAGCACTGCAGTGAGTGGAGGACCCCCAGATGACACTGTGACAGGTTTGCTCCATGGTCTCTCCTCTACTGGTTTAGCCTAGGTCTCCTTGTCCATAGTGGCCTCCAGCTGAGCACCCACTCCCCAGCCCCTCAGGTTTCTCCTCTGGAGCTAAACTGTAGGTGTCTCAAGATTACAGAGAAAGGATGCAGCCCATGATTCCTAGGGACACACGAGTTGCAATTGGATCAGAAATCAATTCCTTACACTGGCCAAGAATAAAGAGGAAGACTCTGGGAAGGAGGGGAAACTTGGAGAATAGAGTAGGGTGGTGAACAGAGAGCCCAGGAGAAGGCCTCCCCTATCTGAAACCCTCCTTTACACATCCACCTTGGGGTTTCCAGGCTTATTTTATGAATGGGGCAGTTTCCCCGTGACATCCACATACTTTTGTAACTATGTTTGTCCTTATCTGTCTCCTGAAGCAATGATTCTCAAGATGGGGTGGTGCTCTGGGGGGAATCTGGCAATATCTGGAGATATTCTTGATTGTTAAGATTGGGTGATTGAGTAGGCAATACTTCCAGCATCTAGTGGGTAGAGGCCAGAGAAGCTGCTAAACATCTTTTACTGTACCTAGCAGCTTCCTACAACAAAGAGTTATTTAAAAAAAAAGAATGCCGTTTAGATAACGTCAAGTATTAAACTATGTCCCTCCAAAAATGTGTGTAGTCATTTGACTGGGCCATCATTCCCAATATTTTGTGATTTTCCTATGCTATACATCCTAATCTCTGCCTGTGGCTTATAAATAGGATGATTATATTAAAAGAGGATTAGGGTGGGACTGCAACACCCTTGCTAAGGGAATTTCCCTGGCATGTGGCTTTTATCCTTTCATCCTATGGGAGATAGAAAGAGATGGAAGCAAGCAGAGAATTGGGAACCTCACACCATCAAGAAAGCAGCACCAGGAGAAAAGTGCATCCTTCAGACCTGAGGTTCCTGCACCAAGATGCTCCCTGACCAAAGACTGATGCAATACAAGGAATTTCCTCCAGACCTGACAGAGGGAAAGCATTCCCCTGGAGCAGACACCCTGAATTCAGACTTGTAACCTACTGGACTGTGTAAGAATAAACTTTTCTTTGCTGAAGCCATCCACTTATGTCATTTCTGTTACGGCAGCACTAGATAACTAAAACAGAACAATTCTGACTCATGGCAACGTTACAGGACAAAGTGGACCTACCCCCATAGGGTTTTCAAGGAGTGGCTGGTGGATTCAAACTGCAGACCTTTCAGTTAGCAGCCAAGCTCTTGGCCACTGTACCACCAGGGCTCCAACGAAGGATTATCTGGTCCAAAATGTCAATAATGCCCTTTGGAATAGGTTTTTCAGGTCAGTCGGTAGCCAGAACCTGGCACATACTGGCTCAGAGTGGGCACCGACGAATGTTCCATTACAACAGAGGAAGAAGGAGAATCAGGAATAGGAGAATATGGAATGCATCACTAGTTGCCTCAGCGAACAATTGCTAGTCCTTTGCCATGAGATCAGGAGAACTGGTGGGTGCCCAGCTACACTTACTGAAATTTTTCATCAAAAATTCTACGGAAGAATCCTGATCCAAAAGGTGGAGATGCAAAATAAAAATTCAAATTCTCATAGACTCCAGACTTCCTGGAGCCATGGAGAATGGATGAAGTCCTGAAACAGCTGCCCTGAGATAATCTTTAAAACTTGAGCCAAAAACATTCCCTGAAGTCTTCTTGAAAACCAAACAACAGTTTAGCTTAACTAGTAAAAAATATTTGCCTTGAGCCTTATGCTGTTTTAAGAACTACCTCCAAGGGATCAAATTGAGGATAGCCACTCAAAAGATCAGATAGGAACCTTAGTGGCAATGAATTTGCAGGGTGATGGGGAAGGAATAACTCAGAAAAGGAGAATGGAAGGGTTGCACACTTCAAAGGATATAATCAACCTCACTATATAGAAACTGTTGCATTGGTGTATGTTTTGAATAGTTACAAAACTATTTGGATGTCTCAGGGAAAGTCCCTCTGCTATAAAAGAAGTCTGGAACCTCCAAGGCTGACGCATATTCTTAGAAACAGCAATAATATAAATAAAATTATTAAAAAATAGGTAAACAACGTTTACTGAGTGCCTTCCATCACTCATTCCACAGGTGCACTGAGGTGCTGTTATGTACCAGGCCAGTACAAGCTAGGGAACAAGCAAGGGTCTGGCCGCTGACCCAAAAGATGCTATCTGCCGCTGAACACTAAACATCAGTCTCACTTACAAAAGCATCTCACTGTAGCTGTCCACAAACAATGTCTTAAGTGATGGCCGCCTTTGTAGGAAATACTGAATCTGCAGAAAAACAGAGAGAAAAGATCCCAGGAAATGTTGTTACTGTCTGTTGTTAGGTGCCATCAAGTCACTTCCAACTCATAGTGACCCTCTGTGTAACAGAACGAAACAGGAAACATTAGAGGAGGCTAACTGGTGAGCGATGCTTCCTGAGTGGCCCCACCATGGGACACAGGAGTATGTTAAAGCAGTGATTACTAAGAGAGAACAGCATTTGATCAGGCTTATGGGGTAATGTTACTTGACACAGAAAAGATTTAAAACATTAATAATAATAGAGAGAGTGGAATTACAACTACATGTTAGCAGTAGAGACAGGAAAGAAAATCACCAGAATGTTATTAACTGCTCTATTTGAATGATGGGATTTGGGGGATTTTTTTCTCCTTTCTTTTTCGTACTCTTCCCCCTTGATTTTCTTTTAAGAAGTATGCATTACAGTATAAATTCTTTTAACCAGGCTCCACTGCCAATTCTGGCTCATGGCAACCCCACATGTTTCAGACTAGAAGAGCTCAACAGGGTTGTCAGAAACGGATCACCAGACTTTTCTTCTGAGGTGCCTCTGGGTAGGTTCAAATTACCAGCCTTTCAGTTAGCAGTGCAGCTTAACTGTTTTCACCACCTGAGCACTGGCGACTCTCTGACTGATGCCCATAGCCCACTGACCACTGGCAGCCAGGAGCTCTTGGTTAAGACTCACACCATCCAGCTGCCTCCCACCAGTTAATCCTGCCTTTGCCAAGAACACTTACCTGCCAGCTGCACTTGCTGCTGCAATTCATAATTTATTATAATATAAACTATGCATATGAAAAGATGGTTCTGTAAAGATACAGTTCAATGAAAAACTCAATAAGAGTGAGTCGCTAAAAATATCAGGTACAGTTTAGATCAAAAAGATAAGAAAGACAAAAATCATGGCAATCTCAAATTCTGCATCCAGATTTTTTGTAAGTGTCTACATCCTCACTCCCCTTCAAAGAAGCTGAAACAAGATTTTCTAATGACACGTTATAAGTGCGGCTTCTGCAAGCATGTTGATGGAGAACTCTAAGCAGTGCTTTCCCACATCCAAGGCAAAGACTCTCCTCTGTTAGCAGACTGGCTGAGGAGCATGCACGTGCACAGCAGTTCTGTATTAAAATAAAATGCTCCAATATACATTTAGATTTCTTTCATTATTATGAGCATTAGTAGAAGATTTCCGCTTAACTTCTATAATTATGACATTCAATGAGGACCCCACTATGCAAAGCCCCAGCAGGCTATTGCCCAGGGTGACTGCCTGCAGACACCCACTAGGAGACCCCATCGCAGCTGTGAATGCCTGAGGAGCCCTCGTCTTAATCCTGGGTCTCTCAGCTCCTCCAGCAGGGCCAGTACGTATCTGATGAATAAAAATGTAAGTGAGCAATGAGGATTCTCCTGGCTTTGTGTTTGGGTGATGATGGAAAGTCACAGAGTGGGAAGAAATACTTACCCCTCGGCAGAAAAAGTAGACTCCCCCTGATACAGACAGAACCTCTCCAGTGGCTCGGAAATAGCCTCCAGTTGTGTTCACCCTAAAGGGAGGCTGCAGGGTGCAGAGAAGTTGGTGACTCCATTGACTCACTCATTCCTTAGACAAAACGTCTACCAAGCACCAAGCTGTGGGGTTGAGACCCAGCCTCGGCCCTAGAGGCTCAGCCTCTGTCAGACAGAAAGACACACAGGTGAAGGTAGCACACTGTGGTGGCATTTGCAAGGAGGCCACCATGTAGGGACCTGATTCCCACAAGTGAGAAGCCTCCACCTGCCAAACAGAGCATCCTTCTAACCTGTGCTCTCAGTTGAACCTGGTCCTGAGCTCTGCAGGGCTGGGGGAGGAGGGGGATGGTAGAGTCAGAGACGCTTTATGACCCAGCACTATGTGAATTCTGCTGTTTCCACAGCCCAGGCCAACAGGAATGTCTGTTTCCCACCGATGGTGGAAGGACAGATGCCCCCCACATTCACGTGTGTTGTCATTCTTGTGTTTTCAGCCACTGTCCTCTAAGGTGGGATTTTTTTTTCAACCCATTGTCTGTGTTTCATAAGCACGTACACGGGGTCACTGTGAGTCAGAATCAACAGCAGTGGATAGTTTGCTAGCCTGTCGTCTTTGAATGTTTCTCTTTTAAAATGAAACCATTAAATAACCTTAACATACTATTACCATCCAGTCAGTTCCAACTCACAGCAACCCTATAGGACAGAATAGAACTGCACCATAGGATTTCCAAGAAGTGGCTGGTGAATTTGAACTGCCTACCTTTTGGTTAGCAGCTAAGCTCTTAAACACTGAGCCACCAAGGCTCCAAATGACCTTACTAGGTAGGCAGAAATCAAGTCTCACCTAATCATGAAATTGAGTTTTTGGATCAAGTTTACAGGCAAGGCACCCTAGAAATACAGGCAGCAAATGAAGCTGAACACTGAACGGAAAAGACTCAGTTCAGAAACCCGATGGAGCCCCCAACTTCTGGTTAGGAAAAAGTCTGCTCTCAAGCTCGTTTAAAGAATGGTCCAGGATCTGGCACAGAAGACGTGCTCAAAAGTGTATGCCCAGGCAAGGAACTCTATGTGAGGCAGCCGGTGTGGGGACAAAAGAGAACAGGTAAGCAGGGCAGCAATGGCTTCAGTGCTCCAGGGGGCGGGGGGCGAGGGGGGCACCAGCCCAGAGGGAGCAGCTGCCTGAGCACTGTCCTTCCAGTGTTTCTACCCCAATCCTGGGGCTGCACAGGGACCTCAGTGACCACATGCTCAGCCCTGCGAGGCTACCACGCTGGAGGAGAAGAATCGAGACAGGGGCAGGTGACTAGGAGAACTTAGAGCCCTGCACAGAGATGGCCTGAGTGAGACGTCAGTGAGACAGGAAATAATGCAGTGCAGACGTGCACCCTCGGGGGTATAACAAGCATGTCCATGCCCCCGCCTCCCGCCTCCCGAGGCCTGAGCCTCAGGCCGCACCAGGCCCTCCACAGGCCGGTAGTAGGCGGCTGTGGTGAAGATGACCATGTACAGGCAGTAGATGAGGAAGTTGAAGCAGAAGATACGCTTGACGAATCTGTCCCACTTGTCCTGCAAGAGGCGGTTCAGGGGCTCCACCAAGAGCATGTCGTGGCGATTCTAAAGGGAGCAAAGAGAGGTAACGTTCACTCCTCCCAGCAGGAGCCACCTTCCATGTCCTAGTTAGTCAGGGGTGGAACTCCAGGCACCACATCTGTACACTCCCAGGTACAACCTTGGCCTGCAGAACAGCTGCCAGTCACAGAGGTCTGGGCTTTCAGGCAACCAGCATCTTGGGGCTGGACTCAGCTCTGCAGGAGCTCTAGGTAGGACCCATCCCTCTGGCTCACAATGAACGAAAGGGTGAAATGAGTGAGCCTATGTTTCTCCCTGACTTAACATGTTCTAAATGTTGCCTGACATTCTCTGCCCATTATTTCTAATACCTCATTCCCAAGAGCCTACATCCTAGTTATTTCCACAATACAGGAAAAGGATGGTGCTGGCAGAGCCTAGCAGAGTCCCCTCCAGGAGCAACTGAGGGCAGGCCTCTGGATTCCTCACTTCTCCTATTTTCAGCCCAGAGTTATCAAGTCAGGACTGGCAATTCCCTATGCATAAGAGGTGGAGGGAACTAGGAAGTTTTTTCTGCAGTGGGTGGGATTACACATCAGCTTTGGGACAAAAGTCACATACAAAGGAAAGCATTGTTAAAGTCCAGGTCGCCTTAGTATACCAAAAAAAAGAAAAAGAAAAAGTTGCTACTGAGTCAATTTCAACTCATAGCAACCCTATAGGACAGAGTAGAACTGCCCCATGGAATTTCCAAGGAATACCTGGTGGATTCAAACCACCAAACTTTTAGTTAGCAGTTGCAGGTTTTTAACCACCATGCCACCAATTTGCCTCCCTAGTATATACCCACTGCTATCAAGTTGATTCTGACCATAGTGACCCTATAGGACAGAGTAGAACTGCCCCACAGAGTTTCCAAGGAGCATCCGGTGGATTCAAATTGCTGACCTTTTCGTTAGCAGACACAGCACTTAAACACTACGCCACCAGGGTTCAGGTAACTCCAGCTTCTCTCAGGCCATCAAGCCCAACCACCAGACTAGGCTTCAGATTCTGTTCAGTATCCTCTTAAATATCTCTGAGAAAGGGAGGCTCCTCATTGCCTGAAGAAGCCTACGGGAAGGCACCAAATGTCAGAAGGACTACTTTTTGGAATAAAATTGGTCTTTTCCACTTTCTACCAGTGGTTCTGAAGCTGCGCTCTAGAGCCCCAGGACAGATCTGCTCTCCCAGCTCTCAAGAAGCTTCAGAGATGTAAGAACACTTAGTATTACTAAAATGTCAATTCTTCACAACTTGGTTTACTGATTGATAAGCAAAATTCTAGCAAATTATTTTGTAAATATTGACAAACTAATTTAAAGTTTGTACGGAATGGCAAAAGACTCAGAAATAGTCAACATGATACTGAAAAAGAACAGAGCTAGATGACTGATGCTACCTGACTTCAAGAGTTACTTTACAGGTACAATGATCCAAACAGTGTGGCATTAGTGAAGGAACAAACAGACTGATTAATGGTAGAGAATAGAGAGTCAAGAAATACAGTCAACTGACTTTTGACAAAAGAAAAAAGGTGATTCAGTGAGGAGAGGACAGTCTTTTCAACAAATGTTGCTAGGACAACTGGACATCCACATGCCGAAAACTAATCTAGACACAGAGTTTGTATACTTCACAAAATTAACTCAGAATGGATCATTGGCCTAATGTAAGACACAAAAGCATATAACTTAGGAGAAAATCTAGGTGACTTTGGGCATGGCAATAACTTTTCAGATACACCAAAAGTATGATCAATAAAAGAAACATTTGATAAGGCGGACTACTTTATAACTGGAAACTTCTGCTCTGCGAAAGACACTGTTAAACACCCAGCTGTGGTGAGTAGTGTCTGGGGTCTTCTTGTGAGCATTCATCTAAGATACATCTACTGGTTCCATCCCAGCTGGAATCAAGGAGGATGAAGAAGATCAAGAACATAACGGAAAGGTTAGTCTAAAGGACCATTGGATCACCAACTACCACAGCCTCCACCAGAGGGAGCCCAGAACAAGTAAGTGGTACCCAGTTACCACCACTGACTGCTCTGGCAAGAGTCACAATAGAGGGACCCAGATAGAATGGGAGAAAAAAGATAGAACAAAATACAAATGCGCAAAAACAGAGAGAGACGGAGACGCCAGGCTTGCTGGTCTGATAAAGACTAGAGAAACTCTGACAAAAGGGTCTCTAGATGCCCTTTGAACTCATCCCTAAAGTAACTCCTGAGGGTCACTCTTTAGCCAAAGATTAGACAGGTCTATAAGGGCAACAATATCACATGTGAGGAATGCACTTCATAGTTCAATCATGTGTATGAGACTAAATGGGCACACCAGCCCAAAAGCAAAGACACTAAGGCAGGAAACAACAGGAAAAATGGACAAATGGACAAAGAGTATTGGCACACCACAGGCTGCAACCAATGTCACAAAACAATTCATGTAATAACTGTTTGATGGGAAATTGATATGCTACCTAAACTTGCACCTAAAGCACAGACACATACACACACAAAAATACGCTGTTAAGAGAATGAAAAGAGCCTACAAAAGTGTGGAGGTAATGTTGAACAGTATTAGGGTGGGACCATAACCTTACTAAGGTCACATCCCTGAGCCATCACAGAGGGAGTTCCCTTGGAGTGTGACCTGCACCACCTTTTGTCTTACAAGAGATAAAAGGAAAGGGAAGCAAGCAGAGAGCTGAGGACATCACACCACCAAGAAAGCAGTGCTGGGAACAGAGCACATCCTTTGGATCTGAGGTTCCTGCGCTGAGATGCTTCTAGACCAAAGAAAATGATACAATCACAAGGACCTTCTTCTAGAGCCAACAGAGAGAAAAAGCCTTCTTCTGGGCCCGGCTCCCTGAATTCAAACTTCTAGCCTTCTGGACTAAGAAAAAAGAAACTTGTGCTTGTTAAAGCCAGAAAAAGAAATGTGAAGGTAACGGCACTGGTCCCCAGGGAGTTGTCTTCTTCAGGTCAGACACCTCAGTCCTTTGGAGCCATTTCCTGTCTGGGTCATTCTTCAGAAACACCAACATTCAGAACGCTGAGGTGGGGGCACACAGGGCAGAGCAAGTCAGAGGCCAGCCCTCTCCATTTTCTGGACTCCTGCTCCCTATAAACGTAGCCTCTAAACTATAAAATGCTATGGCAAACTCACAGACCAGTGTTCAAGTGGAAACAACTGAAATGTCATCAACAGATGAATGGTAAACAAAAGGTGGTATATTCACCCAATGGAATACTACCCACCCGTGAAGGGACTGCAGTCTGGCACACACCACAGTGTCAAGGAACCTTGAAAACATTGAGCTAAATGAAATAAACCACTCACAAAAATACAGATGCTGCATGATCTCATTTATATACAATAAGGAAATGTACAGAAAGCAAAGATGGCCGGGTGTTACCAGGGACAGGAGAGAGAAGGCAAAGGGCGGTTTTTAGTTGAAGGGGCACTAAGTTTATGTTAATGGTGGTAGAATGACTTGAAAAAATATAACAAAAATGGTTGTACAACTTGAAGAAATGTAAGTAGTGTTACTAAGTGGTAACTGTAGAAACTGTTGAGATGGGTGTACGTTTTGTTGGGTACAGATAGCCTCTGACTTAGGAGAGGGTTCCGCTCCAATGACTCCATCGTATGTCAGCTCTAATGTAAGTCAGATTCCTCTCTCTTTTTTTGTTTTAGTTTTCATCACCAAAAGAAAAAACAAAAAACACTGTCATTAAGTCCCCTATAGTACAGAGCAGAACTGTCCCACAGAGTTTACAAGGAGTGGCTGGTTGATCTAAATAGCTGACCTTTAGGTTAGCAGCCTTAGTACCAGTATCTTTATAAATCCGTTTTTGAACATCTGTGAGTGATATCAGCAAATTACATGCTACAACATTGTATGTAGCACATATTACTAATGGTAAAATGTACCAAAAAAAAAAAAAAAAAAAAGAGCAGATGATTGCAAGGGTGCTTTATTACTCGAATACATCAAAAGTTGAGGACTATCTGTATCTTTTCACCACGATTAAAATATACACATATATATACTACATGCTATGTCAGTCCCTCATTAAAAATATCTCAGACTCTAGCTCCCAAGTCGAGCTGAGTAGCTGGGAGCATCACCTTGGAAAAAGAGGACTGAGAAGGTGGCCTTTCAAAGCAGTGGAGGCAGGATGGACTATTCAGCAGAACATTCATTTGGAGACAGGAAACTAAGTTAGATGCCTCCCTCACACTCACAAAAATAAACTCCAGCTCAACTAAAGAGACAACCATAAAACAAGTACAAAGAAGTTCAAAGTAACTATTGAACTTCATGTTGTGTCATCTAGAAAAAGCCTTCCTAAGCAAGCCATACATCACAGAATCTATAAACAAAAGGACAGACCAATCTGACTCTATCAAAATGAAAGCCTTTATAAGCAAATGATGCCATCAACAAAGGTGAAAGGCAAGAGGCAGATAAAAGAAAATAAAGCATTTGCAACATATACAATAGCTAAGGGATAAATTCATTATGGGCAGTGTCACAGATTGAATATGTACCCCTAAAAATATGTGTATCAATTTGGCTAGGCCATGATTCCCACTATTGTGTGTTTGTCATCCATGTTGTGACTGCAATTTTATGTTAAAGAAGATCAGGGTGGGATGGTGACAGCCTTACCCGGGTCACACCCTGTTCCAATTAAAGGGCGTTTCCCTGGGGTGTGGCCAGCACCACCATTTGTCTATAATGATATAAAAAGGAAGAGAAAAGAGAGTAGGGGACCTCATACAAGCAAGAAAGCAGCGCTGGGAACAGATCACATCTTTTAGAACAGGGGTCCCTGCACCAGGGGAAGACTGATGACAAGGACCTTCCTCCAGAGCTGACAGAGAAAGCCTTCCCCTGGAGCTGAAGCCCTGAATTCGGACTTTCAGCCTACTTTACTATAAGGAAATGAATTCTCTTTATTAAAGCCATCCGCTTGTGGCATTTTCTGTTATAGAGTCACTAGACGACTAATGCAGATCAAGATCATCTACAAACTAAAAACAATGAAACTCACAACCTCTTAGCAACCAAGAAAATGAAAATTAAGGCATCAGCGAGGTAACATTTTTGGCTCCAGAGATGTATGATACTTTGGACAAAAAGAAAGATGGATAGATAACATTTGGGGCAAGGATAAATATGCACCCACTGGTGGTCAGCATGTACAAGGCACAGACTTTTTGCAGAACAATTTGACAATAGCTATTAAACTGTTAAAATGTATATATTTTTTTACTTAATCCCAATTCAAGGTACTGTCGCTGAAAACTACTCAGATTCATGCAAAGTGGCCTCCTACATTGCAGCAGCAAAAAATTGGAACTAACTTAAATGTCCCTTAGATGGTCATTCCCTATTCCTACTCTGGAACAGTATGGAACAGTATTTTTCTTTTTAATGAGGCAGATGCATATATACTGAAATATAACTATCTACAAGATAACACTTAAATGAAAAAAAACTGGTTGTTTTTCATTATGTATAGAATGATCCCATTTATAGAAACAATATGAAATTATACATTTGATATGATATAAAAAGGAACTCTTTTCTGCCCATATGCTTCTGAAATATTTAGATTTCATGAGAATATAATCATATATGGTTTGTATGATAAAGGAAAACATTCCGTGGGAATAAATGAAGAGGCGAGGCTGCAGGGCTGGGCTAGCAGACTCTGATGGAGGAGATGGTGGCAGAACCGGACAATGGACTGGGGGTCAGTGGTGCAGTAAGACCTGAAGCCCTCCCAGGCTGTGCCCCAGCCCACTCACGGGCGTCTCACTGCTGCTGTAGGCAATCACCTCCAGCACTGAGTTCTTCTCACAGGTGTCAATGCAGGACAGATCATAGAGGGAGGAGTGCACAGGCCCGTAGGCCCACTCCGTGAACTTCCTCGACAGGTGTCTGCACTCAGGTTCCTGGATCTCCCTCTGGAGAATGTACGCCAAGACCTGCCACAGGGGTGAAAAGTTCATGAGAGGCCAGGATGAAGCAAAGACACAGACTGCCAACTACCAGACCACCAGCTCTGCTCCCGGAAGAACTGTTTCTAAGCCCAGCCAAGGACCCTATCTGAGTTCCAGGAGAGAAACCAACTCCCATCCAGCTGTCTCCTCAATCACCATCAAGATCAAACTATCCACCAACTATCCACAAACCTTCCTCAGATCCCAACTGCAGCTGCCTAGGCCCATCACCCAGTCCCATCTAGCTGGCCCTGAGCTCCACCATCCCACAGTGAAGAACCTCAAGTGGCTCCATTCTGGAAAACTTCAAGTGAATCAACAAAGAAAACCCAAGAAATGAAATCAAGATCATAAAGCCAGGCCTTCATCCTAAGGTTCGGAAACAGAGTTCTCATCTTCCATGCAGGAGGCTCGGGTTCAATTTCTAGCAACGTACTTCCCGCCACCAACCAGCTGTCATTGGAAGATTGTGTGGTGCTCTGAGGCTGAACGGGTTTCAGCAGAGCTTCCACACTAAGAAGGACTAGAAAGAAAGGCCTGGCAATCTACTTCTGAAAATCAGCCAGGGACAGCTCTGTGGGTCACAGTGGTCGCAACTGCAACCGATCACAGGGATGGCACAGGACCTGACAGCATTTCACTCTGTTGTGCATGCGGGCACCGTAACAGTGACTAACAATGACACCTTTATCCTAAGAGGCTCAGCATGTGCAGGGATGAGCTTCCAGGATGCCCTGGTCCTGAGAAGGCCCCTCCCCATCCAGTCCCCAAAATCTCAACCCGACCGTCCACTTTCCATGACCTGACGCTAACCACAGACTCATGCTTTGGGTTGGGCCTGCCATACCCTAGGCTTACTTGCTTTCACCTAAAAATCTTTCTGGTCCTAGAAAAATATCACAGCTCCCTTTTCTATATCACAGAGACCTCATGGCGCAGCGGTTAAGAAATCGTCTGCTAACCAAGAGGTTAGCAGTTCGAACCCCCCAGCGGCTCACTGGAAACCCTGTGGGTTAGTTCTATCATGTCCTATGATGTCACTATGAGTCAGGATAAAGTTGATGGCAATGGGTTTGGGATTTTTGCTGCCTTCTATTTCACACTAAGTACAGGCCGTCTCTAGCCCCAGACCCCAGCATCCCCTCGCTAACCTGTGTCTTGTCTGTGATTCTCAGAGCTGGCATTGAGAAATGGCCACATCTGCCACTCTGAGTTCTGCCCAGCCCCTCACACTGTCTCTGACTTATTCTACCAGCCTCTTGCACCTTTCCAAGCTGGTGCCACAGAATCAGAGCTCCACACTGTGGGGCACTGGCGTCAGCAGTGAGGTGGGCAGGCCCCTCCCACACACCCTCACTGGTCACGCCCCTAACTGAGGGCTGGAAGCCCCCCCCCCCCCGCTCACCCCAATCTTCCCGCTGCTGGCAGCCAGAGCCAGTGGCGTCAGCCCCTTCTTGTTGATGAGTTCCTCCAGCTTCAGCATCGGATGGAGCTTGGCCCCCAGGATGAGAATCTCGTTGTACATGCTTGTCACAAACTTGGTGTTGTCAGCCGTGTTGTCGGCCACCTCCACCAGGGCATGCAGCACTGTGTTGCCCACAGAATCCTGGGCGCTGATGTCAGCTGGCTGCCAGGAGTTCTGCAGTAGGAACTTCACGATGCCCAGCTGGTTGGTGCACGCGGCCAGTGAGAGCGGCAGCTCACCTGCAGCAACACAGGACACAGATCTGGGCGCACGGCCCGGGGTCCTTGGGAATGAGACTGGTCCCTGAACATCAGGGCCACCTATTCCACCCTTCCCTTAACCAGTAATCAGTTACTGTTGAATTAGTTCTGACTCCAGGCAACCCCATAAGTGTCAGAGTAGAACTGTGCCCCATAGAGTTCTCAGTGACTGATTTTCCAAAAGTTGATTGCCAAGGCTTTTTTCCAAGGCACTACTGGGTCAATTTGAACCTCCAACTTTTTGGTTAGCAGCCAACCGAGTTAACCACTTGTACAACCCAGGGATTCCAGCCTCCCCTTAGCAATTGGGAAAAAGCTGTATGATACGGTCTCCCTACCAAAGTAGAAGCCAGGCCGCCCTTTGGTTTTCTTAAAGAAGTCTCCATTGGCTGCCGCCTGGACGTCTGCCCCATTCTCCACCAGCATCGCCACCAGTGCCATGTTCCGCCTCTCGATAGCAATGTGAAGCGCTGTCTGGCCTGTGAGTATGAGCTGCTGTCTTTGTGACCATGATTCTGCACAGGTGCACAGACAGGTGCTGGGGAGGGCCCAGGGTGGGCAACAGCTACTGCAGGGAGAACTGGGCAGCATTTGAAGTCCCTACTGAAGGGACACCGGGGCAGGATCCCCAAAGGGTGCCGGGAGAATCACTGAGGCAAGTATAGAGACCCCCAGCCACAGAGGATGTCAGATTTGAACTGCAAGAGTCAACACTGGCCAGCAGCAAGGAAAGATAGCAGGGAGAGAGGCAGTGACTTCCAGGGACACAGAATGCCAACTCAGCAGGGACAGAGCAGGGGACTTTCAGGGCCAGGGGACAACACAACAGTGGGGCGAGCAAAGGACCCTTGCATTGAGGAGACCCCAAGTCAACAGGTGGCGGGGGGGTGGGTGCCGCAGGACTAAGCGACATCAGCTCAGCAGCCGATGCAGGCAGTAGGTGCTCAGAGGCTGGCTCCAAGTGTGTTGTGGGCAGAGCCAGGCGCCACCTCCTCACCCTTGTAGTAGCTGTCCGTGTAGCTGGCGTTGACTAGCTCCTTCAGGCTGTCTGTCTGCCGTGCTATCTCCAGGAGCAAGGGGATTGTGTCATTCTGACCTTCTCGTAGGTTGAGCATAGCTTTCAGCAGACATGTCTTCCCAGTCTCGGGGTCTGCAAGACAAAGTGAGAGTCAGAGCAGGCAGGGCAGCCAAACCTCCAGGAAACATGGCCCCCCCAGGCCCACCTTTGAACTCGCTATCCATGAGGTGCTTCTTGCTTTTCTGCAGGAAGAGCAGCAAGCTGGCCAGCTCCTCACAGTTATTCTGAGCAACTGCATCGAAGATCCTCCTGCGATCATAGAGTGTCTTCTCGGTGGTGTCAGCAATGACAGAGTCCTGAGACAGCTGCCTGCAGTGGGTAGGAAAACACTCATCCCATGCCCTCAGCTCCCCTCGACCAGCAGCTACCCACAGAACACAGTTAAACCCAGAGGCAAACCAAAAGGGGAAAACATAACATGAGGGCAAAACTAGGGACAGCGAAAAGATCAGGGTGACCAGAAGGTTGGGGAGGGAGAGGTGGATAAGTAGAGCAGGGGGCATTTTTAGGGGAGTGAAACCATTCTAGGTAATATGAAGACACATGAGATTAAGCATTTGTCAAACCCATAGGACTGTACAACACAAACTGTGAATCCTAATGTGAACCATAGAAAAGCCATTGCCATCAGACCGACTCTGACTGAGAGTAACCCTACAGAACAGAGGAGGACAGTCTCCTAATAGGTTTCCCAAAGAGTGGCTGGTGGATTCCAAATGCCAACCTTTCGGTTTGAAGTCACGTGCTTAACCACAGTCCCACCAGGACATAGCACAGTGGTAGTGTAGTAGTTAAGTGCTCAGCCGCTAACCAGAAGGCTGAAGTTCAAATCCACCAGCTGCCCCAAGGCAGAAAGGGTGGCATATGGCTTCTGGAAAGATTACAGGAGTGGAAACCCTATGGGGTAGTTCTACCCTGGCTTATAGGATTTCTATGGGACAGAACAGATTGGATGGCTATGGGTGTGGGTTTTTGGTTTATTGTGTCAATATCTGCTCATCAGTTGTAACAAATATAGCACACATAGGCAAGATGTTAATAAGCAGAAACAATGTGCAGTGAGGAGGTGCTATACTGGAACTTTGAGCAAGATTTTTCTGTTATACGGGAACTTTGAGCGTGATTTTTCTGTAAATCTAAAAGTGCTCTGAAGAATAGTCTGTTTTTAAGAATTACATCACACCTACCCCTCATTCTAGGTGACCAGCCAGGAAGCTCTCGTAACAGAGAACAATGGCACATGTGCCATCCTAATCCTGTCTGTAGTACCACCTATAAAGTCTCTGGGGCTGCTACCATACCCTCCAACACCCAGGTCACTTGCTCCTCTGCCTGTTCTGGAGCTGTGGATCAGGAGGCAGCAGCCTACAGAGGTCTGGAGGCAGGGGTTTGGATGGTCCCCTTCTCAGTGAAAAAGCGCTCACTGCTTCCCAGAAGCCAGCCTGCCATGCCTTGAAGAAGGTACAGGTCTGATGATTTCCTCACCAGAGTTGTTTTGTACTTTGTTTAAAAACATCGTGGCCTCAAGCTTTTAGATTTCAAGTCTGTTTTAGCAGGCAGCATTCTAAGCCTGGACACCTGGAAGTAAGCTGGCAGCCAATATCAACATGACCATTAACCTAGGGGTCCAGACACTGCACCAGATGACCCCTGAGGCCTCCCCAGCAACGCAGCTCTGTAACCACCAGGTGAACCATCACATGGCACCTCCACTGCTGGGACCACAGCCAGCTGAGCCAGTTAGGTTCCTGGCAGGGATAGGGTGAGCTCCAGATGCAGACTTACCTGGCACAGATGGGGCCATCCCCAGGCCTCCCGATGACAACAGCTGGACTAACTGTGATGGCTGGGCAGGAGGCAAGCTCACCTTCCTCACAAGAGCAATCCACATGGGAAGCCTCCTCCGAATCACCCTTCCCAAAGAGCCGGGGGCGGCTCTTGACCATGAAGATTTGCAGTGCAGCTGGAGGTAGCTCAGAGGGAAGGTCACCATCCAGGGGATCTTGGGGTGGCTCCTCGGACTCCCCCGAGTCTGAGCTATCCCACTTCTTCATCCTTACTGGACTCTGTAACCCAAGAGTCAACCTGCAGGCATCCGCAAAGATAGGGTTTGTTCCTACCTGTCATCCTTACAGAGGCCCCTGTGAGGCTGCTGCCTCCAGGTCCTCTTCCAGGGCTGAAGGGCTGAATAAACTGGGACTGTACCCACCCCAGGGCCCCAGGTAAGCAGGCTCTTCAGCACCCAATGATGATCAGCCTCCGGGAGTAGATCAGCCACCCAGTATGGAACAAGCAGGCTCAGAGAGACTTGGATGAACCCCTCCTCTTCTAGGGGCCTCAGTTGTCTCATCTGTAGAGTGGGGATGATACTAGTGTTCTGCTCTGCCTCCCTTCTAAGATCAGAGTCAAGGGAAATAATGGGAGAAGTTGTCCCTGGCTGTGCATTCAGGGTTCAACCCCTAAGAGCCAGAGCAGCCTGTGTTCCCATGAACAGGATTGGGGGGACCCTGAGCAACTGGCACAGAGTGACCAACCACACTCACATACCCTCTTGTGCTGTGTGCCCATGCATGCAACTCTTCAACCTAGCTACTATATTGAGTTTAGAGGAAATTCTTTGTGCTTTTTGCCCCCCTCAAAAAAGACCAAACGAACTGCCATCATGTCTGACTCACAGCAACCCTAGAGGTCAGAGTAGAACCACCCCACAGAGTTTCCAAGGAGCACCTGGTAGATTTGAACCACTGACCTTTTGGTTAGCAGATGTAGCACTTAACCCACTACGCCACCAGGGTTTCCTACTTTTTGCCATTTTTGTGAAATTAGTGTATTTTGAGCATCCTAAACTTCTCAACTTGAGGTCTAAATGGTTTGGAGGTGGTGATCTTATGAGACGCCAATGACAGCATATATAGCTGTATGGTTGTGTTGATACTGTTTTCCACCTCCATCCTCTCCTGACTTCCTCTCCCACTCTTCCTCTCCACTGTCTGGGTATCCTCAGTCCCTCATACCCAGAATGTCCCACATGACCCATCTCAGAGGCCTTTTCTCCCATGGTACCTCCACCTTTGCTCCCGTGGTACCTCCACCTCCTTCTCTCCTTTCCCAAATCCTACCGGTTGCCTTCAGGTCAATTCCAACACAGGGTGACTCCTGGTGCATCAGAGTAGAACTGCACTCTATAGTCTTTTTTAATATACATACATATATATTTTTTTTCCGTGTCTGCGTTGCAAGTTTATACAGTAAATTAGGTTCTTCTTTGACAATTTCTATATAATTTGTTCAGTGCATTTAACTACATTTTCCTAATGAGTCAACATTCTCTTTCATTGCATTCTGTTTGCTCCCTTTCTGGTACTCTAGTTTCCCTGCCCCTTTATCTTCTTGTCTTTGTCTTAGAGCTCTATAGCATTTTTAATGGCTGATTTTTCAGAAGTAGATCACCAGGACTTTCTTTCAAGGCAACTCTAGGTAGACCTGACTACCAACTTTTCAGTTAGCAGCCAAGTGCATTGACTGTTTGCACCACCCAGGGACTCCTACCCAAATCTTTTGTTGTTGCTGTTAATTTCAGTGAAGCTGATTTCAACTCACAATGACTCCATGTGTGCAGAGCAGAACTCAAGGTGTGACTTTTCAGAAGCAGATGATCAGGCTGCCTTCCAGGACACCACTGGGTAGGTTCAGAACCACCAACCTTTTAGCTAATACTCAGGCACTTAACTTTACACCACCCAGAGAGCTGCCCTAATCCTACCACCATGAAACCTCCCAAAACCCTGCACTGGCTATGCCCCCTTCGCCCTCCAGAATACCCCAGCCAGTTGTCCATCCATTCCTCCTGGCCCTCTCAGCAAGGTCCACCATATGCTCAAGCAAATTCTATCCATCGCTGCCTCATCTCTCCCACCTCTTGCAATCTCCTCCTGGGTAGGGACCTTGCCTGATCCAACTTTCTGTAGAAAAAGCCGAGCTTCTCATTGTGGGGGAATTGAGAGAGCTCAGACATGGACCCTTCTAATTCCCACTTCTGCAGGAAAACCAGGAAGAGTCATGTTCCAGCAGTGGCTAGATTCTAGAAAATAGCCACCAAAGGGGTGGAAAGCTACCCAACCCCTGAGTTTTCAGGTGAAAGTTCAGGCTATAAAAGCCCACAGTACACGGCTGGAGCATAGCAATCAAATAGCTATGGTCTGATGCTCAGATCTCTTTAAAGAGAAAGAGAGAGACAGCCTCGCAGCTTCACTTCCTATAAACAGGACAGACAACGGACAACAGACAGTAGGTGTGCCTCCCTTCCTGGCTGTTGTTCTGCTTTGGGGAGGGTCTGAGTCTCTTTCCCAAGCACACATCAGGCTGAAACCTGCAGCAGGAAGTGCTCCCAGCTGCAGAAAGTCCCATCTTCTACCTGTCACCCATTCATTTGTCCTATCCCCGAGTACCCATCAATTGACTGTGCACAGGGGCTGGCTGGAACCAGGAGACCACAGAGGGGTGAGGGTGCTAAAGAAGAATTCATGGAGGAGGTGACAGATGAGCTGGACCTTGAAGGGGCAAGGTCAGGCCAAGACAGAAGAGGGCGGGAGCCCCCAGAGTAGCTGAGGAAGAGGAAGCAGTGGCAGTTCCAGAGACAGGTGGGGCCTGGAACTAGATCGCTGCCAGCCTCAAATGCCAAGGAACAGAATGTGGACACGGTTGCATGGATGAGAGACCACAGGAAGCTCCAGAAGCATGGAGACCACTAGAAGTATGGAGAAGTTCCTGCCAAGGACAACTCACAGCATGGGGAATCTGTAGGTGTTTGTAAGGCAGAGGAGGCTAATGAGAATACAAACAGTTGATGTTTTAGAGCATTTGCTGTGCACAAGGCACTATTTCAAGCACTTTGCCTGTTTTGACTCATTTAATTTGCACAGTATCCTTAAGAGGTAGATTTTTTTTTTTTTTTTTACAGATGTGGAAACTGGGGCACAGAGTGGTGAAGTTACTCGCCTGAGGTCACACAGTAAGAGGTGGATTTGAGCCCAAAGGATTTCGGTGCTCTACCACCTCTCTAGAAGACTCAGTGCTCTTTTTCTGCCACTAAACTCAGCCCCAAGCACTGTAGCAGGGACTAGGAGCGGGTCAGACCAGGGACTGTTGCCCCTAGGGCCAGACAGGTGGAGGCTCTGCCCTCCCAGTCAGGAGCCACCCTCTTGCTCAAGCATTCCTGCTAAACCCCAGAAAGAAATAGAAATAAGACCCAGGTCATATTGCAGCCCAGCAGCCCAGCAGAACGCCTGTGGTCTCTACAAGTAGCTAGAGAACCAGGCACAAACTTACTCCCTGACTAGCAGCATTTAACAGCAGAACAAGAGTGCACCTGTTGGCAGGAGGTCCCAGGAACCCTCAGCTTTGTTCTTTTTTAGCAACTTTGTCTCTTCCTCTGACCAATCCAGGTCTAAGCTGGCTGAGCAAGCATGAAGCAGCCCACTTTTGCTGTCATTCATTCAGTCATCAAACACTGCACTGGCCATCCTGCCTCTGCCTTCCTACTGGGCACCATGCTTCTCCCAAGGGCAGAGAGAAGGACAAGGGCATGAGCGAACCTTTGCCCTATGCTAGGAGGTTTGGCAGGAACTGAAGAGACTGTCATTGCCAGGCCTGGAGTGTGCCTGGCATGTGATCCTTGCAGCAAGCAATGCCCCTGTCACAGCAGCACATTCTGCGTGATGGGGCACTTCCAACAACGATTTTGACAGACTGATGTTGGCAGTCTGATGAAGATGGTGGTTCTAGTTTATACAAGACGCACACACTCATCTGTCTGGGCACAAGGGAAGGTCCTACCAAAAAGACCCTTCCCAGCACAGGCCTGGTTTAATCTGTGCATCTTTCTCAACTCCAAAACCAGACGAGACAGTGCCCGTCTTCAGGAAGAAGGCTCCTTTCTCTCCCCAGCCCGGGGGAGACACCCTGGGCCATGGCTCTACCACACCTCTTTCTACCCAAAGCACCCATCACTTTCAGCTTCCTTCCATCTGCCCATGGCTTTCTGGGATGCTAGTTCAGGACCCAGCCTGACCGTTCTCATCCCACGGTCCTACCTAAGCATCTCCTGCAAAGGTGCACAGAGCTGTGGGATTCCCACACTGGAAGAAGGACCAGAGGGGATCAGCCAAGAACAGAGAAGAACCTGGCTCCTGACCCCCTCAGCTCAATACTCCTTTACTCCACAGAAAAACACACTGAGAACCTGCAGCCACAAACTGCAGGAGTAGCAGCAGCCGGAGCCCCTTTCCCCCAGAATGGCTCTGGTGAAAGTGCAAATAATAAACACGCACAAGAACTACTCCTGCTCTCACTTACTGAGGGTTTAAGATTAGCCAGGCTAAGGGCACCGTGATTATTACTTTACTGAAGCCTCACGACACCCTTTGAGACAGCCACTGTTATTATCCCCAGGTTTCAGATTAGATGACCGTGGCAATGAGAGGTTAGTTGAACTACCCAAGGTCACATAGCTAGAAAATGGCAGGGCTAGGATGGAACCCAGACAGTCTTACCCAAGGCCCAGCTTTTGACCAGCCCCTATGCCATTCTAACAGCTAAGACCTGTGCCAGCTGCCAGGCAAGACAGTGTACTTACCAGCTAGCCGCAGGCTCACCCCAGACCCAGCAAGCAGCGGGAACTGCTAGGCAGTTACCACTAACTGAGAGAGCCAGGCTGCTCTGGGGAGAGGAGCTGCTTCCTCTGCCTCTTCAAGGGTCCGTGGCCCCTCCCCAGGTCGAGGGCCGCTCTGCTCCAGCAGGGATGGGCTGTGCACTCTCTGGCAGTCAAAGAAAATGTTTCCACTGATGGTAGCTGCTGCTTTTGCCCAGGCTCCGATTCCCAGAGGATCCCAAAGCTCTTCCCATCATTTTTGCCCTTTTTCAGAAATCACTTAGCCACTGCCCCTCCTCCAATCACACCGGGGTCGTCGTGCACTTACCCGGAGCCAAGCACAACCCGGACCAGCCAGAGCCATAACCTCAGTTTCAGGGATCCCAGACCCACCACACCCGCAAACCATGGTTTGGGGAACAGCTTAACAAACACGTTCACAGCCAGAGATGTAAAAACCAACACCCTGTAGCTGCTTCATTTTGAGAATGTAGAGGGAACATAAACAGTCATGTCAATCATCATGCTGTCCTGGCCTGGCATTCAGGGACACGGTTTTGAGTCCTGGCTTTGCCACCAGCTCTGTGTGACCCGAGACCTTGAACCAGTCCCTGCCTCTCTTGGGCCTCTGGGTTCACGTATGCCCAAACTGGAGGACTGAATGGATGCAGAAAGGAGGCAGGATTCTGAGTCTGCCAGGACCCAGCTGTTCTCAGCTGGGGTTACTGTCTTGAACCACAGAACACAGAAATTCATCTCAGTGCTCAGTTCCTCAGTTCTCCCAGTAGTAAGAATACAAGCATCCTAAATGCACAGGAGGGAAGGTACTTTACCACGTACAATGGGTAAAGAGAACAGTCGAGCTTAATTCTCTACTGGCATCTGGCTGAGAGAAGTTTAAGGTCTTTCTAGATGTATCTGCAGGCTGCAGCCAGCAGAATAACCAGCAGAATCCATCTTAGCAGACGGCTAAAAAAATGTAGTTGCTGTCAACTCTGACTCACAGGGGCCCCCACGTGCATCAAAGTAGAACTGCGCTCCATAGGGTTCACAAAGGCTTGATTTTTCAGATCTCCAGGCCTCTCTGGGGAAACTCAGGTGGCATAGCGGGTTAAGTGCCACGTCTGCTAACCAAAAAGTCGGCAGTTCAAATCCACCAGGTGCTCCATGGAAACTGTATGGGGCAGTTCCATTCTGACCTCTAGGGTCTCTATGAGTCAGACCCGACTCAACGGCAGTGAGTTTTGAGGCCTCTCTTCAGAGACACTTCTGGGTGTGCTCAAACCTTCAATCTTTCAGTTAGCAGCTAAGTGCACTAACCATTTGCGCGACCCAGAGACTCCAGCAGCTGACTAACACAAGGACTGAAATGAGCAACCATTTGCCAGCAAGGACAGAAACTTCCCTCCTGTGCATTTAGACCCAGAATCCTACCTCGTTTTCCCCTCCATTCAGACTCTGCCCACCCCAGCTTGGGCGTACAGGGACACAGAGGGACCCAGAAACTTTCCTGATGTAGCTGACAGGCTCTGAGCCCTGAGCTGAGGCAGGTAGCTTTTAAAATGTGGACAGCCTTTCAATTCTGCTGCATAGTTTAGAGTTTACCAAAAGTTTTCACAGATCCTCTCTCCCATCTCTCATAAAATCCTGAGCAGAGATTGCTGTACTCATTTCACACGTAAGAAAACTGACCAAAAGACATTAATTAGACATCAGTTAGACAGATTGCCCAGATTACACTGCTAGCCCAGGCAGGGAAGCTGGGCCCATTCCGTGGTGCTATATCATGCCCTCTGCCTAGGTACTTTTTTATGATACCTGTATCTTTTTAGTTTCAATCACTGTGACTTTAACAATGAATTCTTAGTCACTGATTAACAATCTATAAGATGTAAACTCTCAAGATGCTGAACTCTCGAGTCCTCAGGGTCATTATTTCTCCTAGCCACATGGCCAGAGGTGCCTCTGGGAATAGCTGCTGTGTTCCTCAGGGACGGGACCCTGTGTCAGGTACAGACCACTTACTTACAACCTGGCTGAGCCAGACCCGGGGCTCAAGAGATGACAGCCCTCAGATACAGGTGACAGACATCCTAAGGAAGGCTGCAAGAGAACCAAACATCCCAGGAGCAACCTCAAGGAAAAGAGAAGATTGCACTTCCCTTCCAGAACTATCTCCTTTGCCTCCACCGTGGTTTCCACCTCCAGTGAGGACAATTTGTATTACTAAATGTGTCTCCTTTCTTAACAGAGCTACTGGATGCTGACAATATCTCTTCAAGTCCACACGGTGGCAATGCCTGGGGCAAATCTTGGCCATTCTCTTCCCTGAGCTTCTCATCTTCTTGGCTATATTGTGTCATGTTCTTCCCCCATAGATAGGTGTCCCCATGACTTTGTCCTAAGCGCTAGCCCTTCTACCCCACATACCTTCCCTTGACACTCTCACCTCTTCCAAGGACCATCTAACGTTTCCAAGCCAGCAGCTCTTTCATCCAACATCTTTCACCTATCCTGGGCAGAAGACCCACAAGCTCCTCCCCCTCAGCATGTCCCACAGTGGCCTCCCTCTTCCCTGTGCAGTCAGCTCTTGCTCAGCGTCCTCTGCCTGTAAAGTCATCAGCTTTCTTCTGGTCTCTGAGTCTGTCATCCGCAACCTCCCCTTCACTGTCGGGGCCACACTCCTGTGGGTCATATTTATCCCTTTCTTTGGGTCTGGCGGCCACTGCTTCAAGGAAGCACCCTGCTTCTCACCTGAAGGACTGTAACTGCCTCCTCTTTCTGTCCAGCCTCCTCCATCCCCGCTACCTCCCAGTCAGCAGTCCTAGAATGTCACCTTGGTTATGGTCTCTACTTCCAAAGGAGGCACCACCCGGGAGCCTGGCATTCTGAGCCCACAACCCTAGTTTCCACTGTGACCCACCCTCTTCCAGCAACCAAGTATACCCATTTTGCAGCCACTCCAACCTGTGTGCCTCCAGGCTGTTCCCTGCTCTCCTTCTGCCCAACGTGCTTGCACCATCATCCCTTGTGAGCCCATCTTCAAGACCTAAATGACAAGGCTTGGGTGCTGAGGTTCTGTCACCCAAATTCCACCTTGTCCAAAAAGCTTCCCACTCAAGAAAACCAGACTAAAGTGCTGGCTTCTAAACTTCTATAGAAATTTCCATCTATATGTATCCTGTGGCAACTGGTGCTTATGATAACAATGACAACCACAACAATAGCAGATGTTTACTGAGCACGTACAGTGTTTCAGGTTCTGAGATAAGCACCTTTATATGCACTATCTCATCAGACAGGTGCTCACAAAATTTCCCGCAGTATGTACAATTCTGTCACCATTTTACCAATAATGAAATGACAAGACCATATAACCTGTCCAAGGACAGAGACAACTACGTTAATCTTGTCTGCCATTCCTTGAATCTTATATTGAGATTTAACTTCCCTGATTTTTGTGTCTTGCTTTGCACACCTTCAATGGCTCCAGCGCGAGATAGGGCTCTAGTGGCCTCCACCTCCCTTCTCTAAACCTAGCAACATGCCAGCCTTGCTCAAAGTGGCACTGGACAAGGACATGGCATTGCTGACTGTAGACACACGTGAGTCCATTGCTGTGGTGAGGGTATCAGTCCATTTCATTGAGATTTCCTCTGCTTTCACTGAGCCTGTACTTCACCAAACATGATACTTTTTTCTAACAACTGGTCTTTCTAGATAACATGTCCAGAGTAGGCGAGTCAAACTCTCACCATCCTCAATTTTAAAAATATTCTGGTTGTATTTCTTCTAAAACAAATTTGCTCATTCTCTTGGCAAAACCTAAAACCTATTGCTGTCAATTCTGACACACATCAACCCTGAAGGACAGAGTACTGCTGCCCCATAGACCTTCCAAAGAACAGCTGGTGGATTCAAACTGCTGACCTTTTGTTTAATAGCTGAGTTCTTAACCCATTCTTTGCCAACACAATTCAAATGTGTGAGTTCTCCTCTCTTCTTCACTGCCCAACTTTCACACACATGAAGCAATTCAAAATACCATGGATCAGGCACACGTAAATCATCAAAGTCACATCTTGGCTTTTTAGACCCTTAAAGAAATCTTTTGCAGTAGATTTGCCCAGTGCAATATGTAGTACTCAGTAAGTAGTTATTGTTTTGGCTTTCTATTTAATTGTACTTACATTAAATAGTTCCACTAAAAACCATGCAGTGATGGCTGGAACAAGACCTCGGAAGTTGATAATCAAGGCTATCAGCATGATTTTCTGGGCCGTGATTTGAAATGTGGTGTTCTTGAATCTATGTAATGATGTACCCATTAAAACTCTTTGTAACTGGATCATGTTTCAGTGCTTGTGGTTTATGGGACAGGGTACCTTTCTAAGCTCAGGTCCATGGGAACAAGAGGCAGGTCAGGTTGACAGGGCAGCAACAGCAATGTGGCTGCAACTGTGCTTCCACTTGGGGAAGAGGCTGCGCCAGCAGGTAGTTGGACCAAGTATGACAAGACAGACACTAATGGCCACTAGCATCACTAATGGCCCCAGTTCTTTTTATTTTTCTAGTGTTACCACCGGGAGACACATTCATTCAAGCTGAGCTCTTCACCTTGGTAACAGGAGTCAGATTTGTAGTCTGCGTCTGCCTGGATTTCTCAGTGATGACAGGTCAGACATTCTGGTACAACTAGAAACCTGCACTCACCTATGGACTGGAAAGGCCTGATTACCAAATCTGGGAACTTCCAGCCTGGGCCCTTGCCAGGAGCCATGCAGAAACTGGGTAGTGTGAGTCCCAGTCCCAGGGAGAGCAGTGAGGGTGCCACAGAATGCAGACGTCCCAGATCCAGATGGCAAACAGCAATCTGGACAAAAGCTATCTTCCTTTCTGCATTTGGCTCATGTGTTGGTCTCAGCATGTAAGCACATGAGTCTCTAAGACCAGCTTCTGGGAAACGGGTCTGGATTCTCCAGCAGTACATGGAGTTGGGAATGAGACCTAGAGAGCAAGCCAGCCTACGCTGGGCAGCAGAGGGCTGGATCCTGCTGTGTAGAGCTGCGACTGGGGTGGGGGCTAGGAACAGGAGGCAGAAGAGCGGTTGGAAGGTCAGGGATATGAGCTAGTAGCAAAGAAGCCTGGCTGTGCCCAATGTCTGACCTTGAACTGACAGCTGAACCTCTCAGTCAGCTTCATCTTCCATGACATAGCAAGAGCACCTGCCCACCTACTGCACAGGGTTTCTGGGGATTTCTAAGGATTCTGTGAGTGAAGGTGCTCTGGGAGCCAGTAAAGCCCCAGATGAGCAGGAAGGGTTATTCTTCTTGTTGGTGACTTCAGCAGCAGAACCTCGTCTGCTGGCTGCGGAGCTATATCCGGCCATTAGCTACCAGTTGTGACTAATTGCTTCTTAATGAAAAAACAAGATTCACTTGATGTTTCATGAGTCACGTAAACATCTCTCTGTTAAGAACATCATACTTTTAAAGACTTGGCCTGTCCAGAAGTCAGAGCTGAGAGGAAAGGGAGGGCGACCCTCTGAGGGCCCATTATGGGCTTGGCAGATGCCCTGGCAGTGCAGGAGGCAAATATGCAGAGGAAGGCACACTGGTCCGATGCCAGGCAGGGCGGAGTTCTCACTGGAACAGACGCAGGTTGGGGCTGGGAGGCCGACAGTCGTGCCCAAAGCAGAGGTTGGGTGGCATCCTGACTGTAGTTAAAATCTAACGGCAAAGATGCTACCAGGGAGACCGTGCAGGGGGTAATGGGGCATTTGAGTTGGGCCTCGAAGATGTAAGATTCTGTCTTGTGAGAACATCCAAACACGGGCCTGAGCCCAACTAAGGGTGCAGGAGGGGGACAGGGCAGAGAACACCTCGGGAGGCTGTGCTCAAGGAGCTTCCAGTCCACTTGAGAAGAACAGAAAAAAATAAACATGGAACCAAGGAGCATGATATGGATGTAGTCAAAGGCGAAACGCAGGATGTGTTTTTGTGCTGTTGTTGTTGTTGCTAGTTGCTGTCAAGTCAGCTCTGGCTCATGGCAACCCTGCGTACAACAGAACAACATGTTGTCTGGTCCTGTCACCTTCATGATCGTTGGCATGTTTGAGTCTACTGTTAGAGCTGCTGTGTGTTCTGAGTGGCTTCCCACCTAGAGGGCGCACCTTCCAGCACTGCATCAGACAATATTCTGTTGTGAGCCAAAGGTCTGCATTGACTAATTTTCAGACATAGGTAACCAGGCCTTTCTTTCTACTTTGTCTTAGTCTGGGAGCTCCCTGAAAGCCATTCACCATGAGCCATCTTACTGGGATTTGAAATACCAGGGGTATGGCTTCCAGCAACACATAAACCTCCACAGTACAACAAACAGACAGACGGTGCTTTCATGATGGTGATGGTGACAGTGGTGGCTATGGCTGCCATGCAGTAGCCCCTCACTCACGGCAATCCCATGTGTTACAGAGTAGAACTGCTCCAGAGGGTCTTCTTGGCTATAGTTTTAGGGAAGCAGCTCACCAAGCCTTTCTTCTGCTGCACAGCTAGGTGGATTCAAACCACCAAATCTAGGTTAGCAGCTGATGGCAGGCCACTTGCACTAGCAGAGCTCCCCAGTGTTTTCATAGCCTTCTAACTGTGGAACATGTAGAGTTAAATAACTGGCCACATCTTGAACATGACCTGCACCATTCTGTTTCTTAATTCTGCCTCCAAGCATGAGTCCACTGCTTCTTTCAAGGTTAAGGACTAATCTATGCTCTGTTTAGGACTGTGGAAAAACAAATAATAATAGTCTAAAAACCATAAAAGAAAAACAAAAGAATCTCTTTTGTGACCAGGAACTCTTATGATGGCCAGTCCATCTCTGGGCCCAAAATAACAATTAAGACACCAACACATCTGAGAGGTGATCACTGTGACCACTGAAAGACTAACTTCCACAAATTCCTAGGACTCATAAAACCTTCTTCCCTTCCTCTGTAAAACCTCCAGCTAGTCTCCATTTCAGGGAGACAGGCCTTGGAAGAATCTATCCCCTCTGTTTCCCTGTACACCACTACGTAATAAAACCTCTTCCTTCTCATCTCACCCCTGTCTCTCAAGGATTGGCTGTTTCTGCCAGGTGGCATGAACTCCACTTAGGTCTGTGGTAACAACTGGGCTCTTGTCTCCTATAACACCCCTTGTCCAACTCACCATCCATACTGCCAACTAGATTCCTAAAGGCCTTGAAACCTCAATACTGAAATGGCACTACCTGCAAGAAAAAGTCTGTCTCCCTCAGCCTGGCATTAAAGACCCTCCAGAGTATGGTCAGTATTGCCAGCCACAACTCTCATAACTCCCTGTCATTTGCCCTATAACCAAGTTTGACTAGACAATTCATCATAACCCAGACATACCAAGTACATCAAGGCCAATACCTTCACCTAGCCTGACCCCTTTGCCTAGAACGCTACAGAAGAGTGGGCTCTGGGGTTTGGATTCTAGCCTTGTGGTCTTGGGTAAGTTACTTAATCTTTGTGCCTCAGTGTCCTTATCTATGAAATGAGAATAGTACCCACCTCTTAGGATTATTGTGGAACTCAGTTGAGTTCAGACAAGTAGAGTTTAGCTCAGTTTCTAATAATAGTAAGCACTTCAAATGTTACCTGTCATTGTTACGAACAAACTCTCCAAGGTTTAGTTCAATGTCACCTGTGTGAAGAACGAGTTTCTCCTCCCAGTGGGTATGTAACTCTGAAATAGTGTGTATTTCATTCCCTCATGACAGAATTTCACCAACACATGGCAGCAGTTGATACAGCACCCAGCTCCCAGTAGATGCTCAATAGAGCAATCTGGACCCATACAGGGTGCAACTGAGCCTCCTCAGACATGGTTATCTATTGCCTGTACCAGTCAGGATGAACTATGTTATGGTTAACACATACCCCGAAATCTTTAAACATCAAAGCTTTACTTCTCAGCCACACTACACGCCCATTACTGGTTGGTGCAGTCTCTACACCATTGTCCTTACTCAGGGACACATGCAGATAGAGCCTCCACTCTCTGAAACACTGTTGGCCACTTCTGTCAAAAAGACAGGGGATGTGGCCAATTGCACACTGGCTCTAAAAGATTTTGGCCCAGAAGTAACATGCTTCTGTTCATGTTTCATCAGCCAAAGAACATCATGTGGGAAAGTGCAACCCTGCCAGGTGCTCATCAGATCAGGATATTCCTAGTGACCAGCCAGTAGCCAGGTCTCTCATGTGAGGATTATGCTGTTCTTGAACACCTTGGTGCCTCTGGGGTATGAGGGCAAAAGTAGTGAGTGTTCAGTGATTTCAGGCTGGAGAAACAAGTCCTTAGAAGCTGTATTCAACTCCCAGCAGAGGCTCTGGGCCATGAACAACGGAAGAAGCTGCAGAGACGTTAGCTAACGTGCCTGGACCCTCCAAGAGGCAGAGTGGATATGTGGTGTGTAAAGGGGAAACGGAGTTCTAGCATCACATACGGGTAGCTGGGCTGCTGGGCTTGCAGCCCCTAATGTTGTATTTACAGGCTGAAACTGTGGAACCTGAGAATGCAAGACAGATTGGTTCCTCCTCACCTCAGACACAGCTACCTGCTATCCTTCACCTATCCCAAGGTGTCTGCTCTCTCAGACGGCTTTTCTCAGGGGCTCCAACATGATGACATCTTAACTCATTCTGATGGAGAGGGAAAGCAGACATCTTGCCTGAGTGACTTTACAACTGTTTGTCTTAACAGAACACTGTGGCGGAGTTCTTTTCATCAAATGACCTACAAATGATTCCTTGGAGCTACACTCAATCTCCAAATCAAACTTTACAGCTGGTGCTATGAATTTATCGTCTTCCCAAAGCAGAGCGGTGTGTGTATTATTAAGGGGAAAGGTTTTGGGGGGATAAGCTTTAATATCTTTGAAATTCAATCAGCACAGCCAGGCAAATTTATTGAGGAGCTTCAGGGAATTACACAATTCATAAAACAACATTTACAAAGAGACAATACAACTGCCTCCCAAATTCACAGTTGCCCGGTTGCCTCCAACTCAGGCCAGGCACCCAGGATCACCCTTTAGGAGTCTGGAAGTAAATGTAGTGTTGGCCTCTCATGGAAGCCACTCCACGGGCACTCCTACCAGCTATGAGAGGTTTAAAGTGCTCTCGGTGCCTACAGAGATGCTGACTAGAGCTGGATGTTTCTTCTACACCAGGAACACAGAATGGGCCAGCATCCACTCCAAGCAAGAGAAGAGCCAGGGCCTCTGAGATAAGACATTTTCTCTGGTTAAACCGGCTAGACCCCTCTCATGGGAGCTGGCACAGCTGTATCACTTCCCATGGAAGGCTTCTTGGGTATGCAGAGGCAAGAAAGACACTGCTGCACAGATACGCTCCTGCTGGAGGAAAAATGTGCCTGAAGGTGGGGGCCACACAGCATCTGTCCTCCTTGCTGATGGCCATCCATCTTTCCTTCTCTGTTTATCTCTTCAAGAGAGATGCATTGTGAGACTCTAGGACACTCCAACTGCCCCCTCAGTGGGGTATAAGTGAACATGGAGAGGATAGGACTGACCTCTGCATCTTCACCTGAGCCAGCCAGCTTCACTTGCCTTGAGCCACCCTGGGCCCAGCTAATCAGCTGAGACCATGGAAGGATAAGCTTAACAAAGAGTTTCAGGGTTACAGAGCACTGAACAAAGTCACCAGAATGTTATTCCCTTTAGCAGTGACCCTTGAGTGGTGAAGTTTTCTTTAGAAGAGGAATGTGAGCAGGGCACACTTTGTAATTGGCACATGAGGGACCCTCAGGGGACAGCAGTTAAAAGCTCAGCTACTAATCAAAAGGTTAGCAGTTTGAATCCACTAGCCACCCCTTGGAAACCCTATGGGGCTATTCTACCCTGTTCTATAGTGTTGGAATCAACTTGATAGCAATGCATTGGGGTTTTTTGCTGGTTGGTTGGTTGGTAAAATTCAGTAGGGAATGACTTTTTCAACTTGAATATAATACCAGTCTGCAATTTATATCCCCCAAAACAATCAAACTAAAAGTGGGACATACAGTGAGTCTTCTCTTCTCACTTGGAGTCCAGAGGCACAGATTTCTGGATGTCTGAAGTCCAGGTTTATTTTCTCTTTGTCTACAAGTATATCACAATGAAACCACCCTGTTGGCATGGTAGTTAAATGCTACAGCTGCTAACCAGAAAGTTGGCAGTTCAAATCTGCCAGGTACTCCTTAGAAACTCTATGGAGCAGTTCTACTCCGTCTACAGGGTTGCTACAAATCAGAGCCAACTCAACAGCAGTGAGTCTTTGTTTTGGAGTTTCTTTTTTCTGTCTTTACATGTGCAACTGGCTTCCAGATGAGACTCTTTTTAGAAAGCACTGATTTGGGATCTGGTTGACGACTCCTGATTACATTGCTAGACTGTGGACATCAAGCCTTCTTTTGGCTGAGGTTCCTCTGAAGCATGACCAGAGCTGCCCCAACTGCTGCATCCACATCCTGCCCAAAGGACCATGGGAAAGGGAAAGCCCTCTGCACTTCCTGCTTCAGCACCTCGTTCCTGGACAGTGCACTCCCACTCCCAATCACCCGCTTCACACCCCACTCTTTAAGCTGCTGGAATGAAAGCATGGAGTGCAGGTTCTGGACGATGCCTCGGCACAGGGCCCGGGTCACATGCCCCAGGGAGAGACCAGAGGAGGAGATTCTGGTCACTGAGGCCAGCTGGTCGGGTAAGTGCCTTTCACCCAACACTGTTGGGATGATGGTCAGGCTGGTGTCTTCCTGCTGTGCAGCTGCCTGGATCATGTGAGAATACACAGTGGATTCTTCAACTTCCACACCTGCCAGGAGCAGAGAAGACCAGTGTGAGCTCACATACCCCTTCAAGACATGCTAGGAAAGTACAGGAGTCCCAAATGGCAGGGATAGGTCTACTTGCTACTTCTCCTGACACTGTGGCTAGCTGCCTCCAGACTCGGGAACTCACATGGGCTAGCTAGCTATGCTCTGCCTCAAACGTCAGCAAGCTATCTCATACGTATTGCTGTGAGCCCTATCCTAAAGCAGGGTTACGGGAGCCATCCCGCAACCATAGGAGCCTTGGCTAACATCACTGCTACTACCAGATGACTGGCAGTGTCACAGACATGCCAGGACCACAAGGGCTGAGGAAGTCCTTAAGGCCAGTCTAGCCTACCCCTGTCATATGCATTGGCCATCTGAGGTCCAGAAGGAAGTGATGTGTTGACCATCCTACAGCTTGTCAGTGTCAAGGCAGAGTCCTAGTCAGATTTTCTACTGTACACTCTGTTAGCTCTACAGTCTAAAAACAGCAGGCCTTTGATTTCAATATACTTTGACCTTAGAAGCACTTCTGATCTCTAACCTGCCACTAACTGAAGGAAGGTAACCTTGGCCTTCAGTAGGTAGACTAGGGAGTCAAGACCAGGGAGTCTCCATGAGTGCTGTTCCAGTGTAGTATACAGCACTGGAATCACTGGGAGAGCTTTAAAAATTACTTCTGCTGGGGCCTCACCCCTAGAGATTCTAATTTAATTGATCTTGGATACAGCAGTTTAAGTGCTCTGCTACTAGCTCAAAGGGTGGTGGTTTGACTCTACCCAGAGGTGACTCAGGAGAAAGGCCCAGCAGCTTCTGAAGACCCTGTGAAGCACAGTTACCCTGACATTCACAAGGTCACCATGAGTAGAAACAGACTCCCCAGCACCTGGTTTTTGCTGCCTGAACAATGTCATCTTTTGACACACCCAGATGATTCTAATATGCAGCCTAGGCTAAGAAACACCAGTCTAGACCCTTACTTTTCCAACCTGAGTGAGCATAAATATCACCTGCAGATCTTATTAAAACACAGGTTCTGATTCAGCTCACGTGGGACAGAGCTTGCAGTTCTGCATCTGGAACAAGCTCCTACAGGGTGCTCATGCTGCTGGTCCACAGACCACACATTCTGAGTAGTAAGTTTCCAGGTTACAGTTATCATACTCACAGGCGTCAGAATCATCTGACGAACATCTGTAAACTATCATACTGAGGCCTTACCCCAAGCCACAAAAGTCAGCATTTCTGGGGGTAGGACTAGAACCTCAACACTGTTTTAAAACTCCACAGTCATCTCAAATGTGCAGCCAGTGCTGAGCCCCACTAATCCAGAGCATCAGAGTGAAGTTACATGAGCAGGGTAGTTGAGTTATGCAGAATCAACTACACACATTCAGGAATTAGAGATGGGTTAAGTGGGGATGAGGAGATTTAAATATCATAGGCAACTAGTTAAAATTGGATCAGCAGGACTGATGGTTTAACAGATGACTAATCAAAATTTGGAAACGCTAGTGGTATAGCATTCAAGAACTGCTAACCAAAAGGTCGGCAGTTCAAATCCATCAGGCACTCCTTGGAAGCTCTAGGGTACAGTTCTACACGGTGATCGCTATGAGTCAACATAAACTCTACAACAATGAGTTTGGTTTGCTTTGGGTTTCATCAAATTTTGATTAGCAAGACTCCTAGTTTAACAAGGCAGAATTAATATGTCTTTCTTCTCACTCTAAAGATTTCACTAAAATATCAACAAATTAAAAGAAAGAAATTTTTTTAAAAACATGAGGAAAATCCCCAAGGACCAGAAGCACAGGAAAGAAAACAAGGAGTGGGCGATGTTGACACCACTTAGAAGACAGGAAGCAGATGGAGAATGAAAACCAACTTTCCAGAGGTGAGAAGACAAAGCGATGGCCAGTGGGTATGTAACTCTGAAAGTGTTTATTTCAGACACTGTAATGACAAGTCGGAATCGACTCATAGTGACCCCTCACATTACAGAGTAGAACTGCTTCACAGGGTTTTCTTGGTTGTAATCTTTCCAGAAGCGATCACCAGGCTTTTCCTCAGTGGTATCTCCAGATGGGCTTGAATCATCTACCTTCATGTTAGTAGTCAAGCCAAACCATTTATACTAACCAGGTATCTCTGGGGAAGAAAACTTAGAAAATCTTCCTAGAAGGAAGACAGAGCAGTGGTCCAGGGCACAGTTCTGCCTGCAATCACCTGGAGGTAAATCCAGGTTTCTACCACTCCCTGGCAGGGTCCCTCAGCAGGCTGCCTACTCTCTTAGCTTCCCACACAATGGGGATCACTAGAGTACCCATCTTATAGGGTTGTCATCATGATTAAATGAGTTAAAATGCATACAGTAATCAGCACAGTGTCTGGTATATAATAAGCACCCAAATAAATGTTACTTATTATCACTATTAAAAAATTTGAAAGGGTATTGGGAGAATAAATGAGACCACGACCAATCCAGAACCTATGACCTACTTGTGGTCTTGACCAAACACCCCATTCCCGGGAACAAGAAAGAGGCAAGGAACACATCCTTGTGGATCTAAAGGCTAACACCTGGATATTCTGGGCTGGAGGAAAGGGGGCTGCATGGCAAACCACTTTAGCTCCTCCATTTTATCTCCGGAGTTTGGGTGGTAGCATGGAGATGGACCTGTCCTGCTGCTGCCCAGGACCTCACTTTTTGTCTACGTTTTCCTGTAATAAGTCCTAGGCCATTTATTCAGACCACCTAGAGTGGTCTGCTCTCTGTACAGTCTGTCCCTACCTTCTGCATACAGCAGCTGTTTTTGGATTTCCCTCAGGGAACTTCCCTACCCACTGCTGCCACCTAACAAAAAGCCACTTCAGCTTTACATGATTGTTGGTTTATACACAACTTAGATCTAGCCACGACGTAAGATACAGCATTACTGTGTATTCAGAGAAATAGCTACAGCAGGTGCTATAAGGAAAGAGACTGAAGAGACCAAGAGGTGAGCCAATTCCATTAAAAACTCTCAACTCCCTGGAGACCCCATGTCCACCTGACTCACCTTCTCCAACTCAGCTCCCATAAGATATAAGCCAACTCTGAGAACAGGATGAGCTGGGGAGCTCTTCTGGGCCCTATTTGCCAAGTGCAGCCCAGCAATTCCCCTCTGGAGAGGGCTTCGGGTCAGAAACTCCTTCTCAGCTTATGTTTCCAGAGGGTATAAAGGTCAGGCCCTGGTACGGCTTCAGAAGCTCTGGACACTCTGCTGGCCTCAACCATGACCCACTTGCCCTAAGACAGGATGTGCACAGGGCCCAGATGTGTGGCCCCAGGGACACAGGACCATGGTCTTCTCGGAGCCAATCCTCCCTAAAACTAATGTGCACAGAGTCAATATTCTGGCTGCCACAAACTGCTCCAGTTAAAATCCAGTCCCCTAACCACAGCAAATAAGTACTGGAGTGTTTTAGATACAACAAGAGATACGCAGACCAACGGAACAAAAATGAGACTCCAGATAAAATCATCTATCTTTGAGCAGCTGATATTTGACAAAGGCTCAAAGTCCATAAACTGTGGAAAAGACAGTCTCCAACAAATAATACTGGCAAAACTGGGTATCTATCTGCAAAAAAAAGAAAAAGAAACAAGACCCATATCTCTTACCACGCACAAAAATTAACTCAAAATGGATCAAAGGCCTAAACATCAAATCTAAACTGATAAAGATCATGGAAGAAAAAACATTAACAACTCTGGGAGCCCTAATATAGAGCATAAACAGAATACAAAACATTACTAACAATGCACAAATACCAGAAAAGGGAAAATAGATAACTGAGAACGCCTAAAAATCAAATATTTCTGCCCATCTAAAGACTTCAACAAGAGTCAAAAAACAACCTATAGATTCGGGGGAGGAGGGGGAGAGGGGCGGGGAGGGAAGTGAAGGCAACAAATCAGATCAACATTTGATCTCCAAAATCTACAAGACGCTGCAAAACCTCAACAATGAAAAGACAATCAACACAGTTAAAAATACTGGGGTGTTTTAAAATCTTTTAAAACAGCTATAAGAATTTAAAGTATCTGTCACAGGAGGGTGGAAGTCCATGTTTGCTGACCTCTGGAAGACAATGAAAATCTAGAGTACTCCAAAGAGAGTGAGAACCTTATTTTTTTATTTTATGCTTTAAAAATTCTATTTCTAGTTAACCAACATAATATCTTTTATCTAAGTAAATTTTACTTATAAAGTAAAGTCTTTTCCAATGATGTTAATTACAGAGACTGTGGTAGTTCAGTGGCAGAATTCTCAGCTTCCACACAGGAGACCCAGGGATCGATTCCTGGCCAATGCAAAGCACAGCCAACACTTGCTGGTCAGTGGAGGCTCATGTGTTGCTGTGAGCCTGCAAAGGTTTCAGCAGAGCTCCTTAGACAAGACAGACTAGGAAGAGAGGTCTGGTGATCTGCTTCTGAAATTGTGCCAATGAAAACTCTATGGGCTGGATCCCATTGCACATGGGTTGGCCCTTAGTTCACAGCCAACTCGATGGCAGCTAACAAGAACAATGTAACTAGGACAAGCCTCATAAAAGACAAATAACATAAAAAATACTATAAGAGCATTCTCTGTCTCATCAAAGAAAGAACCATAAAAATGCAAAAGAGTTGTCAGAGCTAAGAAAAGTAGTCACTTCCGTATGCAGAGAAACACTGCCAATTCAGCCAACAATTAGAAGACCCTAGCCAGTGAAACCTGCGTCTTGACAAAGGGCTTGCTTCAAGATTCTGCTGACCGGCTCTGTACCTTGAAGCCTTTTCTGATACACAGCAAAACAAAATCAGAGTTCCACTCTTTCAATGAAGCATTCCTGAAGGGATCTCAGCCAAGGGACCAGAACTCGCGTGGCATCCCTGGCCAGCCTAGAGGACTGCCATCCATCAGCAAGGATGTCTGCACAGTATGAGCTTCTCACCTGCAATCTGCTGCCTGCGTCTTACCTTGTCATTGTGCCAATCATCTCACGGAATTACCTGATTTTGACTTTCTACACGAGTTCTTACATGGGGCAAATGGTTAAGCCCTCAACTACTAACCTAAAAGCTGGCAGCTTGAACTCACCCAGAGAAACCCCAGAAGAAGGGTAATCTCTGTTATGACTACAACCAAGAAAATCCTATGGAGCAGTTCTACTCTGCAACGCATGGGGCCACTATGAGTTAGAATCAACTCAGCAGCAAGTGACTTCTATAATAACCAATGCGTCTGATGAACATGATTTCCGTAGACCTGGGCAGCTGACCACAGGTTTCATTTCTCCTTTTAGTGTTTCGATAGGGAGCCTCTCCCAGAAGGACTGAAGAGGAAGAGCAGTGGAAGGCTTGAGCAAACCTACCCTAGGACTAAAAGAAGAGATAAAGAAGGGCATCAGGGCCTCTAAGGACCCTTCCAAGAAGGTAAGCTGGGAACTACTCACCAGGAAGAGAATTCTTTAAGGGTTTTATAATACCATACAATGTCAGGAGTCTTCACTCATCCATGTCTGGTCATTTTATTTGTAGTCATCAAAAGGAAAGCCCTTAAATGCACTTGCCTAAGTAAATTTATAACGGATACAGAGAATTGTAGATGGAGAAACTAGAGTAGTGGGCAGAGAAAAGCTGAGGAAACTGCTATGAGTCCACAGTTAAGGTTATGGGAAAAGGTACCCTCCTAAAGAGACAACTGCTGATGGTAGATCAGACTGTGAAGGGAAAAGAAATTGCAAGACTAGATCCCTAGGGATCTAGGAATATGCTGGAACCTGGCTAGCAGAGAGACAAGAATCTGGTAAGTCCACCAGAACATTAAGACACTTCCACAGAGAAAGACAAAAATCACACCAAATCTGTTGCCATCAAGTTGATTCTGACTCATAGCAATCCTATATGACAGAGTAGAAATGCCCCATAGGGTTTCTAAGACTATAATCCTTACTGAAACAGACTGTCACAACTTTGTCCCATAAAGTGACTGCTGGGTTCAAGTCACCAACTGTTTGGTTAGCAACTAGGTGTTTAACCACTGTGCTACTAGGGCTCCTTGTACCCTACATAAAACCAAATCCACTGTGGTAGAGTTGGTTTCAACTCATAGAGACCCTGTATAACAGAGCAGAACTACTCACAGGGTGGATTTGAATTGCTGGCCTGTTGATTAGTAGCCAGGCTCTCAATCACTGCACCACCAGGGCTCCAGAGAAAGGACAGAGAACAGCTCACTGTGTGAGCTCCACCTTACCTAGCTCTGCCGTCCACTGAACCAGCATGTGGACAAATGTGGCCAACACATTGCCCCCATTGAGGGACGCTGCCACCCCCAGGTAGGTCCTGTCGAAGTACGGGAAGTAGGCGACTGAAGCCAAGGGGTCTGGAGTCTGTACCGGCTGAAATCCTGAAGGCATGGAGGCCGCCAGCTGAATCGAGGTGCTGATGTTGAGAACTAGGGATCCAAAGAAAGCAGAAGTCAGGCCTAGAAGCTAATTTGAACATCACAAGCCACAACAAGGGAGTAGGAGAGTGTAGTGGCTTTAAAAAGAGGTCCACCTGCCCCAACAGGGAACACAATATAGAGTCCCTGACGTAGCAGGAAAAAAATGGGTTCACAGAACTAGGACTCTATTAAGAGACCCCACTTGATGGTCCAACAGACTAGAGGGTCTCCAGAATACATGGCCCCCAAACTCTGTTAGCCCTGAGCTGGAATCAGTCCTGAAACCAACTCTTCACACACAGATTGGACTGGACTGGACTGTACAGCATAAGACGCTACTGGTGAAGAGTGTGCGTCTAGGCTTAAGCAGATACTTGAGACTAACTGAGCAGCTCCTGTTCAGAGGTGAGATGAGAGGGCAGAGCAGGACAGGAGCTGGATGAATGGACACAAGAAATACAGGGCAGAAAGGAGGAGTGTGCTGTCACAGGGTAGAGAGAGCAGCTGGAGTTACATGGCAGTATGTGTGTTTTGTACAACAAACTGACTTGGATTATAATATTTTTTTTAAAAATTGGTCCACAAATCTTTTAACATGCTTCCTTTTGTGAGGTAGTGGCTGACTCCCCTCCCCATGAGTCTGGGTTGGACTTAGTGACTTTGCTGACAGTGAAGAGCACAAAGCAGCAGGCAAGCGCAAGGCTGCAGCCTAGCTCACAAAAAGGCGCTGCAGTTTCTGCCTTGGTGCCTTTCTCTCTCAGGTCACTTGCTCAGGGAAAAGAAGCTGCCTTGTCTTGAGTACGGCTATAGGGAAGCCCGCATGGCAAGGAAGTAAGGCCTCCTGCCAATGGCAATGTGAGTAAGCTTAGCAGCAGATCCTCCAGCCCAGGCAAACCTTCCGAAGACTGCAGCTCCAGCCAAGAGCTTAATTACAAGCAGATGAGAGACCCTGAGAGAACCAGTCATCTCATCATTCACAGACCTAACCTTCAGAAACTAGGTGATATGACATACGCTTGTATTTAAGCTGCTAAGTATTGGGGTCACTTGTTACACAGCAACAGATAACTAATACAGAGAGTAAACCTCACACTCATCGTTTTCTCCGCGGAGGCGGCTTCATTCACTTTCAGTGAGCATCATTTCTTTCACCTTTCCCAGGACATTTCCAAGGCATTCTTCTTAACCTCCTCCCTACCACCAGCAGGAAAAGCTCCTTGATCTGCTCCTAGGAGATGCTTTTCCCTCACAAGTTTGGAGACAGAACCTGTGGATTATCCCAGTACTCTCTTCGCCATTTCACTTTAGCCTTGGCCAAAAAACTTACCTTCACAGCCTGTTGGGAGCCAAACTGAGGTGAACACTCAATTTCCTTTCCCAACCAGCTGGGGGTTGGAAGAACGAAGACTCCAACATTCACTTTACAGTCTCCATAAAGTTTTACTGGAACACAGTCACACTTATTTGTTTACAAATTACCTGTGGCTATTTTCACCCTACAATAGCAGTTAAGTCACTGCAACAGAGGCCATGTGGCCCACAAAGCCTAAAATATTTACTCTCTGGCCCTTTATGGAAAACATTCACCAACCTCTGCCCTAGACTGCCACCCTTACCATGATATCTCTTTTTCTGAATACAGAAAAGATCCTGTCTTCAAATCACATCTGATATCTTTTATTGACAAACATACAGTAACAGAAACCCTAACCTATTCAACTATTTTCTCGGTTATGGAGTTAAACAGAAACCAGCCAACTGCAGACAGCAATTTCCTCCCAGGCCCTACAACGTGATGACCACAGGTTTTGGCACATTCGTCCATGTCCAGAGAGAAACCTTGCCCTGCTGTACTGTAAGGTCCCTGAGCAGGGGGTTTCACCTGCACGGATGACAGTGTGTGCCGTCTTACCGAACACTAACTGCCATCAGGTGCTGAGGCTACCCCTAGAGCTGAGCACAGAGCTGCTGCCCAGGAACACTCACCTGCATCTGTCCTTTGGGCCATGCAGGAATAGACAGAGGCTTGTAAATCACCCATGGCTACTCCCACCTCTGTCCCCTGTGGGATTTCAAACCACGAATGGGAAGTCCTGCCAGCCACACTGCCAGGCTCCGCAGTGTCCGGGAGCAGGTGGATGGGAAAACCCGAGGCCCTCAGTCTGTAAGACAGAAGTCAATGTCTATATTTACCTGGATTTTGGATTTCTGTTGTTTCTAGGAAATCTAGCAATGGAAAGAGTTATAGGATGCTTGCACAAGAAAGGCAGACAGAACCCAGTGTTTGCACTGACGGCCTCTTTGGAGTTCTTAAAACCCTGAGCCACAGGGGCTGGGCTTTTAAAATAGTAAACACTGGCTTTCAAAAGCTTGGAATTCACCTTCTAGGCACTAAAACAACTAGTCTAAGTAGCAGCCATCAAGAAGGATATTAGACAAGAGCCAGATAACATCAAAATTCCAGCCTCCTGTGTTTGATGGGAGCACATACTCTCTACCAAAGGAGGCCTTCAGAGTTTGAGTGCAAAGCTATATAATTGGTTAGCCAAATCCAAACCAGATTCAGAGCCATTGGCCTCCTATATATCAAATACATTCATCACTCAGGGTTAGTGAATACAGAGCTGTCAACCTTATGGAACATGCTAGAAAGTGCTTTACCTGAACTACCAGGTGCTTTTTTGTTTTTTGTTTTTTTCAGAATTTGAGCCCTGAAGGAGGTAAACCTACAGGGCACTGGACTTCTGTACCTGAAAAGGCAAATAATCATTCAGAAAGGACGTAGAAAGCATTCCTTGAGCCTACAAGTTCTATCTCTTAATCTTATTTTATAATACGTTAAAAAGTGAAAGTTGTTCTGTTAAATCTAAACATGGAGCCTGGGATCACAGAGAACTGGGAAACCCATCCCAGGTCTGGGCTCTGGTGGGGGATGAGCAAGACATACTTTCTCTTACATCTGAGCCTACACAAGTGACTGAAATGAGCTCAGAGGTACTGAAGCAGATTCCTGGCTTCTAGCAACCCTCTGGAGTCCCTGGTTAGTACTCAACTACTAAGCAAACAATTGGTGGCTCAAACCTACCCAGCAGCAATGCAGAAGAAAGGTCTGTAGATCTGCTTCCATACAGACTACAGTCAAGAAGTCTCCATGAAATCAGTTCTATTCTGCAACACTTGGGGCCACTGTGAGTTGGAATGGACTCAATAGCAATGGGTTTGGGATGTTTTTTGGCACTTCCCAAATGGGGACATCCCCCTCCAACTGTAGACACACTTCTGCCTGGAGTCCGCCTGCTGAGGGTAAACTTACGTCTCCAAGTTCCAGCTCTGGCTTTGAGTGTTGAAGTATCCCCAGCTTGCAGCATTCTGGTCCGACATCAGAGGTCTTGGCAAGCCACACAACATGGCAACCACGTAGTCCTGGATGGTACCGGCCACATCATAGGATTTTAGGAATTCTGGGCTGTTTTTCATACCAAAAACAATTCATGGGGTCTATTATTGTCTCAAAAGTGTTTGTGGTCCCTTGCAGTGAGCAGTGGGGACTAGATGTTGTATCAGCCAGGTAGCAGCCATAATTCCACAAGCTGTGGCCAGTGGCTCAAGTACAGCTGGGCCTCCCCGGGTCAGAATCTCCCAGCCACTCAGAGCTGGGAGCTGGCAGGAACAGTGCTAAGGGAGGGGACTTATGGGAGGACAGGCCATGTCTGGGAAAGCAGGACATCAGCCATTCCCAGCAGCCCTGGGCCCTGACCCAACCATGAACTCACCACAGGACCTTTAGCAAATCCCCTCTCTCTCTGACCCCTTCTTTTCCCCTCTGGGTTAGAACTGGATGAGAAATAGAAAGCCCTTTAGGAAATGAAGCAGTTTCAGACCAAGTTTGAGTCTTGTGAGCATGCCCTGTGCCAGACCTCACTCCCCAAGGCGCAGTCCAGCAGGTGCAGACACGACCTCCTGCCCACTCACCTTCCCAGGGAAATCCAGCAGCCAAGTCAAAGAACAGGTGTCTGTACCTATTTTTCAAAAGCCAGAAGATAGTTGAACATCCAAACCCAGTGGCCACGTTGAGATGGGACTCAGGCTTGGGTAGAGAAGCCAGGAACTCACTGCTACACCGGCCATCCTGCCATGTGACCAGCTGGCTCACAACTCTGGGCTCAAACATAAGGGTGGTCCCTCTCTCTGTCCATTCACAGCCTGGAACAAAGGAGATTCCCAACAGTGAAGAGGAGAACAACGGACCAGGCACCAGCATGTCTTGAGACTGTGCTGATGAGTTTTCAAGATACACAGTACCATCCTGTGATGATGCCCCACTGACACGCAAACATCCTGGTATCAGAGCACCAGGGTTTAGTACCTGGCTCCACCACAGAACAGCTGTGTGACCCTGGGCAAGTGACTCCCTCCATTTATCCTACTTCTTCTATATTTCTTTATATTCATTTTGTTTAAATTGATGTCTTAGACACCTCGTGCCGCTGTAACGAAAACATCACAAGTGAATGGCTTGAAAAAAACAGAAACACATTTTCACAGTTCAGGAGACTAGAATTCAAAATCCAGCGCATGGCTCCCAGGGGAGGTCCTTCCTTATTAATTTCAACTTCTAGTAGTTGCTGCAATCCTTGGCACTCTTGGGCTTATGAATGCATCTGTCAGCATCACTTATCTTCCTCTTTGTGCATTTGTCTCTGTGTCTATTTTGCTCCTTTTATAACTCAAGAACGATTTGGTTTAGGACCCACCCTACTCAGGTATGGTCTCATTAACATAACAAGCTATTTCCAAACTGGATCACATCCACAGGTTTGGAGACCAAAACTTTTATATAGATTTTGGGGGGGACACAATTCAATCCATGACAGTTGATTTTATATCTCCTCTCCTCAAATAAGACAGGGTCAGCACACTCTCAAGTTCCCTACTCTCAGTCCTCCCAACCCTCCTCATGATACCATCTGGGCTTTCAATCTTGGTCATTACAGATACAATTTCCCTTTTTCTTCACTCTTAGCTAACTGATTTTTAAACAGCACTTGGCTTGGCTGTCTTTTTCTACATCTCTCAAAACACCTTCTGAATTTTCCTGTTCTTTTTTAAATGCTCCATCAAAACTCTTGCTAGTGTAGCTCTTTGTGACAAATCTGAAGGCCTCTATGCTTCAGAATATTACTGTGTATTCACATTTGAACGATGGCTTGATCAATTATTACATTCCAGGTTCTGAGTTTCTTATCTTCAGTACTTAAAAATACAATTTGTGAAAGATACAAAATTTTTTGCAAATTATTTGCTACTTCTCCCATTAAGAGGTGGAGTCTATTCAGGCAGCCAACAGACATACAGGGAAATGCTCAAAATCATTAGCTATTAAAAAACAAAAAACCACTGCCGTCAAGTCAACGCTGACTCGTAGTGACCCTACAGGACAGAGTAGAATAGCCTCACAGTTTCCAAGGAGTACCTGGTGGATTTGACCGCTGACCTTTTAGTTAGCATCTGTAGCATCTAACCACTACACCACCATGCTTTCCCACCAGCTATTAGACAAATGCAAATCAAAATTACAGTGATATACCATCTCACTCCAACATTACTGGCACTAATCAAAAAAAAGAAAGAAAGAAAATAATAAATGTTGCAGAGGTTGAGGGAAGATTAGAACTCCTAAGCACTGCTAATTTTCTAATGCAGATCATCAACACCTTTCTTCATAGTTTGTCTGAGTCTGGGAGCTTCGCTGAAACCTGTTCAGCATCACAGCAACACACAGGTGTCCACTGACAGATGGGTGGTAGCTGTGCATGACATGCACTGGCCATGAATTCTGGCCATGAACTGTCTCTGGCACAGAAGGCGAGAAGACGAGAATTCTAACACTGAACCACCACTGCCCCCCACAGCACAGACATACTGTTTATCCCCTATAATTATGTGTTTCACTACAATAAACAAGGATGCAACAAATAAGTCATCATGCTGCCTACTTGTGTATATGCAATTCTCTTAACAAACTCCAAGCAGAATGGCTAATTATAGCACCACTTTATTGTTCATAGGTCTTGCCAGACTGTTCTCCATAACTGCCAGTTTACACTAGCATTTTACCAGCATTTAAGAGAACAATTCTGTGCCTCCTTGCCAATCAATGCTTGGCATTATCAAATGCTTTGTTTTTCTATAATCCAGTGAGTGGAAAATGAGTTCTCATACTTGTGCTCATTTGCATTTCCCTAATCACTAATGAGGAAACCCTAGTGGCAAAGTGGTTAAGTGCTATAGCTGCTACCCAGAAGGTAGGCAGTTCAAATCCACCAAGCACTCCTTGGAAACTCTATGGGGCCATTCTACACTGTCCTTTAGTGTTGCTGTTGAGATGGAATAGACTTAATGGCACTGAGTTTCAGTTTTCTTGTTTGTTTATTTTTGTCTAATGACATTGTCTTTCAGACATTTATTAGCCATTTATATTTCTTCTTCTAGGAACTAGCTGCCTATTTGTATCCTTTGCCCATTGTTCCATCAGGCCACTGTCCTTTTTGTTGTTAGTTGAACTTTCTACATACTGATACTTATCCTCTGTCCACTACACCCAAACCAAACCCACATGTAGCAAATATTTTCTCCAAATGTGTTGCTTGCCTTTGAGCTTTGTTTTATGATCCCAATTTCTCTCCTGCTATTAGCGAGCCTGAAAATGGACTTTGGAAACAGACTTAACCACAGGCCTCTCAGAAGATGCTGATCACTCCCTCTCCTCTCCTCTGACTTGCCTGCCTCCTGTCCTCCAGCACCCGTGGAAGCACTTAGCTCCGTGCTGCAGTTACTGGTGCCCATCTCACCCACTAAGCGTGTGCCCTGGAAGGCAGCAGCTTCTTTCTACTCGTTTCGATAGCTCCCGCAGGATCCAGCACACAGCATTATGTACTGTGGGCACTGAAGCCAAGCTGAATTAAGGCTGCTGTTAAAAGCAGCACAACTTTATCTCCCACATGATTTCACTCACCTACACTCAGCAAGTATCATCATCATTCCTTCCCAGAAACAGAAAACACAGTAAGAAGACATGTGGCTCAGCTCAATGAAATATTAAGCAGCTCTCTCCAACGACATGGGCAATGGTTTGTGTGGTTTTCAGAAAGTCCAAGAGATGGGGAGAAAAGAAGGCATGGAACAAGACCACAGTCATTAGATGTATGCGAGCCTCTTCAGGAAGGGTTTTAGTATTAAAACGACACTGATCCTCGTTAATGCAAAATTAAGAAGTTTAAAAAGCTTTTACAACCTAGACTCCCTCTGAGAGATCAACTGTAACACCCTAATAAGCCTTCTGCTCTTGCTATGGCTTCCAGACAAGCAGTTCCTGTGGTTCCAGCCAGCCTGACAACAGACAGATGAGAGACAGAACAAGAGGGAGGGAGGGAGGGAGCGCCTGTATCAGCTTCTGCAATTACCACCGCCTCATCCTGGGCATTGATCTCAGGATGCAGCGTCACCAGATGCCAGTAACTCTGCTGAGCGGCAAGTCACCACCTTAATTAGCTCAGGGGACACAGTCTCAATGCTGACTCTCCAGGCAGAAAGAAGTGAACCCAACATCAAGTCTCCTTAACTGCATCCCCCAAAGTAGCTGTCTTTCGGCCTAAAACACCTGCAGTAAATGCTCATACTGTTGAAGCTGAATGATCGGAGTGGGTCACTGTATAATACTATTCTCTGTGCTTTAGTGTCTATATAATTTTTTTTCCTAACTAAAAAGAGATTCAATACCTGCCACAATAGGGAGTCACTCCTCCTATGGGAACCCAGTGTCTCATTAGGCAGTTATGTTGGGAAGTTCCTCCTTTCCCTGAGCTGTTGTGCCTTCCCACCACTCTGGTCCTCACACAGGATCAGTGTCTAAAGTCAGACCGACCTGGGTTCGAAAGCTGGAGTCATCACCAGCTGCCATACGGCCCTGAGCATGTTATTCGAAACCTTGACTTCCCATCTGCACCACGAGGACAGTAACATAACCTATGCCATAAGTTTGCCAGGACAGTTCAATGAGATCACGCAGGTAATGTACTCCACCCTGTACCTGCCGTGTGAACTGCTCACTGATCATTTACAGGTTCAGTTCTCTCCTGAGGGCCAAACAGAGCAGGTCACCACACCTGTACTGGGACAGGCCTTTTGACATAAAAAGACAGACTAAATACTGTAATGCTCACCAATTGAGCTCATAAAAACAACATGTACTGGAATTTAAAAAACCACAAACATCTGTTAAACAATGAAAACTACACCCAAATTCAGAAGAAGAGTTTTCTCTGTGTCTTGGCATCTCCTAGAGCTACAGCACTAATGCTCTGGGACAATGACACAAAGAGGATGTCGTGGAAAGCCACTGCAGTGGATCCAAAGAAGAATCAAAGAAAACTCACTCCTTCTCTCTCCCTGTCCACAGACAATGTGCTGATGATCAGTGAGTGGACAGTCTGCTAATTCACAATACACTTGCATAAAGCAAGACACACGGAATATAAGTGGCAGCGAGTGTCGTTCCACCCCCAGTGGCAAGACACCATTCCTGAGAGGAATATTTGTCCCCCTCCCGAGAATCTTTGCAGCACTTTCCTACTTTAGAAAGTAATTGTTAGCAGCATGACATCATCTCCCAAGTCCAACATACCTTGGCCTGTTTTCCAAAACATAACTCCATGCATCTGTCCTGATACTCCAATGCCCCTGACTTTCTGGAGTTGCTGTCGCGGGAGGGCAGCAAGACATTCATGTAGGGCTTGGATGGTTCTACTCACATCCTGCTCCCGCCCCTGGAAACAAAGGAGACACACTGGGTGGAGGGCAAACAAATAGGTCAGGGGAAGAGGACTGAGGCCTCAAAGGATGTCCTTCCTAGGTGATGTCTACCCAGCCAATTCAACATTGTCAGTTCCAAAACCTGTGGTCCAGCCTCAAGGACAGATGTAGGCTGAGGTTTCTCCGCAGCTTCCAGCAGGGCCTAGAATAAGAGTGTGGTAGGCCAGCCCCTTTCCTCCCATTCACAGATGAGGCATCACTGAGGATTAGGTTTGGCAAATAGCCCAGGCTCTGCCCTCTACAGTAGGTGAGTCTGAGCTGAGTAAAGAAGTCCTGGGTGGCACAAATGGTTAAATGCTTGGCTACTAACTACAAGGTTAGCAGTACAAATCCACCCAGAAGCACCTCCAACAAAATGCCTGGTGATCTACTTTCAAAAGATCACAGCCACTGAAAACCATATGGAGTACAGCTCTACTCTGGGGAGTCAGAATCAACTTAATGACAACTGGTTGGTAATTTTTTCGGGATCTGGGAGGCTGAGTAAAGCCTGCAGGAAAGTTCAGGGAGGATGATATGAGGGGAAATAGTTGAAGGTCTTACATAGGGCACCTAGAGTGATGGGGCTAAGAGGCAGCTGGAACACAGCAAGGAGGAACTTGGCAGGAGAGATGTCAACACCTCCTGGGCTAACAGGTGAGCCCTAGTGTTTTCACAACTTGGGCTTCAGTTCATGCATTTGCAAAACACTTTCCCAGTGCCTTAGGGGCAGTTCCTAGACCTTTCAAGGTCTAAGACCTTGAAACAAGCAAAAAAATACCTACAGAGGGAGACAGGCAAGGAGGAAGGTCAGGGAAAATCTGGAGCACAGTGCCAGTGGAGCTGGGCTGTGTAAAGTATGGTGAGAGATGGGGGTGGAAAAGAAGTCTGGTTGTGGTCCCACCAGTGGACACCGAGCCCCAGAGGAGGTGTTCTTCCTGGAAGCAATGTACAGCTCCTTGGCTCCTTTCTGAATCAAAGAATATGACCATCAGAGCTATGTTTCCAGGAGATTAACTGGGCAATGACATAACCTGTATGGAGTCCCTGGGTAGTGCCAACAGTTAATGATATCAGCTGCTAACACAAAACTTGCAGTTCAACTCTACTCAGAGATGCCTTGGAAGAAAGGCTTGGTGATCTACTTCCCAAAAAAATCAGCCATTGAAGACCTTACGATGGGACATCCCAATTAACAACTTGTTTAATGCTCCTGTTCTATCTCCTAGTTCCTTGGGTAGTGTGTGGGATCTTAAAAGCTTACGAGTGGCCATTCAGGGTAGAAAACTTAGTCTGTATTAGTCTGGAGCAACAGAGGAATAAGAAAAGTTAGGAAGAGGAAATGAAATGCATGGCTAATTGCCTCCATGAACAGCTGCCTCCTTTGCCATGAGATCAGAATTAGTGGTGCCCAGCTACCATTATTGAACATTTTGGCCAAAGAGTCTCTAAAAGAATCCTGATCAAAAACAGAAAAATGCAGAACAGTACTTCAAATTCTCAGGGCCTCCAGGTAGGCTGGACCCCTGAAAGTAGCATCCTGAGATCATCTTTAAACCTCAAACCAAAAATATCCCCTGAAGTCTTCTTAAACCCAAACAATAGTTTATTGGGGATCAAACTTACAATAGTAACTTGAAAGATCAGACAGGGAACTTAGGAGGCAGTAAGGCTATGTCAATGTGGGAAGTACAACTTGGAAAAGGAAGATAAGAATGGTTGCACAGCTCTAAAAGTGTAATCAGTGTCACTGAATTGTATATACAGAAACTCAATTGGTGCTATGTATATATTTTCAACAGTAATAACAAAAGTAAATCATAAAAAAAGAAAACCCTATGGAGCACCGTTGTACTCTGACACACATATGGTCTCCATGAGTCTCAATCAACTCAGTGGCAACGGGTGTTTTCTAAGCTACACAAACAGAGACTAATAAGGTAGAGAAAGTTTTCGGGAGATGGAGAAAATATTCAAGGAAGGCAGGACTATCTTTCTTCTGAGGGTCCCCAAGGACTCCAAAAAGATGATTTGTCTCCTCATCTGACACCCTCTCTCCCTGAAAACTTCTCCAATCAGAACAACCTTGAAAGACAAAGTCATGAGAGGAAACCAGGATTTAATCAAATATCATATTGATACCTCTAAGAGCCAAATGGCCCTAGGAGACTAGATTATTAAAAGAATGCATTGTTCAATCGAGTTCAAAGATCTTCAGAGTCAGACAGGAAAATGCACTTAGATCTCTTAGAGCTAAAGAAATGCCAAATCCAACCAAGCAGTATATCCAAGCAGGTACAAGTTACAGACTCACATTAATATAACTTCAGAATTAGGTAACAGTGTGATGTAAACTTAAGGAATCTGGGTTCTGTCACCACTTTTTTCCTTCAGCTATGAAGTCCTCATTACAGGCTGTAAATAGGATCCCATCCCATCCCAGCAAATGCCTCTGATCAGGAAGAAACCTCAGTGAGCTAAGAAGGCTGCCACAAAATACTCACTTGGAAAAGCAACCCAGATGACAGCATCATTTTTTTGGTAAGTAAATTTCAAAATGAGAAAATTAAATATATGCACATGTAAAAGAATCAAATCTACATTATTAACAATTATGTTTAAAGAATCTTTGAGCATTTGGTATTTTAAGTAAATTTATATGTTTACGAGTACTCAGCCTGGATTACCTTCATAACTCCAGTTTAAGATGCGAAATTGAGTAGCTGATCTAGATTTAAGATTACAAGTACAAACCATACTAAATTTACGCAAAGATTTGAAACATATAAGAGCATTTAAATCTACATGTTTAATTTATTACATTTATAAGAATTCCTTAAGTTTCTGGAAAGATTTAAGCCAAACAACTGCAGTATATTAAAAAGGAAAATACACTAAATGTATCAATGCAGTTTAAAATACCTAAGGTACTTAATCAACGATATTTATAAAGTGGGATTAACCATTAATATTCAGATGCCCTCAAAAAAGGATGGCTCAAATGTCAGATTTACAAATGGAATCAGCTTTATAAGCCACATTTAAAAAGCTTAACTAACAACTAGGGTTCTAAATTTAAGAAGTCAAACACTAACTTGATTTCAACCAAAGTAAGCTGTTTCTGAAAACAGTGGTGGCATTGTGGTTAACTGCTACATCTCCCAACCAAAAGGTCAGCAGTTCTAGTTCCCCAGACACTCCTTGGCAACTCAATGGGGAAGGTTCCACTCTGTCCTATAAGCTCACTATGAGTCAGAATCAACCCAACAGCAGTGGGTTTGGTTTGGTTTGAAGCTGTTTCTAGCATACAAAAATCACCGTGAGGCACAAAATAAACTTACGTTTAACAAGTAGGAGGAGCAATGGAAAATTCAGGAGAAAGAGAAATGTGGCTCAGATCTCAATAAACACCTGTTCTTTGAGGAAGTAAGAAACATTATGGTTACAGAAGGATATCACACAGTCCTCTCCACCTTGGAGCGAGTCCCTAGTTTGTCTCCCGTCAGCCTGCTGCTGATCACGGTCAGAGGCAGCTCCTGGCTCATAATAAACACAACTGAAGGAGCAGGAAGGAGGAAGGCGAGAAAGGGCAGGATGAACATAAAGGAGTGGAGAGCGAGCTCCGAGTATCTGCCTGAAGCAGTGGCCCCAAATACAAATCCCTGTGTATCAGAGAGGCTAAGGCAGAACTGATAGAAGCAGTTAAGAGACTGGGAAAAGAGGCGGCTCAGGGCTGTACACGATGCCCTGAGGGGAAAGGAGGTGGGGAGTCAGAGACTCACAAAATCCAGTAAGACAGCAAGCGAGTAGCCACCTGAGGGTTGTGTTGTGAGTGTAAAATACACACTGAATTTCAGATTTAGTACGAGAAAATGAATGCACAATATCTCATTAATGGTTTTTATATCAGCTATTACATGTTGAAATGATACTACGTTCAGTATCTTGGGTTTAACAGTGTGAAATCAATGTAACTTGTTTCTCTTCACTCTATTTTTAACACAACTACCAGAAAACAGAAAATTATACATCTGGCTGACATTTGGGTCATGCGCTTCTATTGTACAGTGTTGGTTCAAAGAGTTCCCACACGATGGTCAGATGGTGCACCATCCCAGGACAGAGGAACTGCTGTCTCAAAGGTCCCAGGAAGGGTGTTGTGTGGGTAGGGAAGTGGAAGAATGGCTTTAAAGGGAGTACAGAGGAGGAGGCAGTGCACAGCAACCAATTAGAATTCTAAGTGTGGGTGCAATCAGGGAGTGGCTCTAGGACATTCCTTGGTTCACAATATGGATCTATATTCAGAACAAAATACTAGAGGTTCAGATTTCAAAAACTTGCTTAGGATCTCACTCACTAGCCACTCCCATGCCCTTTTGTTGTTGTTGTTGTTGTTAGCTGCCATCCAGTCATCACCAAATCACGGCAACTCCACATGTGCAGAGTAGAACTCTGCTCCATAAAGTTTTCAAGGCTGTGAGCTCTAGGAAGCATATTGCGAGGCTTGTCTTCTGAAGCACCTCCAAGTAGATGTGAACTACGAACCTTTCAGCTAGTAGTTGAGTGCTTAACTGTGCCACCAACTCTTTTTACAGATGAGGAAACTGAGGCCCAGACAGGAAATATAAATAAAACAGTACACAATACTTAACGATGAATTACCAGTACAGACCTAAGAACAAACTCATCAAGTCTGTTGGGCAGTGTGAAAACGTTTTGGGTTGTCACATTGAGAAGGGTGGGAGTGCTACTGACATCTAGTAGACACAGGGCCAGGAATGCTGCTAAACATCCTGCAATGCACAGGGCAGTCCCCTACAACAAAGAATTATCCATCCTAAGTGACTGTTCTGGTGGCACAGTGGTTAAGAACCTGGCAACCAAGCAAAAGGTCAGCAGTCTGAATCCATCAGCCACTCCTTAAAAACCCCATGGAGCAATTCTGCTCCATCCTATAAGGTCACTAAATCAGAATCAACTCAACAACAATGGGTTAAATGACAACAGGGCTGAGGCCTAGAAACCTGCTGTAGATTAAATTATAGCAATGCTGTTTGTCCTACAGCACAGTTCACATATACAGGATGGAAGGGGAGGTATCACAGGCCTCCCCTATGTTCATCATAAAGTGGGTGTAACTGTGCTTGCTTATAAACACGGAATAGCCTGATAAATGCTGGAGAAAATGGGAAAAGGCAGTAGGAAGTGATCCTATTTCAAGAGGAACAGACACCACTGAGCTTCCTCTCCTGCAATCCCAGCTCTGCTGCTCACCTGAACAGGATTAGAGCAGACTTGGTCTACATTTCATATTCCATGAAGTAAAATAATTATTTTAAAACCCTGATGTTCCTCCCAAAACAAGTTTGAAAACCTCTGTGAAAATAAAAGTGCTCCTGTAGCGTTTGCACTCTAAAATGCTTCTGAGCAAGATGGACTCTGAACCTTAATGAACTGAGTCCAGATAAGTTGCAAGAGTTTATGAAAGAGAAAACTCTCGGGAGTGGGGCTTGCTGCAGAAAATCAAGAATGTGGAGAAGACAGACCGACACCTGATCTCCAAAATCTATAAGACACTACAAAATATCAATAAGAAGAAGATAAATCATCCAATTAAGTGATAGGCAAAGGAGATGGACAGACATTTCACTAAAGAGGAGATCCAGGCAGCCAAAAAGCACATGCGGGCATGTTCACGATCTTTAGTTATTAAAGAAATTCAAATCAAGATGACAATGAGATACTATCTCACCCCAACAAGGTTGGCCATAATCCAAAAAACACAAAACAACAAATGCTGGAGAGGCTGTGGAGAAAGTGGAACCCTTCTACACTGTTGGTGAGGTTGCAAAATGGTCCAGCCTCTTTGGAAAGCAATCTGGCGCTTCCTTAAAAAAATGGATATTGATATACCATTTGACCCAGTAATTCTACTACTTGGAATATATGCTACAGAATCAAGGCCTTTCACACCAACAGACACATGTACAAGAATGTTTATCACAGCATAGTCCACGATAGCAAAGAGATGGAATCAACCCAGATGCCCAACAACAGAAGAATGGATAGGTAAACTATGGTATATATACTCAGTGGAGCACTATGCAATGATAAAGAATAACAATGATTCCAGGAAACATCTTATGACCTGGTTTCAACTGGAAGACATTATGTTGAGTGAAAGTAGTCAGTGACAAAAGGACAAATACTGTATGAGACCTCTATGATAAGATCTCAGAAACAGACTTGTGTATAGAAGAAAAGACTCTTTGACAGCTGCAAGGGAGGGGAGGGAGGAAGTGTGGGGGGTGTTAGATTAGATAGTTGGTAGAAATCTGGTTGGGTGAAATCGGTGATAGCACACATTAGAAACAAGAACAATATTAAGTGGACTTCAGCATAACTTGAATACCCCTTCCATCTTAACCCAATATTGCAAGGATAGAGTAGCTGGGGCAGGGGGCAGGGGACCATGCTCTTAGGCGAAATCGAGGCCAGTTGGCACAACTGCTGTTTTGCTAAGAGGGCTCTCTGCACCCCACCTTGGTGAGTGGCATCTGGGGTCTTAAAAGCTGCCAAGCTGCCATCCGAGGGCACAGCAAATGGTCCCAACTCAGCAGGAACACACGATCACTGAGGACCAAAACGACATGGGGTAAAGACAACCCAGAAGACAGAGAGACCTACATGAGTGGGTGCCTACATCAACTTGGGACCAGAAGAACTGGATGGTGCCCAGCCACCACCAGTGATAGCCGTGATGGAGCTCACTAAGTTGAGTCTCACTGGCAACACAAGAATAAAAAGGGGTGCATCCTGAGATTTCCACTAAAAGACCTCAATTGATGGTCCAGCGGTTTCAGGGTTCCCCTGGGAGCATGGACCCTGGCCCTGATGCTTGATGCTGCCCTTACCCATAAATCGTAACGAAGGTCCACTCTTCGCACACGAATGGATTGGACTTGGTGATGCAGAGTGACCATGTATTGGATGCACTTTATGGTTCTATACATCTATAGGATATCATCCTGCTGAACTCTGGCTGGAGGAAGGAGAGTGGATGGACAGAAGGGGAAAGGAGACTGTTGGGAGGAGGAGACATGTATGGAGCAGAGAGAAACAGTGTGCTGTCACTGGACAGGGAGAGTAGTGGAAGCTGCATATAGGTGGGCATGTAAATTTATATGGGAATGTACATTTTCACTCAGTCATATTGAATAAAAAAAAAAAAGAATGTGAAGAAGAACAAGTGTGGGCCCAGAAACAGGCAGTTCATGAGGTTACACAGGAAATTCCTTGATAACAATTTCTATTGTCATGTAACACACAGCTACCTTTGCAAGGATTGACTGGAATCCAGCTGAAAACTGATTCCTTTTCTGTACCCACATCTCCCAACAGAACCCTCTGTCATAAAATTCTCCACATCTACCCTGTAGCATTCACGACAGACTAGCTGTAGTGTGTAACTACTAATTGATCTTTTTAAACAACCAACAGACTTATCTCTCCATGTCTTTCTATCTGTTCTGACATCTTTCTTGCAAGACTGAGGGACTTTTACTGACCAAGAATCTCTCAGTCCAAATTCCACTCCTGAGGATTGAGGGAGGAGTTGGTTAGACATGATTCTGCATTTACCCAGGGGAAAACTGCTGCTGTCCTGGGCAACACTGTGAATCCTTAACGTCAAGGTACTGGCTGAGATCAGGGACAGAGACGGCAAGAGTAAGAAACAGGCGTATAGGCATAGATAGACACAGGACAACAATTCCGCCGCAGGTCGGGGTCAATGAAGTCAAGAGAGAGCAGGGCTAAAGGTCCAGGGGCGGCCACGCAGAGTGGGGAGAGCCGTGCAAGCAGGCGGGAAAGCTCTCGGGACGGATCTAATGGATCAAGTAGAGCTGCAGCAGAAATAGAAGGTCCTGGAAGCGATAGGCGCAGACAGAGGTGACAGGCTGGTGCACACAGAGAGAATTCTTTGAGGGAGGTCAGGTTGTCAGGGAGGCTAGGGCAGTCAGGAAGGCTTCCTTTGAGGAGGAGAAAGGGTGTCAGGAGGCTCCTGGAGGCGGAGCGGCTCCAGGGCGCTGCCTCACCTGAGGCCCAGCCGCTGTGCTCTGCGTCACTGCCTCTGCCCGCGCAGCTCGGGCACAGCTCGCCAGTACCACGAACCCGGAGGGGTCGCCTGGCGCGACTTCCAGCAGGGCTGCCTTCACAGACGTGGTGCCCAGGTCGATGCCGAGCGCGACACGCCTTGCACTCAGAGCCATGGTGGCCGACGCTGCAGGCATCCGCCGACGTTAGCACCCACCAGCGCGCCCAACGCCGGGCCGTCAGGAGGAGGGGCCTCTCCTGACAAATCCTTAGTCACACGCGACCGGGCGGCATCTCGTCTTGCCATTGGTCGAGGAGGGCCGACTAACGGCGGAAGGCGGCGGTAGGCTGGACCTAAACGACCCACCCCGTAGGGGAGAGGTTCCATGCCGGTTGGGAACCTCTAATGCCTCTCTCACCGCAGTGGCTTAGAGATTGCTGACGGGCACTGACCCTTCGAGAGCGTCCGTGCCCCTACACGTGGCTTAATCGTCCCTCATACCCCAGTCCCCATCCCTGGCAAGGCACCTGAGCCTTTCCACTTCTCGCCCACTCCGTCCTGCTTTGACTAGCTAAGACTCAAGAAAACTACAACTCCCAGAGTACATCACGCCGAGATCCAGGCGCCGCAGATCAGGTGACTCGGGTCAGGTGACCGCCGGCCCGCCCTCATACAAAGTCAAGCTGGCCAGAGGAATTGCGCGGCACCTGCTGAGACTGCGGAGTCCGCTGTGGTCAGTCCCCTGAGCCTAGGAGGCTCGCAGGTGAGAGCTCGCGCGGTCCGGACAGCCTCCCTACTGTTGGCCAGGCGGACTCCCTGAGGCCCAGACACCGGCACAAGAAGTCAGACGGACAACCTAGCGCAGGTCCAGCTTCTCTCAGCCACTCGGGGTCTCTGTCCGCAGGGTCGGGAGTAGGTGGCTCCAGTAGCTGCCATGTGACACCGAACAGCCCGAGCAGTAGTGAGCGGAGGCAGGGGACGCTGCAATGCTGGGGTGGTGTGACGGCTCCGTTGCTCTGCAGTTCTGCCGCCCCAATTCTGGCCGGAGAGTTTGCAGATTGCTTTGGGGCGGGAAGACGCTGAGAGCTCCAGCTGGAGTGCTGGACGCTGAACCGGGCTCCAGCAGAACTGGACCGCACCTCAGCCTCCCGGACTTTCAGGCTAGAGGCAAGGAAGGCACCTGGGCCCTGCCTTTTTCGATAATATTGAGGGTAGTAAGAAAATACTCTTAGTGCTTGTCAGGTGCCCAGACAGTATTGGTAATCTCTTTATATCAGTATTTTGCAGCCTTTTTTCGCCCTCCAGGATGCTTTTTAGACTTTTTTTTCTTCACTAGTCATGTTTCCTATCATGAAATTCTGATGCCATTCGTGTACTGTTGGTGTATGTACTGTGGCCCCTTGGAGGACTACAAGCTAAGAGGTCTGACAGTTAAGTTCACACGCTTAATTGTTCTAAGTGGTACATGGTTCACTGCTGAATATCACTACAATCACCTTTGAAGTACTCCCTTTGGGAAGCTGTACACCGACGCCAGTGCCTAATCCATCCTTCAGAGCAATTTTGGAGCTCTTTCTGGAAGGGCCATTGCTCACAGTAGCAAGATGGCAAGTTCATGAACTTAACTGTTTAGTTGTCTATGAGGGAATTTTTAGCCAGTAAACAAATAACTGTACTGGAACACCCTCCCAACTCAATTGATTTGGCCCCCAGATGACTTTTTCTTTACCTGAAGATAAAGGAAATACTGAAAACAAGACATTTTCATGACATGCAGGACATCAAGGGTAACACAGTGATAGCTCTGATGGCCATTCCAGAAAGAGTTCCAAAATTGCTTTGAAAGGCAGACCAAGCACTGGTGTCAGTGCATAGCTTCTGAAGGGGATTACTTTGAAAATGACAGTAGTGATATTCAGCAATGAGATATGTAGCACTTTTTCTAGGATGAGTTTGTGAACATAATTGGCAGTCCTCATGTAGCAACTAAGATATTTTTCACTCCCATCGAGAAAGCATGCTTTATGTGCATTCTCTGTGAAGCAGGTATCAGTATCCCTGTTTTTACATTAGGAAATGGAAGCTTGAGGAGATTAAGGTCACATAACTAATAAGTAAGGGAACTCCAGTTCAGATCTCTTCAGTCTGTCTTAAGGGCACGCATCACTGCCACTGTCTGTAGTCCAGAAGGAGGAATCCAAGGCTGTGCAGGAAAAGACAGGGAAAATTCAGATACCTGGTAGGGAGAAGCTGCTGCAGGAGAACCCTGGCCTGGGTTGCTCTAAAGAAGGAATAAGTGGTGGCAGGAGAGGACTTTCTGGAGCAGGTGACATCTGGGTGAGACCTGAAAAATAGTTAGGACTTCCATAAGAAGAAAGACACATCTCTGTCTTAGCATTCACAAGATGCTGATTTTGATTTTTTTAAAACATATTAGTTGACTTATCTGTCAGTGTCTATCTGTTCTAACATCTTTTCTCCGAGGTGTCTCAGCCTTTGGGGCCAAGCAACTTTTGCTGACCAAGAGTTTCACAGTCCAAATTCTATTCCTGGGGAAGAGAGAGGAGCTAGTTAGACTTGATTCTGCCTCTGCCCAGAGGAAAACCACCGCTGTCCTTGAGAACACCTTGAATCCTTGAGATCACAGGACTGAAGTGAGAAACAGAAACGACAAAAGTGAGAAACAGGCCACCGGGCATAGATACACACAGGGCAGCAGTTCACCATGGGTTGGGATACAAGAAGTCAGAGAGCACGGGGCTAAAGCTTCATGGGCAAGGCCTCCAGAGAAGGCCAGAGTGGAAAGATTGGTGGGAAGGCTCTGGTATGAGCTCTGATGGGCCACCAAGAGCTCTAGCAGACAGAAAGTCCTCTAGAAGACAAGTAGGGGGGTGCACAGGTTTGAATGGCCTGGGAAATTTCTGTGAGGGAGGGAGCATCAGGAAGCCTCCTTAGAGCAGAGGGAGAAGGGTGTCAGGGCCTTCTGGAGGCCCTTTGGGGGAACCAGAGTGGAAGCAGGTTGATTTCCACACAGACCTCTCCCAGCTCTCCCAGAAGTTTTAGGAACACCCAGAGGCAATCAGGGAGAGCCTATGTACTGCACACTGAGGGAGCTTGTAGAGATCAAATTACAGAAATCCATGCTGACCTTCCCGTATGAGCCACAGCTCCCTGCTGTAGGTTGTGGTTTTGGGTAAGCAGCAGCCTATCTCCCTCACTAAACCCGTGAATAGTTCCAGGGTTGATCAGGAGTTTGTCCGTCTCTTTGTCCCCATTGTGAGTGAACCCTGCCAGTCCTGGGGAGGTGACACTTGTCAAATGAATTAGTCAGTTGGTCACATTAGCCCTTACACTCTCACCCCAAGACAAGAAATTGTTAGATATATGAGTTTACAGAATCAAATGTTTAATCTCCATTTTAATAACTTTTGAAAACATAAAAGAATCCCTAGTCAATAAAACTGCATTCTGTTAAGTAGGTTGCAGGAAGCAATTGAAGAGGGAAAAATTTTGTGTCCACTTCCTCATGGTGGGACCTTAAATAACTCACTTAGCTGCTCTGAGCCCATTTCCCCACATACCAAAGAAAGATAAATCCCCTGTAGCGTCTCCTGTTGGAGGTTTAGCTGCAAAGCCCATGAGGTCACAGACATGAAGTGCAAGTCCCTTATGAGCTGTCCTGCGCCACAGTTACAGTTGGCAGGTGAGCTGATTCAACCCTCACTGAAACACTTTCCATTTGTTTTTCTTCCTAGTTTTCTGAAATCAAGGACCATCATGAGGAGTTGGGTGGTTATCCTTGTCCTTCTCCCCCTGAAGCTTATAGAAAAATGTGGTAAGTTTACAAACGGGTCACAGTTTTGTAAGAGAGAGTTGGTGACTCTAGAGCAAGTAGCCTGACCTGTTTATAGCCAAGAGTTTAGAACTGTCTAGACCACATGTGTCTGCTTGGGTGGAGTCCAGGAGTTTTACAAGCAGTCAGATGGTTCCACAGATAATAACCTTCTGCCCTGCAGGCCCTGTTAGCTTTTCTGTATCACTAAAGTCAAGAGTTCGTACCCCTGGTAGTCTGGAGTAGTGTCTTTTAGGGTTACTGTTCCTGCCTTCACAAAGGGAGTTGTGGATCTTGGAAGATACTGTGGGGGCAGATAAAGTGGCCAGCAGTGGTGACCCTGACCCTGCCAGGAACAGACAGTCTGGCTGGGGAGTCTACCAGAGCATCCCATCATTAAGATGAGAAACCCTTCCCTTAGAGAGGGATTGAGGAGCAGGGTGCAGCCAGCCAAGCAGTGCTGGGGCCACGTAGAAGGCAGGCCAGTTGTCAAAACATACATTAGGGTTTGCTCAGCCTTATTAGAATTGACCTTCAAAGCAGTCCCCTTGGAGACCCATGTTGTTCCAGGAATTCTCCCACTTCCCAAAACATCTCTGGCATTCCTTCCCAAGAAGAGCTGTGTTTAGCTCTCCAGGGACACAAAGCTCCTTATTTTGATCATTAGCTTGGCTGTTGCCTAAAAAAAAAAGTATATCTTAAAATTCCTAACCAAAGATTTTCAAAGAACCTTATACAAACAATTCTAATATTGTGGAAGTTTCCCAAGAGCCACACACAATGGCTGTACTATCATAATAATCGGGCCTCTCCAAGCTCTGAGGAAACAATGATCATCTTATCAGTCCTGCTGGGCAGGTTTAAAAGTCTTGCCATTTTGCAATTACATCCATCTGTCAATAAGAAGCTTCCAAGAAAGAAAAGGTCCTTTGGACCATGAAGCCCAAACCCCAAACCAAACCTATTGCTGTTGAGTTGATTCTGACTCATAGCAACTCTATAAGACAGTGTTTTTAGTCACCAAGTGCTAGTGTAACAGAAATACCACTAACAAAGGAAAGTTTATTCTTATATAGTCCAGTAGGCTATAATTCCAAATTCAGGATGTCCGCTCCAGGAGAAGGCTTTCCCCCTTGATGGCTCTGGATAAAAGTACTTGTGTTTCATCAGTCTTTGTTCAGAGAGTATCTTGCTGGAACCTCAGGTCTGAAGGGCGTGCTCTTCAGCCGGTGCTGCTTTCTTGATGGTGTGAGGTTCCCAACTCGCTGCTTGTTTCCTTTTCCTTTTGTCTCTCGTAGGATGAAAGGATAAAAGGTGGTACAAGGCACACTCCAGGGAAACTCCCTTTACAGTGGAGCAGAAAGGGACCTTAGGAAGGGACTTACACTCCCGCCCTAATCCTCTTTAACGTACAGCATAGGAAAATCACAAAGTAGAAGACAATCATAAAATATTGGGAATCATGATTCAGCCAGATGGCTACACACATTTTGTGGGGGACACAGTTCAACCCATGACAGACAGAGAAGAACTGCCCCATAGAGTTTCCAAGCAGTGCCTGGTGGATTCGTACTGCCGAACTTTTGGTTAGCAGCTGTAGTAGTTAATCACAGCACCACTAGGGTTTCCCCATGAAGTCCAGACTTTCTCAATTCAGCTCACCTGTAGGTGTCTTCAAAAACACAGATGCCAGAGCCTCGCCCCAGACCTCCTGGAGAACATTCTTCTGACTCATGCATCAGTAATTCTAATGCTCCCCTAGAAGAGAGCCGCAAATCCAGCCCTCAGTACCTCTGATTGTATTAAGGGCAGGTGCGGCCCAGAGAGGGTAAAAGACTCGCCCAGGTCACAGAGCTGAAAAGTCACAAAGCCAGGACCAGCATGCAGTATGCCAGCTCCATTATATCGCTTTGCCTCCTTTCCTGAATGTCATTGTAAATGAATAGTGGAGGCTACTGTAAAATCAAGTACCTAGAAATGAATTTCTAACTTCATGCTACTGTGCCTTCTCCTTGCTTTGGCACGTGATCATGGGGATGATAGATGAGACTCTTGGCCCTCAGAGATTCTTGTCTCTAGCTTCTTTAGTGGCCTAGTGGCAAGAACCTGGGCTTTAGACCAGACAGGCCTAGGTTTGAATCCTGCCTCTGTCGTTCCCAAATTATTGTGGCTAAGGCCCTCCGTCTGGAGAGTCTCCATTTCCTTATATCACGATAGGAGTGATAATACTTGCCTCTCTCTGCTGTAGTAATTAGAGAATGGAGGAGCACAGCAGAGTGGCCAGCATGGGATAGAGTGACAAGTAGGAGAGGTATCAATAAAAATAAATATGAGAATAAACTCTTTGCTGTTGAGTTGATTTCAACTCATGGTGACCCCGATATGTGACAGAGTAGGACTGCACCGTAGAATTTTCTTGGCTGTAATCTTTACAGAAACAGTTCACCAGGCCTTTCTTCCACAGAGCCACTAGGTAGGTTTGAACTAGCAACCTTTAGGTTGGCAGCTGATCACAAACTGATTGCACCATGTGAACTCCTGAGGGGTCAATAAGTTATTAGTTAATAGCAAGTGTTAGTTTAAAAAGGCAGATTCTCTGTAGGGGAAACTTGGTTGGTCTCATTATTCATTTGGTAATTCAGTATGGTCTACAGAGTCAGTTACCTTAGAACAAACTTTAAAATGTGCTTTCTCATAGTATGATGCCAGCTTCTTAACTGCCTCCTGTCTTGGACTAAAAATATACTGCAGTGATGACATGATGGTAATAATCATAACTATTATTTAGCACTTCTTGCATGCCAAGCCCTGTGGAAAGTTTTAATAAGCCTTGCTACATTTTATCTTCACAATAACCCTATGAGATAGCTCTTGTAATCCTTCTCATTTTACAGATGAGGAAACTGAAACTCAGAGAAGGTAACCCCCTTACCTGTGATCCCAGAGTTAGGATGTAACCGTAACTTCAGAGCCCAGTCTCGTAGCTCCTGAGCACCACTGCCTTCTCTGGTGCTATGTGAAGGAAAGTAAATATCCACAGCTGCGCCTTTTAAAATGCCAAGGCTGGAAGGGCCTAAGCCGTGCAGGTCTCCCACTTACCCTGGCCAGTGTCCTAGCCCAGCTGGAGAACCAGAAGTAGGCATGGCTTCACCTACCGTCCTCTTTAGTAGACGTCTTGTAGTGATAAGGCTTCTCTATAGATGTCTTATTTCTTGGTAGAGATAGACATTGTCTAAGGAGCACCTGCCTCTTACGCACCACTTTGTCAGAAACTTGTTTATCAGACATGGTCCTCAGCTACTAGTCACAGACATCAAGTGCTATAATTGCCCAGCTGCGCAAGCACAGGACAAAGCCTCACATTGATAACCAGAGCTGTGAGAACAAGAAAGAAAGTGCAGAGTTGCCAAAGCTGCCTCCAGTCCCTGAAGCTACACATAAAGGAGGAATCAGCCTTTTCTGCCCTTAGCAGCGTGGTCTCTGCAGGGACCATCTAAGGGGCCCAGACAGACAGAGGCAGCCAAGGCTGGGGGCAGGATGTGCAGACGTCTCAGCCTGGAGACTGGCAGTCTTGGCATAGCACCGCTGTCTGCATGCATGGAGAAGGCAGCTCAGACACGTCCCAAGGAGGCCCAAGGATACAGGGTCAAGGGTGGACAGTTCCCTTGGAGTAGGTGAGGTGACCATCCCTGGAGGTGTCCAGACAGAGAAAAGGAAACTAAGTAGGAGGACTGAGAGGAAAATTAGATGGTAGAAGTTGAATCCGGTAACTTAGTCCCTTTCCAACTCAAGCATCTGAAGTTTCAACTCTGAATTTTTTATTTTCTGAGTAGAGGGAAACCTGGGCCCTTCTTATAGTCTTAACCCCTGCAAAGGCCATCATTGTCAGAGGTGAACACCCGCTTTCCCTTTGTGGGTCCCCTTCCTCGTTCCAGCCTAGATTCAAGATCATGACCCCTAGGCTGTGGGTAAGCCTTGAGGCTGTGAAGCACAGCAGCTGAGGTAGCCAGGTATGGCACGGAGCTTTGAGCTTGCCTGGATTAAGAGGAAAGGGGTGGAATGTGGGCTTCCCAAACACAGGAAGAGGTCAAAGAGAGGCTGACTCAAGTCATGTTCTGTGGTCACATTGCCCTGAGGTCCTTAACCTCCTACATCTTTATTCTTCACCCAGGTAGCCTGTTTGTCCACTTGATTCTGAGCTAATGTCTTAAGGTCAAGAAGAAATCCCTAATAGTGAGAGAATGTCTTGTTCACCATTCTTCCCCAAACCAAAAGCCAAACCCACTGCCTTCAAGTTGATTCCAACTCATAGGAATCTCTGGTGGCATAGTGGTTAAAGTGCTACAGCTGGTAACCAAGAGGTCAGCAGTGTAAATCTGCCAGGCACTACTTGGAAACTCTATGGGACAGTTCTACGCTGTCTATAGGGTCCCTATGAGTATTCTTTGCCCAGAGCTCAGCATATAGCCAGTCTCAGGAAAGGGATCAGTGAGTAGCTGAGATGGGTTAGGAAGGGAGCCCAAAGTGTTGCTCAGGTACCTCTGAGTACAGGAAGGAGTCTAGGCCAGTTCTTTACATCCATCAGAAATCGGGGGTTCAACTCTGCATTTTCTAATGCCACATCATGGCTTGAATTCCTTTCAGACAGTTTTTAGGGCCCATAAGTCTTAAAACTACCTGTAGGTACCTCAGCTGTAGACCCTCCGAGCCTGTGAGTGGAGTGGGGGCCGGGAGTCTCAGTGTTTCCCGCTCAGGCCTGTGCCCACCTCTGTCTTGGCAGTGTAGGAGAAGGAATGTGGTGAGGGCGTGGATTTCCAGCCATCTAGTTAACGTCTCAGAGCCTCCACATCTTCACCTAGACAGTACAGACTGTCATGAGCCAGAGCTCCGGAGTTCAGATGTCAGGGACTTCATCCCAGCTCCTCCTCAGAGGCCTGAGTTCGCTAAACTAGAGACTCATGTCATTGGTTTGGATCCCTCCAGAGTCGACCGTCGACCTCACCGTTCCTCCTGTAGTGAGGCTGGAAAATGGCGACTCAACCAATGTCAGCATCGCCGTCTGGTAAGTGCCCAGCCCAGCTCTGTCCTCGGCGCCACTGGTTCACTCCATGGCTGAGCCAGAGCTGGCCTCAGCTCAGTCTGTCACGAGTGTGTGATGCCCTTGCCTCTGAACCATACGACAGTCTGCAGAAAGAGAGGTGCTAGCCCCATGCTGCAGACTTAGGTCCCAAAGTCTGTCCCTGGCCCCTCTACTGAATCCTTGTTTCCTATGGGAAGAGGAAGAAGGCTTCTCATCAGAGACCTCAGCCTTTGCCCCAGATGAGAAGAGCCCTGATTGACCAGCAGCTGATGCCAGGCCTTGGAGTGGTCCTTTCTAAGGCTTTGACTATTTGAGGAGAGCACTGAAGGGCAGGGGCAAGTTGCTGAGCTGCCCCTCAGCCTTTGGAGGTGGCTCATAGAGCCCATAGCAGAAGTCGTGGCACCAGGGGATCCCATTCGTGCAAGTCCCACGCTTGGCCTCTGTCCAGGAAGTTTTCTCACTGACCTCGGCTGGTTCAGGCATATGGGCCCTGATCTTGTCTACACTGTGCCAGCGAGCCTGTCTCTTCCATCTGTCTCCTTATCTGTCTCTTCCTATCCTTGGCTTCCTGCCATGAGGATTCCCTAAGATGAAGATGTGTGGCCCTGTCCTTTACCTCTCTCCCCTTCCTTGCCTGTCCTGGGACTCCAGAAGGGCTGATCTCAGACCAAAGCTTTGGTACCACACCTAACAGGCCAGCAAGAGTGTTACCAGCCCCTGCCATCTGTGCGTGTCGATAACTTGTGATTCTTACAAGTCATCCCGTAAGCCTGGAATTGGCTCCCTAACAGGTCGCTCCCAACCTTATCTAGTCAGACCTACGTCCTGGCTCTCTAGGTACGTGCCGTTCCCTCAGGCCATGTCTCTGATTCTGACTCCACTATCTTCTGCCCTCTTGTGACATCGTGTTTCCTAATAAAGACAGAAATGTCCTAAGGAGCAGGGACTCCATCACTCTACCCCTGGGGTGAATTGCATAACTTTTTCTAACCCTAATGACTTGAAACATGACAGGCCCACAGTGAAATCTTGCGGGTTGGTTGAGATCTTACAGTGTCCAGCATCTTAGAAGTAATCAGACTCTTGTCATCCACAGGCATCCGTTAAATGCAACCTTGGTGATCACTTTTGAAATCACATTTTATTCAAGAAACATCACTATCATTGAGCTTCCTGATGAAGTAAGTAGCAATTTGACTAAAGAACTAAGTACATTTTAATTGAGAACCTGTGAAAATAGACCACCTTACTTATAAATTGTGAACCTGCCATGTTCCATCAGTGTAGAAATCTATGGTTTCAGCCTGTTGACCTCTTCGGACATGGATATTTTATGCCTTTCCCATGTAGATGCACTCGGGAAGGCAATGGTAGGAAATAGGAGACAAAGTTCGTTCTGAGAATGTAGAAGAAATTCTTAAGATGGTGTTCTAAGACCTGCTGCTCGAGGGCATGCCGTGGGCCGGCAGCGTTGGCACTGCTGGAAAACTGCTTAGACATGCAGGATATGCAGAACCTCAGGTCCCATTCCAGACCTCCTAATTCAACATCTGCATGTTAGCAGATCCCCAAATGATTTGGGTTCACATATAGAGTTTGAGAAGCACTGTTCAGAAACACAGTTGGTTGTGATCATTTCCAAAAACTCATGCCAGAGGCTGTCTAGTATAATAATGATAACTAGTCATAGCTTTTATAGATTTTTTGACTTATGCATATCCTGTTTCCACATTCAAGTCCCTGGGTGGTACAGTTAATGCACTGGTCTGCTAACGAAATGGTTGGAAGTTTGAATCCACCCAGAGATGTCACAGAAGAAAGTGATCTAACGTCAGCCATTGAAAACCCCATAGAACACACTTCTGCTGTGGGGTCACCATGACTTGGAATCAACTTGACTGGTTTTTACTTCCATGTTACCGGGGAGTTAAGCCAGTTACCATTCAGATGGATATGCAGAGAATAAGGGTTAAAAAAAAAAAAAGATGAATCCAGGGATGAGGTTGATACCTGTTTTAGTCAGCTAGTGCTGCTCTAACAGAAATACCGCATAGTGGATGACTTGAACAAAGGAAAGTTTATTCTTACACGGTCTAGTAGGCTAGAAGTCCAAATTCAGGGTGCCCGCTTCAGGGGAGGGCTTTATCTCTGTCAGCTCTGTAGGAAAGTCCTGTGTTGTATCAGTCTTTGGTCAGGGAGCATCTTGGCACAGAAACCTCAGGTCTGAAGGATGTGCTCTTCTCCCAGTGCTGCTTTCTTGATGGTGTGAGGTTCCCAACTCTGCTTGCTTCTCTCTCTTTTTATCTCCTGTGGAATGGAAGGATAAAGGGTGGTGCAAGCCACACTCCAGGAAAACTCTCTTTATAGTGGAACAGGGAGGTGACCTTAGGAAGGGATTTACAGTCCCACCCTAATACTCTCTAACATAATCCACTCTGTCAACCACAGGTAGAGATTAGGATTTACAGCATAAGCAAATCATAAAATGGAGAGCAGTCACAGAATACAGGGAATCATGGCCCAGCCAAATTACTACCTATATTTTTTGGAGGGACATAGTTCATTCCTGGACAGTACCCAACACACATTGTGAGGTTTGGGTATGTGAAGAACCAGCCTGCAAATGAGCTCTGAGCACGCTAACAAGCAAATGATACTAAAATGGGATCAGTCATGAGAATTTGAGAATATAATCTTTAAAGCATTCAACGTGGATGAAACTTAAGAGCATGATGCTGAGTAAAATAAGACCCAAAAGGACAAGGGTGGCATGATCCCACTTAGATGAAATACCTGGCATAGGCAACTATGTAGAGACCAGAGTTCATCAGTGGTTACCAGGGATGAGAGAGTGGGAGAAAGAAGGAGTCAATTTCTGATTGATCAGTGTTCTTCCTATTTCCAGAAGGGATTTAATGAGTGTGACAAACAGGTGTTGGGCTCTAACCTAAAGGTTGGCAATCTGAACCCACCCAGAGGCACCTCTGAAGGAAGATCTGGTGACCTGCTTCTGAAGGATCCTAAATGACAACATGATGGCACGTTCTACTCTGACACATAAGGTTGCCATGAGTCAAAATGGACTCAGTGGTATCTTCTGCACCCCATATTGGTGAGTGGCATCTGGGGTATTAAAAGCTAGCAAGCTGCCATCTGAGGTATACCAGATGGCCCCAACTCAACTCTTCTGGAACAGATGATCACCAAGAACAACAAAGACATGAGGGAAAAAGAGTTCAGGAGACAGAAGGACTGTGTGAATGGGAGGAAATATCAACATGTGACCAGAAGAACCAGATGGTGCCCAGCCACCACCAAAGATAGCTGTGATTGGGCACCCAATGTTGAGACCCTGTGGCAACACACAGAAAAGAGGGATGCAGCTCAAGAAATCTACTAAAAGACCACAATTGATGGCCCAATGGCCTAGGGGATCCCCTGGAAGCATGGCCCCTAGACCTGCTGCAGCCCCGTCCAGAAAACACTACTGAGATCAACTCTTCAGACAAAAGCGGACTGGATTTGAGGACACAGTGTGACCATATAGTGTGCGTACTTTATGGCTGTGTGCACTTATAGGACGCTGTCCTACTAGTCTCTTTCTAGATGAGAGAGAAGAAGGTGGAGACTAGGGGATTCGAGCTTGTTAAGAGGATATGACAAGTAGGGAATGACAAGGAGGCGTGTACTGTCATGGGGCAAGGTGAGCAGAAGGAGCTATAGAGAGGCAGTCATGCAAAATTAACTTAGATTGTATAGTTCCACTTAATCGCAACTTAAAAAAATATGGACTTAGTGGCAACTGGTACTGGTACTAGAAATGTGCAAACAACATTGCAAGGAAAGTCTGTTAAAAACAAGAAAAATAAGGTGGCGAGAAAACAAAATAGAGGCAGGAATAGCGTGTGTTAACAAAGATGTAGCTTGCAAGGTATCGACCGGAAATTGGACTTCAAGCTTTGCAGCAGCTACTTAAACCATTTCAGTTATTTTGGGAAAGCCCCCAGATTTCTAACATTGAGACCAAAAAGCAGTGTTTACAGCAGCCTCATAAAGAAGCCACTGAAATCTGATGAACCGCATCGTCATGGTACCTTTGAGGATAGCTGTAAGACTGGGTTTCTCTTAGTATCCAGCAGATGGATCGAGACTGGGCTCTCGGTGTCATCCCTGACACAGTCAGAATTAGGTGGTGCACTTCAGTAAATCTCCCTGTCATACTTCTACAGATTTGTATCAGAAGAAATGGTAGGGATAACATCTGTTGCAGGCTGGCCTCCGAGGACTCTTTCTTGGAACAGAACTTTTGATAAATACTGGATAGAAATGAAGACAAGAATGTCTCCCTGCTGAGTTTCTAGTGTGTGGGGCTCTTCTGTTTCGTCACTTGGCAGCCAGGCTGGGCATAATTTCGACATCCTTTTGTGGATATAAAGGAGCCTGGAGTCCTGATGCTGCAGTAGTTAAGAACTTGGCCACTAACAAAAAGGTCAACGGTTTGAATCCACCAACTTCTCCTTGGAAACCCTATGGGACAGTTCTACTCTGTCGTGTAAGTTCACTGTGAGTTGAAGTCAACTTGACAGCAACTGGTGTGTGTGTATGTATGTTTTAGTCAGCTAGGGCTGCTGTAACAGAAATACCACAGAGTGGATGGCTTTAACAAAGAAAGAGTTATTCTTACACAGTCCGGTAGGTTGCAAGTCCATATTCAGGGTGTCCGCTCCAGGGAAAGACTTTCCCCTTGACAGCTCTGGAGGAAAGTCCGGTATTGCATCAGTCATTGTCCAGGGAGTGTCCTAACGCAAGAACCTCTGGTCTGAACAACGCGCTCTGCTCCCGGTGCTGCTTGCTTGATGGTAGCGAGTTTCTCAAATTGTCCTTGGTTCTTTTTCCTTTTATTCCTTGCAAGCTAAAAGCATTAAGGGTGGGGCAAGCCATACTCCAGGGAAACTTCCCCCATAGCAGGAATTCACAGCCCCACCCTAATCCTTTAACATACAGGTTAGCAAAACCACATAATGGAGGACATTTCCAAGATACTGGGAACCATATCCCAGCCACATGGCTGCACACATTTTTGGGGGGACACAATTCAAACCATGACATCCCACCCTTTGACAACCCAAAAATCACATCACAAAACATTTAACACATTCATCTCACCATAGCAAAATTATGTCCATCCATATAACAGAAGTCTTAAATGAGTTCCAAGTCCAAAATACAAAAACTCTTCTACATCTGTGAAACTTAGAAGGCATTAACAGGCAACAGGCAAGTCATCAGAACACATTACATTAGCCCTCAAAGCTTTGGAAATACTCTTACGTTTTCTGAGACATTCTACACAACAGCAATGCTCTCCAGACTCTAGGTATCGGCCACACTCTCTGGTTTCTGAGTGGAGACCTCCAGCCCCGTGCTACAACTCTGCCTTCAAGGCCCACTTGGACAGAAACTCTGTCCCATCGGCTTTAGGAGCACCCTAAGCACAACTGAGTGGAAGTTCCACCCTTACGAACACAGCACGCCATGGTTCTACCCTTTCAAACCCCTGAGGTCATGGCCATACCTCTTGAGACTGAGGCAGCTCAGCTTCTCACGCTATCTGCCTCTTCAGCTTCAGCTTCAGCTTCCTATGGCCGCATGGCCCGGGCCTCAGGCCCACATCTGCCCTACCGGGCAAGTGTTCCAAAGTTCTGTAGCTCCACTGGTTTAAGTGCCCAGAGGCACCCCACTCTTGCTGGAAAGCGTCCTGCCCAAAGGCACTCAACTCTCTCACTCGGTGGGTCAGCAAGGCCAGCTCACCGATTCAAGTGCCCAGAGGCACCCCGTTCCGCGAGGAAAACTCTGCGCAGGCACTGACCTCTCTCGCTCCACGGGTCGGCTCCAGCGCTGCTTCTGGTTCTGCTGCTGCTGCTGCCAGTCCTCCATTATTTCTCACCATCTGCGCCTTCTTCGTTCCTTCTGAATCTTCTATCCATTTGCAGTTTCAAAGTGGCTTCCACATTTTAGGTATTTGCTAGAGCAGCACCCCACTCCCACGGTACCCGGTACCAATTCTGTTTTAGTCAGCTAGGGCTGCTCTAACAGAAATACCACAGAGTGGATGGCTTTAACAAAGAAAGATTTATTCTTACACAGTCCGGTAGGTTGCAAGTCCATATTCAGGGTGTCCGCTCCAGGGAAAGACTTTCCCCTTGACGGCTCTGGAGGAAAGTCCGGTATTGCATCAGTCATTGTCCAGGGAGTGTCCTAACGCAAGAACCTCTGGTCTGAACGACGCGCTCTGCTCCCAGTGCTGCTTGCTTGATGGTAGCGAGGTTCTCAAATTGTCCTTGGTTCTTTTTCCTTTTATTCCTTGCAAGCTAAAAGCATTAAGGGTGGGGCAAGCCATACTCCAGGGAAACTTCCCCCATAGCAGGAATTCACAGCCCCACCCTAATCCTGTAACACACAGGTTAGCAATACCACACAATGGAGGACATTTCCAAGATACTGGGAACAATATCCCAGCCACGTGGCTGCACACATTTTTGGGGGGACACAATTCAAACCATGACAATGTATAATGAAGGAAATAGAGGCAAAGGTAATATTCATAGTGTAGTAGCAATAGTAAGCCCTTAAGACAGGCCTGTGCTATAAGGTTCATGAGTACTATGTCATTCATAAACCAATAAACTAGTTACTGTCAAGTTGACTGCAACTCATGACAACCCCATTTGTGTCACAGTAGATCTGTACTCAATCAGATTTTTAGTGGCTAATTTTTTGGAAGTAGATCACCAGGCCCTTCTTCTAAGACTCCTCTGTGTGGACTCAAACCTCCAGCCTTTTGGTAAGCAGCTGAGTATGCTGACCGTTTGTGCCACCCAGGACTCCATTCCAATAGTAGCAACCGTATAAGATAGATACTTATGTTACCCCATTTTACAGATAGCAGACTGAGATCAGAGCTTGAATAACTTGCCCAACCGCACATAGCTAGTCAGAGAAGGAAAGCCTCAAGGCAAGGCCATGACAGCAGACTGAGATCACAGAGCTTGAATAACTTACTCAAGATCACGTAGCTAGTCAGAGAAAAAAAGCCTGAAGGCAAGGCCATGATTCTACTCAGAAAGTCTAACACACAGAGGTATAGGGGGATTTGAGTTGGTGGGCTGGCCCAGTGTCTCTCCCGTGGGTTAGCAAGCTTCTGGAAGGCAGGGTGTGACCAGTGTGCGCCTCCATTTGCCAGTGGATCCTGGGAGCTAGGTCCTTAGTGGGACCCTCCAAAACTCTGTGTGTGTCATATGATCAAGTCCAGTCTTCCTAACAGGTTATGATGCCTCCTGGAGCAACAAATGCCTCTTTTCAAGTGGTGTCTCGAAATGTTGGACAAGTTACTGTTTATCTGCACAGAAATAATTCCAACCAAACCGGGTAGGCGGGCCCTCTGTTATGAGAAGGGAGGCATTGATGGGGGTGGAGTATGGGGAACGCTTCTTCAGAAGCCCAATCTCGGCTTATCCCAGTCCCCAAATTCTTTTTTAGCCCGCGGATACGCTTCTTGGTGATCCACAGCAATATCATCAGAGTCATAAACCAGTTGATTGGCTGGATCTACTTTGTGGCCTGGTCCATCTCCTTCTACCCTCAGGTATTCAAGAACTGGAGGCGGAAAAGGTAAGTGGCTGAACTTTCTGTGCAGGTTTGCTCCAGGCAGGTAGGATCAAGGCATTCTGGTACCTCAGCTTCACATTTTTTTCCTCTGCTCTTCTCTCTTCCTGCCCTTTCTAGAAAGGTATATTGATGTACAAGCTCTTTCTGAAGTCTGTGACAAGACTTCCAGTGCTGGGTGTTTGACCCTTTGCTAAGTTTACCCCTCCCCTTGCTCTGTCATGAAGGTATTTTCCCAGTAGCCACTTCTGTGCTACCTGAAGCCACAGGAAGGGCAAGGGGGAAGCTGGGTACTTCCTTCAGGTACTTACCTGGGCAGAGTAGCCAGGTTCTAGTCACACCCTCCCTGCTGCAAGAGACAATGTACAAAGCACCAACTGCTCTAAAGACCCAAGTGTAGCCTTCTACCTTTTAATAACAAGATCTGATGGGACATGGTCCCCCTACTGAGGGACAGAGCAACTGTGATGGGTTCTGAGTTTGGGGAAGGTCAAGGTAGCATGCCTGCTAGTGATGGTCTGCAGCAAAAAGGAAGGGGGTTAGAGCCAGCTCTCTGAGAACTGTTCCCCCAAGGGCAGGCAGGCAGGCAGGCAGGTTGGCCTGGCCACCACCTGGAGCTCCTGGAACCTGGGGCTCAGCCTGCCCTCAGGCTGTGAGATCTGTGTCCTGTGCAGACTGACTAAGCTTCCTTGCCTACCTTTTGGTAATCCAGGAAAGAAGAGGTGGGCTGTGCAGAACAAACCTTCCCTGAGCACCTGTTCAAGCCAGGCCCCGAGCTGCTGTTCCTGTGGATGACTTCTTTCACCTTACACAGCAGCCCCGAGAGGCAGGAAATGTCCTGTTTGTGGACAGGAAGCAGAGTGGCCAGAGTGACTGGCTATAGTTCACAGTGAGCAAGTGGTAGAACAAGAGTGGAAACACAGGTCTGGACGTCAAAGCCATGTACACCCTTCCCTGATGTGGCTCCTGACACACCTAGGGAGAGAGTACTGTGGACCTGAACTCAATGAACTCACCTGCAAGCTCTCAGAAGTCTGTGCTATCCCACTCCCAGAGCTCTGACCACATGGCTATGTTGCCCAGTTGTAGGGTAGAGAGGGCAGACTACCTGCCAAGAGCCTCCACCCCTGCCTCTGTTCCCTGCAGTCCAAGTACAAGCCATGGTGCAGCCCTTTAGGATCTCTCCTGGACCCCTTGGGCTGTCACACCTGCCCAGCTGGAGTGAGCCAGTCCTACCTGACAGTGGAGCTAGATTGAGGCCATGGGGAGCTGAGACTTGGAATAGACATCCAATCCAGTCCCCCTCTGGGCAATTTATTCTGACTGTGGGCCTGCTTCTACCTGCTGGGGACTCTTGGCAGTAACTGGAGCATGATGGAGGATTTTAGACATGTAGGGAAACTTAGGGACCGGAGCCTGCACCTATCTGCTCTGTGGTTGGAGTGCCAAGCTTCATGAGCACCTGCTAACCCCACACTGTGCTTGGAATTCCCCAAATGGAGGCCAGATCCAGACGCATGGCCCTCCCTACCAGATCTGGTCCACTTCCAGCATTCACCTCTGTCCATCCAGTTGAGCAAGGTCCTTGAGTGTTCCTACCTCACCTCGCACCCTGTAATCCCTGGGGCCAATTAGTTTTCCCTCCTCAATCCCTCAAATCCAGTCGGCCTCATCTCCAGGTTTGCCATCCTCCGTAGCCCAGCACCACTGTCACTCACGGGACTTCCACCCTTACATCCTAACTGGGCTATCAATTCTCTTGCCCCCTTTTCCTTCAGTGTTCTCACTGAAACCAGAGTGGCCTTTTCAAAAATCAAATCAAATCTTATTGCCTCCAGTGTTTTCTACTTGTTGTTAAGATAGAAACAAAACCTAGCATGGCCTCCCTCTGCCTTTCTAGCCTCGTCTCCCACCCCCGCTCTCTCTGCTCTGGCCACCCTCATGCTGTGTCCTCTGCCTAGAATATTCTTCCCCACAGCCCTGGTGCCTGCTGCTCAGCCATGGGATCATGCCTCGGGAGTTGCTTCTTCAGGGAAGCTTTTTTAGGAGACCAAACCCCCATCCCTGGTCCTAGAGGACTTCTCCAGCTTGGTGCTGTGGTAGTTGCTGTGTTGCTTTTGTTTGTGGTTGCCTGTCGTTGCTGCTCTGCCACTAACTAGGAGGGCAGAAACTGCTGCTTTCTCATCGGCCCCAAAAGCCTGACAATGCGTAGAATATAGTGGGCTTGCAGTAAATATTGACTGACGGACTCACCCTGACCAAGGTGTGGTCCATCTGTGGCCACAGCTTCCATGATAAAGGCATAAGGTAGCTGTTCTGGCTACAGTGGCAAAAGGTGCCCTCACCCCGCATCCCCCAGCCTCCCCAGTTTGATCTGTGTCTTCAGGCAGCCAGGACTGCAGGAATGCAGTCACCCTCCTACATGGGACTCCTAGAGGGCTGCTGAGCTCAGAGTCAGGGAAGGAGGTGCCTCCTTTCTGCAAGATACCTCTAGGCTTCCCTGTGGGAGAGCCAGAACTTGCCTAGCTTGGGAAGTCTCAGAAGGGAGGAAGAGCAGGAACTGGAGGTGGGATAGTGCTCTCCTGGGGGAAGGCTAAGCTCCTCTTCCCTGTGCTGGGAGCTCTGTCCCTTCCCATCCCCCCTGCTTCAACGCTCACCTCCTCCCTGTTTTGCCCCCACCCAGTGTCATCGGTCTGAGCTTCGACTTTGTGGCCCTGAACCTGATGGGATTTGTGGCCTACAGCGTGTTCAACATAGGCCTCCTCTGGGTGCCCTACATCAAGGTATGGCCCGCGCCCTCACAGCCTGGCCTAGCCATGTGGTGGCCTGGATGCGCCTCACCACTCAGCTTCTCCCCACCCTGTAACAGGAGCAGTTTTTCCACAAATACCCCAATGGAGTGAACCCTGTGGACAATAATGATGTCTTCTTCAGCCTGCATGCTGTCGTCCTCACCCTGATTGTCATCCTACAGTGCTTCCTGTATGAGGTGAGAAAGCTGGCCTAGGGACTTGTCCCCCTACCTCCTCACCCCCATCCCACCCTCCCTTCATAACTGCCATTTTACAGAAGACACAGAGGGTTTGTTCATTCATTCAGCATCTGCTGACTGGTGCCTAGGTAGCATGCCAGGCTCCATTCTGGGGACAGGAAACCATGTGAGCCGAGTCCTCAGAACCTCCAGCCTGGGGTGAGGGACACAGAGAAAGTGCAAGAGCTGTGCAGGACAGGGAGGCACAGGTGGTTGGTGGCAACCCTAAGCCAGCCATGGAGGAGGGAGGAGGGCATTGGAGGGAGTGATGCTCATTTCAGGTCCCTGTGGAGACGGGGAAGAAGGGAGGGCGGTGGGCTCCCAGTTGGGGGGAATGGCATGTGTGAAGGCTGAGGGGACCACAAACAGGCGGCGGAGGCTGGGGTCCAGAGGGACGTTTGAGTGCAAGGCTGGGGGGTTTGAACTTAGTCTCAGTGATGGAGGGCCTCCCAGTATATGAGCAGGGAAGGGCACAGCTTCACTTCCTGCTCTTGCACCAATTCCCTCAGGGGCCACCCTCCCACAAGGCTTTCCCGTGGAAGGGAAAGGGAGGGGAGAGGACAGATTCCAGAGGTCACTGGGCTCTGTCAGGGTCAACGCTGGGCTGGGATGAGGTATAGGGTCTCCAGCAGGCAAGGATTTGTCCTTAGCACCCTTTCTCCTATAGAATGAGCTAAGAACAGGTACACAGCTTTGCAAAGTAGAAACAAAATGTGAGCGGGAGCTGAAAATTTCCAAGATGGACTGAATTGTATTCCCCAGACAGTAAAAGGGTATGATTGGTGCTGGGTACATGCCCCTGCCTGCTGGGGACCTGGTACCTTGTCCCAGGCAGCATCTAACTCACTCTGACCCTAATGATCTCTGGACTCTGGCCCCATCCCTATGTCACCAAAAGCAGGCCTCCATCACTCCAATACTCCAGGGCCTGCATCCAGCCACCACTCATTGCCCTTTAGCCCACCCCCACCCTGTTCTCTAAACCTGACCTGGCCCTGGCAGTTCTCTGTCCGAGGCCTGATAGTGGCTCATGTGCCCCTAACTCCCCTTCCACTCTCCTTCTCCACCTCAGCGAGGCGCCCAGCGTGTGTCGTGGCCTGCCATCGGGTTCCTGGCACTCTGCAGCCTCTTTGCACTCGTGACCATGGTGTTGGCTGCAGTTGGGGTGACCACTTGGCTGCAGTTTCTCTTCTGCTTCTCGTACATCAAGCTTGCAGTCACTTTGCTCAAGTATTTCCCACAGGTACTCCAGGGCCCACCTTAAGTAGGAAGAACCTACTTCCAACAGGTACTCCAGGCCCCCCACCCTAACATATCCAGTAGGGCAAGAAGGATCCCTGGTGGCACAGTGGTTAAAGCACTTAGCTACAAACTGAAAGGTCAGTAGTTCAAACCCACCAGCCCCTCCATGGGAAAAAGATGTGGCGATCTGCTTCTGTCAAGATTTTCAGCCTTGGGGTAGGTCTACTCTGCCCTCCAGTGCCATGATCTACCTGCTGGCAGTGGGGTTTGGTGGGTGAGGGGGCCCTGCTGTCTAGGGCAGCTTCTGCTATTGTGGACCATGGGGTCAGGAGCCAGCAGGTGGAGACCTGTGACGGAAGCTACTGCGGCACCACGAGGAACAGCGCAGGGCACGGGTGGTCACTGCTGCTGCCTGCCCTCCCTTGGAGCCGGGCAGCCCCACAAGAAAGTCAGTGGAGGGACTTCTGTGACCTCTCAATGCCCTTCTCAGCCATGGTCGTTCCCCTTTTGCATGTGACAGTCTTTCCTCATGCCTCCAGTTCTGCTCCCTGCCGCTGCTCCCCATTCCCTTAATAACTGACTCCCTCCCATGCACCAGGAGGAGCAGCAGGACAGAAAGGAGGAGGGAGCCCACACTGCAGCCTTCGCCCCTGTCCAGCCATGTTGTGGGCCCTCAGCACCCCTGTGAGAGTTCAGCCCTGCTCAGAGCCAGGAACCTAGAGTCACGTTGGTCTTCCCCCATGGCCAGCATCAGTGGTTGAGACAAATACCCGTGGCCCAGGACAGGGTCAGGCCTGAAACAGCTGCCAGCCATGGACCTCTGAGGACGTCAGTGGTTCAGTGGTGGAGTTCGTCTCTTCCCTGCAGGAACCCCAGGTTCAATTCCAGGCTAGTGCCCCTCGTGCACAGCCACCACCCGTGTGTCAGCGGAGGCTTGTATGTTGCCATGACGCTAAGCAGGTTTCAGCACAGCATCCAGGTAGAGACAGACAAGGGAGAAAACCCAGGCAGTCCACCTCTCAAAGGCAGCCAGTGAAAACCCTCTGGATCACATGGTCTGATCTGTAACCAATCACAGGCAGCATCTTGTTCTATTGTACACGGGGTCACCATAGACTGGCCAACTAGATGGCACCTTTCAACAGCAGCAGCAGTCTGTCCCTTAATCTAGGGCCTCATGTAACACCCCCATTTCTAAGTTCCATCTCTGGGAATTTTGTGTTGCTTGGGCTCAAAAGAATGAGAGAATTTTGTCTGAGGGCTGGGCACAGCTTTTTAGAGGGCATGGAAGGAGAGCCAGACCCTTAACAGTAAGTAGGACTTTACTACTTGGGCAGGAGGGACAGCCTGCACAAGCATGGGCAGAACGCGTGGGAGGCATCAAGCAGCCCTTGGTGGAGTGAGCAGTGTTGGGTGTGGTGGAGGAAGGCAGGACCAGCTCCCAAGGGGCTGGAGAGGAAGACTTGTGAGCAGGCAGAGGTCTTGAGGGCAGCAGACCTTAGTCCCTATGTGTAGGAAGGCTTGTGGTTCGGAAACCCGGGAGGCAGGAACCCCAACTGGGAAAGTTTCGAATCATCCAGAACCTGAGAAGTACTATCAAGTGTACAGAAGGGTGGGAGAGAATCTCAAGACAAAGAAGGGATCCTGACTGGTGAGAGAAAACCACTTAAGGGGCCAGGAACTCCTTCCCTGGTGGTAAGACAATCCTCAGCGGCAGTGTGGCTGTGGGGAAGGACAAGGTGCTCAGGCAGCATCCAGAGTGGTGTCTTAGTCACCTGGTACTGCTCTAACAGAAAATACCACAAGTGTAAGGTTTCATGAAGAGCAGCTTTATTGACACAGTCCAATAAGCCACAAATCCATTTATAAACTTTAAGTCCATTCAGTATGAGAAATCATCACAGTCTGGTAGGCTGAGTCGAAATCCAGTGAGAGCATCTCATCTCGGGTCCAAAGGACAAGCAGTGCTCTCGGTGCTTCTCTCTTGGTGGTATGAGGTTCCTAATTTCCTTGCTTCACTTCTCTCACTTACAACCCACAAGCTTGTAGCTTGAGACCTGCCTTACTAACACAACTGTTGCCCATTCTCCATCATCAGTCTCACAGAGGCAGGATTCACAACAGATCGGAGGAAGGGCACCATACTGGGACTCAGCCAAATCAAATCAACACATACATTTTTGGGGGGACACAGTTCAATCCATGACAAGTGGGGATGTCTAAGGGGACTCACCCACAGAGCCCAGCAAGCACTGAGGTGCAAGTTAACTCCTCTTAGAGGATACTGAGGTCAGGAGATGTCAGACAGCTAGCTGCCCTGAGGTGACACAGCACTGGGACTCCTAGCTCATGACCTTAAGCACAGCAGTAAGTCAAGGCTGCACAGCGCAGTTTGGGAAGAATGGAAGTGAGAAGCAAAATCAGAGCAGCTGGGAAACCAGGTTGGGCTTTGACTCACATAAGGGAGGGCTGAGAAGTTCAAGAAGGCAGCACCCCTCACCCTGGTGGCATTGTGAAGTACACGGATGGAATGAAGGGGATTGTGTTTGCATGCAGATGAGACCTCGGGCTGAGCCCAGACTGCTCACCTGACCCAGGCATATCAGGGTCCAAAGGTCACTGTTCCTCAGAGCCAAGGCTCGAGTTCATGAGTGGAAGGAATCAGAGCCACTTGTTGTGGAGCAGTGGTCACAAGGGTATGAGACAGTCCGCCAACCCCCTCACCACCCTCTGTCTGCCCGCCCACCCAGGCCTATATGAACTTCCGCTACAAGAGCACCGAGGGCTGGAGCATTGGCAATGTACTCTTGGACTTCATCGGGGGCAGCTTCGGCCTCCTCCAGATGTTCCTCCAGTCCTACAACAACGGTGAGTCAGCCGCAGGCAGGGCCAGCCTTCTGGGACCCCAGCCAGAGCCACCCACCCTGTCCCATCCCAGGCCTGCTGGGGAGCCAAGCAGCTCCCAGGTCCAAAGTAAGACTCCTCCAAGGGTAGAGTCATGTTCCAGGCAAATGTAGACACCCCAGCCCTGTAGCCCCCAGCTGCTTTAGGGACTGCCAATCTGTATCTGGATTCTGTTCCCTTGGCTCTTCATAGACCAGTGGACACTCATCTTTGGGGACCCAACCAAGTTTGGACTCGGAGTCTTCTCCATCTTCTTCGATGTCGTCTTCTTTGTCCAGCACTTCTGCTTATACAGAAAGAAACCAGGGTACGACCAGTTGAACTAGCACCTTAAACACCAAGCAGACTGCCTTCATCCAGGACCCTCCTGGGCCCAGAAGGAACCTCTCCCTGGGAGAGACACCTGACTCTGCTCCAAGACGAAAAGCCAGACTGCTGGCGACCCCAGCCCAGTCACTCCAGGGGTCTCAGCCCCTCTGGGCCTTACAGGCCAGGCGTCTCCTCCTGCATCTTGATGCCACCATCTCTCTTTTCTTTAAGGCTTCAGGCAGCACACACAGGTTCCGACAGTCGTCCCATGCAGGACTGGGCACTCAGCTTGGAGCCGAGGGCCTTGCCCCAAACCACCAGTGTTTCTGGGAGCAGCCTGAAAGGCTGACCTTGCAAGCAGGAGAGTCAAGGGCGCTTTGCAGCCACTACTGTGTTCCCCGAGAGCAAGCAGCCAGGTGCTCTGACCAGTGGACCTCAAGGTGCTGGTGCTGGTGGTGGAGGGGCTAAGACTTTGGGATTTGGCCTGCAGCAGCCTATCCTCTGAAGGCCACTTTTTCTGAGCATTCACACTCCTGACACATGCTCTGTCCTTGTAACTCGGTTTCTATGACTGCAGCTGCAGATGGGCCTGGGAAAGACTGTATTTCTCAGCTGTAAGGTGCTCACCAGATTGGTGAGTGCTCTGGGTCTTTATCCCATGGGATCATGGAGGGCACTGACTTATTCCTGCCTTCTCTGCCTACCTCCACTACCCTAGTTAGGACCAGGGATGGCTGGAGTTCCTCCTGCTCTTTACCCTGTGTCCGGATTATAGGACACACTACCAGTCAGTGCCTTAGAGGCCTGTCTGACCTGCCAGAGGTAGGGCAGAGGCGGGCCCCCTGCCCTCACTTGCCCACACCCATATCAGCACCAATTTTGTCAGCTGTTCATGAACCTCAGAGAAGTACTTGAGACCACCTCACAATCCTCATGAGCCCAGCCCTGATCCCAAGCCCCTTCTTCCTTCCCACCCAAACTGCTGTGCCTCCCATGGGATGGGGGGACGGACGTGCCTTGGTACTTTTTACTCCACTTAGACTTTTTTTACTACAAGATCAGTGTGAAGGGCCTCTATCCTTAATTAAAGCCTAGCTTGTTTCCTTTTTTTCTTGCTCTGAGCATTTGCTAGATGGCAGAGGAAGATACATATGGACCATCAGAATCAAGTCCTTGGGGCTTGGTGAGATGGCCTTACATTTCTGTAAGCAGACACACAGGGTGGCAGATCTCTCCGATCCTGTGGTGGCTGTGTGCTAACCTAGTCCTTTGTCATAGGGAGCCTCAGGCAGCCCAAGGATGTCTGCTGCCTCCAGTCCTGGCCAGGTAGGTCTCCTGTCTCTGCCATTTCCAAGGGCGAGCAGCTGAGGCTGTGGGTGTGGGCGTGGGGGTGTGATGAGGTCTTTAAGGGCATGCCTCTGCTGAGGTATGTACTTAAAATTTCCAAAGTTATATTCTCACCAGTGGTAACACATACCAAACATTTTAGGGTCTCGTTTTCCTCTAAGCACAAACTGCAGCTGGACCTAGACCACACAGACCTATTTTCTTTGGACCAGTGTCTTAGTCATCTAGTATTGCTACAAAAGAATAACTACAAGCAGATGGCCCTAACAAAGAGAAGTTTACTGTCTCACAGTCTAGTAGGCTACAAGTCCGAATGCAGAGCATCAGCTCTGGGCAAGGGATTTCTCAGTTGGCTTTGGAGGACGATCCTCATCACCAGTCTTCCCCTGGTCTGGGAGCCTCTCAGTGCACGAACCTTAGGCCCGATGCGCTCTGCTCCCGGCAGTGCCCTCTTGGTAGTATGAGGCCCCAATGTGTCTCTGCTTCTTTCTTTTATATCTCAAGAGACTGGCTTAAGACACTGTATCTCATCTTGTAGACCTCATCAGCATTAACTGCTGCTAATCCATCTTACTAAATCACAGTGATAAAATTTACAATGGTAGACAATCAACACAGCGCTGGAACTCATGGCCCAGCCAAACTGACTGATACATTCGGGGGAGGGGGTGATAACTCAATCCATGACAGCCAGTAATTTTTAATTGGCTGTTGTGAGGTCCTTCCAGTTGGGGATGGGGCCAGGGGGTCCACATTTTAAAAATGGGAGCTATTAGCTGAAATTCTAAAATAATGGCTTTTCTTGAAAAGTGATTTGGCTGTCCTAGCTGGGCCCATGTTTCTGCCAAGCAGTGGTGTCCTGAGGTGGCCCATGCTGCCCTGGGACACGGCAGAGGGCCCCATGCTCCCAGTCCACCCCCACCCTGCCAGACGTCAGCCCCTAGCAACATCTGAGGTACATGTCTAGCTGACAGGTCAAGTGCTCCTACGGCACTGAGGAGCAGGTGTTTTTTCCATGAACTCCTTGGTGTCAATGAGGCCCCTCCCAGTGGGCTGATACTAAGTGATACAAGGAAGGTTGGCAGCACCTAGGGGTCCTCAGTGACACCCCAGACACTATCCAATCCAGGCTCTCTTTGCCCAGTGATACAGAAGTGTTCCCAGACACTGCCTCCCAGATGTGGTCCTTACTGAGTATGGCATTCTGTCACTGGTTCTTTGCAAGCTGTATAACTTTCTAGGCAGGCAAGTCTGGGAGGACAGGGGCTTTACCCAGAGGTGCCGGGGCCAGGGAAGCCACCCTTAAAACCAGAGCTGTTGCCCCCAGCTCACCCCCAAACCCCCTAGCTCAAGCTCCAGCAAAGACCCCTGTGAGTCCCAGCGTTGTTTATTATCAGGTGTAGGTGGCATCACACTGTCCATTTCCACAGTCAGAATAGTAGGCTTGTTAATCTGCTTGAGTGGTTGTTGCTCCAGATATGCATTAGTGAGCTAAATTCAAAAGGAGAGTTGGCATCTCCAAATAGTAAGATAAAAATGCTTTGTATCAAAGTTGTGATTAAAAAACTACAAAAGTTAAACTCACAGGCATAGAGGAAATTGCAATCCTGAGAGCTGCCCTGAACTGTCGGCCTTGAACTTCATCTAGATCCACAGGTGAACCCTGGGAGGCCAGCGCTTTCAGGAGAGTGGGGTGCTATGGGGTGAACTGTGAGGCTGTCTAGCTCCCATTGGTGGATCTCGACAACGCCTCTGGTAATGTAGCAAGTTCCTCACTGGGAAACTCAGGGAAAATCACAGGCACTGCAGAGTCAGACACCAGGACAGGCCGAGCTGCAGCCAGGGCAAAGGGTCAGGAGAGGCCTGACCCCACCTGCCCTTTTCCAGCATTTGGGTACTCTCCGGAAGTGGTGTCTCGCCATTTGCTTGGGCACTGCTGTGGCAGGCCGCAGGACCTAGGGGCTGAACCTGGGGCCAGTGCACACTGGCTACCAACTCAAGTTTCCAGGGATGCTCAGCATCCAAGGGAGGCAGCTGGTCCCAGAGCCTTGGGCCAAGATGGAAAGGGGAGGAAGAGGCTGGCTCAGCCTCAAGGAAATGCCTTTGGGACCATCTCTTGCCCTTCTGAGCTGAGGCCCACCAACTCAGCAGAAGCCAGAAAAGGGGCAGACAGGGTGTAGTGGCATCACTGTATAGAGGCAGGCAGGCACAAGTTGGGGATCGTGGAAAGCTGCTAGGACAGCATCGACTGTTGCACAGCCTTCTGCAGTGACTGCCGCGTCACCAGCAGGCGCACCACCTCCTCAGAGCGCTTGGTAAGCCGCTTCCGGGCCTGGTCGTGGGTGACCATGGTCATGTCCCATCCATTCACCTGGCCCAAAGAGAAAGCATAATCCCACCTCAGCCCCCTGCCCTCTGAGATCTCTGGGACAGGCTTTGGCCTAGGGTTGGCGGGGCTTGGTCACCTAATTAAGCCCCCAAGGTTATGTCCCTGGGCTAAGGGACACCAAGTACTGTAGCCAAGCCATGAAGAGGAGAGAGACTGGCTTCCTCTGGGGATATCGCCAGCCTGAGTTTCACAGAAGCTTTGGTCTCTCCCTGCTGCCCTGGAAAGGCTGGGAGGCACAGGCAACCCCCACCCCCAAATACTTCAGACCTTCTAGCCCAAGCAGTTTCCCTCCTTTGGGACCTTGTTACCTGCATAATCTTGTCTCCAATCTGCAGCCCAGCAATTTCAGCAGGGCCTCCTTCAGATACCCGTGTGACATATATGCCCTGGAAAGAGACAGCCCAGGTCAGGGACTTTTGTCTCTGGACTGGCCCATATCCAGGGAGCAGAGCTGTGCATGACATACCCTCAGCCCTCCATCTCTCCCAGCATGTTGCCACCCCGGGTGCCTAGCCAATGAAGACTGTGCCACCACAGCCACGCAGGAGAGCAGGGCTACATCACAGATGCTCCACCCCCTACGGATGGTCTCCGCCTGAGCTCCGCCCAGCAGGCTATCCCAGGGGTAAGAGGCCCAAGAAGCCTGAGGAGGGTCACTTCCCAGCCCCGCCCTACTAATTCCCACCAGATCACTTCTTGGACCTTCACAAAGAAGACTGCTGGGGAGAGATGAATTGTGCTTTTTACACCTAACTCAGGGAACAGGGACTCACCATCTCGGGTCTCTGTCCCCCACAGGGAGGTCCTAGGACCCTGCCCCTGACCTCCACTCACCTTGTCTGTTTTATCTTCTGAGAAGGGATTCTGGGAGGGATCCTGATCAATTCCACCTCCAATGCTGAAGCCCAGGATTAAGTTCTCACCTTGACGCAGCTTATGAATTTCAACTCTTTGCTGCCAAAGGAAAAACAAGCTGGGTGTGTGTAGACATGTGGAGAATAGGTCTGGTCTGTGTCCCACCAGCAGCCTGGGGACTGCTCAGAGCCACACCAAGAAAGGGTAAGGCTCAGGGCCCTTGCCAAGAATCCAGCTGGTCACCAGCCTTCTGTTTCCAATCTCTCCCCCTTTGCCTACTGGTACGAGGCACCAGCCTTAGTTCACATATGATCTAAACTTACCAAGAGCCAGAGATGGGGCCACACAAGTGCATGAGGGCTCAGGCAGCCCAGGGACAGATGGACCAAAAAGCAAGGTACACATAAGCTCACTAACTGACACGTAGCACAGTTTCACCTGTGCAACCATGTGAACTGGCTGAGTAACAATTGGTAGGCAACCACAACTAAGCCCATATATACTGGTTGATCTGCTCCTGTTCAGGGCCCTGGCAGAAGCAGCTCAGATTGCTAAGCCAGCCCTGCCAAAAAATGAAACATGCACAGAAAGCAGCGGAAGGGCTTCCCTGACCAAAGGAACAATATGCTGTGGATACATTTCCATGAGACAGACACATACGGCACAGGTCATGGACCTGGAGGTAGATGAGGGTGAAGCTGGGGCCTGAGCAGGAAGACTGGCACGCAGAGCTATGAGGCTGGCCCAGAGGATGCGGGATGGAGACAGAAGAGTGTCCTGGGGCTGCCTGCCCATCTCAGGCTCTTGTCAGAACGCTCGGGCATCCCCCAGTTGCCAAATACTGTTAGCAGGACCACCCCACCCCAACAGTTAAAAATTTTAACAGGAAGAAGAAAAAGCAAGAAGCAACTTGATGTGGACCTGATGGCCTTCACAAAGGAGGGATCATACTCAGCAAGCCTTAAGGGGTGACCAGTAGTTTGGTCACCTCACCTAGATCCTGAGCCTGCTGAGCTGGGTAGACAGCACAGTCACCTATAAGTGCTAGAATTCAAGCAGTCGGTCAGCAGGATGTGGAGGGAAAGGACGCTGAGCTGTGTAGAAAATGAGGTTGCCCATCTTGGGCACTGGTCATGGAGGACAGAGGAGTTAAGAGGTGCACACAGCTGTCAGGTCTGGCTGACAGCTCCGGAGTCACCACTGAGATGGGGCCCAGGAAAGGGTTCTAGGGAAAAGAAGATAAGCATTTCTAGTGTCAGTTTGGGAGCCACCCAGGCAGGTGTCCAGAAGGCAGACAGAACCCTGGACCACAGTTTAGAGGGAATCCCAAAATGCTTTAACATTCTCAAAATGTTTACAAGGGGGAGGCCTCCCCATTCCACCCTCAATACAAGACCCAAGAGGCAAAGGCCAGACCCCACCCACCAGATTGAGACAAGAAAACAAAACAAGGTCCAGAGAGGGAATGTCCACGGGGTCACGTGGAAAAGCCATGTTCCTAGTGTTAGAACTGGGGGAAGGGGTCATGGTCTTACAGCTTTGAGGAAGGCCTTGGGACCAGCCATGACATGGGGGCCAGCAGGGAGTGGAAACCTCTGAGGCTCCTTGGACCTGGGTCCTCCTGACCCTAAAGTAAATGTGAGTCCCTCCAGGGCTGCTCCTCCCCCTCCCCAACACACAGCTCTGCATCCACCTCCAAGGTCAAAATAGTGCAGGCCCTTGGGCTGGAAGGCAGGGTCCTGTCACTGATTTGCCAGGTGAGGTCAGGCAGGTTCCCACCCCTCTCTGGCTCCTCCTTTTTTCCAGGTAAGGAGCCAACCTGGCCTCACCTCTGAGGCAACTAGGGATCTGGAAAAGCCAGGGCACTGCAACAGGGGTGAGGCTAAAGATAGCCGTCAGCAGGTTCAGCTTTGCTTCCTGGTAGCCTGGGCTGGAGCTCTCCACTCACCCTCACGTGCCACTTTATCCGTGGCTCCTTGCCACTGCCGCCTCACCGCAAAGTTCCCTGGCACACCCTTACAGCATACTTCACTCAGTCCCTCTAGCCTCAGGGCTGGGACTTCCAGCTGCCACATCCCCTGCCCAGCAGGCACTTCTCTTTTACTGAAATTTCTGGGGAGCTAGGCACTTGCTTTACGGCCAGGACTGCATCTCCACTTCTGCCATCCAACAGTGGCCCCATCCAGCTGTGGCACCGGTGTCTGGGTCTAAGTATCCCAGCCCCTCTTCTTCCTTTTGCCTCTTCTAATAGTACCTGCTGCCTAAAACAAGCCGAAGGGGCGACCAGGGGCCTGGGCTGACCTCCCAGAGGTATCCATTCAGCCTCAAGCGCCAGACAGGCGGGGAGGGAGCGAACCCAAGGAAGGTTCAGAGCGGGACTGAACCGGTTCTGAGAGCCTAAACTCTGTCACAGTGGTGGGTGGTTCTGAAGAGGCGAGGCTGGACCGGAGGGGAGACCCGGCGGCTGCGCAGGCTCCGACCACCCCAACCCCACCCCCCACCCCCCAAATCTTCCTCCTCTGGGCGGTGGCAGCTGGAGTGGAGGAAGCGCTTCCTCATTCCAGAGGCTTCGACTCATGAGCTTAGGGACAGACGCCTGCCCCCCGGCGGCTGCCCAGCTGGGCACACTGCGGCCCAGAAGGGCGGTGTTTTCCCAGGATCCGACAGCCAAGACCTTTCTCCTTCGTCCGCTCCTTCTTGACTGCTGAAAGGAATCCAACCAGAGACGACGGTGCGCGGTATCTAACTCGGTCCAGGGCTTCAGGAGGCGCTAGGGTCCCAGGTCATCTCTGTTTCATGGCTGGGGTGGTGGAGGCCCCGCTCCAGCAGAATGGGGCCGGAGCCCAGGCTACCTACTTGGAGGAGCGCCGGATCTGACGTTGTGTCAGCCTGTTTGGGTTGTCAGTTGACTGCTCTGCAAAATGGGGGCAAGAGAGGACTGGAAGGAACCCACGCGAAAGCACTCACCACCACGGCGGTGACTGGCTGGCCTGGGATGTAGGACATCTCGACCCCAGTTCTGGTAACCAACCACCGTTCCTCGAAGCCCGCAGCGAAAATCGCGGCGGCCGCGCCCTCTGGTTAACAAAGACAGCCCAGGTCGTCCCGCCACCTCATGAATAGTTAACAACCCTCTAGCCAATCATCGGCGGGAGCGCCGCTCCACTTTCGGAAGTCAATGTGCGTGCGTAGAGAGGGAGCGAGGGCACGGAGAATGCTCAGGGCGTCCACTGCGCAGGCTCCGGGGAGGCGGGTCGAGATCTTGGCGCATGCGCGGCCTCGCCTCTCCCAGCAGTCACCAGCGCAAGATGGCCCCGCGGGGATCTCTTATTCTGCCTGTCTGAGGAGACGCCGAAGGATTTGTGTCCGCCGCCGTGTCCCAGGTAAATGTACAAACCTAGCAGAAAGACAGAGGTGCCGCTCCCTGCCGTCTCGATCTGAGCTCTGAGCCTTCTCAGCATCTTTGAAGGTCTGAGATCCAGAAGTGGTGCAAAGTCTGGAAAGCTCCAGGGGGAGGGGGCGGCGTGAACCCAACTTGCCAAGCCTTAGGCGCCACTTGTAACTCGGTTTTCTCCTCAGCTCCACGTTGTTCCGCGAGAAAGCAGAGGCTAGGCCCCAGCGAGTGCGATGGCCGCTGTGGTGGCCAAGCGGGAAGGGCCGCCTTTCATTAGCGAGGCAGCTGTGCGGGGTAACGCCGCTGTCCTGGATTACTGCCGGACCTCAGTGTCAGCGCTGTCGGGGGCCACGGCTGGCATCCTCGGCCTCACCGGCCTCTACGGCTTCATCTTCTACCTGCTTGCCTCCATCCTGCTCTCCTTGCTCCTGATTCTCAAAGCGGGAAGAAGGTGGAACAAATATTTTAAGTCACGAAGACCTCTGTTTACAGGAGGCCTCATCGGAGGCCTCTTCACCTACGTCCTGTTCTGGACATTCCTCTATGGCATGGTGCACGTCTACTGAAATGGGGCAGGGTTGACTTTTCTACAACCACATTGGGAAGACTGTTGCCAGAAATTAACACCGTGTAGACTTAAGTTTTTAAAATTATAGAATTCGCTGCTTGTTCTGTAACGTTATAAATAATTTATATCTGAAGACGAAGAGCCTGTAATATTCTTCAGATTAAATGAAGCGTGAGACACTTTGTGGAGTGTTTTCCTACCTTAATGCACACTCCCTGTCTGTCATGGATGCCAAATCGCCAAGATTTGACTCCTGGACGGTTGGGACTGGACCTTGTTAGGTGTCGTCGAGTCAGTTCCAATTTATAGCGACGCTTTGTACAACAGAAAGAAACACTGCCCTGTCTTGCACCATCTGTAATTTCCTTCCATGTATGTGGAGACCATCCAGAGGGAGGCTGCTAAGTCCCGTGGTAAGAAGATTTACTGTTAACATCTAAGAACTAGTAATACTGAGAATTCCCCATGTGCCAGGCACTGTGCCTTGTACGTTACTCTTGTTATCTCGTTTAATTCTATCGATAACCGTATGGAATTGATGTTATTGTTACCTCCTGTAGAACCTGTGGCTTAGAGAGGTTCAATCCCTCTGCCCAAGAAGGCACAGCTAGGCAATGTTAGAGCCAGGATTCAAATGCAAGTCTCTTACGTGCGCCTACTCTGTTGACCACCACTACTTCCAGGTCTGAAAGGTGTCATTGCAGTTACATTTTACCTAGTCATAAGAAAAAAATAAATTCAAGCTTATTTTTCTAGAATATTTCTAGTGAAGATTAAACCACAACTGGACATCTAAGCTAAACTTTGGGCTTTGTTAGAATGTAAATGCCTCTGTTTGTATGCCAATCTATGATCCCTTCTTGTCAGGAGGGCTACCTTAAAATAAAACTCATTTGTTTAAGCAAGAAATAAATATTGCATTGAGGTTAAATTAATGAACTAGAAGTTGCTTGTGTGGAATATTTAACTGGGGATACTACCGTCACATAAATATGTAAATTATGACAAGGGCTGTGAAGAGTACCTACAGGTCTGACAATTAAGTTCATGAACTCACCCTAGAAAAAGCGCTGTATACCTCATTACTGAATGATTACTACAGTTACCTTCAAAGCCCTCCGCTTGGGAAGCTATGCGCTCTCACCAGTGCTTTTTCTAGTCCACCCTTCAGAGCAGTTTTGGAACTCTCTTTCTGGACTGCCCATTAGAGCTGTCATTACCCTGTTACTGAATGTCATCAAAAAGCAGCATTTCGTTTCTCTTCAGGTGAAGACAGAAGTCACTGGAGACAGATCAGTAAGGAGGTGTTCCGATACAGCTGTTTACTGGCTAAAAATTCCCTCCCAGACAACTAGACAGTTAAGTTCATGAACTTGGCCACTGTGCCACCGTGCACAATGACCATTCCAGAAGGAGTTGCAAAACTGCTTTGAAGGGCGGGCTAGGCACTGGCGTCGGTGCATAGCTTCCCACGTGGAGTACTTAGAAGATGACCTTAGTGATACTCAGCGATGAGGTATGTAGCATTTAGACCAGTGAAGTTCACAGACTTAATTGTTGAACCTTATAGGCTCCTCAAGCCAAGCCCAGATTGAGGAGTGGATGTCAAGGAAGGCTCCTGTGAAGCAGTAACCTGTGAGACCAGAGGGTAAAGAACAGCAAAGTCAGTGTGTGGAGAAGGGGTTACTTGCAGGGAAGAGATTAAGGGCCATCTTGCATGGAGGAATTGGACCTGTATGTGGAAAGTGAAAGAAGAACTGAAGAAGCTGTGAGGTAGAGGGGGCTAGATCATGGGGGGCCATGTGGGAGTTTGCCCTTGATTCTAAAAACAATGGGGAGAAGCATTTGGGAATTTTATTCAGTACTGTGTGCTATGTGATGAAATTTGGAGTTTTTTAAAGAATTTGTTTTAGATGAGAAGTGGACCCAGGATAAGTCCAAGCCCACTTTTACAGACAGCAGGTAGCCCCTGGCCAGTAAAGAAAATAGATCTGGGATCCAGGTCAGATCTGCTGAATTCTGTTTTGGATTCTGGGCCACAGGCTTGCACACAGGCCAAGAAGCTGAAGCATAGCTTTGCCTCCCTTTCCCAATGACTTCTGAACCCTTCCTGTACTCACTGAGGGTCCTCACATTTCATGGTTTGGACACCAGCCTCCCCCTGTTCTTTGCCAGGACCTTATCTGATGTAGAGAAGGGAAGGGAGAAAGACAGGGGACAAGTGAGCTGATTTACTTGATCATCCCCTGCTGTTAATGGAAAACATTACAGTGGATGTCTTTATGGCTATTTTAAGGGAGTTTTAATAAGTTTGTCAGGTGGAGGGTTAAAACTTGATACCAGATGCTTTCCAGAGTCTTACCAGATGCATGTAGTTTGATCAGTGTCTTCCTACCTTTAATGTTTTGTCACTTAAAGAGGAAAATTAAGTGCTGCTTTAACTTTCAATTTTAATTTCTTTGCAAGATAATAAGGAACCTGGTGTCTTCCATACTAATTGTCTGCCTCTTTTGGTCCAGCTTTCTCCTTCTGCCCTGAAACAGATACCGTGAAAGTTTAGGCATAAAGGGAAAGAAATCAGCACACCTTTAAAGTTGACAGCTTTTATTGTTTTTATAACCAATTAGAATGTCTGAGACAATACATATAATTGGGCAGGTCCTAGAATGTTTGCCATCTAACCCCTCTTAGTTCTGTGTACTGGCCTGGGGAACACAGCTGCAGAGAAATGAAGCTTTTTGGAGAGAGAGCCTCCTTGGGTTCACAGGATAGTATGCACTGGGAAGCTGCATCACTGAGGTCAGGGAAGGGGGAACCAAGTGGAGCCCTTTTGGAGACATGCAAGGTGCTATTCTAAAGTAGGGTGACTTAGGGACTGAGGCACAATGGTCCTTAGCTAGGGTACTCACAGATAATGTGGGGGTTATCACAGTCCCCCTTTACAACTAACCCTCCAGGTTGACAGCCACTAAGAACTGATTGGAGGGGGGCAGCTGGGACTGAGCAATCCAGATGACCCCTGCACCAGGAGTAGAGGGCACTGCTTTTATAGCTGGTCCCTGGGACACTACATTGACAGCACCCATTTCACAAATTTCCCATTGGCCAGCATTATGGCATGGGATAACTCAGTCTTTAGGAAAACAGTAGGTGGGTGGGTTTGGGCTAGAGCCTGAACTTCAGGACGGACAAGCATGTGATTCGAGAGAGCTCGTGAGAAACCTGTGAGCTAGAGCTAGTGTTCCTTATAGGGTAACCAGTGCCCAGAGGGAAAGGGGCTTTCCCAAGTTTGAAAGGACCTCAAGTTCCAGCTACACTTCTCCCTATTTAACAGCCGGTTTCTGTAAGACTAATGAGCCTCTCCTGTACCAAGATTATACAAAATGAAGGGATAGACTTGGGCTGTGCATAAAGCAAGGCAATCTCGGCGAAGTGTGCACTGCTGGCCTTTCTGACCAAAGGTCCCTGACATGTAACAGGGGAGGTTTTGCTAGACTTGAAACAGTTAGGGTGGATAAGTCCTCTGTGACAGTAATGCTTTATGGGGCAACCCTGACAAGTCAAGACAACGTGATTAAAAGAAAGCCTCACAAAAAGCACGGATGCCAGGTGACAGGAAGGGGAAGGTTCATTTCCATAACCCTTCCCGAGGCCTTCCAGTACTCGCCTCTCACAGTCACACCAGCCACCATCCAGCTCCTTAATTACTCCTTCCCAAGTCAAGGCATTCCTTTACACGTGCGGTTCCCATACCTGGAATGCTTCTCCCATCACCTGCTGAAACTGCCACTAATCTTTCAGATTTCAACTTGTATGTCACTTCCTTGGGGAGACCTTCTCTGGCTATCCCTTCTCCCTGTTGAAAACCCTCAAAGCACCCTGTTGAGTTTGTGATTATGTGTGTGATACTCAGTTGAGGTTCAATTCCCCACCAGAGACAAGGGCCATGTCTGTTTTTCATGCTGTACCACCAGCATTCAGTCCAACACCAGGCATACAGTAGGTGCTCAATATTTACCAGATGACTGAATGCATAATTAGGAAAACATTTCCATTCCAATGTAAAACAAATGTGATTGTCCCCAAATTATACAGCTACTGCCAGGGAATTCTAAAGATAGGTTAAAAGAAACAGACCAACTCCTTAGCAGCCAGGACTCAGAAATGACCCTTGTCCCTTTTATTTCCTCTCACACACAAAAGTCACAGTTAACATTATAAAACCCAGGATTTGCTTTAGTGAGGAAATTAAACCCCAAGTTGATCAGGCCTACCTTCAACTCAGAGAGTGAGTTGGGAATGAGAAAAACAGATTATCAGACAACCTGAGGTGAGGGAGTTGCTTGCTGTAGAAGGGTTCCTGTCCTTGGGATTATCCTCCTCTGCCCCAGTGGTAGCCTTGCCAGGGACTTTCCGCCCAACAGCTTCCAGTGAACCCTCTGTGTGCAGAGAACCATGCTCTTCTGACAAAGGGAAGCCCTGGAGAAAAGCCCTCCCCAAGAGGATGCCCCCTTCCCTAGTTCTAGGCAGCTGCCCAGACACAACACCTGAGACTCCGGCAGAGAGGTTCAGATAACAGTGAACCATGAGTTCTAGGGTTCTCACCTCCTCAGATACAGTGGGTAAGGAGATGTGAGCTAGCCTGGCTCCCCACCTCATTCCCAGTGTATCAGCTTACTTCACTGTGTCTGTCCTGGCCTAAGGAAACTTGACTGATACCCAGACATCAAGAAAGGTTCATTACCTGAGTAAGTGCGCAGGTCACCAGGTGGATTCTTTGCAAAGTAAGGGTGCTTCTTGGGACTGATAACACTGGTTGCCTCCAGGGAACAGGTGAGAGAGAACTTCTTCACTCATCTATTGTATCTTTTGAATTTTGAGTGATACAAATATTATCTGGTTAAACATTTTAATTTACATAAATTGAGCTTAACACCATGTTCCCTGGGCAAGGGCGCTTTTGGTCTCAAGGTGGCATGTGTGTATCTCTCCTAGAAGCTGGCTCCACACACCACAGCCAGCCTTTTCTTTCCTTGGAACCACGCCTTCTCAAACACTAATATGAACACAAATCACCTTAGGGAATTTGTTAAAATGCAGGCTCTGGTTTAGCAGGTCTGGGTGTCCCCTGGGAGCTGCAGATGGTTAATGTGTGCAACTGCTAACCCAAACATTGGAAGTTTGAGTTCATCCAGAGGTGCCTCAGAGGGAAGGCCTGGATATCCACATGCCAAAAACTATGGAGCACACTTCTACTTTGATACACATGGGGTCACCATGAGTCAGAGTCCACTCCACAGCCACTGGTTTGGTGGGGACAAGCCTGAGACTCATTTTGAACCAGCTCCCAGGTGATGCTGACGCTGCTGGTCCACGATCTGCACTTTGAGTAGTAACACTTGCAGACACTGTTGGTGGGAAGCAGCAGAGTTCTGCAGGGTGGGAGGTGAGGTAGGGCCAGGGTGGGAAAAAAAGAGGCAGGGTGAGAGGAAGCATTTTCTGTCTCCAGCGTGGCCTCTCTGACAACTGCATCTATTGGCCTGATGAGCTCTTCTCCACCCATTTCTCATTAGCCCTTCATTAACCATTCAGACCAAGTGTTTGAGAAGAGAGGGAGGGAAACAGGACAAGAGCATCCAGCCTCATAGATCAGCAAGAACCAAAACACACAGGTAAATCCCTCTCTCATCTGGGCTATCTGATCTTGAAGTCATGGAGTTTGCCTCTCCCCTCAAGAGCTAGCTGCCTCCAGACTTCTCCCCTGGTTGCCTTCTTGGGGCAGGACCAAAAGTCCCCTGATTGTTGGCCAAGGGCTTTCTTGGAGGAGCCAACATTCTCTCTGGGGATTTGTAAATTCTCAGCTAGAAGATGGAGGAAGGCCAGAGTAGCTGGGCCTGCCTCTGATGTGTCATCTTCAGAGGGAATTACATGAGTTTTCCCCTTCCTGAGGGTCTGGTGAGCATTTCAGTTAAAGTATCTCTCGGACAGAGTCCAACCTGGAGCAGGAATCAATGTTTACTGCATGTATGAATGAATATCCATTCAGGTTCTCAGAAAAAATTATAAAACTACCCAGACCCTGGCCTGTGCTCCTCCCTAGACAGAGCCAGCTCTTCTAGATCTGAGCCTCTGTGGCCACTGAGAGGCTCCCCTGCTCACACAACAGAAAGCTTGTAGCAAGATCTGGAGGTTCCCACAGAATGCTGGGCCCAGAAGTGCCTGCTCTAGGCAGGCACGAAGATTCTTCTTCCCAATTCAGAGCTGTGGGCTCTCCTGCCCCCAATGTCTTCAGCGAATTTACTCTCAGCCAACACCTCTGGCGGCTACGTCTCCACTGTCTGCAGGGTCTGCAGCTGCTCCACGTTCACCTTTTTCTTCTCCCGGTGGCCAAACCTGGGGAGAGGGGCACACAGAGGGCAGAGAGGACGGTGGGGGGCCTTGCAGAGCAGACCAGCCTCCATACCTGCAGCTTCTTGCTGGCAGCACCGCAGGCAGCCTGAGCATTGAGTGGGGTCAGTGTCCACACTCGGCATACGTAGATAAGCCATTCCAGCAATAAGAAGCCGCTGCCACAGTGCCAGCCGGAGCCTTGCACAGCACCAGGTAAGACTGGCATTGAGATCAGGCCAGCCCTCAATGCCAGCAAAGTGACCATTCTAGCCCATCACAGGCTAAGAGTTCAGCAAGTGCCCAGAAAGCCACAGCCAAGCCAGGGAGCACCGCCACTTGGGGATGCTGCAGCCCCTGGCCCACTGCAGCCAGCGACCTGCCTCCACTGCTTCCTTGCCCCAACTGTGGCCGTTTCTCTACCTTTCTCTCCTCACCTCTCTCCATCCTTTGCCCATCTCTCCATCCCAGTCTGTTTCTCTCTCTCTGCCCAAGCCCAGCTCCTGGCTGGAGGTCATCAAGGAATGGAAGCTGAGGACCACAGGAAAGTCCTCCCAGGTCCAGTGTATGTAAGAGTCACCAGAGAAGAGTCACAGAGCCCTAGCCTAATTGAGGGGAGCCCCTGTTTGTAGCCCCCACAGCAAGAAGGGCCAGGTACCTGCTCAAGGGCACTAGCAAGGCAGAGGCAGGGCAGCCTGACCCAGGCCTCCTGACTCAGCGAGGACTCCCTGCTGGCACCAGGCTGAGGTCATGCCCACTTCGGGGCAGCACCCCAGGACAGGCAGGTCTGACGGACAGTGCCAGTACAACCACCACCTTGCTGGAGCTGGGCAGTCCCAGAATTTCCACAAAGAAGAAGTTTGGGGAATAATACAACTGTAGGGTGGGGGAATAGCGTTCAATGAGGCAGAAAACCCCAGTTATTAACTATTAATGCATAACCAGACTCTAGAGATACACTAAAACTCCATTACTCTCAAGTCAGTTCTGACTCATAGTAACCCTACAGGACAGAGAACTGCTCCACGGTGTTTCCAGGGGGTGCCTGGAAGATTCAAACTGAAGACCATTGGCTAAGTCATACCACATAACCACTACACCACCGAAACTACCTAGGTTCAAAGCTCTACCAATTTATGAGCAGTTGAATTGGGCAAGTTACTTAAGCACTCTGTGCCTCTGTGTCCCCATTCATAAAACAGGTATTATGTATTAGTATCCACTTCATTAAGTTGCTGAGAAGCTTAAATGAGTTAATAGCTGCAAAGAACTCAGAGCAGTGCTTGGCAGAGAATAAGCGCTACATAGATGATAGTATTGCTGTTAGTTTGAATGTGCTCTCCTGGGTCCCCAACACCCAGCCTTATTGTAGGTCACTCTGGAGAACAGCCCACTGGGGCCCTACCCGTGGTCCCCAGGCTGCCTGGATCCAGTTCTTGGGCACCTTCCTGTCCCGCATCCCCTGGCACCCCTCACCTGGCGGGCTGGGCGCAGCCCTCGAGGAGCTGCCGGCACACACAGCCGTCCCTCTTCGGGCCTTGGATGGCTCCGTCTTGCGCCTCGGGCTGCTCCGGCAGCCCTGGACGCTGCCCCTCAAGTTCCGTTCCTGGGCTCTGCTCGAGGCCCTGCGGCCCTGGGCCTGGCCCTGGCCCTGCCGCATCCTTGGCCTCCTGGGCCCCGCCCTGCCGCTGGGCGCGGACCTCTCGGCCCCTGGGCAGGACATGACCAGTTAACCATTAACCCTCATTAAGCCCCAGGAGCCATGTGTGTAGCACAGAACCCTAGGTAGGTCGTGGAGAACCAATTGCCATGCAGGAGGCGCCACCTTCAGTCATCAAGCAGCTGAGCCTGTGGCCCAGAGCTGTGAGGAGGTGGGTCAGACCTCAGGGCTCAGCCTGCAGAAAGTCGTGGTGCGGTGGTCAAGAACAACGTCTGATCGGCAGTTCAAATATATCAGGCGATTCTTGGTAACTCTATGGGGCAGTTCTGCTCTGACCTATAGGGTCACTATGCATTGGAATTGACTCAACGGCAGTGGGGTTTTGGGCTTTTAGCTCAGCCTGCCAGTAGAAATTCCCTTCTTGGCTAATGATGCAGCTGGCCTTCTTTGTTCAGTCCCAGGTTGGGGCAGGGAGACTATCTAGAACTTACTATCTGCATTCCCACTTTGAGAACACAGCTCTTTCAGAAAGCCTTCTCCAGGGGCTCAGGCCAGAGTCCCCTCTCCCCTTCCTGTACCCCCACAGGCATCTGAGTTTCCATCACAAACTGCTCTGCTGCTCTGAGTATACCCACCACCCTCACCCCTACCCCCCCCACCGTCATCACCACCCTACTACCCTCATCACAACCCCACACCCCTCACCACCGCTAACCCCACCCCCTCATCACCACCCCCGCCACCCTCACCACCCCACCACCCTCACCACCACCAAGTGGAGGGCCAAACCCACAGCTCAAGAGGGCCTGGAAATAGGCCAGTGCAGTTAAAAAAAAAAGTGTGTCTTCAGCTTCCCTCAACCCAGCCTACCAAGAATCCTAAGAAATAAATGCTGGAAAGCACTATACACACACCAACAATCTCATCTGAAAGATAGAGAAGCTGAGGCCCAGAAAAGCCTGTGACTTGTCCAAAGTCACAGAGTGAGACAGTGGCAGGGCCAGGCCTGTATACCAGATCTCCTGCCCACAGCCTATGGCCTCTTTTGAGGCAGTTTTTAGGCTGATTCTGGCCCCAGGCATGCAGAGAGAATGTTCCAACCTCCCTAGCCCCTTCAGGGGTGTAAGCTACCCATGGTTACAGCCTGCCTCCATACCCCAAAGGGCAGAGACTAACAGAGAGGGCACCCCAGAATTTCCCTCAGGCTACTGGGGAGGAAGTGTAACTGACCTCACTTCTTCATACTTCTTGCCACGGTAAAAGTGGCTCTTTTTGATGAAGTAGATGAGTACCAGGTCACAGAAGAAAGCCCCCTGCAAAAGAGTTGGGGTCCCTACTCAGAGTCCTAGACTTGTGGAGAATATCTGCTGCTGGCCAGCCACTTGACATACTTCATACCATGTGACCCTGCAGCAATCCATGAGGAAACTACTGGATTGTGCTGTGTCCCCCAGAAAGATGTGTTGAAGCCCTAAAACCTGTACCTGTGAACTAGACCTTGTTTGGAAACAGGGCCTTTGAAGATGTTACCAGTGAACAGGAGGCCACAGTGGAGTGGAGTAGGTCCTGATCCAATATGAGTGGCTGCCCTCATAAAAGCAAAGAGACAGACACACAAGGGAAGACAGCCACATGAGACAGCATGGCCCAGCCAACATGTCCATCAGGATGTCTAACCTCCACAACTGTAAGTTTCTATGGAAGCCACCTACTTTGTGGTGTAGCCCTGGGATGCTAAGACAAGGGGCATCACTAACTTCATTTAACAGATCAAAAAGCTGAGCTCAGAAAGGATCATGCTTATCCAAGGCCACAAGGCTGGTCTGAGGTAGGGCCAAGGTTAGAATCGAACACCACCTGATTCCTTACATCTGACTGACCCCATAGGCAAGTGTTTGTTAGCAGCCACCACCCAGTAGTTGCTGCACCCAAGTGCAGGGAGGGTTAAGACAATGCAGGCCCTTACCCAGTACTCCCCATCTGATGCAGGAGACAAGCACCTCAGTTACAGGCAGTTTCTCTAAATGAACAAAGGGAGCCAAAGGAAGACAGCTTTACTCAGCCCGGGGTGAGTCTTAAGGGTTGAACAGGCATGAAAACAGGTAGAGAAAGCTAGGACAGAGACCTCACAGCAAGGGATGCCCAAGAGACAGATGGGGGCCAGCCTGAGAAATGCCTTAGAATGTTTTGCAGCATCATACTGGGCCTAATCTGCTGCCTTCTGAGTGGAAATGCAGGTGAAGTCATTGAAGGGCTCTGAATAGAGGGTGATACGGGCCTTTCAGAAAACATTCTCTGGTAGTCAGCATGAGAGTGGGACGAGAGAGGGTCTAGACCTGACCAACAAGGAGGCTATTTGAGATCACAGGCACCCTGGTCCTAAGCACTGCACACCTTTTTTAACCCCAGATGCCAAAAATGTTATCTGTTAATTCTTCATTCCAGTAGCCCACCTCCAACACCACCCCAGACCCTCATACTTTTTCCTGCTTTTTCCTTCATTTCAAGTGTCCCTCTCTTAGATGCCCTTGCTCCAGTTTTACCCACATCATAAGAAAGTGATGGCTCAGGGTGGGCTTCTCTCTAAGAAAGCTATAGACACAAATACTCAGGGCTCACTAATGAGGGTTATTTGCAGTCAAAGAAATTCACTGAGGTTCATTTCTATCTACCACTTTCAGCTGCACAGTCTCTTTGAGTCCTGTTACAAGACACTACTTTTTTTTTTTTTCCTGTCTCAATGAAAAGTAAATCCTAGGTCCCAACAGAATCTCCAGTGGGCTCTTCTGGCCACCCAGCAGAGAAACTTTGAAAAGGGGCTTCTGGGGAGAGCATGACAACTAACGACCCCAAGTCTTTGACTACAACATCGAGAAGAACAAAGACACAATACAGAGATTCCAGTGAAACCTTTCCTTGTGTTCCAGCCACTGCTCACTCTTCCTCTGAGCCCCTCTCAGTCCAACAAAAGGCCACCTTTGGGAAGAATTATGGGAGCTCCAGGGTGGTACAAATGGTTAATATGCTTGGCTGCTAATCAAAAGGTCGGAGGTTTAAGTCTGCCCAGAGGCACCTCAGAAGAAAGGCCTGGCAATCTACTTCCCAAAACTTGGCTACTGAACAACTTATGCAGCACAGTTCTTTTACGACACATGCGGGGTGGCCATGAACCAGAAATAACAGCAACTGCTAGGAAGATTACAGGGCTGTCCTTCCCTAGGGGACATCTAGCAATGTCTGGAGACACTTTTGGTTATCGCAACTGAGGAGTGCTACTGGCGTCTAGTGGGTAGAGGCCCGGGATGCTGCTAAACACCCTACAATGCTCAAGACAGTCATCAGAACAATGATCATGTCATAAGTGTCAACAGTGCCGAGGCTGAGAAACCTCACAGAGCCTAATCCTACTTCCTTTTGGTAGAAGTAGAGATTGAGGCTTAAGAATTACAGGGGCTAATCTAGGATCCCAGAGGGTCCCAGCCCACACTATGGCCAGAGGCTGACGCAAGCCTCACCACCAGCCCTAGAGCTACAGGCTCTAGAAAGAGAAACTCAGGCCATCCCTGCCACATGGGGCCACTGGCCAAGAGTGCAATCCAAGAAAGTTCTCTAGCTATGCGCATTCAGATCCCACAAACTCTCGTTCCTCCTGGGGCACTGGAATGTGTCACTGGGCAGTTCTCCATGCTGAGCCCCAGGAAGGTGAAATGGAAGGGAGAGGTAGGTACTCACAGCCCCCATGAGTGCCAATCCAGAACCCATGTTGATGACAGTGGGGATGATGCTGAACTTCCCTGCCTGGAAGAGAAGAGACAAAGACAGGTTAAGTGAGGAAGGGGAGGCAATGGGGTGACTCCAGCCCAGGTCCCCTTCCAGCCCATTTTTCTTCACTCCCCACGCCCTGCCCCAACCTGCCCAGCCTGAGAATGTGAGGACCAGCCCACACACCTTGCCATTCACCATCACATCAAAGCGGATCCCATAGGCTTTCATCAGGGTGCGGAACTCAGCCCCAGCTGCATCTCGGTAATATTTGGCAAACCTGGGGGAGACAAGGCCCTGGTGAGTCCTCAGCCTGGCTGGGCCTTCTGTCTGGGACTTCAAGGAGGGGATTGGTAAGCAGTACACACAGCCTGGCTCAAAGCAGACCCCAGAGAGATTACAGATCCCCCCAGAGTGAACTCCAAAGATACATGCAGATCTTTAAATCCCCACCAGACAGTCCCCAAGGGGCAAGGGCTTTCCCACTACACCCTGGGCCAGCCCCCTGGCCACAAAAGCACTGATGGAACTGGCCCAGCAGATCTCCTCTGTCCCCCCATAGACTTCTCAGTGGCTGCCCGTGGCCACTCGGCCAGCATCCATACCTCCCCTCATGCTCTCTCCCACAGCTGCAGCCCTGGCTCCAGATCTACCACTCCCAGGAAAGAAGTCACAATGCCAACACCCAGGGAGGATGTAACACACAGCTAGGGTCACAAGGCAGCAGGCCTAGCCCCCAGTTACCTGAAGTTGTACCCAGAGGAGATAGATTTTTCTGCAAACGTGTTGTCCAGACGGCTAAAAGAATAGTGAGGGTGGCATTCAGAGGAAGCCTTATCAAGGTCACAGTCCCATTCAATGTGAATGCCTATCACACCGCCCTTGATGAAAGAAAGACAAGAGTCAGTGTACACAGCTTTCTGGAGATGAACAAATATCACTGACTTGCCCTGCAGAGGAGAGGGGAAATGCTCAGGTCAGGGGTCTTCCCTGACTGACCATCCTGGGGCGAGGAAGGCAGCAGGCACTCTGGAGTGACTGAGAGAACTACACATGGATGGTCCCAGCCCCAGTCTCTTCCCTCTTCACACTCCAGGGGAACAGAGACCTACCCCAGGCCAGCACCTGCTGTGGACAGGTGTGAACAGGCTACCCCGGGCCAGCACCCACTGTGGATACACTATCCCAGGCCAGCAGTTGACACATGAGCCAGGATATGCCACTGGGCTCTCTTCACGGCTTGACTTCAGCTAACGCCCCAAAGACTGAGAACTAGACAGTAGGGGCCAGCTGTGTCCATGCTCCAAAGTGGGCCCCTGGGTCGCTACCACTGGTTGCCTAAAGGAGGCCAAAGCAAATCACCTCTGTGACCCTGAACTCAGCCCCACCTGAAGGGCATCTGGGGCGGAGCCTGAAGGGGCTGGAAGGGGGGTTTCTTTGGGGGCCACTGTCGACATAGGGATTTGGGAAGCACTGTGGCATCTGACTCCTGGTTGAAAATCTGAAGAGGTGAAGCTTGATGCTGCCACTAGTCCCGAGGAGTCAGAGCAGACAGGAGCAGAGGGGCTAGCTGCAGGACAAGGAACTAGATGTGGGCTTTTGCATCTAGTTTCTGGAAACAGCCTGAACAGTTAAGATGCTCTTCATCTAAGGTGCTTGTCTGGCACACAGAGGCTACCCAGACCCTACCCTCAGGAAGGGCGAGGCTCAGTGCGGTCACCCAGGCTTGTCTGTTGGCTGGGCTGCTTTAACTTTGCACTAAGGTACTAGTCACACATACTCACTGAGGGCCCAGTGACCAGGGAACTTTGGGTCTTGGCGCTCTTTTGGGGGTGCCTCCTGGATTGGTAGGAATATTTGCGTACGTGAGAGGGAGCAGCAATGTCCCTGGGGTCAATGGAGGCCCCACAGTGAGAACTAGCCCAGACCTTGCCTCATGCACTGGTCTCCTTTCTGGCCATAATAAATGGATAAGTGTGAGTACAGGTAACCATTTCCATGAGTTTTGTGAGTCACTCTAGTCAATTATCAAACCCACCACGGCAGTGGGGTAGCCAGGGCTGATGGTATACTCCACAGCTGATGTGTACAGACTCGGCTGTGGGGGCTGAGTGGTAAGAGAAAGGTTGCAGAGGCAGCTGATGAAGAAGGAAGGAGTCCTAGCTGGTGACCCAGTCCCAGGGGGCAACAGACAGACAGTGACAGAGAGGGAGGGAGGCTAGCTGGTCTGTGGGCAGGGAGTTGTGCAGAGACTCCTGAGCCTATGGTTGCTCCAGACAGCCAGGGACATTTTCACCCAGCGTAGGGTAGCAGGAAGTGAGGTCTGATCTAACTCTGGGTGGCTGGTGATACGGCATGGCGGTGTAGGAAGATGAGAACCCAGATCCATTTCCAGTTGGAAACTGCCTTCACACTGACCCTTGCTGTGCAGCTGTGATAAAGCAGGGTCTGCCCATCTCGCCCCTTTACTAGAGCACAGTTTGGAGCAGTCCACGCACCATCTCTCTGTGACAGTGGGTTAGGACACAGACACGGGTGGCCAGGGAGAGAGCTTGCTGTGAGCCTTCTGCAAAGGTGCTGCCAAGACAGTGGCCTTGAGGGTTCATGAGACCCCAGAGTCTGTATGAGGTGGCTACAGGATGATTAGGGACAGCAGGGGGTGGGGTAGAGTCCTAAGAAATGGTGGCACCCAAGGCACCTATGGAAAACCCTGGTGGCGTAGTGGTTAACTGCTACAGGTGCTAACCAAAAGGTTACCAGTTTGAATCTACCAGGTGCTCCTTGAAAATTCTATGGGGCTGTTCTGTGCTATCCTGTAGCATCATTATGAGTTGGAATCAACTTGGCAGCAATGATTTTTTTTTTTAGTAAGTTACCCATGTCATAGAGGTGGCAAACAAATTTCCAGAGGCAGAGTCTAAAAAAATAGTAACAATGATGATAATAAACAAAGTGTTCTGATGAGAGAAACAGTCTGCTCTAAATACCCACAAAGCCCAGAGGGCATCGTCACAAACTGTGACAGTAGGACATTGTCCCCTGCCACCTGAGCCCGGCCCAGGAGGTGTCCACATTAGTTAAATGGACAAGAATGAGGTGGAAAAACAGAGCAGAGGCTTCTGCGCCCCCATGCCCTGCTGCACACCTCCCAAGGAGGGCAGACACTGGGCACAGCAAGGAGTCAGCAGTTCAGTTACTTCACCAGACTGGACAGTTTAATTTCTGAAGAGAAACTGTCCTTGTGACTAAAAGTTACATTATTATCTGAGATCCCTATCTAAGACTTCAACCAGGGGCAAGGAAGAAAGCACCCACAGAGCATCCTAGCCCCAACACATGATTTTCAACTCCAAACCCGACTGCATATAGGGTGTCATCAGCCCTCTTCACAATAAGGAAACCAAGGGTCTGGGGGTGACATTACTTGCTGAGGTCACATCACTAATAAAGTATAATAACGCAGGGCCATGACTCGAGCCCAGGTCTGCCTACTTTGCTCTGTGTCTTGATGCCCTTCCTGCAGCCTGATGAGCATGCTGGACCAAGGGGACTGAGACAGGGTCAGGGGCTCCAGGAGAACCAGGGCTAGGTCCTCAGACCCATGTCCCTTTCTCTGCTCCTCTGTGCCCTCCACAAGTGCCCACAGTCTGAGTGCTGGCTCATCTGGCTGTGTGTCACAGCTCATTCTGAAAACAGTCCCTAGGGGCAATGTGTATCTACAGCCACCCACCCCACCCACAAGTTCCTTCCATATCCCCAGCTCATTTCAGAGCCTAGGCCAGAGACCCAGGCCCCCAAAGGAGGGCTCCCTACATGCACCACCCACCTCCAGGGCCATTTCTCGGAAGCTGCTCCCAGCCCAACGGACCATAGAGCCCAGTCGGAAGATGGGGCAGTAAGGGTTGCTGAGGTCAAAGCGACAGGTTCTCAGAAAAGAGCTGTTCTTGGTGTTCACCACGTTGGTCCTGGGTGGAGGCCATGAATAACCAGTGAAATGAGACTGAGACTTGCCAACCTGGGCCCTCATCTGGCACAGGCTGACCCATCCCCCCAGCTAACATCCTGCTCCACTCAAGGGCAGGCCCCACCCCCCGCAGGGGCAGGGAAGCCCCAGAGCCACCAGCAGTTCTGTCCCACACAACATCACACACAGAAGCCATGATGCACAAGGCCCCTTACACATAGCCAAGAGGGCCAGCCAAGCCCCCAACTCCCAGGACCCCAAAAGCTGAACCCCACATACTTGGAGAAGTTGAATCTGGGGAAACGGATGGAGTTCTTGATGTAAACAGTGAATTCTTCAGCCTCCTCCAGAAGCAGCTTCCTGGAAACCCAGCCAGCAGCCTGTCTCCAGGAGGCACTGTCTCCCCTTGCCTCACCTCCCCTAGACCTGTTTCCTGCATCCCCTAGAGTCTTTGCCAAGCACAGCTAATTTGCTCAGGGTGGACTGGTCCTCAGGCCTCTCTGGGATGTCCCAGCTTCTCCCTCAGGGTGAGGTTCCCAGGGTGGGTGTGTCCCCACCCACAGGACTGAGAAACCCCTCAGGGGCCCAGGCTGCTGCCACTCACGTTGGTTTGGACTTTGCCTCCACTGGACACCAGGCAAAGATCTCACAGGTGCCCTTGGCACTCCCCACCTGCAGGCAGCGGCCAGTCTTCACTCCTGCAGTCATGGGACAGGGACAATGTCAGGGGCCTCCCAGCTCCAGGCCTCTCCTCTACCACCCAGCCTTAGCCCCTAGGCCTCACCATTTCCAGCCATGACAGCCTCCCCAGGGTGACAATCACTGTCCTTATAGCACTCAGCACTGGGGATGCCTTCACTCTGCCAGGAGAGAAAGGGAGGCCTCAGCCAGAGCCAGATCCCACCCCCAGCTGAGCTGGCACACCCTCCTGAGAGCCTGACACAAGGCCTAGCCCCAGACCCAAACCATGCAGGTGCATCCGTACCATGCACATGTGTTTCTGGGCCCTGGAACAGGCAGAAACCCTGTGCCACGAGAATGGCACCCCAGCCACTGGGGGTGGTTCTCCCTCCTCCCAGCTCCAGATGTCACATTACCTCAGCACAGGTGCCCTGGCGCTGGTTGGGGGTCACGATCAGGTTGGTCACCACGAAGAAGACGTTCTCTCCCTGAGGAGTCAGAAAGGTGGTGAGAGACTTCCTCCTGCCTTCCTAGACCTCCTTTTCCAGGGCAGTCTGGCAGGGGTGGGGCCTCTGAATGGGTGCTGGGGCAAATGGGAACACAAAATTGGTGGACTCCATCCTCTCCCTGCCGGCCCTGGAGTCCCTGAGTGGGCGTCCTTTAATAGGTCTCTTCCTGACCCACAACCCCCACTGCCCATCCCCACAAGAATTCCCATCTGACCTCAGCCCCTAGGGTCTAAGCCCAGATCTGGAAGAAGCAGGAGCATTGACAGGGGGCCCCAACCTGGCCCAGACAGATTTGCAGGGACAGGTGCTAACAGAGAGGGGGGCTCCCTCTGAGAGCACCAGGGTTTGTGAAAACCATCCTAGCAGCATTTGGGGTTCCATTTGGTCTCAGCAAGCTCAGGAGTTGCTTACAGAACAGTCAATCTCATAAGGAGTAATCAGTTGTAGAAATGGCAAATGTTCTGTTGCCTATATATTTATCAAAATTAAAAATAACAAGGTGCAGTCAAGGAGGGTAGGGGTGCAGCATGGGATCTCTATCTGCAAACCCGAGGGAGACAGTGGACGGAGATCCCTGGGGGCCAGGCAGCAGTGCCGGGTGGGGCTCATACCTGGGGTGGGATGACATAGTCAGCCACATCCCAAAGCCGCTCCCCAAGCTCTGAGGTGTTGGTGAAGGCCACGCCCTTGACTTTGGTGATAACGGCACTCTGCAGGGAGGTGTCTGTGTCTTGGTAGCCCTTCTTCACCACGAACACCCACCTGCAAAAGGAGAATGGTGGGTGTATATCAGTTGTATTGCTGCTCTCAGGGAAGTTTCCCAGGCCAGGGGAGGTGAGAGGGCGGGAGTCACAGTAAGTCTCGGGTAGGAGCAGAGATGGCAGACTCTGGGTTGCGTTTTCCACCAGCTCCCACCACCACTGCCTGAAACCTGGTCCTGCAAGCAGCAGGGGCGGCAAGCAGCCCCAGAGGTGTGGGGCAGAGGGTTCAAAAGGGCAGAGGCAGCAGCTCTCAAGAGCCAAGGCCCTGAAGTTTGGTGGATCAGGGTCAAAACAGGCTTAGCCATGTATTGGCCATGAGACACCGGAGATGCCAGTTAGCTCTGAGTCTCAGTTTCCCCATGTGTAACATGCAGAGAATAATGTCTCCCTCCAGGGAGTGTGGTAACAATTAATAAGATTGTGCAGAATCTGAAAACTGTTATTGGGTACCCTCAAGTCAATGTTCAACTCACAGCAACCCCCCTGTCAGAGGAGCAGGATGGTCCCACCGGGCTTTTCTAGGCTGTAATCTTTACAGGAGAAGATCACCACATCTTTCTCCCACAGAACTCCTGGGTGGATTCAAACCACCAACCCTTCAATTAGCAGCTAAGCACTTAACCTTTGCATCATGAGGGCTCCCTACAAGAATACAAAATCTCATACTCTTCAAAATATGTCAGTGTCGTGGAGGACGAAGTGAGACTCAGGAGATGAGGAAGACAGGGCAACTGAACATAAGACATGAGCTTGGGTTTTCTTGGCCATAACAGTAATTACTGGTTTAATTTACAAGAGGTCTGCCAATGAGACAAAAATATGTTAATGTTAATTTCCTGGTTTTGATACTTGAACTTGATTAAACATGAGAATTTCTTGTTTTTCAGGAATACACTCTGAAATATTTAAGGGTAAAGGGGCATTATGTCTTCAACTTACCCTTAAACAGTTTGTTTTAAAACTACATATGTATACTTGTACACATACAGTACACATGCACACACACATATATGGAGCCCCTGAGTGGTGCAAATAATTTATGAGCTCAGTTGTTAACCGAAAATTTGGAGGTTCCAGTCTACCCAGAAGCACCAGGGAAGAAAGGCCTGGCAATCTACTCCTGACAAATCAGCCACTGAAAATCCTATGGAGCTCAATTCTGCTCTGACACACATGGAGTCACCAAGAGTTGGAGTCCACTTGGTGGAAAGCGGTATTTTCATTTCTAAAAATTTCTGCACTATCTTGCAACTTTTCTGTTAATTTGAACTTATATCAAAATTAAAAAACTCTTTTACAAATGAGACGGTTAATATAAACTGCTTAGCACACGTGCCTGGCACAGAGTAAGGGCTCAATGAATACGACGACTCGCTGTCATTGATGTTGCTGATAGTTTTAGAGGTTGTGTTTGGTTCAAGTGGGCAAAATCGGGGCCCAGAGAAGGCAGGAAACCACTGGCCTGACTCAATGCAGCACATGGTGTGGGGTGCCCTGTGCCTCCCAAGGTCCACTGAGGGTTTGCTATATAGCAGGTACCAACCAGGATATGTCCACCTTCCTCATTTCTGGGAGCAGTGCTAGGGGCCCTGAGCCCTAGGCCTTCATGTCTCTAAGGAACTCTGAAAGGGCTGTGACCCTTGAGCCAATCAGCCCATTTAATAGAGACAGCCTGGGCCCAGTTTTGACAGAAACATTCCAAAACTCACAGAGTAATTTCATTCATTCACTCATTCATTCTGTATCTAATTCCTAAGCAGTTAAGTGATGCTGAAAGTCCTGGTGGCCTCATGGTTAAGTGCTACATCCGCTAACTAAAAGGTGAGTAGTTCAAATCGGCCAGGCGCTCCTTGGACACTTCATGGGGCAGTTCTACTCTGTTCTATAGGGTCGCTATGAGTTGGAATCAACTCGGCAGCAGTGAGTTCGGTTTTGTTTTAAGTGACGCTAGGCCCCACTTCTGTGACCTCCCCAAGCATCACAGACATTAAGCATATAATTCCCCAAATTAACATATGGGAAGGCCATGGAGGAAGAAAACATGGAATTATTCAAGAACCTCATCTGAGGAGGAATGCCTGGTCCTCAGGTGAGAGACTGTCAGTGTTTCAGGGCAGACACTCAGGGAACGCTGGCTGCCTGCCTCCAGGAGAGAGTGACAGAGGTCAATGTTACCTTCACAGTTACAAAAGAAGAGAGCTCAGCAGCATTTACTGAATGAGCAAATGAGTCACTTCCCCTCTCCACCTGTTCCCACAAGGGGTGAAGAGTTCAGAACACTGCACGGCTGAGCAACCCCATGGAGCTGCCCTGGCTGGGGCACCAGCATCTGCTGGGTGGGATGGGATAGGATGGAACCGGAAAGGAGGGCAGGAGCCTGCAGGTAACGGCTTCCGGGCAGGACCCCCAGCTGAATACCACGGAGACCGCCTCAGGCAGGGTAAGTGATCAGGAGGGAGTGTGGGGACATACCAGGCTCCTGAGTTGCCCTAGCTCCAGGCATGGCACTGACTCTCAGCGATTATAAATAACCTGGCCGGTTCCTGGGCTGGCTGCCAGGCCAGGGCCGGGGAGGCTCCCCGGAGAGACAGCTGCGGCCCTGTCTGGCCGCTGGACCTTTACCCACTGCATCCCTGCCCCCTTCCGTGGCCCTAACACTGGAAGCTCCGGCTCTGGGGAAGAAGTGGCACCACCGTAGAAAGCCACATCTCATCACTTCTAGAGCGGAGGAGAGGATTCGTGGGTGCCCTTATACCCCACATTACAACGAAGCGCCCAAGGAGGGCCCCTACCCAAGCAGGGTCACAAGCCCGCAACCACGGGGAACACGTGCGCACACGAAGATTTCAGGGCCCAGCCTCTGACAGCTGGCACTTGCCACCCACAGCCACCCGCCTCCTTTCCCCTCCCCCACCTTCTCGAACACCCAGAGCACTTACACCACCAGGTACAGCAGGATGGAGAGCTGCAGCAGCCGGTAGAGCAGGCCCACCTTCTTGTTCTTGGCGATGACATACTTTTCCGTCTTGTAGTCAAACAGCGACAGACAGAGCCCCTTCCAGCCCCCCTGCCCCATAGTGCTGTCTCACTAGCGTCTGCAGACCGCCAGACCCCACGGGTGCCGCATGGGGCGCCCGCCCCGCGCTCCGGAGCCTGCCGCCCCTCGCCTGCCCGCTCCCTGCGCACCGGGCGCCGGCGTGGCCGCTCTCCGTCGGCAATGCGGTAGCCCCGGGTGTGCGCGACTCGCACCGGCATGGGCGCTAGCAGCGCTCGGGGATGGGTAGATGGTCAACCGGTTATTGGCGTGGCTATAAAGCCTCCGCTGGGAGCTGGGCTGGGGCGAGCGCCGGAGCCTCGGACTGCGACCTTGCTGCCACTCCTTCCTCCACCTCCTCCTCCCCTGACACAGTGACAGCAGTGGACCGTCCGCTGGTCTGGCGAGGGCGCTCCCGGAGACTTCGCCGTGCGCTCGCCCAAATGGGTGAAACGATGGCTAGGCTGCAGGAGCGAGAAGAGGAGGAATGAAAGCGGGCTCTAGTCGGGATTCTTTTTAAGCCAACTCCCACCACCACCACCACCACTCCCACCACCCCCAACCTGCGTCTCGCTCCACTCTGGAAGGAAACCTCAGTGGTTTCTTCCTGTTAACTAGATAGGGAAACTGAGCGCTGGGGGAGGAGGGATCCACAGCACAGGAAGTAGCAGTTGGGGAGGGGAGGGGAGGGAGGCAGAGAGCATTTACAGGTAAACACAGCAGGTTTCTAGATTCTCCTTGCAGGAAATGCTCTCTTGCTCTCTGGGAGAGCCTTGGCCTACGCCACTCTCAGGGGTTCCAGGGCGTGCTGGGATGGACCTGGAAGGCTCCTCAGATGCACTATAATTAAATAGATGTTTGTATTACTGCAGCAGGCGCTGCGGATTTAAAACTCCAGCTCCCAGACAGTCCGCTGCGTGGCAGCTCCTGAGAGCCCATGGCGTGGAGAACTCTGTCCCACACTCAGAATGAATGGAGTGGAGTGGGGGCCACTGAGCAACCGATCACCAAATATGCTTGAGGTGAGAGCATGTGGCAACTATCAGAAATGTTCCCAGAACAAGAGACAGAGGGAATCCAGACAGCTATTCCTGTCACCGTGCAACAGGCGAAATTAAACAGAGAGGGGTTAGGGATGAGGATAAAGTGAGGCATCCTGAGTACCTGTTTGAGAGCTCTGAGAACACAGGAAGGCCAAAAAGGCAGGGCCCTGGGTGAACTGTGGAGTGGCTGAGCTGTGCACACTCATTGTCTACATGCTGCAGTCCTCCAAAAGCTGCATTGCTCCTCTCTCCCCCAGGCCTTCACACACACAGGAGAAACTCCCTTCCTGGAACTATAGACTCTTGGAGTTAGAAAACACCCCCAGTCCACAGTGGGGATCCTCTCTTGAAGTAAAAACCCCAGGGCAGTTGCTGTTGTTGTTAGGGGGTCATCAGGTCAGTTCCAACTCGTAATGACCCCATGCGCAATAGAACACAATGTTGCCCAGGCATCCACAATCATTTTTCTGCTTAAGCCCACTGCTGTGGCCACTGTGTCAGTTTGTCTAGTTGGATGATGTAACACATCTGCAGTGAGGTGATGGGGAAATTTAAATTTACAAAGGGCCTTTATCTTTCTACTTCATCTTACCTACTCCTAAGACTTGCCAAATTCTAACTCTATTGTTCTCTGTGGTTTGGGCTTGCTCCTGGGGCCATCTTGGATCCTGGAAGTGTCCAGGAAAAAAAACCATGCCATTCTCAGACTTCTGGAAATGAGCGTCAGAGCTCTTTCCCCACCCAAAGACATGAAATGGGGCTGTACTTGGGGAAAACAAATCCTCCTACCTGTGATTCCAACCTTTTCTCCACGTTATTCTCCCTCTTCTCACGAATTTTACAGATTATTGTGGAGGAAGTATGGTACAACGGGGTAAGACTTTAGAGGCAGGAGAGTTACAACGGATCACCTTTCAGTCAAGAAAAACTTGCATTCCTCTAACGGAAGGGCAGAAAGAGATTTCAAGAGAAAACGTTGGCTGCAAGGGGGTAGCTGCAATACAGTGGCTGATAGTAGCATCCATCTGTGGCTCGGAGGTGTCACTGGTCACCACTGCAGTCTCCAAAGACACATAGGTTCTCCACTCCCCCTCTGGCCTTAGTGAGGATGAAAAAAAGCTTTCCCCTTAGCCTAAGTAGCCAACAAACTAAAAAAAAAGTTCCACAAAATGAGAGGAAATGAACCAGAAATAAAGAAACAACAAAACCTACTAAACCCACTGGCATCGAGTCAAGCAAGATTCGTGGCAATCTTGTAGGTCAAAGTAGAACTGCCCCATAGAATTTCCAAGGAGAGCTTAGCAGATTTGAACTGCTGACCTTCTGGTTAGCAGCTCTAGCACTTAACCACTTGAGCCACCAGGTTTCCAAAGAAACAGAAACCTCATAAAATATTATGGTTCACAGAGCAGAAGGTCACATGTTAATTATAGACCAGGCACTGGTTCTGTTTTCCATGCTGAAGTATAATGGCTCAGGAAAGACCCCAGGAGGGAGATTTGAGTCTGCCTCAGGGTGCAGAGTCAGTCTAGGAAAAGGGAGGCTGGGAGGATCACCTGCAGATCTAGCCTGGCCTCCAGAGGCCCAAGTATCCTCAGATGACCCAGAAGAGACAACAGAACAGGAAAAGTTGTGGCAGGCAAACAGCATTATGTGGGGCTTCAAACTGCTACATTCTGCTTCCTACCCCCTACTGAGAAGCTGCATTTCTACCAAGTTCCCAAGTGTTTGAGACTCATAGGGACCCCATAAGGATTCCAAGGCTGCAAATCTCTAAGGAAGCAGACTGCCTCATCTTTCTCCCATGGGGTGACTGGTGGTTTCAGTTAGCAGTCAATCACTTTAGCCACTGTGCCACCCAGGCTCCTTACTAGTAAAGCAATGGGTCTGAAAATGTATTATACTTAAGAATCACCTGGGAACCTTGTTAAAATGTGGACTCCAATTCAGTATATCTGGGGAGTTAGAAATGAAAATTCTCAGCATGGGTTCCAATCAGATCAAAACAGGTCCCCAAAGGCCCCCCCATAAAGTGATTTTGTTACAGTAGAATGTGGGTTCAAGCTACCTGTCACAAAGCCAATAATGAGACAGGGGTAAAGGAAAGAACCAAGAGTTTTATTTGCAAGTTTACATGCAAAGAGACTGGGGGAATTCTGGTCCTCAGAGCCTGGCCAACTTCTCCAATCAAGTCAGAAGCTTATACTGGGTAGGTAAGGGTAAACATTAGGTGTGAGGGAAGAAAGACTGCAGGCAACTGGGGGAGGGGGTCCATCTGGCGGAGATACGCGTCTGGCGCTGGAGGGCGTCCTGCCTCTGACTTCCAGAGGAGATATGTATCTGGAACTGGGGTCGGAGGCTCTTGGTGGGCCACTGGCGCCTCCACTTGTTTCAATGATCCTAGGGAAACATTGCTCTAAGGGCTGCAAATATGTCATCTCAGTGGCCCCTACAAGCTAATGGGTGATTTCTGGGGCCAGGCAGTGCTAGGAGGCCAGGACTTTTAGGAAAAACAAGTGAAGAAATAGAGTTAGTCCTGACTGCCTGCTTTAATTTCTCCTCTACTTTTCCTCCTGTTCTGGACAGTCCTGCTATGACAAACACATTCCATTAATAGACATCACTGGTCCACTTACTAAATAGCAGAGGCATTATTAATGTTGTTTAAATACACTCAACAGGAAAAAGGAAGCACCTCTCAATGGAAAGGATTTCCAAGTCCATCAGCAGCAACTGTAACCCATCTTAATTGATGGGTGGTCCCGATTACTTAGCTCCCAAAATTTGACCAACATTTTTAAAAACAGTCAAATGGTAGGCCACTGGGTACTAGGCATGTAAAGGGATAAAAATTCAAACTCAAGTCAACCAAGCCCACTAGCTAAATCTTACAGCAAAGGACAGCTTGTTCTTCCTCCAGCCCTATGCAATGACTGGGCCCCCACGTCTTCCTGAAACTGTTTTTATTCATCACCTCCTCCAGCTCACAGGACTGCAACCAGTTGCCATCAAGTAGATTCTGACTCATGGTGACCCCACGTGTGTCAGGGTAGAACTGCTCCCCAGGATTTTCCATGGCTAATCTTTTGGAGGAAACCCTGGTGGTATAGTAGTTAAGGCCTATATCTGCTAACCAAAAGGTCAGCAGTTTGAATCCACCAGGCACTCCTTAGAAACTCTATGTGGCAGTTCTGCTCTGTCCTATAGGTTGCTATGAGTCAGAACCCACTCATCAACAATGGGTTTTGCCTTAATCTTTTGCAATGAGATAGCCAGGCCTTTCTTCTGAAGCACCTCTGGGTGAACTCAAGCTGCTAACCTTTGTGTTAGCAGCCAAGTGCATTTCAACACCTGGGACTCTTTATAAAACTACTGTGGCAATAAAATGACAGTGAATCCCCATATAAAACACTGTAAATGTTTGTGACTTCCCAAAGTTCTTTGTACAGTATTCTTATGTAAAACTTTGTTGTTGTGTGCTGTTGCAATGATTTCAACTCAGAGTGACCCTATATGACAGGATAGAACTGCCCTATAGGGCTTCCCAGGCTATAATCTTTATAGGAGCAGATAGCCAGGTCTTCTCTGTCATGGAGCTGTGATGGGTTCAAACCTCCAGCCTTAAACTTGTCTTTGATCCCAGTACCTAACACTTAGTAGATACTCAGTGTTTGCTGAATGAACCAGTTGTCCTCACCACCTTACCCCCACAACCCAACCACACATACCCATCAATTAACTCCTTGCTGGCACGTTAAGTTTTCCTGAAGCACAGCTCTGATCACGTCATTGCTCTGTTCAGAAACCTTCAGTCATTCCTGATCACCTATGGGACAAAGGACCAGATCCTTAACCTGCAGTCCAGGCCCTGCACAACCAGTTCCCACCTGCCTTTGCAACCTCCTGTTCTCTGTCACCTATTTCCCAGCTGAACAGGCTTCCATGTTTTATCATAGTCCTCATTTTCCAACATCCTCGCCTTCATCCAGGCTGATCTCTCCTCAGTCCTTCACAGCTTCAAGACTCAGCTCACACATGTCTGTTCCCTTCACGAAGGCCTCCTGAATCTCACCTTCTCAAATGCTAAGGGGCATTATCCGTGCAATTTAGGGAGTGCATTGCTTTCTTCCTTGCAGTCATGGTTGGGTACCTATCTTATCTGCCTTTACAGTGTGTCTTAATCATCTAATGTTGCTTTAACAGAAATATGAGAAGTGGATGGCTCTAAAAAGAGAAATTGTATTTTGTCACAGCCCAGTAGACTGAAAGCCCAAATTCAGAGTGTCAGTTCCAGGGGAAGCCTTTCTTTGCTGGCTCTGGAGGAAGTTCCTTGTTGTTATTCTTCCCATGGAGTGGAAGCTTCTGAGGTGCAGGGACCCCAGGTCATCTCCGAAGCATGTACTCAACTCCCAGCACTGCTTCTTGGTGGCATGAGTTCCCCAAATGTCCACTTGCCTCCCTTTCCTTTTATATCCCAAGAGGCTACCCCAAGGCACAATACAATCCCATGCATTAGTCCTGCCCCACCAATACAACTGCCACAAATCCTCCCTTATTAACCTCATAGAGGCAGGGTTTACAACATAAAAGAACACCACACAATATCAGGAATCACTACCTAGCCAAATGACTATACACATTTTGGGGGGAAAGCACTTCAACCCATCATATAGATGATGAAGCACAGAAACACAGTCTCTGTATCACAGAAGTAGGTAGCCATCAATGCTACCAATGCAGAGCGATGAACAATGAATGAAATTCAAGATTACTTCCCTCTATCCACTAGTCCCTATATCTGAAATGTCAGGGATGAACTGCTTAAAGTCACTGAGACTTTATTTTTGTGTGTATATCTATAGATTTCAACCCTGAGAAAATTCCACCAAAACACTGAGAAGAACTTGTCTCCTAAGCAACTTATTAATTAGCCACCAGGACTCTGAGTCCATGAAGAGGGCTACTGATTGACAAAGTGCATCGGATTAACCAATTATGATCTCATAATTTGGGAGGGCTCTTCCATAAAAATCACCCAGTGTGTTTAGAAAAAAAGTAGGTTTCCAGGCCCAAGACAAGCTACAGTATGGGAGGCTTTAGGGGTGGGGCCCAGAAATCAGAATGGCTGAGCTCTCAAGGATTCTCATACCCAAGCAGGTCTGAAAACTACCCTTCTTTTTCTACCCTTGGGCTGTCACCTGTGCCTTGCCAAGGGTATAGTGAACATCTGTGGACAAACACCTTCTGCCAAAACACTGACTCTGCATACACTAGCCCTGTGGCCTCCAGAAAGTTGCTTCCTGCTTCGTAAACCTGCATAAAACAGGGGTGATACTATTTACAATGATTAAGACTAGCTGCAAAAGTACAAAGCCCAGTAGAGAACCCATGCTTTTGTTAAATGTGAATTTTCAAAATAACTTTAAAGTTGCACTGGGGGAAGGGGGATGCTGGACGTTTCATGTATTGTGCTGCAGTGAATTTTATATAGGGTCCTTCTAGCCATAGTCTTGTAACATTTCTGAAGTAATTGGGTGGTACCATGCAAATAAGATTTGTGGAACCCTTGAGGGTTCTTGAGGGAACTGGACAGTCTTCTAATGCAAATAAGGTACATGGAACACTTGGGAGGGGTGAACTATACAAATAAGGTGCCTGTGGCCCATAAAGGGAATTGGTCAGTTTTGCCATTCCACTAGCTTTGTAAAAAGCTAATCCTAGAGGTTGTGGGGATCTTCACTACCATCAAAAAGAAGATCCAGAAGTGGGGCACATCCTGTGGGGACCTAGGGTCCCTAAGCTGAGAACTTCCTAAACCCAGGAGTCAGAGACAGCGATGGCATGGCATGGCAGCAGCGTGGGAGCAGCAAGCTAGGCTTGCTGACCCATGGAGGAGAGAGCTGAGCGCTTTCACGAAGGAGGCTTCCTGCAGAGTGGGCACTTAACAGTGGCACTAGAGAGCTTTGTAATACTTGCCCCAGCAAGGCAGAGGCCAGGCCCAGGGCAAGCAAGGGTCAAAGTCTTCAGTGAGGACTGACTGCCAGCATGCACAGCAGAGAAGGAGCTGAGAGGCTGGAACTATCTCTTATGTCCTCATTTGTTCCTGTTACTTCCCAGTTGATCCTGATCCTGAATCGTAACCTGGCACTTCCCTGATAAATCTCACAACTGTTAGTGTGGTCTGTGAGTTCAGTGTGGCCACTGCAGTGAATTATCAAACCCATTAGAGAGCAGAGAGTGCTGTGCGGAGAGACAGCTGAAGTCAGAAGTGGTAAATAGGTTGGAGAGTGGAGGTATGTCTGACCTCTTAATAGGAATCGGCTTTGGGCTGACACTATAATCTTGATTGTTTTCTCCTCCTTCCGTCCCCTGCCCTTGAAGTTAGAGGACCTCTCCTGCTACCACGTTCATGTATAAATAAGTGGCAGGGGTCAGGAGTCAATATAATTGAGAGAGTAGATCTGTGAACTCAGACAGGAAAAACTTTATTTTTACTATCCCCTAATTGAAATGTTATGCATGCCAAGCAAATAATCCAAGAAACTGTACTATATGAAGAACACAGCATCAGGATTGGTGGAAGACTCATTAACAAACTGTATCATGCAGATGACACAACACTGCTTGCTGGAAGTGAAGAGGATCTGAAACACTTACTGATGAAGCTCCAAGTCCATAGCCTTCGGTAGGGATTGCACCTCAACAAAAATCTTCACAATTGGACCAGTAAGCAACATTGTCATAAAAGGAGAAGGGACTGCGGTCGCCAAGGATTTCATTTTACTTGCTTCCACAATCAGTGTCCATGGAAGTAGCAGTCAAGAAACCAAAAGATGCACTGCACTGGGATATTCTGCTTAGAGGGTGTCCTTAAAGTGCTGAAACGATGTCATCTTGAAGACTGATGACAGAGACATCAATATGTAAAAGATGATAGATAACATTATAATTAAAGAGGGACTAAAATAATGTAGTCATAGATCTTTCATATGAAGAAGAAATCAAGGTGATAAAAAGAAAAAGACTAAATTTTTTTTTTAAAATGGGTAAATATTAAGGTAACGCCATGGATTGAGTTATGTCCCCCCAAAAATATGTGTAGCTATTTGGCTATCGTTCCCAATATTTTGTGATTTTCCTATGCTATACATCCTAATCTGTGCCTGTGGCTAATAGATAGGAGGATTGTGTTAAAAGAGGATTAGGGTGAGACTGCAACACCCTTGCTAAGGGAGTTTCCCTGGAGAGTGACTTGCACCACCTTTTATCCTTTCATCCTATTGCAGACAAAAAAAGGGAAGCAAGCAGAAAATCAGGAACCCCACACTATCAAAACAACAGCACATCCTTCAGACCTGAGGTTCCTGCACCAAGGTGTTACTTGTCATGGATTGAATTGTGTCCCCCCAAAAATATGTGTAGCCACGTGGCTGGGCCATGATTCCCAGTATCTTGTGACTGTCCTCCATTTTGTGGTTTTCCTATGCTGTATGTTAAAGGATTAGGGTGGGACTGTAAATCCCTTCATAGGATCACCTCCCTGCTCCACTATAAAGGGAGTTTCCCTGGAGTATGGCTTGCCCCACCCTTAATCCTTTCATTCTGCAAGAGATAAAAGGAAAGGGAAGCAGGCTGAGAAATTGGGAACCTCGTACCATCAAGAAAGCAGCACCAGGAGAAGGGCACGTTAGTCAGACCTGAGGTTCCTGTGCCAAGATGCTCCCTGGACAAAGACTGATGCAATAACGGAGTTTTCTCCAGAGCCGGCACAGAGGAAAGCCTTCCCTTGGAGCAGACACCCTGAATATGGACTTGCAGCCTACCAGATTGTGTAAGAATAAACCTTCCTTTGTTAAACCCATCCACTCTGTGGTATTTCTGTTACAGCAGCCCTAGCCGACTAAGCCCCACCCCCCTGACCCAAGAGTGATACAATACAAGGAATTTCCTCCAGAGCTGACAAGGGGAAAGCCTTCCCCTGGAGTGGACACCCTGAATTCAGACTTGCAGCCCACCAGACTTTCCTTTGTTATAGCCATCCATTCTGTGGTATTTCTGTTAGAGCAGCACTAGATGACTAAAACAGAATTTGGTACAGAGGGAGTAGTGTGCTACTCTAACAAATACCCAAAATGTGGAAGCAGCTTTGAAACTGTGAATGGATAAAAGACTCAAAAGGAACTGAGGAGAACTATTAACACCAAAGAAGGTGTAGATGGTGAGAAACAACAGGAGCAGAACCAGATCAGTGTGACACAACACTGAACCCGACCCATGGAGCAAGAAACCTGAGTGCCTGTGCACGAAAGTTTCCTGGAGAAGTGGGGTGCCTGCAAGCATTTGAATTGGTGGAGTTAGGCTTACTAGAGAGGGAGCTGGGTGCCTGTGTGTAGGAGGCTTTCTGGCAGAGGGGGGTGCCTCCCAGCAGTTAAATTGGTGGAGCTATAGGGCTTTGGAACACTTGCCCCAGCCAGCAGGGCAGACGGGGGCCTGAGGCCCAAGCCATGAGGCCACAGGAAGCAGGAGCTTTAGAGACAAAGAACATGAGAAGCTGAACTGCCTCAGTCTCAAAAGGCCTTGACCTCAGGGGTTTGAAAGGGTGGAGCCAGGGCCTTCTGTGTTTGTAAGGGTAGAACTGCCACTCAGTTGGGCTTAGAGTGCACCTAAAGCTGAGGGGGCAGAGTTGCAGTCCAAGTGGGCCTAGAAGACAGAGTTGTAGCACAGAACCAGGGCTCTCCAGAAGGTTTGGCCAATACCTAGAGTCTGGAGGGCAAGGCTAATATGTAAATTGTCTCAGAGAATACAGGATTATTTTCAAAGCTTTGAGGGCTAATGTAGTATGTTTTGCGGACTTGTTTGTAGCCTGTTTTGCCTTCCTTCTCCGTTTGTAATGTGGTGTCTAACTTGTGCCTGTTCTGCTATTGTACCTTTGGAAACAGAGAGCTTGCATTCTAAGTTTCACAGATGCAGAGGAATTTTTTAATTTTGGACTTGGAGCTGACTTAAGAATTTTGCTATCACATGAGATGAATATGTTTTTTGCTATGATAGGATGAACATGTTACATGTTTCAAAGACATGATTTTGAGTGGCCAAAGGGTGGAATGCCATGGATTGAATTGTGTCCCCCCAAAAATATGTGTAGCCATTTGGCTGGGCCATCATTCTCAATATTTTGTGATTTTCCTGTGCTGTTGTTGTTGTTAGGTGTTGTCAAGTCAGTTCTTATAAATAGGGAGCCTATGCACAACACAACAAAACACTGCCCAGCTTGCACCACATTCACAATCATTTTTATGCTTAAGCCCATTGTTGCAGCCACTGTGTCAATCCATCTCATTGAGGGTCTTCAGTGGAGGCTTTCTTGTTGCTGTGATGCTGGAAGCTATGCCAATAGTATTCAAGTACCAGCAAGGTCGCCCATGGTAGACAGGTTTCAGCTGAGCTTCCAAACTAAGACTAGGAGGAAGGACCCAGCAGTCTACTTCTAAAAACAATCAGCCGGGGAAAACCTTACGATAGCAGAGGAACATGCCTATGCTATACCAGGAGTAGAGCGCATCCTTCAAACCCGAGGTCCCTGTGCCAAGATGCTCCCTGACCAAAAACTGATTCAACACAAGGACTTTCCTCCAGAGCCAACAGAGGGAAAGCCTTCCCCTAGAGCAGACACCCTGAATTTGAACTTGTAGCCTACCACATTCTATAAGAATAAGCTTTCCTTTGTTAAAGCCATACACCATGTGGTATTTCTGTTACAGCAGCACTTAGATGACTAAAACAGGTAATCACAAAAGAAATTAACAATCCTATACATTAACATAAGAAACAAGAAAAACATGAAGTCTCAGCAAAGACAAAACCAACAACGATGAAAAAGATGAAAAGAAACACATATAGAAAGAGCTAGTGGGAAAATACCAGGTCACGTGTCAAGAGAACAAGAAAGAGAAAGTAAAGCACAGAACAAAAACTGCTTCTATCTCATGGAAAAATACAGTCAGTCTTGCCACCAATCAAAGAAAAGATAAAAAAAAAAAAAAGCTAAGGTAATATACCCATTACTAGGACATCTAGGTCAACTGGCATAACATAGTTCATAAAGAAAATGTTCTATATTCCACTTTGGTGAGTAGCATCTTGGGTCTTAAAAGCTCGCAAGTGGCCCTCAGAGATACGTCTATTGGTCCCATCCTACCCAAGGCAAAGGGGAATGAAGAAAACCAAAGACAAAAGGAAAATATTAGCCCAAAAGACTAAAGGACCACATGAGCCAGAGCCTTAGCCTGAGACCAGAGGAAGTAGATGGTGCCTGGCTACCACTAACGACCACTCTGACAAGCTTCACAACAGGAAGTCCCAGACAGAACAGGAGAAAAATGTAGAAAAGAATGAAATTCACAAAAAGACACCAGACTTATTGGTCTCACAAGACTGCAAGGATTCCCAAGACTATGACTCCTGGACAGTCTGCTCACCCAGAAATTAAACTTTTATCAACCGCACTTTTCAGACAAAGATTAGACAGGCTTATAGAACAAAAAATAACACACGTAAGGAACATGCTTCTTAATCAAGATCAAATGGGCAACTCCTGCCCAAAAGTAAGACAAAAGGCAGAAAGGGACAGGAACCAGATGAAGGGGCGCAGGGAACCCTGGGTGGAAAAGGGGAAGGAACGTGCTGTTACATTACTGGATTACAACCAATGTTACAAAACAACATGTGCATAAATTTCTGAATGAGAAATTAACTTGAGTTGTGAACTCACACCTGAACCACAATTTAAAAAAAATTATATACTTAAGTAGATAGCCAGGACTAACTCCCATTTCTCTCCATGTATACCTGTTTTTCATAAAAGTCCTAGGCTTCCTAGCACATCTACCTCCGGAAATCACACATTAAAACTTGTAGGAGCAACTGAGATAAAATCTTTGCAGCCTTTACAGGCCTTTTTGCTTAGTATCATCAAAACAAGTCGAGGTACCAGTCGCCGACCCCCTGCCCATAAGACTATCACCAAGAGCTTCTGGACATCCCCCCAATTCTAAATGCATGTTGCCTCCAGACCCCAGAGACCTACTTCTCAACAGACCCCTTCCCCCAGTTCTAGAGTCGTATTTCCTCTGGACCCCTGATGACTACCTCTAGATGGACCCCCCCAATTGTCCACATTATTCCATCCCTCACATGTAATGTTTACCCTTAGCTACCCAACAAAAAACCCCAGCCTGACCGAAGAAGGCAGACAGGCTCTAAGGACCTGAACTCCCCCTGTCCCTTGCATGCCAGTATGCAAAATAAACCTCGTGATCATTGATCTTACTACCCCTGACTCAATACACTTACGCAAACAGACAGAGTAAAAATGTAGAGCCTCAGACCTGTTCACACTGCTGATAAGCTTGTGAAGTGACTGTCTTGCTGACAAGCAGTTTGGCACTCCATAGCAGATATAAAAACATCTTTAAATCTACTTTGGAAAAAACTTTACAAACTGTAAACAACAACAACAACAAAAAAAAAAAAAACCACAGCCATTGAGTAAATTCTGACTCATAACAATCCTACAGGACAGAGCAGAACCACCCCCACAGGGTTTCCAAGGCTGTAATTCTTATGGGATCAGACCACCACACCTCTCCTGCAGAGTGGCTGGCGAGCTCAAACAGCCGATGCTATGGTTAACAGCCAAGAACTTAATCAATGTACCACTACAGTTTCTACAAACTGAAAAGAGCTATACAAATTTCAGTGATTCATTCAAAGGCACAGTAAGTTATGGTGCAAGCTCTCCCTATGCCTAGCATTTAGCAGGAGCATTTAGTTTCTGACAATTCCTTGAAAATGGTCTCCAATTATCACAAATGGCAGAATGTATAATCCCATTTTTTAAAAGCTGTATATTTGTATATGTACATATTTGAATTTTTACAAATGTACAGAATGTGGCCTAGAAGGATACATCCCAAAGTGGTGAACCCCAGCTTCCAAAGAGGAACATGGGACAGGACAAGGTTGTCATAAAGATGAGTTCTCACTTTTTAACTCTGATTTTACTATAAGAGTGTATCTGTGCATTACCTATTGTCTTAGTCATCTAGTCTTGCTACAACAGAAATACCACAAGTGGATGGCTTTACCAAAGAGAAGTTTACTCAATCATAGTCCAGCAGGCTTCAAGTTAGAATTCAGGATGCCAGCTCCAGTGGAAGGCTTTCTCAACGTGTTGGCTCTGGAGGAATGTCTTTATCATCAGTCTTTTTCTAGGTCTGGGGGCATCTGAGCACAGGAACCTCAGGTCCAAAGGGCGTGCTCTGCTCCTGGTACTGCTTTCTTGGTGGTATGAGGTTCCGATGTCTCTCTGCTCACTTCTCTCTTTCATATCTTAAAAAGACTGGCTCAAGACACTGTTTAACCTTGTAGACCTCATCAGTATAACAGCCACTAATCCACATTATTGAATTACAGTGACAGGATTTACTACACATAGGAAAATTCCAACAAATGACAAAACGGTGGATGATCACACAATTCTGGGGATCATGGCCCAGTCAAATTGACACACACATTTTGGGGACAGGCATAATTCAATCCATGACATTTGTATACTTGTCAATGTGTCCTTCCACTAGTCAAAAAAAGTCAACTTAAGTTGGAAATTGTTTAGGTCCATCCAGCTACCTCCTGAATTCTGATATGAGGACAATACTCTTCCCAAAATGATGCAAGTTTCCATTGACTCCATTATTAAACCTGTTCTTAGAATTCTGGCACCATTATGAGGTTGTTATTATTATGGCTGAGAGACCCAGAAATATAGAAATCCTAAGCTTAACCAAATGCCTCTCCTTTTAAATTTCTAGAGGGGATGTGCATGGAATAACGTCATAGCAACAGCAGTGATCTGTTACTGCTGTGCCAGGACAAACAAAACCAAGCTCCCATCATAATGTCCATGCCTTATATTGACTGACTGAACTGAACTGACTGGAGCTGGACCAGTGCAGCTGGGAGACAATGTAAGGGACCAGATGGTGAGGAGGAAGACTTTTGCAAGAAGTCATGTTTAGATTTTACACATTCACATGCTGTGGTCAGCAGCATCTAAGACTGCTGACCATATGGGGAACCCCTAAATTGTCTGACCAACTTAGGTTTTCAGACCTGCTCTATTTTATCCCCCCAACAACCAAAGCCAGAATGCAGGGGTTATCATGAGATAAAAAACGGTTACTTGAATTTATATACCATGGCCTGTAACAGAGGAAGTGAAAACAGAAACCCTGAGAGGTATTTATTCTCATGCTCAGCACCCATTTCAGTCCTCTGGCAGGATGGTGGTCCTGTGACATTTCTCAGTATCCTTGAATCTATACAAGCTTTAGCACTTCCTGTTTTCAGGCAGAAGTGAACAGGAAGTGGGGGAGGTCTGGTACCAGAAAAGCATCTTTTAGAAGATAGACAAGGCCTTGACCCAAACCACAGCACATGAATGTGTAAAATCTAAATGTGCCTTCTTGCAAAAGTCCCTTCCTCCTCGCCAACTGGTCCCTTACATTGTCTCCCAACTGCATTGTTCCAGCTCTGATTAGCTCAGTTGAGTCAGTCAATATAAGGCATGGACATTATGATGAGAGCTTGGTTTTATTTGCAATAAAAAAGTTACAAAAATAGAGACTGCAAGTCACCTACAATACTGGAAACATGGACCAATTCCTGAGCCCAACAATAAAGAAATAACTAAGCAAACTTATCTCTTTCTTTTCCTTTGAAGGCAAATCTCACAGAAACAAACCAAATGCAAAGAAGAAAAAAGCTTGAGACAGCAGTAGGAAACAGAGATTGGTATAGCAAAGGGATCAAAATCTAGATAAATTTCTGAGAATGGAATCAAAGCAACAGAAAAGTTCATGATGCCAGACCAGCAATTTACCACAGGCAAATAATGGCTCCATGAGAAGCAGATGGAAGGTTTCTCCAACTAAACCCTAGAAAATGCCCATACTCCAAGTAGCAGGGCTGGGACCACTAGAAGGCTATGGGGCAGGCAGCAGCGGGTAAACCAGCAATCCTATTAAAAACTGGAAAAGCCACTGCTGTTGAGTCAGCTCTGACTCATAGTGATCCTACAGTACAGAGTTGAACTGCCCCTCAAGCTTCCAAGGGGCACCTGGTGGGTTTGCACTGCCGACCTTTTGGTCAGCAGGTGTAGCACTTACTTATTACGCCACCAGGGTTTCCAATCCCATTCAAGTCGGGCACAAATTAAGGACATCGGTGACTCCACAGCAGTGGGTTGACCCTGCTCAGTGTCAACTTTACAGAGTCCTAGACAAGGACATAAAGGTGGGGAAAAAAGAATAAATATTAAAAAGAGTCAAAATACCATTATTTGCAGTTAAGATTGTCTCCTTAGAAAATCCAATCTTTTGGAAGATAAACAAGGCCTATTTAAACAGCAAACAGTTCAGTAAGACAGCCAGATAAGTATTAAAAAAAGCCAATTGTTTCAGAGGCAAATGCTAATGCGAAGGGGGGAGAGATTTGCACAATAGCAACAAAATTATAACATAGCTAGATACAAAGTCTTTGTAAATTCAATTCATAAAAGCAAAATAGTTATAATTTAGTAACAGCCAGTTACAAGTGTATAGAGAGGCACTTCCATATATTCTATGCAGGACTGTGTCTTAGTCATCTAGCGCTGCTTTAACAGAAGTATCACAAGTGGCTGGCTTTAAAAAGAGAAATTTTTTCACAGCCCAGAAGGCTAAAATTCCAAATTCAGGGCATCACCTCCAGGGAAAGGCTTTCTCTGCTGGCTCTGGAAGAAGGTCTTTGTTGTCAATCTTCTGAAATGAGGATGTGTGTATGTGTGTATATTCATGCATATGTATATATATGTGTGTATTAAAATAGAATATATAGTAAAATGGAGTCTTAACATAAACATAAGTTAACATAAACATAACATAAACATAAGTTAAAATTGGCTAAACTATGAAGCCACAAAAAGGCTATGTTGAGCTAAGTAAGATGGTGAGAAACTGCAAAGTCATGTTGAAGAACTAAAAATGAGAAAAACAGCTGCCAGATGGACATGGCAGCAGATGGTCAGAGAAATGACAAAGAATCCAATCAGAAACAAGTTAACAACCTGAGGTAACAGAAGATAAGACTTACAGACTGGCTGATAATAACCAGAACCAAGTGAACAACTTGTATAAAAGTTTGGCACTCTGGATTTGGGGTATGCAGTCTCCCTCCGGAAGTCTCTGTCCAGAGGTCTGCTGCTGTGCCTCATCCTCAAAGGCCTGGGGTGTACACTCTTCTCCAGGTGTCTGTGACTGTCAGTCTATTGCTGTGATGTGACCCGATCCTAAGACCTTGGCCTGTTACTGTGTTGTGAACTGATTCTGAAACCTCATCTGCTTCACTCTCAAAGGCCTGGTTGGAGTTGGCTGTGACTGTTTCCCATTGGCACCTCAGCCTCCTGTGCTGTCCCTTCCAGCCAATCACGCCTTGCCACTCTCCTGATGTCTGAAGGCCTGGTTCCAGTGACTGTGACTGTTGGTGTTTGAGCTTCCTGTGCTGTCCCTGCTGGCTTCACCTCTGAGACACTTCACATTGAAGAATTCTCTCCAGGTTCTCCTGACGTCTAAATGGTGACAGCACTGCCAGTCCCTAAATTTCTTAGAGTGAAACCTGCTTTTAGGGCAGTGTAAATGATGATGTTAAGATTAAGGTGCAGTCCCTGTGGGACCAGCTGAACCTGCATGGGTCCTAACTAATACAAATGAGAGTTCTTAACTAAAGTAAACATAGATAACGTTCTTAAGTAACGTAAGTAAGAGTGCTTTTGTGTCCTGGTGCTAGCAACCCTCCTCCCCCCAATTAACTGTGTGTGTGTATGTGTGGTTTGATTAAATAAAGCTTATTACTGATCCCAAGCCTTATAGCTATGTATTTTCCTCTAGCAACCCCCAATACTTTGTGGGTGCTCCTGACATCTTCCCCTGTACTGGAAGCTTCTGATGCTTAGGAACTCCAGGTCCCTTCCAAAGGACACACTCAGATCCCAGCCCTGCTTTTGGTGGTATAAGGTCCCCAATTCTTTTGGCGGTATGAGGTCCCCAATTCTTTTGGCTAGCTTCTTTCTTTTATATCTCAAGAGATTGCCTTGAGGCACAATACAGTCTTACACAAGGAGTCCTGCCCCAGCAACACAACTGCTACCCATCCTCCCTCATTAACATCATAGAGGCACACAGGAACATCTCGCAGTGCCAGGAATCATGCATTGCCAAAGGACTACATACAATTCAACCCATGAGAGACAATAAATTGGTAAAAACACCTTGGAGGTCAACTCACCATCATCCATCAAAATTTCAAATGCACATAGCTTTTGAGCCACTAATTGTATTAGGAATTTGTCCATCAATTTGGCTAAAAAGTACACCACAATATTATTTTTAAAGATGTTCACTATACTGTATAATAAAAAAATTGAAAGAACCTAAATAATCACCTGTATGAACTCGTTAAATAAACTCTGACATGTTCGTATATATCATAGTATAGCACAGAGTAGTTAAAAATAAGGTAGACCTAAAGCTGTTGTTATTGAAGGATATCCAATATACATCTTTTTGCCATCTTGGGAAAAACAAGGTAAAGAACCCCACATACAATCTAAGTCCATTTATGTATTAAAAATCTGAAAGAACATCTACAACACTATTAACAGTGATTACTTTTGAGAAAAGAGATTACAGATGCAAAAGGAGAAGATTTACTTTTCCCTTTTTAGATACTCTTAGTGCTGTTTTAAAGTTATCATTTCACAACACTGAATAAACTTTGGAAACCCTGGTGGGGTAGTGGTTAAGTGCTATAGCTGCTAACCAAAAAGTTGACAGTTTGAATCCGCCAGGAACTCCTTGGAAGCTCTATGCAGCAGTTCTACTGTGACCTATAGGATTGCCGAGTCAGAACCCACTCAATAACAATGGGATTAAAAATTTTTCCCTTACATTGTGGCATTGATGCAGGAATAAACAGATCAATGAAACAAAACTAGATTTCTAATACATACACATATATATAGGAGTCCCTGGATGATGCAAACAGTTACGTACTTAACTACCAGTCAAAAGGTTAGAGGTTCAAACTCACCCAGAGGCACCTCAGAAGAAAGGCCTGGTAATCTGCTTCTGAAAGACCACAGCCTTACAAACCCTACAAAGCAGTTTTACTCTACACATATGGCATTATCATGAGTCTGAACTAACTCAACAGCAACTAACAACAGCACCAGACACACATACATGTGTATATATATGATTTTTGCATGTAGTATTGGGAGAATTTCAAATCAATGGGCATTTCAATAAACAAGGTAGAGACAAGCGTTATTCACTTGGAAAAAATATAGATTCAAGACCACTCAAGAGAACTGAAACCACTCAAGCAGAAAGAGATCTAACACAGGGAATTAAATTTCAAACTTGCTGGAAGGGCAGGAGAGCAGTTGTTAGCACCCAGAGATCGGGAGCTGCAGAGAGCCACAGCCGCTGCTGAAGCCCAAGGTCACGTGGCTGGGCTGTGCAGGAGCCTGATCTTCCCTGCTGCGTCCCCGCTGACACCACGGCCAGCAGTACCAGGAGAACGGTACCTGTCGTCCCTGCTGTGTCCCTGCTGACACCACGGCCAGCAGTACCAGGAGATGGTACCCGTCATCTCTCCACCTGCTAGTGTCACGCCAGGACCTCTCAGTGGGAAACCTAAATTAGAACCTCACTGCAAGGGAATTTGGGCAACAGTTAAGCCCTCCAGCCCCTGGGAATGTAAGGGTGGTATTTCAATAAAGGGTGCTGTGAAAACTAGTTACATTTCTGGGGCAGAGGGAAATAAAGCAAGTTAAATTCCTTATCTGTACTTTATATATGCACAAATTTCAAAAATAAAAAAGAAATAAAGCATCTAAATTAGGCAAACAATATGACCACAGAAGCCTAATGTACGTTGTACACTATATACTTATACCCTCTTTTTTAATTGTGCTTTAGGTGAAAGTATACAGTTCAAGTTAGTTTCCCATACAATAATTGACACCCACATTGTTATGTGACCCTAGCTGCTTTCCCTGCAATGTGACAGCACACTTTTCCTTTCCACCCCAGATTTCCCATGTCAGTTCAGCCAACTCCTATCCCTTTCTGTCTTTTCATCTCCCCTCTGCATAGGAGCTGCCCATCTAGTTCCATGTATCTACTTGAACTAAGAAGCATATTCTTCAAGAGTATCATTTTATGTCTTACAGTCCAGTCTATTTGTCCGAAAAGATGGCTTTGGGAATGGTTTTAGCTCAGAGTTAACAGTCTGGGGCCTTGTCTTTGGGGGTTCTTCCCATCTCAGGCAGATCGTTAAGACTGACCTTTTCACTAGAATTTGAGTCCCACTTTTCTCCCATTCCATCACATACTCCCTGGAATGTTCCTTGTCAGGACAGTCATTGGTGGTAGCCAGGTATCATCTAGTTTTTCTGGTCTCAGGCTGACCGAGTCTCTCATTTATGTGGCCCTTTTCGTCTCTTGGGAAACCCTAGAGGCTTAGTGGTTAAGTGTTATATCTGCTAACCAAAAGGTGAGCAGTTGGAATCCATCAGGCACTCCTTGGGAACCCTACGGAGCAGTTCTATTCTGTCCTATAAGGGTCACTATGAGTCAGAATTGACTTGCTGACAGTGGGTTTTGGTTTTGTCTCTTGGGCTTGGTGTTCTTCATTTTCCTTTGCTCCAGGTGACCTGGGACCAATCAATGTGTCTTGGATAACCATTCGCTAGCTTTTAAGATCCCAAACAACACTCACTTACCAGAGTAGGATGTAGAACATTTTTTTAATCAACTTTGCTATGCCAGTTGACCTAGATGTCCTTTGAAACCACGGTCTCCAGACTCCTACCCCTACTACACTGTCTCTTGAAGTGTTTGGTTGGGTTCAGGAAACAGTTTTTGGCATAGGCCAGTGGTGCCGACGTGCTCTGTATTCTGTGCTGTCTTTCCTTTCACCTAAGATAACTCTATTGCACTCTTTAATTTTTCACAATAACTTGTATAGTCCACAAAAGCAAAGACAGTGCCATTGTAGGGTTGGGAGTAGGGAGATATAATCAAATTATCAAGTTTGTTTTGTGTTTTTGTTTTTCTCTCTCCTTTTCGCCCCTTCCCACACCTGGTAAACACTGATTTGTTTTGTCTATTAATCAGACTTTTCTTTTCATTTGCTATCAAATAAATTCCAACTCATGGTGGTGGTAAACAGAAAAATAAGTAACAGACACCTAATTTACTGTAAGGTTTTTCTTAGCCAAGAAACCAAATATTAACCATAAAACCCCTAACACAAGGAACTGCAAAAGCCTGCCAGAAACTGCTCTGTAGCAATGTAAATACCCCTTTTCCTGCTAGTGCACAGTCGTTAAAACATTACCTCCTAATTTACAGCTCAGAAAGTCTCCCAGTTGTTGACGGGGAGGGCCATATTTTCAACAGCCAAGCGGGAAGTGACCTGGTCTCAGTGAATCTCAGGGCTTCCAACTGCTTGTTCTGCTTCAAACCCCTGCTGAGAATTTGTAGTTCTACCCCCAGGTATACTGAATAAGAATCTATAGTTTAACAAAATCTCCAGGTGATTCCTAGGTACGATAAATTCTGAGAACCACTACTCTACTGGTGTTTCTCAGAAATGGTCCCTAACCAACAGTATTACACGGCCTGGGAACTTGTTAGAAAAGTCAATTTCAGCCGAGGTTCCAACCAGAATGAACCAGTTTGAAGCTGGGGTGGGGGTGGGGCAGGAAGCAAGTTTCAACCCATCATGTGAAAATTAGCCAATGGTTTATCTACTATATTTCTCCCTCCTCTTCTCTTTATAAGCCCCACTGTACCTAGCTGCTTCAGAGCTATTTGCTTTTTCTGGAGTTGAAATGGCTTCTCTATATGCATACAGGAAATGGCTCAGAATAAACCTTATGCTCAAATTCCAGTGTTTTGATTATTTCTCAACAGTGGAGACACCATGTGTGTCAGAGTAGAACCATACTCCGTAAAAGTTTCCAACGGTTGTGAGTTTTCAGAAGCACATTGCCAGGACTTTCTTCCAAGGGACCTCTGGGTGGATTATAAATCACCAACTTTTTGGGTAGTCCCTGCCCCACCCAGGGACTCCTGCCATAAAGTTTTAACAGCATGGAGCATAAAAATAAAAGATGCTAAGAGGAAATCCAGTCTGCAAGAGTCTAGGCCCTAATCTGTAAGTTCTCAACTCCCAGGTTACATTCCATTCCCCCCTGTGACAAGTTCTTTGTCCTACTGACAGTATTTGCTAAGGAGTGACAGTCTCCCAAAGCAATTCACTAAGCAGGAGACCAGGTAAGGATCGCAGGGGGTCTACTAGATGGACCTGTTCTTACAACTGAAATGAAGCTGCAGAACAGTCCTTGTGCCCTCTCCTCCCTAGATCCTGTTTTGGTGGCCTCTTTTCTACATTTTAAATTTATCCTGGGGGTGCTTTTTGGTGGTCTATGTGAAATAATGGGTGATATTTTAGGACCTTGAAAATGCTAGACTAGGAATCACTTTAGATTACTGTTCCCTAAGATACACTTTATATAATCACTACTTTGGGAGATATTAATAGAAGTGTCAAAGAAAAAAATTCTTAGGCAAATAATGTTGGGAAATGTTGCATAACCTCCTCTTGCAGAGAAGCAGGAATACAAAATACTGCATGCTAAAGGTGTGGCTATAAAGGAAAGTTTCACTTTACTTAAAACCAAATGTTTTCTAAGTTCACTAACGCTCAGCCCCTTTTGGACAATGCATGGTTAAAACCAATATTCCACATACAATTTGCGAGATGCCTCTCTAGAGCATCTTGAAGAAAAAAATCAATACAGCCCAGGTCTCTAGAAGTTTGACGATCAGCTGATGGTTACCCCCAAAAGACGAGGACGCAGGCCCTAATTTTCTTCTGTGAGCAGATTCTCTGACTTCAGCTGGGCCCTCCTCATGCTTTCCAAGTTCAGTTGCTGATATTTTCTTTTAAAAAAGCCACACTGAAACAAAGAAAAGGAAAGGGCAATGACAAGCTGCTGTTTTAGAAAACTCTTTCTCCTCATAGTGTTTTTGCTTCCCAAAATACCTTTCTCTGAATCTCTCCCTGACAATCCAACCCTTCAAGACCCTTCCTAAGTGCTGCCTTTCCTGACGCTCATTCCCCAATCCCACCATCTTCAGGACCCCCACAGCACTTTCACCTTTTAAACTTAAGGAACTGTGCTTGGCGAAGAAAGCAAGACCTAAGGGTAGAAAGGGGCAGAAGACAAAGAGCAGAGGGCTTTGAATACCAGCAAAAAGAGTCTGAGCATTCAGACAGCACACGCCAAAGAGAGGATTTAAACAGGGGAATGGCAGTCAGTTCTGTTTCAGGAAGACATCTCTGTTCTCTAATACTTCAACTAGACTTTCTTCTTTTAGGGGAGGTGGAGGTTGAAGGAGGAGGGCAGGGCAGCTGCTCCGAGTCAGGCGCTGGCTGCACTCAGGAGCACTATGCTCAGTGCCAGGGCCCAGCTTAGTCCTCTCTCACCTTGATGTACATGAACAGAACTGACCTTGAAGAGGAGAACTATAATCATGATCAAAACCGCAAGGCCACCGACGCTGCTTCCAATGATGACAGGCAGAAACTGGTATTTCTCATCTTTCAGAAAGATGACAGTGATCTAGAACAAGACAACAGATCATCCAATAAATGAGATGGGAAGAAACTCCACACATGGTATTTAACGTAGCAGAATACAAAGATCTGGCAACATCTGTCTGTCGATCAAGACTGACGGCAATAAGGAAAAATCTTAAAAGCTTCCTGATGCAGCATCTAATGTTACCTAATGATTAAAACGCTTTATGAGAAACTATTTTGGTCTTTTGTCTTGAAGATCTAAGTCTGTCAGGAGATTGTGAGCTTCTGTTAAAGATTCTCTGACAGTTAAAGGATACCAAGAAATTGAGGTCTCTAGGTTGTACAAAAAACACATAGGACTAGAACACAGAAAATCCAGATTCCCATCCAGCTCAGCCACCGTCATCCTATATATCCTTGAACTCCACACTGACTATCCTCAAAACAATGACTGTTACACTAAATGATCTCTAACTCCTTTCCAACTCTGTTTACAGTTCTTTTGATCTTGCACAAATCCTTAGTCTTCGGTAATACATTTTTTCCCACATAAAATATCTGACACAGACACTAGCCTGCTCTTCACTGAACCAAAATTGACATGAATCATGGGTATGTTCTCGTCAGATCCAGCTGCCATCACGTCACCTCCAACTCATGGCGATCCCGTGTGTGTCAGAACAGAACTGCATTCCACGGGGTTTGCAGTAGCTGATTTTTCAGAAATAAATACCCAATCCTTTCTTCTAAGAAGCTTCCAAGTAGACATGAAGCTCAAACTTTTCCGTGGCAGACAAGCACAGGAGCTAGCTGCACCACCCACGGAGTCCATGCTCTCTTAGGGATCTGACAATCCATGCAAAAATGGCATTGTATGTATTATTTTTAAAACTTTCAATGGAAGCCACCCCTAGCTTGGTTTTCCAGAGGCCGTCTTAATTCCAAGAGTCCAAGCTCTCTTCTCACTGACAAGACCTAGCTGGAAAGTTCAGGAGATATATTCCCACAGGGAGACTCAAATAACAGCCTTTTCAAGGTCCCACCAACTGACTAGCATGGTCAGAGCATGTTCTCAAGACTTAAACGTAGTGCCAGATGGCTAGCAAGACTTCTCTGTCTCTCTTTCACTCTGCTATTTCTGGCATTAATCACAAAAAAATAAATGTTGGAGAGGTTGTAGGGAAACTGCAATGCTCGTAAGCTGCTGGTGGTAATGTAAGATGGTATAATCACTATGGAAAATGGTATGGCACCTCCTCAAAATCCAGAAATAGAACTACCGTATGATCCAGCAATCCTATTTCTTGGAATATACCCTAGAGAAATGAGAGCCATCACACAACAGATATACACACAGCCACATTCACTGCAGCATGACTCACAATAGCAAAAAGAGAGAAACAGCGTAAGTGCTCACCAACAGATGAATGGATAAACAAACTGTGGTACACATACACAATATAATACTACGCAACCATAAAGAATAACAATGAATCCACAAAACATCTCACAACATGAATAAATCTGGAGAACGTTATGCTGAGTGAGGAAACCCTGGTGGTGCAGTAGCTAAGAGGTTAGCTGCTAACCAAAAAGTCAGCGACTCTAATCCACCAGGTGCTCCTTGGAAACCCTATGGGGCAGTTCTACTTGGTCCTCTAGGGTCGCTATGGGTCAGAACCAACTTGATGACAGTGGGTTTCTGATTTTTTTTTTTTTAATGCGGAATAAAATAACTGCAAAATGATAACTAATATATGAGACCACTATTATAAAAAGAACAAGAAAAGTTCTACATACACACATAGACAACTTCTTTGATGCTTACCAGGGATTGGAAACACAAGGGAAGGAAAACTACCAGCTAGAAGACAATTCCTAATACTGTGAAGAGAAAGGCAGTACACAACACGGGAGAAATCAGCACAACATGACCAACGTAAAGAAGACACTGAGCAGTGAGAGGAATGCAGGAATCAAGGGGAACTAGGTAATTACTGTAAAAGACATAATCCTGCAACAACAGTACTAACAACAACAATCTATGAATGGATACACAGGTACACAGTTATGTTAAAACAGTGTGGGAGGATGTAAGGGAGCACAACCACCTGCAAATGTAGTTTGGTTGCGGATATTTCTAAACACACAACTGTAGGTGCTCGATGCATATTAATATAAACAAAGCACACAAAGAGCACACAGAAACTTCTTAGACATAACTGAATATTTTGCGGGGCTAAGCTCCTGAACTCCAAGAGAAAAGACCATCAGATTGGGGGACATCAAGTGGTACAACATGGTTCACACAGACAGTGTTCTGCAGCCTACTTTGGTGAGTAGTACCTGGGGTTTAAAAACTTCCAAGTAACCATCTAAGATACAACTACTGGTCTCTTCTGTCTGGAGCCAACGTGAAGAAAAGCAAACTCCCAAGGGAGCAATTAGTCAAAAGGACTAATGCACCATATGAACCACAGCCTACCCAACCCCAAAACCAGACGAACTAGATGGTGCCCGGCCGCTACCCACCACTCCGACTGGGATCACAAGAGATGGTCCCAGGTAGAGCATAAGAAAAACGTAGAAGAAAAAATCAAATTCACAAAAAAGACCACACTGCCTGGTCTGACAGACTGGAGGAATCCCTGACACTGTGGTCCTAAGACACCTTTCTGACCTAGAACTGAAGCCATTCTAGGTGGCTACCTTCCAACCAAATAACTGATCAAACACAACCAACAAAAGCCACTGCCACTGAGTCAATTCTAACTCATAGTGACCCTACAGGACAGAGGAGAACTGCCCCAAAGAGTTTCCAAGGAGTGCCTGGTGGATTCAAACTGCTGACTTTTGGTTAGCAGCCACAGCACTTAACCACTATGGTACCAGGGTTTCCAAGTGACAGTCTTATAAAATATATGTACTCCTCAGAACAATCAATTACGTGACATCAAAAAGGCAACATCTGCCCAAAAGCAAAGTTAAGAAGGCAGGAAAGGGTGGAAAATCCAGATGAAAGGTAATAGGGAACCCTGGGTGGAAATAGGGAGTGTGCTGCCACAATGTAGGGAGTGGAACCAACGTCATGGAACACTTAGGTACCAAGTATTGAACGGGAAACAAATTTGCTTTGTAAACTTTCATTTAAAGCACAATTTAAAAAGAAAAAAACCACTCTGGCCACTCAAAACACCAAGTTCCCTTCACACACATGTATAAACACCGAAGTCACTGATGCTTTAAAGAGAATTGCTGTATCTGGTGGAAGGCTGAACAAACTTACCTTTAAAGTCTCTTCCAGATGAGTTTTAAATGCCAGTAAGGGATGGCCCTCAAGGCCCTGCTTAATGCCTTTGAGTTGTGGTACTGTTAGCTACCAGTGAGTCAGCCCCTGACTCATGGCAACCCCAGGCACACTGGGATCAGACTGGGTTTTCATTGGCTGACTTCTCCAGAGTGGATCAGCATACCTTTTCTTCTAGCATATTTTAGTCTGGAAGCTCTGCTGAAACCTGTGCAGCATCAGAGCAACACATAAACGTCCAATAATGGTTGGGTGGTAGCTGCGCTTCGGGTGCCATTGGCTTTCCACATGGAAGGAAGAATTCCGCCGCTGAACCACTACTGTCCTCAACTCATGTATAGCTGAACTTAACTGGGTTAAGTTCTGGACATTGGGAACAGGAAGCCAGCAAAGCAACACAGAAAGAGAAAGAACGGTAAGAAGGCTGGCTTTTTCTTCCACAAAAGAGTGAGGTGGTTGGGGGGAGGAAAGTACTTGAACCTGGGTTTAGGCACGTAATGAATGAAATCTGTTCCCAAATGACAGAGGTGTAGCAGGTGAGATCTGAGCAGAAGAAATGTGTCTAATCTTCAAAGCTTCTTCTTTTCCTCTACTGTGGTGGTCAGGATTATGTCAACTTGGCTACTACCTATTTGGCTGCTGTATTAAGTGGCAGGGCAGGGTTTGTGGTGGCTCCCTGCCCCTCGGCTCTCATCTTGTGACCCTGGACTACAGCTGCTGATCGCTCACGTGGCCAGGAGCTCCTGCTCTCTTGTTCCAGCGTCTGGTTCCGGGACTTGAGCTAGCGGCTGTTGGGCTCATCAGTCCTTACAGTCGGCACGTGAGAGTCCTGCTCCCTGACCTGCCAATCCTGCGCTCGCCAGCCTCTGCTCAGTCCTGCTCCCTGACCTGCCGATCCTGGGTTCTCCAGCCTCTGTCACTTCGCCTCGCCACCAGCTTGGGATCCACCGACCTCCAGCCTCTGTTGCATCGTCTCGCCGCCAGCTTGGGATCCACTGACCCACACAACCGGTGATCTGCAACTCTGGTCTCTGACTTGCTGACCTTGGGTTCCTCAGCTTCCGTGGACACGTGAGGCTTGTGCCAGAGCTTGGGACATTCAGCTTCTGTGATTACGTGAGCTGTTTCCTATATTTGTATCTATCTATCTGTCTATATATATATATTATAAATCTTTCCTTATACCTACACGTGTTACTGGTTTTGCTTCCCTAGAAAACCCAGCCTAAGACATCTACTAAACCCATAAGTTACCTAAAGTGCCCCAAAACCACCCTTATAGAGTTTAAGAGGGAAGCAGGACACAGACTGCTGCTTGTAGTGAGCACCAATGGTGGCCTACCCAATTATTCTCTCCTTTCAGATTTTTCTCAGAAATCATGACTAGTCTAAATTGTCATTCCCCTATGCCAGTGACTAGCAGGAGACTGAGTTCTCACTAGTAAGATACAAGAGCTGTCTGCTGAGAGTTTTTAAGAAAGGTTTTCCTCCCTGCAAAGGATATGAAGAAAATATCCTTTACTACTGACTTTTTTTTTACTGGAAAGTATACAATCCAAATTGGTTTTGCATGCCCACCTATCTGCAGCTCCTTCTGCTTTTCCCACCCAGTGACACCACACTCCTCCTTTCCATTCCATACTTCTAGTGTCCCCCCAACAAGCATGTCCCCTCCTCTCCACCCTCTTCTCCCATCTAAAAGGAGACCAGTAGGACCACCTCCTATAAATGCATAGAACCATAAAGTACATAGAACATATGGTCACACTGTGTCCTTGAGTGCAGTCCATTCTTGTCTGAAGAGTTGACCTTACTATTATGGGTTTCTGATCAGCGGACAGCAGTAGGTCTAGGGGCTATATTCCCAGGGAAGCATCCAGGCTGTCAAATCATCAATTCAGGTCTTTTACAAGAGTTCTTGGGCTGCACCCCTCTTTTTCTCCTGTTGGCACAGGGACTCCACACTGTATCCCCTGTCACGGCTGTCTTTGGTCAGGGCCAGGAACCATCTAGTTCTTCCAGTCTCATGTCGATACAATCTCCCATTCATATGGGCCCTTCTGTCTCCTGGGCTGTTTTTTACTCATGTGTTTGTTGTTCTCAGTGATCATCTGTTCCAGACGAGTTGGGACCATTTGATGTATTGCAGATGACAGCTTGCTAAGCTTTTAAGACCCCAGATGCCACGCTAATATGGCGTGCAGAACACTCCCTTAGCAGTAGACTAGTTATGCCAATTGGCCTTGATGTTCCCTGAAAACAGTCACTAGGCCCCCATCCCTGCTACTCTACTCTTTGAAATATTGGATTGAGTTCAGAAAACCTTTCAGTTTGCGGTGAAGTCCAGTTAAGTTGTGCTACTGATTTCTTGCATCCTACTTAGCACTGTGACAACACAGCATTTGGAAGTGTGGCGACTTTGTGATGGCCCTGAAGGGAGATGTCACCAGCACACTGAGATGGCAGAACACAAGGATCAAAGAAGCCAGGCTAATGACCCAGGGTCTGCCTCCCTCACTACGTAAATAATACAGACCCTTACGGGATATTAGCTAGGCTTCCCCTTTCTGGAATAGGACTGCAAGTGGGTACACAGCAATTTATACTCATAGATTCATTGTAAATCAGCTGTTTATTGCCAGGAGTTACTTAATATTTTGCTTAGGTGGTCGAGTTTAAAGTAAGAAAGATAATTTGGGGGCATCTATGCTATAAGAATCCCTGGGTAATGAAAAAGGTTAACATATCTGCCTTCTAACTGAAAGGTTAGTGTATCAGATCTACCCAGAGTCATCTCAGAAGAAAGACCTGGCAATGTACTTCTGAAAAATCAGCCACTGAAAACTATGAAGCACAGTTCTATTCCGACACACATGGAGCCACCATGAATCAAAGTTGATCTGACAGAAACTGGTGAGCTATGTCTCCTTAGGCTAATGTATCATTCTATAAATGAAAAACTGCGGCAGACGAATCAGACTCACTCAAGGTCACAGAGGCAGTTGGTGACAGAGCCAAAGTCTGAAGTGATAAGGCTGGAAAATGGGAAGGAGGCAGCCGTGGGGTGCCTGTGTAGGGCTCAAGGGCTAGGGACAGTGTGCAGAATATTACACAGGAAATAGTCAGGGATTACCTTAGTTCTGTGGTTCTCTGCATTCAATCCCTCATAAAGAGATCTGTTGAAGGATATTTCACCAAGGATCTGTAGTTCAGTTATATCTCTTAGCAACTATAAGACGTAGGGAAAAAAACATAACCTATTTTAGAAACAGACTCATTGCTTTGGGGCAGCACTCATCATCTTTCCCTTAAATGTGTTCCTTCTCCAATATTCCTTAGCTGAGTTGACGGCCATATCATCCAACAAGTTACCCAAGCAGGAACCCTAAGGTTATTCCTCAGCTTCTTTTCCCTCACCCTTCACCTCATGTTGCCCCTTCTACCTCAATCAGTTTTTGACTATGTGTGTGTGTGTGTGTGTGTATACACACACACTTACACATACATATACATATATAGGTCTCTCTTGCACCTTTTTCTCCATTCCCACTGCTGCTGCTTCAGTTCAGGTCTCATCACGCTCACCCAGATAATGACAGGATGTTAAACTACATCAGCAGTTCCCACTTTAGAATGAGTGATTAGCGAAGGCATCTCCTAGATCACATGTGAGCCAAACACAAGAAGAAACCACCCACATGAAGATGTGGGGGGAAGAACAGAGTCATGCAGAAGGAACAGCAAGTACAAAGGTCCTGTGGCCAGTAAAACCACGGCAAACTGGAGGAAAAAAGGACAGAATAGCTGGAGGACAAGAAGAAGAAAAAGAGCGCCAGGAGATGAAGTTGAAGAAGTAAACAGAGACCAGATTACATAGGTGCTTGCAGGGCATGAAAAGTACGTATTTTACTGTACGTTAAGTGTACTCAAACGCCTTTTTATTTTTTTTTAAACAGGTGAGAGGCATAACCTAACTTTTGCTTAGGTCATGGCTGTTGTGTGTGATTTGTAGAGGGCATGGCAAGAGAAGACGCATAGAAAGCAGGCAGGTTACTGCAACGGCCCCAGCAAGAGATGGTAACCGGAACTACAACAGTAGCAGTGGACAGAGACAGAAGTGGATAGATCTAGTAAGAGCACAGTATTTGGGAGACAGGATCACAGGCTTGCTGACGGAGTAAACAGAGGGTTGTAGGAAAGGGAGGCGTCACAGGTTAATTCCTAAAATTTTGGCCTGAGTAACTGGGTGGAGCTTAACGGGTTAAAGAATAGGTTGGGGCACAAGGTGGGCCAAGAGAGCTGTTTCCTTTTCTTTATAACATTTTAAAATATTTTATGGTGCTTTAGGTGAAAGCTCACAACGCAAGTCAATTTGCCATATAACCGTCCCAAGCCCCAGGCACACCTCCACGCAACTCCAGCTGCTCTCTGCACCCAGCTCCCGCCCGCTCCTGAGAGCTGTTTCCGATCTGCCCCGCGTTCATCTGCCCCGCGTTATTAGCCTCTCGAGGAGAAAGGCCAGAGCAGCCGAATACCCCTGTTTGGAGTGTTTTACACTTTCAAGTACCTGCAAAGAGTGACTCCAGGAGAGGTCTGCGGCCACGGTTACATTTTCCCTATTTGAAGTAATGGAGCAGTTCACTGAATGCCATTCTTTCACGTGCTGGGGGTAAAAACTCTGGTTACTATAATTCCTTTCCGCGCGCTAAACAAGAAAAGTTCCACTCCTAGCGGACCCCACTGCAGGATAACAGGCTCGCCGGGTACTCTTTTGTGCTCCGCTTCAGGCCTTCCCTCATTCCCTCAGCCACGTCACCACCGCCGCGCTCACCTGAATGTGGTTGCTTCCACAAAGCCTCTTCGTACTGTTGGTGCACACGGTGTGGTCCTGAAAAGAGAGCCATTGATCGCAACGCGGGGAGAAAGGAAAACCTCCCTGGTTACCGCCCCCAACATGGCTGAGATTCGCCTGGTTACGCGCACGCGCGACCGGCGGGCGCTAGGACCTGCAGGGCAGACAGGCCGGCCGGCAAGCGCGTTTACGTCACGGGGAAGTCTCGCGGTGTTTGCATTTGAACAGCTTGGCGGGTATGGCTATGGAAGCCTCGCTCCCGCAACCCGGTAGCCGGCTTTTCCGAACGTACGCGGCTGCGGGTGGCGGGGGTCCACGGCTGCGGTCGGTACGAGCAGTTGCACAGTGGTTTCCGCCCCAAGACCGGAAGCGTTTCTTTAGCAGCAGCAGTAGCAGCGACGTGAGCAACAGCGGCCCCTCGCAGTCTGTCACTTCAGACGACCCAGACGACCCCGACTTCCGCGGCAGCCAGGTCCGTCAACCACGTAGGCGCCGCCGCGGCCAAGTGGTGTCCAAGGACCGGCCGAGTCCGATCGTGACCCCAAGACGCCTGAGGCTGCGGGCTCGGGCCCCACGGAAGTGCAGCACCCCGTGCGGCCCGCTCGGACCACCGCTTTTCCCCGACAGCAACTTGCGCCGCCTCAGCCCGGACCTCAGCGTGTGCAGCCAGCCCAAGGACTGCGACGAACTGGGCACCAGTGCCTCCCTGTTCGGCTCTCTGACCTCTCCCAGAAGCCCCGGAGCTGGGGCTCCAGCGCCAGCTGACAATGCCATCTGCGCCGGCGGCACAGCCTCGGAAGTTTCGAGGGGCTTCCACGGCCGGGTAGCAGCACTGGACTGGGGGTCTGCCCACTCCTCCCAGGAGGCAGCGGCGGAAGGAGGCCGGTTCAGCGGGGCTGCTCACCAGAGCCATGTCACCCTAAGGTCAGCTCCCTTTAGCCTTACAGACTCAGGAAACCCTGAGAATTCTGCGCTGAGGGCAGATGGGAAGACGATGAGGGAGTGGCGCTGTGAAAGAGAACTGGTGGGGAACCGGCCAGAGGGCCCAGGTTGGTCAAGCACTGGTCAGAAGACTGCCACAGAAGAGCCCTCTCGCCATAAGAATGGGTCTCAAGAGGCTGTCCAGGGAGAACATCAGGAGGGCAGTGGTTGCAAAGGCTGTATTAAAGCCGGGGAAATCAAACGGCCTGAAAGAAGGGGGCCAAGCCGGAAGCGGAAACATCAGGAGGTAGCAGAAACCTCCCGTCTCCATCACCACCCGTTGAAAAAGGGCCAAAAGATGAAAACAGATTCACTCCTCACCCAGAACCTGACTTATTTACAGGATACCTGCTCTTGGACCAGAACCAGGGCCTCCCTCTCCTTCCACAAGAAGAAGACTGTAACTGCTGTACCAGCGGTGTGCAGCAGCTCCATCATCGCCAGCTCTCCTTCAGAGTCCCTCATATCAGAATATTCAGACCTGCCTGTCATGAACAGAACAAACAGTGCCCTGTCCCCTTGGCAGTCCTCCTCCATGTATTTGCTAAGCCCCTTAAGGACTCTCCACGTTGTAGACAAAAAGGCATCGGATGCTGAAAAGGTTTATGGGGAATGCAATCAGGAAGGCCCTGTGCCCTTTAGCTGCTGCCTTTCCACAGAAAAACTGGAGCACTGTGAGAAGATTGGGGAAGGAGTGTTTGGCGAAGTTTTTCAAACAATTGCCAATCATACACCTGTAGCCATAAAAATCATTGCTATCGAAGGACAGGATTTAGTTAATGGATCCCATCAGAAAACCTTTGAGGAAATCCTGCCAGAGATCATCATCTCCAAAGAGTTGAGCCTGTTGTCTAATGAGGTGCACAACCAGACAGTGGGCTTTATTGGGCTGAACTCAGTGCACTGTGTCCAAGGGTCGTACCCTCCCTTGCTCCTCAGAGCCTGGGACCACTATGACTCAATCAGAGGGTCTGCAAATGACCGGCCAGACTTTTTTGATGAACACCAGCTCTTCATTGTGCTGGAATTTGAGTTTGGAGGGACTGACCTAGAGCGAATGAGGAGGAAGCTGGCGTCCATCGCTACTGCAAAGAGCATTCTACATCAGATCACTGCGTCCCTCGCTGTGGCAGAGGCGTCGCTGCACTTTGAGCACAGAGACTTACACTGGGGGAATGTCCTTTTAAAGAAGACCGACCTCAAGGAGCTCCACTACACCCTCAACGGGGAGACACACGCTATCCCCACCTGTGGGCTGCATGTTAACATCATCGACTATACCCTTTCGCGCTTGGAGAGGGATGGAATAGTGGTTTTCTGTGACATTTCCATGGATGAGGACCTCTTCACAGGGGAAGGCGACTACCAGTTTGAGATCTACAGGCTAATGAGGAAAGAGAACAACAATTGCTGGGGTGAATACCACCCTTATAATAATGTGCTCTGGCTACATTACCTCACAGATAAGATTCTGAAACAGGTGACCTTCAAGCGTAAAAGGAACACCCCTGCCATGAGGCAAGTGAAACGAGAGATCCAGTATTTCCATAAGACAATGCTGACCTACAGCTCTGCCACAGAGCTGCTCTGCCAGCACAGCCTATTTAAGTAAGTCGAGCGTGCCGGCCCCAAACTGAGAAGGCACTGCTCTTGGAGCCCCGAGTAGTACTGTTTTCGATCTCCATCCCCACTATAGGATGGAATTCCTTTTGTTTCCAAGTGGTACTACCAAAATGATTCAGTGATTAACACAGTGCACATGAGAAGTATTTATAACTTATAAGTTCTCTTTCTGTCAGCAGAGTATACTCTAAATGTCTTTCCGTATTTCCATTGTTGAGCCTTGACACTTTATATAGCCTGAGCCAAAAAAACACACTGGGAAGGCTCCAGGCCTCCACTGCCCTACTGATCAGAGCCTGCTGCTCTGGCTTTGGGAACCAGACTAGAGGTGACGAGTCACAACCAGATGCAAAAGAGGCTGCAGCAAAGGACAGACCCAAGGAGACAGGGTAGAGGGAGGAAAGGAAGACGGTAAATGACTTACGGGAGATCTGAGACAAATGACACATGGTTATTAAGCTCACCAATCACAAAAGGAAGCAAAATTTTATCCTTTTTCAAAGAGAAAATAAATGTCTCTATGGCTACTAAAAAGATTTGCATTTTCGCTTATTGTTGCATCAAGGGGAGAAAAACTGAACTGTTGCCCTAAGATCTAAGTGGTTGATATTCCTTCTAAACATGACTTTGGTAATTACTCCTGTTTTCCCATGGTTAATCTAGTTTTTATACTTTTGGGAATATAGTCAATCTAGAAGGTGATGTGATTGTGATAAAGAACCGCCTGTAAGTACCTGAATCTTTGTCACATTCTTCACTGTTACAACTTGATGGCCTTGTATTTTGATTGGAACACAAATTTGCAACTGAAATTCGGCTTCAAAGAGGTTTTCCCCATGTACCTAGAAAATAAAATGAGACACTGGGAAGTCATCTGGGGTTGCTTTGCCATCTGTAGCTTTTCAGTGATAAGTGCTAAGTACTTACGTTGAAGAGGATTTCTTTGTGGTCAGAAAGCCTCTGGCTTGGGATCACTGATGGTCTGCAATTGAGAAGACATGTGTAATGCTACCTTCTGGGTACACTAGGACAGAGGGCACCGAATCCTTATGGGTAATAAAGCTGGGAGTCAAAATGTACAGTGGCCATAGGGCCATTGGGTTGAGGTGGATATTTGAGTTCTGTATAGCTGGGCTGGCTCTGTCACCCCAGTGCAGCCTTTTCTTACCCTTTACTTTCCAATACCACAGCCCCTGTCTCCTTAGTACCACAAGGGTACCCTTTTGCAGAGACAAGTTGGCACTCCTCTAATAACACCATGGAGTTTCTTGTTGTGTGCCAAGTGGATTCTGACTCAGCAAGCCTACAGGGCACAGTAGAACTGCCCCATAGGGTTTCCAAGGCTGTAAACTAGGAGAGCATTTCGTCAGGATCCAACCACTGACCTTTTGGTTGGCGGTCAAGCTCTCCACCATTGTGCAACCAGGCTCCTTATGGAGTTTCTAGGGCATAGCTATTAGTGTCCTAGAGACAGATGTCAGAGCCTGGTTCTAAGCAGCCTTCTCTCGAAGTAGGGCAAGGTCTACCTCCATCCTGACCACCAGTTCCAAGTACAAGAAAGACTGCCTGAAACTCTTTCCCAGGGACAGGCAGTCACTGGTGTTGTCCCCTTGGAAGTACTTACTTGCTAAGAACTGCAGTGAAGGCATGCTTGAATTGAAGAGTAGTCTTACTGGGCAAAGGCAAAGACCTTCTTTCATTGGAACTAGGAAATAGAGAGTGTCAGTCCCCAGCACCACCGCTTTGTACATTAACAGCTGCTTCTATACCTTGATTTCCCAGGGCCATCAGGGATCAAAAAGAAAAGATTCTCAAAGAGAAGCATTTGGAGTGCAGAAGAATTTTCAGGAGCATTTGTTAAAGTGCAGATTCTCTGGATTCTTGTTTGATTGGCTGAGTTAGTGTAAGGTGAGGCTGAGAAAGCTGCATTTAACAAGTTCCCCATCCTCATCCCCCACCTTCCCTTGTCCCCCTCAAACTGAGTCATTGTGGGGTGTCTTATGTGGGCTCACAGATATTCCCTCCATGGGCCATGGGGGAGTCTTTTCAGCATGCATGGGAGAGTTCATCCCAAGGCCACAGCCAGAGCTGGTGTGATAGAGACACTACTCACTTGGTGATCACCACAGTGATGTCTGCTGTCCTGTTGGGAAAGGAATTCTCCTCTAGCTGCCAAGTTACCAAAATTTCTGCCTATTTTAGAGGAAAAAATGGTTACTTGAGCCCTAGGGGCATAGTGGTTAAGAGCTCTGCTGTTAACCAAAAGATCAGAAGTTCAGATCCATCAGTCACTCCTTGGAAACCCCATGGGGCAGTTCTACTCTGTCCTATAGGGTTCGACTCGATGCCAAGAGTTTTTTTTTTTTTTTAATTTCTATACCACTCAACTCAAATTGCATCCTAATAACTAAAAAGGTCTACAAAACAATGCATATGTCCTCATGTTTTTGTAGCAACTTACACATTAATATTTCATTTCAGCTTCACTATGTCTATATAGGAAACTGGTGGCATAGTGGTTAAGAGCTACAGCTGTTAACCAAAAGGTTGGCAGTTCAAATCTACCAGGTACTCCTTGGAAACTCTATGGGGCAGTTCTACTCTGTCCTGTAGGGCTGCTACAATTCAGAATCAACTCAGCAGCAGTGGAGCTTTTTTGTCAGTGTAGAGTAAGCAAGACAGAACATTATTCTCATTTTATAGTTGGAAAAACCAATCCAGAGAGACCAATGACTGCCCAGCGACACAAAGATAATCAATAGCCAATCAGGACTCCCCTTGAAACTCAACTTTTGCTCTGATGCTCCTTCTTAATTACCCCCAACTCTGGTTTACTACGGTAAGCCAACAACTGTCTATGAATATGTTTTGGAAAACCACTGCCCACTTCCCCCACTCCCTATTTTCAGAGCAACCTGGTCAGTTCTAAGTGCTGCTGTGGATTGACTGTGCAGTGAAGGGACACACAGGAACCATCATTAACAAATCTGAACTCCACAGTAGTGAGAGGAGGCAACCAATCAAAACAAACTCACAGACGACCTCTTGAATACAGGGTGACTGATCCTGCAGTTCATGACCAGGACAGACACAACTGGCTTAGGGTCATCACACTGAATGTCTGGAGAGGGAGGCTGTGAACACAGAGGAAGATACTGTACTTGAAAGGCAAAACAAACATGAGTATGGGGAGCAGTTCCCTCATGCCAATTCAGCAAACATTCATTGATTTCTCCACATGCCCGGCACCCTTATGTGGACCACAAAATACAGAAATAAGACTTGGTCCTTGCCTTCCTCCCAAGCTGGGCAGGAGGGCTTAGATCACTGAAGAATTTAAATACAGGCCTAAAGAGTAAGGTCTGTAAGCGGGGTTCAGAGAACACTACTGGACAAAGAGATTAGCTACAACTATTGTTAGTTATTGACTGTTCTGACTCGTGACCCTATCTGTACAGAGGAGAACTGCTACACAGGGTTCTCAAGGCTGTGACCTTCTGGAAGCAGATGGCCAGGCCTGTCTTCTGAGGCACCTCTTGAGCAGGTTTGAACCACCAGCTTTCAGCTAGCAGTCCACTGCTTAAACATTTGCACCACCCAGAGATTCCTTAATAACAGCCAGGAGAGATCTCAACCAAGACTGCTTCTTTTTGTCAAAGTGACTTAGATTCTCCAGACAAGATCAAAATGGCTTCATAATTACTGACGTAGCTTCATGGGCCCTTCTACCACTGCACAGGTAACATACTGAAGTAGGCCGCAAGGAGGTGGGAGCCCAAGCCCTGCCGTGTGGCCTTTCTCCGCCATGGTTCCACGTCGGCACCACAGACGGCACTTGGCTAGCTTCATTCAAGACGTACAGGAGGTAAGTTCATTTTTTTAACATAATGGATGCTGTCCTCTCTCAGTGACCCTGAAGCTCACCAAGGAAAAACTTGCAGTTAGAAAAAATCAGGTTTATGGATTTACTGCAGTGAGGAAAACCCCCACGGAGATGCATCCAAGACTCTAAACCAATTCAAACCACTTCAATCATGGCTGACTCAGTGAAATCAGAACAAACACAATTTTTATAATTTGGGCAAAGCAGAACAGTAAGCATAATGGGAAAAATTACAGATTGAAGCCTAGGAATGGGGGACTCGGAAGAGATATAATGCACTTTCAGGAGCGTGATGGGGAAGGCATAGAGCAACTTGCAGTGAGGTTGACCTCCATCTTTGAGTGGGGCACCACTGTTTCTCTCTGCTGGTCAGGGATTTGGTTGCTATGCAACTTGCAGGCTGCCCTTGATTTCCTAGAGGCAGATTAAGTTTCTAGCAGGGCTTCAATCTATAATTTTTCGCAATCCCCTTATTGTTCTGCTTCACCTACATTTTAAAAATTCAGATCCATTCAAGTTACATTTCAATCAGCCATGACTGAACAGGCAGAAGTCGTTGGAAGCACTGGGTTCATCTCATCCAAAAAAAGGGGGGAGGGGACAGAGGGGAGATAGATTATTCTGGGGAAGAATGGAATTTAGGTGAATTTTAAATAAAGCACTGTTTTCACATTCTCAAAGCAAAGTAGAGCTATATATAAAGGGATCGATCCACATCACGCCTGGACTGTGACATCACCCAAGGATTTCCTTAGAAACTATAAAGTTACAAAAGATGTGTCTAGAAACCCTTTATCTGAAGTCTGCAACTCAGCTGGGACTCAACTGAGACCGCTTCTTTGTGACTTAGAATCAAAGTGACTTAAATTCTCCAGACAAGAGCAAAATGGATTCATAATTATTGATTTAACTTCCAACAGCAAAGTTTCTGATAGTCTATAATTTTAGAGAATAAAATTTCTCAGTTTTATGATACTTCCCAGCTTCAGGGTGCCCATGGGAGAAATATTGTTTCCTGTTGTCTTTTCTGTTGTCTTTGTGTCTGTGATCCCAACTGAATGAATAAAAAGAAAGGAAAATAAAAGAAAAACCCCAAACCACTGTTGTCAAGCCAGTTTTGACTCTTGGCAACTTCTTGTGTGTCAGAGCAGAACTGTACTCCAGAGAGTTTTCAATAGCTGTCATCTTATGGTGAGTTTAAGCCACTCAGCTACACTAAACAAAAGGGTTATTGTTCGAGTCCACCCAGAAGCACCTTGGAAGAAAAGACCTGATGATCTGATTCCAAAAGGTCACAGCTCTGAAAACCCTATGGATCACAGTTCTACACTGCAACACATAGGGCCACCGTGGGTCAGAACTGACTTGATGGCAAGTAGTTTGGTTTGGAGTTTTTATTTAATCTCATAGAACTAGATTGCCAAGCCATTCTTCTGTTGTGCCACGGTGAATCTGAACCATCAACCTTTCAGTTAGAAGTTGAGTGCCAACTGTCTGTGCCACCCAGGGACCTATCTGGTGAACCACGGGGCAGATTTTTACTTTCTCAGTCCAGTTAGCTGTTACTCTCTTATTGCCTTATGGCACTAAATGGAACCCTGGTTAAGAAAGGTTACAGGCAGAGGAGTGACATTATTAAAAAGGGGGGATACCACCAGAAGTTTTGGAGGCAGAGAATGGCAATGACAGGTCCATGGCAGGTGTACAGATTGCAGGAGATTCATGTAGTTAATAAACATGTATTAGACAGACCAGGATGATGTGGACAATGCTGGAGGCAGGAGGACCAGAAGGAAGTTGCTAAAAAAGCGGGTAGGTAGAGAGGGACAGGCAGGAATGGCGTGTTTCTGAACCTGCTCTCATAGTTACCTTTTGTATCCTTTTGAACTGTAAGTTTCTGGGGTATTTCAAGTTCAGGTTTGTCATGTAGGAGTCTTCCCCAGCATTCGTTACATTGATGTTCATGGTCACCTCCTTTGTGAGACCTACCACCAACTCCTCCCTGCACAGGGTATATGAATAGATAAAAATGTTACCCATTCACTGCAAAAATGTAGATGCAATATAATAAAACCCACACACTGCTGTCAAGTCAGATTTTGACCCATAGCAATCCTATCAGACAGAGTAGAACTGTACCATAGGGTTTCCAAGGCTTTATATCTTTACAGAAGCAGACAGCTACCACTTTCTTCCAGAGCAGCGGGGTTTGAACGGTCAACCGTTAACCTCTGTGCCACCAGAGTTCTTTATGCAATATAATAGCCCATTTTCAACTGGCTTCTTAGAAAAGTTGACTAAAGGATACACTGAGCATACGTCATCTTTCCCTCAATATAAGCACACAATCCCTTAGTTGATGTGGGAGGTAACAGTGGCTCCTTTTTATTTATTCTCTATTTAGTGCTTACCATGTGCCAGGGACTGTGCTAAATGCTTCACTTGCTCAATCATTCTCATAACCCTATGAAACAGTACAGTTACTCTATTCCATTTTATACAGTGGAGAAAACCAGAGTCTAGAGAAGCAAACTAATTTTCCTGAGATCTAGCAGCCTCAGAAGGAGTTGGGAGAATTAGGTCCAGATTCTGTCTGTACCACCAATCTGTTGTGACCCTGGGCAAGGGACGTCATTCCATTCCATTCTGCAGATTCTGTCTGTACCACCAATCTGTTGTGACCCTGGGCAAGGGACATCATTCCATTCCATTCTGCAGATTCTGTCTGTACCACCAATCTGTTGTGACCCTGGGCAAGGGACGTCATTCCATTCCATTCTGCAGATGCCCTACTCAGCATTGGAGATCAGTGGTGCACAAGACAGACCCTGTGCCTCTCCTCACACAGCTTCTTCTTTCTTGACATCAGCTTTCCACCTGCAAGATCACTAATGCCCTTCCGACCTGAAGGCTGGATCTCTTTAGTCTGAAGGAAGGACAACTTGGGTACACATGAGAGCTTCCTTCAGACCACTGAGGTACTGGGGCTCCAGAATGCAGATCTACAAGAACACATGTTAACAACAGCAAGAACATTTTCCAGCCGTCTGAAAGCCCAAAGAAGGAATGTGCAGCTCTGGGAAGAAAAGAAATGTTTTGTTTTTCTTTTTTTAAATTCACTCTGGTAGCTGAGAAGAGGATATGTTGATTGGAGAGACCGGAGGCAGAGAACAGTTACAGTATCTGATAGAAGACATGTGCCTGAAGTAAGACAACAGTAGCAGGGTTGCTCTGAGTTGGAATGGACTTGACAACGGTAAAGGGGGAGTGGTAGAAACCAGGATGGCAAAGCCATGCTTGTGCACAGAGTGAAAGAGAAGAGTCAAGGATGAGTCCTGAGTTTCCAACTTGGGAACAAAAGGGTGCTACTGACTGAGGCAGTGAAGACAGGAGGAAAGCCAGACTGGTGGAAGAGACGATGAGCTCAGCTTGGGCCGGGAGGACGGGGTGCCTGCAGGAGAATAAGGCTGTTAGTCGTGACTGAGTCCATTCTGACTCGTGGTGACCTGACATGCACAGAGTAGGACTGCTCCACAGGGTTTTCAAGGCTGTGCCTTTCACAAGCTATCTTCCGAGGAGCTCCTGGGTGGGTTTGGACTGCCAACCTTTTGTGAGTGGTCAAGTGCTACGCGCGGCCTCCTGGGTAACAATACGTAGAGATGTTTAAATATTAGCTGAACAGAAGCCGGGAGACAGAACTGAGAGTCATCGGATTATTTACACGGATCCTTAACCTGAGATACAGGGACAATTTCTGAGGGTCCTGAGGGCAAACATTTATGAAATATGTGTGCTCTTCTAAGAAGAGGGGCCTGTAGCTTTCACTAGGTTCTTTCAGGAATCCAGGTCCGTAGAAAGGAAAAAAACATCGACTCAGTTGGACGCTGACAATAAGGCTCCGTAATACTTTTGAATAAAGAGGAGACATACTTGCTATGTCCACAAGGTGGCGGTATGAGGCAAGCTGCATATGCTGTAGAGGCCACAGAGGCTTCTGTGGGCTGGCGGTTCCTGCTGTTAATTAAATCCTCGTTGGAAACAGCTGCTTCGGCTTCTTAGACTTGATTCCAAATCCCTTTAAGTTGAACTGGTTCCTCAGTAACTGGGAAGGACACCCATAAGTCATCCACATCTGCCACCCAGACCCTGCACGGGTCTAGCAGGAGTCAAGGATCAGTGTGCTTCCTCTTGGACGCCAGCTTTGCCCAGCTGAGGATCATCAGTGCCATGTTGCACCCAGAAAACTAGTGGCCAGGGAGGGCATTTAGGACCACCATATATCCAGAACCAAATTCACGGCCTTTGTCTCCACACTCTGCCTCCCAAAACCGTTCTTCCAAAGGCCTCCTCAATTCGGTTATTTGTCACACCATCTTTCTAAAATTCAGTGTGGCCAATAGAACTTTCTTCAGTGATGGAAATGTTGTGTATTTGCACTGTCCAATACCACAATGCATATGTGTCTATCAAATACTGTAATGGAATTTTTCATTTTGTTTAATCTTAGTTAAATAGCCCAGTGTGGCTAGTGGCTACTGTAATGGACCACACAGCTCGAGCAGCAATATTAAAGACGTTTTATATCCCTCTGTTTTTCTCATTCCCCACATCCAATCTATCAGTAAATCCTTGGGCTCTAGCTTCAAAATATATAACCAGCTTAATTGCTGCCACCTTGGTCCAAGCCACCACCACCACCTCTCACCTCAGTTATTTTAGAAGTTCCACCTTTCTTCCTACACTTCATTTTCAACAGCAAGAATGATCCTGTCAAAATGTCTTTTGTCTGGCTCTGCAGCTCACATAAAAGCCCTTGTGGAAGACCTAGGAAGCCCTACCGAACACGCTCCCCACGTTAAACTCTGGCCTCTCTTCCTCCTCCTCTCTGCCTCCTTCCCTCCAATCTAACCACACTGGTGTTCCTGCCATTCATCTCACTTGCCAGGGAGGCTCCCAGCTCAGGATACACACAGGTGCTGTCAGATCTACACATGCTCCTCCCCCTACCTCCTCTGGTGCCACAATGTCACCTCACAGGGAACCCCTCCTCTATGTAGAACAGAAATTTCACCTCTACCCTGCACTCCCTTCTGCCTTCCCTGCCTTAGTTTGCTCCCTAATACATCTCATCAACTTATTATATAGTTTACATATCTGTGGTCTTCTTTCCTTAAAAACATCTGGAGCACAGGGATTTTACAAGTTGCTCACTGATATATCCCAACACCTAGAACAATGCCTGGCACACAGTAAATGCTCAATAAATATTTGATGAGTGAATGAATGAATTGGCCAAGAGGTGAGCCAGGGAAGAAATCATCTCTAACTGAGGTAACTGGGAGTGAGGGACTCTGGGCTATGGAAATAGTGTTGATCAGGATGTCAAGAAGCCTCAGTTCCAAGGCTATTAAATGACCACTGTGATTCCACAGAGGGCCTTCAACTACTGAGACTCACTTTCCTCATCTACAAAATGGGAGTACAAACTTCTATCCTGCTTCCTTCATAGGGTGGCTGAGAATGCCAAGAGATAAAATGAAAAGGCCCATGGGTGGGCTTTGAGGGGAATGCAAGAGGAAGTGAGTGACTGATTCAGAGGAAGGTGTGGCCCAGGTAAGCGTTCAGCATGAAGCCTTCCGTTAACCAGCAGAAACCATGAGACTGGATCCAACTTACTGAGAGATGGTGGTAACCAACCGTAACTTAGCTTCACAAAACAGCTTATTCTTGCAAGCCTTCTCGTAGGGCAGCTGTAAGGAGACAAAGAGGGGTAGGATCAGCACAGGACACCACCACTCCTGACAGCCCTACCTGGCCATTTTCAGAGAACCTGCTGTCCTGCTCACTCTGAGAAGACAATTACAGGGAGGTGAACCTGGGATGAAGCCTCACTGGCCAAGCGACTGTGACTGTGACATGCCTTGGTGTACCCTGTGAATATAGGCAGGATGAAGGATGTACTTGGTCCTACAATGCACGCACACCATGAGTCAGGCCTCTGGTCGGTCAAGGTCAAAATTGTGGTGACCATCCTGGAATGGAAGTCTGTCCATCACATGTTCCTCAGGAGCATTAAGTAGTGACCCACACAACTCACTACTTCGAACACACTTGGGAAGAATAACTACGTGAAGAAAAGCTCCATTAGACCTTCCTGATCTGGCAGGAAGAACAGAAGGCGAGAGGGAAATCTGATCAAACACTGTCAGGCTCTGGTCCCATGAGGCCCTCTGGTCCAGCAGGCTAGACTTCCCTGTAGGTTAAGTGCTTCCCTTGCAATCTTACCCACACTAAACCAAATTAGCATAAAAAGTTACGTTGGTCCAAAAGGCCCAGTCTAGGTTGAAAAATCAACATCTTGAAAGTAGCGGGGTCTGTTTATCGTGACGACAGAAACAGCCAGTGACCACTTCATCTGCCTTACGTAGGGACCCAGGGACTGCTACTGTGGGCTGGAGCAGGAAGCGGGACCCAGAGCTAGGAAGAAGACTTTCCACTTCCTGGAGAAGGGAAAAGTTTGCCACATCAAAGCCTGCATCTCTATCTGATGTTAACCATTTGGAGTAGTTGCTTTTGTTGTTTGCATTATTTTATTTTTATAAATCTATAGATAACAAAACATTTGCCATTTCAGCAATCTTCACCTGCTACTTTGTTTTTAAAATAAAATTTTTACTGAAATTCAGTAAGGAGAACAGGGTAAACCACGTAAGCTCTTAACTACAACTCATTTTCTGGAAATATCAAAATGCCGAACACCAGATAATTTCCCCTCACTCCTTTTATAGGTAGGATTCTTTTTTCTTCTTTCTTTTCTTTTTTTTATGGGGGGGTACTTTAAGTGAAAATTTACAGCTCAATTTCTCACACAAAAATTTATACACATATTGTTATGTGACACTAGTTGCTGTCTCTGTAATATGACAACACACTCCCCCTTCCTACCCTAGGTTTCCTGTGTCCATTCAACCAGCTTCCTGCCTTCTCATCCTGCCTCCGAATAGGAGCTTCCCATTAGGTCTTACGTATCTGCTTGAACTAAAAAGGACACTCTTTACAAGTATTATTTACGTCTTATATACCAATCTAATTTTGTCTAAAGAGTGAGCTTCAGGAATGGTTTCAGTTCTGGATTAACAACAGCTCGGAGGCCATGCCTCCTGGGGTGCCTCCAGTCTTACTCAGACCACTAAGTCTGGTCTTTTTACTAGGATTAGAGCCCTGTACCCCGCTTTCCTCCTGCTTCATCAGACACTGTGTTGTGTTCCCTATAGGGCAGTCACTGGTGATAGCTGGGGACCACCTAGTTCTGGTCTCAGACTGATGGAGTCTCTGGTTCAGTGACCCCGTCTGTCTCTTGGGCTAATATTTTCTTTGTATCTTTAGTGCTCTTCATTCTCCTTTTCTCGAAGTGGGTTGGGATCAATTGATGCATCTTAGATGACTGCAAGCTCTCAAGACCCCAGAAGGCACTAACCAAAGAAGAATATAGAACATTTTCTTAAAAAACTTTGATATGCCAATTGACCTATACAGATGTCTAGGTGGGATTTCCCAAGCCATTATAGTAACTGATGAAGGTAACAATCATGAGCAGATGTTAAACAGGACATGTACATCATCTTAAAGCATCTCCCCATAAGATACTTATTCGTGTTGAAGGGAAATACAACCAGTAATAGGAAGATCAACATCACATGTCTCCTGACACAATGCTCTGAGAAAGACAAAACATCACTTCTGTGACAGTCTCACCAAAGATGCACAGCCTGAACTTAATCATAAGAAACCACCAAACTAAAATAGAGGAACAGTCTATAGGTAACTGGCATGACTCAAATTCTTAAAATATGCAGATTTACTGGACCAGCTGAGACCGAAGTTCTGCCCAAGGCTATCACCCTGATGGACTCTCTAAACCTTGAACCTAAACTAGGTTACCTTTTAGCTAAACAACAGAGTGGCTTATAAAATGAAGACTATAACCTGTGGATGTTGTGTTTCTTTAAGAAACATCTATACAAGACCGGATGGTCAACAATTCCTTAAAGCAAAAATGAGAAGGTAAGCAGGCAGGGAAATGAGACCACTGGAAACAGAGCAACCAGAACAGAATAATGGAGATGCTGACACGTTGTGGAAAATGTAACTGATGCCACTGAATAATTTACATAGAAATTATTAAATGCGAATCTACTCAGCTAGGTCTGGAATGCTCCTTAGAAGCCAGGATGACACTGGTCTCATACACTTTGGACATGTTATCAGGAGGGACCAGTCCCTGGAGAAGGACATCACATTTGGTAAAGTAGATGGTCAGTGATAAAGAGGAAGGCTCTCAACAAGATGGACTGACACAGTAGCTGCAACAGTGGGCTCGCATACAGTAGTGATGGTGAGGATTGTGCAGGACTGGGCAGTGGCTTGTTTTGTGGCCCACAAGGTTGCCGAGTCAGAACTGACTCGACTGTACCTAACAGTGACAACATGCTCTGTAAACTCTCACCATAAGTACAATAAAATATTTATAAAACACAATAAACTAATCAGTAAGTACTTCCCAAAAAGGTCATTAAAGACAAAGACTAAGGAGCTGTTTTGAATTAAAGGACTCTGGTTGGCACAAGTCAAAACTGACCGGATCGCAGTGACCAACAAAGAAAACTGGCAACACACAACAGAGAGTCCTGAACTGGGTCCTGGAGTTCTGCTGAAAGAACACTAATACTGCAACTGGCAAAATCTGAACAAAGCCCATGAATTAGATAAGAGCATTTTTATCAACGTCAAGTTCCTGATTTTGATAATTTTGTTGTGATTTAATAAAAGAATGTCATTAAATTTTAGGGGCAATAGACCAAAGTTGGAAACCCTGGTGATACAGAGTTTAAGTGCTACATCTGCTAACCAAAAGGTTAGCAGTTTGAAACGGCCAGGTGCTCCTTGGAAACTCTATGGGGCAGTTCTACTCAGTCCTATAGGGCCCTACAGAGTCACTAAGAAATTAAGACTACAATCTTCACTTTCAGGGAACCTGATTCTCTCTCTCCCAGGGCAGATGAACATGTTTGATGAACATGTTAATAGTCACCCTTATTATGTTATCCTATTTTTTCTGATGATTGTGACTGATATATTGGGTATTAGAGAGCAGGTGCTTTTTTTTAATTGAAACTTAAGACTGATATCACTTAATTCAACTTAATTAATATAACATTGCACAGCCATGTGTGTCCTATGATCCCCAAACTTCCAGTGCCATCAAGTCAGTTCTGACTCATAGCAACTCTATAGGTCAGAGCAGAACTGCCGCATAGAGTTTCCAAGGAGCACCTGGTGGACTTGAACTGTGTTCTATGACAGATTACCTTAAATAGATACTTTGTTACCTGAAGTTTTTCTGTGCCAACATGAACTGCCTTTGGTTTTTTTTTAAACTCAATTAATTCCAAATGACTATAATCATTGCTTTTTAATGTTCACATTGTCAGTTCTTTGTTCTTGCTGATTTTTCTAGACTCTGTCAGAGTCTATAAATGGAGATTGAGAGCGTAGTCTAGCAGCTAGGGCAGAAAAAAATCACCCTAGATCTCACAAGGAGCAGGAACCCTGGTTGTCTGCCCCACCCCCTAGGGACCTCCACCCGTACCCCAACTGATTTACTTAGTTATGAAGTTTCTTGTGACTGATGGATTCCAGGAGAAAAGCTTAGGGAGAGGTTTGGTGAGGCTAGACACTCAGCCTGAAGGCCCCGAGCAGGGCCTGGCTTTGAAGGTACACCACAGGGCACCCTCTCTGCGGTACAGGGCAGGATAGCTCCAGTCCAGCCACCACACAGGACCCACACCATACAATCATCAGACACCCTTGCCAAGTGAAGATCCTGGTACACAACCCATATGCTTCATTAACTATACAGCAGGCATTTTATGTGAACATAAAGGTATTGACCTTATGCAGTGGTTTCAAGACCTACGTTGCCCATCATTGAGGTCCTGAGAAGTTAACATCTTCTCTGGGATTCAGTTTTTCCATTTATCCAGTGAGGATCCTGGCTACTATCTGGACACCCTCCCACTTCTAACGTTTTTTAAGTTAGGGGAGTAGGTGTGTTTTAGGGTAATGACCCTCTGGAGGGTTGGGTCCTAGTTGTGGGCACAGTCACCTGGAAAGTGGCAGAGTGCTCACTGTAGTGGTCCAGGATGGCAAAGGGATGGTCCCTGTGGGTCTTGGGGGTCTGGAGTTGGTAGCTGACCTTGACACTGATGTTGGAGAAGCGGTCTTCCTCATAGAGCTGCACAGCCACCAGGAAAGAGAGAGTTGGAGACAGGGGAGAAGACGACAAGGAAAATAGTTTTAACTTGGATGTAGTCACAATAGGAAAACCTGGTAGCATAGTGGTTAAGGACTACATGTGCTAACCAGAAGACTGGCAGTTTGAATCTACTGGGTACCCCTTGGAAACTCTATGGAGGAGTTCTACTCTGTCCTATAAGGTTGCTAAGAGTCAGAATTGACTCAGTGGCATGGGGTTTGGTTTGGTTTGGTAGCAATAATAAGAAGTAAACAATGCAGGTTGTGAGTCAGAAGCCCCAAGCATCTTCCATATAAGCCAAGTTGAAAGAAAACTTCCTTCAAACAAGCTTCTAAGAATTTGGGGGAATAAAATCTTCCTTGACTTGCCGTGACCTTGATGACTTCTTATGGTTCTCATTCCAATCGCAAAGGGGTTCTGGCCATCAGGAGTTAAGAACTGGTTTGGACTTTACTCTGGGGCAAGTAGGAGACAATAAGGGTCACATGTGTATTTTACAAAGATGTTTCTCAAAGCAGTGTGGAGGACATATGATAAACCAAACCCCATGCTATCAAGTTGATTCTGGCTCACAGCAACCCTGTAAGACAGCACAGAGGCTCCATAGGGTTTCCTGAGAGCAGGTGTGGATCTGAATGGCTGACCTTTTGGTAAGCAATTGAGGTCTTAACATCAGGAGGACACAGTGAAAAACAAAACAAAACAAACCCATTGCTGTTGAGTCAATTCTGACTCAGCAATTTTAGGTAAAAATTGAAGATAGGACCTCACTCAGATGCCATCTGCCATTGTGTTTGCTCAAATGAGCCTTCCTGCCGTGATACGTGCTTTGCATTTATGAAAATAGGTGAGCATGATTCTCTGGCGGAAAATGAAGTTATGCTTTTACTGGCTTGCTAAAAACTCTTTTTAATTCAATTAATAAATCTAATTCTTAAGCCCAATTTCACTTCTGAAACAGATGGGTAGCAAGCATCACTTATGAGTCTATTGACTGCAATAAATGAGGCTTACAAGTCCAAATTTTCAGTCCTGTCAGGCTCTGAATCCTGACAAATGTTTTTTGTGTGTCTCTGACACTTTATCCAGAGTATTTCTCTATATGATAACTCTTGTTTTTCTATTTCTTCCTTTTAGTCATTTAAACTTTCCTATGTTGACCCCCTCATAAGGGCTCTCAGCCTCACTGTTTTAGTCAGGTGAGGGCTGATCTTGCTGGGGAGGGACACCTGGGGTTCCTGATTTATTACCAAAAGAAGTGCCAAAAATTAGAATAGTTCTCTCTTTATCCAGGTTTCCATGAAGCTCAGGGACACAGTGTTAAATTTCAGTAGATTTCTTTAATCTGTATTTCTGGTATCACTACCTCCGTCTTCCACACCATTCTGTGGTTCTGAATCTATTATCACTATTTCCGGTGTTTTATTTATATGTGTGGGTATGTTTCCTCTTTGCATGCACCTCAAATCTTTTCTCAGTGATAACCCTTCCACTCACCTCTCCGTCCGTGGGGATGAGCTGGAAGCACTCACAGAAATGGGACCCAAACCTCCACTCCCTAAGAGTGCTCAGACAAGCTTTCACGTTGGAACACTGCAGCCTCTTCCTCTCCTTCATCACATCCACGTCCAGCGTAAAGTTGAGAGATGTCTGTCTGAGGCCTGGGAAGAGATGTCTCTTTGGGGCCTTTCTGATGAGGCTTCAATGGGCAAGCCCCAAGCAGATGGCCCCCTAGCCTGTCTGAGTTTCCTGTGAGTCCCTCCTGAATGATATCTGAGCGCAGCCCCTTTCCTGGGACTGGACTCCTGAGTTTCTTCCCCTCAGTGGTACTTTCTCATGTCCTCTGACACCTACCTGGGGTCCCTCAGTGCATGCCAAACCTGGACCAGTATGTTTCAGGGTTGAGTCAGCCTTCCTTATGGGAAGAAAACTCAGGAAGGAGGCAGGGGTTGAGGGACAAAACAAGAAGGAGTAGCACAGGGAATGGACAGAGAAGCCACAGTCAAAACTGAGGACAGCAGAGCCAGAAGCATCATGGAGATTACCTAGGCCAACTCCCTTACTGACAGAACAGAAACGAGGGCCCAGACAGGGAAAGACACCTGTCCAGTATCACACAGCCACTCAGCAGCTGCTATTCACATTCTATGCCGCAAATCTTGCAATCCATATAGTTGAACTGACAGGTCTGTAATTTTCTAGCCATGAGTTCAACAGTGTTCTTCTTCTGAGGTAAAGTCATGCACCCCAGGAGACTGCTCTCTGACCTATGGGAAGCCGCAGGGATAGTTACTGAGAAATCAAGCCTTGGGGACTGTTGCTGAGAGATTAACCTGTTGCTGACAGATTAACTGGCTCTTGGGTTGCCAGTAAATTCCTGGCTGTGGAAGCCATGCCCTGACCTCTGCCTGCTGGAAACAGCATCCAGTGAGTGTCGGGTAAGGGCTGGGAAAGGCAGGCCAGGCCTCCGGCAGTGTCTCCAAGCCCACCCGGGCCAGGGAGACTAGATGATAGGGGAAGGGGAGAAGATAGAAAGAGGAAAGAGCATTTCTCAGAAATCTTTACACACATAGGCATATTTGTGTGGACTGATTCCAGGTAGATGGAAAAACAGCTAAGGTTTTCTGAGTTCTCTTTCAGATCTCAACCCTGAGGAATGGATCCAACACCCCTGCTCCCAAAGGGTCAGATAAATCTCTTCAGATTGTGAACTCAGCATCAGACTGCTCTTTCCTAAGGCAGCTCCCATTTAACAGAACCTAATGTTACTGGTGGTGTAGTAGTTAAATGTTACAGTAGCTAACCACAAGGTCAGCAGTTCAAATCCACCAGCTGCTCATTGGAAACCATATGAGGCAGTTCTACCCTGTCCTATAAGATTGCTATGAGTCAGAATCGACTTAAAGGCATCGGGTGTGGTTTGGGTTTGGAATGTCAAAGGGGAGCACTGGTGGTGCAGTAGTGAAGAGCCCAGCTGCTAACCAAAAGGTTGGCAGTTTGAATTCACCAGCTGCTCCTTAGAAACTCTATATACTACTCTATTCTACAGGGTTGCTACGAGTTGGAATGGACACAATGCCAACTGGCTTGGATTATTTTTTTTTAAGTAATGTCAAAGTAGCTAAGCTCTAAAAGGATTTTAAGTACAAAGACCTCACATCATCCACCTACCCCACATATACACAGTCCTCTTTCCCTGCCTACTATAGAACCCATCAAGGGATGACCACAACCCAGGTGGGTCAGCTTGGCTGCCTGTTACCTGTCTCAGAGGCTGGGGTCCCAGAGCTGATTTCAAAGCACAAACATACATTCACACTGCCATTAAAGCCAATGGGCAGTGCCTCAGGGCTGAAGTTCATGGACACTTTCAGGTCAACCACAGGCTTTGAGCTAAAACGAGAGCAAGAGGACCATGAGATGTGACTGTAAAACTTCCAGAACACAGAACTTGGTTGATTCATTCATTCCTCTCCAGGAGAGCCAAGTGCTATTCTGAATCCTCAGGATATGGCAGAGAAAGAGGTATGTCCCCACTCTAGTGGGAAAGCAGACAACAAGCAAATATCGAATTCCTGGGTAGCAAAAAAGGTTAAGTGCTTGGCTATTGACTAAAAGGTTGGCAGTTTGAATGCACCCAGAGGAACCTCAGAAGAAACGCCTGGCAATCTACTTCCAAATTATCACAGCCATTAAGAGTCCTGTGGAACACAGTTCTACTCTGACACGCATGGCGTTGCTGTGAATTAGAATCAGTTGGACAGTAGATGGTGGTAATAAGAAAAACAAAGTAGGCTAAGGTATCACGGACTGGGCTACTAAATTCGGTATCCAGGGATGGCCTCACTGATGAGGCATTTAAGCTAAGATCTGTAAATCAGAAAGAGCCAGTGATGTGCAGGTCTGGGAGGGGAGCACTCATGTCTGGAAGAGGAGCACTCCAGGCAGAGAGAACAGCTGGTGGGAAGGGTCTGTGCTGGCAGTGAGCTTGGTGTGTCTGACAAACACAAAAGGTCAGAGTGAAAGGAGCATAATTAGCGAGATGGTACTAACAGAATGAGAATGGAGGTCAGGGTAAGGGATTTAGATTTGGCTGGCTATATGGGAACCATTCTGGGATTTTCAACACAAAGTGAAGGGATCATTCACTCTGTGGAGAATGAAGCACAAGGAGTGGAAGCAGGGAAGAATGCCACAGCAGTGGGGTCCAGGCAAGAGATGACAGTGTCTTATATTTGAAGCCATAGCAGAAATGGAGAGAGGTGGATGGATTCAGAGAGATTTTGGAGGCAAGGTCAAGAAAACCTTGTTGATGGGGTGGTCAGCCAGCCAGCCACTGCTGCAAGTCAATTCCAAGGGACAATGACCCTAGAGGTCACAGTACAACTGTCCCAGAGTTTCCAAGGAGTACCTGGCGGATTTGAACTGCTGACCTTTTGGTTAGCAGACACAGCACATAACCACTATGCCACCATGGTTTCCAGATGGGGTGGCAGGGGAAGGAAAGAGAGGAATCAAGTATGCCCTGTACATTTAGGGGGGATAAGGGGTGCAGGAGAATAAGAATACATTCAAGACACGCTAACTTTCAGATGCCCTGAGCAACTGCCAAGAGAGGTGTTCAGTAGACAGCCAAGTCTGAGCTCAGTGGAGAGAACAGAGCAGATATTTGTAGCCACGCTGTTGTTGTTGTTGTCAGGTGCCATTGAATTAGTTCCGACTCACAGCAACCTTATGAATAACAGAATGAAACACCGCCCAGCTATGCGCCGTGTCCACAATCGTTTTTATGCTTAAGCCCATTGTTGCGGCCACTGTGTCGATCCATCTCGTCAAGGGTCTTTCTCTTTTTTGCTGACCCTCTACTCTACCAAGCATGATGTCCTCAGGGACTGATCTTTCCTGACAACATGTCCGAAGTATGTAAGATGCAGTCTTGTTATCTTTGCTTCCAAAGAGCACTCTGGTTGTACTTCTTCCAGAACAGATCTGTTGGTCCTTTTGGCAGTCCATGATACACTCAACATTCTTCTCCAACATCACAACTCAAAGGCACCAATTTTTCTTCTGTCTTCATTGTTCACTGTCCAGCCTTCACATGCATATGATGTGACTGAAAATACCATGGTTTGGGTCAGGCACATTTTAGTCTTCAAGGTGACATCCTTACTTCTGAATATTTTAAAGAGGCCCTTTGCAGAAGATTTTCCCACTGCAGTGCATCTTTTGAGTTCTTGACTGCTGCTTAAATGGGTGTTGATTGTGGACCCAAGTAAAATGAAATCCTTGACAACCTCAATCTTTTCTCCATTTCTGGCAATGTTGCTTACTGGTCCAGTTGTGAGGATTTTTGTTTTCCTGATGTTGAGGTACAGTCAGGCTATGGTCCATGATCTTCATCAGTAAGTGTCTCAAATCTTCTTCATCTCCAGCAAGTAAGGTGGTGACATCTGCATAACACAGGTTGTTAATGAGTCATCCTCCAATCCTGATGCCTTGCTCTTTCTCATATAATCCAGCTTCTCAGATTATTTGCTCAGCATACAGATTAAAAAGGTATAGTGAAAGGATACAACCCTGACACATATCTTTCCTGACTTTAAACCATGCAGTGTTCCCTTGTTCTGTTCACACAGATTCCTTAAGAGGACAATTAGGTGTTCTGGAATTCCCATTCTCTGCAACATTTGCCATAATTTAGCATGATCCACACAGTCCAATGCTTTTGCATAGTTGATGAAACACAAGAAAACATCTTGCTGGTATTCTTTGCTTTCAGCCAAGATCCATCTGACATCAGCGATGATATCTCTGGTTCTACATCCTCTTCTGAATCCAGCTCGAACTTCTGGCAGTTCCTTCTCAATATACTATTGTAGTCACTCTTGAATGATCTTGAGCAAAATTTTACTTGCCTGTGATAACGATGTTGCTCGGTAATTTCCACATTCGGTTGTATCACCTTTCTTTGGAAAGGGCATAAACATGGGTCTCTTCCAGTCAGTTAGCCAGGTAGCTGTCTTCCAAATTTCTTGGCAATTTATAGCCACAGGACTTGATAATTCACTTAGAGGTGGAGCACCGAACCTCTGAAATGCTTCAACATCATCAACACCACCGATAACAATCATACTAAGCACTTTGCATATATCCTCTCATTTAAGCCTCCTAACTCTGTAAGGGAGGTGTCCTTATTATTTCTACTTATAGATGAGAAAACGGGGTCTGAGAAAAGCTGAATTACCTGTTCAAGGAAACACCGTCAAGTGAGCGCTGAGGTTCAAACTCCAACGGCAACTCCAGAGCCTATGCCCTGAATCACTGCACTTGACCCTCCCAGGAGTGCCTGATGCACTCATGGGGCAATTTAGAGCAGACAAAATGGGTGAGGCTGGGGCCTGGGACCCCAGAAAGCAAAGCAGACTCCTACCGAAGCACAGCTGCTCGGCCCAGAGTGCCCACGGTGATGTCAGCAAGGCCGTCACCACTGAAATCAAAGCCACCAGCCAGGGCCATGCCAAAGTAGTGGAGTCTTGAACCCACTTCTGAGGCTCTGATTCTCTGTAGAAGGAAAAACACAAGGGGTAGAAAGAAATAAGAAGTCCTCTTAGTTTTATTCAAATCAACAAGCGCAGCCAAGGTCCCCACCCTAGAGTTCCCTTAATCTAACAAGAGGAAAGGGAAGGGCAAGGCTTCCCAAAGGAATGTGCATTTGAAAGCAGGCTTAAAGGGCAAGTAGGACTTGAAAGGCAGAGAAGGGGGTGGAGTTCTCAGGGTAAAGAGGGGTCAGTGAGGAAACCACAGGTGGAGAGAGAGGATCCTTGGAGGAGCAGGAGCAGGGGACAGTCTGGGTGCAAGGAGGGATCTGAGTTGTTGTGGGGCTGACCTGGACCTGTAGTGGGGGCAGGGAATGTCCTCAAAGGCCTTTTTTTGAAGAAGTAACATGATCAGAATTGCACTAGAGGCACAGGGTGGAAGATGGGAGAAGGTGGCAGTCCAGGGAGAGCAGCAGTGGCAAGGATGGAAAGAAGGGGCTGAATTTGGAAGATGGTGAGAAGACAGAATCATTAGCACTTGGGGAGGATCGCTATGAGTCCTAATGGACTTGAAGGCAGTGGGTTTGGTTCTTTGAGGGGGTCACTGACAGGCTGTGCAGAGTGAGAAAGCAGTAGAAGCACCTGGGATTATCCTCGGTTTCTGGCCTGGGTGATGGAAGGAGAGGGAAGGTCTGGGGATGCTTTTGGTTGGGCAGGGTGAGAACACGATGCCTGGAACCACCCAGGTAGAGGTGCACAGGAGGCACAAAGGGCGCAAGCTCAGGAGAGAAACTACTTGGAGGTGGACGGAAGTGCCCATAAAAGATGTATATAAAACAAACAGCACTTGCACTGAAAACAGAAATAGACAGCTCCACAATAATAGTAGCAGACTTCAACACACTACTCTCAGTGAAGAACAGAACACCTAGAAAAAAAAGCTGAGTAAAGACGTAGGGGCTCTAAATGCCACAGTCAACCAACTTGACCTTATAGACTACACAGAACATTCCACCCAACAGCAGCCAAGTATACTTTCTTTTCTAACACACATAGACAGCATTTTCCAGAATTGACCACATATCAGGCCACAAAGTAATACTTAACAAAAATGAAAGTCTGAAATATTATAAAGTATCTTTTCAGATGATAAAGCCATAAAAGCAGAAATAAATAAAAGAAAAAGCAAAGAAAACACAGAAACTGAGCAACACTTTGCTCAAAAGTGACTGGGTTATGGAAGTAATCAAGGACTGAATAAAGAAATTGTGAAAACATATCCTACGAGAATCTATGGGACACAGCAAAAGCAATGCTCAGAGGTCAGCACATCTCTATAAATGCACATATCCAAAAAGAAGAAGCAACCCAAATCAAAGAATTACATGTACAACTTCATCAGTGGAAAGCAAAATACCTCTTGATACCAGAAGAAAGCAAATAATAAAAATTGGAGAACTAAATGAAACAGAGAATAGAAAAACAATTGAAATATTTAACGATACCAAAAGATTGTTTTTTGAAAAGATCAACAAAACTGATAAGCCATTGGCCAAATGACAAAAGAAAAACAGGAGAGGGAGCAAACAATTTGAATAAAAAATGAGATGGATAATATCACAACAGACCCAATTAAAATGAGAAGAATTGTAGCAGAGTACTATGAACAACTGTGCTCTAATAAATTTGAAAACCTAGAGGAAATGAACAAATTTCTGGAAACACGTCATGTACCAAAACTAGCACAAACAGAAGTAGAATAACTAAATAAACCTATCACAAAAGAAGAGATTAAGAAAATAATTTAAAAATACTCAACTGAAAACAGCCTGGCCCTGACTGCGTCACTGGAAAATCATACCAAACTTTCAGGTAAGAGTTAATATCATTATTACTAAAGGTATTCCAGAGCACAGAAAAGGATGGAACACTCCCAGATTCATTCTATGAAGCCAGCATAACCCTGATACCAAAACCAGATACAGTATGAAAGGGAAAATTACAAACCAGTACCTCTCAGGAATTTAGATACAAAAATCATCAACAAAATTCTAGCCAATAGAATTCAACAACATACAAAAAAAATAATTCACCATGACCAAGTGGGATCTATAATAGGGATGTAGAGATGGTTCAACATTAGGAAAACAATTAATATAACCAACCATGTAAATAAAACAAAAGACAAGAACCCCTTGCTTTTATTAGTTGATGCAGAATAGGCATTTGACAAAGTACAATACCCATTCATGTTAAAAACTCTAAGCAAAATGGGACTAGAAGGGAAATTCCTCAATATAATAAGGGGTATCTATACAAAGCCAACAGTCAACATCATCCTAAAAGGAGAGAGCTGGAAAGCATTCCCCTTGAGAACAGAAACCAGACAAGGACTCCTATTGTTACCACTTTTACTCAGTATTGTCCTGAAGGTTCTAGCCAGAGCAATCAGGGAAGATAAAGGAAAAAAACGGCATACAAATTGGTAAGGAAGAAGTAAAAGTATCTTTGTTTGCAAACAATCTCATACACAGAAAATCCTAAAGAATCCACAAGAAACCTACTGAAACTAGTAGAAGAGTTCGGCAAAGTATCAGGATACAAGATAAACATACATGAATCAGTTGGATTCCTTTATACCAACAAAAAGACTATCAAAGAGGAAATCACCAAATCATTATCATTTACTATAGCCCCAAGAAGATAAAATACCTAGGAATAAATCTAACCAGAGACATAAAAGACCTACATGAAGAATATTACAAGACTCTAGTGCAAGAAACCGAAAGAGACCTACATAAGTGGAGAAACCTACCTTGTTCATGGATACGAAAACTCAACATCATGAAAATGTCTACTCTATCCTAAGTGACCAATAGATACAATGCAATCCCAATACAAATTCCAATGGCATTTTTTAATGAGTTGGAGAAACAAATCATCAAATTCATGTGGAAAGGAAAGAAGCCTTGGGTTAAGTAAAGCAATACTGAAGAAGAACAACAAGGTGAAAACCTTCACTCTACTTGAGTTTAGAACCTATTACACTGCCACAGTAGCCAAAACAGCCTGGTACTGGTACAACAACAGATACATAGACCAATGGAGCAGAATTAAGAATCCAGGTATGACATCATCCACCTATGAACAACTGATACTTGACAAATGCCCAAGTCCATAAACTGAGGAAAAAACCGTCTGACAAATGATGTTGGCATAACTGAATACCCACTGCAAAAAAAATTAAATAAAACCCATATCTCACACCATGCACAAAAACTAACCTGAAATGGATCAAAAACTAAAACAATAAAGATTATGGAAGAAAAACCAAGGACAACACTGGGAGGCCTAGTACAAGGCATGAACAAACTACAAAACATTACTAACAATGCACAAACACCAGAAGAGAAAACAAATAACTGGGAACTCCTAAAAATTAAATACTCATGCTCATCCAAATACTTCACCGAAAGAGCAAAAAGACTACCTACAGACTGGGAAAGAATTTTTGGCTACCACAAATCCAACTGGCATCTAATCTCCATAACCTACAAAGTACTGCAAAACCTTAACAAGAAAAAGATAAATAACCCAACTGGAAAATGGGCAAAGGAAATTAACAAATACTTCACCAAAAGAGATTTCCAGGATGCTAACAGATATGTGAGGAAATGCTAATAATCACTAGCCATCAGAGAAATCCAAAGCAAAAGTACAATGAGATACCATCTCACTCCAACGAGACTGGCACTAATCCAAAAAACACTGCGGAGGTCCGCCATCAGCCTTGTAGACAAAGTCACGAGCTCCTGCAAATGACGGGCTGAAGCATCTCACCTGTGACATGTTTTTTAGCCTACTGTCCTTGATATTATTTGGCTTCCTAATCAAATTTTCTTCAAAAAGATACCCCCTCCTCTCCTGGCACAAGGATCAGGGGAGATGCCTTCTGAGAGGGGCCCCTTTTTACTGCCCCCTTGGTCTGTGAAATGATATCGGGAAAACTGTACAGGAATTTTCTGAGGAGAAAGAGCTCAGAGGAATGATCTCTAACACAGCCAGCTTTGAGAGCAACGAGGCCGGCCCAACCCCTGCTGACTTTCCCCAACTGCACATCCCCACCCATGTGAAAGGAATTATCCTCTTTAGAACAGCTTGAGAAGAACATAGGGTGGGGGACAGTAAATGTTTACTATCCCTGCAGGAGGAGATAAAGAGCAAAGTAGGAACAAATAGAGATCATAAACTTTAGACCCTTCCTCGTGAACCTTTTAACCTTGAGGTATAAGTAGGGCTGATTGAGCTCGAGGCATCCATAGCTTTATCTAAAAAGCTTTGACAGTTAAAAGGATCACCAGGTTTCAGTTAACTAATAGCTCATGTGGCAGGGTAAAAAATTACATCACCTCAAGACCACGAGGATTTTGGTTTCAAATTTGCCAACCACGAGGTTTTGGTTTTGAACTAGCCAATAGATTGTGTGGTCAGTGGGCAGGGTAAAATTCACGTCACTCTTACTATAAAAACAATAAAGACAGACAGCCTTCTCTCTTGCTCTCTGGGTCGGGCTGCCTTAAACCAGAAAAGTCTTTTCTGTCTCCTTGATTCATTTCCCGCCGCGCCTCTCCCTCCCTCCGTGCGGGACCCTACAAAGTGTTGGGACCGGCTCCCGGCAAAACACAAAATAATAAATGTTAGACAAGTTGCGGAGGGATTGGAACTCTTCTGCACTGCTGGGGGGAGTATAAAATGGTGCAATCACTTTGGAAATTGATGTGGTGCTTTCTTAAAAAGCTAGAAATAGAAACACCCTATGATCCAGCAATCCCACTTTTGGGAATATATACTAATAAGGGCTGTCACATGAGCAGATACACATGCACCAATGTATATATTTAAAAGGAAACCCGGGTGGCACAGTGGTTAAGTTGGACAGCTGCTAAGCAAAGAGTTGGCAGCACCAATCTACCAGGTGCTCCTTGGAAACTCTATGGGGCAGTTTTACTCTGTCCTGTGGTGTCACTATGAGTCATAATCAACTCAACAGCAGTGGGTTGGGTTTGGTTTTTGGCCCACAGTAGCAAAAAGAGGGAATCAACCTAGGTGCCCATCAACAGATAAATGGATAAACAAACTATAGTATACGAGGACTGACAATTAAGGTGTGAACTCATCCTAGAAAAATTTCTACATACCTCACTGCTGAATATCACTACGGTCATCCTCGAAGTACTCCCCTTGGGAAGCTATGTACCAATTTCAGTGCCTAGTCTATCCTTCAAAGCAATTTTGCAACTCTTTTTCTGGAATGGCCTTCAGAGCTGTCATCATATTAGCCTTGATGTCCTGAATGTCATCAAAATGTCTTCCTTTAAATATTTCCTTTATCTTTGGGTAGAGAAAAAACTCACTGGGTGCCACATCAAGTGAGTAAGGAGGGTGTTCCAATACAATTAATTTGTTTACTGACTAAAAACTCCCACATAGACAACTATACAATTAAGTTTGCAAACTTGCCACTGTGCCACCATGTGCGATGGCCATTTCAGGAAGGGTTCCCAAATTGCTTTGAAGGGTGAACTAGGCACTGGCATTGGCGCATAGCCCTTCCCAAAGGGAGTACTTCAAAGATGACCATGGTGATATTCAGAAACGAGGTATACAGCACTTTGAACAATTAAGTTCATGGATTTAACTGTCAGACCTCGTATCTACACAATGGAAGACTATGCAATGATAAAGAACAATGATGATTTTAGGAATTATTTCATAACATGGAGTCATCTGAGACACATGCTGAGTGAAATTAGTTGCAAAAGGAAAAATATTGTATGAGACCATTATTATAAGGACTTAAGAAAGGTTTAAGCACAGAAGAAAATAATCTTTGATGGTTGCAAGGGTGGGGAGGGAAGGAGAGGGTATTCAAATTAGATAGTAGATAGGAACTGGGTTAGGTGAAATGAGTGCCAACATGTAATATGAGTGAGGTTTGCACAACTGGACTACACCAAAAGCTAAAAGATCTTCTAAATGCAAGCCAACCTTTTGCAGGACAGAGTAGCAGGGACAGGGGTCTGGTTTTCAGGGACATCTAGACTAACTGACATTACTAAGAATTTTTGAAGAAAATGTTCTGCATGCCACTTTGGTGAGTGGCTTCTGTGGTCTTAAAAGACAGTGAGTGGCCATTTAAATAGCATCAATTGGTCCCAATTCCCTTGGAGCACAGGAGAATGAAGGACGTGAGGACAATATGAGCCCAGCAGACAGAAGGTGCCGTGTGGTCCAGAGACTACATCAGCATGAGAGCAGAAGTAGATGGTGCCTGGCCACCACCAATGACTCCCCTGATAGGGGTTACAGCATACAGCCCCTGGTGCAGACGGAGAAAAATGGGTGTGTGCAACTAGAACTCTATTAAAAGACCACACCTGATGGCCCATCGGAGTGGAGGGTCTCTGAAGACAGGGTCTCTGGACTCTCTTATCTAGAGCTGGAACCATTCCCAAAGCCAACTCTTCAGATTGGACTGTAAGACTCAGAGTGATGCTGGCAAAGAATGTGCTTCGTGGCTTAAATATAAACCTGAGGCTGCCTGAGCAGCTCCTCTCCAGAGGTGAGATGAGAGAGTGGAGGGGGACAGGAGTGAGCGGAACAGTTAAGGGAAATACAGGGTAGAAAGGAGGTGAGTGCTGTCACGGGGTGGTCAGCTGGGAGAGTAGTTAGTGTTCCATGGTGGTGTGTGCTCAGGGTTTTATAGGGCAAATTGATTTGGATTGTAAACGTCTATTTAAAATACAATAAACTACATATTTTTTAAAAGATGTTGTATAAGGGGTTCCCAAAAAGCCCCAGGGATGAAAGTTAAGGCTTGGAGGGGTTGGCTGGGGGACAGGAGCCAGAGAAGGGACAGAAAGAGAGGACAGAGAAACCTGAGGCAGGCCCATGGTCAGGAATGCCAAAGAAGGAGAGAGATACAGGTCAAGAAAGAGACAACATGGCCACAACCCCTCCCCACCACCCTACGGGCCTGGGTGCATTCCTGGCCCAGGACTCCCTCCTTCACCTAGCACTCCAAGCCCCTTCAGGCCTGCCTGCACTTAGGCCTGGACTGGCTGAGGCTCAGCCATTGCACTGGGTGAGGCCAGAGCCCCAGAACGGAGGCAGGACGGGGTGGGCACTGTGAAGCCCCATGGGTCACCTGTGAGGGGCTAGCAGAGAGGCCATCCTGGCGTCCATTGTAGATGTACACGCTGCCGAAGGCGGCATCATCATCAGCCCCAAAGCCCTCCAGGGGGGCGCCAATGGCCACATCTGTGAGCTTATCTTGATTGATGTCCCCTACAGCCGCCACAGCAAAGCCGAACTGGGCATTGGTGAACTCAGAAAACCCACTCAGAGTATGTGCCAAGGAGAAGGAGCCATGCTGGAAAGGAAGCAGGTGGCTCAGCTGTCAGAAGGGCACAGGCAGTCCACCCATACCCACCCAGGAGACACACCCACTGGGCTTGTTGATTCTGATTCTCTAGTAGACAGTCTAAGGTTCAGAAAAGGCAAGGGGTCTTCTGAAGGTCTCACAGCAAGCCAGTGGTAAAGCTGGAGCCCTCCTGCTTCCCAGTGCACGGTCCAGAGCCTGCCCTTTCTTCTCGTTTGGAGGCCTAGGATTCAGTCTTGCCTCCACCCACATTTGCTATATAAACTTGAACATGTCTTCACATTAGTGAGTCTCAGCACCCTCATCTGTAAAATGGAGGTGACTGCTACCTCCCAGTTATTGTGTGAGACAAGTGAGGGCATGGCAAACATGCTTTGTCAACTGTATAGCAATAAGGGGTGTCATTACCATCAACAGCCTTGGGCAAGAAAGCAGGGGGGACGGGGTGCGGAGAGAAAAGAGGCATGGCTGCCTGGCCAGCTGACATCCACCCTGAAGCACTTCCCATCACCATCTGCCCTCTGGTTGAAGGGCAAGGCCAGAGCAAACCCAGCCTCCAGCAGCTCTGGCCAGGCTAAGGACCCACAGCCCCAGCAAGCTTGGGAAGATGGAGACGCTCCCACCTGCTTATTCCAGCGATATACATAGACTGTGCCTTCTTCCCCGTGAATGTGGTAAAATGGAGCCGCCACCAGCAAGAAATCTGTGGTCCCATCCATGTCAACGTCCACAGCACACAGCTCAGAGCCAAAATAGGACCCCATCTACAGCCGAGGAGGAACTCAGTTCACCAGGAGTGCAGGGAGGATTCTTCCTCTCCCCTTGAGGGGCTAGACCTCGGCTCCTGCTCTTCCTGAATGGCCAGATTGGGGTCTTTCCAAGTCAATCTGCTTACCAGAGTGCAGCAAGAGAGGGAGTGAGCAGCCCTACTGCCACAATGGTGGGAAACCAGATGTGTCTGACCCACAGCAACCCCACATATGTCAGAGTACAACTGTACTCCGGAGTAGAATTGGCTGATTTTTCAGAAGTAGATCACCAGGACTTTCTTCTGAGGCACCTCTGGGTAGACTCAAACCTCTACTTTGTGGTTAGCAGCTGAGTGCATTAGCTATTTGCACTACCGAGGGACTTTACAATGGAGGGAACTAGCTAGGGATCAGACACGTGGAGCCCAGGCCCAGCCAGTGAGTACTGTCTCAGTTCTGCCCAGAAACACAGGCTCTGTTTTGGCTGGACCCTGATCCACAGTGCATCCCAGGCTGTTTCCCTCTGGGCCTCAGGTCCGCGCCCTCCCCACCCCCCACCCCCTACCCTTTATAATAAGGAGGTTCTTCCCCGGCAGGTACCTGCTTTCCCTCCAGTACTGGGAGGAAGTTTGCCCCTGTGTCGTTCTTCCAGAGCTCAAACACAGCGCCACGATGCTGGTACCGTGGAGCCCCTGCCACATAGGAGTGACCACAGGGCCTACGCAGCACAGCCAACGAGTAACCTGCAGGGCCAGGAAAGGCGAGTGGTGACCAAGAGCTCCCGTCCAGGCATTCCCTGTCCCCTCCCTTCCCAGGCAGGCCTTTAAAGTGGTGAGACTGTCTTTCTCACCCTCAACATCAGCATCAGTGACGGCTCTCACTCATGCACGTCGCAGATCACTATGTGTGTGATACACTGTCATACATGGAGCCTCGCTACCAAGCTATATGTTCACCACCCATGCAATACGAGGAGCAAGATGAGAGGTGAGGGGTATGTACCACTCGTGGTAAAGGGGAGAGCTCATCCTCCCCTAGGCAGCTGTCCAGGGCCATCTGTGCATGGCATCCTGGTCACCCAAACCAAACTCACTGTCATCTGATTGATTCCGACTCACAGAGATCAGTCACTCCTAACCCTCAGCCTCTCCCCCCTCATCATGCCCTGCCTCTCACCCACCGGGAAGCCTACAGCACAGATTCAGGGTTCCCGTCTGGCCCTGTCCTCACCCAGGTAGCTGTACTGCACAGCTTTGGCATCCACCGCTGTCTGGTTCAGGAAGCGACCCCGATGGCTGTGCATGTCGTAGAGCAGCACACCCCCCGACCAGTCAAAGGCACCGACTGCGCCCAGCAGCACCTGCTTCTGCAGGGGACAGGATGGAAGCCCCTCTGGGTAGGGGGACTGACCGAGGGGCCCCTCACTGAGCCTGCAGCTCTGCCGGCTAGCACAGCGCTCCTTGCAGGCCCTGTGCCCACCTGACCAGAGATGCCGACAGGTGGCACGGCAAGCACTGGGTGCCTGCACCTCCAGTCTAGCCTTCCCCTGGAGCAGAAAGGCAGCCAGGGGCCAAGATATTAAGCATTAAAAAAAAGTACAAAGTATGATTGAGCCAGATAATTGTCTCCTCTGGGCCTGGCACACAGGTCCGTGTATGGAGTGACGACACCATGTCCTCACCATGCCTGTCCCTTTTTCCATCTGTGAGGAGCTGTCCATCCAGCGGGGAGAAGGCCAAATGCTGTTTTTTTCTCATCTGAATTAAAGAAAATTGCTCAATCCTTGAGCACATAGAATAAAACCACTGTCTGTGATAAATAGGGCCATCTTTTCTATCTTTTCTACCCAGATAAGGGTAGCAAGTAGAAGTGTTTTCCTTGAGCCTAACATGGCTCCTTCAGAGGCATCCCCCGAGGAAGGCAGAGCTCTGCACTGCCAGCCAGGAGTCCCTGAATACCATTCGGTGTCACTGGGCCCCTCCTCTCTCAGCCCTCCTCTAAGGAGACAATGCCTGGTGCCGAGCTGGCCACATACCTCATCCAGGATCTGGGCGCTGAACCCAGTCTGTGCCAGCTGGAAGTGAAGGGCATCTCCACTGGCACCTGAAAGCCAAGAAGCTCCATGAAGACAAGGGGAAGTGAAGGGTCCTGCCCGGCCTGGCTCCCAGGGAAAGTGTTAGGTATCGTGTGAAGAGCACGAAGCTCCGGAGAGTCCTGGATTCCATCTCTATGTTTTAGGAACATAAGCAGTTCTCTCTCTCCTTCCAGACTATTTCCTCATCCTGTGTCTCCAGTACCAGCTCCATTCATCAGAGCCTCACAGAGATTCTGGGTAGTGAGCAGGACCAGGGGTACTGTTGCATTTTTAGAGATGGAGAAAATGAGACTCTAAGAGGTGATGAGCATCCCTCAGAGTATGACACACAGTGGAGCAGGGGTGGGGCTTGAGCTTCCTGCTGAACTCCAAGGGGGCTGTGACAGGGTGACGCAGAGCCCTGGAGTGCTCACCTTCTGTGCTGATGATTCTCTGCTGCAGTTTGCTCAGCAGCCCGTCCAGTGCTGTGTAGTCGGTCACCTTGAAGGCATGGATCTCATCCGGGTCCGAGGCAATCAGCTTCAGTTCCCTGTCAGACTGAGGCTTTTGAAAGGCATCCCCAACCTGCAGAGTTACCCAGGTAAGAGGTCAGTTCCCTGAGGGCTGGCTGGCTTCCTCCAGCCCCAGGGGCTACCACCACCCATCCAAACTTGACCTCCAGGGCCCTCAACCACCATTGTCTCCTTCCTTCCCAGTTCCCTCTTCTCACCCCCCAACACCCTGAGCTCCACTTTGACCAAACCAGATGTGTTCTCCTGACCACACACCAGACTCCGTCTCAACTCTGCACATGCTGTTCCCTCTGCCTGCAAAGCCCTTCCAGCCCCTACGCCCTAGTAGCTATTCCTGTTTGTCCTCCAAGACTCAGCTTGACACCAGCTTCTATAGTTCACTGCCTAGCTCAGCCCCACTCATCAAGTGAGCTGTTACCACCACTGGGACAGGAACCCTCAGTGGGAAGACCCAGGAGGGATGGGGCGTGGAGGTCAGGAAAAGAGAAGCTGGTGAGTGTTAGTTAAGAGACCAAGTTTTGGGAAATCTGTTAACACGGGAAAATGGAAACCCAGAGGCCACTAGCAAGAGCCCTGCCCGCTCCCTGCCCAGGTCTGTGCAGAGACACAAGATGCCCTCCAGCTCCCGGCTCTTACCCCGATGGCAAAGCGCTCTACACCCTGCATCTTCGGGGAGTTGATGACAGTTGTCAGGTTGAGGGGGTCCCCAAATATGTCCCCATCAGTGAGCACCACCATGAACTTGGTTGCCTGTTTTCTGGAGCCATGACTTGGGATGAAGATGTTGTCTCTAAGCAGAGAGAATAAATGAGGAAGAGGACTTTGCAGAGAGACGACTGGGCTCTGGGGAGATTTTATCCACTGGACCTGTTTTAGAATCAGAAAAGATTAAGCCCCAACCCCCAAATGGGGCCCACAGGCCCACAGAGGGATGGTGACACCCTTTGTTTTACATGGTGAGACTGCAATCCTGTTCTGACTCCTTACTGCTTCTAACCAAAAGGTACTGGATGGTTCTTGGGTCTGTTCCTCTCATGTGTGTGCACGAATAACAACGGCGTTGAGAAATAATAACGACAATATTAATCACCATGGCTAACACTTAACACAGCATTTACGGGTCCTGAGGGCTGAGCACTGCTGTAAATACTGCACATATTTTAGCCCATCCAGCCCTTACATACTTTGGACATGCTGACAGGAGGGCCCAGTCACTGGAGTAGAATATCGTGCTTAGCGGACTGGAGGGTCAGCAAAAAGAGGAAGACCTTCAACAAGATGGACTGACATAGCGGCTTCAAAGACGGGCTTAAGCAGAAAAACGATTGTGGACACGGCGCAAGACCGGGCAGTGTTTTGTTCCATTGTGCACAGGGAAGCCGTGAGTCAGAACGGACTCAATGGCACCTAACAGCAACATCAACAATCCTCACAAAGGTCTTACAACGCAAGTATCGTTATCATTCTCACTTTAAAAGCCAGGAATTTGACAGAGAGGTTAGGCAACCTGTGCACAGCCACACACAAGCTGAAACTGCAACCGGGATTTGAACGCAGGCAACCTGGCCAGGGAGCCCATCCTTGTAAGCACTGTACTATACTACACTTGCAAGAAGAATCTGCAGTGGACAGTCCTGGGGTTGTCACCTATCTAGTCAAGGTTGGACTGAAAGACCCCACAGCCCCTTTCAGCCAGGGAAGACCTAAAGCTGTGGTTCCCTCCCCGCATTTTTTAAAAAATGTCATAAAAATGTATATAACTCAACATTTGCTGATTCAACATTTTTTCCATATAAAATTCAGTGACATGGGTTATATTCATCATAATGTGCAACCGCCACCTGTATTTGTAGCAAATTTTCTATCCTTAACAGATACTCAGTGACTCAGTGCTTCTTAAACAATGGCATCCCTTCTTTCCACCTCCCTCTTCCCTCCCTTTCCTGCTACACCCAAAACCAAACCTGGCACCCCCTACTGGATTCCAACTCCTACAGACTTTATGGGTCAGAGTAGAACTGTCCCATAGGGTTTCCAAAGGACCTGATGGTTAGCAGTTGAGCTCTTAACCTCTTTGTCACCAGGGCTCTCCTCTCCCAGTAACCACTAACAAACTCCAGTCTCTATGCATTTGCCCTTTCTAGGTACCTCATGTAGGTAGGCCTGATTCCCTTCTGTTCACAGCTCCACCTTCTTCAGGCATGGGGCCACAGAGCCTATCTGGCACACAATAGGTACCCACTGCCCTCATACTCACAGGACATGCTGCATAGCTGAGGCAGTCTTGGTAACACTTCCCACTTGAGTAACGTTCTGGACTCTGGCAAGGCAGGCCATCACATCCCGGCTGTCCCGAAGGTCAAACTCAGTCTGGATCACACCCCCATATTGGACGAGGGCAAAGTTGCACTGAAGGGAAAGGGCCAACGTAGGCAGCAGATTGGCAGTGCTGCTGTGCCCAAGGCCACCCTTGCCCCGTGGATAGTTTCCCTTGACGGCAGTGGAAGGACCCTCTGATTCCACTTTATCCATGGACAGGAAGAGATGCTAAGCCAAAGTGGAATCTCTAAGCAAGCAGGGGTGAAGGACAGTGTAATAACAATGGATCTCCAAAGAATCCCATGTTTCTAGAAAGTCCCCCTCCACACTGATTATGGGATTGGCCATGTGACTGGCCTTGGCCAACGGGACATGAGCAAATGTAACAGAACTACAGAACTGAAAAGCACTCTGCACTAGGGCTTGCCCTCTTGCAATGTCATAATAAAGGTGGACTGGCTTGCTGGAGACGCTTGGCCCAGCTAACAGCCAGCCCCACCTGCCAAACGGTGACTAAGGCCATGTTAAACCATCCAGCCCCAGCCAAACAACCAAATGCCTGCAGCCGCAGGAATAAGCCCAAGCAAAACCAGCAGAAGAGCCACCCAGTTTGAGCCCTGTCCAAACAGCTGACAGACATAACTGAACAAACAAAGCGGTTGTTGTTTGGAAGCAGTATGTTGCACAGCAACAGATAACTGGTAGAGTTTGTGAGAACAGCTCTCGGAGAAGCCCACCTCAAAGCACTTCTCATAGCTGCTCCTCATCATGTTGGAGATAAAGTCTTTGGCTTTCTGGAAGTCTGAGGCATTAATGCTTCCTGAGCCATCCAAGATGATGGCGATCTCGGTGCCTAGGTCAACACAGGTAGCAGGTCAGGAACAGACATGGGGTTGGAGCAGGAGTGAGGAACTTTTCAGCTCCTAACCCTAGTGGAGCAATGCTTAAGCATTCACCTGCTGACTGTAAGGCTGGCAGTTGGAACCCACCCGCGGGGCAGTTCTGCTCTGTCACATGAACCCACTATGAGTGGGAATTGACTCAACAGCACCCAACAACAGGGCTTAGTTCAGGAAGGAAGGAAGGGCTCCCAAGTGTGACGCTTCTGTCTTACAGGCAAAGAGAGAAAGAACTAGAACTCCTGCCCCTTACTCCACATGTTCCAGCTGCTTCCCGTGAGTCACTCCAATCACTTCTGCTCTCCAGGCCTCAGTTTCCCTACCTGTAATATGGGGTACAGGGCCTGGGAATGGCCAGGCCTGGAGAGTACAGCCACTGCTTCTTATCTTCCAGACCTAGGCATACCCCACCCTAGAGGCTGTCAGCTGGGGGTGGCCTGGACAGCTTTTGGAAGCACTCAGATCTACTCCTCCTCACCAGCTTCCTCTTCTTCCACTGCCTCCTCCTCCACTTCCTCCAAGGCCCGGCGCCTCCTAGGTGGATTCTCATTCCCCTCCACGCTGCTTTCCTTGCTCCTGTGGCAGTCTCCAACATCTACATGTCCATTTGGATCCAGGAGATTTTCTTAAAAAAAAAAAAACACACGGAAGAGATTAGAGCCAGAAAGCCCCTGTTCACCTCCATGCAAGCCAACACTTAAACCCACTGCCACTGAGTTGATCCAAGTGACCGTCTAGACAGAGTAGAGCTGCCCCACAGAGTTTCCAAGGAGCGCCTGGTGGATCTGAACAGCTGGTCTTCTGGTTAGTAGCTGCAGAACTTCACCACCACACCACCACAGTTTCCAGTCCACACTTGGCTGTGCCCAATTCCTTTCACTGATGGCCTAGGGCCTGTCCTGCCCCTCTCTGGGCCTCTATGTCTCTTTGGCATCTGTGAGGGGCTGGTGCCTTCTCTTGGGGATCCAAAGAAATCTTTTAGAGCTGCCAGTGAGCATGTAAACCTTACCAAGGTCAAAGAAGTTGGCCGGGACCTGAGGGCGGAGATTGGGGGCCAGTAGGTTGCAGGTCCCTGTGAGTTCTTGGGTGAGGCTGTGTGGCTTCCGGGATTTCACTTGCATGCAAATCTGGGGGAAAGAAGAGAAGAGAGAAGAAAGGCTAAATCACCTCCAGCCTGGGTCCCTGAGCTTTGGTAACACCATCACCCTGACTCCAACAATCACTGATTAACAGGGTAGAGGCTGGTGCTGGGGTCAAAGTTAAGGTCAGCACCTGAGTCAGTGCTGGGTCACACAGAGTACAGGTCAGCCCTGGGACTGGCACCAGGGGGACAGCTGGGCTCAGCCCTGAGAATAACATGCCAGTAAGGACTGCTACCAACATTAGGGTCAACCACATGGGTGTTATGACACCAGGGGTCAGCCCTGGGATCAGCACCCACCTCCCTGAAGTCCCCCATTCTCCCATCCCAGCCACACTTACCAAAACACCGTGGTGGTTTCGGGTAACAGTTACTCCCTGAAACTTTCCCTTTGAGATGAGGCCATGCTCTGAAACAGTCAAAGCCAGAGGCAGGAGAGATATTGGAAGGCAACCCTGAAGCAAGAGGGCATGTGGCCACCTTGGTCAGAGTCCCATAAGGAGCTGTCAGGACACAGTCTTATTTTAGAGCTAGAGTGCCATCTGGTCACCCTCCTGTGTACAGAGGTTGAGTTCGGTTCAACTCAATGCTTCTTACAGACGTGAGGATTCTGCACTACACAGGCTGTCAATAAAAACGCAACTTGAGTTGGATTGGGTGGGATGAGTAAAGTTTGGTTAGCGAATGAATTAAATCCATCTGTTCACTCCTTCATTCAAATAGCATTTATCGTGCCTAATAGATGTGGTGGAAACCCTTAAGTGCTACATCTGCTAACCAGAAGTCTGCAGTTCCAATCCACCAGGAGCTCCTTGAAAAGCTCATGGGGCAGTTCTACTGTGTCCTATAGGGTTGCTACAGGTCAGAATCAACTTGATGGCAAAGGGTTTGGTTTTTCTTTTTCTTTTAATAAATGCCAGGCCCCTTGCCAGACACTAGGATGGCCACAGTTAGACTGGGTGGCATAGAGATGGATTCCACTGAGGTGACAGGATCTGTATTAAGATGGGTTAGGGTATAAAGTCAGGCAGATTTAGGTTTTTCCCTTTTGAAAGTCAGGAGTCTTCTATAGAATCTCTGATCAAAATGTTCAGTAATGGCTCCACTGGATTTTCTGTGGTTGACTTTTCAGAGGGATATCGCCAAGCTTTTCTTCCAAGGTATCCCCTAATGAACTCGAACCCGCAGCCTTTAAGTTAGCAGCTGAGTGATTTAACTATTTGCTCCACCCAGTACTGCAATGAAAGCACTTACTTTCTCTGACTTGTAGCTTCCTTTTCTGTAAACTAACATGGTTGTTCAGATTAAATGTTAACGACATACTTAGCGAAGTGCTAGACACATGGTGAGGATTCAGTAAACTTTAAGAATCATTTTTTATTAGGCCTGGGTCAAGAAAGGTAGCTGTGATTACGACTGGGTTGAGATGGGATTGGGTATTCTGACGGGATAGATTATCATGGGTGCTCCTAGAATTTAGGGGCGGGGTAGACTGGAGTAGGTGAGGGTGGGACTGGAATGGTTTAGGTTGGGATGAGTGAGATTTCTGGAAAGCCGGACCTGGGGCACATATCCGGGAGCCAAGATGACTTACCTACTGGCTGACAGAGGATCTCACCCCTGCTGAAAGAACACTTATGCAGGGGTCTTGCTGATCCACTGGTGCTAGGGCTGGTGACGAGGAGCCTGAGTGGGAGAGTGGCCAGAGCTGAGCTGGCTGCTAATTCCCTTTCCATCCCTGTCTGCCCAGGGACAGTCTTCCCACTCTAGGCCCCCAAGTTCCCTGCCTGGCAGTGAGGAGGCCCAGACCTGGGAAAAGCATGCAGATCCCCAGCTCAAGGGTGCAGACTAAGCATTATGGGCAAGGCGCTTTCCAACTTCCACTGCTGCACAGCTCTACGCAGGAAATGGTTAAATGCAACCCCTCTTGGCCTGCCCATCCACCGTGATGGAGATGGAGTCGTCTTGGTGCTAAATAAAGACTCAACTCTCTTGCTAGGGAGAGAACCAGGAAGCCTGCCTTACCTGGCCTTAGTGATGCTACTTACTGAGCAGTGCACAATAATGTCCCATCCTCTGGGTCACTCCTACTGGAAGTCTGGGAGTGGGCAACTCAGCCTGATTAAGGCAGCCTCAGGAGATGTGCTTTCCAAGTGCAGACCTCTGGCATCTCACCCTGAGCCCAGACCAGGGAGGTAGCAAAGAGTCCAGTGTCAGCCTAAATATTTTCCCATTCAGGCCTAGAGGAGTTCGGGTTGGTCTGAGGCAGACAGTGAGTTCTCTACCCAGGGGGTGTGTGTCGGGGATGGTGGGGCTGTGGACTAAAAAGTGTATCTTCTTGAATACTCTGGGGGTCAGTTCTACCCTGGCCCCTAGGGTCGCCATGAGTCAGATCCGACTCGACGGCACTTGGCTTGGCTCCAAAAATATGTACTGAATTCCTGGCCTTTTATACCTATGGATGTGATCGTGTTTGAAGACACTGTTTTTCTTTTGTTATATTAATGAGGTCATACAGATATGGAACGGACCCTAAACCTAATCACTTTTGCGTTATAAAAAGACTGGAAATAGAGACAGACACACACGCACACACACAAAGGAAGACAGATGCCATGTGAGGGTCTCTACCAGACAAGCAGTGCCAAGGAACACGCAGGGCCAACAAGGAAGAAATGAACACAACTAAGACTCTGACTTGGCCTTTCAGCCTCTGGAACTGTGAGAAAATAAATTTCTGCTTTTAAAGCCATCTCTGCGTGGTGTTCCTGTTACAGTAGCAGTAGGAAGCTAAGACAGGAGGGAAGGGGACCCGAGGCTTGGTTTGGTAACAAGAAACTCCGTCAAGATCTTTACGAGAGGGCAGGAGGAGGAGGACCTCACAAAGGAAAAAGCTTTTTGTTAGTCAATGTTTTTGAAAGTTTATGACGTGGTTACCGCGGCTTGGGGGGCGGACTAGACAGAGAGCGCAGAGTGGGGGCAGGGGTGAGGCTCTGTCTCCACTTCCTCACTTCCCATCACTCTAAAAACTGTCAATTATGAAAAGTATTGTTCACATTATCTCCACGGTTCACAGAGTAAACAATAAAGTCTAGCCTTGTGTGTCCCACCCAGCTCACCCCACCCTAAGTCAACTTCCACCTTTGGAAGCTCCTGTCCAGGTCACCAGTGATTCCCATGTTGCCAAATCCAGTGTCCTCATCTTTCACACCTCTCAAGCAGTCCTGGATATAGCTGTCCACCTCCTCCTGGAAATATTTAATTCTGCTTGGTTTTTACTCTCTTATTATTCCTTCTCAGACTCCTTTGCTGACTCCTTCATTGTCTGATCCCTCTGTGTCACTGAATCCTGGAGTTGGTCCTTCTGTTTCTTGTCAGCACACTCTCCCTAATGATCTCCTCAATGCCCTGAGTTCAATACACCTGCAAAGGCTGAAACACCTATCTTTGCTGCCCTGTCATCTCTCTAGCAGATGTCAGACCCATGTAGCTATAGTAAGAATAATGGCCCTCCCAAAGCATCTATGACCTAATCCCCAGAACCTGTGAATATGTCACCTTACACGGCAAAAGGGACTTTGCAGATGTAGTTAAGGATCTTGAGATGAGAAGATCATTGTGGATTATCTGTATGAGCCCAGTGTAATCAGAAGGACCCTTGTAAGACGGGGCAGGAGGGCCCGAGTCAGAGAAAGATGCAAAGACACTACGCCGCTGGCTTCACAGACCGAGGAAACAATCATGAGCCACAGAACACAGGGGCTGCCACAGGCCGGACAAGGTGAGGAAGGAGATTCTCCCTAGAGCTTCTAGAAGGAACACAGTCTTGCTGACACTCTGATTTTAGTTCAGCAGGAATCTTTTTGGATTTATGACTTCCAGAACTGTATGACAATAATTTACATTGTTTCAAGCCACTACGTTTGTAATAATTTCTAAGAGCAGCAATAAGAAATGAATAACCAAGGCCTATTTTCTAACAGATGTCTTAAACTTTGAATGTCCCCAACAGAATTCACATCCTGTCCTCCCAACCCTGCTTGTTCCCATCTTCCCCACAGCAAGAAATGGCACAACTAACCATTCCATTTCTCAGCCAAAAGCCTGGGGAGCATGCAGGTTTTGCCTTTACCCTCACCCCCCACAGCCAATCCACCACTAAACGTTCTCAGTCCTCCCTCCAAACTGCATGTAGACAACACCTCTCCATCTCCCCACCACCACCCTGGCCACCATCAATTTGCGTAGGTTTGTGGTAATAGCCCTTATCTTTTTTGTTTGTTTCATTTTGGGTTTTTTAATTTACTCTTGTAATTGACGCCATGTCTCCTGCTTCAGCCGCTTCCCATACACTTAGGGAAAAAGTGCCAGCCTCTTACAGCCTCTCACAGGGCCCTGCACTACCTAGCCCCTTCTCATCTTCCCCTTCTTCACCTCTCCAAGCTACAGGCCACCCCCACCTCTCCCCTATCTTGGGTCCTCTGCCTTGTGCTCCCTTGGTCTGCAATCCTCTCTCTCATGCTCCCCAAGGCAGGCTAAGTCTCATTCCTTAGGCCTCTGCTTAACTGCCACCTCACAGATGCTCTCTCCAGCCAGCTCTCCCCCACAACCCAGTTCCTCGGCTCCTTTGTACCATTCACATTTGTTGGCTTTGTTTCCTTCTGAGAGCTTGCCACCATCTGATGGTACCCTGTTTATGTGTTTACCTGCTCATTGCCTGTCTCCCCTACTAGGCTGTCAGGACTCTAGGGACCTTGCCTCTTTGGCTCCTCATTTTATTCTCAGGGCCTGCAACAGTGCCCAGCACAAAGTAGGGACTCAAATAAATTATTTATTGAACAACCTGAACGACAGCCTAGACACAACTGAGGGGCTGAACTGGGATAGGGCTGAGGATAGGGGTCCACTGCCACTGGGCTCTGCTACTCTGTGCAGGCTCCACATCTGAGTCCCCAAATTAGGTGGCTTGCTCAGCAACCCTGCCCTTCTCCCCACACCTTCTCCCCAGCCTCTGCCTCAGCTCTGGGCCCAACACCTCATTCCCTGCTTCCCCATGAAGGGAGGCTCAGCACTGGACTCAAGCCCAGACCATGCTTTGTTTGGGTAGGTGCAGGCCTGGGGAGCCTCAGGGCTATCCCTTTCCTCAGGCCTTTGTCCCTGGTCTTCCCCCTGCCTGTGATGCCTTTCCCTTCCTCCTACAGAACAATCATCCCAAACACAAGCTCCTCAGGAAGGCTTCTCACCCAAAGAAGCAACTGGGCCTCCACCCCCGCCGCTGGCCTTTTTCCCCTGCCTGAGTAAGTTTCCAAGAGACCACCAGTCATAAATGTATAAACTGAGTACTGCAGAATCCTAAGACTGCTACTGTTATCACGGCGGGGAATGCCATGGCCTGGGGCCCACTCTGAGCTCTCTGCTCCCTGCCCCTTTTACTCTTTACAGGGGTGGTCTCTTGACCTCCAGTTCATTGACAAACCAGCCAAAACCCCAGATGGATGGGCTGTGGCAGAGGACTTGCTGCATCCCCACCTTCACCCAGCTCTACCCTGCTGCTGTTCTCACGTTCAGGCCCTTGCCTTCCAGGGGAAGCCACCTTTACGTCCAACATCTCTCCCCCAGCAGCAGTCAAAAGCCCATGATGCAGCCAGCCCTGGTCTGTGGTATTTTAGGGAGAGGGGTTGTGGAGGAGAAAGACCTGCATGAGTCACTAGAGCCCAGGGCCGGCAGCCAGTGCATTTCCTGCCCCAGGCAGCACATCAGCCCACCATCGGCAAGAAGGCACTCGGCAGTGCTTCCCACCACATCCTCCTCTTAGGCACGTTCAAACCCGCGACCCTCTCTCTGCGGCAGCAGGTGCTGGGGACGTTTTCCTGGGCCCAGATCAGCTCTCCCTTACCTCCACCCATCAGTGGGGGCTCCAGGGGCTTCAAACTCATCTACACCAGGCCTTTAGGCTTCGCTTTCGGAAGGAGGGGGCCATAAGCCTGGAGTTGGGGAGGATCCCATTGGGGTATCGGTGGGAGGGGGCTGGGCAGGAGATGGTCCCAAATAACTGAGCCTGAAACCCAGTCTTTATGATCAAGGAGAACAATCAGAACACTCACACAAACAGCTTGGAAAACTGTGCCACGGGTTATACTAAAGCTGAACCAATGCATGACTCATGATTCAGCAATTCCACGTCTAGGCACACGCCCAATAAAAATAAGTGCACCTGTCCATCAGAAGTAAGTACCCAGGAGTACTGCTCATAACAGCTGGGAAAGGACCTGAATGCCCACTGTCAGCGCTGCTTACACAGTGAAAAACTCTACAGCAATGAGACAGAAGGACTGCTTCACGCTACACCACACGTGCTATTCACAGACCTCAGGCCGAGTGAGGCCTAGTGCTGACACTCACTGCATGAGTCCCTGGAACCCAGTTCAAAACCAGGTAAAACTAACCTCTGGAGAGGGAGGTCAGACACGGCTTACTCTTGGTGGGGAACTTTGCCCAGACGGGTGCATGTGGACTAGAGGTGGCTTACGTAAGGCTGGTAGATGAAGAAACTGAGGTCCAGAAAGGGGCCTAGGCCTGCTAGATTGACAGGGTAACGGTGCAAGGCCCAGGCTCACAAGGGTGTCTCAGGAGCAGCTGGCAGTCCATGGACCTCCTGCCATGTTCACCTTGGGGGAGAGTGGACCTTCCTTCAACCAGAAACCTACCTTCCCACCATACCTGGCTCAAGCTGAAGCCTTCACAGACCTTGGGTTTACCTGCTCATATGTGCTAGGTGTGAAGGAACTCTTGACTACTGACCAGTAGGGTGGTGGTGGAGGGGGGTACCAGCCTGAGTCAGGGCCTCAGCATGCAGAGAAGTCCCCTCTGACAGTCATGGGAAAAAAAGAGGGAGGTGAGAAGTGCTCCATACTGGAGAAGACAAAAGAGAGCCACGGAATCCTCCTTGTGTGCTGCAAATAATTTGCTCTCTGACAACTAGCCAAAGGTTAGTGGCTCAAACCTGCCAAGAGGTACCGTGAAAGACAGGCCAAGCAATCAGCTTCCAGCTGGTCACAGCCTTGAAAACTCTATAAAGCAGTTCTACTTTGCCCACATGGGGTCTCCAGGAGTTGGAACTGACTTGACGGCAACTAACAGCTGTAACAACAAAGAGACATGCATGGTTTGCACTCAACGGCTAACCTAAAGATGGGTGGTTTGAACCCACCAATGGTACTGTAACAGAAAAGGCCTGGTGACCTGCTTCTGTTAAAATCACAGCCAGGAAGACTCCATGAGGCAGCCCTATTGCATAACACATGGGGTTGCCATAAGTAGGAATCAACTCGACAGCAGCTAACAAAGACAACGAAGAAACGCAGGAGTCCCTGAGTTGTGCAAACAAAGTGCCCAGCTGATAGCTGAAAGATTGGAAGTTCAAGTCCCCCAAAAGGTACTTCAGCAGAAAGGGCCAACAATCTACTCAAGAAGATCTGCTGCTGGAAACCCTAGAGAGCATAGTTCTACTTCAACACATGTGGGGTCACCATAAGTCAGAATCAACTGGACAGCAACTGGTAAAGAGACATAACAACAATACTCAATACTTAAACCGTGACTAGATTCTGAGTTTAAAACAAAACAGCTCCCAGCTACCACCACCAATGCTCTGGTGGGGAACACAATAGAAGGTCCTGGTTAGAGAGGGAGAAAAACATAGACCAAAGTTCAAATTCACATAAAAAGTTCAAGCTTGTTGTTTCTGATGGAGACTGTAGAAACTCCAGAAGATTGGTTCCCAGTCACCCTTTTAACACAGTACTGAAGTTACTCCCTGGGTTCACCCTTTAGCCAAAGATTAGACAGGTCTGTAGGGCAAACAGGAAACCCTCATGCTATAGTGGGTATGTGCTATAGCTGCTATCCAAAAGGGTTGACAGTCTGAACCCACCAGGCACTCCTTGGAAACTCTACAGGTCAGTTCTACTCTGTCCTACAGGGTTGTTATGAGTTGGAATCAACTCGATAGCAGTGGGTTCGGTTTGGGGTTTTAGAGGGCAAACAATAACACATGTGAGGAATATGTTTTGTAGTACAATCATGTATAGTAGATTAAAGGGCACACCAGCCCAAAAGCAAAGATGCAAAGCAGAGACAGGAAAACTGGACCAATGGAAACAGGGAACCCAGGTAGAGAAGGGGGACAGTCTTGACACATCACAGGGTTGGCAATGAATGTTGCAAAACAATTTGTTTATTAACTGTTTAATGAGAAGCTAATTTGCTCTGTAAACTTTCATATAAAGCACAATCTAAAAAAATTGTTCTAAAAATTATTTGGGGGATCACAGACGAAATCAGAATGTGTGCCAAGTATAGTGACCCTTCAATCCAGAGCTCCTCTTAACTCTAAAGACACCTCGTACGCAAATGTATCACAGTTATCACCCTCTGGTGATACCTGCTTATTATCTGTCTCCCTCTGGCCAACCAACTAAGCTCCCTGAGCATTAAGATTTCTGTCTTTGCTCCCTGCTGCACCCCCAGAGTCAGGACAGGGGCTACATAAACAATTGCTGAATAAATGACCACTGCCAGTATAATTCTACACCTTGCCTTTTTCATCTTACATTATGTTTTGAGACTAACATTGCCTAATACCCGTTGAACTAGCTGCATTCATTTTGCCTGTTTGTAGCATTGCCAAGGACCAACTGCACTTTATTTTTTCATTTACCTAGTGGTGAACATTGAATACTCTGGGGGTCAGTTCTACCCTGGCCCCTAGGTCGCCATGAGTCGGTGACTTGGCCCAATGGTGAACATGTCCTTTTTCCCTACTCCAAGCAGGGCCACGATGAACATCTTTGCACGTGTCTGAGAATTTCTCTAGTGTAGATAAATAGAAGTGGAATTACTGACTCAAAGGGTGCGTGCATCCTCACCACGACCAGATGTGGCAAACTGCTCTACGGAGTGGTTACACCGATCTACAGGCCCAGGACTTACAGCTTCACCACATCCCTGCCTGCACAGTTGGGTCAGATTTTCCATTTTTTTTCTTATCTAATGGGTTGGTATAGATTACATTTTCAAAATAAAAGCTAATGTTTCTTTAGCCTTTCTTCAGCCAGACACCATGCTAAGCTTTTATGTGCATCATTTTAAATAGCCTTTGCCAGAACCCTGTGAGGCAGGTCAACATGTACTATCCCCACCTCAGAGATGAGAAACCAAGGCTCGGTGGCTGAGCACCCTGCCAGGTCTGCAGACACAGAGGGGAGCTGGCTTTGAACCACGGCCGCCAGACGCAGAGTCTGTCTCTTAACCAGTACTCTGGAGCACTCATATTTTTACTTTGTCCATTAATATTTTTTGTCACTTTCCCAATTTTCAATATTGAGCATGTGTGCCTTCTGTAAAGGGCAAAAATAACAAATTTTGTTATGGGTTGAGTGGTGTCCCCTCGAAGTATAGGTTGGAATCACAGCCTGTGACTGTAATCCTATTTGGAAACACGGCTTTCTTTATTGTGTTAATGAGGTCACCTTGTTGTGTCTTAAACCTAATCACTTCTGAGTTATAAAAAAGGCAGATTAGAGACAGAGACATACACTCCCAGGGGAAGACAGACACCTTGTAAGGGTCATCTACGGGCCAAGGACCCAAGGAACACGTGGAGCTACCTATAAAGAAGGAAGCCACTTCACCCGCACCCTGTTGGGCACTTCTAGCCTCCAGAGCTGCGAGAAAATAAATTTCTGTCCTTTAAAGCCACCTGCCTGCAGCGTGGTACAGCAGCACTAGATAACTAATATAAACGATGTTTTAAAAGTTTGTAAACTACGCCTTCCGCCCCGCCTCCGCTGCACTCTATCCTACCCCTGCCCTGAGCTTTCCCATCACGTTTCCCTCCCTGCCCTGAAGACGCCCCCTCCCCGAAGCCCTCCCAGGCAGCGAGGCAGGCAGACACCCAATGAGAGGAGGGGACAGGGCTCCGTGTGGGCTGACTGGCGTGGCACTCCCAGCTCCTCTCCATCCTCCCAGTCCCCTGAACCTGCCTCTGAAAGTGACAGGGAGGTGTTCGCTAGATGGCACGAGGTGCCAAGGCCTTCTCTGGGGGCCGTCCCAGGCTCCCCAGAGGCCCCTCAGTCCTCGCGCATCCTGCCCTCTGGGGCCCCACTCACCAAGTCTGGTTGCTGCTGGCCTCGTGATGCAAGAGAGGGCGGAGCACAAAAGGCGCGCCCTCCGGCGTGAGCCAGGTCTGGGCCACGTCCACGTTGAAGCCCACCAGGGAAGACAGGCCTGTGGGAAAAGGAGCAACATTTCACAAAATAGGCGTGTTGTGGATACCTGACTGAGCCATCTACTTCCATTGTAGCATCAAATCTTCGCACTAACTCTGTGGTATTATTATCCCCATTTTACAGACGAGAGCTGCGACTCTGCAAGGAAGATGATTTTTCCAAGAGACTAGGATTTGAATGCAGGTCTGTCTGACTCGGGGTCCCAGATCCACCTACTACACCTCCCTGTGACAGCACAAGTGCATCCTCCTCCAGGAAGCCTCCTCTGACTGTCCCTTCAAGAAGCACTTCTGTCTTCTCCATTTCTCCACTGTGCACTTTCTGGACCTGTTGCATAACACCTGCTCTTCACTGTGTCTTGTACCAAAGTTAAAGTAGTACATGAGCCCCGGGGAGAGGGCCTGCATCCGTTCTGTGTATGTGTCTCCATCCAGTCACCATCCAGAGAAAACGTGGGTCCTCAAAAATACCTGTGCAAGAACATTTCCTGGCAACTTTATTCATTATAGCCCCAAACTGGAAACAACCCAAACGTCCATCAACAGGAGAATGGATAAACTAACTGTTGTTGTTGCTGGGTGCCGCCGAGTTGATTCTGATTTACAGGGACCCCGTGTGACAGAGTAGAGCTGTCCCTAGGGTTTTCCTTGCTGTAATCTTTATAGATCATCGGTTCTTTCTCCTGTGGAGCCACGCATGGGTTCAAATCACCAACCTTTGGTTAACAGTCAAGGGCTTACCTGTTTCCAGCACCAGGGCTCCTTAAACAGAGGCACCCTCAAAACACAGTGTATCACCCAGCAACAAAAAGGCATGAACGATACACACAACATGGGTGAGTTTCAAAACTCATGCTCAGTGCAAGATGTCCTATATCTAAGAGTATCTACTATGTAATTGTATTTGTATGATGTTCCAGAACCAGCAAAATGAATCTATGATGACCAATTTGTTGGGGGATTGGAGGGCTAGGGACTAACCATGAAGCAACATCTTTCTGAAGTGATAGAGGTTTGAATTATAAAAGTATGTGCATTTGTCTAAAATACATTGCCATCCATTTATAACTTATGCATGTCACTGTAGGTAACTGATGAATATAGTGATGTCTGCAATTTACTTTGAAATGCATGTGAACCACATGAATTGTCAATGTGTTACAGATACTGTTTCTCACCTAGCTTTACATTATTTGATTGTATATATTTTCCTCATATCTTTTTATGTAGTCAAATTTTTTTCCTTTATGATTATATCCTGCTTCCCTATTCAGAGTTTTTTTTTAATTCACTCATCTTTCTTCTTATTTTTTTCTGTTTGTTTTGTTTCATATCTTATACTTAAATCTTTGACCCATCTGTAATTTATTTTTGTGTATGGAGTAAAACAGGTATCCAGTACTACATTTTCTCCCCAAAATAAAATTACCTTAACATTATTTCTTGAATATTACATACATGTGTACATATATTTGTCTATATTTGCAAAAACAAACTCTGAAAGAATATGTTAAAAATTAATTAATTTGGGTCACAATTATTATATAAGAGCTATTATAGCAATAATTACATTAAATACAATAAATACTTTAAACAATAAAGACTGCCAGAAAGGATTTTTTTTAAAAAAAAAAAAAAAAGCAAGATCTCTTGCAAGAGACATAATTTAAGTATAAGAATTCAGAAAGCTTGAACATAAAGATATATTTACAAGGTATCATGCTAACTCTAATCCAAAGAAAACTAGTGCAGATATACCTAATATTAGACAAATCAGAATTCAAGGCAAAAAACATTACTAAAGAGGCACATTTCTTAATGAGAAAGAGGCCAAGTCACCAGCAGGATAGCAACACATATAATTTCACATCTCTTAGTCCAACTCGACGGCACTTGGCTTGGCTTTGGCTAGGTACCCAATAACATCATTTTGGAATACATATAGCAAAAATTGACTGAATTTAAGGAAAAATAGAAAAATCCAAAAGCAAAATGGAAGACTTGAATAAACTTTTCATATTAGCCTATAGAACTAGGAAAGAAAAACCACTAAGGATATGAAAGATCTAGAAAACACAATTAACAAGCTTTATGCAACTGACAAATACAACACTGAACCCGATGGATGGTAAAATAAATATTCTTTTCAAGTACACATGATGAAACATTTTCCAAAAGGGCTCATGTGCTAGATCATAAAGCCAGCCTCGGCAAATTTCAAAGGACTGAAGTAATCCAGAATGTGTTCTTTCACTGTAGTGGAATTAGACCAGAAATCAATTACAAAAGAAGACTGGAAAATGTGAGCAACCTGAAGATTAAGTAATGCACTTCTAAATACTCATGGGCTGAAGATGAAATGATAATGAAAACTTTAAAGTATTTAGAACTGAATGAAAATTAAAATATGACAAGCCAAAACTTGTGGAATACAGTTAAAGCAGTTCTTAGAAGAAAATTACAGCCTTAAATACACATGGTTTTTAAAAAAAGAAAGGCTAAAAGTCAGTTATCTCCACTTCTATTAAAAGAAATAGAAGGAATGAAAGAAGATACAGGCAGATTAAATGAAACAGAAAACTAGAGTAGAAGACTATCAGCAAAGTCAAAGTTTGTTTTTTAAAAAAGATTAATAAAACTGATAACCCTTAGCAAAGACTGCTAAATAAAATAGAAATGATCAATACTAGGAATGAAAAAAGGGACATCACAATAGACCCTGAGACATTAAAAAGATATTAAGGGTATATCATATAAGCTTTATGCTGGTAAACTTGATAATTCAGATGAAACAAATTCTCTGAATACCCTTGTGCCTATTAAAGAGACTGAATCCATTATTAAAAACATTCCTACAAAGAACTTACAGTTCACAGACGCTTCTTCCAAACATTTAAAGAAGAATACTAACTTCACACTGAGAATGAGAAGAGACTACTTTCCAATAATTTTATGAGGTCAGAATAGCATTGATCATAAAACCTGATAAGAACAATACATGAACAGAAAACTGACAATTTCTCTCTCGACACAGATATAAAAATCCTAAACAAATCAAATCAAATTCAGAGCTACATAAAAAGCGCAGTACATCTCAACCAAGGATCAATAAAATGACTTTGATTAATCTAAAGAACTTCTTTTTAACAAAAAATGCTATGATTGAGTGCTTGAAAAAACAAGGTAAAGAGTGGGAGAAGATACCTGTAACAGATATAGCTGATGAAGAGCTCAGAATATATACAGAATTTCAACAAACCAGTAAGAAAAAGCATGTAAGCTAAGAAAAAAAGGACACTTTACAAAAGAGATTCAAATGTTCAGTAATCATAAAAAGGTATTCAACTTCTTTAGTCATTAAAGAAAGGCAAAGCAATGACCATGTGATACTACTATGCAACCACCAGAATGGCTAAAATGAAAAAGAGAGACAATTCTAAAAGTCTACAATAACATTCTGCAACTGGAGGTTTCAAATACTGCTTGTGAGAGTGTAAATTGGTACAAATCCTTTAAAAAATTATTGGTAGCACAACCTAGATTTGAATGTATGCATAAATCTATGACCAAACAATTCCACTGTTATGCATGTATCTTACAGGAATGTGTTCAGATGTTTACGGAAAGACACATGCAAGAATGGTCACAGCCACAGTACTCATAATAACCCCAAAATGGAAAACCAAAATAAGCATTAATAATAGAATAGATAAATAATTGTATAGCCACCCAGTGAAATACTACAAACAACAAAAATAAGTCACAACATAGTTAGACCTCATGAGCATAAAGTTGAGTGAAAGAAGCTAGGAACCAAACAGCACATACTGTATGGTTCCACTGAGACAAAACCTAAGAACAGGTAGAATGATGATGGTATTAGAAGTTAGGGTAGTAGTGACCTGTGGGACAAGGTAACTCTTGGAAGGGGTCATGATGGGAACTTTGGGTTGTTGGTAATGTTCTGCTTCTTGATATTGGCACTGGGTACATGGAGTTCACTTGAAAATTCACTGATCTGAATTTGTCCATTTCCTGTATGTATACTATTGTTCCCCAAAAAGTTGCTATTAAAAAATAATACAGACACTTATTTGAGTCACACTGAATACATATAATCCCATGATATCATAATGATATTCAAAAGGGGAAAGGAGGAGAGGGAGAGAGAGAAATACAAACAAGTCAGAAGACTCCATTGGTTATAACCGGAAGTAACAAGGACACCATTTCCTTACTCTGAAAATTGACAGTTAAAGGCTAAACAGTAAGCATTTAAGGAAGTCCTCATGGTGCGGTGGTTAAGTGCTTGGCTGCTAGCTTGGAGGCTGGCAGTTTGAACCCACCAGCCGCTACATGGGAGCAGTTAGCATCATAAAGATTACAGCCTTGGAAACCCATTGGGGCACTTCTACTCTGTCCTACAGGGTCAGCGAAAAAGAGGAAGACCTGCTAGGAGATGGACTGACAGAGCGGCTGCAACAGTGGGCTCAACAGCAACGACAGTGGTGAAGGTGGTGCAGAGCCAGGCCGCGCTGCACTCAGCTGTTCACAGGACCACTGAGTCAGAACCAGCTGGACGGCACTTATCGACAACAAAGAATTGTTGATTTTGTTAGATGATAGGACATTGTGACCAGGTAAGAAAACGTGTGTTCATCAGAAACACACACTGAAGTTTTCCAGAGTCAGATGACATGATGTTTAGGATTTGCTTTAAAAGTAAAGTGTCCAACTAGACTTGATGGTCTGACAAACTGGAGGCTTCCCAGAAGACACGGCCCCTGGACTCTCTCTCTGTTAGCCCAGAACTGAAACCACTGCAGAAGTCAACTCCTCAGACAAAGATGGAACTGCTCTATAAGACATAAAATGATACTCGTGAAGAGTGTGCTTCTTGACTTACGTAGATACAGGAGACAAACTGGGCAGCTCCTGCCCAGAGGCAAGATGAGAAGGAAGAAGGGGACAGAAGCTGGTTGAGTGGACATGGGAAATCGGGGGTGGAAGGAAGGAGTGTGTTGACACAGTGTGGGGAGAGCACCTGGGGTTGCATACCAAAGTATGTGTAAGTTCTTGTATGTGAAACTGATTCAAATTGTAAACTTTCACTTAAAACACAATAAAAGATAGCAAAAATAATGTGCAGATGAATCCCCTGAAGATCTTGTTAAAATACGGACTCTGACTCATTGGGTTAGGGAGTGAGGCTCAAGATACCAGTCTAGCCAGCTCCCAGGTGATGCCAAGGCTGCTGGTCTGCAGACCACATTTTCAGCAGCAAGACTTCAAAATACACAGACAAAAGAGACAAAAAAGCAAAAGGACATAACTGTAGTGGTGTGGCAAAACCACCATAGCTGTGTGATCAGGTGATGGCTACAGTGCGTTTATTACAGTTATTCTTCCTACTTTTATACAGACTAAAAATTTTGCCATTAAAAAAAAAAAAAAAAAAAAACCTTCCAAAGTCTCCCTGAGGACTAAGCAGAGCAGTAGCTGGAGGCAGCTCAGCGTTTCTCATCTCTGAATTCCCAACGCTTCTCACTGAGCCTGGCACAAAGAAAGCTCTATAGCTCGTTAGTTTTTCTTTGTATCTTCTCACCCACAATGATCTGTGGTGACTCATGAGGACACACAATATAATAAAACTCATTTTAAAATAATGAGGTGCACAGAAAGGCAGAGGAAAACAGCAGTTTAAAAAGTACAGGTGGAACCATCACATCTGGAACGAGGCTATGGGTTGACTAGTGCTACTGTTGGCTTTCATGGGCCACCCTCTGGGCTCTGAACACACAGCTGGTACACTGTAGGTGCTTAATAGAAGTATTGGTTGAACAAATGCATGAATGAATGAATTTAAGCTTTCTGAAAGCCAACACAAAGATGAGAATGACCACATGCGTCCCTCACTAGTACCAGTAGCCATCAAGTCGATTCATGGCATCAGAGTAGACCTGTCCTCAATACAGTTTTCAGTGGTTGAGTTTTTGGAAGTAGGCCTGGTGGTCTACTTTCTTCTGAAGTGTCTTTGGGTGAATTCAAGCCTACAACCTTTTAGTTAGCAGCTGAGTGTGTTACCCGTTTGTACCACTCAAGGATGCCACATCATTCACAGTATTCACAAAGTTGAGGGGAAAAAAAAACACACCATTCTGATGAAGCACAACTATTTCTGCTATTTAAACCAGAAAAAAAATTCCCTAAGGGCTCTCTTAGGGAGAGCACTAAGAATGAAGAAACCCCCACCCCGACTTTCTGGGAGCTATAATTCATGTTCTCCTGCCATGACACGGAAATAGAACACAGAAAACTTAACCAGACAGTCAGTCCTTCCCCATTTGGGAGGATCCTCCTGAGACTCTGAAGAAAGCATCTGAGCCCTTTCCATTCCCCTAAATGCACAGTTGTACAAAATCTTGTCTGTGAAGTGCTCCTTCTCACCATGTACCTTCTCAGAGAAGCTTTCCTGACTTCCCTGCCCCCTCTGGGCACGCCATAACTCCATAACCCCCACAATCTGTGACTACAGCAACTCTCACAGTAGGAAATTATGTTGCTCATCTTCGTTATTCTCATGACAATGAATCATTTGGGGTAAAGACGGTGTGAGTCTGCCTTCCTCCCGTTAGTACAGGGCCTGTACTCAGTAGGCTGACTGATGGGTATTCATAGACCCCTAAATTCCACCTGTGGGCCCGTAAGACCCTAGGTCAGGAGGGGGCTGTATTGTCTTCCGTGAATACAGAACTGATACACAGGCTAGCCAGCATGAAGTTTGGCTCAGGCCCCGGGCTGGGCCCCGGGTTTGTCGGTCAGCCAGCAAAGGTGTGTTGGACCAGCTGGAAAGGAACTGAAACTTGAGAGCTATCAGCTTGTTGCAAGAGGAGGCTGGATGGCCTTCTTTTCTCCCTTTGTTCCTGTCTGTGTAACTAACAGACATGGTTGGAAACCCCTGAGAAAAGCCCAGTCTTCCCCTCTGGGCTCCCATGGCGCGGCCCTACCTGCCCAATGCACCCTTTGCCCAGTCAGCCCTCCAACCCCATCAGCTCCTCTGCACCCATGCACTCAGCACGGTCTTCACCTTCGCACCTCCAGCCCTCGGCACCTGCTGCTCCCTCTGCCCAGTGGGCCTTCCTCCGCACTCTCCCAGATCAGCCCGCACGGCCCTGCCAGACAAGCCCCACCTCAGGAGCCAATCCAGATTCTCGGACAGAGTGTCTGTCTCGCACTGACTAAATCCTGTCTGGGTCAGAGAGATACGCGATTAAATCTGTTGTCCCCAAACTGTGGTCTGCACTGAGTCATCCATGACACCCCGACCACAAGCCTGGCTCAGCACAGGGCAAGGACCAGAAGAGGTACCCTGGAAGAGTCAGAATGAGCCAGAAATGCGCGTTTCTCACTCCTCACCCCCATTTTTGCTTTGTTCAACAGACATATCTTAGAAGGCAGAGGACAGAGAAGACAGGCAGAGAGATGATCACATTTATCCAATCAGGGCTCAGCTGTCTTCCAGGCATCATGCTGGGTGCTAGGCCCAGAGAGGTGAAGTGACTTGATTGTGGTCCATTAGCCAATTGAAAACTTGTGTCTGGGACACAGTTATGTCTGGCTCCATGGCCTCTGGGAAAAGCTAAAGGCACTGAGGTGCTGGTGAAGACACACCAGGGCCCCAAATGGCCCCCAGAAACTAGGCACTGCTCCTGCTTGTCACTGCTGGCTGGACTGGCAGCTCCGAGTGGGGTCAGTGCTCTGGGTCTCCAACACAGATAACTGGGTCCGTGAGGCTCCTGTGTTCTCTGTGGCAGTGTGGCATGGGGAGAGACCCATACTCATGGAGTGTTCCCGGCTCCCTCAGCCAACCTGAGAGCCAGCCAGCGCGCAGGTCGGTTGTGCGTGGCTCACTTTGCTCCATGTGACTCTCTCCAGGCCTGACATTCTTTGTGTTGGCTGTCCCTTAAGTGTCTTCCCACTTAACCTCAGAGAAAGCAGTGTGGCTCCTAGAGGGATACAGTCCTGAGTTCAAATCTTCACTTTGTTACCGAATCACTGAAGAATCCTGGGCTTGCCACCTCACCTCAGTTTGTGCATCTGTAATATGGGAATATGCACATCACATGAAGCAATGCCTGGCCCAGTACCTGGTGTACTTGGAGGCTCAGCACATGGATGCCACTGTTAAACAAAAAAAAAAACTCATTGCTGTGAAGTCAGTTCCAGCTCATAGTGACCCTCTGTAGGGCACAGCAGAAATTCCCATAAGGTTTCCAAGGAGTGGCTGGTGGATTTGAACTGCTGACCTCTTGGTTAGCAGCCAAGCTCTTTACCACTGCACCACCAGGGCCCGCTGTTATGTTAGACAGTTCTAATCACTGGAGTGGCACCGCCATTTCTGACAGCCTTGCCCTTTGTCTCAAAGCTGTCAGACACCAGAGCCTAGCCAAACCAGTGTCTATCACCACACTACCCGCAGGGCTGCCTCCCCCAGGCATCCCAGCCACATAGGCCTGCTGAGTCAGACTGAGATCCCACCTTCATCCTGTCAGCACCAGTGCCTCTCCCCACTCTGTCCCCCTCGTCTGCCCCATTGCACTGGGCATTTCAGACACTGCCTCACAGCACAATAGTTACCATGACCCAGCTTTAGGCGACAGAGGCCCAGGGGCACAGTTTGCCCAAATTTATACAAGAAGTCAGCTGTAGAAGTGGAATGGGAACCCAGGTGTCCTGACACCCTGCTCGACACCCTGCTCGACACCCAAGTAGGCCTCATGGGAGGACTGTGCTGCAGGACCCTTGGCTGAGTGTCTGTCCAGTGAAGCTGCATCCTTACAAACCATACATCCTCAGCTCACACAACTCGGTCTTCTTACCACCCAACCTCATCATCTCTGCCTCAGATCTTATGGCCACCATAGCCCCTCTCCCTCACCCTTCACAGGCCACCTAATGATGATAATGGCCAACAGGTGCTGAAAAAGACTATGTCGTGGGCACCATGCCAAGTGTGGATTTTCTCACAAGCATCTGCTTTCCATGCCTCAACGTCCCGGGGCTGGCCTCCTCACTGCTTCCCCTTTCTCCCAGAAGCCCCTCCCAAACAACACAAATTTGTCACTACCCTTCTTAGAACTTCTGTGGCTTCTCAGTGCCCTTGGGGTGAAGTCCAAGCTCCCTCAGCCTGCCTCTCTGAATCCTCCATGCTTTCCATGGCCTCCCTGTACACACTCTGCATGACAACCTCCCCAAAAGATAGGAGGTGTTAGGTTCCCACAGGCCCCACCAGCACTGCGCTTCTCTGGCAGTTTACCTTACCTTGGGCTGTCCCCACATTCCCCTAGTAGTGAGGCCTCAGCCTCCATGTGCTGGGGCTAGAAGGACTACTATGTGTGTGGCCTGCTTTCTCATCATACAGGAACCCTCAGGACAAGGGCAGTGCCACCTTCACCTCTGTCCTCACCCCTAACACCCAGCATGCCCTGCTAGTGGGGAGGAGAGTCAGGCAACGTGAAAGCAGACTCCTGCTTCTACTTACACCTCACCCTCCAACCACGTAAAAGTCAGAACCCTCCCACCCCCAGGTCTCTGTCTGCCTTGCTTCCTCTGCCTAGAAGTTCCTACTCCTACCCATCCATACTTGCTACCAGCCTCTTCCATCCTTGAAGGCCCACCTCAGACACTACCATCCCCCACTCTGCAAAGACCACGGAATCTAGGGTCACATTTGCACAAAGGTCCAGACTGGTGGCCTGGGGCTGGCCTCGGTCTGCTGCTCTCAGGTTCACCAAGCAGGCCCAGCAGCCTGAAGGCCACAGCCTGAGTTGGTCAGAGGTCAGCAGAGCATGCCACAGACTCTGGTTCCTTCTTCCCCACTGGAAGGTTTTACAGGTTGTTAGCACAGTTCCCTTCACACATGGGGGATGTAGACTCAACTGCTAGAAACCCAGAGAAGTGAGTTGCTGCTGTCACCAAGTGAGCCAGGAGTGCACACTGACCTGGGAATGGGGGGTTGTTGGGTAGCACAGTGTGCTGGGGTCGTGTTTTGGGGGCAGGGGAGGTGTGTGCAGCTCCAGCTCCAGCACCTGACTCATCTGCTCCAATGGACGGCAGGTGACCACCACCACTCTGGGTGGCCTGGGAAGATGGAAGACCAGGGTCAGGCCAAAAAGCCCTGGAGTCTCTGCAGCCCAGGGAGGTCCATCCAGGCACAGGATTCAGGGCTCTGGGCCACAGGTCATAGTCTGAAGGGTTCCTCTCATCTTCTCCAGCACCTCCTTGCCATTCTCGCAGATTCTCCCCAAGTCTCAAGAGCCAGCTACGGTCCCATCTCTTTCAGCAGCTCACCAGGACTAGTTCACCCCCAAGTCTCAAGACCCCACTGCCAGAAGCAGAATCATCCCAGCTTCATTTCTCCCACGTAGACTGGAGGTGCTGATCCCGTCACATGTCTGCCCTGTCTGCTCTCTGCTGGCCGTCCTTCTGGGGAGTGCAGTCTCAGACAGGGTCTGAGAAATGTCATCTGCTGGAAAAGGTGCTGGGGGGACACCTGGCTGTCTGAGAGGCTGCAGGAGACAGTTATGACCAGAAGTCCAGAGTGATGCCAGGGTTATCATCCATCCCCGCTCAGGACAGTTCAGAGCTGGGAGGCAGGGTAGGGACCCGGGCTTGAGCCCCAGCTCTATTGGTACTTACTGACAAGCTGGGAAGTCACTACCCCTTGTGGGTCTCAGTCATGTCCTCTGTCTGGGGAGGGGGCTGTCCAGAGTCTAGTCTAAGCATTTTCTCTGGACTTTCTTTCTGACAGCAGCCTAAAGCCACAAACCATGTGGGTGAGATCCTTCCCACACACTGCATGTAACAGAAAACAAGTCTAAACTGTAAAATGAGGAAATGTCCAACAAAGTTTTGATTTTTCCACCACTATTATTGTTTTTGAAATATTAAGTATCTGTCCAAAGATTTACATTTTGCCGGTGCCCTAGTCATATTTTGGCCTGCCTCTTGGGTGACTCTGCATCACAATGGATGCCAGTCCTGAGTCCCCTCCCAGCAAGAACTCAGCTCTCTCCACTGTTGGTGCTGCGTGGCTGACCCCAGCCCATCCTTCAGAGGAAACTCAGACTCCCAGGAGCTTGTGAACTATGTACACCTGACTGTCCATCTAATTCTCACTCTGCCAAGCTGCTGGTCAGAGCAGCAGACCCCAGGAACCCACCTGGGTTCAACCTTGATCTGATCTCCTCCTGGGGCTCACTGATGATGCTCAGTCACATCCCTGGACCTCATGGGCAGGTGCAGGCTTATGGCCTGTCCTACTAAAGTGGCTTCCATGGGCAGCTTAATGGTCAGAATGGGACCCCCTAGACAGTAAGAAGAGGAAGTACTTCCCCCCCTCCACCCACACACTAGTTCTCACACTGGCCCTAGCATCAGAACAGGAAGCCGATTCCCCCCCAACATGCTCGCCCCATGCCACGCAGACACTGGCCCTTAGTCTCTTGCTGGCACATTCTCACAAGCTCACGGTCATCAGCTGAACCCCTGGTCAGTAAAAGAAGGGTGCTCTGCTGGGCAGGGCCACAGGCATGGTCACTCTGAGGACAAACTCAGTAGAGTTTGTTTACCCTGAGGGGGTACCCTGGGGGTGGGCCTAAGTTGAACAGTTGGCAGAGCCTCGGAGTCTGGGGCCACAGGCTGCCGGGTGTTATCAACACAGAGCTTAGAGCCCCTTCCCATGAAGCCTGCAGAGCTGCCCTAGAGAAGTTCTCCACTGTCCACTTTTTGGCCAGACTCACACACACCTTTGACAACCCTGGCAGACAGACAAGACAGACAGACAAAGGCCGTGGTATGCAGACACCAAGCTGGCGCTGAGCTCGCTTAGGGTGAAGGTGAGGCTGACTTACTGGTCACGTAGAGCAGACTATGGAGGAGCCACATCCTGGCTGGAGGCAAGAGAGCTGTGAGCAGAGCAACCGGGAACTACAGGTGGGCCTCAGTACTCGGCTTCCCCTTCTCTCGGCTGAGCGGCCACAAGGCGGGGACAGAGGCACTTTTAAGTGGTCACAAACACTCCCGCTCAAACACTGCCAGCTGCTGGGGCTGGGTTCTGGGAACTCAAAGACTACCATTGGCCCTACTCGTCACCAGGTTTTGACCAACTCTTTCCCAGCATGGTTGGTCAAGGTTTGGCTCAGGACCATGTTCTTGGATATCCTCAGCAGACTGTGGAGGTACAGGAATAAGATTAATCCAGCCTGTTGTCTGCAGCACTCATGTGAGCAAGCTGTTGCCCGCTGCCCTGCCCCCAAACCACCCCACCCCTTAGCCAAGTCAGCAGTGGCCGTGGGATACCCCTTCACAAGGTGTGTCCCACACCCAGAAATGAGGCTCCCACACCTGGCTCAAGCAGTCAAGGCCCTGGGGCTATGGAGGGCCAGAGGGATAGACAGACACAATGCACTTGGCCTCCAACTCTGGTGGGATTTCCTTGAAAATCTGGCTGCAGCACTATGCTGCTGAAACAGATTTAAACCCTGAGATACCAGAATAATGACTCTTTCAGCACACCTCTGATCCTTCCTAGTATCCCAGAGAAGAAATTGCAATGGTTTGCTGTCACTGAAAAGAGCTAATTTCACAATTTGTTACCATGTCCCCATGGGACCAAGTCTTTGTCATAAAAGTTTGTCCCACATCCACTGCTTCCCAGGTTGCTGGCAGTTTATAGCAGCGCTGTCTGACAGAACTTTCTGTGAGGCTGGAAACACTCTCTAGCTGCACTGTCCAATGCAGCAATTACTAGCCACATGTGACCACTGAGCCCTTGAAATGTCACCAGTGTGACCACGGAACTGAACTTGAAATCTTATTTCAGTAGTTTAAATATAAGCAGGATATCCCATGTCTCTCTCACATGAGTATCTGCAGCCCTAGAGAGAACTTCGAAGTGTTAATAAACAGTGGACAACAGTAATGACTTAATGACTAGATAAAAAACAATTTATTTTGTTTCTCACATTAAAAACCAGCTTGGCCAAAGTTTTGTGAAAACCCAATGACATTTAAATATTTCTGCATTGTTTGATGGGTCCGACAAAACACCTATAACTCATATGATAGCTCCCCGACCTTACACAGTTATCTGAGTAGAGGTTACAATTTACCAGTTTCACTCTGCATACCACCCAGCAGAGAAGTTAAATTGCTGAAACAGTGAAGCTCCAATGGGCATCCGAATCTGAGGATTTTCTACTTGATCACAATCAAGACCATTCCAAGTCTTCTTACCCTTGTCATAGGCCAGGTGGGGACCAGCTGTCTCTAGCCTGTCACTTACCACTCCATGGCTTGGTAAGCTCCTCCCCTCTGAGTTCCAGGAGCACTTGGTAAAGCCGTGAAAAGACTCTTCTCCCCCTCACTGGCCCAGAGGGAAAGAGAGCAACCAGCCAGTGGCCCAAGGTCAGAAAGCAGGTGAGTGGCAGGGCAGGACTAAACCCAAAACAGCAGTTCAAGAATTTTGAGACAGGCAAGACTTCCACCTTTGGGGCACATATTTCTGGACACCTTGGGGAGCCAGGCTGAGCCAATGACTATGGACCATGGATAGGGAGCAAGCCATTTTCTGCATCCTTGTAGACTTCTAGAATGCTGATCCATGCTGCACTGATTTAACATGTATTGATCCAAGCTTGCCAGTGCTGGCACAGCAGACTGTGAATCATGGGCACATGCAGGGGTCCTTCTGGCCCACCTGACAGAAACTGCTTTCCCATCTACCCAAGGCTGAGGTCCCCAAGAGCAGGGGCCAGGTTTTGTCCTGGAACACACCCCTCACAATACCTAGCACAAGGCTGTCTATACGGCAAGTATGTAATCAGTACCATACTCATCTAAAAGGAGTATGGAAATGGTTTCCTAATCATCTTACTTTAAGAAATGTCAACCAAATGGCTGAGGAAATGCTCTGGATCAAAGGCAGCCAAGTAGAGGATCAGCAAACACGGTGTGTGATCCCGGCACAGAAAGAAACAGTTCTTTCAAAAACATCATCAGGACAGTTGACAAAACAGAAACACAAACGACTGATAATTACTGTGCTGACTGATTAATATTACACACTTCCTGTGGTCATAAACAGAAATGCCCTTGTTCTTACGAAATACACACTCAAGTACTGCAGGAATAAAAAAAACATGGAGTACACAAATGTTCTCTGATGGCTCTTGGGGGAAGGGAGAGAGAAAAGGGCACAGGGAGGAGACTAGGCAAAGAATGATAAACTGTGGCCAAGTGTTCTTCGTTCTACCCTTGAAACAGCTCTGTGATTTTAATTATTTCAAAATAAGAAATTAAAAAATGTTAAGGGATGGAGACTCCTCCTAAACATACACTTAGCACGAGATAAAAGGACTAACTCTCCCACCAAGAAAAAGTCCAAGGAACTGATGTCTGTGCTCCTGTGGGCAGTGAGGGTCTCAACAGCCTCCTGGCTCCAGAATGCCTCCAACTGCCCACCTGCCTTCTGAGCTCTAGGAGGCCGGGAAGAGGGCATCTGAGAGAATGAGTGTATCTGAGAATGGCTGAGATGGCAGCAGCAAGGCAGAGGTAGCCAGGGAGCTGGCGGAGACTGAAGAGTCACGGTCATCACTACCACCAGCTGAGCACTCACTGGAGTGGCAGGCTTGGCACCACCGCCCTTCTAGGAGGCCCTCACCTAATCCTCACGGTCACCTTGTGAGGCTGCACCACCATTATCACTATGTCAGAGAGGAGGATGCAGTCCTCTTCAGAAGCAGGACTCTTAATCACTACATACCCTACTGTCTTCACAGCCATGCGTCTAGACCTTTCCTTGTTTGTGAAATCTCTGACAGTGAAGACTTCATCCCACAAACACAGGCTGGGGTCCTGCATTACTGGACCACTTCCTCAACACTCTCCCAAATCAAAAATTGAGTGTGTGTGTGTGTGTGGCCGGAAGGGGGCAGGGAAGGGGATCCTCTTGTCCTTTCATAGCCAGGGGGGCAGGGCTGGGAGTTATACTGGGTCTGGCACCAAGAGTTTAAGGGCTCGGGCCTCCTGCTTGCCCCCACCCACTTCCTGCCCAACTTACACAGCTAACACTCCCTGGGAAAGCACAGCATGGATTCTGAAGCTCACGTCTGCACTAGGAGGATACCTGGACATCATCCCAGTTGACCCTCCATTTACAGCTAGGAAAGTGAGACACAAGAGAAGTAAAGGGACCTGCTCACTCTTCTCCCGTGAGCATGGGAGGTACCATCAGTTCCCAGGCCCATCCCAGTCCAGCTCCCATATTATCTGAGACTTCCCAACAGACATTCTACCTAAGCTACAAGTGCTGCCTCTGGTTCACAGGCCTCCTAGGACATCCTTGCCAACAAGGACAGGGACACACCACAGGAGTCAATCCCACCACGACAATCCCAGGAAGGAAAGGAAAGACATGTTCTGTCTCCCGCCCATGGTAGAGCCTCTCACCCAGTCACTAACCTACCTTGGTCCAGGGCTGCAGGTGGCACGAGGCCAGACAACCTGAGGTAACACAAAGTCTCAACCATTTTAAGAATATGCTCATCTAGAGACAGCCTCTGAAATTGCTCAAACAGAGACATACACCACGGAAGGCCATTCTCTTTGGTAGGTAAATGCCATCCGCATTCTGTAGCTTTACTTAGATATAGCAAAGTCCCACTTTCAAGATGGCCACATGGATGGAGATGACAGTCTTAGGAAACAACACTGAGTGTGGTAGAGGGGACAGTACTTGACTGGGAAGGCTGGGCCTGAGTGCCACACTGAGATAGAGCTAAATGGATAAGACACTTGTCCACTCAAAGTCCAGGTTCCCCACTAAAGAAATGGAGCTTGAAAAGGTGCTGTGAAAACCAAAGACAGAGTGACACAGGAACACCTGGTGAGTGGCACAGTTACTGGCTTCTGGGTCAGCAGACGCAGTGAAGACTCAAAACTATAGGTCGCTGAGCCAGTATTTCCCTAACCGCTCCCAGGAATATCACAGTTCTATGAAACGTTCATACAGTTTCCTTTAAAATAAAAATAAAATAAAAAGACGCTGCAGTATTTTTCCTTCTAAAATTTATTTTATAAGCATATTTAAAAAGTTGTAGATGATTCCTGTTGGCCAAGCTGTGCAGCGACAAGCTGCCCTGAAGGGAGTTTGCTGTTCTCACTGTCACTGCGCACTGTCCTGTTAGTGCTTAAAAAGGAAAAACCATCTCATCTCTCACTTATTTCTTGTTACACAGGATTTTACAAGCAAATATTTAGTAATCAAACCTACTTGTGCAGCAACTAATCTGTGAAGCTACTTTTTGCTGTTGACTCTCCCCCAAGTATCTGTCAGCATTTCAACTTCACCTAAGAAATGCATCACGTGAGAAGTCTGAGGAACGCTGCTTCAGACAGAAGATCTGCCACTGGGGAGGAGCTCTGTTTCAGCTTACCTTCATGGGACAGCTGTTACTTTCCTCACCAACAGGACCAGAGCCCAGAAGTCAGCTCAGTGGTCCCTCTTTGGGACCTCTCACCTACTTGCTGGCTTCCTTCCAGAAATCCTTTCCTGGTGCAGATGAATGTTTCTCTGACAAGTATCTGCATGATTCCCAGCAAATTCTTTATGCAACCAGGTAAACCTGACCTTACAGATGACTAGAACATCAAAATGGGAAATTTAATGGGGTTTAATTAATGAGATACTTCGTATACAAGCGGTTTAAGTGCTTTCATCTTCCCCTATATGAATCTGGTGGTCTCAGCTAGAACTAAAGCAGCCTGCAGACAGTGTTTCCAGAGCTGGGGTGTTTACAGTTCACTCGTTGACCCAACACTTATGAAACACTACTTACTCTGGGCAGGCCTGGTAGAAGCATATAGAGAGAACAACACCAACGCACCTGCTCATCAGGAGCTCACAGGCTAGAAGGGAAAATAAAACATGAAAAAGGTATTGTATGTATAAGGCTGAAAAGCACGACTAGCATGTAAGGAGTACTGGTGGCACAATGGTTAAGCACTTGGCTGCTAAGTGAAAGGTTGAGGTTTTGAACCCATTAGTTAACTCTACAGGAGAAAAGACCTGCAAAGCTGCTCCTGTAATGATTTCATCCTCGGAAATCCTATGGGGCAGTTCCACTCTGTCATACACGGCTGCTGTGTGTGTCACAATGGACATGAGGGCACACAACAAGCATGCAGAGGATGAAGCTGTTTCCACAGCTGTAGAATTTCTGCATTCATTTTCACACTTATAAAGGACCTGCAGGACCAGACATGCTACTAGGTATTGGAGAAACCACTGTGAACAGCCAGGCACAGTCCCTGCTCTCCTGGAGCTCACAGTCTAGCAAGAAACAAAACTAGGAAACAGGTTATTACAAGCCAGTGTGTGGATGCTGGTGGGGGTGCAGTGATGTTATATCATACCCACTTTAGTGATGCAAATACAACTGCATCTGCCTGAAAACATTTTTTTTCTTTTAACGAAACAAGTCTTTTGGGCTCTCGTTCTCCAGGCCCTCCACTCAAGAAGTACAGACAGGCAGGAAGGCCTAAGGCAGAGGTTATGCCTCTGTTGCTCCGGAGGCTTCAGTTCCCACTAACCTCTTAAAGTGAGCTCCTCACCAGAGTTATCCTAATGCTTGAAAAAAAAAAGCAATACCCTGCCTCCCCAGCACAGTGCTACATGCAGGTCAACCACCTCTGCTAGGGCTCATTCAAAGGACAGTCATCTGTTCCCACTGCGCCTCCAGATGTGGTCTTCAACATGGCACCTTCCTCAGAACTTCAAGAATAATGTTGATCACGTACAGTGTTCACGCCAGGTGCTGACTGGGCTACACAGCAGGGGTCCAAGACCTGGCTCTAGGGGTTGGGAACAGGCTTCTGGATAGGGCCTAAGTAAGACACGGGGGACAAGGGGAGAAAAGACAAGCCTGAGGCAGGAGGGGAAAGGAAAGAAGGCATGTGTCACCGGGGGTAGGAACAGCCCGCCGCAGTACTGAACGGTGATGAGATGCAGATAGAGCCAGGGAAGAAGTGAGGACAGGGCAGCAGAGAGGACTATGGAGACACAGGCCAGGGACACTGCCAGAGGCTAGATCCTGGCCAGCTTCGTTAGCTATCAAAGGAGTTTGGAATTTACCCCAGGGTCAATGGCAATGTTTTGGAAGAGTTTTAAAGACAAGCACCACAGGCAGTGATTACCATTTCAGACAGCTCATCTTGAAGCATATGAAAAGATGTTCAACATCATTAGCCATTAGGAAAACACAAATCAAAACCATGAAATACCAGTGCATCTCCACTAACCAAAACTCAACCGTTAATAGTCAATTCTGACTGATGGTGACTAGCATCCACTACTATGGCTATAGTAAGATAAATAACAAGTATTAGCAAAGATGGGAAGAACTGGAACCCTCACACACTGCTGGTGCAAACGTACAACAGTATGGCCACGATGGACAACAGTCTAGCAGGTCCTCAAGTTTCAACACAGTTACCATATGACCCAGCAATTCCATTATGAGTTATAATCCATGGAGAAAAGAAAACATACATACACACGACAGCCTGTACGTGATTGTTCATCGTAACACCACTCAAAATAGCTACAAATCGGTAACAATCCAATGTCCATCAACTGATGACATAAACAAAACGTTATAGCCACCCAACAGAATGTTATTTGGCCAGAAAAAGGAATGAAGTACTGACAACATGCTACAACATGGATGAACCTTGAAAACATTTTGCTAAGTGAAATTAGCCGGACACAAAAGGCCACAGATTGTCTGATTCCATTTATAAGAAACACCTAGAGGAGGCAAACTAATACAGACAGAAAATAAGTCAGTGGTTGCACAGGACTGGGAGGTGGAGGAGAGGACACCGGCTAAGTAGAACAGGCTTATTTGGGGGTAACAAAAACATTCCACAATTGATTGTGACGACAGTCGCACAACTCCGTGAATATACCAAAAGCCACTGAACTATACACTTTAAATGGGGGAACTGTATAGTATGGAACGCATATCTGAATAAAGCAACAGAGTGCACAATGGCATAGAAGACAGGCAGGTAGAGAGACCAGCGTGAAGAAGAGGCTGCTAAAGGGACAGAGCAGGAAAAGACAGAGGCTGGACTAGGGTAACAGGCTGCTTACAAGGGCCAGGAGAGGAGGGTTTACCTCTGTGGTGGTTTCCCCAAGTGCTTCTGAATACCCAGAACCTCTCCCAGAGGGACAGAGAAAACAGAAATGAGGTATCTGCAGCTACTAACAAGCAGCAAAAACATACTTAAAACCTCCCACATATACAAGGACTCAGGAACAGAGGAAGTGTGTAACCCTGCTGCCCACGTGCCTGCAGCCAGGATACATACAGCTCACTGAGCTGCCACCAGGAGTCCAGGCTGTCCATCCTCCCTTCTAAACTCCAAGGACAGGACCCAGAGATGCAGGACATGTTCCAGGTGCCTCAAGAGCTGACTGCCTGTGCATGGACTGGACCAGGAGAAGCTAACAAGACAACCAATGACTTGGGAAATATACTTAAAATATGGACAGATAATCTCCCAAATTTTCTCTGTATTTGCGAGGAGAATTGCAAGGCTGCTGAAGTTGGCATTTTTCTTGGTTAAGATCAAAGATCCAGTTTTGACTGCACATCAGCCCTCTTGCAGAAAGTCTTCCCTATCTCTAACAGGAGACTGGTGAGGGCTGAAAGGCATGGGACAGACAGCCTGGGTTACTAGTGGGAAGGGGTCATGACTGGAAAACAAAAAGTCTAAGAAGGAGGATTTTCTAAGTGCTGCAGAGACTGCCTGCTGGGGTCCCTGACCAAAGGACCTTTTTATCCCATTAGTAAACCAAGATACTGTAACAGAACAGGGATAAGTCCTCGTCCATAACCTCACACACTCCCTCAAATGCCTCCTTTCCTCATCTCTCACCTGCAACAGAAATTAGTGCTCACTGGTTTACCGCAGCCCCAGTTTGCGGCAAAGTAAAATACCAACCAGATGCCCCAGCAGAGCCACAGCTCTGGTAGAGGCCCATTCATTTGCCAAATGTGGAAACCAGGACCCGGGCTGCTCATGCAGCACAGTCACAGGCAGGCCTCCAGGCTCTCTCAGGCCCTTGCCCTTCTCACTGTACCAGCTCCCCAAGCCCTGACGCAAGAACCTCTCTCTCAACTGTGTGCTTCACAAGGCAAGAAGAGCTGGGGAATCTCAGAAACCTTAGGTCTTGACTGGCACAGAAGCCACAATTATCCCTCTCCTAAGATCCTACTAAGAAGATACAACATACCATGGTATATCCTATGTTTTTCAAAGGAAGAAAAAAACATGTTAACCAACAAAACATGGTACAATACAGTTTGTGTTGCGCTCTCAAGTCTCACAGTCCTTTATTAACAATGGTGTTCTGCATTCAATCACACCACAGTTATCATCAACTACCAGTGTGACAATTAGCTCAGCCACCCCAGATGCCTCTAGAACCCAGGTTACATCAGATGCCTCAACACCCTGGAAGGTAACAGCCTGTGACATCACAAAGGTGGCAGGGGCTCACTATTTCTAACTCCCAAATTCTAGGACACTGGAGTAAAACGCCATTTTAAGCCTGCAGAGGAATACAAAAGTTAAAACACTTTAAAATGAAGAGCAGACAGGAAGACAAAGTAATTAGTGCTTTTTCTTGGTAACATAACCTGATAGGAGTTTAGAAATAAAGGAACTAAAATTTTTGTAACTATTATTTGTCAGTTTTGAAGAAGCCTTCAAGTGCCACAACTTGAAGGCAGAAAGAATCAGTATCAAGTCTCACTTCTGAAGTGCTAATAAACAACATGACCTCACCTCAGGTGGATGGGTTTTTGTTCCCTACCATGGCGGAAGAGCAAGCTAAACACTATGCACAACAGACTATATGATGAGGATCATTTAAAAAATAATGTGACTCCTCCTTTTGCCTTCTTCCAAAGTATATAATATATATTTAACAGCACGTAAGAAGACACCACTTGAGTTTCCCCTGTAGTCAACAGGAAGAATTTTCACATATAAAAATTAAAAATTTAAACTTTTAAATCATTAATATTTTTAAACATAATACAGACTTAAAAACTGTTCAACATTAATCCAAGACCCTGTCCCTAGCACAAAAATCAACTCCAAATCCAGAAGTCACAGTTTTTTGTTCCTAAAAACCCCACAGCACTGAACTTGATCTTGAAGCGAATGGCTAGTAAGAGGCCCCTAAGAGAAATCCCAGAGGGCTGAATGGGAAGCACGATCAATGCTGTGTCTCTTATCTACCTGGGCGGTACTGGTGCACCTCTGAGGTCAGGTCCATGGGTTCGGCCCCCACACTAGGGTCCTGGAAGGGTGAGCTGGCAGCTTCCCTCATCTTCCCCCTCGAAGGCTGTCCAATAAGCACCTGGGAATTGACTTTTCTTGGGAAAAGGGTGCTGGTAACAGCTGTCAGGGCCAAGGCAATAGTGAGAAGTTCAGTTCTCTGCTCTTTGGATGAACTGTGTAAAACATTTCTTTTAAAAGACACAATGTTAAAAATATTAAGAAAAATGTCTACAAAATCTGGAGGGCTGCCTTTTTCTCAAAGGGTAAAGCTTGTGGGGTGGTGGGAAGAGAACTGAGGGCCCAGGACTATTACTCTGCAGCAAAAGATAGGTAAGACAGATGCCCTTCAAGACACATCACATTCTTAAGATGGCTTGCCTGAAGTGGCAAGAGCTAAGGGTGACTTATGCGTAAAAGTGGGAGGGGCACCAACTCCTGCAGAGGGAGGTTCCTACTATGCCTCTAAGCCTGTTCAGGAATGTCAGACTTTAGGGCAGCTGTCATCAGGCCCAAGGACATCAGGACTCTGCCTCTGAACCAGAAGTGCTTTCCCGACTAACTTCAATCTGGAGAGATGGTAAGTTATCTAACCGGCTCTTCTTTTGGCGAGACTGTTCTTTCTCCTTAATCAGAGCCCCCCACGCCCTCTGCAGCTCAGAGTCGTCTTCCTCATTGCCAGGTGTCCTGTGCTCCATTTTCTTCATATTCTTTTCTTTGGTCTTGGGTGCGGATCCTAAGCGAGTCCATAAATTACCTGTTGGGGTGAGAGGACATCTCAGTTTTGGCCATCAGTGCTGAGAAAGCAGGGCACTGCCATCACCTGAGGTGCAGGAGACACAGAGGGTCGGGGGCACTGCCAACCACTGTGCAGCCTTGCCAAGTAATCTCACTTCCCTAGCTGCAGTCCCCTGCCTGTCCACTCAGGGGTCTGGACCTGATGGTGATCTCCAGAGCCATGTGACATGTGACCTCATACAAAGCCCATCAGAATCACCTGGGAGGCTGTTTCATGCCACACATGCTCTCCCCAGTAAGACTCAGAACCTGGGTGCTGCTGCACCCTGCCAGCACTGGGCTGCTCCCAGATCCCCACCAGCTCTAACGTCCTACAAATCGACGAGCCTGCTATAGGCAGTCCCCTAGAGATTTTGCCCACTATCCTCTAATTTTAAAAAATACATTTTATTAATATCTAACAATAGGAAAATGTTTACAATGTATGGTATAACAATACTGCAGAGCAACTGAAAGTTTTATTTATTAATATTTAATATAAATCATTATAACACGATATATGAATAACACAGGATACATATATGGACAAAGACTGCAGCAGCATCCAAGATATCAAAAAAAATCTGCACTAAACAGAAAGAACCAGAGGTGCTTTTTCTCCCTATTTTCTAAACACACTGCTACCACTAGTTTTTATGACAACAGTTATGGGGGAATAGAAAAAAATCTATTATTTTGGGTATGGGCTGTTTCCTGTCTACTGCTAAGAAAATATTTCTATGCTATACCCATTGTCATCTGCTGTTATGATTCCCACCCCATCAGTGTGTTACCAACCTGATTTCTTCTCCCGAGTATCAGAGTAGAGGCCTTTAACATCCTGCCTGGGAACACCTAGCCTACTATGTACATCAGAAAAAGGCTCTCTCCGAATGACTGGGTTACTACTAAAAGCCCTTTCTGGAGAATACGGTCTTTTTCCTAACCGCTGGCGTATATCTGGAAAAAGAAAAAAAAGACACTGTAAGCAAGCCTCTGTAGCTCTAAAGGTTGTGGCAGCACTCTGCCTGAGGGTGGACGCTGGCCCCAACACCACCAGGTCTCTCGTCATCACCACTCTGGATTCTAGGAGAAGTCATACGCAGGGGCTGTGCCGTCAGAGGAAACCTCAGCTGACTGCTCCAGAGAGCAATTTCTGAAGCAAAATCAACTCTTCTTCCCAGCAAACCCAAAGAAACCAAATAAGTGACAAAAATTCCAGCTAACGAATAACACTGCAAGCTCCCTCAGGACAGAAGCCACAATCTTTGGAGCATACAAGTCTCCAATAAACTCGCTACAGTTAACCAGTGCATGTTAACAGACTGGCAGAAAGTACAGGATCAAGGTCAGATATCCTGAACCAGTTATACTTCTCCTCTCTTCCCTCCTAGCAATGTGCCTGTCCTCTTCAGTTCCCCTAAAATACACAAAAACACAGTTACTAGGAAGGCACAGTACTGGGGTACCCACTGATTTCTCAGAAAGTGGTATCGCTAGCTTTCCAGGCATCCAGGCCTCAGCTCTTTCAACTTCTCTGATTCTCCTTCGCCTGCCACTTCTCCGTACTGAGTTTTCCTCTCTAAAGTTTCATGTTTTCATCTATTCTGTCACCACTGCCCTTGACCTACTTCAGACTCTCATTACTTATCCTTCTAAAACTTCAAAAACGAAGTTGCTAAATGAGATTCTATTCCCTCTCCAAGGCTGAGCTCTAAGAAGTCTTCCACCATCTCCCCAGGAGGTCTACCTTCCCTAGTGGCCCCTACAGGCCACTGCTTACAAACTTGAAACTTGTGTTTCTCCACCTGAGTTCCACAAGGGCTCTACATCCCCTCCCAAGACTTCTGGACCTCCCAGCACTTAGCCCAGAGCCTGGCACATAGCAGGTGTAGTCAATTACATACTGCACGTTTGCACACATTAACTATGTCCAACTGCAACTTCTAACCACTTAGACAACAACGCAATATAATTTCTATTCGTCTTAGGTATAAAGCATACCAATGACACACAGAATAAAATGCTGAAAGGACTACTGCAAATCTTAGTATTTTTCATATCCTGAAATTCCAGTGCTTAGCAGAAAATTTAGAAGTATGAACACAGTCAACCAGCTCATAAAAATGGCAACTTTTTACCCAAGAACCTATTCTGCACCCACCTTAATTTGCTGATGATCAGAAAGAAGACCAGAGCCACAACCAGAGAACACTACCTGACTTAGTATTGCTGACCAGTGGCCTTGGATGTGTGTGCTGACGTTTTTCATCCAACAGATGTCGCACATCTGCAAATTTCTCAGACGGTAGTTTGTTACCAATTCGGTTTTTTATGTTGCTTGTGGATATACTATCGGCCCTCATGGAGTTCCTTTAAGACAAACAAACAAAAGAGCATGCTTAACCAACATCAACCGCGGGCAAGGCAAAGCCTAAGCAACAATCTCATATACTTGGAAGAAAACAATTTAAGGAACTCCATCTAACATGGCCAATATTCACTTACGATAAACCATACCTAGACAATTATCTGCTTACAACAAGTCATGATCAATCTGTCATAAAGCGTCTGGTCAGAGCAAGTAGGCTACTGAGTTTGCCAAGGCGGTTTCCACACAGGGTATGCACAAGCTATCACAGAGTGAACAACTGCCAGTCCCCTTCTTCAGAGGCCAACAGTAAGGAGAGGCCCACAGCGAGCTTACAGGTGGCTCTCCGCTCACCCGGGCTGTAGTTAAGATACAAAAGAATCTGCAAACCCCTTCTTTAAAAAACTAGACTTCTACTTCTCATCTAAGAGATCTGCTACTATGCTTAATACCAACATTGTTCTGGCAGATTCTCTCCAGAAAGTTCTCTGAAAACTAAGAATAAGGATGTGAAAATAAGGGCACAGACGTAAATCTGCTTGAGGTTTTTTGTTTGCTTTTCCTTTCTCCCCAAACACATCAAGAAGATCTTAGAAAGAGCATTCCTGGTCTCTAACTCTCTGAGTTGTAAATATACTACCTGCCTCATGGGATCTGCTTATCCTCACGAGTAATCACCGAAATGCACTGTAAAAATAACCATTATTTTTGTCTAAAGTCAGCAAAAAAGAGTGACAAGACCTAAGGGTGGTGACTAGGCAGGTAACAGGTGGTAACGTGAGCAAAACTCTTTTGGGAGGAAATTTAGCAATGCTATCATCACACAGACAAATGTATATTGCTTTGTGCAATAAGGGGACTCCCAGAATTTATCTAGATGGTGCAACAGTAAGAAATTAGAAACCTCAATATCTATCAATAAGGGATGGACACTTCAACAATGTTCTGTAGCACAGCAGAAAACATAACATTCACAACATAGTAAATGGAAAAAGCATACTGCAAAACAACAGAAGCAATACAATCTCATTTTGTACCAATGTATCAATAATTCCTCCTCATGTCATCTTATATACATTTAAACAGCTGGCAGGCTATTCATCCAATTGCTAACAGCTATTGTCTCAGAGGATGATTTTCACTTTCCATATTGTCTGCGGTTTTTATAATAAGGATCAACTGCTTGTAGATTAAGAAGAAAAACTGACATGGAGCAGAGAGGAAGAGCGTGCTGTCACTGTGCAGGGAGAGCAGGGGGAGCTGCATATAGGTGAGCATGCAAATTTATATGGGAATGTACATTTTCATTCAATCACAATAAAAAAAAAGAGGAAACACTGACTGCTTTTATTCTGTTTCTACAAAGGATCAAAATTAGAAGAGGTAAGAGTGACTATAACGTTAAAAGGAATGAAAAAGTTAGCAATTAATATTTCAAATCAAATTAAAAGCTAGTATTGACAAAAAGAAAAATACTTTTACCTAATATGTTTCAACTGAGATTCCACTTCATCAGCATACATTGTCATCTTCATGCTTTTCTTTGGTGAAGGAGTGGATATCATTTTCAGCTCTAGGTCATAGTCCATCTCATCTGAGTCTGAGCTGCTGGCACTGGATCGCCTAGATGTGCTCCGCTCCCGGGCCGGCTTAACAGTGGGAAGCTCCTCGTGGTACTCTACTACCACCCTGTCATCTGCATCCATGTCCTGGTCCTCTTCCTCCTCCTCCTCTTCCTCTTCTTCAATAGGTTCCTCAGGAACATTCACTAGTCCTAAAGAAATTTAACCAAATTCCATTAGGAAAAAAAACAAAATCAACAAGCGTGACTTTCAAGCCTAAGTGAGCAATCTTTCTAAAGACGTTGCTACTGCCTGAGATTTAACTTAAGCCTGAGACCTAAATGTAGCAGAACCTACAACGTGTCAATTTGATACATTTCTAAGACCTGACAACAGGCAAAGTGTGATCTAGCAACCTAAATGATTCACACAAAATGCTTCTAAGAAGTGAAAGAAACAATAAAAAAATAACGTTCACAACAATTATAGTATTTAGTATGAAAATAGACAAACAGGAAAAATGTAAAATAAAATCAAGTTGTCATACTAGAGTGCTAGAATTAGGGATAATTTGTTTTTTAATTTAACATGAATATAAAGATTGTATGATCAAAATACCCGAAATTGAAAAAACATAATAGAGAAGTATGTGTTACTCATTTTGTTGTTGTTAGGTGCTACTGAGTCAATTCTGAACCACAGCAGCCTCACGTATGAACCAAACCAACACTGCCCCGTCTTGCACTGTCCTCATCACCACAGCCACCAGCTCAATCCATCTGGTTGGTGGTCTTCCTCTTTTGCACTGACCCTCTACTTCACCAAATATTACGTGCTTCTCCAGAGATTGGTCCCTTCTGATAGCACGTCCAGTGGAAGTGAAATAAAGCCTAGCCATCTTCACTTCTAAGGAGCATTTTGGCAATGGTATGTTTAACAGTCTTCTCCAGCACCTCATAGGCATCCGTTCTTCTTCAGTTTTCCTTATTTACTGCCCAGCTTTTATATACATATGAGGAGAATAAAAATACCAGGGTTTGGATCAGGTGCACCTTAGCCCTTAAAGTGACATCGTTGCTTTTCAACATTTTCAAGGAGTCTCTCGCAGCAGATTTGTCCAGTGCGATGCATCTTTTTATTTCCTGACTGCTGATTCTGTGGGTGTTGATTGTGAATCCAAGTAAAATGAAATCTTTGACAATGTCAATCTTTTCTCCATTTATCCTGATGTTGCTTACTGATCCAGTTGGGAAGATTTTTGTTTTCTTTGAGGTGTCATCCACACTGAAGGCTGTGGTCTTTGGTCTTCATCAGTCAAGTGCTTCAAGTCCTCTTCAGTTTCAGCAAAGTTGTGTCATCTGCATACGGCAGATTATTAATGAGTCTTCCTCTAATTCTAATGCTCTATTCTTTTTCAAACAGTCTGACTTAACCAGATTTACCGCTCAGCATAAAGACAGAATATATATGGTGAACGGACACAACCCTGACAGACAGCTTTTCTAATTTTAAACTACACAGTATCTAACATATTAAGATATGGATCTAAAATAAATAATTTTGGATATATGCATTACATAAAAATATATAGACATCACCCATCCTTGTCCCCATTACAATGATAAACATTTGTCCATGTTACTATGTTTGTATGCTGATATGGCTAGTTCTACAAAACACTGTGGAAGATTCCACAGCTTAGATTCAAAACAAAAATCCAAACCTTTATAAAACATAATGGTCCTTTTACAATAGGAGTATTAAGAAAAAGAAAGAAAACAAAACACAGGTCATGCATGATACAGCCCTTTTCTGCGGAATTCATATGCACAAGCCAGCAAGCATAAAACACTAGACACAGCAGCCCTGTTTTCATTATCAAAGAAACAGTAAAATCAGCTCATCTGATAAAACAACATAAAAGGATAATTTTTTCATGCAGTTTTTAATATTAATAGTAGAAAAATTAGGCTCCTAAAAAAGCTTTAATTTTCCCTTATGTCACATTTGGCCTTTTTTGTTAGAACAGCTTTTATAAAATCATTTGATTTCTTTGTATGGGCAATTTAAAATTAACTGTGACTTGACTTACTTTCCTATATGTTGGCAGAGGGTGAGGGCAAGGAAGATAGGATGATAAAGTTTGAAACGTTACAAGACTGTATTAAGGATAAAAATATGATTTCAGGAGACAAACATGTGTCTACCCAAGAGTTGAGCAGGCAACTACCGGAATGTCGGTGTTTATAGGATGTCAAGCCAACGTCATCCCCAATCAAGGCTCTCTTCTTGATCACATCCCGCTGAATGCGACGGGAATGATATCTTCGCTTCCTGCAACATTGCCAAAACAAGCACATAATCAAAAACTAGCAGGGAGGACCCTGAAATCCACTAATTCATTTCAACCACACACTGACATGATGTTATATACTGAGAGATACTCTACATGAAACTGAAACCCAGCACTTCCACACAATTCACCACACTTAATTAAGCGCCTTGAACTCCTTGTCTTCTTTCATGTCTGTATACGGTTATGAAACCTCAATGCACAATACCAACTAAAGGATTAAAGGAAAACTAAATACTATTTAACTATTTTAAGGCTTTTGGACTCACCAGGAGTTGCTAAGAATTCCTTTCATTCCTCCATAATTTGGATTCCCATATTTCATGTAATACTGACTTCTTCGGGCTGCTCCAAGTTCCTTTTTGTCATCTAAAAATTAATTACAACAGTTAACCAGGATTCCCTGTGGGAGTGAAGACAATGTTGAATGATTAAAAAAAAAAAAGGAATGCTTTCCATAGCTGGGATCAGACCTGCCAGAAGAAATTTGCACTCTAAAACATGCACTCAGTGCCTTCTCCAGCAGGGCAGTGTGCATGGGGTACAGACGAATGAACTCATGGAGCTGTTAAGGAGTTGACTGACTCAACAGAGCAGATACTATTCAAAAATAAACAACACAAATTACAAGGTTCCAACAAGCATAAGACAGGGTCAGGTATTACAGGCGTTCAGAGATCAAAAAGGCTTTCTAGAAGGGGGGAGGGTTTAGATTAGATAGTTGCTAGAAATCTGGTTGGGAGAAATCGGTGATAGCACACATTAGAAACAAGAACAACATTAAGTGGACTTCAGCATAACTTGAGTACTCCTTCCACCTTGACTCAATACTGCAAGGACAGAGTAGCTGGGGCAGGGGGCAGGGGACCATGCTGTTAGGTGAAATCAAGGCCAATTGGCACAACTAGCATTTTGCTAAAAGGGCTCTCTGCACCCCACACTGGTAAGTGGCGTCTGGGGTCTTAAAAGCTGCCATCTGAGGACACAGCAAATAGTCCTAACTCAGAAGGAACGGGTGCTCACCGAGGACCAAAATGAAATGAGGTAAAGACAACCCAGAAGATAGAGAGACCCACATGAGTTGGTGCCTACATCGACTTGGGACCGGAAGAACCGGATAGTGCCCAGCCACCACCAGTGATAGCCACAATGGAGCTCACAGAGTTGAGTCTCACTGGCAACACAAGAATAAAAAGGGGGTGCATCCTGAGACCTCCACTAAGACCTCAATTGATGGTCCAGCAGTTTTGGGGTTCCCCTGAGAGCATGGCCCCTGGCCCTGATGCTGCCCTTGCGCATAAATCACAATGAAGGTCCACTCTTTGGACACAAATGGATTGGACTTGGCAATGCAGAATGACCATATATTGGATGCACTTTGCTGGAGGAAGGAGAGTGGGTGGAGAGGAGGGGAAAGGAGACTGTTGGATGAGACACGTATGGAGCAGAGAGGAATAGTGTGCTGTCACTGGACAGGGAGAGCAATGGAAGATGCACATAGGTTGGCATGTAAATTTATACGGGATTGTACATTTTCACTCAGTAATATTAAATAAAAAATTTAAAAAAAGGCTTTCTAGAAGAGGTAGCATTTTAGCTGCCCCATGAAAGATGATGCTCACTTTTGAATGACACTGAAGCAGAGAAACAGATCACACATAACGCCATACACTTGGTACATAAATTTTTCCAATTTATTGGGTTTTTCCTCAAAATGACTTAAAATGGCACTCTACCATACACAGAATGGACTCAAAATGCTACTCAAATGACCAAATACAGAAAAGACCTCATTTTCCAAATTATGATGTCAGTTAATAGGAGAAAAGGGAGTCAGTGATCCCACACAGTTCCAACAAAGGCAATAATATAAAGGCCTTTGACAGCTGCTTGGACACTTTCTGACTGCAAAGGGCAGACTCCACTGTAAATGTATCCAGTGCTATGTGGCAATACAAACTGCTAATGTGCAACCAACAAAAAATCATGCCAACCAGACCCTGGGAGAAATGTCTGATTCCTGGTCTAGGGTAAAAAAAAGTACAAGTTGAGTCTGGAAAAACAAGATGTTCTGCTGTGCCATGAAATAAGAAAGTGCTCAGAATCACGGGAATACATGTAAAGAATACAGCTTACACAACATGGATGAACCTTGGAAACATTATGCTTAGTGAACTAAGTCACAAATGGACAAATATAGTACAATCCCACTTATATACAAAATAAGCAAGTGTACAGAGATCGAAGTTCAACAGTGGTTATCAGGGAAGGGAGGGGGTCAAGAGGAAGAGGAGTCATTCCTTAAGAGACACTGCATTTCTGTTAATGGTGGAATAATCGGGAAATGGAGAGTTGGCTACGGCTACACAACATGATAAAGGTAATCAATGTCACTGAATTGTACACGTAAAAAGGTTGAATTGGCAATTTACGAAAACTTTCTTTTGTTGTTATTGAGACTATACATGGCAAAAGCATGCACTGATTCAAGCTCCCACGTGTACAATCCAGTGACACTAGTCTTCAAGGTGTGCATTCTCACCCTCCTTTCCAGAGTGGTTTTTCCTCAACTAACATAAACTCACTGCCCTAAGGTTCCTATCTAATTTTTCAATGCTATTTTCTTTCTTCTTTTTTTAATATTTTGTTGTGTTTTAAGTGAAAGTTTATAACCCAAGTCAATCTCATACAAAAACTTGCCCACATACAGTTTTGTAAGTCTGGCTGTTCTCCCCTCCCTGTGAGAGCACACTCCTCCTTTCTACTTTGTTATTTCCTGTGTCCATTCAATGGACTCCTGTCCCACTCCACCCTCTCACCTCACTTCTTAGACAGGAGCTGCCCAATTCGCCTCATGTATCTACTTAAGCCAAGCAGCACACTCTTCACTAGAATAATTTCATCTTCTAGTCTAGTTCAATCTTTGAAGAGCTGGCTTCTGGAGTGGTTTCACGTCTAGGCTAACAAAGACGCTAGGGTTCAAGTCTTCCGGGAACCCTCTAGTCTGCTGAACCACCAAGTCTGGTCTTTTAAATAGATTTCTAGTTCTGCACACCTATTTTTCTTCTGCTATGTCAGGGACTCTGTTGCATTCCGTGTGAGGGCTGTCACGCTGGTGCTCTCTGGTCACCATCTAGCTCTTCTGATCTTGTGCTGACATGGTATCTGGATTACATTGCCCTACTGTCTCTCGGGCTCATGTTTTCCTTTTGTCTTTGATGTCTTTCACCTCTTCTGCTCCATGTGGTTGGGACCAGCTGATGCTACTTAGATGGCTGCTTGCTAGCTCTGAAGACCCCAAACGCCACTCACCAAAGTGGTATTTTCAAACTGACAAGTATTTTGTTACATACATTTTTACTACAACAAACAAAAAACACAGCTTAAGGGGGCTCTACTGGCCAAATGTGAGACAATTTGTGAATCAAAATAACGATAGTAATAGACGACAACCTACTGACTAAGAACCTGTGAGTCTAAGCCAATATAAATAAATAGATGAAAAAAAGGAAAGCCCTTCCTTATGGCAGACTATCAATTTAAAAATGTAAGACATGATGGAGTTAGAAGACTACCAATGAATGCTAACAGTTTCGGGTGACAGTTTGATGAGAAATAGGAGTTTTTGCATAATCTCACACCATCTCTCTATAAATTTCTTTTTAATTACAAAAGGAAAAACAGTGACCTGATGGTGGAGGAACCTGGTTATCGCAACCTTAACAAATGATAAAAGTTGATGTCTCCTATAATGGGACAAATACATACCATGTGCCTCCTAATATGAAGTACCAAACTATCACTTCTGTGCCCTTGCCAAAAATGCATAAGTTGGATTTTATCAGGAAGGAACACGGAATAAGCCCAACCTGAGAGGCATTCTATAAAATAATCTTACTCTTTGAAAGTGCTTTAGTCTAGGAAAGGCAGAAGAGGAGACCAAGGAGATAAGATAAACTTAATAACGAATTCCGGAGCAGACTACAGACCTGGGGGTGGAGGAAAACCTATAAAGGACATTACTGGAACAACTGAAGAAATCTGAAAATGAACTATGGATTAGTGATTAACATTAAATTCCTGATCCTGATAACCTTGCTGTGAATACGATGTCCTTCAGAAATGTATACTGAAGAATTTACAGCTGAAAGCGCATGTTGTCTCCAATTAACTCTCTAATAATTGAAAATGCTAGACACAGAATAAAACAAATGGACTATGGGAGACTGTACCAACGTGTGACTAGAAGAACCAGATGCTGTCTGGCCACCACCCAAGACAGTCATGATGGGACACACAATGTTGAGTCCCTGTGGCAACACGAGAAAAAGAGGGGTACAGCCCCAAAACTCTACTAGAAGACCGTAAATGATGGTCCAACGGCCTGGAGGATCCCCTGGGAGCATGGCCTCTAGAACTTCTGGGGCCCGTGACCAGAAAACACTCCTGAGGTCAACTCTTCAGACACAATGGACTGGACCCAGGGATACAGTGTGACCATATGGTACGTGTACTTTGTGGCTGTATGCATTTACAGGATGCTATCCTACTGGTCTCTTTCTAGACGGGAGAGAAGAGGATGGAGAGGAGGGGACAGGAACTTGTTAAGAGGCTACCACAAGTGTGGAATGAGAAGGAGGAGTGTGCTGTCACCAGAGGAGGAGAGCAGAAGGAGCTGCAGATATGTGTGCATGTAAAGTTGATTTGGATTGTATACTTTCACTTAATCACAATAAAAAAGTGGGGGTGCTAAAATGAAACAACCGGAGAATCAGGGTTAGAGTACATAACATAAGACAAGTTCCTTGTACTGTTCTCAGAACTTTTTGTAAGTGTAAAATTATGCCCACAAAAAGTTCAAAAACCAGTGCAGATAAAAAGCCTCATGAGGAGAGTTGGAGCTGCATCACACTACTAGTAATGCCCAGGAAGACACTGCTATAATAAATCAAAACATAATTTAAAAAACTATCTTCACAGTTCACATGTACCAGATGCACTAGTGGAAAGGCACAGAGGGCAAACCAGCTTTAACAGGAAATAACTTACTTTAGAAAAATATATACAAATAATTAACGTTCACTTTCAAAGCCAGAAATTCCAACTTGGGAAATATACCACTACTTTGCAAGCACGGAATACTGTAGTTTAAAGGGAATTTTGAGATTGCTTGATCTAACGTCTCTTCAAAAGAGACAGATGTCACTCAATAATACATCATTCTGATTAAATATGAAAGGCAACACTAAACATCAAATTTACCTTTTGTAGCAAACCTCATGAATAACCTATTTCCTTTAGCAAGTTTATTAGCTGGACGAAGATCATTCCTTAACAGAGACTCTTCTTCAACCTGAGACAACGTATCCAACTTTAAAAAAAAAGAGCATTTTCAATATAAAAATTAAAAAGTCACTTTCACTATCATACTTATTCAGTAGCAAAGTTACCACTATTACAGAAAGCATACTGCCTTTAATAGTACTCACCAGCATTACAGCACTAGTTTCTGTGAAGAATTTCTAAGTCAGAGTCTTTCCTAACCAAAAAAAACAAAAACCAAGCCTGTTGTCATCAAGGCGATTCTGACTCACTGTGACCCTATAGGACAGAATAGAACTGCCCATAGAGTTTCCAAGAAGCGCCTGGTGGATCTGAACTACCAACTTTCTGGGTAGCAGCCACAGCACTTAACAACTATGACACCAGGGTTTCTCTTTCCCGACCACCCTATCTAAAACAGTCCCCATTATTTTCTATCCCCTTTCTCATTACTTTTTTCAAAGCATCCATCACTTCCTGACGTTAGTATATGCATCCATCTGTGGATCTGTGCACTGTCTGTCTCCCCGACTAGAAGAGAGGCTCCAAAAGGGCAGACTTGGTGTTGCTTGATGCTATACACCCAGAATTTGGTATACAGTAGACACCCAACAAATATTTTTAAACTGAATATACTCTAATAGTGTCAATAATAGTACATGACTCACCGACCAGGAAATACATCACTACTGCTTATTCCAAATTCTACCCATAGCTAACATTTTAAAACCATTTTCTTTTACACAGAAGTGTGGGTATTAGTCTAAGATCTCAAGGCTAATCACTACAGGGACCTGAGTACCCGGTGAACCCTGACAAGGTTCAATGGTAAAAGCTAGAGGAGGAACACAATTTATGTTTTTATAATGAATGAGTCTTCAAGCTTTAAATAAAAAGACAGCATTTTTTTTACAATGAAACCTTACATGTATCTCTGTCTTTTACTAACCTCTACATCACTTGAGTTCTCATCTTCAACTTCTCCTTCTTCAGCCTCCTCATCATCTGAGCTGTCTTCCTGCTTGTCTAAAACACAATGAGTGAAAAGATGAATCTTAACATAGCATGTATTTTTTAAAGCCAATATATTCTCCTACTTACTGACGACCCAAAGCACTATGGATTATTCCAGAAATAAGTGACAAGACACTGTACCACTTTGTACAGGAGCCCAAAGGCCCAAAACTAGTATTAAAGAAGAGAATTTCCAGCCCAAAGATTCTTCTCTGTGTTCAGTTACCTTTTTTACTTTTCTCAGATGACTTGTCCTCGTTGGTATCCCTGCTTCGTATCTTATCCAGGGCTGGCAGAGAGCTCATATTGATAAGGGCTCGTGTGGCTGTCATCTCATCCAGCCAAACCACATTACCTAAAACATAAAAGGTAAAATTCTATCCCAACCATACATTTCTTGAGAGCAGAGGCCGCATCAGATCCATTGCCAGAGCCTCACCTAGCCACAGACTTGTACTAGTAAATATACAAACCAAAAAAATGAAAAAGATAGACAGTGGTAGTAAAATCTCTTGATGAAATTAGCCTAGAACTACATTCCCAAATGGGGTTCAACAAAATAATCACTAAGTATTTCACTGAAAAAGTGTTCTAGCATACACAGTGATCGTTATATGTTAGCAATTCCCGATAATGATGAATGGCAAAAAACAAATTTGGACTATCCATTATACTACCAGAAACTTTGGTGGCATAATGGTTAAGTGCTATGGCTGCCAACCAGAAAGTCACTAGTTCAAATCCTCCAGGCCATCCCTGGAAACTCTATGGTGCAGTTCTACTCCATCTACAGGGTTGCTGTTAAGTCAGAATTGACAAGACGGTAATGGGTTTAGTTTTTGGTCTTATAACACTACCCCTTATAGGGAGAGGCAAAATGATGTACCCCCACTGTAAAGTGTGAGTGAGGACCATATCCATGTGATAAATACAACAGAAGCTTTGTAGCAGATAATTTAATTTGCCTCTCTAAGGACAAGGATTTAGCAAGAGAAATGCTTTGAGAAGTTTACAGGAAAAGCCTATCTAACTTAATTTACAAGGACAATGCTCAAATTTGTTTTACTCCTATCTCAGTCTGGGAAATTAAAGTCTCAAGAGTCTCACTAACATGCCAAATAGCCTGGGCAAATAATCTTCCTTGATGCATCTCAAGTTCTGATGTACATATGAGGTAGTTGAACTGGATAATTCTAAGCATGTCTCACCTCTCATATTCTGTAACTACAGTTTTAATGATTTAAATCAGGTGCTGGCAAACTATAACCCTCAGGCCAAATCCAGTTCCACCATTTGTTTGTTTTTTAATTAAATTAATTTGAATTTGTGACTATTTAGGTATAACTGACACACAACAAATTACACGGCTACCACCTGTATTTGTAAAGAAAACTCTATTGGAAATAGCCAGCTCATTTAACTACTATCTATGACTATCTTCATGCTCCAGCAGCTGAGTGAAGTACATGTGACCAAGACCATACAGCCTACAAAGCATAAAATGTTTGCCCTCTGGTGCTTTACTGGGAAAACGTAGTGACCCCTGATTTGGATGGCTTAAGTTAAACATAAAAAAATCTTTTCCTCAGTCACATTTCTTCTTCTTCAAAAGTTGTTGTTGTTATTACCTGCCAGAGTTGATTCTAACTCCCGGTGACCCTGTGTGTGCAGAGCACAACTATTCTGTGCCCTTTCACAAGCACACTGCCAAGTCTGTCTTCTGAGACACCTCTCAGAGGCCTCAAACTGTCAACCTTTCAGCTAGCAGTGGAATGCTTAACAGTTTGCACTCACTGGGACTCTTTCTTTCAATGAAAACACTGAATCAGCATCTTCTTAAGACAGCAGCCAAAAAAACCAGGCTGCTATCGTGCACACTGCCTGGCAGGTCAACAGGCGAGGGGCAAGTACAGCCACATGAGAAGTGCATCAGGACAAGAAGCCAGCAGAGTGTTCACCAGAGGTCAGGGCAGAGATGAGGAGGGAAGCAGGCAGGGAAGTTAAAAATTACGGTTAGCTCACAAACGGACAGCTCATAGGTAAGGGGAGGCAGATGAAGTTCCAGGAAACACAGTTCAAGGCAGGCGAGATAAGCAGTCTAGTACAGTGCCCAGCACTTGCTCAGATACACTGAGGCAGAGGGAGCCCTTTAAATAACTGCAGAGCAAGTTGCAATGACCAAGTCTGAAGTCCTGAAAATGCAACCCCCAAGTCTATGTAGTGGATCCAGCCTTTCTGCTGGGCAATTCTGGGTATTAAAGAGGGCTCGGTCATGTACACTCTAGATGCCAGGAACTCTGATCACCAACTGAGAGCTGACCTGGAATGCCCAAGGAGAAAAACCAAGTAGGCTGGTGAAGGTACACTGGTTCTCATTAATGGACAATCATTTGTTCTCCTGAGCTAAGGAGAGAGGTTAGGGGCAAACAAATAATCTGGGCCATAATCACTCATGATCTCAGATTACAAGAATGTGTTTAAAAATAGTAATGAGAGTATATTCAACAGAAACTGTGGGGGTACTTACAGGAGGTATCATCTAGCCATTCAATGTGAGCAGGAGGGTATTCTTTAAAATAGGAAAAGATATCTTGGGTACTCATCTCATCTACTCCACAAATGTAGATTGTCTCCAGTCTCACTTTCGGGATTGCTGGAAAAACAGGACACAAAAAAGATGACAGGCTTCCCCACCTGATGGCCCACTCCCACTAGTACCCCTCCATAACAATTCATGTAACAAGTGTCACAAAAGCGATACACTCAAAGAGACAGTAAGTATTCCAAAAGAAAATGAGGCATAACAGAAAAGTAAACCATTATCAATCTGCATCATGAAACAGTAGCATTAGACAACTTAATTCAGAACAGACATGAAAAGCTGAGAAAGATTAAACAAATGGTGTTGGTAAAAAGGACCATACCTCTACTCAAATTAATGTGTAATACTCAAAACAGTCACAAACTTAACAAGATTATGCACAAACCTGACAAGCTGATTCTAATTTTTAAATGTATGCAAAGGGAAATGTGCAACAGTCAAGATCATTTTGAAAAAGAAGAATGAAGACATGCTGACTCTGCACACATCAAAGAACAGCATAAAACTAGAAGAAATCCTACAAGCTGTAAGGAAATGACAGCCTAAAATAAAAACGGACCAAGAATAGGAGCAGCCAATTCACACAAAAGAAACTGCAAAAGGCCAATAAACATATGAAGAGATTGTCAACCTCACTACTAATCAGGAAATACACATAAAAACAAGACACCACTGTTAATTGATCAGATTTTTTTTAGAGATTATACAGCACTGGCATACGTATTTTAAAATTTTTGACTGATTAAGCGAAAGTTTACAACCGAGTCAATTTTACATATAAAACCCTGAGCACTCATCTCTCTGCAACTCTATCTACTCTACTTGTGACAGCACACTCTTTTCCACTCTTTACTTCCAGCATCCACTTAACCGACACTTGTCTCCTCCTCTTCCCTCTAAAAAGAAACCAGCAGGACAGCCTCAAATACATGAAACCATGAAGTCCACACAACACATGCATCACTGTGTCCCCAGTCCAGCTCATTCTTTGTCTGAAGTGTTGGCTTCAGAACCAGTTTCAGCTCTGTAACTGCACCGACTTTTTTTATCAAGTGTTGGAAACACGTGGTCAAACAGCATCTGTCACTGCTGGTGGGCATAAGCAAAAGCAAGCCACTCTGAAGGGTAATTGGGGAGTGTCTAGGAAGCCCGGCTGGTGTAGTGGTAGAGTGCTACATCTGCTAACCAAAAGGTCGGCAGTTCGAATCTGCCAGGCACTCACTGGAAACTATGGGGCACTTCTACTATCTTTAGGGTCACTGTGACCCTATAGTGGCACTGGGTTGGGTTTGGTTTTGGTATTAAAAACTTAATTCAGCACACACCCTGTAAAGTCTAGGAATTCTCCTCAAGAAACTCACTGGCATCAAGTCAATCCTGACTCACAGTGACCTTACAAGTAGAGCCAAGTAGAACTGCCCCTTAAATTTCCAAGGCTGTAATCTTTACAGATGCAAATTGTATCTTTCTCCAGCCAAAGTCACTGGTGGATCAGAACTGCTGACCTTTCAGTTAGCAGCCAAGTTTAACCACTGAGCCACCAAGGTTCCTCTTCTCCTCTATCCTAATAAACACATACAGGTAGGTTTACAAGTGCACTGTAGTGCTATATGTAACAATGCAAGAGCCATATTACCCACAGTACAGGCTATTATACACTTAAAAACAATAATTTATCAGATGTCATGGAAATATCCTAAAACACATTATTGAGTGAAAAAACCAAGTTGCAGAAAACTATATACTATGTGATGACATTAAAAAATAAAAACAGGGGAATGGAGAGGGTGGAGAAGAGGGGACAGGAGACTGTTACAATGATGTGACATGTATAGAACACAAAGCAGAAGTGTGCTGTCACCAGGGCATGGAGAGCAGCAGGAGCTACACAGAGGCGGTGTCATGGATTGAATTGTGTCTACGTGGCCATGATTCCCAGTATTCTGTGACTGTCCTCCATTTTGTGATTTTCCTATACTGTGTGTTAAAGGATTAGGGTGGGACTGTAAATCCCTTTATACAATCACCTCCCTGCTCTACTATAAAGAGAGTTCCTGGAGTGTGGCTTGCCCCATTCTTAATCCTTTCAGCCTGCATGAGATAAAAGGAAAGGGAAACGGGCTCAGAATTGGGAACCTCACACCACCAAGCAAACAGCACCAGGAGAAGACCACATCCTTCAGACCTGAGGTTCCTGTGCGAAGATGCTCCCTGGACAAAGACTGATGCAATACCGGACTTTCCTCCAGAGCTGACAAGAGGCAAAACCTTCCCCTGGAGCAGACATCCTGAATTTTGACTTGTAGCCTACCAGACTGTGTAAGAATAAACTGTCCTTTGTTAAAGTCTCCACTCTGTGGTATTTCTGCCACAGCAGCACTAGCTGACTAAAACAGGAGGGCATGCAAATTTAAAGTGGATTGTACACTTTCACTCAACCACAACAAATAAAAAACAAAACATAACACATCACCACACATTTCCTTAGAGCAGATATTTTTGTGATGATACTAGACTGATACCAAGGTAGATACCGCATGATAACAAAAAATGTAAAACATCCCCACACATTTTCTAAGGGTAGGTATGTATACAAATGTCTAGTAAAAGGTCAAGTAGGATTCACAGCAAGCTAGTAAGAGTTACCTCTGAGGATGGGGAAAAGGTTGAAGGCTGTGCTCGGAAAGGAACCTCAGTCTTTTGTGTTAACACTTCATGCAAGGATAAGAAACAATTTTAAAATAACTGCATATCTACCACCTAGCTTTATGCTTCATTTATTAAAAAGAACTGAGGCAAATGAATACATCAGTATGTGAAGACAGAGATCTCACCAAAACTTATGATCGCCAACAAGTCCTTACTAGTTGACTATCAATGCAAGAGCTAAGACATGCCCTGGTAGGGAGCAAGTGAAATGGATGTCCAGTCTGTTAGGGCACCTTCTTCAAAAAATAAATAAATACTTTACTGAGTTTTTGGTTAAAATTTACAAGCAAGTTAGTTTTACACTTAACAATTTCTACAAAACTTGTTTAGTGAAATTCAATACATGTATCACAAACTGTCAATACTGTTTTCTTTTTTTTAAGTTTCTACAAGTACAACTGAGTGACACTGATGACACTGAGTTGTGCAACCATTCTCATCCCTCTTTTCTGAGCTGTTCTTCCCTCATTAGCATAAACTCTCTACCCTGAAGGTTCTTATCTTTCAAGTTGCTGTTATCATTTTGAATATACAGATTGTTCTTAAAAGTGCATGATGTTCAAGGCAGACTTTTTTTTTTTTTTAAACCAATTAATCTAAACTATTGGTTTTAAGACTTCGGGAGATTTTTTTGGTTTAAGGTTTAAAGACGATCTCAGGGCAATAGTTTTAGGACTTCATCAACCTTCCATAGCTTCAAGATATCTGGAGTCCATGAGAATGTGAAATTCCTGTCTACATTTTCCCTCTTTTCGTCTATGGAATCTTTGATCAAAATGTTCAGTAAGTAGCTGGGTACCACCCAGTTCTTCGGGTCTCATGGCAAAAGAGGCAGCTGTGATGGAGGCCAACTAGCCACATATTCCACATCCTCCTGCTCCTGACTGCTCTTCTTCTTGTTGCTCCAGATAAATACAGCTCAATTGTTGCACCTGAACCAGCCTCTTGCAAGCTTTTAAAACCCCAAGCACTATGCAATGAAGTAGAAAGTACCATAGAAGCACAAGACATGTTGTTAGGCCAATTAACTGGGGTGTCCCATGCAACCAGGACCCTAAACCTTCAACCAAGGAACCAATTTCCATGAGGAATCTGGTTGCACGTAAACACCCTCAGCAGTTACACCTTTTTCTTTTCTTTCTTTCTTTTTTTTCAGTAGTTGTTAAAACAACTCTTACATGCAGGACAAGAATCAGAAAAGTTTTGCCCAAGGAACACCATTCTCAGTTCATCCAGCCGAAAGCCATGACTTTGAAAGAAAAAGAGCTTATGGAAGTAAAGAGATGCTTATATACAAGGTAACAAGGGACAGACAGCTTCTAGTGATGGCAAAGGACCAGACTGAAGATCCGGAAGCTACCTGGTAGGAGATTTGCTAATCCTATGTTGTTGTTGCTAGGCACTGCTGAGTCCATTCCAGTTCAGAGCAACTCCATGTACAACGAACAAAAACATTGCTCTGTCCTGTAACATTCTCACTATTGTTATTATGCTTAAGCCCACTGTTGGAGCCACTGTGTCAATCTATCTCCTTGAAGTATTACTCTTCCCACTAACTCTCTACTTTGCCAAGCATGATGCCCTTCTCCATGAACTGGTCCCTCCTGTTAACATGTTAAAACTATAGGAACCAGTCTCATCAGCCTCACTTCTAAGGCTAGCTATACTTCTCCCAAGACAGATTTCTTTGTTGTTCTACCAGTCCATTCAATATTCTTCACCAACACCATAATTCAAAGCCATCAATTCTTCTGTCTTCCTTATTCAATGTCTAGCCTCCACACGCGTATGTGGCACTGAAAATACCATGGCTTGGGTTAGGTGCCTCTTAGTTTTCAAAGTGACCTCTTTTTAAAAGAGGTCACTTTGAAAACTAAGAGGCACCTAACCCAAGCCTAACTCTTACAGTAGATTTGCCCAACGCAAGGCATGTTGTTTGATTTCCTGACTGCTACTTCCATGAACATAGACTAAGGATCCAAACGATATGAAATCCTTGACTATTTTAATCTTTTCTGTTTATTATGCTGCTGTTTATTGATTCACCTGAGTAGCAATCTACACTGATCATTACACAGTCTTGGATCTTCATCAGTAAGTGCTTCAAACCCTCCTCACTTCCAGCAAGCATGGCTGTTTCACCTACATACTGCAGGTTGTTAACGAGTCCCTCTACAGTCCCAAAGTCCTGCTCTTTTTCATATAATCCAACTTCTCAGATTACTTACTCAGCACACAAATTAAGTACGGTGAGAGGCTACAACCCTGATGCACACCTTTACTGACTTTAGACCATGCAGTATCCCCCTGCTCTGTTCAAATGACTGTCCCTTGGTTTATTTTCTGGAATTCCCATTCTTGGTCTCTAAATACAGGTAGGATATACTCAAAGTTGTATTTCGGCTCTCATGGCCCTGTTTTTAATTTCATCAGCTTCAACTTGAACTTCCACATGAGCAATTGATGCTCATGAGGACTTAATCATGAATCAGAAATGTAGGGAGAATAAAGATCAAAATCAATGATAAAAGTAAGTATTAATAGTAGTACAGTGTTATTCTAACATAACACTACATTTTAAAAAAGAAACCCAACAGGTAAGAAAGTAGTTTAAAAATAAAAGGCAAAAGAGTGTAAGAATAAAAATCTTGCCCATGTTTTAATTAAATACACACACATCTGTGTGTATGTGTGTGTACATATACTTTTTTTTATTGTGCTATGAATTGGAATCGACTTGACGGCAGCGGGTTTGGTTTCGGGTATTTTTTTAGGTAAATGTTTATAGCTTTAGCTTCTCATTCAAAAATTCACACACATATTGTTGTGTGACATTAGTTTTAGTACCCATAATGTGACAGCCTATTCTAGGTTTTACGTGTCCATTTACCCAGTTCTCCTCTCCTTCTTGCCTTGTCATCTTGCTTTTGGATAAGAGTTGCACATTTGATCTCTTACACTTGACTGCATTAGGACTCACAATCTTCATGTGTGTTACTGCTTGTTTTATAGGCCTGTTACTCTGACAACGGGCTTTGGGAATAGCTTCAGCTCTGAGTTAAACTGTCGGGGGCCAGAGTCTCAGGGATTCCTCTAGTTTCTCTCAGACCACGAAGTCTGGTCTTTTTCCGTGAATTCTCATTTTGTTCTACATTTTTCTCCTGCTCTCTTCTGGGACTCTCTATTACGATTTCTGTCAGAGCTGTCGGTGGTACCAGCCAGGAACCATCTAATTCTTACAGACTCAGGCTGGTAGAGACTACTGTTCATGTGGTCCTTTAGCCCTCTGGACTAATACTTTCCTTTTGTCTTTCCGTCATTCTCTTTTGCTCCAGACAAAGTGAGATTAACAGATGTACCTTAGATGGCTGCTAGCAAGCTTTTAAGACGTCAGGCACTACTCACCAAAGAATGATGCAGAACATTTTATGAACTCAGTTATGTCTACTGGCCTAGATGTCCACCAAGACTATGGTCACCAGCACTCAGCCTAAACATATCTATGTTTTAGTATGTTTAAATACATGTCTACATTTTAACTAGATAACCTTATTCAAAATAAATATGTAAACAGTCAAAAAAAGATGCAAATGCACTATTACTGTGGAGACCATCTGAGTCAGCTGGAAAACAAGGAAGGTTCATTCTCAAGAGCGCCAAAATGATAGTGGCAAGGCCCACTAGAGATGTGAACTTTGTTTTCAAATTTGATGGAAGTTAGATGACTCCACAATAATAGTGGGAGACTTTAACACTCCACTCTCATTACTAGACAGATCATCTAGAAAAAAGTTCAGTAAAGATACAGAAGACCTCATTGACACAATTAACCAACTAAACCTCACTGATATATACAGAACTTTCCACCCATCAGCAGACAACTACACCTTCTTCTCCAGTGCACATGGAACATTCTCCAGAATTGACCACGTGATAGGCCATAATGCAACGCTCAACAAAATCCATACCATTGAATTACTGCAAAGCATCTTCTCAGATCATAAAGCCATCAAAGTTGAAATCAATAGCAGAAAAAACAGAGACAGAAAGTGGAACTCTTGGAAACTGAACAACATCTTGCTCAAAAAAACATGGGTTATAGGAGGAAATAAGGGATCAGTTAAAGAAATTCATGGATTCCAATGAGAACGAAAACACTTCCTACCAGAACCTATGGGATACAGCCAAAGCAGTGCTCAGAGGTCTGTTTATCTCCATAAATGCACACATCGGGAAGGAAGAAAGAAACCAAATCAAGGAACTAACTCTACAGCTTGAACAAGTAGAAAGAGAACAACAGAGGAACCCCTCGGGCACCGGAAGAAAGGAGATCATAAAGATTAGAGCAGAGCTAAATGAATTAGAGAATAGAAAAACAATTGAAAAAATTGAAAAGACCAAAAGCTGGTTTTTTGAAAAGATCAACAAAATTGATAAACCACTGGCTAAACTTACTAAAGAAAAGCAGGAAAGGAAACAAATAACCCAAATTAGAAATGAGAAGGGAGTTGTCACCACAGATACAACAGAAATCAAAAACATCAAATTTGATGGAAAACTGCACAGGAGAATGCTCAATACTTCTTAACTTGCTGATATCACTGCTCAAAATAAAACAAAGCAACCAAGACAGTTCTAGACTTACACCCAAACAAGAAAGGGCTAATTGCTGAGGTAGCCATGGGGGGTCACTGGGGAAAGAAAATTGGAGAGTTAGGGAATGTAGACTTCAAGCCAGTGGTGAGGGCATCATTTTGGATTTCCTGGCAGGGAAAGAAGATAGTGAATAGCAGGCAGTGGAATATAACACTTAAGTCTTTAGGGAAGCAGATTTCTAAAAACCCAGAGAAAAGGTAGCTGATTCCAAATCTTCAGATTAGAATGATCAGAAAGCTGGAAGCCAGTACGTATTTTAAGTCAGAGAGTTAGAGGTAATCCCAAGGAAAGAGAAGGCAGGGAATGGGATCTACAAGTCTTCAAAACACAGGTGAACAAAAGTCACATCACTAAACACTGAGAGAAATAAAAGGTGAGTTACCGACAGTACACGTAACAGAAGGGCACAGACCTGACAGGCTGACGCCGGGCTCTACAGCAACATGGAAAATGACGACGATATGTCATCACGTGGAGAGGACAGAAGCAGGATGACTACAAAGGGAAAAACAAGAAGGAAGTCCACATCCAAGAAAGAGGTTAGAAGGAAATACACAAAACGTTAGCAGCGGCTGTGTGAGTGGTGGACTGTGGACAGTCTGTCTTCTCATGCTGTTTTCCAAATTTGTGTGTGTGCATGTGTGAACATAAACTGCTTTTAAATAAAGAACAACGATGACAGCAGAAACATCTCTTAACCTGGTTTCAACTCGAGGACCTTATGTTGAGTGAAAGTAGTCAGCGGCAAAAGGACAAATATTGTCTGAGACCCCTGGAGTAAAAACTTAAAAACACTCATGCATAGAAGAAAAGACACTTTGATGGCTGCAAGGGTGAGGAGGGAGGGACAGTGAGGGGGGAAGGTTTAGATTAGATAGCTAATAGAAATTTGGTTGAGTGAAATCGGCAACAGCATACATTAGAAAGAAGATCAATAATAACTGGACTTCAACACAATTTGAGTACTCCTGCCATCCTAACCCAATATTGCAAGGACACAGTAGTTGGGGCAGAGGGCCAGGGACCATGTTCTAACGTGAAACTCAGGCCAACTGGTACAGCTAGCATTTTGCTAATGAGGACTCTCTGCACCCCTCATTGGTGAGTGGTGACTGGGGTCTTAAAAGCTGTCAAGCTGCCATCTGAGGACACAGCAAATGGTCCCACCTCAGCAGGAGCACATGATCACCAAGGACAAGAACAACATGGGGAGAAGAGAACCCAGAAGACAGAAAGACCCATGTGAGTGGGTCTCCATATCGACTCATGACCAGAAGAACTGGATGATGCCAGGCCACCACCAGTGATAGCCAAAATGGAGCTCACAAAGTTGAGTCTCACTGGCAACAGAAGAATAAATAGGGATGCACCTTCAGATCTCCAATAAAAGACCACAACTGATGGTCCGGGGGCTTCGGGGTTCCCCTGGAAGCATGGCCCCTTGCCCTGACGCTGCCCGTCGATAAATCATAATGAAGGTCAACTTTTTGGACAGCAGTGGATTGGACTTGGTGATGCAGAGCAACCGTATCTTGCAGGAATTTATGGTTCTATGCATCTATAGGATGTCATCCTGTTAACTTCTTTCTGGAGGAAGGGGGTGGGTAGAGAGGAGGGGATAGGGGACTGTTGGGAGGATAGGACATGTATGGAGCAGAGAAGACTGGTGCGCTGTCACCAGGCAGGGAGAGGAGTGGGAGCTGCACACATACAAGCACGTGAATTTATATGGGAATGTACATTTTCATTCAATCATAAAAAAAAAAAAAACCCTGCTTTTATCATACCTAATGGGAAAAAAAAAAGGTTATGGTCCAGAGTGAACCAATAGGCTCATAAAACAAAGCTGACAAGTTTTGTTTTATTTTTTAAGTATTTAGGGCAACAATGCTTTGGGAAGACAATACAAGAAAAAAGACACAACTGTTGATCTTTTTTCCTATCCTACTAAGCTACAGTAGAATAGCTATCACTAAGAAAGAATCAAAACCCAAAACTGAAGACAATAGGATAAAAATTAAGTAAATTTGAATCTTCTACTCCAGAGTTACATTCCAATGTGCTCAAAAACACAACTATGATTTCAGAATTAGGCAGTAATCTGTGAAAGTCACAGGGAAGCAGAGAAGTTCCCTAAGCCATGAGAAGGACTAATTCTGTACTGACTTTCATAAAACAAGAAAAGGAAAATTTCCAGACCACAGACTGAAAAGTTTAATGTCATTCTCTGAAAAATCTTCAAAGTGGCTTATTAGACAGACACCCTTAAGAAATCAAGTCTTCTTCACTGGAAATGACATAAATTTGCTAACAGTAAGCCACACTAACTTCATTTCCTTGTTTTATAGTATTATTAGGCTGCAGAATTCAGACAATACCACAGCTGGTATTCTATCTTGAGCTCATGAAGATGATGGAATCAAGTTCCTCAAGACAATAAAGTGAAATGTGGACCTAATGACAACAGAGTAAGACTTACAAGTAAAAGATCAATATTTCATGGTACTACACAAGACTATCCTGTTCAACATTAATCAACAACTGGATGGAGATATATAAGAAGGCTGGTGAAGACACAAAGTGGGGATTATTGCTAAAATGCTGAAAAGTAGAACTAAGATGAAAATTAGCTGACAGACTAACATGAAGTCTTGAAATCAACAAGACGTAACAATAGAGATTTTTCTTTTTTCAAAAAACCTTAGTATAGGATGAGAAAGACTTTCGATTAGCATTATCCCTGGGAAAAACACCATGTGCTTTGGGTGACTAGACGGCGAAATACAGTATCAACCATGAAATGGCTGGGAACTGAGATGATGGTGAGTCACAGTCTAACCGTACTCTCTGTGACTCCAACTATATCCAGATTTACATCTCATTTTATGAAAGACATTTAGAGACTGAAAACTCCAGAGGTGAGGGACCAGGAAGCCATTTCACAAAGAGAAGGTTTGAGGCATACACAGAAAGAGTGTCCTTCCATCGCCTAAGCGTTACTGTGTAAATGAGGACAGGACTTAGCCGTGTTTTTCTATGAGCTATTTAGTTACTAAGAGACAGAAATGACTAGCAGGCAAATTTCTGTTCAACACAAAGAGATACGCGAAAACAAAGTAGGCTGATTCATAAATAGTTCTCATGCCATCTCTGAGAAGCATTCAGGCAGGGGTCAAAGGACTATTAAGAACCTTGCCAAAAGGCCTGTGCACTAGGCTGGTAGCTGGCCTCTAATGTCCCTTCCAACCATTAAAGTTTTGATCTTAGGGATAAGGAGACCTAGGCTTCTCAAATTACTCAAGAAGAGCAAGTCACTCTTAATGCAGAATGGCCTAATGCTGTTCCTCTCAAACTGTGTCCCTGAATGTTAGCTGAGCAGTTAGGAACAGAGGCTTCAGACAGGCCAGCTTTCAAATCCCAGTCTTGCTGTTTACCTAGCTGTGGGACCTTGGACAAATTTCTGAACCTTTCATAATCTTGGTTTCCTCATCAATAAAGACCTTTATATCATAAGGTCGTGAAAAGGTAAGTTAACCACACAGCAGTGACGAGCATATAGTGCGCATTTAACAAGTGGTATCTTTTGTTGCTGTTGTTGCTCATAGTAAGAGTAAGTAACATCTGATTTGGCTGCAGGAGTCAAAATGCTTATTCCAACTTCATCATTCTTTCAAGAGACTCAGATGACTGGGATATGGAGAAGGCTGGATAATGATAATCACAACTGACATTTATTGTGCCAGGCACCTTTCTAAGAACTGAAACATTTTGTTAGAGCCTCCCAAAAATCCTATATGAACTTTTCCAAGATCCCAGAACCTCAAAGCAACAAGATTTGAATCCAGACAGTCAAGCACTGATGGTTTTCAATCCTGGCTGCACATTAGAATGATGTGTGGAGATACAAACACAGTTATCTCCAAGCGCTATCCAATCCCTCCTATTCTGATGTCAACTGGTCTGGCATGGACAGCAGTATTTCTTTTAAAATTTCCCAAGGCTCAGGTACACTATCCTAAGCCATGCTGTCTCCTGGACAAAGAACAGGATGTAATAAGCACACTACTCCTGCTGATACTCTCAGGCACAAACACTGGCTATTCTAGGGATTTCCTTAGAACCATGAGATCAAGTTAGCTTTAAAAAATTAAAATTTAACCCAGACAGTGATCTATTAGGTAGGTATCACATTCCCATTTTGTATACAAGGAGACTGAGACTTGTTGTTAGGTATCTCAAGTCAGTTCTGATTCACCCCAATCCTATAAACAACGATGTGAGGATGGTCCTACACATCCTCACAGTTAGAGCCCATTGTTGCAGCCACTTGTCAATCCTCCCTGAGGGTCTTCCTCTTGTTTGCTAACTCTCTATTTACTAAGCAAGAAGTCCTTCTCCAGGGATTGGTCCCCGCTGTCCAAAGTATACCAGATGAAGTCTTACCATCCCTGCTTCCAAGGAGCACTCTGGCTACTTCTCCTAAGAAAGATTTGTTCATTCTTCTGGCAGTCCACAGTATATTCAATATTCTTCACCAAGACCATAATTCCAAGGTACTAATCTTTCTTTGATCTTCCTAATTCAATGTCTTGCTTTGACAAGCACAAAAGGCAATCAAAAATATTGTGGCTTTGGTCAGGAACATGTTAATCCTCAAAGGGACATTTTTTTTTATTATGACTGACTGAAAATGTACATTCTCATATAAATTTACATGTCCACTTATATGCAGCTTCCACTGCTCTCCCTGCCCAGTGACAGCACACTATTCCTCTCTGCTCCATACATGTCTTATCCTCCCAGCAGTCTCCTTTCCCCTCCTCTCCACCCACTCTCCTTCCTCCAGCCAGAGGTCAGCAGGATGATACCCTATAGATGCACAGAAACATAAAGTGCATCCAATATATGGTCACTCTGTGTCACCAAGTCCAATCCATTCATGTCCAAAGAGTGGAACTCCATTATGATTTATGGGCAAGGGCAGCATCAGGGACAGGGGCCATGCTCCCAGGGGAACCCCAAAGCTGCTGGACCATCAGTTGAGGTCTTTTATTGGAGGTCTCAGGATGCACACCTTTTTATTCTTGTGTTGCCAGTGACACACAACTTAGTGAGCTCCATCGCGGCTATCACTGGCGCTGGCCGGGCACCATCCGGTTCCTCCGGTCCCAAGTCTGTGTAGGCACCCACCCATGTGGGTCTCTGTATCTCCTGGGTTGTGTCTACCCCATGTCATTTTGGTCATTGGAGATCATCTGCTCTTGCTGAGTTGGGACCATTTGGTGTACCTCAGATGGCAGCTTGACAGGTTTTAAGACCCCAGATGCTACTCATCAATGTGGGGTGCAGAGAGCCCTCTTAGCAAAACGCTAGCTGTGCCAATTGGCCTTGATTTCACGTAAGAGCATGGTCCCCTGCCCCCTGCCTCAAAGGGACATCTCTGCCTTTTAACATTTCAAAGGGATCTTCTGCAGTAGATATGCCCAAGACAGTATGTTGTTTGATTTTTTGACTGCTGCTTCCAAGGCTGCTGACTGCACAGTCAAAATAAAACAAAATCCTTGACAATGTCAGTATTTTCTCCATTTATCATGACGTTGCTTCTTGGTTCACCTATGAGACTTTTGTTTTTTATTTTGATATAATCCATACATTAATAATTGGAACACAGCATGTACAAGGTACAAATCTAAGAAAACTGGAAATCGTCAAAAATGAAATGGAACACACGAACATTGACATCCTAGGCATCAGTGAGCGGAAATGCACCCGTGCTGGCCACTTTGAATCCAACCATCCCATGGTCTGCTATGTTGGGAATGAAAACTTGAAGAGGAAGGAACAGTGTTGCGTTCATCATTAAAAAGAACATTTCAAGATCTGTCCTGGAGTACAATGCCGTCAGTGACAGGGTAATATCCATACACTTACAAGGAAGGCGACTTAATATGATTACTATTCAAATTTATGCACCAACCACTAAGGCCAAAGACGAAGAGATTGAAGACTTTTACCAGCCTGAAACTGATCAAATATGCAGTTAGGAGGCATTGATAATTACTGATGACTGCAATGCAAAAGTTGGAAACAAAGAAGAAAGACAGGTAGCTGGAGGATATGGCCTGGGTGATAGAAATAATGCTGGAGATCACATGACAGAATTTTGCAAAGAATAACGACTTCTTCATGCAAATAACTTCTTAAACCAATACAAATGGCGACAATACACATGGACTTCACCAGATGGAATAAACAGAAACCAAACTGACATCTGAGAAAAAAAACAATTTAAAAGCTCCACATCAGCAGTCAGAACAAGACCAGGTGCTGATTGTGGCACAGATCATCAACTGCTCACGTGCAAATTCAAACTGAAACTGAAGAAAATTAGAACAAGTCCACAAGAGTCCAAGTATAATCTTGAGTATATCCCTCCTAAGTTTAAACACCATCTCAAGAACAGATCTGATGTGTCGACCACTACTGACCAAGACCAGATGAACTGTGGAATGGCATCAAAGACATCATCCATGAAAACAGCAAAAGGTCATTAAACAGAAAGACCAAATTAGATAACAGAAGAGACTCTGAAACTTGCTCTCAAATGTCGAGCAGCTAAAGCAAAAGGAAGGAATGGCCAAGAAAAGACCTAAACAGATTTCAAAGGGCAGCTCGAGAAGACAAAATAAAGTATTATAATGACATTTACCAAGAGCTGGAAATGGAAAACCAGAAGGAAGAACAAGTTCTGCATTTTTCAAGCTGAAAGAACTAAAGAAAAAAATTTAACACTCAAGCTCCAATAGTGAAGGATTCTACAGGGAAACATTAAAACAACTGAGGGAGCATCAAAGAAGATGGAATACACAGAGTCATTATACCAGAAAGAACTGGTCAATGTTGAGCCATTTGAAGAGGTACCCCATGATCAAGAACCGATGGTATGGAAGGAAGCTGAAGCTGCACTGCAGGCACTGGCAAAAGACAAGGCTACAGGAGTTGGTGGAATATCACTGAGCTATCTTAACAAACAGATGCAGTGCTAGAAGTGTCACTTATCCATATCAAGAAATTTGGAGGACACCACCTTGCTGACTGACTGCAAGAGATTGATATTTATGCTCATTCCAAAGAAAGGTGATCCAACCAAATGCAGCAATTATCAAACAATATCACTGCTATGACACCATGCAAGTAGAATTTTGCTCAAAGATCATTCAAAAGTGACTATCACAGTATACTGACAAGGAACTCCCAGAAATTCAAGCTGGATTCAGAAGAGGACATGGAACCAGGGATACCACTGCTAATGTCAGATGGACCCTGGCTGAAAGCAGAGAATACCAGGAAGATGTTTACCTGTCTTTCACTGACTGTGCAAAGGCATACTGTGGATGCAAATTTATGTGTGGACCATAATAAACTATAGCTAACACTCAGAAGAATGGGAATTCCAGAAGACTTAACTGTGCTCTTAGGGAATCTGTATACGGATCAAGAGGCAGTCATTTGAACAAAACAGGGGGACACCGCATGTTCTAAAGTCAGGACGGGTGTGCATTGTGGTTGTTTCCTTTCACTATATCTTTTCAATCTGCATCTTGAGAAACTGGATTACACAAAGAAGAATGAGGCATCAGGACTGGAGGATGACTCATTAACAACCTGTGTTACACAGACAACACCACCTTACTTGCTGGAAGTGAAGAATATTTGAATATTTACTAAGAGAAAGGACCATAGTCTTCAGTATGGATTGCACCTCAACATCAAGCAAACAAAAATCCTCACAACTAGACCGGTAAGCCAACATCATTATAAATGGAGAAAGGATTGAGGTTGTCAAGGATTTCATTTTACTTGGGTCCAAAATCAATGCCCACGGAAGCAGCACCCAAGGAATCAAAAGATGCATTGCACTGGGAAAATCTGCTGCAAAGCAATTCTTTGAAGTACTGAAAAGTAAAGATGTCACCTTAAGACTGAAGTGTGCCTGACCCAAGCCATGATATTTTCAATCTCATCATACACATGCAAAAGCTGGACAACAAAGAAAGAAGAATTGATGCTTCTGAATTGTGGTGTTGGAGAAGAATGTTCAATGTACCATGGACCACCAAAAGAACAAACAGATCTGCTCTGGAAGAAGTACAACCAGGGTGCTCCTTGGAAGCAAAGACGGTGAGACTGCATCTTACATACTTTGTACATGTTGTTAGGAGGGATCAGTCCCTGGAGAAGGACACCATGCTCGGTACAGTACAGGGTCAACAAAAAAAGAGGAAGACCCTCAATGAGATGGACTGACACAGTGGCCATAACAATGGGCTTAAGCATAAAAGCGATTGTGTACACGGCGCAAGACCAGACAGTGTTTCGCTCCGTTGTGCACGGGGTCACTATGAGTCGGAAGTGACTCGATGGCACCTAACAACAACCATTACCACACTGAAGGCATTTTACAGACAAGACTGATACCTATAAAAGGTTTAACAACTTGCCTACAGAAACAGTGAGATTCCAGGAAGTTTGGCACCTTAAGAGCTCCCACAAAGGTTGGAAGGAATTTCAAGTGGGTGACTAAGGGTGCTTCATGAGGAAGGTAACATCTGAAGCAGACGATTAAGGCATGACCAAGACCAGGGGCAAGACAACAAAAGGAATACTCACAGGACTAGAAGTACATAAGCACTGTGAAATTACAGTACTTTCAAGGCCAAGCTGTCAGAAAGGACTTAAAAGTCTCCTCGGGCCCAAACCATGAAGGCACATAAGTGGCAAGCTACACATCTGTCCCTAGCTTTCACAAGGCTTTTCCATTCAAGCAGAAGCCTGGGACCCCAGTCTAAGAAAGGAAGCAAGGTCTTATTTCCAACATGAACTAATTATATACTATAAGGCAACACAGCACAGTAGTTAAGAGCAAGGCTTTAGGGTCAGATAAACTTGGGTTCCAATCCCAACTTCACCTTTACTTTGCATGACCCTGGGCAATTTATTCAACTTCTCTGAGCTTGTTTCATCCTTGAAAAACAGGAATAAAAATTAGGCGTTCCTCTTAGGGTTGTTGTGACAAATAAGTAAGCAAGAGCCTATATAATGTGCTTAGAGCGTATACAATGTTCTTACTGCTCCATTTACCTGGTTCCATCAAGTAGATCTGAACTCACAGTGACCCTATGGATCCAAGTAGAACTGCCCCATAGGTTTTCCAAGGAGCAGATGGTAGATTCACACTACTCAACTTCTGGGGTAGCAGCTGAGCTCTTAACTACTGCACCACCAGGGCTCTGTGCACAGTACCCAGTACAAGAGTGGTCCTCCCAAAGCAGCAGCTATTCATTCATTTGACATGTTCACCGAACTTTCATTCTTTACCAACCAAGCAAGCCTACAGAAACTCATACAACAGAACACAGACCTCAACATGATCTGAGGTTTGCCTATTAAGTCATTTATAAATACCCAAACTTGCAAATACAGTGGAAATTTTTTCCATGAATGGATTTCTTTTAGAGTGGAATAATAAAGGCTATGGACTCAGTCAAAAATGAATGATACAAGATTAAATCAGCAACACTTGCCAAAAAGCGAAGGCAGGAAGGAACAGGAAAATTGGACAAATGGAAATGGGGAAAGCCAGGGTGGAAAGGTGGAGACTGCTGAAATATTATGGGAATTGCAACCAACATCCTGAAACTATTCCTGTATAAATTTTTGAATGAGAAATTAATGTGCTCTGTAAACTTTCATCTAAAACACAATTTAAAAAGAATAATAATAATTACAATTACCCTTTTATTTATAAATTCCTTTGGAAGACTGGGGCACATATATGCACACATGCGCGCGCACCCATACATACACACACAAAATTGTGTGTGTGTGTGAGTGTGTGTGTGTGTGTGTAATTTATGGTGAGGTCTAGGGAACAAAACACTTTCCCTGAAGTCATAAGCCACACTGTAGAACTACAAACCCCAAGGCAAGATTAGTCTGGCCTTCTCTAACAGTGTTACTGTATGATTTACATCTGTCACAATCAGATGATTAGCAGACCTATTAAATGGCTTTCCCCTAATCCGAATATTGCTCCAACTACCCTAAAATGAAGGTCTGTAAGATACACATTCAGTGCATTTAAAGAGAAAGAAAAGTTAACATCTCTTTGACAAAAGCAGAAAAGGAGTAAGGCTCTGTAGACACTCCACCACTAACCGTGTGACTCTCTCTGGACCTACTCAGACAATAATATCATTTCCTTTTTTCCAGTTCCAACATCAGAGACACTGCTAACATCTCAATTTTAAACAAGTGACCTCAGAAATGGAGACTAAATGAGCCTCCTCCCTTGGGAGTATCTAGATGAGTGTTGGACATGCAAAGTAAGGTGAAAAGCATGAGGTGACACCAGAGAAAAGTCACTCTTAAGGAAATGGGGGACTATTCCCCTAATACATGTTATACCTTTCTTCATCATGTCTCGGTCCAAGGCTACATTTCTTTGGGCAAGATTTACTTCTGACCGAAAATGGAAGCGTTTGGCTCTCTGTTCTTTCTTTTCAATTGCTTCCTACAAAGCACAAAAAGTTAAAATAGTCAAATGTGAAGGTGCAAAGATAAATCACACACATAACATGATGTCTGAGTCATAACCCTATCGTAAATATAAGGAAAAGGGCAACTCTGTAATTTAAATAATTTTGCAGAGAAGTGGCTATTTACATCCAACACGTAAGAGGGCATACACTAATCTCTATAATTTGACAATAATCTCCAAGATAATTTAGTGCCTATCACTGTGCCTGGGACATAGCAAGAACTTAACAAATACTTGTTGAACGAACAGAGCTCTAGAGCTTATGAAGTGCTCTGACATTATTTATAATCATGTTAACAAATTACAACTAAGCCATCCCAATTTTCCAAGTGCAAAAACAAAAAAGTAAAAAGGTCTGATGTAGCTAGCAAAGGGCAGATCTTCTGGATCCTATTTCTAGAAGCGCCAGCACCAGCATTTCACATCCTTTGTATGCAGTGTAATCACACCTATGCTGCTCTTCCACACATTAAATCTGCCTTAGCAGTGCATTCCCTAAAGCTATTTTCCCGTTTAAATATAACATCAATGCCAAAGATCTCTCTCTTCCATTTCAGCCTTGCCTTTGTGGAATTGCCAGTTTTCATCTTTAAGTGACAAGAAGCATTGCTTCCCTGAAAAACAAAATGATCAGCTTCATTATGTTTTTTCCAAGAGCTAAAATAAATCCAGGTACAACCATGGGTTTCTTTCTAATGGCTCTTGAGAAACCTTCACTAATTGTATATTGACTCTGCCACACTAATTAAAGGTCTGACTACACAAAGCTTGTGGGGATTGGTAAAACAGCAACATTTTTATTATTTCCCAAGAGTTATGCTAATTTTCTCCACTGAAGTCTCCCCAGTGCAAACAACTTATCTACTTTCCTTTGGTAATAACTCAAGTACCAATGTTGGGGCTACCACCCTTTCTCCCATGTATCTGTTCCATATAATGGCAAACTATGTAGGAGTAAGAACACTACAGTAGACTTTGATTGCAATTACAAGAAAATATTTCATTTTATTCCACTTTTTTGCTTGGCTAACAGATGATCAATTCTCTTTCTTTTGGCCTTTAAGCAATCTGAGACAAAATATTAAAATATTTTGAGATAAAATATTAAAAGGTAATCACAATATATTTAATTTTTATTTTTGCTTTTACACATCCCATATAGTAATTATTTTTAGAATACTTATGTGTTATTCTGTCCCAAACTTAATTCTACACATTAAAATCTGAAACGATGTCTAAACTAGACACGACCGATCAAAGTGACAAATATGTTCAGGCTGCTTATAACAGAGAAAAGAGTAGTTTTGGCTCTATGAGATGCTACAATAAAGCTAGTAATCCACTTAACATTAATAATCACTAGTTAAAAGGCAATACTCTTTGGGTGCTGAAAATAATTTAGTACACTTGACCTTCAAAGCTCAGATACCCCCAAAACCAGGAAATTCTATTATTCTAATCCTGCAACTTGTGAGGAATAAAGACATTTACCAAGGGCATACTATGTGCCAGGCATTTTCATCTTTTGTTTCATTTAAAATGGTCACAGCACACATTTTGAAAGAACAGACACAGCATAGAAAAAACACTCCTAGTATGGAATTATTCCTTGGAAATGGATTAAGCACAGGCATCTAGGTAAAGCAGTTTTATCTTTCCATGTATACATACAGTGCTGCCTGAATGTTTTGGGGGGATGCATGAGGGCTGCTTTGTGTAACACACAATTCTTTTAAAATGTAATCTAGCAACAACAACAAAAAAGAGGTAAAGAGTAATTACTGTTGCATTATGTCCCAGAGACCCAGTTCCTAGGACACTTACCAAACTGAACAATCAATCATGGTTTGTCTTACCTTGGAGGTGACATCAATTCCAGTGATAAAGCTGCCAGCCTTGTTTTCATATCTTCTACTTGTGTCCTAACACAAAACAGACGGGTGACAAATGTAGACAGCAATTCAGGAAAAACCCATGATAAAAGCCTGACAACGGATTCTCTTTGGATATCATTCTTCTCAGCAACCCCTCTCTTCACCCCTGACAACTCCTTATTATGAGAAAGCCTGTCCCAGTGACTCCAAGAAGTCTCTTCTAAATTAGAGTTTGTCCAAAACCTGAGGCAATCCCATCACTTGAGAATATCTGGGAAAATGTGAGTCTGAAAGCTTTGGACAAAAACTGTCCAAGAGGAGGCAGTCACTCATCTCTACAACCCTGACTGGGTAAATTCCCCATACTAAGCCACCAGATGGAGCACAAGTCTACCAAAATGCAGAAGGTCCAGCCTCTCCTAGACTTCATGTGGCAAACACAGCACAGGGCAATGAAGAGGACAGGATTTGGAAACAGACGACTAAGTTCTGATGCTCACTAGCCACATGACACTGTGCAATCCTTTTGACCTCTGTCAGCCTCAGGTTCTCCCATGGTATCTGCCTACCTTCCTGACCTCTTTTACCACCATTCACTTGCACTACAGAACTTTTAATCTCTCCAACACATCCATCTTGCTCACATCTCGGAGCCTCTGCATTTACTGCTGCCCCTACAGGAAACATTCTCTTCCAAATCCACTGTTTCCAAATCCAGTGGAATAATCTCTTTCAGTGCTGAGTCCTTTTTGTCATTTAGGGTTCAACTTAAATGTCACTATCTCAGAGGACTTCCCTGACCATCCTGTAACATTTCTGCTCTGCACACCCTTCCCTGCTCTAACCTATTAATGTTTTATTTTCGTCAAACACATATCACTACCAGAAATTATTCGTTCATTTGTTTGTTACCTGTGTTCCACAACTAGAACCTAAACTTCAGGACGGAGACTGATCCTGATCTACTACCTAGGTCAGTACCTGGCACAGAATGAGAGATGCAATAAACAAATACCGAATAAAATGAATGAAACAACGATAATACCCACTTCCCAGGTGCAGCAATACAGAAATAGTATAATGTAGTAAACTGTAAAGTACCATTATGTTTATTGTTCTCATAATCATTATCATCTGCCATCTATAGAAATCCTACCTTAACCTTTTTCCATAACTTCAGTTTAAAGTTAAGACTTCCTGAGATGCGGTAAAAACTAGTTCGTGGCAGGTGAAAAATTAGGTACCTGAAAAGATCAGTTGTCTCAGAACCGGACATAAGACTATCAGGCCACAAGCAAAACACCTCTCCTCATTCCCCTTGTTCTAAAACAGGAGCCAAGGAACAGTACGGGTCCAGATATTCCTGGTTTCATTAGAGGTCAGATGCTGGCGACAGTGCAGGTTCTTTACTGCAGTATAGCTGCGCGGAGCCAAGATGACCGTCAAGTCAAAGAGAAACAGTTTCTGGTGCTGGCAAATCCAGTCTTCCCAACTCGAGGGGCAGTGAGCGCTATGTTTAAGGCACCAAATACACTAGAGCAGGACGCACAGAGAAACCTGGATGCGGGGGCCACCCAACAGTTTCTTTTCTGTGGCCTCTGGTTCTGTTCCCGCCCCAGGCGTCCCCATTATCTCAAACCGAGCCGCTCGTCACTCACCGCCTTCCATAAACAGGTTCTGAGACGCACCACAGGGGATGTCCTCAACTACCCCCCGGCTCCCGACCAAGTCCTCCAGCCCCCTCAACGCCCATTTCCGGGCTTCTGGCATCCTTTCTCTCTCTCCTCCTCTTCAACCCCGGCGCCCCAGTCCCCGGGCGCTCACTCCCCTCGGTCCCCTGCCCTCGACTTCCCCGGGCCCGGCTGCCAGCCACCTCCCCTTCCGGCCCCCTCGAGCGCAGGGCACTCCCTCCGCGACCTCCTCTTCGACCCCCGCCACCCCGCCCGTACCGGGATCAGTTCCTTCAGCGAGCGCCGCACTGGCACTATCTCCAGCTCGCCCTCCTCTACCTCCATGGGTTCCGGTTCGCCACGCTCCAAGCCGGGCTGGGCCTCTGGCGAAGGGAGCCCCAGGGCCGGCCCTGCCGGGGCCTCCGCCTTCACCGACACTCGCAGGCCCCGTACGGCCGCCATCGCCGCCCGCCGGCCGCACCACTGAGAGCCCGCTCTGCACAACCGCTGCTAGAGCGCCGCCACTACCGACCACAGAGGAGCTGCCGCCGATCCCCAGAGTGTCACCTCATTAGTCCAGGAGGTGGTTTTGCCCTCCGCCGCTCCCTGGTGGTTGGAGGAACCACCGCCAAGTGGGACGGGACCTGGTGAGGAGGAGGTGGGACCGAGTGGGCATGAGGGTAGGGCCTGCGGGGGTGGGCGGGGCTTGGAGGAGACCCGTCCTGTCGGGTTAGAAAGCAGCCCTTGGATACACTTGGGATGGACGCTAACGACTAAACCAGAAGCTCTGGTGGTGCACTGGTTAAGAGCTGGGCTGCTAACGGCGGTTCAAATCCACAAGCTCCTTAGAAAACCTAATGGGGTAGTTGTACCGTGTCCTGTAGGTTCACTGTGAGTCGGAATCTACTCACCTGAAATGGGCTTGATTTTACGGAGCAAGAGCCTTGGTGGCGCAGTGGCTGAACGCGCTTGACTGCCAGCTGAAAGGGTGGTGGTTGGAACTCACCAGTCCCCGCACAGGAGAGAGGTGCGGCGATCTGCTTCCATGAAGATTACAGTCTCGGCAACCTGACGGTGCCGTTTTCCTCTGTCATACTGATGGGGTCACTATGAGTCGGAATCCACTCGACAGCAAGGGGTTTGGTTAACTGAGCAATCACTATATGCCAGATACTGTTCTAAGCACATGAATCCTGACAACAACCCTGTGAAGTAGCCTTCCTGTTATTATCTGCATGACATGTGTAAGGAAACTGAGCCATAGAAATTTACCCAAAGGTCAGGTGAGCTAAGGGGTAAAACGGGAATCTGAGCCTAGGCATTCTTACCTCAGAATCCAGAACGAGCTTTGGTTTATCACTTCTGTGCAGCCTGTAGGTCGCCTTGCCAGACTTTGTCTCTTTTTAGTCTCCCAATAATTGGCCTGTTTTTACATACCCAAAAGGTGAGACTCCAAGAGGGTTGTGACCTCCTCGAAGGTCAGAGCTTGAACCCCAATTTGCTGACTGAGGACTAGGTCTACTGTAGACCTATTGTCTTAGTTATCTAGTGCTGCTGTAACAGAAATACCACAAGTGGATGGCTTTGACAAAGAGAAATTTGTTCTGTCACAGTCTGATAGACTGAGTCCAAATTCAGGCTGTCAGCTCCAGGGGAAGGCTTTCACTGCTGGCTCTGGAGGAAGGTCCTTGTCATCTGTCTTCCATGCATTGGGAATTTCTGAGCCACAGGGACCCCAGGTCCTTTCCAAAGGATGCGCTCTGCTCCCAGAACTGCTTCTTGGTAGTATGAGGTCTTCAACTCTCTGCCTGCTTCTCTTTCCTTTGTATCCAACATAACCACTGCCCATCCTCCCTCATTAGCATCACAGAGGCAGGATTTACAAAAAGAACTGACATCACAGAACACCAGGAATCACCACCCAGCCAAATTACCACACACATGTTTAAGGGGGATACAGTTCAATCCATGACATCTCTGAACATGGTTTCCTGCAGACATTTCTAACAGTAGGCTGATTGAGGGAGAGAAGGTGTCCTCTAGGCTTCTAACAAGGACCCTGATTAATTTTTGCTTTGGATAATGATTCTGCACTGCCTTCCCGGTGTAACTTGGGCAGATTCCGGCCCCTTTCTGGACCCAAATGTGCCCATCCAAAGAGGAAGAAGAGGGACTTTAGCATCTCTGAGGCCCTTCCAGCTCGGAACATGAGAAGCAAGTGATTATAAACCGGAGAACATGATCACCACCTGACGTACCTGGATAACAAGCTGGATGGCTCTGCCCTTTACACCATGTGTGATCTTGGACAAGCCACTTAATCCTTCAAAGGCTCAGTTCCTTCATCAGTATTACCCACCTCCAAAGGAGGGTGGGATCCAAAGGAGTAGTTAAGAGCTCGGCTGCCAACCAGAAGCTGGCAGTTTGACTCTACCGCTGTACCTTGGAAACCGAATGGGGCTGTTTTACTCTGTCCCATAGGATTGTTATGAGTCAGAATTGACTCGACTGCAATGGATTTGGTTTGAAAGGAGTTTGTGAGAATTAAAGGAGATAATTATGTGTACATGTAGGCTCCAAAAGAAGGGTGCAGGCAATCATAGTTTTTTCCTTAAATTCAGTCTAAACCGCAGGATAAACACTGGATGGAGCTCTTTAAAGGGCTATTTTTGCTTGACGAATGTGACCCAAAGTATTTTACAAAATTGGGTTGAATGCATGGAATAGGATAGAATGTACAATTTGTGTGAGTTTTTAAGAACACTTCAATGAAAATTTGTGTTTGGGGTGGCCAGTTTTGAGTGGCAGCTACAGGCCTCATGGGTTACACTTGTTATGTAGGCTACCAGAGGTGGAAGGAGGGGGGAGAAGACGGGGAGAGACGACAAGGAGAGAACACAGCAGACCTTCCTCAGCTACCAATTCCAGGAGGCCAACAGAGAAGACAGGACAGTCCCCTCTTCTTGTTGGCTAAGAGCCTTACTGCATGGGAATTTAGATTCAGTGAGGACTTCATAGAAGGCAGTTCAGAGGTGAAGCAGCCCCCTGGGGCAGCTATAGCTGGCAGGTGCATTAGGAATCCAGGGCTTCTTGGATTCTCTCAGAAACACGCTTTGTGCCTTTCACTTTTTGATCCCCAAACTACCTTCCAACCCCTCCCACCTTCATACAGCCTGCTGAGGTAAGGCCAGGGAGAATTGTTGTTGTTCTTAGCAACTCACGATGATCCCATGCACAACGGAACAAAACACTACCTGATCCTGTGCCATCCCCAAGATCAGTTTCAGAGTAGACTGATGTGATCCATAGGGTTTTCACTGACTGATTTTCAGAAGTAGGTTGCCAGGCCTTTCTTCCTAGTCCATCTTAGTCTGGAAGCTCCACTGAAATCTATTCAACATCCCAGCAAAGACCCTCTGGTAGTAGGTGGCATTTGCTCATGCGATCCATTGACTGGAAATCAAACCCAGGTGTCCTGCATGGAAGTGAAGAATTTTACCACTGAACCACCAATGCCCCCTACAGAGAATTAGAATGTTGTAAAAAATTAAGAAAAAAAACCTGTTCTACAAATATAAAGTGAATGCATGTCAAGCTTTAATCAACTTCTTAATAAACAATTATGCTATTAAGACTAGTTTGAAAGAGCATCTGAGAAATGGGAATTTACAGAATTGGTCAGTCAAAAGAATGCTGGAATGAATTTAACAAGACAGGCAAGTGCCCTACAAGACAGTACACTTTAACCTTTGGAGTTCCCTTTCCCAGTAGGAAAACATCTGCATTACTATCAGACAAAAATTATTTACTTGCTATGAATTTTTTATAACTTAACTTCTACCCTTACAGAATTGTAAAATTCTCTGGTCTATAGTAAACAGGAAGTCAGACAAAGGTATACATCCTAAAAACTCCACATAGGCCTATGGGATGATACCTGGCATTACTACATTGGCATGATAATACAGAAATCTATTTTTCTCACTTCCAAAGATTAGGTTATTTTAATTAGCAGAGGAAAGCTGGGAGATTGGGACATTGGGAAGAAAGGGAATTTCAAGAACAGAGCGATCAGTTCTCACACGGAGGCACAAGTCCACAATGGAACCTGTTTGGGGTTTAGCAGTGTTGGCCACTAGTGACCTTGAGGAGACCCATGTCCTTCAAAGGGAAGGCAGACTAGTGGTGGAAGTTGAAGGAGCCTGGGGGACTCCTTTGAGATGTTTGTAAGGGGAGGTTGGGGAGTATTAGCTTGGGTCTTCAAAAAGGTTCCTTTTCTTTCAACATTTGCAAATGTATTAACCAAAAATTTGCTTTGTAAATGATTTTGAGGTTAACTAAAAATGAGTAGACCACAAAAAAAAAAAAAACCCACACCCACACACTTTGCAAAAATACTGTTTTTACGATATTGGTGGCAAATAAGATTATACCACTGATTAAATATTAAAATATATACTAAGATTATTTTTACTCATGACATTTTAATCTTGAAATAATAAATCTAAAAAATTTTTTTTTAATTCCTTTTTTAAAACTAGAATTGGCCACTCCTTCCTCTTTCTCCTGCCTTCTCCAATCCACAAAGTATGAAAAATAAAAAGGGAATATTATCTCTTTGGGGTAACAAAAGGAGAAGCCATTAAAGGGTCATATAAGCCCTAAGGTGAATCAAACACTAAGGACCAATTAACAAGGTCCACTGACCTGAAGTGGTGCCCTGCTGATTAATCAAAGATGTTCTATGTGCTTTTAATCTGAACACACCCACAGCTAACTCCGATTCATGTCTATCCTAACATGTACAGATTGGTAGTTTAAGAAAAGTTTCCACAGTTAGGGAAAACCTCACAAGGCAGCTAACCCTGGTGAGGAAGCTATATCCACACCTCTAGTCCTTTTCACACCTAAATTCTTAGAAAGGCTATCTTCCCTCACTTCCTCCACTCCTTAATCTTGCTTGACCACTCAGCATCATAGTCAGTGATTGCCATTCCATAGCTCTGTGAGCCATACAAACTCTTCCTACACTTGTTTGCTTTTCCACTTAACTCTCATGCTGCTTCTACTCCAGTGTCTCTGGGGTTCTTTTTCTTTCCCAAACAGTAACAGTGTGTGTCAGGGCCCTCTTCGTTTTCCACCCCATGCCAGCTCCCTACACACCTCCTCATTCATGTCCACAGCTTCCACTTACTGTCTTATTAAGCTGATGACCCCCGTATCTCCATTTCTAGTTCACACCTCTCCTCTGAACTCCATATCTGCAAGTCCAATTGCCTGGTGGATGTATTTCCTTGAATGTCCCAAGGTGTCTCAGACTCAACCTGCCTCAGACCCAGGATCCTCCCTTCTGAGCCTGGTTAATTCCTGTGTTGCCTTCCTCCTGGTCAGCATCATCACCACTCCAAGTGTGCAAGCCTGGAAGCTAGGAGTCACCCTTGACATCTTCCTCTCCCATTACCTGACCAGTCTGTACACAGTCTTGCCAGTCAGATCTCCTGCACATCCCTCCTGTCCATCTGCTTCTCCCCTCAATGCCTTGACTACCACGCTTCAACACTTTACATCTTAGCCACTATCCTCTCTTGTCTGGACGTGGTAGTGGCCTCCTCACTGAGCTCTCTGTTTTTCCAGGTCTTCCATTCCCATCCCAACTCTATGCTACAGCCAAAGTGATCTTTTCAGCATGTTATCCAGCCCCTGCCCACCTGTTCGGCTTCATCTTTCACTGTTCTTATTCCTAACATCACCACTTCAATTCTTGGAAAGTGTCGTGCTCCCCTCTCCCACAGGGCCTTTGCACAAGCTAATATGTCTGCTTTGAACTTTCTTCTACTTTGGCCTAGTTAGCTTCCTCCTCAACTTAAGATCTCCGCTGGCGCTTCCCTGTCTCTGGAAGCCTCTCTAACTACTCTTAGGGGCCACCCAGACCTTCCGTATAGAGCACACATATAAGTTCAAAATCATCCACTAAACTGCATGGCGACTTGATCCACATCTGCCTCTTCCACTAGACTAAGACCCAAGAGCACAAGAACAGTGTTGCTTTAGCACTAGATCAAGGCTGTTCATGTCAACCCTAACTGCTCTTTAAAATTACCTGGGGAGTTGTTAAAACCCTGATAAAAACCAAACCACCCCTTGCAATCAAGTCAAATCTGACTCACAGTGACTATATAGGACAGAGTAAAACTGCCTCATAGAATTTCCAAGGAATGTCTGGTGGATTTGAATCGCCAACCTTTTGGTCAGCAGCCCTAGCACTTAGCCACTACACCACCAGGATTTCCAAAACCCTGATACACAAAAAACCGTACCCACTGCCATCAAGTTGATTCTGACTCATGGTGACCCTATAGGACAGAGTAAGATTGCCCCATAGTTTCCAAGACGCACCTGGTGGATTTGAATTGCCCACCTTTTGGTTAGCAGCTGTAACATTTTACCACTGCACCACCGGGGTATCCAAGTCCTAATAGCCTGCCCATATTCCAGACCAGTTAAATCAGAATCCCCACTGGTGGGGCTCAGGTATCAGTATTTTTTAAAAGCTCCCTAGGATATTCTAGCCAGTAGGCAAGTTGAAATCTACTGCTTTAGGTTGGGTGGGGGCTAGGGAGTAGAGGCAGAGGAGGCCTCAGGCCCTCTCTCAGCTTCAGGGTCGGACTTCCCAATGGACATGGGTGAGTACTGGCAGAGATTGCCTTAAAGAAGGAGAGGAGAGTACCTGAAGGCAATGAGTATCTCCTCCATTGTGGAAGCTCCAATACCTCCACTATGGGCTCTAGGGGAGACCAAGTATGGAAAGATTTAACTAGTCCCTCCTGGGTTGTGCAGTTCTCCGTCAGCCCAGTCTTGTTCCCTCAGTGCACAGGCTGTGGTGAGTCAGGAGTCTTGGGGAGGTCAAAGGACTGTAGGGTTCAGGGCTGTCAGTGCAGCAAGCATCAGCCAGCAGCATGGACGATGGCTAGGACAAAGAGTGATCAGTCCTGCTAGTTTGGGTCAGAGCAAACCAACTGGTAGCAAGGAACAGAGAACCTGTGTGTCAGACATCTGAGAGTGAAGGCAAGAGGGGCAGCAGCCTTTGGAAAGCCGGGTAGCAGAAATCTGGATTATACACACGAGGGAAGTGTAAGCAAGTCTGTCAGCTGAGGAAGCTCTGGCCTGTCAGACCCTGTGGCTTCGAGTTTGGTGACCATTTTGGTGAACCAGCCTAGGGACTTTTCAAATTGCCAGGGCCTGGAGGGTAGGGCTGACTTTGACAAGCGGAGGCAGGTATTAGTGGAAGGCAGGATCCTGGAAGAATCAGTGAGCCTGAGGAGCAGTGGGTGAGAATGGAATGTGGGTGGCTGGAGGAAGGCATCCGAAAGGCCAGCAGGGGCCAGATCACAGGGGCCTCAAATACCTGGCTGAGGACTAGTGGACAGAATTCTGCAGATGTTCAGAAAGATCACTCTGGAAGTTGGTGAAAGGATGGACTGAAGAGGTGAGGACAGGGGTCAGAAACCAGTGAGGAAGTTAGAGGCAGTGAGGTCCAAAACTGAATGGCCGTGATGATTGCCGGGGGCTTGGGGCTTGGGGCACTTCTGCCTGGCTGCCAGCATCCCGACTGGAGAGGGCTCGGTGCAGCCCTCACGGGACTTTTGCAGGATGACCAGGAAGCAGGCACAAGCAGCTCTGGGGTTCATTTCTCAGATCAAAAACTGACCACCGTTCTGGGCAACCTCTGGTTTAGTCTCCGTCCTGATCTTCAGTGCCAGGCCCTCTGGGTTCATTTCACGCAGTTGACAACTCCACCAAGATGGGGAAGAAGTAGTGAGTTTATGACTCCCTAGCTTAAACTGGTTCCAGGCAGCCCCTAGAGGCAGAAAATTGTTTGTTCTTTTAAGGGTTTCATTTGCTGAGGACTTACTATGTGCCAAGCACTGCATCAAGTGCTTGGAACAAGGACTTCATTTATCCTCATGGGAACCTCAAGAGGAAGTGCAGATAGTATCCACATTGTACAGAGAGGGAAACTGAGGCTCCTTAAATGACCTGTCATAGATCACAGCTATTAATTTGCATTCAAGGCCAAGGGTAACTGCAATCATAATGTCTTCTCATCACTGCCATGAAGGGTCTTACTGTGGCAGGGAGCTGCAGGGTTCAGAAAGCCTGTGCCAGTGCTCAAAGCTGAAGGGGCACGGGAGGGTATTGGCCCAGGTCAGACGGGGACTCCACTGAGTGCTGGGGACTCCACTGAGTGCTGGGGACTCCACTGAGTGCTGGGGACTCCACTGAGTGCTGGGGACTCCCTAGAACCTAAGGAAGTGTCATTGGGATGTCTGGCTCATGAGGAGCAGCAATGGCTCCCACCGGGCCCACACCTCAGCCTCCTTCAGGCCCTCAGAAACAGGTCAGATTCCTCCTGGGCAGCCCATTTGCTTCCCAACACCCTGCTTTCCATGAGGAAGGGCCTTCCCACCTGCCCAGCAACCTGGACTCCACCCTTCACCTCCAGAGCCAGCCCTTCCCCCCCTCTTCCATTGACCCCAGAGCTCTCTCCAATATTGTCCCATTAGTGACTTGAGGATCATAGACCCTCCCGGAAAAGTGAGCAAAGCCAGCGGGTGACAAAGAATATAAGGCAGTCCCTGGGTTATAAATGTCCAGCTTACATACAACCCCATAGTTATGAACCAACCCCATAAAACTTATTAAACACTCAAGGTACATGCAGTGGTTCCTGGTAACAGCCACTACTTTGGAACAGACATCGAAACGTTATCATTACTCTGAGTTATTACATTAAAGATGTTTTAATGTGTCTGAAAGTGTTTAATGTTTTTTATGCACAGAAAGATACACCATGTGCTATTGTAAACATTTGACTAATGTTAGATTCGAACTCAACTGTTCAGACTTACAAGTTCAACTTACAAGACAGATTTAGGACTGAGGCTTATTCATAATTCTGGGACTGCCTATATGTCTTCAGGAAGTGCACACACAAAAGCAGTTTACTTTTTTAACACAAGAAAGGGCTTTTATTGTTTTTAACTCACTTCCTGGGAAGTTAATTTTTAAAACACTCTTATGGAGTTTGTTCACTTGTGCAACACTGAAAAACAATGATGCCAACCAAAATCCCAGCGATGGAAAGAGCACCCCTCTGGTCTCTGACGAGGGCAGGAAGCCTGAATCGGGGCTCTCTCACCGCATCCACTTCCGAACTCTCCACAGGCAGGTCCAGTGCAAGGAGGCCCCTGAAACTTCCAGGTCCCAGCACCAAGTTGCGCAAGAAAAACTTCCTGATCTGTGATTGGCTTCCTATTTGCCTCCCTTCAACTCTACAAAAGTGTTATTAAAAACAGTACCAAATTGTTTTTAAGCCCTGGGTTATGCTGCCTTTGCTGTAGCGCAGAGGAGCAGGGAGAGATGTGGACCCGTTGACAACGGGCCGCATTCTGCTCATAGCCTTAAATAAACATAGAAACTATATTACAGATGCATGTATCAGTGCAAGACATGCGAGTGTGCTGTGTGCAGCAGATGGGCACGCACATGTGTGCGTGCAGGCGCAATGTACACCCACAGGCATGACGCAGCAGGACACAGCACTGAGGGGTCCAGCCTGGGTTACTCTCTTCTCTGCAAACATGAAACCCATGCAGGTGCAGGTGGCTGAAATCCCTTCTTTGGCCCATGTAACAGGGGAGGTATGTGAGTCCTGCTTTATTTCCCTTTAAGAGTCAACCTCTGTGAGCGTTTGGTCAGTAACCACCAAGCCAGGCAGGCCGTGATCCCAGAGAGAAGACAAAGCCAGCTCTAGAATGGCCATGTCTGTGTACACGCTTGAGTGTCACAGCTTTGAACAGGCTGAATGGTGATCATCCCTGGGGTGAGGCATTGATTGGGGAGGCCCACCTCTCTGTGGTCACCTGCTAGAGTGTACACCCATCCAGGTTCCCATTTCCAATGCCCCCTCCAATGTGGGCAGTTTGTCCTGCATTGTAGGAATGTGAGGGCAGATTCCAGGGCTAGATAGGTAGGCCAGTGTAGGATCGGAGATAGGATTCCAGTTATTTCAGGTCCCAGGAGTCCACGGCCCTCAGCCAACGCCAGCACCTGGTGTCTCTTTTGCAGCTATGACTCTGGGGAGCCATGAAGGGAGGGACAGAGGAGGGCAGGGAAGATGCTATGCTCTTGGCTCAGGCCTCTGCTCAGAGTTTAGTGTCATTCAAACCATTCTCTGGATGGTGCTAAGTGTGAAACACAGTCCGGGAAGGTCAGTCCAATCCTCTCGGGTGCCAAATATGGCTGGGGCGTGCTGGGAGCCACCTAAGGCTATAGGAAAGCTCATTAGATGTTTCCAAGCAGGGCTTGGGTTAAAGCAAAAGAGAAGATAACCAAAAAGGAATCTGAATTTTCCAATACTGGCCCATGAATGGCCTTTGAGGGTCAGATCCTCTGTATAAGCATTCCCAGTAGACAGAACTCTGGCACCACCACTCCAAGAGGGGGTGGGTTACATCTCTCCATGGGTGTGACAGCTGAATGAGACGCCTAGTGGAAGGTCTCTGCAGTTGGGGTAAGCCAGGCCTCTATCCACCACCTTGGTTTCTAGCCTCTTACCCTTGGGCCTTTGGGGTTTCTGAGGTGCAGCAGGCACCAAGCTTCCCCACAAGGAGAACCACAGTTTGCAGAAAGGCCTTGTAGGAGCCCTGTCTGACCGTGCCCTGCCCTCAAAACCACAGATGACACACATTCCAATCCTGTCCCTAGATGCGCACGCGAAGGTCATGCAGCACGACGGGTTGGGGGCTGGGAGAGGAGCACAGACCCTGGCCCCCTGCCTGCAGGGGCCGCTGTCGGCATGAGGGCGGCGGGCCTTTGGCGGCGCAGGATGAGCGTGCTGTTGGATGGCCCTGGGCGCATGCAGGGGCTCAGGATGCAGCCTCGTCTTCTTGAACGCCAGGGAGCTCTGGGCTCTTCCCCCCTTCACCACACCCTTCTTTCCTGTTCAGGGGGACATCAGGGGTCAGAATGTGCACTCAGCAACAACACCTGCTTGCTCTATCTCTTTCACACACACACGCTCACTCAGCATTTGGATCCCACATGCTCTCAGATCCACCCTCACCTACTTCCCCAAGCTTGGGCCTCAGTTTTTCCCCCTACACTGTGGCCGTCCCTTCTTGCGCATCTTCCTGCCCCTGTCTCTCCCCACAAGCCCTTCTATGGCTCCCCACTGCCTGCAAGATGAAGCCTGAACTTCCAGCCTGGCCTCTGGAGCCCCATTACAATCTGACACAACTGACTTCGTGTCTCCTCCAAGTATCAGCTGGTCACAGCCGCCCCGCTCCAAGTTGGCTTAGATCAGCCCCCACTCGACTCTGAGTAGTCTTGGGCAGGAGGGTTTCCATTTTGCATTTTCTTTGCTTTGTTCACAGGGCACGGTATATGAATCTTGGTATTCTGTCACTTACTCAATGGATCAATTTCTGATTTTTGTCCTCTGTGACCTCTCTTTTGAAAATAACCAATAAATGGGCTTTGAGATCTTTTTAAAAAAGACCAATCCTTTTTAACTCTATTGTAGAGGTTCTCAAGCATAAAAACCAGAGTCTATCAAGGATGAATGTTGGGACTCCACAGTGAGGGAAAGCCTGCTTTTCAAAATTAAACTGGAGACATATAATTATAGAATTTTATAGCTAAAATGTATTAAGCCCAATCTCATAATCCAGACAAGGGAACCAGCCTGTGAAGTATTTATAACCTGTGACTGGCTTGTCACACCACTAGGGGGCCCTCAGTCACAGGCTCTGTGCTACGGTGACCAGATGTCCAGGTTGGGGGGCATGGTCTTGGTTTATACCTATTGCTCTGACATAATTATGAGTAGCTTCACTCTGCCACTGAACTTCTGTCATAGGTAATGAAAAAATCTGGAAATAGTTAATTACTGTCACTGAGCTATACACATGAATAATCAATGTCACTGAACTGTACATGTGAAGATTACTGAAATGGCAAATGTTTTCTTACCTATATATTTATCATAATAAGAAAAGAAAAAACAGCCCTGTTTGGGTGCTAAATTATATATGATCTTCCTACACTAAGTCCAATCCCGCATCAAAGAACTGCAGACCCAGATGAGCCCAGGGACCCTGCTCCCTAGTCACGTCACTGAAGGGACAGGGAAACCACAGTTCAGGGATCATCAGGGCTTCTGCTAGGCCACCCCACTCCACACTGGCCAGGACATTCACCGTGAGGATGGAGAAAGGTTAATTTGTGGACAAACCTTTGTGGAGGTACAACTCCAGCCAGCCCTCCCCCGTGAACTTCCCCTCAGAGGCCAGAGGAGGTGATGGATATCCCAGGACCACATTCTGATTCAGAACCCTTCATGGTTTTCTCTGCAGTTCTGTGTACTAACTCCAACAGGTCTTGTAGCATCCCAAACTGATTCATTTTAGTGGGCAGAGATCAGAAACCTGAGCAAGGCTTGCAGAGCTTTGGGAAATAAGCTCTTAGCCTCTTCTAGGAGGTGGCAGACCCACAGGCCTGGTTCGCAACAGATATTCAACAGCTGAGGATTCCTATCTGCTGACCCATTCAGCAGGTCTGTCCACACTTGCCCACTAGAAAAGCACTGACGCAGCACTGACTGGGCATGCAGCCTCAGCAGTGAGTGGACGCAGCATGGGCTACCCAGGAAAGCAGCTAATACTCCTTCAGGACTGGGAAGAGTGGCAGAAGTACCTCTGCCTTCACAGATGAACCAGTCTTCTACAAGAAGCAGACATGAGGCTTGTGTGCAAACCTCTCCCAGGCTGCCACCAGCTGAGGCAGCAGTAGATTGGAGGCCCCAGAGGGCTAGGCTGAGGCCCAGTGGGGCAGTATGACACCATCGGGCTTCCCAAAGAAGAGACCTTCCTGTCTCATGGAAGGACTGCGTGAATACCTCATCCCTGGAAGTCTGTGATTGAGGGACACTGGGCAGGGGACTGGAGCAACAGTTGGGCCAAAAAGGTCCCTTCTAGTCCAAACTAGCCTTAAAGACAAAGGTGCAAACAGTGCCCTACTCTGACAATTGGCCAGGTCCCCACGCTCTGGGCTCAGCCTGCACAGCCACAACAATGAGAGGAGGAGATGTGCCACAGTTCCCCCACCCCTCGCCCCCGCCAATCCCCGGGAGTGCCCTGCAGGCCTCAGCCTGCCAGTACGTACGTCAGTAAGTTTCCTGGAGCAGACATAGACCGTTCTTCCCTCCGTGCCTGGGGCTCAAATGGGTTCCCAAAGGAACGTTTTCTCAGCATAGACTTAACCAGGATCTGGGGAGGACAGGTCAGCGTGAAGAACATGGGTCCATAGTCACCCAAACACATTGGGCGGCTTATGGCCTGTGCTCTGACTTCTGAGAGGGCTGCTGGGTGGGCTTGCTGAGCGTCCCATGTCAATTAGTAGAGAACAGAAAGAAGATCCCTCCAAGCAGGAGAAAGAGCACAGGCAAGAGCACAGAAGGATGATGGTTCAAGGTGACTTTCAGAAATGCCAAGGAGCCCAGACCAACTGTATGGGGAGCTGGGGGGCCAGGACCCAACCATGAAGGTCTGGAATGCTAGGCTAAAAACAGGGTATCTATCCTAAGGACACTGGGGACGGGCATGGCTGAAAGTGCATCCTAGTGGCAGTGGGAAAGATGAGTCCGAAGAGGCTGGGAAAGGCAGCACAGAGAGGAAGCTGCCATAGCTGCTCAGATGGAAATGCTCAGAGGCACCAAGCTGGGGTAACCACAGGTTGTGCTGCACACGCCTAGTTCACACTCTGTGGCTCTCTGATTGTGTCCCTCCTCTGCCAAGAACAATTCCATACCCCTGCCCGTACACACACAAACGCACACACATGCACAGCATCATGGATGCGTTCACTTGCTTTCTCATTCAATCATTCATTCAACAACTGTTAAGCACCTACCATCTGCCAGATACTGTCCTAGGTACCAGGGCTACACTGGTGAACAAGTGAGGCTCTTGCCCTTATGTGGGGCTTATATTCTAATTAAGGGTACAGGCAGTAAGTAAGACAAATCAGCAAAATGTGTAATATGGTAGTTAGCAGTAAGGACTAAGAAGACAGAAATAAAGCAAGGCAGAGTGACAAGGAATGACAGAGGCAGGTAAAAATGTTATCTAAGGTGCCAGAGAAGGCTCACCAAGAGGACAATATGGGAGAAAAGACCTCAGGGAGAGAGGAAGGGAACCATGGGGACATTGGGGGAGGAGCATCCCAGCAGAGGGAAAAGAAGTTCAAAGTTTTTGTGACAGCAACTTCCATGTGGTCGGAGCCACATGGTTGGAGCAGAGGGAAGGAAAGGAGAGCAGCAGATGAGAAAGACTGGGAAACGGACGGACAGGCTGTGTTGGTATTGCTAGACACAGTCTGGCTGGGGCTTTTCCTCTGAGTGAGACAGGAAGCGGAGTGAGCAGCGTCAGAGCTGAGAGACATGTTGCCAGAATCACCCTGGCTGCTGAGTACCAACTTGAGTATTAAGTGTAGTGGGGACAAGGGTGGAAGCAGGAAGAAACTCGAGCAACTATGAAGACTGACAATTAAGTTCACAAACTAATCCTAGAAAAAGTGCTACATACCTCAGTGCTGAGTATCACTACAGTCACCTTCAAAGGACTCCCCTTGGGTCGCTATGCACTGACACCAAGTCTACCCTTCAAAGCAACTTTGGAACTCTTTTTCTGGAATGGCCATCAGTTATTGTTGTGTTACCCTCAAATGCCATCAGATGTCTTCCTTTCAATATTTCCTTTATCTTTGGGTAAAGACAAAAGTTGCTGGGGAACAGATCAAATGAGGAGGGAGGGTGTTCCAATACAGTTATTGGTTTACTGGTAAAAAGTCCCTCACAGAAAACTCTACAATTAAGTTTGCATACTTGCCACTGTGCACAACAGCCATTCCAGAAAGAGTTCCAAATTGCTCTGAAAGGTGCCCTAGGCCCTGGCATTGGTGCATAGCTTCCCAAGAGAAGTGCTTCTACGGTAACCAGACTGATATTCAGCAATGAGGTATGTAGCACTTAGAACAGTTAAGTTCGTGGAATTAATTGTCAGACCTCGCATTACAGTGACCCAGGGGAGAGACGATGGTGGCAAAGTCTAGAGTGGTGGTAATGAGGATCCCACAGAGATTGAGAGGTTGACAGATTCCAGGGACTCTCCTAGAGTCATGTAAGCAAATGGGGCAAGAATTTAGCCAGCTGGTCCTAGCTGTGCACGGACCCAGCAGGAAGGCATGATTCACTGAGTCCTAGCACTGCCTCCTGGCCTTGTGCCTACCCTGACCTACTGTGATGGCTCAAGGCAAGCTAGGCCCCACTGCAAACAGAGTAGCCATGAGGCTGCATCATACCTATAGCTGAAAACCCTAACGTGGCCATCAAGGACTATCCTAACGACTTCCAACTATTAACGTGGAAGACGGAGGAGGGGTTAGGAAACAAAGTGGAGGATGGAAAGAGCAGACAGGTGGTGTGTATAACTGATAGGCACGGAGCTCGGGGGCTACTTCTCCAGTGCAAAACTTTCCAGACCCTTCCAGAACTCGTGCCACAGTATCTTCTCACTGTCATGTCCTTAGCACCTAGTACCATAGCATTTAACTACTATGCTACCAGGGTTTCCGGCACCTAGTACAGTGCCTGGCAGATAGTAGAAGTTCAGTATGTCAGGAAGGAAAATAGAGAGAAACGGACAGTGAAAGGAAGTGCTTCTAAGTCAGAATGAATGCTGACACTCAGCAAAGGCAGCAAATTTTTAAAACCACTCAGTGTCCTCACCAAGCCTCCCCATCTCACCACCACAATGCCAAACAGCATGACCTCCTTCCCCACAGGCCTTCTGCAAAACAGTGGCTTCCCTGGCCCAGCGCAGTGGCTGCTGGCCCAGGCAGCCCTTTGTACCCCCAAAGTAGCTAGCACAGAGCAAGCCTTGGGTAATATACACCTCCTTCTTGAGCCCCAAGTCTCCTGCCAGGGCAAGGGCACCCTTGCTCTCTTACCACTGTGGTCCAGCTGGGGATGAGCTTGACTGAGTTCTTCACCTCCTCCTCAGTCACCTCTACCATGCTGCAGTGCTCCTCCTCCGAAGGAAGTGGCTCCTCCCCATTCTTGGTCACCCAGGGGTGTAACTATGGAGGCCAGGAATGGAGAGAGGAGTCATGGCCACAGGCAAACACCCAAGCAGCAAGAGACTTTGGGCATCCCACCAGCAATTGTCCTTCAAAGGGGTCCAAAGCCTACAAACTGAATCCCAGTACACCTATGTCCTGGTGTAGGCCTCTCCAGAAGGGGAAACTGAGGCCTGTTTCCCACTTACTGGCCCAGCCCAGCCCAACCCAAGACCTCTTGTTTTCCAACCTTGATATCCGACACCCCAATTCTTGTTTCAGGATTCTTGTCTAGCATCTTCAGGATTAGGTCCTTGAGGTCCTCGCTCACCTTTGGCCTAAGAGAAAAGAAGGAAATGAGGGGAAGACAGGTGATGAGCACCCTCGCCCCTCACCTCTCCCCTTCCACCTGCTCCAGAGGAAGGATATCCCAGGAGACAACCAGTGTCCATAATTAGCACACAATGGGGCAGATGTACATCAAATGCCCATTTCTCAAATGAGAAGACCAGGTTCCAGACAGCAGGTGGGACATTCCAAGGCCGACAAGGCTGCAGAGAGTTTTGGAAAATGCTATAGATATCCTTCTTTATTGAGCAGGAGTCAAGTTATCTTCTTTAGGAGGCAGAGGTCACAAGTACAAAGCAAGTTCCGTGTGCTGGGTGCCCACCTCACTGGTGGCAGATGGTGAAGATGATCAAGAAGGTGCTTTCCAGGATACTATGTGTGATCACATTTACCATCTCATTCGTTCCTCTATTTGGAAGGTGGCCAGGAAAGACTCTCTCATTTGACAGAGGAGGAAACACAGGCCCAGAAATGTTAGCTGGTTGGTATACTACCACCCAGAAGAATAGATCTTCCCTGGTATCTTCAGGATTCTAAAAAAATCCTTCTTTCCCAACTTCTCTCCATTATTTTCCTTCCTCCTTTCTTTCTAGACACTCAGAGACAAGAGACTCAGAGGAATGGGAAGCAGGACTCAGCTCCAAGTCCAGCCTGGATCATCTCTGCCCTGACTCCAGGCTTCTTTGCTATCGAGTGCTTAGTGATCCACCCCTCCAATGGGTGGGAAGACGGCACCCATCTGTAGGATAGTTGACTTTGGTCCTCTGTTATCCTAGATGGTGGGGAGAAAGCTATGCCTAGCAAGAGGAGAGGCAGGAGACCATAGGATAAATAGGAAATGAGTAGACCCCAGTTAGCTGGTATATAGAGGACGGGAACAATATGGCACTAGGTTGGCAGAGGCCAAAACATAGGTAACCTTGAATGGCAGGGCCAGAGTATAGCCTTTGTTCTGTGGGCTTTGAAAAGCTTTGGAAAAACCTTCAATAGGAGATACTGTCAGATTGTTGTGCTTTAATCAGGGTCACCTTGGCCTAGTTACAGTGGCTGCACTGGAGGGAGGCCAGCAGCAAGGAGATCAGAGAAGAGGTGGCCAGACAAGTCTGGAGAGAACAGCTGAGGTCTGAGCTAGGCAGGGGTGGTTAGCTGGCTATGGAGCCAACAGATACGTAAAAGGGGGACTCAGAAGGACCTGGAGACTGGACAAACAGTGGCAGTGAGGGAACGAGAGTCATGGAGGATAATGCTCTGGCTGCTTTCTGATCTGTCCCACGCAGTCTAGCAAATGGCAGAAGGGGGCAGCCAGGGGACTCAGATGGCTGCCTCAGTCCATAAAACCCTGGTCAGAAGAAGCATGGGTGAGCAGGAAGGGCTTCCAGAAAGGCCCTCTGGGCTCAGAGAACTCAGTCACAATAACGGGGAAGAGAGAGCGAGATGAAGTGTTTTCAAATTCTAGCACCAGTGATAACTCAAGAGCCCCCACTTTTCTACTTGTAAAAGGGGAGAGCCCAAATGGGGAAGGGGGAGGTTTCTCTTCAGTTCAGCAACTACATGAGGTTGTGCCATTGACCCATGGAGACCCACAGTTAGGAGGTAATACATGACCTCGGGTTATCTTTGGCCAGCTCTCACCCCAGTTCCATCTGTACAATGAAATATGACCCAGATGACTCAGAGATACTCGACTCTAGAGCCCCCCTCCGTCTCCTGGGGTACCCTCCCAGAGAATAGTACCCCTACCTCCAGATCTGCAGGCTAGGTGTCCCTCCCACCCTAGCCCCCCACCCCAGAGTGGACAGAAGTCCCCTTGGTAGACAACTCACTCTTCAGGAAACACCACGGCCTCATTCTTGATCTTCCTATGCAGGGCCAGGATGTAATCATCAATGAATGGGCACTGTGGGTATAGCAGTGACAAAGGATGCAGGTCAAGGGCCTCAACAAACCCTGGGGCACCAGGGTCTGTGCCTTGGTGGGGCCACATGTAAGGGAAAGCTCTGGACTCCCTATTAGAGTGAGAGGGACTGTGCCTAACTTCAGGGTCTGCACACAGTGGCACTCAGCAAATGCTGCTGGTGCATCCATCAACCTTACAGCCACCAGCAAGGCCTTCAGTCCTACAACCTGGAGTTTGACAGTGTGTTCAGTGAGAGTCCCTCTTGCTCTTAGACATCCCAACACAGTCAGAGGAGGAGAAGCGTTTGTGGACAGAGCTCTCAGGCAAGTCATTTTCAGTCGTCCCCAAGACCTGGCCTGACCCAGAGTAGGAGTCAAGGACAATTTGTTGAATGAATGAATGTGTAAGTGAATGAATGAATGGCACCAAGGGGCAGAAGGACAGGGAGCACACTGGCTGGAGTTGTGGCAATACCATCACCCCTTTGGACGCTTACTGCTTTGGGACTCCTTCACATAAATCCCCTCCCTAAGGGGATAAGAGGAAAACAGAAAAAACTCTTCTCTGTTGGTTCTCCCTGAGCCAGGGGGTGTCTTTCAGAAGCGCACACTTAAGGTCACACAAGAAGGATATACCACCCTCACTCCATCAGGTCACTTGGGTCTTTGCTCTGCTAGCCCACCCATCACTCACCTTCCCGTAGACAAAGCAGTACAGTGTGACCCCGGTAGCCCACACATCCAAGGCCTAGAAGCAAAAATGTTCGTATCAGTCTCCCAAAAGGGCACCAATACCCTTGGTCACCTGCTTCAGCAGGCTGCTCCATGGAGGCCCTGTGCCAAGTACTGGGTACTCAGTAATGACGAAAACAGGGGTTCTGAGGTTCTGAGTCCCCTTGAGACAGACCCAAATCAGATGTCATTCCAACTCAACAGGTTCATAACCTCTTTTATGTACAGGGTCACACACTGATTGCCCCCATTACAAAGATGTACCCCTGAAACAACAGTATATATTTATGTATATATATATAAGTATGTATATATTAATATATATACATATATTATATTATGTTATATTATATAGAATGTATTATATAATTACATATTTATATATAATTATTCTATATTATAATAATATATAATTTAATAATATATAATATATTCTATAGTTCCATAGAATATATTATATATTATTATATAATTATATATTATATGTTATAATATATAGAGCTGCCGAGCAGAGGTCAGCTTCCCCTACACCCTGAGTTCTAATCTGTGCTCTTTCTATATTCCCCCTGCTTCACAGGCCCCCAACCTCTCCTCCTCGTGTCTGTTCTCCTTGTTGCGTGAATCATTCTCAAATCCTAACCTTCCTGTTCCTGTCAAAGATGCATATTCTAATCTCACCAGAGAGCATCAGACAAACACAAACATTCTTTAACAAGGCCATTCTCTTTTTAAAAAGTCAAAGTCAAGAAAGACAAAGAAAAGACCAAGAACTCCTCCAGATTAAAGATACCAAAAAGATACTATAAATGAATACAAGGAGTGACTCTGGATTGGGTCTTGGAGGAGGAAAGAAAAAAGCTATAAAGGACAATATTGGTGTTCTGCATCCCACTTTGGGATCTTAAAAGCTAGTGAGCGGTCATCTACATGGTGTCTGGCCACCACCAGTGACTGCTCTGACAGAGAACACACAGAGTTCTTGATGTAGCAGGATAAAAATGGAGCATAGAACTCAAACTCTATTAAGTACATCACACTGATGGTCAAACAGACCAGATGGTCTTTGGAAGACACAGCCCCCAGACTGTTAGCCCAGAACTGAAACCATTCTTGAAGCCAACTCTACAGACAAAGATTGGACTGCACTGTAAGACATAAAATGATACTGGCAAAGAATGTGCTTCTTGGGTTAAGTAGATAATGAGACTAACTGGTCAGCTCCTGTCCAGAATCAAGATGAAAGAGAAGAAGGGGATAGGAGCTGGTTGAGTGCACACAGGAAATACAGGGTGGAAAGGAATGTGCTGTGTATAAGTTTTTGTATGACAGATTGATTTGGATTGTAAACTTTCACTTAAAGCACAATAAAATATTTTTTAAAAAGAATTTAAACAATAACAGACATTATTGGGAAGAATGACAAACTTTGAAGATCTTTAGATTAGATGATCACTTTTTTTTATCACTGTTAGATTTCTTGACTTGATCACTATACTGAAGTCATGTAACAGAATGTCCTTGTTCTTACGTACTTAGAGATAAAGGGACATAACATCTCCAACTTACCTCTTGAAGAGTTCAGAAAAATGTAACTGCACACATGTAATACTCACTCCTGTACACAGGCCCAGAGGCAGTCACTCAGACAAAGCAAAGGGATACCACACAGTTTAAAATGGGGAAAGGTATGTGTCAGGATTGCATCCTTTCGACATATTTATTCAATCTGAGCAAATAATTAGCGACGCTAGCCTGCATGAAGAAGAATGGGGCGTCTGGATCGGAGGAAGATTCACTGGCAACCTGCATGCGATATGCTGATGACACAACCTTGTTTGCTGAAAGTAGAGAGAACTTCCTGGTGAAGTTCCAAGATGACAGCCTTCATGAAGTACAGCTTATATCTCACCATAAGGAAGACAAAACTCCTCACAACTAGACCAGTAAGTAACATCACAGTATACAGATAAAACACTCAGATTATCAAAGGATTTCATTTCACTTGGATCCGCAATCAATGCCTGTTATGGACTGAATTGTGTTGCCCCCCAAAAATCTGTAGCAATTTCACTAGGCCTTGATCCCTTGTATTGTGTGATGTCCTCCATGTTGTAAATCCTGCCTCCGTGACGTAAATGAGGAAGGCTGGGCGGCAGTTCTGTGGGGCAGGACTCAAGGTGTAAGATTGTCTTGTGCCTTGAGGCAGTATCTTTAGATAGAAAGAAGCCAGCAGAGAGATTTAAAAAAACAACAGGATTCGGGGACGGTCAAATCACCAGGAAGCCGAGCACGTCCTTCAGAAAGGATGAGGGTCCCTGTGCCTCAGAAGCTTCCAATCCATGGGAAGAGTAACAAGGACTTTCCTCCAGGGCCAGCAGAGAAAGCCTTCCCCTGGAGCGGACACTCTGAATTTAGACTTTTAGCCTACTGGACTGTGATAAAATAAAATTTCCTTTTAGAGCCATCCACTTTTGCTATCTCTGTCAAAGCAGCACTAGCTGACTAAAACAGTGCCCATGGAAGCACAAGTCAGGAAATCAAACGATGCACCACAGTGGCCAAATCTGATGCAAAAGACTTCTTTAAAGTGCTAAGAAGCAAGGGTGTCACTTTGAAGGCTCAGGTAGCCTAACCCAAGCCACGGTATTTTCAGTCACCTCATATACATGTGAAAGCTGGACAACGAGTGAGGAAGACAGACGAAGAACTGATGTATGTGAATTATGGTGTCGGTGAAGCATGTTGAACATACCACTGACTGCCTGCAGAATGAACAAATCTGTCTCAGAAAAAGAACAAAACGCTACTTAGAAGTGAGGATGGTAAGCCTTCATCTTACATATTTTGGGCATGTTATCAGGAGGGACAAGACCCTGGAGAAGGACATCATATTTGGTAAAGTTGACCCCCCCCAAAAAACTCAAACCCGTTGCCACTGAGTCAATTCCGAGTCATAGCAACCCTATAGAATGGAGTAGAACAGCTCCATAGGGTTTCCAAGGCGAGCCTGGGGGATTTAAACTGCCAACCTTTGGGTTAGTAGCGAAACTCTTAACCACTGCTCCACCAGCCTTTGAGGTAAAGCAGAGGTCAGCAAAAAAGAGGAAGATACTCAATGAGATAGATTACCACAGACTACAACAGCAGGCTCAAGCATAACAACAAGTATTTTGTTCTACTGTACATGGGGTTGCTATGAGTTAGAACCAAGTCAACAGCACCTAACGACAGTACAGAGAGACAAAGAAAAAAAAAGGGGGACAAAATGCAATTACTGGTAAAACATGTAAGGGAATTCTTGGTACTATTTTTGCAGCTTTTCTATCAGTTTGAAAATATATTGAAATAAAAAGTTAAAACAAAAATCTCTATCTGCTTATCTGACCCCTGTACAAGCTCCATGCCCACAGGGTTCCCACTGTTTTGAAATCATGTCTCTTTGGCAGGGCAGGTGGCAATACTGGGAGCAGTCAGTACTCCGTAAGTCAAAATAGGCATGTGCTCAAGGGAACATGCAAAACTGTGGCAGACCCCTGCTCAGGAACTGTTGCCTACCCCCTGTGTCACTTAAGACAAGGCCCAAACTTCCGGGCCCTCTAAAGTCTGCGCAAACACCACCGTGCTCCCTCCCTGTACCTTCCATTCTCTTGACATTCCCACTGGCTCCACCTCCTGCTCAAACCTTCCATTTCTTCAAGGTCTAGTTCAAGCTCTGCTGGGGGAGGCTGGGGGAGCCCCTGCCTCTCCTCTAAACATGAACTCACCTCCCTTTTTTTCCAGAAGGACGGGGAGCAGAGCCCCAGTCTAGAACCCAGCCCAGGGTAGCTGGTAGTAAACATGTGCAGGGGAGATTTGGGGTCATTTTGCTGGAAAATTAGAGGTCAAACTTAGAGTTTGTCAAGATTCCAAGGAAGAAATGTGCAGGAAGAGACAGTGTTCACTCTCCAGCTACAAGGGCCCTTGGCACCCTCAGCCTGGAGCCAAGTTCCTACTGCCCATCCCCTCTACCTGATCCCCAACCCAGCCCATGCCCTGGGAGTCACCTTTCCACTGAAGCTCTGGCCAGAATCAGAAATGGCCTCAGGGGCCATGAATGCTGGAGTGCCGGCCGTGCTGGACAGTTTAGCATCGTTCCCTTCAAATTGGTTGCTGACACCAAAATCGGCGATCTTCACATGCCCATCATCCCCCAGGAGCAGGTTGGATGGCTTAATGTCCCTGTGAATGATCTTCTGGAAGTGCACTGCAGAGAGAGGCAACTTGAGCACTGTGTGAGAGAGTCTGATCTCACCAGGCCAGGGAAACTCAGTGCAGACTCTGAGAAAGAGCTGGGACACCTCTAGCCCAAAAGACACTGACACTTGGCTGTTAGGAGGAGAATCAGGTCTGGAACCTGTGGAGTCTTTGGATGCCAAGTCCAGCGCTTTCCCCATAGTAATGAAGGCACCAATCACTGAGAGGGCAAGTCAGAGGAAATTGGGTGGGGAGCTCTCCAAGAGAATCTTGACCCCTCACAGCCTGTGGAAAGGCCCTCCCAACTCCAATTTACAGGCTCAAAACCCATCAAAAACTTTCTCAGTTCTACCATCCACATTAAGCTGATCAGAGATACTGTACTTCTGAGACTGAGGGCTGGAACACAGAGGTACTGCCTCAGCCCTAGGGACTCTAGGCTGATGGGAGTTTCAGAGAAGAAGGGGACCTAGCCTTGGGACTGCCAGGGTGAGTGGGCCTGTGGTAAGGGTCAGCCCTTTCTAGCAGCCTGGGAGCTTGTACTGATACCCTGATTCCAGCACTGCTCGAAGGCTAAGAGGAAGGGACTGACCCTACCCTAAAGTCATCCACTTATGGGAAAAGGAAAACAGGGGGGACAGGAGGACAAAGGAGGAAACAAAAGCAAGGCTGAGGGTAGAGGGAGTGATAGTGGCATAGGACAACAACAAAACAAATGACCTTTTATTAACTGCCTGTTACGTACCAGGAAATCCTGGTGACATAGTGGTTAGTGCTATAGCTGCTAACCAAAAGGTTGGTGGTTCAAATCCACCAGGTACTCCTTAGAAACTCTACGGGACAGATCTACTCTGTCTTATAGGGTTGCTGTGAGTCAGAATCAATTCAACAGCAACAGGTATTATATACCAGGTGTACCACATTTCACACACACCCATCAGTCCTCTGAGGCTCAGAGGACCGGGTATTCGACCGTGGAAAGTAGTTTCAGATTATCTTAAACCCTGGCGTCCCTACTGAACTCCAGTTTCCTTATCCACTTAGATATCTAACAAGTATATTCAAATACCCCCTTCCTACCTCTGGGCCCTTGCTAAGAACTTTCTGAAAAGTTCTCCCATCTCTGTGCCTCAGTTTCCCCCATATGTACAATGAGAGTATTGCTGAGGACATTAACAAGGCTTAAGTGAGATAGAGACAGACTTGGTTCCTGATACTGCAAGTCAAACCTTAGCTGGGTCCCCACCTTGTTTCCCCAGGGGCCGAGTATGCTCATGACGAACCCAGATAAGATTCTGGGCAGAACCTCTTTCCTCAACCCAGGCCAGCCCCATAGGTGTCTGGTTACCAGCCTCTCTTCTTGACCTGAGAGTCACCCAGAACTGGCTAGGCTGCCTCCTTAATGTCTTTTCCCATTTCCATTGCCCTAATCTAGGCCTTGCCATCTGTCCCTTGGGCTGTAAGAACAGCTTCCTCCATGGGCAGCTGGCCACCTCTCCCCCTTAGAGCAGCTACCACACAGCTGCCAGACAGAGCTAAGAAGCAAATCCCAACACATCCCTCCACTGCTCAAAGCCCTTAGGGCTCACGCAGCTGATGGGATGGCATCCAAAGGAGACATTCCCAGTCGGCACACTGTAGCCCGGAAGGCATTCTCAGCTTTATCCTTCACTGTCCTCTACCATTTACCCCCTGGATGTTCCAACCAGACTAAACTCCCTGTCCTCAGATAGCATGTGCCTTTCTCCCCCTTGGTGCCTCTGCCAAGCAGTGCTCTCCCTGGAGCACTGTCTGCCACTCACCCTCCCAAATCCACCCAACTAACTCCTGTTCATTCTTCAGCATACCACCAGTCAAAAGTGGCTGTCTTGGGGAAAGTTTCCTCTGTCCCCCACATGGGGTAGTCTGCCTTTTCAATGCTCCAGCAGCCCCTGCACCTTCCCAGGCTTGGACGGTGTCATACTATAATTTCTGCCTACCCCTCCTACTGTCCCTCCTATTACAGTGTGAGATCCTTGAGGTTAGGCGTGGTTCTCTGTTATCTCTATGTCCCGAACCCAACATTTAGGAAAACCAAAACCTCATTACTGTCAAGTTGATTCCAACTCATACACTGCATAGGAGAACTGCTCCATAGGGTTTCTTTGTCTGTAATTTTTACAAAAGCATTTCACCAGGTCTTTCTTCTGCAGAACTGTTGGGGGGTTGAACAACCAACCTTTGGATCCGTAGTAGATGAGTACAAACAGTTTGTGCCACCCAGAGAACATTCAGGGTGTAGTAGGTATCCCATAAAGGTTGTTTAATCAGTGAGTAATAAATGAATTTCAGAGACAGAAGCTAAGCTATTCTCCTTCCTGAACTCCCATTGTCTTAGTTCCTGTCACAGGGCAGACTCTTCCATGAACAGCTGGAACTAAATCTCTTCCTTCCCACGTCTCTTGAGACCCCATAAAGAGGCTAAGCTTGCTAAGAACTCAGAAAGCAGAGGAAGATGGAGACACAACACCCCTAGGGAGACCCGCGTGGCGGCGGTGCAGAACGGGCACCACGAAGCACCCGGCGCGTGCCAGGCGGAGCCAGCGGTTACCTCCTCTGGTCCCGGCGTCTTTGGCCCCGCCCATGGCTCGCTGCCCCGCCCCCTCACTGAAGTTGATTGATTGGTAGTCGTGGCTCACCGAAAAGGCTCAGCCCTTGGTGTGAAGGGGTTTCATCCCCTCCAGTGTCTCCCCGCCCCTTGCACTATCCCCAAAGCCAACCCCTCACTCACAGTACTCGATGCCCAAGATGATGTCCCGCAGATAGAGGCGAGCTTGCTCCTCCTGTAAGGGGTTGTCGCAGGGCACTTCCATGACCGGCCTATGGGGATAAATTCAGAGGAGGAGGGTGTTCGGCAGGAATTAGGAAGAGTACAGATGGGCACCAGGTGAAGCGGAAGGAAAGGGCTGGCCCACTCAGACCCTGTAGGACCTCCCAAACAGGCCTCTAGAACCCAAGTGCTGCTTCTGCCATAAAATGGATATTTAAAAACACGCGTGACACAATTGTCTCTTTTCATCATTATAATTTCAGATTAGCTTTATTTTAATTTCTCATTGGCTTGGTATTCCTTCTAAGTACTTGATTATCTGTGATCAAACAAATGACAAAATGCCATTTAGAGCATCATACTGGATCCATATTCAATTGAAGATTATGAAATCAATTTATGGATGGCAAATGCTTTTTGTTTTATAACAAAACAGAATACATCAGAATGTATCACATGTAATAAGGACATATACTGCTTTGTAAAACTGGTTTCAGTTATAGACGTGGGAGACAACATAAAACTTAGATTTCTTACTATGAATGGAGGTCAAAAAAGTTTGGTAGGCCCTAAGTCTAAAAAGGACAGTACTCTTTCCTCCCGTCCCTCCCCCTGCAAAAAATATTGGCCTTTAAGAAGCCCTATAGGCAGAGAGACAAACTACAGCCTGCATTTGAGGACTTGGCACTCAGGCCACCTGGTCCACCCTTACCCTGCCCTGTGCCCGCTACTCCACGTCAGCTGGTCACAAATGCCCCGAGAAGGCCAGATGGGGCTGGAGCCCTAAGTTCTGGCAGCGACTCACTCTGTGACCTTGGGCAAGTGACTTAGCCTCTCTGATCCTCAGCTTCCCCACTCACAAATGGGCATGGATGGTACCCCACCCACCCAGCAACTCCAGAGTCTATTGTAAAGATGACAGAAACTTTGGTGATCTGAACATAGGTAAGAGTTGTGAGTCTCCTCTCTAAATTGTACTTAAGAAACATTATTTCTTGCCCTTTGTCTCCATCCAAATCTTCTTCCTAGTTCTTCAAGGCCTAGCTCAAACCACACTTCCTCTTCCAGGGGTCCTTCTAACTAGTCCAGCCTTCATAAAATCATCCTTTGGCATCTCTCATTTCCCCCCAGCCCAGAGCGCTCCAAGGGCAGGGCCTGGGTCTCTGTTTCCTCCTACAGTAGTGATACTAGGGACCCAAAGAAGGAAAAGAAGGCCTGGACTCAGACCTGATCTGCCTGATCAGGACAGGGAACTCACCCCTTTCTCAGAAGGTCAAACACTGAAAGAAAAGAAAAGAAAAACAGGTAAGGTATGGCCAGGCTGGCAAAACAGCCGATGCCAAGGTCTTTCCAATTCTGCAGGAAAGATGGGAGGCAAGCATGGTGACACACGTGAGGGTGAGACAGGACAGGGGTCCCGGGACATCAGAGGAAGTAAATGGACCTGCCTCTTCTGATCCTCAGGTAACAGGTGAGGACCAGTAGCATAGGCCCCTTTTACAGGAGGGGAGACCTAGGCTCAGAACAGGGACAGAAATTTATTCTTAAAGGTCTTAAAAGGCAGGCAAGTAAGAGATGGATTGAGTGGGCTTTAACTCCTAAACCCATGCCCCTTCTGCTCCATTTCCAGAGGCCTCTTTTGAGCTCAGCCCTGAAGAAGGGGACAGGAATTTAAATAATAACATTAATAACATTAAAAAACCAACATATTTTACATATAACTCCTGTATCCCTCATATTAGCTCTACAAGGTAGATGACACTATTGTCCCTATTTTGTAGGTAAAAAAAAAAATTGAGGCACAGAGATACCAGACATGGTCTGGGAACCCACATCACATAGTTTGCTTCCTGCAGGGGACTGTCCCTAAGTGCACAGCCAAGATCTAACCCATCGTGTCTCCGATCAGTGGCAACCTGGAAGGAGGTGGGGCTTGGGAATATCTGTTGAACCAACTAGATTATCTGATCCTGGTTCAGGTAGGGCTAGGCAGGAGAATGCAGGGCTGTAGCAGCACGTGGGTTTTGTATCTACCTCCTAGTTCTTGTTTTATTGGCTACAAGGAGGTCAGTGTATTCACCCCTCCCACCTGATAGTCACGTGTGTTTTTCCCAGTCCCAAGTGAGCTGCTATAGGAATGTACCGGGCCACTCACCCAAATAGAGATTGTCCTCAGTTGGGTCATCCAGGACCTGGTCAGAGAGGAGCAAACATGGGGATGGGCTTGTGGAGGCATGGAATGGGCTATCTTTGCCAGCTCTGGGACCCCTAGGATGCTCCTGCAGCACCCTGGACAATGAGCAGCAACTGCACTGGCACCAAAGAGATGGGACTTCAAAAATCACAGACTGCCCCCACTACACAGCATCCAGCCCTTCTCTGCTCCTGCTGTGATGGGGAGCTTACTTCCTGCCTCTGGGGCAGCCCCTCATCCTCAGTGAGAGTTTGAGAACTTTCCTGGCCAGCCTGAAGTGACCCCTGAAGCCTCCCTGCAGCCCCCATCCCTAGTCTGGCCCTGCCTCAGAGGCCTCAGCCACATGTGGTTCCTCAGCAAGAGCCTTGTCTGTGCTGAGCATCTCTCCCCAACATCTGCCCCCACAGTTAATAATGTTATGGGGGTGGTTCCCACCCCTCAGCACCACCTCCTACCTCAATTAGTTTGACCACATTCACATGGTCCAGCTTCTTCAGAATGGCAATCTCCTGGTACACTCGCTCCAGGGGCAGCAGCTGCTTGGCTGGTCCACCCAGAGCAGCCTGGGACCCTCTTGGGGGAGGGCGACCTGTGAGCAGGAAGAGGTGTCAAGCCCCTGTTCCAGCAGGCCAGGCCTCAAGAAACAATCTTGGAAGAGTGGTCTTGTCCCCAACCCACCAAGCGTATTTCCTCTTCCAGGCCTTTGTTTATGCTGTGCCCCAAGATCCCCAGTCCTAACAAAATACAGCTAGGACCTAGACTTCTTCCTCCCCTGCCCCCCAGGCTAGGAACTGCCAAAGACAGGACCAGGTAGACAGATGAGGTAGATACATACGTGGAAAGCCATACTGCTTCAGCAACTTCTTTTTGGAAAGAACCTTCATTGCCTAAGGAGGAAGGGACAGAAATGTCACTTGTGTGCAGCTATCAGGGTCTAGACCAGGCTGGCTACGTGTGGGCTGAGAGCCAGAAAGATGTGCTGGGTGTCTGTCACTAGCACTGAAGGAAACTCTGGAAACTGGCCCAGCTGGCATTAAACTGGATTAAAGGATGGCTTCACCTCTGTTATCCCCATAAGCCGTTATACAGTTCTCCCCTCAGAGGAGTCTAGCCTCTGCTAGTATAGCTGCAAGGACTGCCAGCTGGCTACCTTTGCCCACCCCTAGGGACAGGAAGCTCACTCCCATCAGAGGCAGGCCTGTCCAGTTTTTCCAGCACAGTTATGCCCCACCCTCAGCACCCAGCTTCTAGGGCCCAGCTGGGGCAACACCTCCCTCCCATACCAAGACTCACATAGTGTCTGTCTTCACTCTCATTGTAGGCCAGCCTCACCACGCCATAGGCACCCTGCAGATAGGTGCTGATCAGCCTCGCCCCAGATAGGACAACCTCCCCTGGACTAGCTCAGAAAACCAGGAGCCTGAACAGCCCTGCCCACTCCCCTCAACCACCACCACCGATCCCATCTATATCCCTTACACCGGCTGATTTAAGAGCATAAACTTCAGGCAGCTGAGGAGAGGGCTCTGTGCACCGGCAACTGTCCTTGCACGGCTCTATGCAGATCCATGCATTCCCTGCCCTTCCTGTCTCCCATCAAGAGCTCTGGAGTGTCAGGAATCAGCAGTTATCTTCCACTATATCCCCCATGGGTACTTCTGACAGAGAACAAAACTGTCTACACCTCCATGCCGGGGCCTTGCTGGCCCTACCTCACCTTCCCATGCAGAAAGAAGGGATACTGCAAAGCAGAGGATCCTGACGGGCTGCCTCCATGAGGCTTTAAGAGAAGCCCACTGCCCTGACCTACCTTGCCAATCTCACTCTGCAGCTTGTACTGGTTCAGCTGTACACAGTCCTGGGAGAAAAAGAGTGGAGCATCAGGTACACCTTGATCCAGGAGTGGCACTGCCCCACCTCACGAACACATTCTGGGCCCAATTCTAGCCCCTCCTTCTCAGATCTCACCAACCTTTCAACCTGGGGGAAACTTGGCAGCACCGAGGCCACTGTAAGTGACAAGAAGCTTTAGATAATGTTTGAAGACATGAATGGTGAACATGACCATGTTCTGCGCCCTGGGGAAGTGGTGAGAGAAGTACAGTGATCCCTCCTGGACATGGGTCTGTGAAACCCCAATCTGTAAAGAACCTCCATATTTCCAGAAGCAGCTGAATGGGGAGACTAGACTGTATGGACAAGAAAGCCTTGGTTCTGGCATGAAAAGCTCAGCTTCTGAAATCTGGCGGCTGCTGGGTACCTGGCTATACTTGCAAACCTAGGTGTCAAGCAAAGGGCCAACAGAAGCACAGAAGCTGAAGTATGCTATCTGAGGACAACTTCTCCATCATGGCAGGCCTATGGGGCAGGGTTAAAGGTCAGGGACTCAGACTCCTGGCAGGGGGACACATCGTGTATCTTCAAATCTCTACGAGAATTCTCTGAGGACATGAGAGGACCCTGTTTCCTAGGCCTAGATAAGAGTGTGAATGGTGGGAGTGACCAGAGGCAGTCAGTCACTGGCTCCGATGGAGTAACCCTTAGTGGGAAGACACCACACTAGCAGGTGGTGAGCTCCCCAGCCCCAGGGGTGTGCAAACCAAGGCTAAGGCTATACAACTGCAGCAGGGATAGGAGCAGAAACAGGAATTCACCGAAACCAGCTAAAGGGCTCACATGCACCCCCCAGCTTTAACCCGCCAACCTCTGCATCTGAGATGGCCACATGGTGGGACTCAATAGTAGGCCTCCGCCAGGTCCGTGAAGAGATGTGGCTGGAAGGCCCCGTAGCATAAGGCCCAGCCTGGGCCTCGAGGCAGCGCCCTGCTGGTCGCTCCTGCAGGGAGAACTTCCGAGCTGAGAGACCAGGCCGAGCTGGAGGCAGTCTCAGAGCTGCCCCTGGGATCACAGAGGCAGCCCTGGCCCGTGCTGGAGGGCCCATGCCATTCCTGGCAGGCTCAGGGCCATCCTCCGCCTCCTCCAAGTGGGCCACATCAATGGCTGCAACACGCTCTACCAGCTCTGCCCGAGGGTCCTGGCAGCAGACAGCTGGGCCCGCTTCCATTGCCTCGGGCAGAGGGTCCTCTGCACAGCCTGGTAGGGAACCTGAGAAAAGAAGAGAGAGGAAATTTCACTCTTGGATGCCAGGCTGGCCATGAGGCTAGGGGATCAGAGTCCACATCCCTCTCCCCTGTAGCCAAACCCCGTGGGACCCACCTCCCATGCCTTTGCCCTGGCTGTTACCACCGCCTGGATTACCACCAACAAAATGCAGGTCCATTCCCTACTATCTGAAGGAATTTCAGGAGCTCATCCGGCTCTGCTGTATGCCAGCCCTCTGGACCTCAGTGTTCCCACCTGTAAAACCGGCACCGTCACATCTGCCTTACTGGCATCACAGGGAAGATAGGTCAGACTCCTGAGTGCGAACAGACACACACAGGCAGAACACTGGAGGCCCAGCAGCAATGAAATGGACAAAGTGCAAGGTCAGCCCAGGCCCCTGCCCTACAGGCAGCACAGTGACTCACCGTCCCCACCCTTGAACAGCAGAGCATACCACCGCAGCCCTGTGGAAGCTGAGCTGGGAGCCAGCACTGTGCAGCCTCCCTGATGTTCCAGCCCCACTCACTCCCCTGCTTCCAGTAAGGCCTCTCTGATGCTCCAGCCTCCCTCACCTCCTCTAAGAGGGTTTCTTCGATGTTTCTGCCCCTGTAACTCTTGATGCTCCAGCCTCTCTCCTCACCTCCTCCAAGAAAACCTCCATGATGCTCCAGCTTCTCTCACTCCTTCCTCCAGGGAAACTTCTCCAGGGTCACAGAGCGAGTCTCCTATCAATCCCTTCCTTGCCCTAGCAGGGCCTCCAGTCAAGAATAGGGCCCATTAGCGGGGAGGGCTGCTGCTTTCCTGGCCGCTCAATGAGACTTCCCTGCACTAAGAGGTCATTCTTCATTTCTCCTGGTTTTTCCTTTCAGCTGATTGGAGGGCCAGAAAGTTTGCCATAAGTACTCAGACTGGGAAACTTCCTCTAGCCTGGCCCCTCACCCACCCTAACCCTACGTAGTTGGAGCCCCAAGCCAGGCCCCATGCCAGGAATAACCTCATCCCTCAACCTCAACAGTGACACAGGACTAAATTCTGACCCCAGGATGAACGCTGACACTCATTCTGAGGCCCCACCTCCACCCTAGGCCAAGCAGTGGCCCCTCCAGCTCAATGCCCCTCCCCCATCTTGGGGTAGATTCTGAATCTTCTCAGAAAAAAGGAAGCAAGTGCAGATCCTGACCCTCAGCCCTTCCTGTCTGGTGGTAGCTTCCTTTGTTCCAGCACAGCTACTCCAGCCTTCCCTCCTCATCACCTCATTGTAACAGACTCTGAGCCTCCCCAGATTTCCCTAGGGCCACAGGAAGGCTCAGAGAGGAACTGTGGGTATGAGCATGGTCCAGACCTTCCTTGCCTGGGACACAGTTGATTGACTGGAAACTCATAGGTAGTACAGCTGACCTTGACATACAGAAAGGAAAGGGGAGGGGATGCAAACTGACAATGGGAAAAGACACAGAAGTGGGACCTAGAGAAGTCAGGCAGAGCATCAGGAAGACCTCCTAGGAGAAGGTTTGGAAGGCGTGAGTGAGTCTGGAGCATTAAGGAGACGTCCCTGGAGGTGAGAGGGCTCAGTGAGACTGCAGTATCCAGGAGGCCACGCTAGAGGAAGCGAAAGGGGATGTCAGCAGGGCTGGAGCATCAGGGAGGCTTTGGAGACCAGATGGCCTGCAAGGAGGAAGCCAAGGCTCAAAGAAGCTCTCTAAGCCTGGCCCTCCTATCCCTCTCCTTTCCATAGGCGACCTATCCTTCTGGCCCTCCCCGTCACTCCCTAGGCCCCCGGTGTGGCTGGTCTGCTTCTCAAAGTAGAGTGTAAGCTCCTTGAGATTAGGGATTTTGTCTATCTCTTCAGGAGAGCCTGGCACATAATCCTTAGCTGCAGCTGAGTTGGTCCCCAACTCATGACAACCCTAAGCACAATGAAATGAATCGCTGCCCGGTCCTGCACCATCCCTATGACTGCCACGCCCATGAGCAGTTTTAGCTTGGACCACTGCTGTCCACAGGGTTTTCAGTGGCTGATTTTAGGAAACAGATAGCCAGGCCTTCCTTCCTGTTTATCATAGCTTGAAAGCTCCACTGAAACCTGTTCAGCATCATAGCAACACGCAAGCCTCCACGAACAGAGGGCTGGTGGCTGTGCATGAGGGGCACTGGCCGGGAATCAAACCTGGATCTCCTACAAGAAGGTGAGAATTCTACCAATGAACCACCACTGCCCTCTGGCATACAGCTGGAGCACCATCAGTGAGTGCTGACACAGTAATCACATTAGACTGATAGAAAAGGTGGTTATAAAGGGTGTCAAGCAGGCCTTGGGGTGGGGACCCAGATTCAGGGAATGAACTTTTGCGTCTGTAGTTCCTGCATTTGGCCTCTCTGGGAATAAGGACTCCAAGGGATTGCAGGAGAGGGAGCCACCACTGACAGTGGTCACAGGTCCATAAAATTTGCATGATTCCCCTGAGGTTGTTATCACAGCAAGAAGTGGGGCAGGGAGCATCCTCCTTTACCTCCTTCCCCCCATTTTCTCAGGTGCAGAAAATAAGACCAATCAAGTGACAGGTACAGCCTTCCTGCTCCAGCCTGGAGTCCTGTTATGAGTATCAGCAACCAGGCTCGCAGGGTTCAAATCCAGGCTCCTCCCCTTCCTGACTGTGAGTCCCTGAGCAGAGGGCTCCAACTCTGCACCTGGGTGTTTCTGTAGCTGCAAAATGGGGCTACTAGTGGGTCTCACCCATTGGGTGGCTACTGGGAACAAAGGAGCAGATGTCCACGAAGAGCTCAGAACAGGACCTGCCGCTAAGGAAACACCGTAAAAGTGAGTTGTTGTGTTGCCGCTGTCGTGATGGCCTGAGACAGGCTGCAGCCCAGATGGATGCGCAGGCGGGCCAGCGGGCGGCGGCTGTGAGGGCTGACGTCAGGCCAGCCCTCCCTCCCGCCCTCCCTCCCGCCTGGATCAAATTCAGGTGACTAAGCAGTCAGCACAGGAGGGAGGCGGCTAGGGAGGCCCGAGGTTCCTGCCGCGTGTCCAGGCGACAGGGCCTGGCGCCGAGGCTGCACTTCTGAGGGCTCTGAGGGCGTGTGTCTGCTTGTGGGCCTGGGGTGGCAGCGAGTGTCTCTCCATGGGTGTCTGTATGAGTGCTGTTTCCACCACAGGAGCTTATCTGTATGGGGACAAAAATCTATCGCTGTCATCCATGTGAGTGTTTGAGCGTGTCTGCAGACACTTACGTGCTTTTAGGTCTGCGTGTATATATACCCCAGAAGGGATATCTCTGGGGTGGGGACCTGCACCCCTTGGGGTGCAGGGAGGTCTAACCTCAAGCCAAGTCTGGATGTCCCATAGTCACCTATCCATCAGCCTGGGACTGCCTAGGGCCATGTATCCCAGCCAGGATTCAACCCCTCCTGAAGGCTCACCCAGCATGCCCCTCGAAGACCTTCCCAAGCTGTTTCCATAGACACTTTGTAGAAACTAACTTAGCAGGTCACTAGGGGCCACCTGGATGAATAGAAGGACAGACAGACTCAAAGATGGACTTCTATGGACACAGGGAACCTCCAAAGGCCCAGTTAATTCCAGTTTGAAAGTTTTCATACCAGACTCATGCCCACCCTGGCTTAGGAAAGCTACCCCAACCCTGCCCTCCCAGGCTGGGGCTGTGTGCCTCATGTGTGACTCAGACAGAATGGTCATCGTGCTGCCAACTCCCAGGGCTCTGGGAAGATATAGAGGAGACTAGGGACACAGAAACAGTTGGGGCCCAACAGACACAGAGATGGGATGTGTCTACACCTAGAAGCCTTGATGCACAAGACAAGACAGCCTTGTCTTTAAGATAGAACCCTTTGCCTGGCCCACGGCTCTGGGGAGGCTTGGCACAGCATCAGATGGCACGCCCCCAACCCACCCCAGGCTTCTCCTCCCAGGGCAAGTCTGGCTGCTCCACTGGTACGCAGGCTCCTGGCTCCGGGTGACTGCGGGGCCTGCCCTCTTCCTCAGGTCATGCCCCATCCACCTGGGTCCCTCAGAGGAGGCCCAGAACAGGCAGTCACCATTTGCATCTAAGTTGGCTCAAGCAACGCTACTGCCTGGGATGACTTCAGGCAGTGGTCAGACCTCATTCCACACTCCAGGAAGCTGCCAGGGCCAACCCTAGGGAAGGGACCAGCTACAGTCCAGGCGTAGAAAACAAGTGGTCCTGACCGGTGAGGACTGGCCAGAAAGGAAAGTCGTGAGGTGATATGGCCCCTCAGGCCAGATGCAGGTCTGGCCTCCCTGGGCCGCTCGCAGAGCCATGTTTATGCTCCTAACAAGTGTCTGGGATGGCCCTGGCAACCGGGGCCCTTTGAGGCTCTCGCCCCCACCCAGATGACTCAGTCCCCTAAAGGGAGGCCTGGAGTCTAATGCCAAGTCATGCTTGAGGATGCCTGCTGTAAGGACACCCCCAACCATCCTCCGGGAGCTTCCAAGCACCAAGGGGCTTTCTGCGCCTGTGTCTGACTCAGCACAGCGACCCCCTGCCCACCCTCTTGCCCAGTCATGGTGGCAGATGGTCTCCGGGCTGCATCCTCTGTCTCCGCCCTTACCTCATACCCCACCCAGCTCTCCAACCGACCGCCTCCTCCCTCCGCATGTTCCCTTGGCAGTTCGGACCCCACCAAACAGCCCAATGCTGTGGAGTCAATTTCAGTTAATACAGCCTGTACAGGACAGAGTAGGACCGCTCCACAGTTTCCAAGGTACGCCTGGTGGATTCGAACTGCCAGCCTTTGTGTTAGCCGCTGTAGCATTTAACAACTACAGCACCAGGATTTCTGTTTGGACCCACAGGGCCCCACCGCAACTCAACATCTTTCCCTAAACTACTCCACCCCTGCTATTTCAAACACAGAGATGGGTACCATCGTCCTCCTAGCTAGTACTGGACTCAGACCAGGCACCCAGAAACCCTTCTTATCTCTCCCTCCTCACTGACCCTTGCACCCCTAATTCCACACTTACTCCCCACTCTGGCCACACCACACTACTCAAAGCTTCTGGAGCACTGCGGACAGCGTTTTGCTGCCAAGCCTTTCTATAAGCCGTGCTTTCTGCCAGGAGCATACCTTCCTCTCTTGTCCTGCCTGGATGGTAGCTCAGACTTCACCTCCTCTGAAAGTCCTCCCTGATGTCCTCATGGCTGGATGAGGTCACCAGGTTAAACCCCATTAAAAAAGTCCAGATTCCAACCTCATCTTTCCTTCTCCACTGCTTCCTCTACTGAAAACTCCCTGCCTCCAGGCTCACATCCCTACCCCTCCCAGGCCATCCTCCACACCAGTTACTAGAGGGAGTATTTCTAATATGCAAATAAGGTCAGAGTCCTCCCAGACCTGGTCTCCCAGTAACTTAACATCTGGAGGGACAGAGGAGCAGGAGGCCTAGTCTAGGGCAGGGAGCTACAAGCGGGGAGTAGCCAGGGACACAGATCCCAGGATGCAAATCCAGAGTCACTCATTTATGCAGCAAATATCCATTGAGCACCAACTATCTGCCAGGCAGTGTGCTGATGCCTGGGGATAAAGCAGTGAACCAAAAGGACAAAGCCCTGCTGTCATACATTTTAATTTTTAGTGGGGCAAAGGGTAACAAGCAAGAAAGTAATAAATATATGAAATGTTAAAGAAAATAAAGAGTAAGGGAGATCAGGGAAAGCTTTTCTGGTATATGATCTGAGCAGAGATATGAAGTAACTATGGGCATCTGAGGATGAGTATTTGAGGCAGAGGGACCAGCAGTGAAAAGGCTGTGAGGTGGGATGCTGCCTGCTGTGTTAGCAAGGAGGCTAATGTAGCTGGAGGGCAACGGTCCACACGAGAGAGGTATCCAATGGCAAGCAGAAGTGAATCCTCAGAGAAGGCCTAGTCACTCACTGTGACTGGCATCAGAGATGGCTTTCTAGAATAGGTGGCATTTAATAGCTCCTTCTTGACCTCTGAGTAAGATTTCAGGAGGGGGACAATGGAAGTTCATACTGTGCATTACAAAGAGCTGTTTCCTGCCTGGGACGCAGGGCGTGGCTTTGTCCCCAAAGAGGGTGTCTTGTGGACAGAGACTACCAGTACCAGACAGTATCAGAGAAAAACTGTACTCCATAGGGTTTTCAGTGGCTGCTTATGGCCAGTCCTTTCTTCTGAGGCACCTCTGGGAAGAGTTAGCAGCTGAATGCATCAACAATTTGCACCACACTGGGACTCCCAGACAGAGACCAGGAGGCCTGGAAAGCCACAGGAGAGTTTTCAGCACGATGGTGACTTAGTCAGATGAGGTTTACAGCGACCCCTCCCATTGCTGTGGGGAGAGGCAGAGTGGGAGACCAAGGAGAAAGCATGAGATCTCAGTTCCGTGGGCCTGGGATACAGTTTAGTACACAGTGGGTGCTCCATCTGTGGGTACTGGATGAAGAAGTGAATGGATGTGGGGGAGGCCAGTGCATTTTCTCCAGGATCTTCAAGGACACAAGCATGTACTCCTCACGCACTGGCACATCCACTTGGCACGCATACACATTCCTGTGTACATCCACTGAAGCACAGCCCTGTGACCTCACCCCACACATAACCTTCTCCGCAGTCCTGTACCCTCAAGACACACACAGCCCTCCCCTGACAGACGCATGCCGATGTCCGCGTGATCCGCCCTCACAAACCACTCCACCCTGTAATACACCACCCTCACACACACAGGCACACTCCTGTGTCCACGTGACACACGCACACCCGCCTCCAAACACCACACACAGATCCCGCCGCACGTGTGCACCCTCTGAGCCACCAGTTCTGGGCCCACCGGGCCCCAGAGCCGCAGCGACCGCCTCCATCGCCCCCTCAGCCCAGGGACAACTACGCAACTAAAGCCACGCGCCGCCTCTCTCCCATTGATCCTCCCGCACCCCTTCTCCACACCCGGCTCCCTTGGGAAGGGCCGTAGGAGGAGCGCTCCGTGGATATCTACACGTGGGTGCACTTGTCTGGGCCCACTCCGCATAGACACGGCCTCACACCAAGAGCTGGAGCGAGGGGGCGGGGCGCGGGGGGCACAGTGGATAATCCAGCCCATATGCAAGCAGTCCCGCAAACGAGAGCAAGCGAACGGACGCAGAAGGCGGGGCGCCTTTATAGATGCGGTACCCGCTGCCTGCGCAGACTTAAGCAGGCTCCGGGAGGCACCCAGTAGACCTCGCCAGGCAGACAGTAGGGGGAGGATCCCGACACCAAAGAGATCCAGGCTGCCCTCGGAGATGCGGCCTCGCAAACCATTCCTCTCCCCTGTAGGCTCGTAGCAGACGTCTGTTCAGACGTTCGTGCCTTCTTGCTCCCCGCCCCGTCGACCCCTACCTCAACGTCCGGCGACAGTCGCCGTGGACCAGCGGCAGCAGGCTTGCTCCCGCGGCACGCGCCCCACCCCGCACGCCTAGCCGGGGCCGGGATCGCAGAGCTCTGACCGCGGGCACCGCGGTCTCGCGGCGGCGCTAGCTCACCAGCCAGCCGCCGCGCCCAGCCCGCACTCATTGGTCCGCTCCCCCAGCGCTGTCCAATCAAGACCCAAGACCCCCTCCCCGCCCCTAGGGGGCGTGGCCACAACGGGCGGGGGTTCGGGAGGGGCCCCTCCCCCAGCGGCGGGGCTGGGCCTTGTCACGCCCCCGGCGCCCCCGCACAGGTCGCACTGGGTCCGTGGAAATCCCTCCAGGCTTCGGCCGGGGCCCTTTGGAGAGGTCTAGAGCTATGGAGGCTTACTCCAAAACTCCTCTGCCCCTCTGCCTGCCTGGCCTGTCAGGGACAACTACACCACCCCGCCCCTGGCGGGGTGAGGCGCGGTGCGTGCTAGGGGAGGGGCGAGGTAAGATCAGCAACAAGGGTTGAAAATGAGGCCTAGACCTAAGGAGAAAGGCCTTGAATGGCAGGCTCAGTTTAGCTTTCAGCTGGTTAAAGCGTCCGATAAAAGGTTTTAGCGCAGATATTGAATACTGAGCACGAATTCATGTTTGGGAAAGGGCTCTGGAACAGGAGGCAGGAATTGCCCTGCTGGGACAGAGGAAAGAGAAAATGATCCATGAGACTTGGTGATCTTCGTGGTGACTGTTGTAGGGGCTCTCCCATGGCAAGCGCACCAACAGCTGGTTAAATTATGCTAAGCTCTCCACTGGTGCATCCTTCGGGCATCTCACCCCACCGCTGGTCTGGACAGAGCCCCACATCACTCCTGTGTCCCTGTCTCAGAAACTGAGCCAGAAATCTGAGAATAATTACAGTCAGCCCTTTTCTGCCCCCAACTAGTTGATGACCAAGCCCCTGCCATTCTGCTCCTTAAATATCTCTGGAACCTACCCACTGTCTCCACCCCCCGTTCCTCCCTATATCCTGCCACATCTTCCCAACCTGGATTGCAGCTGCAGTTGGCTCACTGGCCTCCCCTAGTCTAACCTCTGTTAGTGTTTCTCCACCCCGCAGGTAGAGCAGTCTTACAGAAACACAAGCCTAGTCAGTCCCTGCTTAGGATCTTCTGTGGCTACCTTCTACCCTGAGAATGGATCCAATCAAATCCTCCATGATTTCTCTTCTACATACTTAAACCCCTACCCCCCCAACCGCATTCTAAAACCTACTGATCTTTCAGGACATTATCCAACACCGCTTTTGCCAGGAAACATTCCTCTGTTACCTCTCCGTTGTCCCCCATGGGTTAACTGATCCTCCTAGACACTTGCTTGTACTCAGATCTGGTAACCCGTCCTCCTCTGGACAGGGAGCTCCTTGAGGACAGACTCTGTGCCTGATTCATCCAGCATACAGCATGACACATCATTGGTCTTCAATAGATGTTTGTTGAATAAATAACTGATTGGATAAGAGAATAGAGGCTTAGAGATGGGCAGGTAAAGTTCAGGAAAGAGGGCTGACATGAAGAGACACTTTTGGGAGTCATCAGAAAGAACTCATAAGTAGAGTCACGAGAAAAGATAAGCTCATCCACAGCAAATAAAGAAGGGGCCAAGGACAGAGCTCTGAAATGCTCTCATTTAAGGGGAAACGAATTCTGTACCAGCTAGGTTCAGGTTAGGCTCCAGTAACAAAATCCCACATAAAAACCTCAAGGAAGATAGTTGTGGTAATATGGCAGCTCTGGTCCACAGTCTGTGGACTTTGAGGCTCCTTTGAGGCTCCTTCCAATCACCTCTCCAGCAACCACTGGATCTTCATGGTTCAGGATGGCAGCTAGAGCTCTGACCATCACATATATGTTCACAGGTAGTGGGGTGGAGAGGAGGATGAAGAAGAGGGCCAAGGATCTGTACTAGCTCTCTTGAAAGGAGAGTTTCCAGGTATTACATCATACTTCCACGTAGATCCCTCTGGGTACAACTTAAGTCACGTGGCCAGACTCAGCTACCGGAGTCTGGGAAGTGCAGCCTCCATTCTAGGCAGCCCATGTCTGTGCAGGAAGCAGGGACTGTATCACCACAGGGAGAGACTAGCTATCTGGTGATAACTAGCTGACTCCACCATGGAGAAGGCGGCTAGACTGAGGGCAGAACCAGACTCTGCTGGGCACGTTATATAGTCTATCTCACTCCAACCCAAGGAGAGGCTGTTACTATCCCTACCTCACTTAGGAGGCTTCGAGAGTTAAGCAACTTGCAGGAGGACACAAGGTAAGTAAACTGCAGTTCAACTCTGTCTTTTCCCTGCACATCACGCTGGCAGGAACATCAGGACAGAGTAGGTCCTGGCAGCTGCTGGAAGGAAATCTGTGATAGGGAGGGCTTGGTCAACAGTGTCAGATGCTGACAGGCTAAGCAGAATAAGACCTGGTGCCCTTGGCCAGGGCATCTAGGGGAAGGGGAGGGGAGGGGGTGGAGGCCAATTGCAGAAGGAAAGGGTTCAGATGGACGATGTGCAGACTGGTCTTTCTGGAAGGGTGATAGTGAAGGGGGAACAGGCAGAGCTGCAAGAGAATGTAGGAGGGGAGGCAAAAGGAGGGAGGAAATACTCTGGAGAGAAGAGGAGGGGTCCTCCGGGCTGGGAATAGGGGTGGGATACAGAAGAGTAACTCTTATCTACTCTGTCGGAAGAGAAAGGCGCAGGAGGTGCAAGAGTAGGTAGGTTTAGAGAAGGAAGGAGGACAAAAGAGGGAGTTTCTAAAATCTGAGCAATGTTCTTGGGAAGGGGGCAGGCATCCAAGGGCTTGAGGGAGTTGGGAGAAGGGAGTAGCTGCCATGCTGGACAGCCACTGGTAGTGCGCGGCTATTTCAATTAATTAAAAGTAATTATAAAATTAAAAATTCTGTTCCTCAGGTGGTACACTAGCCACGTTTTAAGTACCCAGTGGCCACATGCAGCTAAACCAACAACCAAACCCGCTGCCATTGAGTCAGCTCTGACTTATGATGACCCCTTGTGTTACAGAGTAGCATTGCTGAATATGGTGTTTTGGATGTAATCTTTAGGGAGGCAGGTCACCAGGCCTTTGTTCCAAGGTGCTGCTGGGTGGGTTCAAACCACCAGCCTTCAGGTTAGCAGTGCAGCAAAAACTCTTTGTGTCACCCAGGGACCTCCCACATTTGGTGAGTAGATACCATACCAGCACAAGTAGAGAAGGTTTTCATCGCTTCAGAAAGTTCCATTGGATAGATACGGTCTACACAGAGACATGTGCTGGAGGAGTGCCCAGAGCTGCTGGAGCTGGAGACTCTACAGCTGGAGATCATGCTTAAAGCGAGGCCCCTGGAGAAACCTTCCATACGCTTGCCAGTTAGGCCCTCTTTCCCACTTTGTGATTTCCTGTAGAAGTGCTTCATGGGTGCCCAGCCACCACCAATGACTGCCCTGTCTGGAAATGTAACATAGAATCCGCAATGTGGTGGGAGAAAAGTGGGTGTGCAGAACGCAAATTCTATTAAAAAGACCAGACTTGATGGTCTGACAAATTGGAGGGTCCCCAAAAGATGTGACCCCCTGACTCTCTTGGTCCAGAATAGGAAACATTCCCAGAGTCAACTCTTCAGGCAAAGGTTGGACTCCACTGTAACACATAAAACGATACTGGTGAAAAGTGGGCTTGGTGCCTTGAGCAGATACATGAGGCTAACTGGGCAGCTCCTATCTGCTGGCGAGATGAGAGGGTAGAGGGGAACAGGGGCTGGCTGAATGGACACAGGGAATCCAAGGTGGAAAGGACTAGTGTGCTGTCACAGGGCAGGGAGCAGCTAGAGTTACATAGCTGTGTGTGCACAAGTTTCTGTATGACAAATTAACTTGGATTGTAAACTTTTACTTAAGGCACAATAAATGCTAAAAAAAGGAAAATGTCTCATGGGACAGCCAGCCCCCTTACCACCCCTGCTCTCACAAGGCCACTCCTGGGGTTCTCAGCTGGCCCTGGCACCAGGCCTCCCAGAACTGTGGAAGGCGCTTGTGGAGGACTCGGGGAAAGCTGTTATGTTTGGGGCTGTGCCAAGACAGAGGCCCATGGACAAAGGCAAACTGACCCCCAGCACTAGCCCTGCTGAGCTCAGGGCCAGTGGCATCACGAGTGGCGTGCAGGAGGTGCAGACTGCACTCTCTGGCCCTATCAAAGAGGGTGACACCAAAATGACTCCAGGGTCCCTGGCAGTGGCAATGGTGTCAATAGGGTTGGTGTCATCCATCACCTACTGTGGTAACATATCACCACTAACCACCACCCTTGTCACTCACCTGTCAGGTGTAGGCAGCCAGGCTGGGGTGCCAGCCAAGGCATGGAGAGGTGAGTCTCTGCCTTGGCCAACGGTAGAGGGGAGGAGCTTCAGGGAACCACAGGGTGGGGAGGGGGAATAAACCGCCAGGAATAGTAGTGCCCGATGCTACAGGGTGTGGTGCCCACCCTGCCCATTGGGGTATTCCCTAGACAGCCAGCCTACCCTATGGGAAGGAGAAGACAACACTCTGGGATGCTAAACTGAGTGACATCAGTCCTAGTGATACCATTGCTGACTGCATAAAAATAGGTTTAGTCACCCAATGAAGAGCCAGGGAGATCTCAGAGATTGCTCAGCTCAGTCTCCCGTTTCACAGATAAGCACACTGAAGTTCAGAGACAGCAAGGAAGAAAGTACAGAAGACAGAGTATTGTAATTCTTTTTATTGTCTTCCACCCCTCACTGCCCCAGACCTTGTGTTCAGACAGAGCTGAGCAGGCCCTGGGGGCTGGGGCTGGGCCATAGGCAGAGAGCTCAGGATCTGGCTGAAAGGCTCCCACTGCAACCCGAGGTAGCTGAGTAAGAATTTGTGACTGGAAGAGGTTGTCCTGGCCTGACGTGTGTGGAGGAGTACTTCCTCACAGAGGTGACATGACATGGAGCATGTGCCTGTGTTTGGAGGTTTAGGTGTGTTCAGATGATTGTGTTTGTACAGGCCAAGCTGCTCAAATACATGATATGGCAGGAAGAATGTGTGCATGTGGGTGGATGTACACATGGGAGTATGTACACAAGGCATTGTGCGACGTGTGTAAACCACACGGATGCTGAGAGTATCTAAAACCCTGTTCAGTGCCCCTGCCTGCTAAGTGAATACAGTCCCAGGCCCAAGTCTGACACCCAATTAGGAGTGAGAGTCAGAAAGTTCTAGGACAGTGGTTCTTATTCAGAATGGCCTAGGGAGTTAGCTAACTGTGCGATCCCATGGTCCAGCAGTCAAGATTCTGCTTCAGGAGTTCTGGAAGGGCCCAGACACCTACTTTGTGACTTAGCTCCTTAGGGAAATCTGAGAGCAGTGAGAAACAGGGCTGAAGCTGAGCTTCACAGTGAAACTTTCTGTGATAACAAGGATGTCCTGTGTAGCTCAAGGTGGCAGCCACCACAAATCTTTATTTTATTTCATTTTAATTAATTTAAATTTAAATAGCCATCTGTGGCTAGTGGCTGCCATGTTGAACAGCAAAGACACCGAGGTGAGGCAGTGGACACTGAGGGCCCAGAGAGAGAAGAGAAAAGCTAGGCATATCTGCCCAGCCCTTCCACCAGGAGGGCCTGAGGTTAGAATGGGGCTGCCCTAGCAGTGTGCAGAGTTGGGCCTGTAACTCAGAATTGTACAGGTCTCTCCCTATGTCCACTGTGACCTGCCCGGTTCCCACCTCGTGTCTCCCTGGCCAGGACGGCAGCTGAACTCCTGGGGAGACCACGCTATCAGAGCCCTGTTCCTGAGGCCTCGTGCTATGTCTAGTCAGGAGTCAGGGGCCAAGGGTCAGGACATCTTCATGTTCTCTTGCAGATTCATGACGGAGCTGGCAGCGGCGAGGTCACGTTCACCCTGCATGTGTGTGTGTGAAAGAGACAAAAGTCAGTAGGGGGCTGGCACCCCCGACACAGACACATGGATATGAAGCCTTTGAGGGACTGTGGGATTGACCCAGAGAGTCATCTTACCTCCCCTGACCCCATGTCCTCTGCATACTTGAACTTCTTCTGCTTGTAGTAGTGTCTCTTGGGCAGAATGTGGAGCAGTAACAGGTCACAGAGAACTGTTGCCTAGGGGTGCACAGTGGAGGGCAGAGCATGGGAGTTGGGGGGCGGTACGGAACCCTCCACATCCCACCTCTGTCTCTGTGGACTACACGGCCTGAAGGAATCCTGTCCTGCTCTAGACATGAGGGTCTTCTAATGAACTATGGGGCTAGAGGGGGTTCTCAGGGGTCCAAGCCCACCCCACCTCTGTCCTGCTCTGGCTCTGGGCCTTGGTTGCCTTAGATAGATGGTGGACCTAGAGTGGTGGGGTAGGCAGCTGTTGGTTCAGTGATGACGGTCAGTCACGGACACGTTTTGGAGTGAGTGACTTGCTGCTGCTACTGAGATGTGGAAGGGGGAAGAGCTGACCCCATCACAGTGACCCCAGCACTTACCACCCCAAAGATGCCAATACCAGAGCCGATGGTGGTCATTGTGGGGATAATGTCAAACTTCCCAGCCTGGTGGCAGAGGCCAGGGAGGAAGGAGTTAACAACTAGAAGGGGCCTGGCTGGACAAAGCCTCTCCCAGAATCTCTAAGCCAGGCCTGGGACAATTGGACTTTCCTACCCTCTACTGTTAATTGTCTCTGTAGCCTAGGACTCTGGCTTTGGGTGGGAACCCAGATGCTGGCCAGGAGACCTGGTGTTCTGTTACTGTTTTATTGTGCTTTAGATGAAAGCTTACAGCACAAATTACTTTCTCATCCAAAAATTTTTACCCATGGTTTCAGGGGCCAACTAGGTCAATTGGTATAATAAAGTTTATTCAGAAAACGTTCTGCATCCCACTTTGATGAGCGGCGCCTGGAATCTTAAAAGCTAGCAAGCAGCCATCTAAGATGCATCAATTGGTCCTAACCCACCCGGAACAAAGAAGAATGGAGAATAGCAAAGGCACAAGAAAAATACGAGCCCAAGAAACAGAAAAGACCACTCATAAGCTTTTAAGACCCTAGACATTACTCACCAAAGTAGATATAGAACATTTTCTTTATGAACAATGTTATGCCAGTTGACCTAGATGTTCCCCAAGACCATCATTCCCAGCCCTCCACCCCAGTAACTTGGTCCCTCAGGGTGCTTGGATGTATTAGGAAGCTTCTGTGACTTTGCCTTGGTCAGGTTGTGTTGACTTCCCTTATATTGTGTCATCTTTCCCTTCACCAAAGTTGCCACCTGTCTACTGTCTGATTAGTGATTTCCCCTCTCCCCTTCTCCCCACCTTCTTAACTATCAAAGATTGTTTCTTTCTCTGTGTAAACCTTTCCATGTGTTTTTATTACAGTTGTCTCATATAATACTTGTCCTCTTGTGATTTACTCATTTCACTCAGCATATTACCCCCAGGTCCATCCATGTTGTGAGATGTTTCACAGACTCGTCATTGTTTTTTTTACCATTGTGTAGTATTCTGTTGTGTGTATGTACCACAGTTTGTCTCTTCCTCTGTTGGCAGGCACTTACATTGTTTCCATCTTGTTACTGTTGTGAATAATGCTGCTATGAACATGGGTGTACACATGTCCATTTGTGGGATTGTTTTTATTGCTCTAGGAGGTGTTCCTAGTGGTGGGATGGCCAGAACATGTGGTATTTCTAGTTCTAGTTTTTCAGGAGGTACTATATCATTGTCTACCGTGGTTGTACTATTTTATATGCCCACCAACAGTATATAAGAGTTCAGTCTCTCTGCAACCTCTCCAACATGTCATTTTCTGTTTGTTTGTTTGTTTTTAATTAATATTGTCAGGGTGAGATGGCATTTCATTGTAGTTTTGATTTACATTTCTCTAATGGCTAGTGGGAAACCCTGGTGGTGTAGTGGTTAAGTGCTATGTCTGCTAACAAAAAGGTTGGCAGTTCAAATACACCAGATGCTCCTTGGAAACTCTATGGTGCAGTTCTGCTCTGGCCTATAGGGTCACTACCAGCTGAAATTGACTTGATGGTAGTGGGTTTGGTTTTTGGTGGAATGGCTGGTGATTGTGGGCGTTTCCTCCTGTGTCTGTTAGCCAACTGAATGTCTTCTTTGATGAAGTGTCTATTCACAACCTTTGCCCATTTTTTTAACTGTATTATTTGTCCTTTTTGTTGTTGAGGTGTCGAAGTGTCCCAAAGATTTAGAGATTAGACCATTGTCAGAAATGCTGTAGCCAAAAATTTTTCTCCGGTCTGTAGATTTCTCTTTTTAACTCATTTGTTGAAGCCTTTTAATGAACCAAAACCCCAAATCAAACTTGCTGCTGTCAAGTCGATACCGACTCATAGTGACCATATGGTCAGAGTAGAACTGCCCCATACAGTTTTAAAGGAGTGCCTGGTGGATAGCAACTTATAAGTGTTTAATTTTTAGGAGCTCCCAGTGATCTAGTTTATCTTCTGGAGTTTGTGCAAGATCTAGGTTTTGACCTTAACTCTGCCTCAGCAGATACAGGGAGACAACGGGGGAGGAATGATTCCAAGCTGGAAAACCCTGCCCTTCAGTGACCCACACTCCATGTTATTAGAAGTAAGAACAGCTGAATGAGTTCCGTCTTTCACTTGTCATAACCAGAAGCAGCCAACAGACACAGGCAGGAGCTGAGACTGGATCTCTGACTGCTTCCTGCCTCCTACACTGGACACTCACCTTGCCGTCCACCAGGATGTCAAAGCGAATCCCAAACACCTTGAAGAGCTGACGGTGGTTTGTCCTGTTTTCCACAAAGTATTTGGCAAACCTAGGGGAAAGGGTGGGTTGTAGCAGAGGGTAATGGAACTACCCCGGGTCTGGGGCCCTCAGAGCATCAGGGCTTAGGGTCTTAGAGGGCCATGAGCACAGCCCCTCTCTAAACACTATAGAGAGGAGGTGATCCACGGGGGAGCAGGCTCTAGGCCAGGGTCACAAAGAAGGAGTCACAGAGAGGGTCTCAGGGGCGTTTTCAACAGTTCCCTTGCCCTAACTCCTTACGTCAGCAGTTTTCACAGCCAGTCCTGCCCAGGTGGGCCTCTAGGGGATGAAGGCCCCACGGGCAGTGGGAGACAGGCTACTGCTAGCCCCCTGCTTGGCCAGTCTCAGGCAGGAAGGGAGCTGCCCAGGCTCCTCTGCTCCCCTCTGGGGACATTTGCTTCGCCCCAAGGGTTCTGGGAGTGAGAAAGCCCAAGGGTCTCCAAGTAGGGTACCTAGCTGGGGACTGGCAGGCACCTGAAGTTGAAGCCTCGAGACACGTTGTTCTCCTCATACAGCCCATGGAACTCGTAGATGGGCTTGCAGTGTCGCACGTGCCAGTCCAGGTCACAGTTCCAGTCGATGGTGATGCCAACCACCCCACCCTGCCGGGGACACAGGTGTTTAAAATGTGAGCTTTCAGGATCACGACATTCCTGTCCCTCGGCTGATACCAGCATCCCTTGAAGAGAGAATACCTTTTGCTTGAGAAAATATGCTGAGAAGTTGCTTCAAGCTAGAGGTCCTGTCAGCCTCTCTGGCCTCACTTCCCGCTCAACATACTCCACTCTCTAGCTTTCTGATGGTTTCTAGAATACATCAATTCCTTTCTACCACAGGGTATTTGCACATGCTGTTCTCTAGTTCTCCAAAAAGCTGCATCTTTTGCAGCCTTCGGTCACTTCCTCTGAGAGGCTTTCCCTGACTACCACCTCCAATCTAAATTTTGCCCTGAGCTGTTAGCTCAGGGGAAACCCTGGTGGCATAGTGCTTAAGTGCTATGGCCGCTAACCCAAAGGTCAGCAGTTCAAATCTGCCAGTCACTCTTTGGAAACTCTATGGGGCAGTTCTACTCTGTCTACAGAGTCACTGTGAGTTGGAATCAACTCACTGGCAGTGGGTTTGGTTGGGGTTATTAGCTTCAGTGTTATCTTCTGTTTTCTTTCAGAACATTTGCCACTTTGTAACTATGTGTATATTTTGTTTGATTGATTTATTAACTCATCTCCTTCAAGACTAAGTTCCATGAGGGTGGGGCTGCTTCTGACCCATTTGTTACACACTCCTGAGTACCTAATACAAGTCACAGAACAGAAGTCAAACAAATAGTTGTTGAATAAAAGAGTGAGTCTGCAAAGACAAGGGGTGGGAAGAGGAAGTTGAGAAAGAGAAATTCCTCTGGGCAATGCAAGGAACAGGACCAGGAGGGGAGCTAAGGGCTAGGCTGAGCAACGGGGGAAAAAGCGGAGGCATGTGAAGGGGCAGGAATCTCGGCTGTTAGGCAGGAGGCTAGCCCCTGCAGAAGAAGAGAGTAGGTGAGAAATTCCCAGCACGGGCAGCAGGCAGCTTTTCGGAACCCCCAAACCAAGCCAGTTGCTATGGAGCTAATCCAAACTCATGGGGGTCCTGTTTGTGTCAGTGTGGAGCTGTGTCGGATAAAGTGCACAGTGGCTGAATTTTTGGAAGCAGATCACTAGGCCTTTTCTTCAAGGCACCTCTGGGTAGACTTTAGGTTAACAGCTGAGCATAAATCAGTCTGTACCGCCTGGGACTCCTTTCTAGGGACCAAAGAGGAATACCAAACCCAGCACCGTTGAGTTGATTCTGACTCACAGCTACCCTATAAGACAGAGTATAACTACTCCATAGAATTTCCAAGGAGCATTTGGCAGATTTGAACTGCTGGCCTTTTGGTTAGCAGACATAGCAGCCCCACCAGGGTTTCCTTTTTTTAGGTAAAGGAAGGCCTAGCATCCTGCTTTTAAGTTGTGTGTTGCTAATTGGAAATCCCATAAAACCAAACCGAAAACCAGACTCACAGCTGTTGAGTTGATTCTGACTCGCAGTGACCCTATAGGGCAGAGAAGAACTATCCCATGGGTTTCCAAGGAACAGCTGTTGGATTCAAACTGCTGACCTCTTGGTTAGTAGCCAAGCTCTCAACCACTGCACTACCAGGCCTCCAGCACACACAAGGGGTCAGCAAACTGAGGCCTGTGGGCTGATTCTGGCTGGAACCATTATTTGTATAGCTGTTTTAGAGTGCTTGGGTAGTGCAGTCAAAGCACTTGACTGCTAACTGAACAGCTGAAGGTTTGAGTTCACCCAGAGGTGCCTTGGAAGAAAGGCCTGGTTGTCTGCTTACAAAAATTAGCCATTGAAAACCCTATGGAGCACAGTTCTACCATGACATACATGGGGTTGCCATGAGTTGATGGTGACTCTATGGCAACTAGTGTATGGTTGTTTTTACATCACAACAGTAGAGTCGAGTAGCTGTGATACAGACCTTACAGTCTGCAAAGCTGAATATATTTCCTATTGCCCTTTTATAGAAAATTTGCTGGTCCCTGTTCTAGATGAGGAAACCCTGGTGGTGTACTGGTTAAGTGCTGTGGTTGTTAACCCAAAAGTTGGCAGTGTGAACAGTGTGAATCCACCAGGTGCACCATGGAAACCTTATGGGGGCTGTTCTACTCTATCTCTAGGGTTGCTGTGAGTTGGTATTGACTCTATGGCAGTAGGTTTGGCTTCCTTTTTTTTTTTTTTTTTGGCCCTATAACAAATGTGTTGTAAGCTGACTTTTTATTTGTATACAAGGACTGCGAATTAAGTTTGTGAACTTGTCTTAGAAAAAGTGCTGAATATTTACTGTGGTCACCTTTGAAGCACTCCCCTTGGGAAGCTATGCACTGATGCCATAGTCTACCCTTCGAAGCAATTTTGGAACTCTTCATCTGGAATGGCCATCAGAGACATTGTATTACTCTTGATGTCCTCAGTGTCATCAAAATGTCTTCCTTTCAACATTTCCTTTATCTTTGGGTAAAGACAAAAGTTGTTGGGAGCCAGATCAGGTGAGTAGGGAGGGTGATCCAATACAGTTATTTGTTTACTAGCTAAAAACTCCCTTATAGACAACTAGACAATTAAGCTCATGAACTTGCTACAGTGCACAATGGCCTGTCTAGAAATGGTTCCAAAATTACTTTGAAGGGTGGCCTAGGCACTGGCGTTGGTGCATAACTTCCCAAGCGGAATACTTTGAGGGTGACCATAGTGATATTTAGCAATGATGCATGTAGCACTTAGAACAATGAAGTTCACGGACTTAACTGTGGGACCTCATATGTGTGAAACCAGAGAAAGGACTGACTTCTACCCCAAAGCATGCAGCTGCAGAAACAAAAATAATAATGAACACATACATAGGATCACCATGTACCAGGCAATCTTGAAGTCCAGTTACATGTATGATCTCCCTTAGCCTCAGGACAATCTCATGACACTGGCACTATTGTTGTCCCACTTTCAAAACCAGTGGCTGTTGAGTTGATTCCGACTCATAATGACCCCATGTCAGAACTGCACTCTAGAGGATTTTCAATGACTGATTTTTCAGAAGACCACCTAAATACAGGTGCAAAAATTTAGACCTGTAGAAATTAAGAGATTTATTTAAGGCCATGCTGCCAGTTGAGGTAGAGCTGATTCCAACTGCCAGCTTTTCAATTAGCCGTCCAGCACTTTCTGTGCCCCTTAGAAGGTACTAGTTTCTTTGGAAATGCAAGTGAATGGGGATCTCAGCTTCTGAATTCCCAAGAATCCTCAGGGGTAAGAGACTGAGTAAACAAAGGGACAATGGCCAGACCATGTACGACAACACAACTCTGACTTACAACCTCTGCAGCAACCAGTCCCGGAAGCCCAGCTACAATGTCTGCAGCAATCAGCCCCAAAGCGCCAGGACTTGGTCAATAACTGCCAACTTCTCTTATTTTTGCCCCTCCTCATGCTTCCACCTTAGAACTAGCCAAAAAATGCTAAGTATGTTCCTCCGATCAATCACGTTCAGAATGTCCCATTCTGCTTAGCCTACCTCCAGTCCTGGCCCAGCAATCTTAATTCAGGGCACACCTGAACCAGAGGGGAAAAATCCCAAACCTTTTGCCATAGAATCAATTCTGACTCATAGAACTTCCCCATAGGGCTTCCAAGGCTGTCATGTTTACAGAAGCAGACTGCCACATCTTTCTTCCTCAAAGCAACTGGTAGGTTCCTACCACCCATCTCTCAGTTAGCAGCCATGCACTTTAATCACTGCAACACCAGGGCTCCTTATGTATATGTATACCCACCGCCATCAAGTCGATGCTGACTCATAGTGACCCTAGGACTGCTAACCAAAAGATTGGCAGCTCAAATCCACCAGGTGCTCCTTGGGAATTCTGTGGGGCAGTTCTACTCTGTCCTATTGGGTCGCTATGAGGGCTCCTTAGACATACCTTTTTTCTGCTATAAAGCTTCCTACCTTCCCTGCCAGGTATGTTGGGGCTGACTCCCCTGCTGTAGCAAATTTCAATTACATAACCTTTGCTTGTTCTCATCTGAGTGGTCTTGGCTTATTTCTACAGGAGGTTATAGCCTTTGGAACTCAAGCTGCTTTTATCTAATATTTAGAAGACAGTGAGACCTCAACTAGTATCCACGTGATAATATCTGCCCATGTCCATTCATCACGGTCCATCCTTTGTGTCAGGTCCATGCTGGGCCCTATTAGGGACACAGCCGTGACCCTCAGTGCCCCCAGGTTCAGGGAACAGATACAGGCATACCTTCACCCATACTGTGGAGGTATCAGAGTGGGGAGAGATTAGCTAGTCTGTAAAAGCGTTTAATGACTTGAGGACCCTAGGTCCCAGCCCTGGCCTGGCACTGTCCCCTCCTTCCCTGTACCTTCTCGGCCAGGGAGTTAAAATCCTGGCCTGACTCTTGTACCACGTATCCCAGCCTGAAGACGGGGCACAGTGGGTGGCTGGTCTTGTGATACAGGCAGGTTTTCATGTAGGCGGCATCTACTCCCTCCACCAGGTTGCGCCTGTTGGGGCAGAGGCCATTGGCAGCAGCAGGAGGCCAGTTGGGAGGGTGCCCATTATGCCTGCATGCTCTGGGGATCCCTCCCCAGGTCCAGAAATTCCCTGTCCCTAGCCCTGGGGAACCAGAGTCAGCCCATTCCAGGGATCCCAGCCCCAGCTTCTGCCTCAAGTGAGATCAGCAGGAATGGAGAGAGATAGGGGCAGTGGAGACCTGCTGGAGCACCCTGGGAGCTGCCTGTGCATCTCGGCTGCATTTCCCACGAACCTGTTGACCTTGAAGCGTGGAAAGCTGATGCTGTTCTTGATGAAGAGAGTGAAGTTCTCGGCCTCCCGGAGAAGGGCGGGGCTGGAGCAGACAACTCATTCACCACCCCTCCCTGGGAGGCCTCTGTCTCAGCCTGGTGGGGCTGGGGTGGGGTGGGGTGCAAGCATGTGGGATCCTTTGGTGAGTGGATGGGTGTGCCGTAACAGTGGACCCTCAGGCCCCTTGATCAGGGGGCCAGGGAGAATCTGGCCTGGGCAGAAGAGGTAGGGTGGGGGTCCTTTCCAGAGCCCAGACTCAGATGCCCCTTCATCTGGGCTGAGGGGGCACGATATACCTTGGAACTTTGTCGTCCACCTCCACAGGACACCAGCCGAAGATCTCACAGGTGTGCACAGTGTCATTGAAGGCCACACACTTGCCTGTGCGGATGCCTGGAGCGAGGGGCGAAAGCCTGAGAGCCCACATTGAGCTAGGGTACAGAGGAGGCCCTAGGTCCCAACTTTAAAGCCCCAGTGATGGGGCACCCAAAAGGAGGAGCATGGGAACTGATGTGGCTGGCTTGGGGACAGAGTAGGCCAAGGTCAGGAGGGACAGAGAACAAGAAGGCCTTCCCAGGTAGGACAGCCTGGGATGTGGAGAGGTGGGTCTGGAGTGGAGAGTGGCTATGGAGGCCGACCTTACCTTGGGCTTTCCTTTCCGCCTTCCCAGGGGTGCAGCCACTGTCATCTGTGCATATGCCCCCTTCTGGGTGCTGGGGGAGGGGAGAACTGCTGGCCCCAGACTCTGTGGGTGGGGTCCTGAGAAGAACCCTTCCCACCCCTAGAGCCCTAGGGAGGGTTACAGGCAAGGTGTCAGACCCCTGGGGGTGAAACTGGCTCACATCTTCCTCCTCCCGCTCCCTCCCTCACTGCCCTACCTAGGACCCTTCTGAGCTCTTGTCCAACAGTCTCATGGTCTCTGTCAGCTGGGCAAGGAAGTCAAGTGGGCAGGCGCTAAGGCCCAGCATCCAGGTTAGCACACAGAGGAAAAGAGGGAGGTTTCTCAGCACTGCCGATGGCGGATTGTTACTTTACGTGAATCTAGACCTAAAATCCCACTGCTGGAGTTCTTACATGGCATAGTTAACTCACAGGGCTGCTACCAAAAGGCTGTTGGCTGAATCTACCCAGAGCTGCCTCAGAAGAAAGGCCTGGTGATCTATCTCTGACAAATCAGCCACAGGAAACCCTATGGTGTGCAGTTCTGTCCTGACACAGATGCAGCTGCCACGAGTCAGAACTGACTCCAGGTAACTGATTGTGCCTGAAATCCCACCACTGTGGCCCCTGCAGAAAGCCTTTCTGCCTCCTTCACCTCCGGTGCCTGAGGGGACCTCCTCTTCCTTGCTACTTTCCCTGTGGATCCAAAAAGGGGGAGCAGCAGGCCTCACCTCTGCACAGTAGCCTTGAGCCTGCTGGGGGGTCACGATGAAATTGGTCATGACCACGAAGGAGCTGTCCCCCTGGAAGTGAAGGACATGGAAGGATGGAGAAGGGCTGTGAACTGGGAGAGCAACACAAGTATCCAAACACTGTCTCAGCAGGCCCTTAGAGCCCCCGCAAACAGCTGCTTCTATATCCCAGGATGTCAGGGTGGAGGTGATATAGTAAGACTGCTGTGCCAGGAAACAGATTTACTAGGAAACTGAGGCCCAGAGAGATACAGGAAGTGGACTAATCCCTAAAGGAGGCTGGCAGAGCCCAACCTTGCTCTGAACCAGGCCTGCAGGTGGAAGATGCAACCTGAGACAACTTACCTGGGCTGGGAATACGTAGTCAGCCACGTCCCAGACCTGGGGGCCCCGTCCTGGGAGCTGTGTCACAGCCAGGCCCTTGAGTTTCACAGACACGCTACTGATGAGGCTGCTCGAGGTCTGGTAGCCCTTCTCGTAGACAAACACCCACCTGCGGGGTGGGCAGGGACAGAGCTGTGGTTCTGGGCCACAGCTGGGAGGGAGCATTGTGGCTGAGCACCCAGCTACCAACCAAAAGATTGATGGTTTGGACCACCCACAGGTGCCACAAAAGAGAGGTCTGGCAATCTGCTTCTGAAAGATCACAGCCTTGAAAACCCTGTGGAGTACAGTTCTACTCTACAATACACGAGTTTACCATGAATCAGAATCAACTCTACACCTCTTAGTTTCCTTGTGCTACTACTGTAACAGAAATATATCACAAGTGGGTGGCTTTAAGGAACAGAAATTGATTTTCTCACAGCTTAGGAGTCTAGAAGCCCAAATTCGGGGTGCTGACCCCAGGGGAAGGCTCTCTGTTAGCTCTGAGGGAAGATTCTTTTTGTAAATGTTTTGAGTTGTGCTTTAGCTGAAAGTATGCAATTCAAGTTAATTTGTCGTACAAAAATGTGTAGCTGTATTGTTATATGGGGAACTCTGGTGGTGTAGTGGTTAAGTGCTGCAGCTGCTAACCCAAAGGTCAGCAGTTTAAATCTGCCAGCCTGTCCATGGAAACTCTATGGGTCAGTTCTACTCTGTCCTCTACAGTCACTATGAGTCAGAACTGACTCCACAGCAGGGAGTTTGGTTTTTGGTGTTATTGCTATGCGAGCCTCATTGCAGTCTCTGTAACATGACAGCACCCTCCGCCTCTTCACCCACATTTCCTGTGCCCGTTCAGCCAGCTCCCAGCCCTTTCTGCCTTCTCATCTGAGGGGAGATTCCTGTCTCAGCTTCTCTAGAGTTCTTGACGCTCCTTGGAGACCTTCGTAGAGCTTCTATCATTCCTCCATTTGTGCTTGCTTTTTTCTATGCCTAATCTGCTTTTTATAGTTTATCTCAAAAGTAATGGGTTTAATTTAGCTCAACTGGCATAACAGAATTTATAAAGAAAATGTTCTACATTCTACTTTGGTGAGTATTGTCTAGGATCTCAAAAGCTTGTGAGCAGCCATCTGAGATACTCGGCTGGTCTCACCCTGAAGGGAGCTGGGGAGAATGAAGCAAACCAAAGACACATGGGAAAGATTAGTCCAGAGAAGTGACGGACCACAGCTACTACAGCCTCCAGCAAACTGAGTCCAACCCAACTAGACGGTGGCCTGCTACCACCACTGACTGCTCCGACACAGATCACAATAGGGGGTCCTGGACAGAGCCAGAGAAGAACGAAGAGCAGATTCGACCTCACAAGAGAAGACCGGACTTACTGGCTTGACAGAGACTGGAGAAACCCCAAGAGTATGGCCCCTGGACTCTCTTAGCTTAGTAAGGAAGTCACTCCTGAGGTTCACCCATCAGTCAAAGATTAGACAGGCCCATAAAACCAAATGAGACTCAAGGCACACCAGCCCAGGGGCAAGGGAGAGCTGATCATTGGGAACTCGAGATTGCAAAGGGAGTGTTGACCAGTCCTGGGGTTGGTAACTACCTCGGCAACACAATATGTGTGCTGATTATTTAATGAGAAGCTAGTTGTAAACTTTCATCTCAAATGCAATAAAACAATAAAAGTGATTGGTTTAAAACACACTCTAACAACCCAAATGATTCCCAAACAGGATTTTTCTCCTTTTTTTTTTTTCAGTATTCTATTGTGATTTTGGAGGACATTTACACAGCCCATTAGGTTTTCATTTAACTATTTCTACACATATTATTCAAGGAGTTTTCTCGGGATTCTCATTATTTCCATTTCAGTTGTTCTGCTTCCAATTAATCTAGCTTCCTTGTCCCCCATCTTTGTTCTAGGGTAAATGTTGACCGTTAGCCAAATGGGATTCTATCTACAGGTATACCTGCTGCCACACCCATTGCCATCAAGTCAATTATGACTCATAGTGACCCTATAAGACAGGATAGAACTGCCCCATAGGGTTTCCAAGGAGCATCTAGTAGATTCCAACTGCCAGCCCTTTGGTTAGCGGCTGTAGCTCTAACTACTATGCCACCACCACCATTTCCATCTACAGATAAAGGTGTTAGGATTCCAACACATATTTGGGGGAGGGGGCACAATTCCGTGCATAACACCGTGGCAGCTGGTTTTGCCCTTTTTTTGGCATCAGCAGGGCGTGTCATGTCCTTTCCCTCCCCCAGATGCTTTTCTGAGCCACTCTCTGCTCCTAAAGCTACATCCTGGGCTTGGTGCACCATTCTTTTCTCTATGAAAATATTCTGGAGGAGAAGACTCCATGAATGACCCCTTCACAGTACTTTTCAAGAGCAGGATTTGCTGGGGCATAGAGGCATAGGCTGGAGGCCAAGCTGCTTGCAGGCCAGCCTTCCTTCCTTCCCAAGGTCCTGCTATAGAGAAGCAGCAAAGCTTGATGGCTGAGAGCTGTGTGACTTGAGGTAAGCTGTTCAATCTCTCCATCCCTCAGTTCTCTCATCTATAAAATGGGTATGGTAATAGTAGCACCAGTATCACTCTCATATTTTGTGTGTGAAATGAGGGAGCAAGTATAAAAGCACTTGGAATTAACGACTGACATCAGGTAAATGCTATATATATATAAAAAAAAAAACACCAAAAACTAGATCTACAACCATTGAGTTGACTCCAACTCATAACGAGCCTATTGCTGTCAGATCAATTCCGACTTATTTTATGGTGATCCCCTGTGTGTCAGAGTAGGCTACAACTCCAGGGTTTTCAGTGGTTGATTTTTCTGAAGTAGATCTCCAAGTCTTTCTTCCGATGTACCCCGGCATGGACTTGAACCTCCACCCTTTCAATTGCAACTGAGCACTTAACCATTTGCACCCTCAGGGACTCTAAATGTTATCTAGACTTTAGGTATTATTTCAGCCATGCTAGGAGCCCCCGGGAAGGGAGACTGGAAGGGAAATTGGCCATCTCAAAGATTTGCAGCATCTAGCCCCTAACCCCCTAACCAAAGTCCTCGTGACACTGACTCAGGTTGGAGGCCTCCCTATCTCCCTGGGTTATTCTGTCCCTCCCTGCGCAACATTGAGGAAACCTTGCTCCTTCGGGTCCCCTGCTTTCAATCTAGGAGGCTCAGCATAGGCTGACTCCCCTCCTAGCCCCAGGAGCAGGCAAATGACCAGCACTTGACAATATACATTCCATCTGCCTGGCAATAGTGATTGGTGTGAGGATGGACTCATGACCCCAGGGTATCCACAGTGAGGCCAGGATTTTTCTGGGAATTACTGGGAAAGAGGTGTCTTCTCTACAATGACAAAGTAGGGAGGCTTCAAGCTTGTAACTGTGGTGAGTCATCTTTGGCACCTCCCAGAGAGAACAAGCACAAGAATAAAGCCAAATCAGAGAAAAGCCAGATCAGGAGATGGAGAGAGGCAGACTCCGCACACTGTTGTTTGAGCACCTGGATCTAGCCATGCCTGGAACATGGTTGATATAAAGTCAGCTTCCGGGCTTTTTAGTGACATGAGCCAATAAAATCCCTTCCTTTGTTTAACCAATTTGTATTTGGTTTCTACTGCTTAAAACTGCGAGTCTGGATAAAATTCATGTCTGGGGTATGGTCTCCTTCCTTCGCGTAATATGCTACATGGATATGCAGTGTAATTCTGTGGGTGGGTGGGGTAGTTTCTGTGCCCATCAGAGTGGATATCTCTGGGGCAAATCTGTGAGCATACCCGTGGCTGTGTCTGGCTGCGGGCATGTCTTATGTCCCCTTCACCCCTCACCCTACCCTCAGCCCACCTATCCAAGCAGAGCTCTAAGCTGTCTACTCCCCTCTCTGGTCCCCCAGAATTTAGACCTGGTAACAGTGATTCTCTAGGGCTTGTAGTCCCAGAGTCGCTGCTAGCTCACTAAGATTGTTTCTCTGCTCCAGGTTCCAGGCAAGCAGGCCACTGACCCTCTCCTCTCCCCATCCAGTTACCCCTCCTTTTCTAAGCCCCTCCCCTAACCTAGCATTGGCACTGAGCCACACACCCCCAGAGGCCTGATGGTGGTCACTGCTGCTCCTGCAGGCCTTAGATGCAGCAGGTGAGACATGACAAAGGCCCTGAATGCAGGAGTCCTAAGCCAGCAGCCCTGCCTCCCATCCTGATTAATTTGGGAGAGTGATGGAATCAGTGTCCCCACCCTCTTCCTAGGTCTCTTCCTCCAGGAAGGCCTTTGGTTCTGTGCCCAGGCTTGAAGGTGTTATGGGAGGGTGACAGGGGGGCTGCACCCATTCTGAAGCCCCCAAGGGTGAGGTCACTGGCCTCTCAGCACCCACCCGCCCGCACTCTGCCCTTGTATTCCTGCAGCAGTCTCTGTTTCTCAGATACCAATTCCCTGTAATGCAGGTGGAGAAGCTGAGGCCTGGGCAAGTGTCGTCCCCAAGAGTCAGAGGCCAAGCAGGGAGCAGACCCCAGGTTTGGGGTGCTCAGCTCAGGACCCTGCTCCCCTCTTCTGATCACCACTGCTGCATCAGCTTGGAGTCAGGAGCACAGAGAGGTGGGGTGGCCACCTGAGGCTGAACGCTGGTGTTGGGACAGCATCCCCAGGGTGTGTCTGTCTCTTGGATCTGGTGTCTTCCAGGTCAAAGGAAAGTCAAATCTGGCACTGATAACCTTGGTCCTGGTAATAATAGAACTGACCGTGATGCTGGGCCAACCTCCCTCCCCTGCTGCCCAGACTGCCCTTCCAAAGCCACACCTTCTTTAACCGTCTTTGATGTCACTGCCCTGGGAAGGACGCTATCCTGGACTGAATTGTTTTTCCCCAAAGGTGTTTCAACTTGGCTAGGCCCTGATTCCCAGAATTGTGGTGTTGTCCACTGTTTTGTCACCTTAGATGATTTCCTTGTGTGTTATAAATCCTACTTCTATGATGTTAATGAGGTAGGGTTAGAGGCACTGTCAATGATGAGGAAATCCTGGCGAGTAGTGGTGAAGTCCTACCTCTGCGAACCAAAAGGTCTGCAGTTCAAACCTGCCAGGCTCTCCTTGGAAACTCTATGGGGCAGTTCTGCTCTGACCTCTAGGGTTGCTATGAGTCAGACCCGATTAAACAGCAGTGGGTTTGGTTTTGGTTTTATATCAGTGATGCAGGACTAAATCTGCAAGATTAGGTTATGCCTTAAATCTTTCTCCTTTGGGGATATAAAAGAGAGAAGCCAGCAACGAGACATGGACCTCCTACCACCAAGATAGCAAAACTAGGAAAAGAGCACATCCTTTGGACCCAGGGTCCCTGTGCTGACAATCTCTTAGACCAGAAGATTAACGACTAGGACCTTCTGCCAGAGCCAACAGAGAAAGACTTCCCCTGGAGCTGATGTCCTAAATTCAGAATTCTAGCCTACTAGATTGAGAGAATAAACTTCTCTTTGTTAAGCCATCTACTTGTGGTATTTCTGTTATAGCAGCACTGGATAACTAAGACACTCAAGGCACCTGACACCAAAGACACTAGCATTTTCAGAAGCCCCTCCTTTTCCAGAAGTTATTTTCCTGCTCTTTCCACCTTGTTGTAAGCAACGCCCTGTCCTGGGTCTATCTTCTCTGATGGGACTTTGAGGAAGAGGCCGCACGGCGGAGTGGCCAACAGTAGCCCCTAGGGTCACACAGTTGAAGATTCAGGTACCAGCATTAACATTCACCAGCTATGTGACATCAGGCTAGAGACTAAACGTCTCTGAGCTCCAGTTTTCTTGTTGGTAAAACAGAGGTGCTAGAATTTATTCCAAAGGCACAATTCCTTCAACAAATATTTATCAAGGCCCTACAATGTGCTGAGCCCTGGCTGGCCCCTAGAGACAGAAAAGAATCTAGGTAACTGTTTGGGGGCAGTTTTCATGAGTTCTCTTTAAGGAAGTTAGTGCCATCTCTAGTCCTCCTTCACTGACTCCTCTTTAAGTATTGATCTACCCCATAACCTTGACTTCTCTCTTTTTAGTCCAGGTAGAACCCCACATGAGCTATCACAGACACATGGTGTCCCTCAAATGTCCATCTGTCTGAAATTCAGTTCCACACCACCAGTTAGTCATTCAATAAATGTTTATTTCTCGGGCCTGTATTACGTGCAAGGTGTCCCTGGGTGGTGTAAATAGTTAAGTAATTGACCACTAACTGAAAAGTAGGTGGTTTGAACCCCGCCAGAGGTGCCTTGGATAAAAGGCCTGGCAATCTGCTTCTGAAAACTCCATAAACCCACTGTTGCTGAGTCAATTCTGACTCCTAGCAACCCGATAAGAAAGAGTAGAACTGCCTCATCTGGTTTCCAAGGCTAAAGGTAAATCTTTTTGGAAAGCAGACTGTCATGTCTTTCTTCTGTGGTGCAACTGATGGTTAGCAGGCTGGTGTTTAACCACTGCGCTCCCAGGGTTCCTGGTGCAAACTCGGTGGAGCAATTGTACCCTACAATGTGTGGGGTGGCCACCGCAAGTGAGAATGAATTATATGACAACTGGTTTGGTCTTTTTCAGTTTATTATGTGCAACACACTCCTCTAAACTAAAAGAAACCCAAACCCATTGGCATCAAGTTGATTCAGACTCATAGTGCAAGTAAACAAAGCAAACAAAAATTCTCTGCTCAACGAACTTATATAAATGTCTGCACCTCCCCCACTGCTTGATCCCTGCTTGATCCCCCACCTGCCACCCCAAGCCAGACAACTCACCAGTACCTCAAATTCAGCTAGACCCTCTGGAAATCAGTCTGACAGTTCCTAAAATAATGATAGACCTACCACATGACCCGCAATTCCACTCCTGTTTATGTAACTAAAAACTAAACTCAGTGCCATCGAGTCAAGGCTGATTCATAGCTACTCTATAGGACAGAGTAGAACTGCTCTGTCCTATGAGAGAAACAAAAATGTATGTTCACACGAAACTTGTGAATGCATGTTCATAATAGCATTATCCTTAACAGCCCAGAAGTGGAAACAACCCGAGTGTTCATCAACCAATGAATGAATATACAAAATGTGGTGTGTCGGTACACTGGACTATTATTCACTATGAATAACATACTGTATAATAACAATATAATGTATTTGGTATGAGTAAATACTGATATGCACTACAACATGTATGAACCTTAAAAACATTTTGCTAAGTGGAAGAAGCCAGATATAAAAAGCCACAAATTACATGATTCCATTTATATGACATTCCCAGAACTGCCAAAGTAGGCAGTGAGGAGGGACAATGGGGAGTGACAGCCAATGGGTGCAGGTTTGTTTTTGGAGTAATTTGACCTCCTTATCTCCCCACTGAACTTGTTGTCCCTGCACCCCACTAGAGGAGTTAAGACGCACCTGAAGCGCACACTGACTTTCCAGTGACTTAAACCAATCAACACTCCACATCCTTCCTTTAATATGAAGCCTGACAATTAAGTTCATGAACTCATCCTAGAAAAAGTGCTGCACACCTCAGTGCTGAGTAGCACTACGGTCATCTTCAAAGTACTCCCACTGGGAAGATACACACTGACACCAGCGCCTAGTCCATCCTTCAAAGCAGTTTTAGAACTTCTCTGGAATGGCCATCAGAGCTGTCGCTGTATTACCCTTGATGTCCTGAATGTCATCAAAATGTCTTCCTTTCAATATCTGCTTTCTCTTCGGTTAAAGAAAAAAGTCATTAGGGGCCAGATCAGGTGAGTAAGGAGTGTGTTTCAATACAGTTATTTGTTTACTGGCTGAAAACACCCTCACAGACAACTATATAATTAAGTTTGCTAACTTGCCACCTTGCCACCATTCACAATAGCCATTCCAGAAAGACTTCCAAAATTGCTTTAAAGGGTGGACTAGGTGCTGGCATTGGTGCGTAGCCTCCCAAGGGGAGTACCTGGAAGGTGACTATAGTGATATTCAGCAATGAGGTATGTAGCACTTACTACAATTAAGTTCACAAACTTATTTGTCAGTTTGAATCTGGCTTCAGTTACTGGGAACCCAAGGTATCCTGCTAATTTGTCTATAAAAGAGAGTCCTCCTGGTCTGTTTCAGGGCTGATGGTATCTCCATACTCTCAGTCACCTGGGAGAATCCTAAAGTACCCTCTGCCCCACTCTGTGATGCTCCTCTGTCCTATGGAACCCAGCACTGCTCCAGGCACAAGAAGATGCTCTAGAAATGTCCCCTGGATGAATTTTTGTCAGCAACTGTTTGTCTCTATCTGTATCTCAGATGGAGTCTCTTGGCAATATAAAAGGTTAGCACTCCTGGCTGCTAACTGAAAAGCTGGAAGTTCAAGTACACCCAGGGGGCCTCAGGAGACAGGCCTGGCAATCTAGTACAGAGAACAGTTCTACATGGGTCAAAGTCTGACTCAGCCCTGATTGGTAAGCCTGAGATCCATTTGGAGATTGCAGAAGCACGTGATTTCAAGATCTCTGTGTGCGGCCCTGGGGAGCAAAAGAGGGGCCTGAAGGGTTGCTCAGAGTCAGCCTACCCAGCCTTCAGCCTCCAGGCCTTTGCCCATGGCTGGTCTCACCATCATGTCACCTCTTACAGGAAGCCTTCTCTGCTTTCCTCCCTAAGAAGCATTCACCAGCCCCTTGGGAATCCTCAGTGTGCTGCATCCAAACCATGCCACTTCTCCCCCCAGCCAGAGTCCACTTGAGCAGGGACTTACCAGAGGACATACTCCAGCACACAAGTCTGCACCATGTCAAACACAGGTTTTCAGGCTTAAAGAATATCCAAAGGTCATGGATGGCAGCCTGTTACACACCTGAAGTCCACTGCTTGCACACTCTCAGTGATAGCCCACCAACCTCCCATGAGACAGCTCTAAATGTGACCATTTTAATTGGACCCCAAAGAGTATTAGCTTAGCTCAGCCCTCTAGGGCCTCAAGCCCACCTGCTCTGTCTGCTTTCCCTGGACTCCTGGGAAGAGTGTGATGGATAGAGACCATTGCCTCAGTTTCTCTCCCTGGTGTCTCTGTCATGTTCTCAGCATTTCAGTCTGCCTCTGGCTCAAGAACTCTTTCCATCTCTAAGTCTCTTCTCATCCAAGTTGTCGCCCAGTTCTGTGTCTGAGTCTACCTATGTACTTTCCCCACCCCCAATCATACCTCTGTCTTTCAGGGTTAGTGTGCTGGCTATTCATTCCTTCATGGTCCTTTCTCTTCCCTCCTGCAATGACCACACAGCTAGACATTCAGACAGATGTGTGGGTGTGTAGCGGTAGGGCCTGGATCCCCCTCAGGAAAGAACAAGTTGTTGAGCCTGGATCAATGTCTTTAGATAGGTGCTTCCCAATCCCTTTTCCGTAGAACAGATGGGAAACTGAGGCCTGACATGCTGAGGATGAGCTTCAGGCTGTGCCAGAGTTTTCGCTCTGCAGCTGCCAGCTCCTGATGAGCCGGTGGAGCACCAGGAAGTGGCCAGATGAGGGCGCCAGAGACAAGGGGAGACGCAGCTCAACCAGAAGCCAGAAACCTGGGCTTGGGAGTTGGGTGGTTGGCAATGGACTTGGTCTTGTGGCCTCAGGGCTGCTGTGTGACTTGGTTGGGTTGGTGCCTCTCTTTAAGAATGCTTTTTTTGGCAGGATATTAAGCCTGATTTTGGAGCTGCATAGGCCTGAGTTTGAGACCTGACTCAGCCTTTTACCAGCTGTGACCTCTTACCACTGACACAGAAGAAAGACAAGCATTTGGAACCTGAATAGGTTATCTGAGGAAGGGGGGGTGTAGTCAGTCACAGTCATTGCAGGTACGTTGCTCAGGGCTGGATGGCAACTTGGGTGAGTAACGGGGCCCGGGCACCAAATACAAGTGGACAGTCCCTCCCACGCTGACACTGTGTGGCCAGTATATAGAGAGTCATGGCACTGCTCACAGCTGCTGATATGGCAGCAGAAACAAGAAGGGAAGTCTGCATCCATTGGGGTCACAAGAGGACAACATCTTCTTGGTCTTTTCACATGAGGGGCAGGCTGGGCCTGAGCAGGGAACTTTCCTCCTCCAGGGAAGCTCTGAAATGAAGCCAATGGTGGTGGACTTCTAGACCCAACCAGGGCCCGCATCACACTGCCAGTGCCCCTATTACAAAGGTCCCCCAGAAGTGGGAAAGAGGAAGACAGTGGAGGCAGAGCTGAGGCCCGGGTGTCGGGAGTCCAGTCCTAACCCGTAATAGAATGCTCCCTTGCTGTGTGACCTGGGAAGCCCACTACTCCTCTCTGGGACTGTTTCCTTCACAAGCGCAAACAAGGCTGCAGATGTTAAGGCAGGTTGTAAACAACACAGAGGCGGCAGCAGAAAGGCATCAGAGGGCTGGGTCCTGGCCCTGGATCCCCTGACCAGCTCTGAGGCCTTGGGGACTGGGTGGGGTCAGAGGGAGGGCTGTTTGGGACGCTAGAGGGCCTCCCTGGCATCCAGGGACCAGGGACCAGGAGGACTGTGTGGTCACTCTTTGGGCCCTTGGGTGGCCCACTCTGGCTAGCCGTGCAGCAGTCCACGCTGGTTCCCACAGCAAAACTAGGGATAGAGAACAAGAGTGGCAGAGCCCTCAGCAAAGACTGCACGGCAAAGTCGGACGGGAACTGCTAGGCAGCTGCAGAGCCCTCAGCAGAGCTGAGCCCCTTCAGTGTCCCTGGGGCCTCCAGAAGCCCTCCACAGAGTCACTGTGAGTGAATGTGATGTACTACACACAGGGAACACACGTCAAGCACCAGAACCGCCAGCCACAGGGCACACAAGGGCACAGTCACATGCACACCCATGTGAGCACCCAGCCCCAGGGACACACTGAGCCAACACACCCGCCAGGCACATGAGGGCATGAGGGCAACAGAGCCATGCGTAGGACACAGGTGGGTGCTCCCACAACACGTGCTTGTGCTCATACAAGCACACTCACACACGTGCAAGCCCCTGTCAGGTCCGTCTTGGCTACTGAGATGGGCAGACCCTTGTCCCCAGGACAGTCAGGCTGCAGGCGGATACACACTCTGCATTTGACCCTGCACATCTGGGACAGGAGGACAGCTCTGGTGACACCAAGAAGGAGGCATCATCCCGGGGGTCAGAACTGACCTCCACGCTCTGTCTGACACCCCACCATGAAGGCACCAGGACTTCAGAATTTGAGGGTTTCTCTGTTCCACTGTTGCTGTCTGCCACAGAATCCATGCCAACACACGGCGGCCTGCAGCAGAGCTGCCCCATAGGCTTTCTCAGGCTGTAATCTTTACGGGAGGAGAGCATCAGGTCTTTTCTCCCCTGGAGCAAGTGGAGGGTTCAAACTCTTGACCTTTCAGTTAGCGACTCGGAACTTAAGCATTGCAGGACTCCGTTCTTCTCCTTTAGGGTCTCAGGTAGGAAAGGGACGGTGGCAGCAGAGCCTGTCCCTCTCTGGCCTGTAAGATACGTGTGGCTCTACCTCTCAGCACCACCCTGGTTTGGCTAGGAGGCCACAGGTGGAAGGGCTGGGAGAGCTGCAGTTTCCTGGGGCCCTGGCCTCAAGAGCCATACATTACACAAGGGAAGCACTGACACCGAGCTAGTTTCTCAGAGGTCTATGTCTTTGCCTCTTGATTACCATATGACTGGGCTTCCCCACTCTGCCTCAATGTCCCTTTCTCAATAAGGAGTTAGTGGGATTTCCCATTCCTTCTAAATAGTGTGGTGGTTTCCCAGGAAAGTCTTTCACAGAGAAAGAGGAGCTCCTTGGCACCGCAGGAGGCACCCCAGAGCCAGAGAGCAGACCGAGTATAGGAGCCAGTGTGACAGGGTGGCAGGGAGGGGATCCAGACTCACCCGACGACGTAGACCAGAACCACGAACTGGATCAGCCGGAAGATGATGCCCACTTTCTTGTTGCGTACAAGCACCATTCGTGGAGTGTCGTACTCAAAGAAGAAGGCGGCCAGCTCATCCTGGAGCCGCCGAGCCATGGTGGCCCAGGGTGGAGCTCAGAGCTGAGCTCTGAGCCTATGCTTGAGGGCTTGAGGCCTTGAGGCCAGCAGGGTGTCAATACCCACAATCACAGCTGGGAGGGCAAGGTAGAGCAGGGGGGGTCAGAGGTCAGACAGCAGATGTTTGGGCTGGGAGGGAGACTCCTTGGATGGTCAGAGCTGCTCTTGGCCAGTGCAGGCAATAGACTGAGGGCCAGTCCCTCCCATGGACAAATAAATTCCCAAAGATAGATGGGGGCGGGGCTCGGGGGTACACCCAGGCCCAGCCCCCTGCCCCTCCTAGCCCCTCCTGGGCCTTGCTAGTCTCCGGAAACAGGAGCTGTTGGCAGGAAACCACAGGCCACCCGTTACCGGTCCAAAGATAAAGCTGTCAGCCCCCCCAGAGTTTGTACTAGGGCTTGGGGAAAGCTGGGGTGGCCTCAGGCCAGAGCCCTCCCCAAACCAGGCACCCATTCCCACTCTCAGACATCCTTCTCTCCCCACCCCCATCCTACAGGGTGGGCAGCTCAGTCCCTGGGGACCTGTGGCCAGGAGGGCAGAAGAAGAAGGAGGGCAATTTCAGTCTAGTTCCTGGGTCTGTGGTAGGACCTCCACCCTTGTCCTGTCCTGGTAGACTGTCTTCCATCCACCCAGTCCTCTGGTCCCCAACCTAAGCTGTCTCTCTGTTGGGCTGAATCTCCTCTCCCACCACTTGTCTTGTTCCACTTCCTCCATGGAGCAGAGAGGGAGGCAAAGGCCCAGACAACATCAGGGTCACTGCGACCTTGCAGTGACATTGGCCTGCCTGCATTTAACATCCCCTGCTCTGCCACCTCCTGGCTTCCGGGGCTTAGGCCAGCTGCCTCACCTCTCTGAGCTTGCTTCCTCATCTGCAAAATGGGTTAGGCCGTTGAGGGACAAGTCCTGACAACACAGGAAAGAGAACAGGGGGCCACTACAGAATTTGGGGTGCAGCTCCTCTGCAGCCCCTACTCACATCAATCCCAGCCCAGTCCCTCTCCATGGGGCCTCCCAAGGCAGGGTTGTAGGACAATGGAGCAAGTGAGGCTGTACCTCGTTAGCTCTCTGAGCCTCTGCACCCCACACCTCATTTTGCAGATGAGATTGAAGCTTACACTGGAGAAATGAATTACTCAAGCTCACCTTGGGGGTGCTGGAGGATCAAGCTTGAAGCAGGAGTCTCATTGGCTACCTGGTAAGCCATACTGAGGTCCGCAGGGCTCCCAGAGGGAGTAAGCCTCCAAATTGCCCCACCCCCGGTGGCGATAGGGAGCCTTCTTCCCTGGGAGCCCTTAGCTGGGAAATTGCTCTGGGCAGGGAGCCAGGCCCCTTCCCTCATCCTGGGCTAACCCTTCTGTCAAATAAATCAGCCTCACTCTGGGTTCAGCCAATCTAGTGGGGATGTCTCAGGCATAACCATGGGATACCACCTTCGAGAGCAGCTGGCAAGGGCCCATTCTGGGTATTTCTAGGGGAAACCCTAGAGATGCTGAGAACTTGGGCTACGACAGCCACATCCCCTGGCTGGATCTTGATCTTGGATAAAAGATCCTGTCCCTTTCCTAGCTGGTCCCTTGCCCTTGGAATGAGAGGCCCAGGACACGAGCTGCTTGGGATGAAGGGTGAGTGGGTGCCGAGACCGAGTCTGAGTCATCTCTGTATTCCCTGCGCCCACTTGTCCCTCTGACACACCACACTCAGGAAAGCACAAGCACTGAATGAGGGAGCAAAGTGGGGAAGGAGGCAGAAAGGAAGGACAGGAGGGTGGGAGGAAAGGCTGGCTCCTCACACTACCACCCCATCCTCCTCCTCCTCCTCCAGAGAGCTGGGCTTGCTGACCAACAGACCAACTCAGGGACTCACAGACTTGCTTGGAGCAAGTCTCATTTGGGGCGGTGGGGACCAGTCACATTTGTTCTCTAATTTTCTTCTCTTGTTACTTAATCTCTGGTAACAAGCTAGCCAGTTGATGTGATCAATGTCTGTTGCACTGGTTCTAAATTTCTTCTTTCTGGCCTAGGCCTTTCCCACCCCCAGCCCCAACTCCAGCATGCCCAGGGGAAAGACCCCACACACTGCGGGGCTCAAGGGAGTTTAGAGGTGACAGAGCGCTTTTCACTCTCTGGAATTCAGCAGGTTTTTCTTCATATCCACATGAAGTAAACACTAGTGTCCCCATCTTACAGACAAGAAAACTGAGGTTCCATTGGTTGAGTACCTTGCCCAGGGTCCTACAGTGAGTAGCTCCCATGTCTGTTCGGGTTTGGGAGGGAGGCGCCCCAAGGTCCGAGGGCTTGGCCCAGAGCCCACCCCAAGTCCTCAGAACCTGAGAGCTGCCCAGCCTGCCTTATAAGCCCACAGGGCTGGGTGGCCGGCTTGGGTACTGGACCGGACCTTGTAGGGAGACGAAGCTCTGTTGCCAAATGCGCGGCCCCAGGAAAGCCTCCCCCATGCCTGGCTAAATTTAGCAGCTCCAGGGAGCATGGAGGGGGCCAATGCCCATCTCAGAGCCACTGTCTAGGCCTGGAGGCCAGTCTGGGCCCCACAGAGGGCGTAAGCTCCAGTGGCTGTCCTTAGCTACTCAGGATCTCCAGATTGCAGGGCCCACATCTCTCACACCATCTGGCCTGCCCTGGTGTCCCAGGTGCTCATTTAATGTTATACAGTCTCTCAGATGTCCAGCTGAAACAGAGCCCTGAGCCAATTTCATAGTCACTGTTGGAGGAGCCCTGGGAGGTCCAGTAGTGGTCCTCCAAACTGGCAGCCCCTGTTCTGAATTGAAGGATGGCTGTCAGTTGGAATCGACTTGACAGCGCTGGGTCTGTTATTACCTTGAGTCATGGTGTTGGCAAAGAACACTGAATATGCCATCAATCGCCAGAAGAACAAACAGAACCATGTTGGAAGCAGTGTAGCCAGAGAGCTCCTTAGAAGGAAGCATGGTGAGACTACGTTTTACCCATACTTTGGACATGTAATCAGGACAGACCAGTCCCTGGAGAATGATCATGCTTGGTAAATTACAGAGTCAGTGAAAAAGAGGAAAACTTGTAATGAGATGGATTGACACAGTGGCTGCAACGATGGGCTCAAGTGTATGACTGTGACAGGGAGGCAGGACCGGGCAGTGTTTCGTTCTGTTGTACATGGGTCACTGTGTCGGCACCAACCTGATGGCCCCTAACAACATTACCTCTTCTGTCCTCTCGCTATGAGCCATGACCAGGCTCAGTCCTCCTCGCAGGCATTCAAGGAATCACGCTTGCCTGGTTTTCATCTTTTGGGTTGCTTCCCCTCAGTTCCCAGACTTTACCTGCCCCTGGAATACAGAGATTCCTCAGGCTCCGGCCTAAGCCCTCAGAAACTGCACACTCACAACCCCCAGGAGGCCTTGTCTCCTCCCCAGCTCTCGATGATGCTGACACTTCCCCACCACACCCACACTCCAGCCACATAGCCACCCACCTCCTCTCCGGCTCTTCTTATACCAAACTGTATTGAGATATAACTTACTTACATCATGTTTTTTAAAAGTGTACTCACTTTGATAAACCTGGACAAGCGCATGCCTTCAGGTAACTGCCACCCCAGTTCATCACCTTACGATGTCGCCTCCTGATGCCTGGCAGTCTGTCTCCTTTAACCTGCAGCCCCAGGCCCATCACTGATCTGCTTACAGACTTGTTTAGTCTTTTCTAGAACTTCACATGGACCCCTGGGTGATGCAAGCAGTTAATGCACTCAATTGCAAATTGCAAGTTTAGAGGTTCCAGCCCACTGCAGCCAACTCAGAAGACACACGTGATGACACACTTCTTAAGAGGCAGCCACTGAAAACCCCACTTGGACACACTTGGGGTTGCCATGAGTTGGAACTGCTTTGATGGCCACTGGTAGACAACATCACAGATGTGGAATCCTACACTATGAGTCTTGGGTCTGGCTTCTCTCGCCTGGCACAATGACTTTAAGCTTCATCCGTGTCATTGCCTGTATCAAGAGTTTCTTTTTTTATTGTCAAGGAGGCGTCTATGATACAGATGTACCAAAGGTTGTGGATCCATTCATCCATTGATAGGCCCTTGAATTGTGTTCAGATTTTGGCTATAACAAATAAAGCTGCGATGGACATTTGGGTTTGGGTCTTTGTGTGGACATACACCTGCATTTCTTCTCCTGTTCTTGCCCTTCTGTTCCCCCAGCACTGACCCCAGTGTGGTCTTTCCCACACTTTCAGTGTGGGAGCTGTGGGATGGTGGAACAGGAAGCACAGAGCCTTGGTCTCTGGAGACAGAGGGGTGAGGTCATGGCCACTTGCCAGCCGTATCACTGAGCCAGTATGAAACGTGCCTGGGCTTGCCCTGGAATTCCCTCTTGATTCAGCAGCACTGTGAGGTGAGGAGACCTGTTTACCTTGGCCACGCCATCTCGGCCTGTTGAGCCCCATGCTGAGAGTTGGGACGAGCTGCACTTGGGCAGGCCTGAGTAGGAGTGGAGGCGACAGGGCCCCAGAGGATACCGGAAGAGCTGGATCCAACCTGGCCTCATATACAAGTCCCCTAGAACCATCATAGCTCCACACCCTATCCTGCCTGTCCCGTGATGAGGCTAGTTTGATGGATGGGCTCTCAGAGGGCCTATTCTCTCTAGCCACTGGCCCCTCTAGGTCTCCAGCTCCTTATTCATAAAGCAGAGCATTAACCCCTGACTAGTCTACCTCACAGGCCCAGTAGTGGATCCTGGGAGATGAGGAACACGTAAAGGTTTCACCTCTGGTCCCCACTGCAAACTGTCCTTCAATCTTTGCTCCCCCCTCAAAGCTAAGATATCCTAAGGTTGGAGGGTCCTGTCTCCTTAGATCAGGCTGGCTTTGTGGGTGGTGACCTCCACAGTCACACAAGGCCCCATGCTTAGTGTCATATGCCCTCTTAGGCCAACCCACGAGCTCCTCCAACTTTTAGTTTCTTCAGTGGTGACACATGAATAGTAATTTGCATAAAAAGCTTTGAGCACATGTGCGCAGTCCGAAGTACTGTCCATAGAGCCAGCAAAGTGATCCTGTCGGCCTGCTGAGTCCACTGTCCGCCACAGAGCTGTGACTCCTGAGTGCCACTCTCAAGCCTCCTCTGCTTGGCAATTTAGGGACCCTAGCCCTTTGTTCACCATTTCCTGGGGTAGAGCTGGGTACAGGAGGTAGGTCCCCAGATAGACTCCAGAGGGCAAGAGACAGAGGCACCAGACTGAGCAAAAGAGATGTTGACGTCCTCTGCTGTCCAGGCTGACCACCTTTATTTCTCACCAAACAGCATGCCAGCAGGTGGCCCTGTCCCCACCAAGACCCCTATCCACTCAGCAGGAAAACAGCAGAGGATCTTCCCCAACTCGGCGCCCTTACCCCCCAGCACCAGCCCCCAGAGAAGGGCGAGAGGGGGAAGGGTGGCAGAGCAAGGGGCTCTTTCATCTGCAGAGCAGGCTGAGGGAGTTTGATTCTGGGCACCAAGGCAGGGATGTGTTGATTTTTGTAGAAAATAATCACTTTGTCTACTTTCTAGAAGGTGCATGGACATAGATGCTCATTCAGTCCCTGCTTTTTTCTACACCTAGCTAAATCAAAACAAAAAACTCATTGGATTCATAGCAACCTAGTTTTTGCCAAAGGGGCAAAAGCCAAGGGAAGGAAAATTCTGTCCTTCAAACCCTGTTTTCCTATCATCTGACATGCTCCACACGGAGCATGTCCCTCCAGCAAGGAGGGAGGGAGAAGTGCCCTGGGCAATTAGCGACCCTTTGGGTCACCCTTCTGTGTCATGCTGTGGGGGAGGCTAAGGGTGAGGCCAAAAGTCCAAGGGGGGATTCAGTCATGGACCCTGGCCACCCCCAGAGGAGTACTGCACTGGTGTAAGCTTTAGGTTTCTGTGAGACTCGAAATCACCCAGCCACACGCCAGACTGAGATACGGAAGCGCACTGCAGGGCCCCAAGGACATCTGGGACTTCAAAGGCCAAGGGCATGCGTGGCCAAGTGGACTTCTGCTTGGCAGACCAGGCAACACTGAGACTCCGGAGTCTCCTTTGCTTAGGCCAAATGTGCACCCAGGAAATCAGATGAGCAGAGGTGGACAGGCTAGCAGTCTCCTGAGGAAGGAGGGTCCTTGCACCAGGCCCCTGATGCTCGTCTTACGTCTCGCTCTGCCTGCCTGGGCCTGTACATACAGAAACAGCAACAGGCTCAAGTTCTCATGAGCCAACGTTATGATGGCAGAGTGGTGCTTCTCTGCCTTGCTGTACACAGCTGGACCCACTTGCTCCCCTCACGGCACCTCTGCCCCACCCTGAGGACCAGGCCCTGGTCCAGGCACTAAGGAGGTCAGAGCTAGCTAGAGTGGCACCAGGAGTCCTTTGTTAGTGCGGATGTAGGCACTGGTCACCAAGTAAATGCCCAGTTCCAAGACAAGGGGCAGGCTCCAGAACATACTGGGACTGGGGATGGAGGAGCTTTGGCTCTGCTGCCAGCTCCAGCTTCCTGGTAGCCCCGCCCCAGGCTGCAGCTCCTGCAGGAACCCAGGAGTGTCCGAGAGTCATGCATTGGAGGCCCCAGGTCAGATGGAAGTAGTTCACACGTGAGACCCTGGGTCCAGGCCTGTGGAGTGTCCGGATGGGCCCAGGGTGCAAGCAAGAGAGTGTGCAGGCAGGCGTGGGGCGTGGGGCGTGCAGGGGCACCATCAGTCTGAGGTCAACGTTGGAGATTCCACTCTGATCCCGGCACTTGCTTCTGGCCTTTTTCTTCTAGAAAAAAAAAAACCCAGGGCATGGTAAGGTGTACGTGTGTGAGTGCATCTCCAGGCTGGCTCCTTCTGGCCATTCCTCAGCCCCTTCTCACCCCAACTTCTCCAAGAACAGTCCCCTCGTCCTACGTTAGTGAGTCCAGAGCTGTCTATCCACAGCCCAGCTGCCTCTCTTGAGCTCTAGTCCCAGGATCCATTCCCCGAACCTCCCCAGCCTCCCTCATTCCACAGGTTCTCTTGATTCACCGCCCCCCGCCCCAGAGTAAATATTCTCCTCCTTTCCGTTTACTCATTTCAGTTTTGGGAGCTGTCATCTAGCCATCTCTCCATATAGAAACTGCCCCTTCGTCCACACACCCAGTGGCCCCAAGGCCTGCTGATACCACCCCCTGAACCACTCAAGAGCATCTCCTCCTTTGCTACCCTGCCAGCCTCAGTGCCTCTGACCCCAGCCCTCTGCCTCCTATCCTCACCTCACCTCAACTATCACCCTGCCACCCCTGGATCTGCTTAAACCCCCATCATCCCCATTCTGGGCTCCCCACTGCCCAGAATGAAGTGCAAGCCTGACTTGCATCTTGAGTCAACCAGAGCCGCCTCTCCAGTCCTCACCCTCCCCACAGCCCCACCCATAGGCCTCCCACCTGACAGCTGCCTAGCCACACCTGGGCAGAGCCAGAGTGGGGTAAGAGGACCCACCACCCCTCTGGGGTTGATCTGGATCCATAATCGTCACTCACACATATCCCTGTAAATCATAGGGGAGCCGTGAACGTCAGGCCTCAGTAAAACTTCCCTACAAGGCTGCTGGGCTGGGTTGGGAACCTAACAGGTCCCCTCTCTCACTCCCGCCTTGTCTGGCTTTAGGAGGCCAGAGGGACATGGCTGCAGAGGGCTTAGCATACACTTTGGGACCCATGCCTCCATCTCTCAGAGGGCGACACTGGTACCCCGCCTGTTTGTTCTGTGGGCCCCACAGCCACTCCCAATATCTAGCCCCTGGTCTCAAGCTGCACCTTGCAAGGAGTCAGATCAACATCTCAGGCCAACGGTGGAGGTGAAGCGGGTGTTTCCTGGGACCAGCCCACCCTGGGCTCAGACTCAACATCTCTTCCCTAGGCCCCTCCCAGGTGGGCTTGACATCCTGCACTGACTGCCTTTAGTCTTGTCCTTGCCCATCCTGAAACCTTCCACGGCCCCCAGCATCCTGAGGATACCATCTGGAGTCCTTAACTTGGCATGTGAAGTGTCTACTGACCTCTGGACCTCACTTGATCTTGTACCCTGTACTCCCCACTAAGTACGCCAAGACTCTGCTAGTCCAGCCCCTTCTCCACCAAGTTCAGTCCTCCGGGGTCCAATCTTCACTGTAACCCAACCCTTCTAGGAACCACCTTGAGCCCTGGCCCACAGCAGGAGCTGCTTGCTCCCCAGCCCTCCTGATCTACCTCACTCGTGCTGGAAACCTTGCTGGACCAGCTGACTGCTGCACACAGTGTCCAGGAGACAGGCTCTTTCCCACTGGCTGAGAAATTTTAGCCATGGGTAGAAAATTCTCACTTTAAATCTTCCTAAGAAACCCTGCTGCACCCCCTGGCAGTGAGGTCAATTAGGATAGGCCCTCATGGAAGACAAAGAAACTATCCAAGTTGCCTGTATCCTGCCTGGTTTTGCAGGTGAGTGAGGGAGGTCAAATTTGGCCAGTCTCCCAGCAGACCTTGGGCTTCACTGATGGCATTTCCACCTTGTTTCCTCCTCCACATCTCCCCAGGAGGGTCCATGGAGATGGGTCAGAAAGGACCACATGGGGACAGAACGGCCTGACTATTCCTTCAATCCCCACACCTTCCACTCTTGGTTCCAGCAGCACTTACCCCCAACCTTAGCTGAGCCCCCAACCCACATGTGGTCATCCCCTGAACAGACATCTGGTTGGCCTGCCTCTCCGGAGAGAGGAAGCCAATTCGTTCTGTTTTTTTATTTTTCAAGATAAAATATGTGCAGCGCCTGGTGGACTGGCCAGTGTGGGAGACAGGGGCCGAGTGCCTCGAGCCCCTGGAATGATAGGCATTTGATTTATTTATAGTCTCATCCTCCCCACCCCCAACCAGAAACACTGCCCCGAAAAGGGATACACTGCTGCCAGAAGTGGCCCCAAGGGTCCTGCCACCCAGCAAGGTCTCAGCCATTGCTGGGCTACCCCACATCCTCCACATGGCCACTATCTTGGCTCAAATTCCCAGGACTAGGGATCTCCCCCATGCCTCCTCCTGCTTGGAGCCTCCCTGGCCTTCAGGAGGCCCCGAACAGCCTGCTCTCCGAGTCCCTCTGGCAGAGGTGAGGGCTGTACCACAAGCGTCAGCCCGCTCCACTGCACACTCCTGGGTAAAGGCAGACCCTGAGCTGTTCAGCTCAAAAACAAAGACCTCTACCCATCCACCCACCCACACACCCACGAGGTGACACCAAAGAGGCCAACCCAGTGTGGTCTGGGGTCCGGGAGGTGGTCAGCAGCTGCCCATTCCATGCCTGGGAGACTGTCCTGAGAATGCCTGGATGAAGATGGATTGGGGACATAAGAGTCAGACTGCAGGCCAGGTCCAGTCAGGGAACAGGGGTCCTGGCCATGAGAGAGTGAGGGCAAGTGAGGCGGGCAAGGCAGCGTGGCCCTCAGCAGTGCCCTCCACTGTCCCAGCCCCTTTGGCACAAGACCCAGAGGACACCACAGTCACCACCTACAGAGCACCTTCATGTTCCCCACCTGATGATATAGCAAGGCCAAGACCAAGGATCCAGCTCACTGCAGCCCAGCAGATAAAGGCAGGCAGGGAAGTGTCTGCAGGCAGCATGGTGAGGAGGGCACAGAGGCCCTGGAGCCTACCACTCACCCTTCACGTGGTTTCGGGAAAGGTACTTGAGGGTCTCATCAAGCAGGATGACAGGCAGGGATATCTGGAGAACTACCACCCACTGGCGGCCACTCAGTGGGGTCACCTGGAAAATGAGCTGGGGAGGAAGCGGTGCGGTTAAAGAGCGGGCCATCCCAAGCATTCAGCATTCTACCCACTCCACCCATGTGGCTGACAACAACTCTCACAAGCTTGTGTAAAATGCCCCTAGAATTCCCACCTCCAGACCCTTGGCCACTCAGTTTCCTCTACCTGAAACGTCCTCCCCAACATTTATACCCAAAGCTGGGCATCCACTTGGGAAGCAGGAAGAATTCTGCAAATCGTTCTCTTGACTGGACTTGGGAAATTCTCTGCAGCAGGTGATCTCTACCGCTTCTGTCCCCCAAGCCTGAGGGCTCCTCGTGGAGGGGCATGTCTGGGCCTAGTTCCCACTCAGGGCCCAGCACAGGCCTCAGCCACTGGACACTTTCAGATTCCTTACTTTGCAGGCCTCCAGGTGGGCTTCCTCTCAGAAGACCCAGTAAAGCCCAGTGACGACCCAGATGACTTGGAACTTGCCATGTCAGGACCCAAGAGAAGGGGAGTGGGGCAACTCACGGGAAGGGGGGGCACCAGCAGGATGAGGAAGTGGAGGGCCATGGACATGGCCACGGCTGCCAGGAGCCACGGGTTCAGCCAGGGCGGCATCCGCAGCAGCGACTGGTTCTCTGAGACACTGCCAAGAGCACAGAGTGTTCAGCTCGGGCCGGGGGGCAGGGGGCCTGCTGTGGGCACCCACTGTGTGAGGGTGCAGGGTAGCCGAGCCTCAGCACTGCTCTGGTTGAGGTGAAGAGCTGCAGCACTTCTGGAAGGGCTGTCAGCTGTTTGCTGCCCTCCCTCTAGAGGCCTGTCAGGTTCAGACCCCCCTTCTCCTCCCTTCAGACTCAATCCTGACCCTATTTCTTCCAACTTTGGGGCTGAATCTTGGGCTCCTTTGTCTCCTAGATCTCAATTCTGATCCCCACTGACTCTCGGGATCCCCCTTGTAAGCCTCTCTGACCCTCAGCCCCCAATTCTGGACTCCTCGGTCCCTTAAACCCTACTTCTGGGCCCCTCTAACCCTCAGAACCATTCCTTTGACATCCAATCGAGGTCGCTGCCCAGCCCACCTGTTGAGAGCATTGCACATCTCAATGGTCACCAGCACAGACAAGGCCATGGTCGTTGGGAAGCGGGACTCGAAGATTTCGCAGTCAACATCATCATCAGCAAAGAGTGGGTTTTCCTTGGAACACTTCAGGAAGTTTCTCTGAGGGCGTCATAGGGTGGTCAGGAGTTAGGGGACTGTGGTCAGGGGAGGGCCTGGCTGGTCACAAGACAGAAGTCTCACCTTGCCCTCAGACTTCATCTTGACAGCCTAATTGCTGCTAGTGGACAAAGCGCTGGCCAGTGGGAACCAGAAAGCTGGGGAGGGTACTCACCCCTGGTCAGGGTCTAGGGGGCTACACTGTCCCAGTGAGGGGTGCTCACCCAAGATGAGGATCTGGAAGGCTTTACTGTGCTGGGGAGGGGTGACCTTTCTGGACGAGGGCTTGGGGGTCATGGAGCGCTGCACCCATCTGGGGGAGGGGTGCTCACCCAGGATGGGGACGGCCCTGGGAGCTGCAACGTGCTGGGGGAGGGGCATGTACATGGGGCTGAAGGAGACAGGGCTATCCTGGGGCAGGGGTCTGGTGGATCAGAGGGACAATAGCTGGACCCTTCCGCTGGGATGTCCTATAGACTGGTAAAATTCACCAAGTCTAGAACCAAGGACACTGCCTTCCCCCACACCGCACCCTCTCCTCTATTCCACCTCTTGGGACCAAAAACAAAGATCTTCACCCACCCACCATAAGGCTGAGGACAATAGGGGTCCTAGGGTCAAGGCGAGGGCCCATGCTTTACCCTGGGGCACACAGGGGTTTGACACGCGAGAGTGGGGATTGTGACTGAAACTACTGAATAAGCAAATGTGAAAATCACCAACAAAACCTTGCTTGAACAGGATCCAGCCTCAGTGGACTCAGAAATAAAGGCTACCCATGCCTTATTCACTGTTACTGAATACAATTCCATTTATGTCTCACTCCCTGTCCGTCACTAAGACTGAGTTCTACATGACCTGCTTTTTGCTTATGACATACACAAACGAGTTGCCAATGCACAGCCTTGAACACCCTCCAAAGCCAAATCTGTTGCTATTTCAGCTCACAGAGACACTATAGACAGTAGAACTGCCTGTTTCCAAGGAGCAGCTGGTGGATTCGACCTGCTGGAACCACTACCTCACTCGGGTCCTTAACAGCACAGGGCTTTCTAATTAACGAGATGCTCTCAGAGGCTGAGAAACAGAATGGCCCTCTTCTGCAGCCCCAGGGAAGGGTTGTCTTTCTGTCTGCAACCCTGTACAAGGCATCTGCTGTGATAAGACATGCTAAATGGAGAACATTCTCCTCTGGTCAGGGAGGTGAGTGGGAATGTCCACAACCACTAACCAGTTCAACTCTCTGATAATATAAATCTGTCCTTGGAGTCTAATCCAAAAACAGGATCTCTTTAGCGAAGGGTTTAGAAACTGGTGGCATGTGCTGGGAAAATAACCCTTAAAGAGAAGCCTGTCAAATGCCTGCCTGACTGTGACCTGCTGCTCAGCTATCACATCTATTTCCCCAGCTGCATAAATGTGGACAGGGAAGGGGTTGCTGGCGCCTTCCTTTTCTCATGTGGAATGAAAAGTAAAAGAAGACCATGGCTTGGCTGAACTTCTTATTTTACCTGTGTACTGCATTTAACCCAAGAGTGCTTTTCTCCAAAAACCAAGTATTTGTGGCAAGTGCATGCGTTTTAACTTGGTACTGGTAACAGCAGGGAACTGCTCTAAGAGGGACCAGATGGACAAGCCCTCCTGCCACCAATTAGGGCTCCCCTGCCTAGTCTTGAATGGCTTCATCGGACAGTTACAAGCATGTATACACATCTTCCATTGAGGCACACGTATGTTTGGATCCTTACGCATGCACATAGGAAAGACAACATAAAGAGAAGAAAACATGAATGTGAGCACACCAAGGTGTCTCAACAGATTCCCTGCTCTTGTCACAAATATCCTGCCCAATTCAGACCTCAGAGATTCACAGGCGAGCACCTGCCATGAATGCATTAGCCCCTCGGGTGTGGGTCACAGTACAGCCTCCAGAAACGTTTATCAGAAGGTGCTCAGGGATACAACTTCAGCTTCATGGGCTCACTGGGAGCCCTTGGGGGTGACAGGGCTGTTGCTGTTGGTAAAGCCACTGCTCTGTTTGAGTATCTCCTATTCACCTTACCCTGCAAGAAACCCCTTGGCTTTTATTAACTTAATTAACATTTATACAGCTTTTCTATATGCCAGAGTCCCTGGGTCAAGCAAATAGTTAACACACTTTTCTGCTAACCGGCAGGATGGTGGTCTGAATCTACCCAGAAGTGCCTGGAGAGAAAGGTCTGACAATCTATTTTAAAAAATCAGCTATTGAAAACCTTATGGAGTGTAACTGTACCCTCACACACACTGGGTCCCCCTAAGTTGGAATCAGCTTGACAGTAACTGGTGGATGGTCACATCCCAGGTGCTTTACAAGTATGAACTCAGTTAATTATCTCAATAGATATGTCTATCAGGTAGGGACTACTACCCTTCTCCCTTTACAGATCAGGAAACCAAGGTACAGAGAAGTTAAGTAGCTTATTTGAAGTCACACAGGTAGAGAGTGGTAGGACCAGTGTGTGAATCAGTGAGCCTGGATCTAGGCTCCAGACTCCATGCTCTGAACCTCTTGGCAGCTTCCTCCAGGAATCACAGAGCTCTGGATCCCTTCTTGAACTTTCAACAACACAAGCTGAAAGTTCTACCTCAGGTCTGACCGCTAACACCTCTGAGTTCGAAGTTACCTGTCTTTTTCTACCAAAGCACTTCCTACCCTGAAATATGACTGTTTCCATGGTTCTCTCCTCCACCACACTGCAAGCTCCTCATAAAGACTTTGCCTGTTCCAGTCAATGCCATGGACCTTTGCATTCTGTCCAGCATATAAACCAAACCAAAGCCAAACCAATTGCTGACTCTGATCCTTTGCACCCATGCACTCCACAGAACTTCATGGCTGTGACCTTTTGGAAGCTGACTGTTAGGCCCTCTCAGTTAGCAGCCAAGTGCTTAACCATCTGAGTGACCCAAGGACTGTTGTACCTGGCACACAGTAAGTGCTTAATGGCCACTTGTTGACCAACTGGATAAATGCAAAATGGGATGACTTGAGGACTTACTGGTGGTGGGCTTGGGGAGTGTCTAGCACAACTCTCAGAGTCTGGGATGGGTCTATGAGTCCTCCCACAGAAGACATATGGGGTTGGGGCTTAGAAGAGCAGTCTGGGGTCAGAGATCTGGGATCCTTAGTATGAAGGATGGCAGTAGAGACGGCTGGAAAAAGGCAGGAGTGGGTGGTTGTTAGCACAAGCCCAGTGCTCCCTGCTGCTCCCACAGGATCCAAGTGAGCAGAGGGGTGCAGAGCTGGCCCAGCTTCCTGCTGTGGGCTGGGGAGAGCAGACTAGTCTCTGGCATGAGCACCTGAAGCCCATGCTCTACACTACTGCAAAGTGACTGTTTTAGGGCTGATGGGTGCCAGGAAAGTGACTCTGTACTGTCTCCTGACCAGGAGGCCACTCTACCTCTTCCTGGATGTGAATTCTGCATGCCGTGGGAATTCCTGAAACCAGAGAGCCCCCAGGAAGAATGGCAAGCTGTCCTTCACTCTGCCATCAGACTGGAGAGATTTAGCTGGGGAAAAGCCACTTCACCAAGCTCTCCTAAGCCTCCCAGGCATGGGGAAGAGCCCCTCCCTGAGGTCTCCTTCTTACACGAAGGTAACGCAGGCAAGCACACTCACAAAAGTTCCGCATCCCTGCAGCTCTCTGCTTTAATGGTTTTGTTGTGATTGCTGTAAAGGCAGGGTCTTTCTAGCCAAGGAGATGGTGTTAACTGTCCAGCAGAGGCACAGACTGCTAGAAGACAGCTGAGGGGTCTCCTTGCTTGTTTAGAGAGCTGAGCTAAGCTGGCCTCATGCAGGGCACCTGCCAGCCACTGTGGCCTCCTCCCCCATGCCAAGCCAGACAACTTCAACAAGCGTTCCCTCCAAGAAACACCAGCTGTCGTGAGGAGAGCTGGGCCGATTCCTTCCCTCAATCCCCATCTGCCATTTGGCCTGCCGCTAAAACTCCACCATGCCTCTGAGGCTTCAGTGTTCTGGGGTCCCTTGACAAGGGAAAATTACTTCTGGGCAGATATGCTCCTTTGTCCCTCAATTAAGTGATTGCAGAGACAGCAGCCTCATCTCTGGCTTAGAAGGCTGTGACAGTACCACTAGGCTTCCAGTGGCTTCTGGGCTTGGTTTTTAAGGTGGCAGACATTGTATGTATGTGTGGGAGGGACCCTGGTCACACAATGGTTAAGTGCTACGGTTGGTAACCAAAAGGTCGGCAGTTCAAATCCTCCAGGTGCTCCTTGGACACTCTATGGGGCAATTCAGCTCTGACCTATAGGGTTGCCATGAGTTGGAATCAACTCAACAGCAGTGGCTGGCTTTTATGCGGAGCCGGGCGGGGGTGGGGAGAGGAGTAAGGTTCACTTGTTGGCCAGCCATAGGTGTCTGGCTCCCCTGGAAGTTCTAACTACCTGAGCTGAACATTCTACCTTAGGTCCAACCCCAACAGGCTCCCCACTTGCAGCTTGCTCACCAGCTGGTAGAAAGTGATGTGAGGTCCCTCGGCATCATACAGGAACCACCAGGTGGCAGCAGCCACTGTGGCCAGGCCCACATACACTGCAGGGAGGGGAGGAGGAGACGTGCTGTGGAAGATGGCTGTGGTTTGCAGGCAACCATTCCCCTACCTAACAAGCCCCTGCGTTTCCCTCGGGGAGCCACCCTCTCCACCTCTAAGCTCTATGATTTGGCTAGCTCTACTCTCAGCACCAGCTGCAGCCCTTAATTTGCAATGAGCCTCTGCCGCACCCGGGCACCAGTGACTGGTTAGGGGATAAGCAGGTGGCACAATGTGGGCCAATGAAAACAGCCCTGAGAAGTTTATCACACCGAGGGAATGATAAAAGGCTCTCTCTCCTAAACTTGCGGTTACATGAGAATGAACATGAAGGCTGGAGCTGCAGCAGCCATCCTGCTGCTACCCTTATGGGGCACCTGCCTGAGAATGGAGCTAAGGCAGAGAGAACAGTGATACTGTCTGAGGCCTCGATCTATCATTCCTGAAGTTTGCATCTAGTCTTGTGAGCCTACAGTCTCTTGGCACAAGCCAGACTGAGCCATACTGTCTGTGGTTTGCAATTCTAAGTGATACGAGAGTCTTAGGAAGTTCCTGGAACCCCACTGAGGGCTGGGGCCCGCTCACCACCGACAGCCAGATAGCGGAAGAAGAGCCAGCCACTGATGAGGGCCTCACGGGGGTTCCGCGGTGGCTTCTCCATGATGTCTAGGTCTGGCGGGTTAAAGCCCAGGGCTGTGGCAGGTAAGCCATCTGTCACCAGGTTCACCCAGAGCAGCTGCACGGGGATCAGGGCTTCAGGTAGGCCCAGAATTGCCGTGAGGAAGATGCTGGAACCAGAATCATGGACTCTAGCCCCCAGCAGGCCAAGACCCCACCAGATGGAGGGGTCCAGCTCCTGCTCACCCCCAGGCCAGGGAGCTCACCCTCTGTCTCTACAGCAGACTTTCGTCTCCCAACTAGTCCAGATTTGTGTGCACAACAAGTGAGAGGTGCATGTATACACCTCTGCCTCATACTGGGCCAACCCTGTGTGTTCCCCAGCCCCAGCTCTGGAGCTCTGACACATCTGCTCTCCAGGCCTGACAGAGGTCTAACTCCCATGCATGCACACACATGAACACTGGACTCCTAGGCAAACACACATCTGTTCACAGACACATGCAAAAATCTAGCATACAACATACAAACCCACAAATACCCACACATTTGTACAGATGTGCAGGGATGCAGAATTCACCCGTGCACAGACAAACACGCACTCTCTGTTCCTTACAGGCATCTCTCACACACGAAGGTAAATGCATATGCAATTATAAGGTGGCACATCCACCTGTGTTTGTAGTTATGCCCAAAGACGCAAAAGAGTACACATGTGCACATCAACACATTCCTCTCACTAGGGTACACACAATCATGTGCACACACACACACACTTAGCTTCTTACGCATGTACACATCAATACGTTGCTGCCCAAAGGTGGGGCCAGCATCCCTATCTTGTGACTCTGAAAGCAGGAGGAAAGACTCTTCAGGCACCTCCTTGAGAGCTGGGGTGTACTATGGTCATCAGGGCCTTCTGGAGAATGATGGGGCGTCCCCCACCCCCGGAAGGCCCCAGCCAAAGCACGGCAGCCATCTTTCCTCGGCCCATCCCAAGGACAAGCACTTCTTACTTAGGGATGCAGAAGCTGGCCCAGAAGGGCTGAGAGGAAGGAATGCAGGAAGGGCCTCACCAGACGACCTCACCGACATTGGAGGAAATGAGGTAGCGGATGAATTGCTTCATGTTGCTGTAGATGGCCCTGCCCTCCTCTACCGCAGACACGATGGAGGCAAAGTTGTCATCTGAGAGCACCATCTCTGCGGCTGACTTGGCCACTGCTGTGCCGGAGCCCATGGCGATGCCAATCTCTGCTTTCTTCAGGGCTGGAGCATCATTCACCCCATCACCAGTCTGTGGGCCAGGTTAGGTAGGGCCACACCTGAGTAACTTCCCCTCCACCTCCCCAGCTTCCCTTAAGCAGCCTGCCTTACGGAAGTAAGGAAAAACTGAGGAGAAAATCAAGCTGAAGGCCAAAGACGACTAAGCTGGGAAGAGGGATGGGAGTAGGTTAATGTGATGACTGAGATGAAATTAAGGTTTCGGATACGGTAGAACATTAAACTGAGAGAAGAGGCAATCTTGAAGTCAAACAAGGGATGAGCTCAAGATTGTGGCCTAGGTCACGGGCCAGGTAGGTTTTGTAGTCAAGGTCAAAGATATGGCTAAAGGGAAGGTGAAGGTCAAGAACGAGACTTAGGGTCAAGGTTAAAAAAAAAGATTACAGTGGAGGTAAAGATTACTACCAGGGACAGGTCAAGGGTGAGGTAGATCTCAAATCAGTTGAAGAACAGGTTACATAATCAACAATGAGACAGAAAGAAATCTGGTCCTAAACCAAGTATCCATTCCAAGATGAATGGATAAATAAGTTCTGGTATACTCACACAATGCTGCACAGTAATAAAAAAGGAATGATCTACTGAAACCCTCAAAGGCAGGGATAAATCTCAAAAGAAGCCAGACACTAGAGAGTATGTACCCTATGATTCCATTCATATGAAAATCCAAGACAGACCAAATTAATCTACGACAGAAAAAAACTGCAGCAGTGGTTGTCTCTGGTGGGAGAAGGGCCTGATGGGAAGGGGAGTGAGGGAACTCGTGCTGATGGTCATGTTCCTATCTCACTAAGTCTGTGTGACAGAGGGGTGTGCACTTATCAAAACATCATCAAATGATACATTTAAGATGTGTGCATTTCACTCTATGTAAATTTTACCTCATAAAGGAAAAAAAGAACCATACATAAACGCTGATCTCTAGCTAATGCTATACTGTCCAACATACATAAAGATGAAGTATACTGGTATCTGCAATTTACTATGAAATGCTTTAAAAAAGAGGGATTAAAGATGAACAGATGATGTCATGATTGAATTATGTCCCCCCAAAAACGTGTGTAGCAATTTGGCTGGACCATCATTCCTAACATTTTATAGTTACCCTCTATTTTGCGATTGCAATTTCTGTGTATGCGGTAAATCCTTATCTCTGCCTGTGGTTAATAGGGCAAGACTGGATTATGTTAAACAGTATTAGGGTGGGACTGTAACACCCTCTACTAAGTCACCTCCCTGACCCAGGGTAAAGGGAGTTTCCTTGGGGTGTTGCCTGTACCACCTTTTATTTTACAAAAGATAAAAAGGAAGCAAAAAGTTGGGACCTCATAAAACCAAGAAAGAAACACTGAAAACAGAGTGCACCCTTTGGACCCAGAACAGCTGTCCGACCAGGGGAAAACTGCTGAGAAGGCCCTTCTTCCAGAGCCAACAGTGAAAGAAATCCTTTCCTGGGGTGACACCCTGAATTTGGACTTTACTGTGAGGAAATAAACTTCCCTTTGTTAGAGCCATCCACTTGCAGTACTTCTGTTACAGCAGCACCAGATGACTGTCACGGATTAAACTGTGTCCCTCCCAGAATGTGTGTAGCCATGTGGCTGGACCACGATCCCCAATATTTTATGACTGTCCTCCATTCTGTGAGTTTCCTATGCTATATGTTAAGAGGATTCGGATGGGACTGTAAATCCCTTCATAAGAGCACCTCCCTGCTCCACTGTAAAGGGAGTTTCCCTGGAGTGTGGGTTACACCAGTTTATCCTTTCATCCTACAAGAGGTAAAAGAGAGAGAAGGAAGCAAAGAATTGGGAACCTCCTATCATCAAGAAAGCAGAACAGGGAGAAGAGTGTGTCCTTCAGACCCGAGGTTCCTGTGCCAAGATGCTCCTCGACCAAAGACTGATGCAATGCGAGGACTTCCCTCCAGAGCCGACCATGGGGAAAGCCCTCCCCTGGAGCAGACACCCTGAATTCTGTCTAGTAGCCTACTGGACTGTGTAAGAACAAACCTTCCTTTGTTAAAACCATCCACTCTAGGTATTTGTTACAGCAGCACTAGATGGCTAAAATAATAACCAAGACAGATGGGTAGGACTGTGATAAAGTACATGCAGCAGAATGCTAGTGGGAGAATCCAGTCCCTTCCTGGGGCTCAGTTCACTGTAAACCTCTCAGTTTCTTTGAGTTTCAAAATGTTTGTAATAAAGTGTTGGAAAAAATAAGCATGAGGCAGGAAGGGGTCTGCATGAGCTGCTTTCTCCAAGCCCTGTGACAACTGTCCCCTCACACCTCACCACCTCCCTGGGGCTCCTGTCCCATGGCCTCACCATGGCAGTGATTTCATGGAAGGACTGCAGGTTCTCCACAATGCGGGACTTGTGTGCGGGCTCCACGCGGGCGAAGCAGCGGGCTGTCCGGCAGGCATGGCGCTGTTCCTGAGGGCTGAGATCATCAAACTCACGGCCCGTGTACGCCTTGCCGGCCACGTCCTCTGTTTCCCCGAAGATGCCGAGCCGGCGGCATATGGCCACGGCCGTGCCTTTGTTGTCTCCTGTGATCATCACCACACGAATGCCTGCCTGGCGGCAGCGGGCAATACAAGCAGCCACTTCAGGCCGCGGTGGGTCCAACATGCCCACACAGCCCACGAAGGTCAGCTCCGTCTGCAGGGAAAGGTCAGGAGACGCCAGCTGAGACTGAGCCCATCGGTAGCACACTACCTGCCCAGCAGTTGCTCCCTGGGACCCCACCTGAGCACCCACCTCGTATTCCCCAAACTTGCTACAGTCATCCAGCTTCATGTCCTCCTTCCTGGGGGGCACATCCCGGGTGGCCAGTGCCAGGCAGCGCAGTGTGTCTGAGCCTGAGCCCCAGTCCCGGATTTTTGCCAGGATCTGCTCCCTGGAAGTGCTGTTCAGGGGCACCGTGCGGCTCCCCACGCGGACTGAGCTGCAGCGCTCGATCACACTCTCAGGAGCCCCCTATGGAGTGGGGACAAGATGGAGAGGCAACCCTGGCAATCACAACCCCCACGTCCATCGTGCCCAACTGACGAAAGTAAAGCCCAGAAAGGAAAAGGCCCCTGAGGGTACCCGCTGCAAGTCCAGGCCCAGATTCCACCTTAGGAAGCCCAGGGCAGGAGAGCCCCACTGAGAAAAACCAAAGAGGAGGTGGGAAGGGGAGCGCGATCACCCGGCAGGTGACACCCTCCCCCCAGCCCCCAGCCGAGAAGACCTGCTGTAGCATTCTGGGGGTGAGGGTGAGGGTGATGCAGCCCTCCTGCAGCCCTGCCTCCTGCGCAGAATTCCAGGCCTGTGGGCCTCAGCAGCAGGGAGGCAGGCTGTGCCCTGTCAAGGGACCAGACATAGGGCCACACAGAGGGGATGGTTGGTGTGACTTGAGGGGAGCTGGGCTCAGGGGTGACAGGCTCCTTGGAGCTTCAAAATCTCACCTTGAACCCCAACCCAGGCTTCTTACTGCTCTATCAGTGGCTTCTCCTTCCCCCCAAAGGGTCAACCCAAAGCAGGACTTTGAAACATTCTGGTTTAAACCGCTGCTGATTATTTGCATTTCTATCTCAGATATACCAAATCCAAATCTACAGTTTAACAAAATCCCCAGGTGATTCTTAGGTATAATCAGCTCTGAGAACCACTGCTCTACTAGTGGTTCTCAGAAATCGTGCCTAACCAGCAGTATCAGCATGTCTGGGAACTTGTTAGAAATGCAAGCTCTCAGCAGGGGTTCCATCCAGAATGGAGTTCTGTCCTAGATACTAACATTTTTAAGGGGCCCTAATGTTTACTAATATGAAACTCTAGTGGTGCAGTAGTTAAGAGTTCGGCTATTAAACAAAAAGTCAGCAGTCTGAATTTACCAGGCACTCCTTGGAAACCCTATGGGGCAGTTCTACTCCACCCTATAGGGTTGCTCCAAGTTGGAATCAACTCACTGGCAATGGGTTTGGTTTTCTGGGTTTAAGCACTAATGCAAGAGCCTTTACATTTCAAAATGGGTTAAAACTTCAACTGCTGTGAGGTTAGGGCTGTGATTCCCACTTCAGGTTTGAAAGCAGCAACAGGAGGTGCTGTGGGCAAAGGTCTAGGTGGGAGCTAGTTCACTTCCCTCCTTGCGACTCGGTTTCCAAAACACAGAACACGAGATGGGCACCAACTACCTCAATACCACCAGAGATAAAAAGGCTTCCAAGATCTACTAGGCTGACCCAGTTGTTCAGATGGGGAGACTGAGGCCCACAGAGAACCAGGGATCTCAAGGTCATGTGAAGAGAGAGTGCCTTGCAGCCCAGAGTTGGGACCATGGGGACGGGAAGGGCTCAGTCTTGCTGGCCCTGCCTCTACCTCTACCAGGCTGAGATCCTGCTCCCACTTCCTCATGGCAGGCTAGCCACCCTCATTCTGCTCTGACAAAGGGTCGACCACAGCTCCAGTTTCTGGCAATTCAGTGGCCTAGTGACTAGGTCCCCAGATCCCAGGGATCACACAGACCATGCATCCAGGCCCCCACCTTCACAAACATCTTGCTGCCCTGGGCTGCTGAGCCAGGGCGGGTAGGCGTGCAGTACACTGACATGGACTTCCTGTCTCGGGAGAACTCGAGAGTGAACTCCTTCCGCATCAGCTGCTTGATGACCTGTGGCACATAGCAGGTCAGGTGTGAGGGGCAGAGTCAGCTGCCCTGACTGTCCCCCCAGCGGCTGCTCAGTCCCCAGCACACCTCTCTCCTCCCTACAGAATACCCTCTGTACTCCTAACTCTGGCATTCAAGCATTCCACCTCTCGCTCTAGCCAGAGAGAGATGCTGCAAAGCTGCATGTCCAGATCATGCTGTGCACTTCCTCCTCCAAGCCCCTGCCCACGCAGAGATGTTTCCCCTCTTCCTGCCTCCTTCCAGAAGTCCTCCTCACCCTTCTCTAGATGTTCCAGCCATGAAGCCTGAGTTTGCCAGCGTACTCACTGTGTTGCAGGCACTGGCTCGCTCCACCCGGGACAGGGCCTGTAGGTCAGTGTCAAACACATTCATCTTCTCCACCAGGCAAGTCAGAGCTGTCTCTGTGGCCTCTCCCACCTTCTCATACATGCCCTTGGCCTGGTGAGAACCAGGGAACAGAGAATGAGGTGCAAGGCAGCCCTCAGCCAGGCTCCCCATCTGACCTCCTGACTCCTCACCTTGTGGAACTCCCTTTGCCAGAGGAATATCCTTTGCATCAAGGCTGGAGGGCCCTCCCTGGTTCGGCTAACCTGGCTCTGGGCAGCGTCGGCACTGCTGACCACCTTTCCCTTTCTGACTCTCTTCTCCCCTGGTGTCAGTGGCCACACGCCTTCCTAGCTAGCCTCACCTCTTTGCCCACTTCTTCCCACTCTCCTTCATCAGCTCTTCTTTCAGCCTGTCTCCTGCCTAACACTCTCCCCGGCATCTCACATGCCTACTGCTTCCGCACCTTTCATGTGCTCCAGAACACCAGCACCCGGTCGTGACCCCCAAGCCCACGTCCAACTGCTTTCTGTCAGACCCTAGTCCTGGGGACCCCTCAGGCCATCTCCTCCTCTCCCTATGCTTGCCAATCCAGTGATGGTCCCACCCAGGGCAGCAACCAGGAGTTGCCTTGATCTCTTCTTTTCATCCAACCAGGCACCGATTCCCAGAGTTCCCAGATCCCAAACCTCTTTCCAACCCATGCTGAAGCCCCAGCCAGGGATCTGTGCCTCACTCTGTCCTGGTCAGCCACACCGGGATCCCTGATTCCAGTCTTGCTCTGCCTACTCTGTCTATCCCTCGCCCGAGGAAGCCTGGGTGACTTTTTGTAAATACACATCTAAGCATGCCATATTTCTGCTCAAAGCCCTCTGTGGCTCTCTGCTGCCCTTCAGCCCGGCATGGAGGCGTGACTTGGTCTGGCCAAGGGCTTGCCCTCAGGCTTCACACCCTCCAGTGCTCCATCACCCAACTCCAGCCACTAGAAGGGCATTCACACCTAAATCTCCTCAGGCTGCTATCACATGTGAGCCCTTCCTGAGCTGGATCTTAGTCCTTAAACATCATCACTAATCCCAAGCCGGCAAATCGCTTCTTAGGAGTCCCTGGCTTTTAAGGAAGAGGGACAGGTGGCAGGGAAGGTGTGCATAGGGTCACAGGGCCCCTGAAATGTGGCAGTCCGTAGGGTACACACTGCACATTCTAGCTTTGGAACTACGGGACAACGGTTTATCCCGGGTGGTTGTGAAAAGGAGTGGGGTCCCACCTCGTTGTAGTCCAGCGCTGAGTCATTGCACAGTGCGCAGATGGTAGCCAGCTCCACCAGCCCGTCAAAGCGCCCGCAGCGCACAGGTTTTTCTCCCAGCCGCCTGCAGAGCCCGGTGTCAGTCCCAGGGCTTGGCCCCGCCCCCGCCCGGGACACGCCCCTCACCGCCAGGAGGCCCCGCCCCCTTGACCCGCACGTGCACTCACACTTCGCCCTCGGGGGAGTATGTGGTACCCGAGATGGTGAATTCATACAAGTGGCAGGCGCCAGCCTCAGCCTCGGCCACCACGAACATCTGGAGAGCCAAGGGGCGTGTTCAGGGCTGGCTGGGGTCGCCTCTCTGAGTAACACTGACTAGAGACCGAGCCCTGCAGGGCTGCCCTAAAAGCCTTCAGAGCTAGCCGCATGCCCGGGGTCTCCTAGGTGCTGTATAAGAGTGTGGGGGTGGGGGCACCTCTCTGTTGTGTGCAGGTGTGTTGCAGCTCCGGCTTCTCTGTTTACTCTGGACCCGGAAGAGGTTTATGGCAGATTCTTCAATGTTCTCAGACAGCTCCTGGCTGGCTGGAACCTGAGCCGGCACAGGAAGCCTAGGTCTGTCTATCATCATGTGCCAAGCACCTGAGCCTCTGGGGAGTGAAACTGTTTTCTACTCTAAGGAGTAAGTGGGATCAGGGCCCAGCTACATCTACTTTCCTTTCCTGGGATACCTACACCCTACTCTGAGGCACAGACCACAACTACTCAGAGTGTCCCCAGGGCGTGAGCTGCTAGTAGGGCTCCTGGGTCACCCAGGGACAGGGGGCTCACCCATTCCCATTGCCAGCAGCTTCACAAGCAAGCAAATGGCCAGCCCAGCACCCAACAGGTGCTCAGTAAACATTTCTCCCTCATGCTCTCTTCTGTGATCCTGGAGGCGACTCCTCAGCAGATGTAGCCCTTGGAAAGTGCAGTCCCTCAGCCCAGCATCCAGCCTCTATAACTCCCTACACTGTTTTTCAAGTCTTTGAGCCAAGGAACTCTTCGTTCAAAATAAAGTTCCACTAGACATTCTAGCACAGCAATGGGGCAGTCAGGGGCTAAAAGGTGGTTAAGCTTGCTGGTGTCCCCTTCCTTGCTGCCTCTGAATGTCTTCTACGAAGACTTAAGGTTTCAGGATATTGAGCCCAGCCTCTGGAGGCTGTCCAACCAGCAGACTGCGGGAGCAGGAGTAGGAGAGGAGCCATGGGGGAACCTGGAACTTGGGAGTGGTGGGGAGCCCACAACTTTCATCACAACCCCACCCAACTCTCCGCTAGTTGGGAGGAGCCCTCTGCACCATAGGCCTGCTGGAGCCTTAGCCAGAATCTCTGGAGCATGCAGGCAGCAGGCCCAAGTTGTGGGATGGAACACCAGGGAATAAATAATTCCTGCCTGGACCCTTCCTGGGCCACTGGTGCCAGTGTGTCTGGTGACAGGCGTTGATCACAGACAGCCATAGTGGAAGCAGAGTAGAACCTGGCTCCATCCCCAGCTTAGCTCTGACATCAGGGCTGGACTTGACCCACTAGTGTGTCTTTATGGTTAGCTGGCAGGGCTTGTGCACCCATGCTTCAGATGAGGAAACTGAGACTCAAAGATGGGCAGTAGCTTTCCTGGGACTCCAGAATGTCCTACCCAGGCACTGTCCACTGTAGCCTGTCTGCTCTCTGCTCTGAACCCATGAAAACCTGGATCTGTTCCACTCCCCCAGTGGTCCACAGGTTCTCTCTTCCATCTCTAGCCAAAAAAGAAACTAAGGAGATGCCCGGAGGGAGCCTAGTTTGTCCAGTATCACACAATAATACCAGTGGTACCCCTAGCTGGCTGCAGCGACTCACCCTGCAGACAGACATCTGGTTGGTGGTGAGGGTGCCGGTCTTGTCAGAGCAGATGACTGATGTGCAGCCCAAGGTCTCCACAGAGGGTAGGCTCCGCACGATGGCATTCTTGCGTGCCATGCGCCGCGTGCCCAGCGCCAGGCATGTAGTGATGACAGCTGGAAGACCCTCAGGGATGGCAGCCACAGCCAGGGCCACAGCAATCTTGAAGTAGTAGACGGCGCCACGGAGCCAGGAACCTCCGTGGACAGGGTCAGCAAAGTGGCTGATGTTGATGACCCACACAGCTACGCAGATGACAGAGATGGCATGAGACAGCTGTCGTCCGAACTCGTCCAGTTTGTGCTGCAGCGGTGTCCGCTCTGGCTCCACTGCCGCCATCTGGCTCCGGATCTTGCCCAGCTCTGTGTGCAGGCCTGTGGCCACAGCCACACCCACTGCCTTGCCTGACGCGATGTTGGTGCCCTAGCCAAAGGAAGGAAACGCTGCTTACACCCTGGCAAGGACCCCAGACCCCTGCCTCCTTTGGGCCATGGTAAGGTGTTTATCCTTTTACAGGGCTTCGTTTTTCTTTATGTTGTAATGTTTCCAGACCCATGCAGCTATGTATTTACTTAGCCACTGCGAAGCACCCCCCACGAAAGCATCAGCTCTATGAGGACAGGGCTCTGATTCATTGCCACGTCCCCAGTGCCCGGCCCAGAGGAAGCACCAGGACCAAAACCGACCAGCAGTGCACAGCATGGCACCAATCCACCAAAATGTGACTTGTGAACAACAAACATGGCCACATAGAAGGGTGCAGCTGACTGTGAGCCCTGGTCAACAGTCCATAAATATTTACTGAAGAATCCAGAAGATCTGAGCCTAAGCCTCTCTACTCCCAAGGCCTTGGTCAAGTCCTCAAATCCTGCAGCAAGGGACAGCCAGCCTTGAGTCTCAGTGTCCTCCTCTGTATGATGGCTCAACACACAGTTGCTCTGAAGAGGCTATTAACTCAGTGTCCCTTCTAATGGATGTACTGTGCTGCTGGAGCCAGCCTGAGCCCCTTTTTTGCCCTGAGCAATAGCTCTCCAACTCTACCCTGACCCCTGCAGGCCCCAGAGCTAAGGGAAGGGTTTGCCGTTAGCTAGTCCACGCTCCTCTGAAGGCTTTTTGGGGACAGCCGCTAATACTGGAGCATGCCCTTGGAAGTTTCTCTTCCCACCCCAAAGCAGTTTTGCCATCTGTGAAGTGGATTGTTCCCACCGTCTGTTATCACCTTTGCAACCCGCTGCCTCTAGGGAACTTTCTGCTGAGTGTTTTATAGCCACCGTTCCCCCTTCTTTACAGATTATGGCAGCATAATCTACTAAATAGGAGGGAAAACTCTGGAGAATGTCTGAGTTCAGATCCCAGCTCCATCACTCCCTGCCTGTGGGACCTTGGGCAACTTCCTTAACCTCTCTGTGCCTGCTGGAAAACATGCATCCCAAGAGTACTTATTTCAAAGGCTCGTTTGTCATGAGGACTAAAAGGATTTCATACATCAAGGGCTAAGAGCAGTACCAGGTCCACCACCCTCAGTAAACACAAGCTATTCTTATTGTTATAAATTTGCAGGTATCATCAGTAACTGGTATGGGTCTTTCTTGTGGAACTTTAATTGATCAATCCTAAGGCTACTGATGTTATTGTCCAGGCTCTAGGAAGGCCCAGGCATCCTGGGGACTTACAGAAAACAGCATGTTCTTCTTGTCCTGGTTTACAGCTCTGGGGTCAAAGATGGCATCTGTGTGCTTGGTCACTGACACGGACTCACCTGATTGTGGAATAAGAAAGAGAAATGCGACACAAAGACACTCCTATGCTTTAGCCCAGGCTGTGCCTGGCCAGGCCTCTGGGGTTTACCTGTCAGGATAGACTGGTCCACTCGCAGCGTAGTGGACTTGATCTCGATGAGGCGGAGGTCAGCAGGCACTTTGTCCCCCACTGAGGAGGAAAGACGGTATGGCTGAGCGGTGGGGCTTTGGATACTACTCTCTCCAAAGCTAGGAGGGCTGCCTGGACCCATGGCACTGTAGGGTTGGCACGCAGGGGCCCAAGTGTGATCCCTTTGGTGGCTCCTTCCCTCTGGCCCTCAGTCTTCCTATCTGTACAATACGGCTTTGGTAGAACAGCTTTGAAAGGATTCAGCAGTTTCCCCTTTGAATACACAGGCAAAAAAGACAGAAGCAGAGAGAAGGATGGGATCACCAATGCCATATGATGAAAGGAGGAATGCCTACCTGCCACTTCTACGATGTCTCCGGGGACAATGTCCCGGGCACGGATCCTCTGCACACCCTTTCGGTCCGAACGAATCACCTTGCCCATCTCAGGCTCGTATTCCTTCAGGGCCTCGATGGCACTCTCAGCATTTCGTTCCTGCAGAACACAAAGTAAGCAGGTGATCAGTCCCTGCTGCTCCAGGCAGGCCACCCCTTCAGAGTGACACGTTTGAGGACTGGGATGCTACCAGAAGTAAAAGGACCTAGAAGGAATCCCAGCACTGGGTGGAGGTGTTACCTAGCGGCTGGGAGACCCCAGGGCCCAGCCCCACCCTTGTGCCTCCCACCTGCCACACGCCCACAACTGCATTGGCCACGAGGATCAGCATGATGACCAGGGGCTCCACGAAGGCTGTCGTGGTCTCCTCACCTTCCTCAAACCAGGCCAGGACCTGCCAAGATCAGAGCTAGTGAGTCTGCGCTACGTCATGGGCGGGACCTGCTTGCCTTCCCCTTTGTACGCTGGACCTCCTGTCCGTGGGGAGAGCCCCTAGGAGCCCTGGGCTTTGAGAGGGCAACTGGGAGAACACCTTGGCTTAGAGGACACTCAACTCCCTCCAGCAGTAACTGCCAAAGCTTATGTCCCCTGCCCCGAGCTAACCTTCAGGGACCTGGGCCGTTATACCGCCACCAGCTGGAGACCCCAAAGTCTGCCTAGATCAAAGTGGGGTCACAGACAAGCAGCAGCAGTATCACTTGGGAACTTGCTAGAAATGCAATTCTAGGGGCACATTCTGGGATTGCAGAAACTCAGGGATTGCATCCAGCACCTGTGTCTTAACAAGCCCAGGTGAGTCTGTGCCCCATAACGTTTGAGATCCCCTGTCCAAAAGAGTCTTGTTCAAGACCTAGAGCCCAGGTGCCCAGGTTGGGAGGCAGCAGACTAAGTATAAATCCCACTTCTACCACTGGCCAAAGTGGGTACTTGTCACTCCCCCTCCATAGGCTCAGTGTGCCTGTCTACATGGTAAAGGCGTACAGGCACCCTTTCAGGTCAGCTGATTTAGGCTTCTGTACTGGATAGACAGTTTCTGCAAGAGTTCTCATTTTCCATGAGGACAGTGAGCAGAAGGGCCAGACACAGCTGACTGGGCCCCTGCTGGCTAGAGGAGAAGAGTCCTCCCTGGTATCCCTGCTGTCCCATATTCCAGGCCACCAAGATGAGGTGTCCTCCCCAGGGCCTGCTGGGGGTGGAGCCAGGGACCAAAATCATGTCTACCCTCAGGTTGGCCTGGAAATGACCCTGAGTTCCACTGGGTCTCTGCTGCCCAGCCACTGATGACAACCACTGTCCCCCTCACTTCCTTCCTACCCTGGCCTGATGGCACCGGGAACAGGAGAGAGCAAAGGCAGGCAGCAATAAGAGGAGGCTGTGAACAGTTAGGCTCCAAATTGCACATGGGGAGCACGGGAGTCATGGGAGGGAAGGAGACAGTGGCTTGCAACTGGAGGTGATTTTGTCCCCCAGGGACATCTGGCAGTTTTGACTGTGACAGGGGTTGCTACTGGCATCTGGTGAACAGAGGTCAGGGAGGCTGCTAGACATCTTACAATGCACAAGACACCCCTCACAACAGAGGACTACTGGGTCCAAAATGTCAGCAGTGCCAAGATTGACCATCCTGGGCTATGACAGGGAGGAGTGGGTCCCCCTGTGCTTCCGAAAGCTCACTTTGAAAGCCAGGGTGCAAGAGGGACTGGAGGGGGCTAGGTGGGAACCAGGAGTCCAGTGTGGGAGCTGCAAGTGTACAGGCAAGAGCAGTGAAGATCTGAGCAGAGCAGGGGCACGTAGGGCTGGGGAGCAGGCTCAGGGATGCCCACAGCTCAGAGGACAGCCCTGTGCCCCAGACCACTGCTGAGACCTGGCTGTCCCTCCCCACTGCCCTCAGCTCCAGCTGCCATGCTCCAGGCCATGGCAGGAGGGGCCCTACTTACGAAGGAGACCAGGGCAGCCAGCAGCAAGATGCGCACCAGTAGGTCCTCAAACTGCTCCAGCACCAGCTCCCACAGGGACTTCCCTGGGAACAGGAGAGCCATGTCAGGCCTGGGCCCCTGACTGACTGACCCTTGTCCCCATGCAGAGGTTAACTGGGATACAGAGACCAAGAGGGAGAGCCCCAGGTCCTTGAGGGCCCTTGAGGCGCAGTACGTCCTCATTCTAGAAGTGGGAGGGGGCATCCTGACAGTGCAGGTCCAAGAACATCTCACCGTGACTTCAGAGCCCGCCCTGGCCCCAAACTCACCTTCCTCTGTCGGGAGTTCTGCAGAATCCAGGCAGCCGGGGTAGCCATGAAGAGACGAGAAACGACTGGGTTATGCAGGGGACCCTTGGAGGTGTCCGAGCAGCCCCACCCCACCGTGTCTGCCCATAGCACCGGGAAGATCTGGACGCACCCCCATGGCACTCTGCGGCCACTCCATTTGAGAACAGGCGGTTTGAGTCCAGATGCTTCCAGCCCCACCCCACCCCACCCTACCTCACTTTGAGTGAGGAAGGTCAAGTGTGGCCTAGCTCACCTTGGGACGAAACCTGAGCCAGTAGGGCCCTCTCAGACCCCCAGTACAGCTCCCTTGTACTGCCCTTCTTCAGATGGCCACCCAGCTAACCCCACCCCTACACAAAGCGGCCCCTCCTTCTACAAGCAACTCAAACGGAGGTCGTCTGCTCAGGCCAACAGAGTCCCTAGGTGGTGCAAATGATGAACACACTTGGCCGCTAACCAAAAGGTCAGTAGTTCAAGTCACCCAGAGCCGCCCTGAAAGAAAGCCTGGCGACACGCGTCTGAAAAGTCAGCCACTGAAAGCCCTGTAGAGTGCAGTTCTACTCTCACACATGGCTTGTCGCGAGTCAGGGTCGAGTCAATGGCAACTAGTTTGCTCAAGTCAGTGAAACCCAGCCCTGCCTCTGCTCACAGGCTGTCAGACACACACCTGCTACTCTGAGACCACTTGATGGTGATCTGCAGCAGAGCCTTGCCCTACCCTGGGAGCCCCCTCTGGACAAGACCCCAGCGGCCAGCATCCTAAGGAACCCTTCCAAAGACCTACCCTTAAGGGCCAGGCTTCAGCTTGTTCCTCATAGGACTGCCTCTCCAGGCAAGGTCAGCAAAGACCACCTCCAGCTCCAGGCCCAGAGAACATTCTGAACTTCAAATACCCACAAGATGTCCTAGCACTTTGCATGCAGTTTTTCTGTTTCCTGAAGCACCTTTTGTACCAGGTTGGCTGGTATCTGAACTCATACTTGGCTGCCTCAGATACCTGGTGTCTTTGAGTCATCCCAACATCTTAAAGGAGAGGTGGCACTGGAACCACGGCGTTGTTTCATAAATGGAGAGGGAGGCTCAAAGTAGAGCATCAGCTTGAGCAAGGTCACACGTCAAGAAACGAGGTCTCTTTGGGGCTGGGAAACACGGGTGGCATAATGGGTTAAGTGCTACCTCTGCAAACAAAAGGTCAGCAGTTCAAATCCGACAGGTGCTCCTTGGAAACTCTAGGGGGCAGTTCCCCTCTGACCACTAGGGTTGCCATGAGCTGGACCCAACTCGACAGCTGTGGGTTTTGGGCATGGGGCTGTGGGAAGGGTGGAGCTGGGCCCCAGAGGATAGACTCTGACGGTTCCCCCTGCCTGTGCTGAGCTCCGCACTACTGCTCAGGCCTCTTGGAGGCTCCTCCCAGGCTAAAGGCTAACTGAGACCCACCTTCTCTTGCCCCTCTTATCCTCTGCTACTCAAAGAACAGTCCCCAGGGCCAGCAGCGTCAGCATCAGCTAGGAGCTGGTTAGAAATGCAGATGTTGAGGCCCAACTCCAGGGCAGTGCTCTCTTCCTCTTCCTCGTGATACATACTGGGCCTCTGTGTCTGTCCACCTGTTTTTGGCCCATGTACCAGCAAGTACTTTTTTCCCATGGGAGACTGTTCCCCAGACCACCTGTTTGGAACCTGTGGGCTCTGCACCTGGCAGCTGAACCATGGAGAATATCAAGCAGTCCACTGGGCTGCAGGAACCCATGAGGGAAATACATAACCTAAAAATACACTTTCTAGCATTCTCTCCAAAGTCCTATTTTAGGCAACGGCTGACATTTTCCGTGGAAAATGTAATCTCCAGTGTCCTGCGTTGAGATTAAAATCAAACAGACTTTTTCCTTCTGATCTATTTAGCTGAAGCGAACAGGAAAGGAGGGGGGCCAAGGGGCAGGCCTGGTTTGGGGGCCAGTTCTCCAAGGGAGTAGGGTCCTTTTGAGTCCTATCAGCCATGCCCCAGCCCCTGCAGAGAACAGTGCTAACCTCATGGCACACATCTGCCTGCTGCTGCCATGCTTTACCCAGGAAAATCCTAAACTCCTCACCTCTGCAGGTATCTTCATGGTTCCTGACCAAGGGGACAGTTTATCCACGAGTCTCACCTGAATCCCTCTTGCTGACTTCCCCTGTCAGACATACAGCTTCTGGAAACACATTCCTTAGGGTACTCATTCTGGGTAGAGTTGAGGTCAGCCAGCCACTGAGGTCAAATCAGATGCCCTGCTCATCCCGGGCACGACACAGGCACGGATCTAGTCCTGCCTAAGCAGCTGGCCCATGAACCTCCACGCAGACAGGTCAGCCTTCTTAAGTCTCATTTGTAAGGGGTGCCCACACCCACCATCACTTGGCTGGCTACTACATACTGAGCAGTGAACCAGGTGTTTCACCTACATTGCCTCTCAAGAAATGGGAAAACATTGTATGCTGAGCCCATGAGACATAATAATGGTAGAAACCAAGGCTTGCTGTGTGCCAGACACTGTGCTAACTCTGTGCATATTTGATTCCTATAATTCTAGACAACTCAAGGAGGATACACTAAGATCCCCATTTTTACAGAGCAGATTAACTGAAACACAGAGAAGCTGCGTAATGAGCTCACGGTCACACAGCTGGGAAGTGGCCAGGCCGGGTTTTGAGCTCTGGGAGTTTGGCTCCGGAACTCTTCTCTGACTCCTATGCTGTTCTACTGCCTTCCCCCGGTTCCTCTGCCGCCCAGAGTCTGTTGCTGTTATGTGCTGTTGAGTTGATTCTGACTCATAGAAACTCTACAGGACAGAGCAGAACTGCTCAACAGTGTTTCCAAGGAGTGGCTGGTGAATCTGAACTGCTGACCTTTTGGTTATCAGCTGACCACTTAACCACTGTGCCATCAGGGCTCCACACAGTCTAGATCACCTGAAAAACTGTGGCATCCCATGTCCTGACTCTTGGGCTGTGATGACCTCATCCCAACAGCTGGCAGGGCCCTCTAGAGCAGCCTCCTGTTTCAAAGCCACCAGCCCAAACTATCTTTGTTCAGAAAGGTTCAGAGAGCCCTGGTGGGGCAGTGGTTAAGAGCCTTATAACCAAAGGGTCAACAGTTCAAATCCACCAGCTGCTCCTTGGAAACTCTGTGGAACAGTTGTCCTATAAGACAACCCTGTCCTATGAGCTGGTATTGACCTGATGGCAACGGGTTTGTTTGGGGGGTTTATACAGCAAAAACAAGAAAACCCCCATGGGATGGACTGACACAGTGGCTACAGCAATGGGCTCACACATACTGAAGATATGACGATGGCACACTACTGGGCAACGTTTCGTTCTGTTCTGCATAAGGTTACCGTAAGTCAGAGCTGACTTCACAGCCTAACAACAAAGGCCTTGCAGCTCAGGCCCGGTTGGCTTCAAACACCAGTCCCAGCACGACCCTGAAAGACTCAAATCTTCCCTCTTGTAAATAAGTCCCAAGGCCATGGGGAAGCCCAGGGGCCGGGAGAGGTCCCCGGATCCCAACCCCAGGCACCCCAGGAAGATGCTAGTGCTCTCTCTCTCTTTCCTCAGCTTGTGTATGAGGGGCTTCGCTGGCGCCCCCTGAAGTGGTGGCAGTGGGACCACATCCTGTTGCCCTGGCTCAGCATCCCCATTTATTAAACGGGGAGAATGCCCTGGCCCTACCCTCCTTGTGGTGCAGGCTTCACTGGGCTGCACAGGACAAAGGCAGTAAGGAGGTGATGCTCCCTCCCAGATCTGTGGCTGGGCCAGCCCAGAGGTGGGGCAGTCTCCATTATCCTTAGCTGGGCCTCTCCCACCAATCTCCACTCTGGGTCACTGTGGCCTGACTGAGCTGGCCCATGCCCACCAAAGCCACCTGTAGGGCTAGGTTGGAAGAGCCAAGGGTATGATAACAGACATTTCATGGCTTACAGCAAGGAATCTGGTCTAGAGAGCTTGAGTTCAAATCCTACTCTATTTCTTGGTAGTTCTGTCCATGGGCAGATCGCTAAAAACCCTCTGTGCCTCAATTTATCTATCTGTAAGATACAGATAACAGTTGTAACTACTGCATAAGGTTGTTATGGAGATTAAATGGCACAGTATGTCTACAGTACTTAGAATAACACACAGCACAAAAAGAGTGCTCAATATGCATTAGCCATGACAATCATTACTAGACTATCAGTTCCATGACAGCAGGACTGTTTACTGAAGTGTCGTCAGCACCTGAAACAGTGCCTGGCACACAGGACCAAACCACCAACCCCACTGACGTCGAGACAATTCCAACTCATAATTACCCCATAGACAGAGCAGAACTGCCCCACAGAGCTTCCGAGGAGTGCCTGGTGGATGTGAACTGCCGACTTTCTGGTTAGCAGCCACAGCACTGAACCACTACACCAGCAGGGCTTCCAGCACATAGTAGGTAGTTGGTAAATATTTGTGAATGAGTCAGTGGGCCTGCCTCTTCCTTATTCACAGGTTACCAGGGACGGTCCCTGGTCTACAGAATAAAGCCCAACCCTAACAGCACACACGACCTTCCTGGATCTGCCCAAACCCACCCTGCCAGAATCACTCTCGTAACTCTGATGTCCATCTGGCAGGCCAGGCATTCCCCCCAGGACTGCCACCACCTCCCCCCATTTTGCTAAAGCTTTTCCTCCCCCAGTATTTGCTCATGCCATTCTTTCTCTTCAAAGTTTGTTGTTGTAGGTGTCATCAAGTTGATTTTCTACTTCCAGTGACCCTATGTGACACAGCTGAATGGCCTCATGAGGTTTTCTGGGCTGTAATCTTTATGGGAGCAGATGGCCAGGTCTTTGTCCCACTGAGCTGCTGCCTGGGTTCAAACCACAATCCTTTAGTTTAATAACTGAGCACTTGGCTGTTGTGCCACCAGGGCTCATTCTGTCCAAACCCACTACCATCAAGTCCATTCTGCCTCTTCGCACTCTTAAGGACAGAGTAGAACCGCCCCACGGGGTTTCCAGGGCTGTGATCGTTACAGAAGCAGACTGCCACACCTGTCCCCCACAAAGTGACTGCGGGGTTGGAACTGCCAACTTTTCAGTTAGTAATAACAGCTTAACCACTTTGGTACCGAAGTACCCTCCCTGCTTCCTCATCTGAATCCCAACCTTCCAGGAAGTCTTCGCTGAAAAGGCCCCTTCTTTGAGTGCCCTCCCAGATCCCTCACCGTATTACCTTGCCTTTCCCCTCCACCCATGACCTTCACATAGTCATTTGTGGGATGGGACCAGAGCACCTCCACGGGCCAGGAGGGGTGAGTCATCCCTGGGACTACACACAGCCTCATAGCAACTGTTGACTCAGTCATCCCACGTTTGACCCAGGACCCAGCGCCAGGACAGGGGTGTGGAGTGGGCACAGGGCCAAGGATACCCAGTGCTGCCCTCAAGCTCCATGTACCACTGGCTCCCCAACATGCTCTTCCCCTACACCCCCTCAACTTCTTCTTCCTCACACCACTAGAAACTGGTATTTCAGCTTCTAAGTGTCAGCTCCAGCTGGGAGAGGCATACCCACCAAGGTCTTCCTAAAAGGTAAATTTACAAAGCAATTAAATCATCACTTAAGAGTCAAGGCCCAAGCTGCTGTGGCTGGCTGGGAGAGGCTGGGGCTGGGCAGACCCCACCCAACCCACCTGGCCCTGCCTGTCTCCAGGGCCCACCTAGAGTGGACAGTCTGGCCCCACTCTGCAGGGGACCACTGAGAGGCCTCAGGAAGCACTCCCCGGGTCAGCACAGGGGCTCACCTGGCTTATTCAGTGCTAGAGGGGAAGGATTTGCTCAGGGTCCCTGGACACTCAGACCACACTGCGGGGGAGCCCCAGCTCTGCCTCAGGGAGCTCTAGGAGTGAAGGGTGAAGAGGTCTAGCTGCGGTGGCCTGGTGCTCTTCCTGGGGGGACTAACACTGCCCAGAAAGGTCCAACAGGCACGACGCCTGAAAGACCTTGCGTTTCCATGTCCCTGCCTGTAATTCCCCTCAGCCTGCTCGGATCTGGGACAGACCGGAGTCTGTTTCACATCCCATAAGGTCCACAGGGAATCTCAGGGTTACATCTCTGCCGTACTGCTGAGGACATCAAGGCCAAGGATAAGCAGGTCTGCTTGATGCCCCTCTGCCAGTGGGTCCACTCACCTCGCCCCATTCTCCCAGCCTGGTTTTTGACGGACATGCATAAGAGTTTCCGGAGTCCCAGCACTCAAGAGAGGCTACAGCTGAAACACTGCAGCTTGTAATCCAATCCCAGACCACCACTCACTCAGAAGCCTCTGGGACCATCATACCCACTGCACAGACGGGCAGCATGAGGCCCAGGAAGCCAGGATCCAGCCCTCAATCGCAACTCCTCCTCAAGCTCTCTCGACAGAGACCACCCTCCTCCGGGACCTCCTGAGATCTTGCCCAACTCCCACATCACACTCTACACTGAGCTTGCAGTGCAGGCTCACTCAGTAGGAAACGCTCCACCTCTGCTGCCTCCCTGCCTCAGCTCACAGGAGGGAAAGGAGCCAGGCAGCCCATTCACAGACATGAGGAAATCCAGTGGCTCCTGGGCCTCGGAAAAGGTGTCCAACCTGACTCCTAAGCAGAGAAATGTAAAACAGAGCTATGAGATGACACGGTTCCATCCGACTGGCATGGATCAAAATGTGGATTACACATTATGCTGTCAAGGTGGTAAGGTAACGGCAACCAAAGTGCTACAACTTTATGAAAATCAATTTTGCAACAGCCACCAAGATTAAAAGTACACACACCCTTTGACCCAGTAATCCCCCTTTTAGGAATTTACCTTTCAGCTGTGTTCACAAGTGTGTGAAATGACACAGGGATGAGGACATTCCTTAACACCTTGCATGTCAAACAACTCAAGTGGCCATCAGAAGCCAGGATGAAGAAGTGCTGAAACACCCACACAAGGAAACCCTGTGTGGCCACTAGGAGTGGAAGATGCTCTCCATGGGACCTCTCTGGGAGTCATCAGCAAGTGGAAAAGCAGGAGCAAAGCACCACTTACAATTCACTCTCTTACGTAAAGAGAGATGACGGTGTGCTCATGGACTCAAATGCGTGTGTGCACAGAACAGCTGGGGAAAGAGATGTATGGGGTGGGATAGACAGGCTGCTGGCGCCTTACTAGGAGAAAGCTGGGCACATACCAAGGTGGAGAGAGAGAACAAGAGAAACAGAGGGAGAGGCTCACACAGAGGGACCAGGGGACTAGATGATGGAGTAGGGGAGAAGAAAACACCTGGAATCAGAAGTTGGGGGCAGGATGGGGTGACATTACTGTACACCTTTTGTACCCTTTGAACAGGTGCAAATTTTTATCCAAAGAGCAAAGGTTAAAAGCCTCAGGAAGAAGGTGAATGCCGGCACCTCTAGGTCCTGCAGAGAAAGACATGGCTGGGGTCAAGGCCTGTTGGGGCCTCCCTCATCTCTGCAACGGGCTTGGATTTTGTGTGTATGAGGGAACTCCACTAGCGCTGCTCATTTCCACCTCCCCTCCCCACAGCAATAAGGGGCAGGAAGGTGGGATTCCCTTCCCCCCTCCCCAAAGAATTTGCAAACTTCAGGACTTAAGCAAATAACTTCCGTGTGGTTTCCAGTACTAACGACTTTGCAGGTGCACAGACTCCTGAGGTGAGGGGCACTAGTCCCTAGGGGTATCACCCTCCACTCACAGGCCCAGTCCTCGCCCCCCAGCTGGCGGGCTGGAGCTTAGCCCAGCTTTGTCTGAGCTAAGACGCAAGGACTCCTCCATGTAAGTGATCACCTCATGGAACACACACAAACAACCCTATAAGTTCTACTGTAACACCCCTAGAGATGAAAAAACTGGGAGGGGTGGTGTGGCTTGTCCGAGATTGCATAGCTAGAAAGTGGCAGAGCCAGAGTTCAAATCCCTGTCAGTCCAACCCTAGAGGCTGTGCTGGCAGCAACTGCAGGACACCCCATGCTCACCTCTCAGGCCAAGGCTGGCCTTCGAGGCCATAGGGAATGTGAAGCAGGAAGGGGCAGCTGGCTCCCCTTACCTCACCTGGCCAGGAAGGCTTCCTGATCTGAGGAAGAAACCCCTGGGGCTCCATGGAGGCTAGGGAAAGCTGCAACAACTGCCACCCAGCCAACTACAGCCCCTAGCACTGTCATCAACATCCAAGTGCCTGAGCCTGTGGAATGTCTGGCCTCCCAGGATAGGAAGGGTAAATGCAGCCCATAGAGGGCCAGGCACCCAGACTAGCTCCATCACTTACAGTGTGACCTTGGGCAAGTTATTTAATCCCTTAGTGTGTCAGTTACCTTCTCTGTAAAATGGGATGACAATAGTCCTTACCTCACAGGACTGCTCTGAGGGAGAAATGAGATAATCAAGTGTTATGAACAGTGCTCAGCACAGAATACGTGTTCAATAAACATGAGCTTCTATAACTGCTGCTATCAAAGCAAAAAGGAGTCAGGGGAACCCAGAAATGGCCCCCCTCAACTTTTCACCCCACCCCTGAAGGCTTGGCCACATCTCTGTGGACCTACCCATTACCCCACAAAGATACTCAGTGGCCAGGGAACCCCAAGATCCCCACGCCCAGACAAAACAATATGGGAAGAGGTGGGGGGCTAGTGGCTCCCTCCTCTCGCCTGCTGGACCCATGAAGACATGGGGGCCAGAGTAGAGAAGGATCACACAGGGCAGAGCCTGTGTCACTCTGGGAGCAGAATCACGTGCTGGAACTCCAGCTTCCTTTGAGAACAAGGACCCCTGCGCTAGAGGCCAGAGCTGGCACAGAAGAGCTGTGAGACCCCAGACCTGCCTGCCCTGCCCCTTATACCTCAGGGTCAGGGCATAGGCCCTGCTCCCCTGCACCCAGTGACACCATGCCTGCCAAGTCACTAATGGGGGATATTAAACAATATTTATCTCCCTAGTTCCTCCCACAGCTCAACTAAATATAGCAACTCATTTTTTTTAAAAAAGGATTTCTGCTCCAGAAAGATAATATTTACATAAGAGGTGGTTTTCATAAACCAGTATGAAACCCAAAGCTCCCTTTCCGACAGCTCCTCATGGTTTCTGAGCCAGCCCTCAGCAGTGGGACACCCGGGCCAGAGCACCTTTCCCTCCGAGTAAAGAGGAAGTCTGCACTGACAGGTTGGCTGGGGACAGGGGAGAGGAAGGTCAAGAGTTCAAGGGACACAGGTCCAGGCTGTACTTTGATGGGGAACGGAGGGGGAGTTTTCTCTCTGGACCCCAGCACTCTCCTGGAAACAACATAGGAAGGGAATCCCTACATCTTCCACCTTCACAGGACCACCAAATGCAGCCACAGCCACATCAGGACATTACCTGGCGGCAGTTACTGTGCCTTTCGACAAAACCAGAGTCCCACACATTCTAAGGGTGGAGGAAGAAACGGGATGCCCCTCCCATGCAAACAACTTGGAAGTTTCCACACATTCCCTGTCCATAGAGGGGCTGGCCCTGCTCCAGGTCGCCCAGCGAGGAAAGACCTCCCCAGGCAACTCCCTTGAGTTCTTGGACTTGCCAACCTCAGGGAGGTGGGTCTCCCGCCTTAGCAGTTCAAAGCCCCCAGCGATTCGGCTAGCCACATCCGCTTCGGCGAGCAGAAAGAGGAAGACCTGGGGTGGGGGTGGGGGGGCACCCAGGCTGCCAGCTGCCAAGCTGCACCTTCTCGGACGTTTCATTAAGCCCTCAGTGGAGACCCTCGGGGCCAGCTGGGAGGCTGGGCTGCAAGTCTTAGGCTGGTCCCGGGCCAGTAGGTCTCGGTCTGCACCTGCACAAAGCGGGCTGGTTGCAGCCAGCGGTGCGGGCAGACTCAGGTTTACAGGCGCGAACCGGAACCGGGACTTCGGAAAACTCAAAAGGACCAAGCAGGTCGCAGGACTCAGACGGAGAAAGCACGGACGGGGAGCCAGGCGTCGGGTTTCCCAACCCGGAGCCCTCCCCCAACCCCGCGAAGGTGGCCGCGCAGCCCCGCCGGGTGCCCCAAGAGCATCTTAAGAGGTTTCCGGAGCCCTCGCTTCCTGCCTGCTCGCGGGGGCTGAGAGCCAGAGCTGAGAGACCTGCCCGCAGCAGCCGTAGTGCAGGGGGGAAACCGAGCCTGCAGGGCACGGCCCCCGCCGCCCGGACCGGCCCGCGCCCTCACCGTTGGGGCCGTAGCGCTCCCGCGCGCCGGTCACCTGAGCAGGGCTCAGGCCGCACTCGGCAGACACCGCAAAGCGGTGCAGCACGTCGGCGGCCGGGAGCAGGTGCGCCGCCTCCATGCCGCCCACCCGGCAGTCCGCGCCGTGGGCTCTGTCGAGGCCTCCTCTGCTCGTGGCTACAGCGCCAGGTCCCCAGGACTTAGGCTCCGACGGGCGCGGCGCGAGGCCATGTCCGTGCTAGGACCTTCCCCGACGGCAGTGGCGGCAGCAGCCCGGCCCCGCGCCAGGATGCTGCGCCCCGGGCTCCCTCCCCGGGGCGGGGCGGCTCGGGGCCCGCCCCCGCACTCACACCCCTTCCGGCCGCCCTCGGAGCCCGCCGCCGCCCCGCCCATGCAGCGCCCCAGAGCGCTGAGGCCGCCCGTCCGCCCATTCTGCAGAAGAGGGGACTGAGGCCGCCGGCGGAAGCGCGCGGAGCGTGGTGGGAGACGGAGGCACACGGCCGAGCGGCCCGATGTCTGTCCTCAGAATTCTGGGCGGGGGGGCGTCCTAGGGCACCCAAGGTCCGGGAGCGGGTCTCTAAACGGCCACATTAACTTCCGCCGGAGCCCTCCTGCCCGCGGGTCGTGCGCTGCTGGGTCCTGGGAGGTTGTAAAATGAAGGTGTTTGCAAAAGGGCTTCTTTCCCCTCAACTAGAATTCTGCAGTGTGCGACGCTGGGTCTCCGGGGAATCCTGAAGCCTGTGAAGAAGCGCATCTGTTCCTGAGAAGACTCTGGATGCTGTCTTCTTTTGATACCTGTGCTCCTTTATTCTTATCCAAGAGTCCACTGATGAACGCTTCCATCCCGCATAACCAAGATTTTCAACAGTGAGCCAGTCTATAAAATAGTACAGAAAACTAGTCTGTTACCTTAGATTCCAGCCGTCACCTCGGCAGGAAGTGTCACGGCGGGGCGGGGGCGGGGCTCCCTACCGCAGCCGGAGGTGCGGGGGTGGGGGGTTGGTGAGGGCCTCTGCCACAACCAAGTCTTCTTCCCCTGACCCTCGGAAGGTGGAGGGACAGAACCTCTCACGCCAGGCTCACTGAGCTGTAGCCTGGCAGGGGTGACAGGAGTAGGGACTGTAAGGTTTTGGGAAGGACGGGCGACTTATTCTTTCAGGCCGAAAGGAGAGGCCAAGAAAATCTGATCATACCCCTTCTGGCTCCAGAGATCAGCCTCACCATCCACCATCCCCACCCTACTTCTAAGCCGGCCTGTATCCACAGCTTCAGCCTCCGGGGACCCCCAAGGCCACAGAAAACTCTAGATTCCAAGATTGAAGGCAGCAGCTGGCTGTTCAAACCCCAAACCCTGCAGTTACTCTCCTGCCAGGAGGTCTTACACACACACGCACACGCACACACACGCATGCTTGTATGCGTGCACACACCTGAAAGTCCCACCTTCCAGACTTGCCTTGACTGCTCACCTCTACCCAGGCCATGTGTTCACCCCCCTCAAAGGTTTCCACCTAGCAGCACAGGGCTGGGCTCCGCCTTTGTGTCCCCCTTTCAACTTCTCCTTGAGACACTCAGTGCGGACTTGCTGGATGGAATGGTCCAGCTGTTTCTTGCTCTTGACAGGGCATCTAGACTGATGCCTGGGCATCAGCTGGGTCTCCAGTTGGAGAGCTGGGGTAGAGGTAAGGGGATGTTGGTTTCCCGGCTGGGGCTTCTGCCAACTCGGCCTTTCCACCCTGTCCTTGTCTCCCCCATGCTGCAGCCACAAAGGCAGCCTCACCTGCATCTCTGTTTCCAGGAAAATGGTCAGCCAGGATGAGAGCCCAAGTCCTACAGCTGAGCCCACTAGATAGCTCCCTCCCAGAGACATGGAGCCCTAGGCATTCAAGTAGCTGGTATCCCACTCCCCGACCCCATACACAGATCTTTGGGCTTGGCTACCCCTCAGCCAGCCCCAGGGACCCCAACCCCAGGCCTGTCCAACTTCACTCCACCCTCAGCTGTGAGCTAGTATTTACTAGAAGGTAGGGCCAGAAGTCCTGCCTGTTTACTCTGGCAGCCGGGTCCATGTTCTTTCTCTGGCCCATCCCACCCTGCCTTGAAACCACCACGGGCAAAACAAACAGCTGCCATCAACTGTGGCACCCACCCTGGCAGGCTCACACACCTGTCAGCGTGTCCACCTGCTCAGCTGCCTCAACCGTGGTGCCTGGGAACCCCTCCCGCTTCCACAGAATCACACACCATCGTGTCACATTCCACCTACCTGCCCACTTGCTTTTCTGCCCCTGTTACAGTCTCTGTCTGCAACTGGACAGACAGACAGCTTGTGGCCAGGGTGACACGGTCACAAGCAGGCTGTCAGAAGGACACGTCTGTCCTCCCAACTTCCAACTACTGTGTACCATGAGTTCCATGCCTAGTGCGTACTCCCAACTCTCCCACAAGACAGATGACGGCAGAATTGACTGCCTCTCTGGCTGGGGGCACGCCTAGCCGCCTCACCTGAGGGAGCCAGGGTGGGACAGGGGAGAAAGGCAGGTCTTTCATGGGAGGCTGTGCCACCTGGAGAAGAGGATGTTGGAGGTATAGAAACCAGCCTGGGCTGAAGGGGAGAAACCTCAGCAAGGTGTCCCCCGACATGGCTGGATTATAAGCTGCGGGAGTGTGAGAATCAGAAGGGTGGACCAGAGAGTCAGGGCCAGGACATGGAGAAACCTGATTGCTCATGTAGGCCCATGTTTTCAAGGAAAGCTCTCCCTGGAACCTAGGGTAGGGCAAGGATTGAAGGAATCTCCAGGCCTGGGAGCACCCACAATTGTCATGAGAGAAAAACAAGATCTAGAGGTAGGGTGGTGTAGTGGTTAAGTGCTACGTCTACTAACTAAAAGTCAACAGTTCAAATCTGCCAGGTGGCCTTGGAAACTCTATGGAGCAGTTCTACTCTGTCCTATAGGGTAGCTATGAATAGGAATTGACTCAATAGCAGTGGGTTTGGCTTTTTTTTTTTTTTTTTGGTAAAGGCAGGGTAGGGCTGCAATGGACAGGCCCTGTAGTAGATTAGATTCAGGGACAACGAGGAGAGTGAGCAGTGAAGCTGACTGCCGCCTAGTTTCTGGCTTCAGCAGCTGAGTTGGGGAGGGGTTCAGCCTTGAGGTGGGAGAGCAGCAGTAGAGAGGGCACTGAAGTGGGACACTCAAGGGCAAGTGGGGTGTGAGGGGTCTGAGGAAGTGTAGGGAGGGTAAAGAGTGCCCAGGGGCCAACTCTAAATTGTGCGGCCCTCCCTCCCAATTTCCAGATGAATAAGCGTTGATAACAGCATCAGCAGAAAAGCTTCCACCTTCTTGTCCGGCTGCCACATTTTTGGCACCTTAGGTCATTCTATACTTTCTCTGGTGCCCACTTGGACTTGTCCTAGGAGTCAAGTACTCTCTTTTGTAGCCTTCTACACCTCTGGGGACTCCAGGTGGAGATGTCTAAGAGCAGACAGAGAGGGATACTTGTGAGGCAGCCTGAACACCCACCACACCAGCAGAGTGGGTTGGAGAGGGCCCTGCCCCAAGAGTGGCTCAGCTATAGGGAGGTGAGCTGAGCCCATCAGACTCTGTCCTGAGAATTTAAAATCTAAGCTAGAGATTGCATCCAGAGAGTGATCAGTGATTGTCTCAGAGTTAAAGAGCCAGAGTCAATGTTATCTCAAGTAGAAAACAGGAGTCTGTGTGCAATAAGACATTGAGGCAGGAGACAGCCCCTGGGCAGTTCCAGTGGTTAAGTGTTGAACTATTAACTGAAAGGCTGGCAGTTCAAATCTACACAGAGGTACCTCAGAAGACAGGCATGGTGCTCTGCTTCTGAAAGGTCACAGGCTTGAAAACCCTATGGAGCAGTTCTGCTCTGCACACATGGGGTTGCCATGAGTTTGAGTTGGCTCTACAGCAACTAACAAAAACAACCATACGGTGGTGAGGTGGGGGGGCTGCCTGATGGCACCCAAGTTCCTTAGATGCTTTACTGTACTTATGTTCTTGGCTTTCCCATGAGTCCATGGGGCATGATTTCTTGCCCTTTTAATAGCTGTTGTTACAGTTTGAGCAAGTTTCTGGTTTTTTGCAGCCAAAGGGCTGTGGCTACAAAGAATCAGGCCCAATTTTGAGTCTAGGCTCTGCCGCTTACAACAAAGGCATGTCACCCCTCTAAACTTCACTTGACTCATCTGTAATAGTTAGGGTAAGCTAGCGGCTATAACAAAGTCACCCAAAAATGTGTAAACATGAGCGAAAGTTATTTCTTAGTCTTGTCAGTTCTGAAGCAGGTGTTTTGCTTGGGCAGGCAGTGGTTCTAAGAGCCAGGCTCATTCTGCTTTGAGGCTCTGCCACTGTCAGCAGGGTTCCAAGGCCACCACACTGATCTGCGTTTAAGACAGTGGAAGAAGGGGCACAGAGAACGGCACTAGGACAGTTTTTAGGGGCCAAGCCTTGAGGGATTGTATCATTTGCTCTCACATTTACACTGGCTAGAGTTCAGTCACATGGCTACACTCAACTGCAAGGGAAGCTGGGAAATGTAGTCTAAGTGTGCTCAGGAAGTAGAAGAAACAGGTCTGGTAAATGCTAGACAGTCTCCACTGCATATGAAGATAATAAAAGCCCTTTCCCAGGGTTGATGAGGTGGATGGCATATCCAGCATCCATCGCACTGTCCTCCTCTTCTTTTAGGGAATCTTCTCTGCTGCTCCCCCAACCCTTGTGGTTCCCATGGAGCTGATCCCAGCCTTTAGATCCATGGGAAGACCTACGACTGTCTATCCAGTGAGGATCTTGCAACTCTGGCCACAGAGACTGACTGGTTCAGAATAAGTATGTGACCCAAGTCAGCCAACCAGAGCCATCAACTGGGACTTTTGGTAGACTCTCAGATAAAATATTCTTACTCTATTGGTAAGGTGCTGGCTAAACTGATGAGACGTAAGGTTTTTGATGCTGGCAGCCATTTTGCCACCATGAGAGGAGAATTTGGTTGAGCCACCACAAAAGAAACAAATATGTGAAGCAACAGAGGAAGAAGGAGAGTCAGAAGTAGGAAGAAGAAATGGAATGTACAGATAATTGCATCTATGAATAGCTGACTCTTTTGTTATGAGACAAGAAATGGATGGTGTCCAGTGACCGTTACAAAATGCTTTGATCAAAGACTCTATAGAAAGAATCCTTATCAAAGGGGGGAACATGTGGAACAGAATTTCTAATTTTCATGGCATTCAGACTTCTTGGACCCATGGAAGCTGGATGAATCCCTGAAGCTTTTGTCCTAACAAAATCTTTAAAACGTAAACAAAAAGTACTCCCTTGAGTCTTCTTAATACCAAACAATAGTTTGGCTTAACTATAAAGAATGTCAGCTTTGACCATTATGCTCTTTTAAGGTCTATCTATATGGGATCAAATTAACAACAGAATTGAAAAGATTAGATGTAAACCTCCAGGGGCACTGAGTTTATGTTAATGAGGGAGAAACAGCTCAGAAAAGGAGGGTGACAATGACTGTACAACTTGAAGAATGTCATCAGTGTCACTGAACTGCATATGTAGAAGCCTGAATCGGTGTGTTTTTGTTGTGTATATTCTCAAAAACAAGCATAAGATAAAATAATTTTTGAATGGTTTAGATATCTAGTGCTGCTATAACAGAAATACCACAAGTGGATGGCTTTAAAAAGATAAATTTTATTATGTCACAGTCTAGTAAGCTAAAAGGCCAAGTTTGGAGTGTCGGCTCCACGGGGAAGGCTTACTCAGTTGGCTCTGGAAGAAGGTCCTTGCTGGCAATCTTCCCCAGGACTGGGAGCTTCTGAGGCACAAGGTCCCTAGGTCCTTTCCGAAGGGTGCACTCTGTTCCTGGCACTGCTTCTTGGTGGCATGAGGTTCCCAACTTTCCACTTGCCCCCTGCTCCTTTATATCCCAAGAAGCTGCCCCAAGGCACAGTACAACCCAGCTCATGGAGTGCTGCCCCACCAACATAACAGGCCGTGCATCCTCCCTCATTAACATCGCAGAGGCAGGGTTTACAGCACAAAGGAGCATACCAGGAATGGAGACCTAGCCAAATTAATACACACACTTTTTTGGACACAGTATTCAATCCATGACAAAAGTTTGGAAAAAGAAGCAGAGTTGGAGAGAGAGATTTCTAGCGTCATTTTATGGACCCCTGGACTCACCTGTAATCAGCCTACCCCCAGTCCTTTCCGTTTTCTGGGCCAGTGACTTCTTTTCTCATTTGGGTTTTTGCTGGTGAAGATGAAAGAGCTCAGGCTTCAGTAGCTATTGTGGCAACTAACAGATGACTGCTGCTAGAGCGTAGTGTCTGGAAGTAGTGCGTGCTTAGTAAGGGTTCTTAAGATTCGGGGAGTTAGGAGAGGGACTTCCAGTGCAGATTGAGAAGGAAGACAAGGGAGGAAGGGGCGAGAGAGAAGATTCTCTAGAGGACCCTGCTCTTGGCCTTGTCCTAGAGCCCCTTGGACTAGCACAGGGCCTTTTCTCAGGCATGCCCGGGGCAGCTCTGTCCCTCCCAGGGCACAGAGGGATGACCTTCCCAAGAGGAGGAATGGCCAAGACAGCCAGGAGGGTATCTGCAGTGCAACCATCCAGACTGAGCACACACTATTTGCCAGGCCCTGTGCTAAGCTCTGCCACGCATTATCTCATTTAAGGCTCACGGCAGCCTGGGATGAGGATTATTATTATCCCCACTGAGGGCTAATTTCATTGGCATGAAACCCGGGCAGTCACACAGGGTATGCACTTGGTTTAATGCTTTGCTATTGTCACCTTAAAATTCTACCTTAGAACATGTGCTTTGCAAGTGAAATGTGATGGAACATTGGAACAGGTGTGTACGCAGAGAAGATGCATGCAGCATGCCGTCATCCGTTCACATACAGCATTTGTGATGCCCTATGTCTGAAGGGTGATTTTCTAAGGAAACAAAACCAGTGAACATACGTGTGTATGTATACATGTATGTATATGTACGTGTGTGTGTGTGGTGAGAAAGAGAGAGACAGAGAGATTTATCTTGAGGAAACAGCTCACGTGGCTGTAGAAGTTAGCAGGTCCCAAGCCTGCAGGTCAGGCATCAGACTGGAAGCGTCTCCTGACTCACACAGCTGCAGGGGCTGATGAAACCAAGACCAGTAGGTAAGACAACAGGCTACTGGCTCCAGTTCCAAGAGTGAGAGGTCAGAAGATGATGAGCTGGATGTAGGACTCGGAGCAAGCAAGTGGGCTTTGTCAGAATGCCCATAAATATATATTGCATGCAGGCCGCACCCTGGAGGAAATTCCTCTTACAACTGATTGGCTGATTACATCAGATGACATCACGGAGGATGACCACATTATCACATGACAGCCAAACCACTGAGAAGCGTGCCTCAGCCAAGTTGGCATGCTACCTGAACTGTGAAACCACACACACACACACACACACACACACACACACACACACACACACACACACACACACACACACACACACACACACACACACACACACACACACACAGAGGACCCAGGAGGTGTGGCAGTTTAATGAGACCCAGATCCAGTACAAGGCAAGCATGTTACCCTGCAACTAAGTAGGGGCAGAGACAGCACTGAAAGGCCAGAACTTGCTCTGAACCAGACAGACGGCAACCTCATTCTAAGAAGCACAAGGACCAAGGAGCCCTGTCGTACCCTTTCTCACTCATGTGAACCAGCTGCTGTTGAGTCGGTTCTGCCTCATGGTGACCCCACGTGTACCAGAGTAGAACTGTACTCTGTAGGATTTTCAATCTACTTTTTGGAAGTAAATTGCCAGATCTTTCTTCCAAGATACCTCCGGGTGGATTCAAACTTCAGCCTTAGCAGCTGAGTGCATTAACTGTTTGCTCCACCCAGGGATTCCTGACATACGTTATCTCCTGGTATAAGCCCACCACCTACACTGGAAAGGATAACATACAAGCCCTTCCATGCTCCTCAGTACGCTAAATGTAGAGTGTTGGTAGAATGTGCGAGAGTATCAGTAAGTGAAATAAGAAAGTTGAGTTAGTCTTGTGTCGCGTTTCCACTGTTCTAGTGAGGACAAAGTATGTAGGGATGTACAACCTGTGAAATACCCACTGTGCAATTTCAGTGACTCTGCATGTGAGTAAACGTTGTCAATTTTCCATTTAAAATTGGCATTGCACGATATAAAGATGAGTGGTAAAATCTGGGATAATAATTTGAAATTTTAATTTCTCTTTCCTTAAAATAACATTAAATAACAAAACGTATGTCAAGAAAGGAAAAAAAAAATTCTATTTTAGTGACTTGAACAGCACATTGTCCCCCTCCTTTTCGAACCAAACCAAACCAAACCAGATGCTGTCAAGTCGATTCCAACTTGTAGCAACCCTATAGGACAGAGTAGAACTGCTCCACTGTTTCCAAGGAGCACCTGGAAGATTTGAACTGCTGACCTTTTGGTTAGAAGCCCTAGCACTGAGCCACTATGCCACCAACGTTTCCATCTTTTCTGAACACGGGCCTGTATTCTCACTTTGCACTGGGCCCCACAAATTACGCAACTGGCCCTTCTCCCGTTGAACCGACGAAGAGAGGCTTGGAAAGGCTCAGAGCCTAGGTGATTTGCCCACAGTCCCTTGGTTGGGATTCAAACCCAAGCCAATCTGACTCCAGAGTCCAGGTTCCTGAGCACTCCATCAGCCTGCCTGTTGGGGATCCTTTCCCAAATCATGAGGGCCATGAACTTTTCCTGGGCCAGGAAGGGTATTCTCCCGTCAGCTCCATTCTCCCCTGCCACCCACTACCTCCTTGTTGCTGCCTGAGCTCAGGCCCCATCTTCTCTTTCAAGATGCATCGTGCCAGTAGCCTCCTCCCAGGCACTCCTGCCTCCAGACTTACCTCTGTTGTGTCAAGATTTTCTCACTGTATATGCTCTCGACAACAGAAAAGCAAATACAAATTAAAAACAGAAAAACATCTATAGATCACATGTAAATGAATGAACATGACAGAGTGCTGATGCAACCATTTAGGGACAAAAATACAAAGATTCTAACACTGAAATTTAGTTTCGTTACTTCTTTGCTTGAGAATCTTCCTTAGCTCCCCATTAAAAAATCTATTTAACTCATAGGGATGCCATGTGCATTGAAATAAAACTGTGCTCAGCAGTTTTCAGTGACTGATTTTTTTCAGAAGGAGGTTGCCAGGCCTTTCTTCTGAGGCACTCCTGGGTGGACTTCAATCTCCAACCTTTTGCTAGCAGCTAAGTACATTTGCATCGTCCAGGGACTCCACCTGCAGGATAAAGCCCAAATTCTTGCAACTCGGAATCAAAGCCACTTACCATTTGGCCTGTAAGCACATCCAGGCAAATTTGTCTTAGAGTTCTCCATACCAGCTTGGTGCAGTCTAGCTTCAGCCTTTGCCCAGGCTACTCGCTTGACTTAAATTGCTTTTCCAGGTCCTCTCTGAAATTTCCCTCCACCTTGGAAGTGTGTTTCCTTGGCTGTCCTAACACTGTGCACTGTATTCACTCTCTTCTCTTCATGCATCTAGCTGGCCCTGAATAGGTTCCTGTGGAGCCCAGAGACCAAAGTCCACCTCCTCATTATATGCAAGGGGAAACTGAGGCCCAGAGTGAGGAAGTGCTTCAAACAGGGGCATACAGTGGAGGAAGCTGAGGCAGAGCTCCTACTGGAGCCCCCAGACCAAGTGTCCTGGTCATCACATGGTGCTGACTTCTCTCAGTGCTCAACTGCTGGACCAAGGCCAGGGCCAGGCGCTCTGCTCCCAGGCAGAGGAGTGTTCTTAGCGAAACCCAGCCTCCAGGGCTGCACACCTGCTTTGGGGACGGGTCTTCCTCCAAGGCAATGGGAGTAAGAGTCTGAGCCATTGCTCAGGGCTGGACTCAGGAAAGGCAGGAGGCAGGAGGCCTGGGTTCTGACCTTGTCATTGTTCCTGGTTTCTTCATTAATTCATTCAAAATATTTATCACTGAAGCCAACACTTCAGACAAAGAATAGGCTGGACTTGGGAGAACAGAGGGATGCAGGTGGTGTGTGTACTTTATGGTTTAATCTGTATGAGGCTATCCTACTGGTTTCTTTCTACAGGGGAGAGGAGACAGTGGAGGGGAGGGGACACGTGTTGGTTGAACGAGTACTGGAAGTAGAGTGGAGAAGGGCGTGCCATCACGACGGGAGGAGAGCAAGCCTGTCTTGAGTTGCAGAGAGGCAGGCACTTGGAGTTTTAGATGGAAAATTCACTTTGATTATAAACTCTCACTTAATCGCAGTAAAAAAATGCAAACAATAAATAAATAAAATCAAGAATATTTATCAAGGACACACCATGTACAAGGCACAGTGCCAGGCCCTGGAGAGATGGTTCCTAGGGTTTATACCTCAGAAGGAGAAGAGCCATTGATTCCAAATAATCACACACAGAAATGAAAAACTGCCCCGTGGCCATTGAGAATATGGGGTGAGGTTTCTCAGTCAAGTTTCCTGCTGAAACTTGAAGAAGCATCCAAGGAAACACCCATTGCAAAGCCAGCTTAGCCGTGAGACCTCGGAGGTGTCTGCCTGTTTCTGTGCCTCCGTCTCCTAGTCTGTCAGAGCCAGCAGTGGGAGTGGCTGTCTTCCCCAGCATAGGGTCCAGGGTGGCCCTGCCACTGCCCCACACTGGTTGGTATATCAGCTCGATTTGAAATGCAAATACTTTGGGGGCTCTTAGAACCTCACCTTCCTCCCCCTGAGTACCTAGACCCAGCGTGTCTCTCTAAGACCCTGCTGCTGAGTACTGGTTCCCCTAGTCCCCTGCCTACACAGCCCCACTTAGAGGTGGGGCCCGGAAGAGCTGAGGCTGGCCTTTGCTCCCAGCTGTCAGAATCAGAGGCTTTCCTCTCGGTTACCACTGCCCATTCAGCTCACCTCTGGTGTTTGGGTCTGAGATGCACCCCCACCATTCCCAATGGGCCCTCACCCTTGCCTGGAACCTCCCTCACAGCCTGCCCTTCCAGCTTCTCCCTGCGCTCCCGTGTGGGGTCTTCCCAGGGAGGACTGCCCCCATGCTCTCGCTGACTCTCAGCCCTGTCCCTTGGAGGATGACAAGTTTCCTGGGCCCGTCATTAAGCCTGAGGTTTGCTTCTCCTTGTCCCTATCACTGGCACACCACTTCCTGCCTCCCGCTGCGGCTGTACTGGGCCCTCGTCTAGTTCCCTACACACAGTGGGAAGTTTCTTGCCTTTGGGTGAGTCTTTCCTCTTGTTGTGCCCTCTGCCTAGAACTCCCTTCCGTCTTTCAGCTGGCTAATTCCTACTTGTCCTTGAAGGCCTGGAAATCAGACCCAATCCTGGAGGCCCAGAGGCCCCTGTAACCCTCCTTTGCTATGGATTGAACTATGTCCCCTCCCAAATGCCAAGCCAAGTACCATCGAGTCAGATCCGACTCAAGGCGACCCAAATGTGTGTTGTAAATCCTAAACTCTATGCCTGCAGGTATAATCCCATTTGGGAATGGGTTGTCTTTGTTATGTTAATGAGGCGGGATTAGTGTAAAACATATTTTGAGTCAATCTCTTTTGAGACACAAAAGGGAGTGAGCATCAAGCTGAGAAGCAGAGACAGGGGAGAAGAGAAGCCAAGCATGAAAACTCCTGGAGCAGAAGCTCAGAAGATGCACGGACCTTTCTCCGGAGCCAACAGAGAAAGAAAGCCTTCCCTGGAGCTGGTGCCCTGAATTCGGACTGAAAATCTCCTAAACTGTAACAAAATAAACTTCTGTGTATTAAAGCCACCTGCTTGTGGTATTTCTATTATGGTAGCAGTAGGTAACTAAGACAGAATTTGGTACCCGAAGAGCTTGGCATTGAGGGAGTGGGGTCGCCATGCCAAGGGACTAAAGAATGAGGCCGGCCAGGGCAAAACGTGGAGGATTGCCACTGAAATGGACCTGGATAGTGGGACAGCCCAGAGCCATGGAAGCAGAGTTGCCATCTCAGTGGGCCTGGAAGGAGGAGCTGGTCCCCAGGACTGAGGGGCCTCCATCCAACACCCAGAGTCTGAAGGATAGCTCATGCTTAAGTAAAAGGATTATTTTTAGTCCTTGAGAGTTAATATAATTTGCTCTGCTGGGTTTTGGACTTGCTTGGTGCCAACTTTGGAAACCCTCGGGGCTTAATGGTTAAGAGCTTTGTCTGTTGACCAAAAGGTTGGCAGTTTGGATCCACCAGGCACTCCTTGGAAATCAGATGATGCAGTTCTGCTCTGTTCTATAGGGTTGGTATGAGTCAGAATTGACTCGACAGCAATAGGTTTGATTACCCCTTCTTTCTCTCCAGTTTCACCCATTTGTAATGGAAATATCTACCTGGTGCCTGTTCTACCATCGTATTTGGAAAACAGATAACTTGTATTCTACATTTCACAGGTTCACATATGAAAGGATTTTTGCCTCAGGATGGAATATACCTCGTCTCACTTATATTTGATTTAAATGATTCAGAAGATGAGATTTTAGACTTGGAGTTTATTGAAGGCTTTGGGGATGATATGGTGAGGGTGAATGGGTTTTGTATGTGGTATGAATATAAATTTTAGGGGACAAAAGGGTGGTCTGTGATGGATTGAATTGTGTCCCTCAAAATATGTATTGTCAATTCAAACCTGTGATTATAATTCCGTTTTGGAATGAGCTGTCTATTTCATGTTAATGAAGCAGGATTAGTTTAGGATGTATCCTGAGTCAGTTCAAGTCATATAAAAAAATTAAATAAACAAGTGAACTAGCAGAGACGAGGAAAGAGAGATGCCAAGCCAATGAAGACTGAACAGGGAAGAAGCTGAAAGAGACAAGGACCTTCCCTTTGAGAGACCCAGAAAACCTTCCCTTAGAACTAGCACCGTGAGTTTGGACTCCCAGCATCCTAAACTGTGAGGAAGCAGATTTCTGTTTGTAAGAGCCATCCACTTGTGGTATTTCTGTTATAGCAGCACTGGCTAGCTAAGACAGCCATCAAGCACACAGCACTCTGGGTGCTAATTGTCTGGTCTGATGGACACCTTGAGGACATCACCTGGTCTCACTCATCTCTGCTCCCAGGTGGTATCAGGGAGAGTGATTGTTGAATGATGAGTTAAGTTGGGAGGACTTACGGTCTTTGCCTGGGAGTGAAGCTTACACTGGCATCCTGATCAAGGAGACGGCCATCTGCGACACTGGAAAGTGGGACTTTGGTGTCAGTGGTACAGAGGAGGCACCCAGGGCCTTCAGCCAGCTCAGGGTACCCGGACCACTGTATTTTGACATGAAAAGACTTGCTGTGTTCCCCTGGCATCCATCTCTAGAGGGGTGTCCCCACATAGGGTGGGGTGAGGGACGTGGGCCTGGCTGCTCACGCCTCAGCTCCTTGAAGGAATGAGGCAACTTCCCGTCCTTACCCCCTTATCTCCCTGACCAGGCGAAGGAGAGGAAGTTGTCCTCTCCCTCCCAGTGGTGCACAGAGACACCCCCTGGACCTCGGGGAAGGGGGAACATGTCATGTGAGGGTGGCCTTCCCCTTTGAGCCCAGCAACTTCTTGCTGCTGCTACCAGAGTTTTCCTAAAGCAGTATGCTGCTCCTTTCCTGCTCAAGTGCCTCCCATTGCTGCCTGTGGTTTAACCAATTAAGATTAGCTCTTCAGCTTGTCTATTAAAAACATTTTGCCAGGCTTATCTTGTGCACCTGCACCTTTAGCCCCTTAAATGTCAGTCACGTGGGTCTGTCTTCTCCATATTGCTCCACATCTACTCCCTCCCTGCCTTTGCCCATGCTTTCCCTGTACCAGGAAACTCATTCTATTCATCTGTACATGTCTTACACCTGCTTGCTTTGATGCTAGGCTTAAATGTTGCCTTCTCCAAGAAGTCCTCCTCAGGTGCCAGTAACCTTATGCCCCTGACCACCACAGAATTTGTATGCTCTTTGTGTTTGACTTGACTTCTCTTCTGCAGCATCCAGGATCCAGGACATCTGTGTGCCTCCACAGGACAAGAGCTGTGTCTGATCATTGCAGGTCCTCTAGAGGGCAACCCATTGCAAGGAGGTCATTATAAATTTGCACTCTAGACTGAGCGAATGCCCTCTGAGGCAGAAACTGTCTATAACACTTACCAATGCATTATTGGTGCCTAGCAATGAGTCTAGCACTTGCTAGATTCTCAGAGATGTTGATTCATTGAGAGAAGTTCCAGCCAATGCAATAAGACAAGAAAATGCAGTGTAGATAATGCAAAGTAAAAGAATGAATGAACATATTCACACCCTAAGCTTGTGCCATTCTTGCCATGGGATACATTAAACTAAACACCCTCATTATATGGACAGGAGTTTAGTGCCCAGAGAAGGGCTGAAACTTGTCCAGGGTCAGACAGTAGGTTGAGCTCTTTCCTATATCTATGCTACTTTCTCTGCCACATGCTTGGTGTAAACAACTAGTCTCTTTACTTGTCTTCAACTCTGTCTATCAACACCTTGGCCAATATGGTGAGAGGCCATGCATGGCAAGGAGGGATGCCAGTCAGTTCCAGCCCTTACCTGACCCGTCAGCTGCAGGTCCTCAGCCCAGAGTGGGTTATAAGAAGATAAAACACAAAACCCTTATTTGCCTTGTAAATTGTTACACCCTACCAATGGCACAACTTGAAAGGTTTTTGAGAGTTGAGACTTGCTCCCCAGTACAAGGAAGAGGCATTTGGCCTGGAGGCACCTGAAGACAAGGCTTGTCTCTGGTCAATCGCTAAGTCTGAGGGCCTCCCTAGCCCCCTGCATGCAGACAAGGGGCTTCAGGGTCAGCATCACCCAAAGGGTGCTCTGGGCCTGGGACTGGGCTAGGGTGATTGGTCACGACAAGCAAGGGTACTACCTTAGCTGTGGCAATCTGAGAAGGCTCTGTGCCCTCTGACCCAGGGTCTCTACGCAGGTGAGGGTGGTGGGGTGTAGCATGAGTCAGAACAGTGTTTGAAGTTCACACTGCCCACCCAGGAGCAAAATCGGGACAAAGTTTCAGGCAACCTGGGCCCTGCCCTTGGCTCCCAGGCTGGGGAGAGAGGAAAATCTCAGGTCTCTATTTGTGTCCGCCACTGCCTATAGTCATGGTTTCCGTAACAACCCTGGCCCATTCTTTGCCCACTCAGGGCCCAGCTGTCCTGACTTTCCCTCCTCAGTGCCCTTTTGGGCCTTCCGGTCCAGCAGAGCCAAGTCTCCGCCCCGGTGTTCCCTGTGTGGGCGGCCAGCCCAGCTCCCTGGGGACACCCTGTCGTTGCGGCACAGAGCCCAGGCCAGGTCAGCCGTCAGCACTCTGGGTCCCTTCCAGATCTCCAGGTGGGGCCTGGGAGCCCAGTCAGGTTGGGGAAGCTGGCACAGGAACCCAGATCCCCCAGCGTGGCAGACCTGGGCACTGTGCCTGGGACACCTGACGCTGGGTTGGGGCCAGCGACCGGGCAGATGTATGGGTGGGGCCGTCTGTCCTGAAGCTAGCCTTGCAAGTGACCTTGACACATCCTCGGCTTCCCTGGACTCCCCGTCTGAGGCCGTGACTTATAAAGCCAGTCTGGTCTCTGGCTCTGCAGACCAGGGGAATCTGTGAGGTCTGGTGAGGGTGGCTGTTCCTAGGGTGGCTGGCTTGCTGGGGGCACTCATTGGGCCTCCCACAGTGGTGGGAAGGTGGTCTAGGGCCCTGTCCCCTGGCCTTGAACAACCATAAATGCAAATACCTCTATTTGCAAGCTGAGTTTTCATTTGCCTTTCATTCCTGGAAGATACCCCTCTCATTTCCATACTCAAATTACCCCAGGTCGGGGGTAAATCATAGCTGGTACGGGTGCAGGGGTGGGTGGGACAGGGAGAGGGGTCTGCCTTCAGCCTTAACTGCCCTGTCTGCTCTGAGGTGATATAATGGCAACCACGGGGACTCAAGAGAGTGCCGCTAATCACGCTGCTCAATTGTCACAGGCAGCCTCTAGGGTGGGTTCTATTATGTCCTTACGTAAGAGGTTTGTGTAATAAGGCAAAGGCCGCATAATCGCTGCCTGGTAGAGCAGGGACTTGAACACAGGCCAGGTGATCCCGAAGCCCAGGCTCTGAACTCCCGTATTACGACAAACAAAGTGCTGTGCTGCTTGCTCCAGGTTATTAATTGATGTAGGACTCAACTTCCAACCTGGCTGCCACTAGGAACTCCCATCCCTGTCACGCCTCTGTCAACTCTGAGGATGGGCCTGGGATCTCCTTGGCTCCCATCAAGTTCTCTGAACTTCTCCAAGGCCCCTGAGGCACCAGTCACCCCTGAATGGGAAAGAACTCTACCCGAAAACTCTATGGGCTTTAATTTTTAATCTCAGCTCTGTTCTGTGACTTGCACAAATGGCTTCACCTTTCTAAGCTTCAGTTTTCTCAGCTGTGAAATGGGAAACATAGCAATCCCAATCCCATAGGGTCATTATGAGTGTTAAACAAATAGTGCGGGCAGCGGGGCCTAATGGGCTGCAGAGCCTCCCAAGGATCCAGTCTGTTCTGACCTCTGTTCTCCATGATACAGCCCCCCCTCCCCCACGCAGACTGTCTGACCTGACCAGAAAGCTGGCCAAAGTCAATACCCACCCAGATCCTGGAGGCAAGGAGCCAACAAGCGGGAACAAAGAATTTTCCATGGCTTCTCAATTAATGAGGAACTGACACTCTTTGGGACTCAATTCATCTTTCACCCTCCTCTCCTGCCCCTCGATTTCCATCGTTGATGATATTTACGTTGGAAATCTGCCCAGGACTCCAAGAACCCAGCAATGGGTGAGCGGAAAACAATAGAGACAACAGACAGATGTATTTTTAAAGGTAGCTTTGGCAAATTTGTGCTCTGGATTTTAAATCATAATACAAAGCAGCAAGTATCAAACCCACATGGTTTTGCATTTCAGTTGTTTAACTGGGGCTCCTGATGACTGCAGAGTACAGCTGAAATGAGAAGACAGAGAAGGTCTAGTCCCTCTTCCCTCGGGAAATTCGTGATCCGGGAGTGGGGACTTCAGCGGGCATGTCACCATGTAGACCTCCTCACTGGATGCACTTCCTGGAGACAAACCTGAAACTAACCCCCAGTTTTAAACTCTAAGGATCCCTGGTGGCTCAGTGGTTAAGAGCTTGGCTGCTAACCAAAAGGTCAGCAATTCAAATCTACCAACCACTCCGGAAACTATGGGGGCAGTTCTACTCAGTCCTATAGGGTTGTTCTGAGTCAGAATTGTCTCTACAGCAATGGGTTTACTTGCATGGTCTTTGGCAAGTTACAAACATCTCTGGGTCTCAGCTTCATCACTTGTATAGGGTAGATGATAATAGGCTCCACCTCAATGGATTGTTATGAGTTGAACTGAAAAGTATGTGTCAAGCACCAGGTCAGGCATCAGTAGCTGATTATACAACAAGGATGTCCCCCAATTTGCTAGCATAACCTTGATTTTGCTCTGGGTGGCATAGCACCTAGGCCCAGGGCACCAATTATGATGGCCCTAAATCAGAGGGATCGGGAGTGTCTCTGAGGAATGAGCCAACCACATTCAGGATGAATTACTCCTCAATGTCAAGAAAACAAAAATCTTCACAACCGGACCAATCAGCAACATCATGATAAGTGGAGAAAAGATTAAAGTTGTTTAGGATTTCATTTTACTCGGATCCATAATCCACACCCATGGAAGCAATAGCCAAAAAATCGACTGCTGTATTGCCTTGGACAAATCGGTTGAAAAAGACCTGTTTAAAGTGTTCAGAGGCAAGGATGTCTCTTTGAGGACCAAGACGCGCCTGACCCAATACATAGTGTTTTCAATCTCCTCATACACATGGGAAAGTTGGACAATGAAAATCAAAGAATACTTCTTCGAATTATGATGCTGGTGAAGAATACTTAATGTATCATGGAGTGCCAGGACAACAGAGAAATCTGTCCTGCAAGGAGCACAGCTAGAATTCTCCTGAGAAGCCTGGGTGGTGAGAGCTCATCTCACACGTTTTGGACATGTTGTCAGGAGGGACCAGACCTGGGAGAAGGACATCATAGTGGGTAGAGAGTCGGTGAAAAAGAAGGCTCTTAACGAGATGGATTAACACAGCAGCTGCAACCGTGGGCTCAGACATGGCAATAAGTGCGAACATGGCAAAGGACCAGGCAGCGTTTTGTTCTGTCACGTGTTATGTTACTGTGTTGGAATTGACTTCATGACGCCTAATAACAACAAACCAGTCACAGTGATGCCCTCCTTCTGTGACGAATATGGGCTGTCCCAGCCTCCCTGATAACTGAGGATGGTTATGTGACCCAGTTCTGGCCAATGAGATATATAAGTATATCTGCTGGAGGCTTCCTAAATCTAATATAGAATCTCTGGAAAATGAAGTCTTTGTCCCCCACTTCGTGCCTGTGAACACGTTTATGATGTCTGCAGCTACAGTGGCTACACTGTGGCTGTGAGGCAACTACCTTGAGGATGAAAAGCCCACATTGTTGAGCAGGAGGAGGATGAGGGAATTGCTGAGCCACAGAGCCAGCCTAAGATTATCTCCAGACTTCTTATTCTGAGAGATGATATAAACCAAAAAATCCAAATCTGTTGCCTTTGAGTTGATTGTGACTCATAGTGACTCTACAGGAAAGAGTAGAATTGCCATACAGTTTCCAAGGAGCACCTGGTGGATTAGACCTGCCAACCTCTTGGTTAGCAGCCATAGCTCTTACCCACTATGCCACCAGGGTTTCTAGAGATGATGTAAGAGGGCTTTATTTCAAGCAACTTAGAAATGAGTTGTCTGTCCCTTTCAGCCGAATGTATGCCAGGGGGTAACAACATGACGCCCGGCACATGGCGGAAACCCTGGTGGCGTAGTGGTTAAGTGCTACATCTGCTAACCACAAGGTTGGCAGCTCAGATCCACTGGGTATTCACTGGAAACTCTGTGGGGCAGTTCTACTGTGACCTTTAGGGTGGCTATGAACTGGAATTAACAATAGTGGGTTTGGTCTTTTGGCTTAGCTAAGTCCTGGCACGGACTTCACAGAGAAGTTGCAGCCTGTTTATCCGTACGTTCTCAGAAAGCAGAGAAGGCGAGAAGAAGAAACGGTGTCAATGGCGTGGTTGTCCACTTGCCTGTCTGCTCAATAGAAAGTGAGTATGAAGTGGAGCCAGGGGCCTGCCTCCCCTGAGCGTCTCTGAGGGCCTGTGGGGTGTCCAGACGCCTCAGATGTGGGCCAGCCATCCCATTTGGGGCTTCACCAAAGAAACCAAGACCCATCCCAGCGCAGGGCTGGCCGGGTTGATCCAGAGGTGACAACATCTAGCTCCCTGTACCTTCTTGGAGGGCTTCAGGCTAATTTTGACCATTCCTGCTTTTTACCTTGTGCTCAAACTTTATGCCCATCACCAAAGCTTGGTGCTGCATTTGAGTCAGAACGACCAGAGGTGCCCGTTATCCCGGGATGGGAGCAGAAGGAGGAGCAGACTCCCCACCAGAGGTTTCCCATAGAAAACAAAGGAAGGAAAAGAGAAAAACATAAGAGCTTACTTATAACCTAAGTGGTTAAATTACAGTTGTAACTTATGAATGAATGTCATTTCCTACAATAGACCCAGCTGTGACTTCATGACAAGTTCCAACCCAGAGGGAGCACAGGCTCTGGAGTAATGTAACTTGACATTTCAAGGGCTGGTACCATTTCATAGTAAATGTCTGTGAATGTGGGAGAGGATCTGGACTATGGTAAAGAACGGAGCCCGATCAAGACAAACCATACTCGGGAACCTTTTGCTACTGAGGCTTTCTGTTTAATTTCCTGGGTTGCTTGTCACTGTTTGTAGTTGACATGGATCAATTCCAACTCATGATGACCCCAAGTGTGCAGAGCAGAACTGTCCACAGAGTTCCCGGGCTGTGACCTTTCAGAAGCAGACCCTCAGACTCCTCTTTGGAGTCACCACTAGGCGGGTTGAGCTATCATCCTTTTGCCTAGTAATAGCAAATATTCCTTATTGTGGTTTTTGTGTTTGTTTGTTGGTTTTAACCACCAAAGGTGGTATGGTATAGAGGGTAAGAACAGTCTCTGCTCTTGGTTTCTCTGTCTGAGAAATGGGACTAGTCTGTTTCCTAGGGTGTTGTGTGGATCTCACAACCCTGAGCACAATGCCTGCCATAATGGAATTGGTCCAGGAGCCTGAAGTGTCACTGGTACTGCTACTCATCCTGTAAAGAAAGGTATCTCAGTGCGTAGACAGAGTGGGTTCCACTTTGTTCTTGCTGCAAGCTGCAAGCTCGCAGACTCGGTGTCCAAGGATAAAGTGGCTTGTCAGACAGAAGAAAATTGTGGCTTTAGTCCATGGCTTCAGGGAGTTATAGGAAGGCAAGCGTGGTCCTGCCATCAGCATGCAAGTGACATAATACTAAACCCTGGGTATTTGACCTAGAGAAAGTACTGCTGGAGTCATCCCCTTTGACCCTCACATGTACAGGTGGGGACATGAGGCCTCAAAAGAGGAGGGACTTTCCCAAGGTGAAACAGCCACTCAGGCAGGAAGAGAATCTGAGCACTGAAGGAACAGGAGATGTTTACAGCAGGAGGCTCAAAAGGCAAAGGGAAACAATGCTTGTCTGTGGGATGATGCTGCCTATAGAAAATGCCAGGTAGAGAGCCTCCCAGTGGGAGCCATGTGGGTGCAGGCTGCCAGGCGGCCACGGCCGCACACCTCTGCCCATGTATGGCAACCCTTATAGTAGACAGACTCACTTGGTGCAGGTTGTGGTCAGGGGAAGTAAAGACCATCACCTGCAGTAAGAGAAACGACAATGTGTACAGGCTGCCACTGAAAAAATCAGTGCCTGGCAGGTCTAGTCCATGGTGACCCCCTGTGTGTCAGAGTAGCATTGCTCCACAGGCTTTCCAATGGCTGATGCTTCAGAAGGGGATTACCAGGCCTTTCTTCTGAGGCTCCTCTAGCTAGATTCAAACCACCAGACTTTATATTAGCAGCTGAGTGCATTAACTGTTGCACTCGGGAACTCAGCCAGCCTGAGGGGACCCTTGTATACCTACAAAGTAACAAAAATTAAATGAAAATAATAAAAACCCAGTTGTACAAGGAAATAGGCAAGCTGATAGGCTCTTGAGCACTGTCATTAAAAAACTGTTTTGACAAGAAAATATTATATGGTCTAAAAAGAAACGAAGCTTTGACACACGCAGAAGCGTAGATAAGCCTTGAAAACATGCTGCTGGGTGAAAGAAGCCAGGCACAAAACAACCAATACTATGCGATCAATCCTACTTATATGAAATATCTCAAATAGGCGGATGCATAGAGACAAAAGTAGGTTAGTGGTTACCAAGTGAAGTGTGATAGATTGCTTCTATATGGGCTTTCTCATTGTGGTTTTGTAATTCCTGCCAGATGATTGGGTGGGACCGTGCAAAAAAGGTGTTTATGGTCCACCAGGGGATTGGACAGCCCGCTAATAATGCAAATAAGGTGAATGGTACCCTTGTTGGGGGTGGGACCACACAAATAAGGTACATGGAAGCCTAATGAAGGAATTGGTCACTGTTGTCATCCCACCATGTTTAAAATGAGCGCTTCCACAAGTGGAAGGGAGAGACCACACTACCACCAAGAACAGACAGATGAGGAGCACTTTCTGTGGATCCAGGGTGTCCACTGAGAACCTCCAAGACTCAGGAGACAGACAGAAGGCTGCAATACTGGAGGTGACTCCAGACGGTGAGAAGCAGTGGCAGAAAAACGGCAATAGCAGAACCGGGGGACAGACAGGAGATGGCCAGTGAGTTCTCAGCCCATAGAGCAAGACAGCTGAGCAATTTTGAGCGAGCAGCTTGCTGGTAGAGTGGGTTGTCTCTGGACTCTTATAAGTGGAATTGAAGAGCTTCATAACACTTACCTGAGCAGGCAGAGGCCAGGCCAACCCGAGAGGCTCAACGGGCCATAAGGCTGAGAGTCAGGGAGAGGCCTGCCCGTGGCTACAGCTGAGAAGCTGTTCTGACCGAGGAACGAAACCCTGAGTCATTCCTGATCCTAGATTGTAACCCGCACTTCCCTGAGGAATTCCATAATCTTGTGAGTTCTGTGTGGCCATTGCAGCGAACTACCCAAACCAGCAGAGGAGCAGAGAGTGCTGTGGGAGGGACAGCTGATTCTGGAATTGGTAAAAAGTCTGGAGAGAGGAGCAATTTTAGACCTCAGCCTCAGAGGAATCAGTCCTAGGTTGACAGATGCTGCCAGTGGTGATTCTCCCACCTTGTGAAGTCAGGCAAGGTCAAATGTCCCTGCTCTGCCGTTTCTACAAGGCTGCAGTAAGGGAGGAATGGAAAGTTATTGCTACAGGGTTGCTGAGTTTCTCTTTGGGGTGACACAAAAGTTTTGGACACAGAGAGTGGTCACAGTTGCACAATGTGGTGAATGTAGTCAATGTCACTGAATAGTGCTCTTCAAAATGAGTAAAATAACAAATTTCATGTTACACATTAAAAAAAATTGCTAACCCTATATTTGGGGGCAGACCACCAGGTCTTTCTTCTGAGGCACCTAGGAGTGGATTCAAACCACTAAACTTTTGGTTGCTAATCAAGCACTTAACCATTTGTACTACCTAAGAATTCCACAGTTAAAAAGGGCAGAGGGGAGCAGGTGAGCTCCTGTCTTTCTAGAAAGCTAACTGGTCCCGTATAACCTGGTGTGTTCCCTTTAATATGGTCTTTCTAATTTGAGAAAATACAAACTTTTTGGTCTCAGTCTCCCAACACACCCACATAGCCCACCACCACCACTCTCTCAACCCTAGTCAGAGAAAGCCACTATTTGCTGCCCAGGCTGGTGTTTCCACAATTGTGCCAGCTCTGACCACAGGCGATGTGCGTGTGAGTGTGTGTGTGTGTGTGCATACGTGTGTGCATGCGTGTGTGCGTGTGCGTGTACGTGTGTCCTCCTCCTCTACCTCCTGGGTTGAGTCTGCTCTTGGCTCTTTCCCTCTGACTCGGGCCTGGTTCAAGTCACTGCAGGATCCTGGACATCAGCTCCACTGCCCAACGGGAAAGTACAGACAGGCGGCCTAGACTGTACCACCGGGTCCCTCCAGGCCAGGCCAGTGAAGGGCCCAACGTGAGTGAACCACACGCTGAGGAGCCCCCCAGCCAGCCTGCCTTGAGGTCCCTGGGGTGGGGTGACCTTGGAATGGGTTAGCTTAAAGCTGTCAGTGCATCTGCTGCTGCTTCTGTGAACTAGGTCAGGTCACAAGCAAAGCCAAAGAAGTCCCAGAGGCAGACAGGACAGCCTAGAAACGTCTTGTTCTTCCCCTCTACTTGGGAGAGAAAGATGCCGTCTGCCCTCCGGTGGGGAGCCCCCAGCAGGTTGTAGTCCAGAGTGTGGCTGCTCCACCGTGACCTGGCCTTGGAGGGCCCAGCATAAGCAGACTAAAGCACATATGGGACGTTATGGGCTCATTTCCCTGAAAAGTCTAGGGCATGAGATACCTTCAGAAACAGCTCAGCCAAGGGCTTTCAAATCCTTTCTTTAGAGGGTTGTCTCTCTCTTCCTCTGGGCTCTGCTGCCTCTGTGATGGCTTAGTGTTCAGGGGGCTGTCCCTCGTATGATGATTGCCAGCAGCTCCACTTGGCATCCTACCAGCACAGCCATCCTGGAGGAGAGAGATTCTGTTTGCCTACAGTTTATTAAAATCCCTGATCTAGACCTCTGCTGGAAACCCTGGTGGTGTAGTGGTTAAATACTATGTCTGCTAACGAAAATGTCAGCAGTTTGAATCCAGCACGCACTCCTTGGAAACTCCGTGGAGCAGTTCTGCTCTGTCATATAGGTCCCTGTGAGTTGGAATTGACTTGATGGCAATGGGTGTGGTTTTTGGTTTCGGTTGGCTCACCAGGTCCCATTCCTGAGCTAACCCCTATCATACTCCAAATGACCATGTGGCCTCATGCGCTTTGAAGCCTGGGATGGGGTCAACACAAGGACTGAGATCGGGTGGGGTGGCTTCCCACAGGACAGCTGAGGTGCTGAAGCTGAAGGAAGGGATGCTGAGTGGGAGACACAGAAGATTGAGAGCCTGCTGAGTCACCATATGCTCCCATGGGCACCAGCTTTCTGTCAGCTGCTTTGAAGGGCCTCAGGGGAAGGGCAGGAGGCCACCGAGTGCCCAGCCCCCCATGCCAGCCATTTGTCTCCAGTGACCAACAGCTACAGGTGGCCTTGGGGAGGTGACTGAGAGGGGCTAGGGGAGCCCAGAGACGCAGGCTCACAGCAAGACAAAGAGGCTGTGGCCTCAGCGGACATGCTTATCTTGCAGGTGGGTGGGAGACTTGTGATGAAAATGCTCTTCTGTCCTTATTTGTCAAGAAACAGGAGGTGGGAACTTCCCAAGACCAAACCATGCTCATCCCAGGGGTCGGCCACTGGGTGCGACTGTAGCAGTGGCTCTGGTGGCCTCTGGTCTGGGCCCAGGGCCAGCTCAGCTCCTGTTGGGGGCTACCACATCCTGTGAGCAGTCCTCCCAGGGATGGAGCTGGGCTAGATTTTTCTTTTTGCAGACAGGCATACTTTATTTTGACTGCATAAAATTTAGAAACATTTAACAGCAAATAATATGAGGACTGCCAATTAAGTTCGTGAACTCTTCCTAGAAAAAGCGCTACATTCCTCATTGCTGGACATCACTGCGGTCAGCTTCGAAGTGCTCCCCTTAGGAAGCTCTGCACCGACGCCAGTGCCCAGCCCACCCTTCAAAGGAATTTTGAAACTCTTTCTGGAATGGCCACCACAGCTGTTGTTGTACTACCCTTGATGTCCTGAACATCATCAAAACATCGTCCTTTCAATATTTCCTTTACTTTGAGTAAAGACGAAAGTCACTAGGGGCCAGATCAGGTGAGCAGGGAGTGTGTTCCAATACAGTAATATGTTTACTGGCTGAAAACTCCCTCACAAACAACTAGACATTTAAGTTCATGAACTTGCCACCATGCCACTGCGCACAATGGCCATTCCAGAAACAGTTCCAAAATTGTTTTGAAGGGTGGACTAGGCCCTGGTGCCAGTGCAGAGCTTCCCAAGAGGAGCACTTCAAAGGTGACCCTAGTGACAGACAGCAAGGAGGTACGTAGCACTTAGAACAAAGAAGTTGGCAGACTTAATTGTCAGACCTCGCATTATATGTTTGTAATGCAAGGTGATAGGTAATGTTGCCCTGGTGGTGAAAATGGTTAACTGAGAGGTCGGCAGTTCGAACCCGCCCAGCTGCTCCCCAGGAGAAAGACTGGGCAACCTGCTGCCGACAGGACGATGGCCAAGACAACCCTGTGGAGTGGGCCCACTCTGTCATGGCAACTCACCAACTTTAATCGAAGAACTGAGCTAGTCAAAACGTTGACAGTTTAGCCAGGGATGTGGTTGTTGCTGGTTTAGTTTTTTTACTTTTTATTTCATTTATTTTTTGTTTTTAAGACCAATCAACATGTGTTTAGGTAAATATGAGATTATGGAGACAGGTGTCTTATGACATCTCACAGCATGTAGAAATGGCCTGTGATGTTTCTAACACCTCCACCTAGTCATGCTAAACTTCAAATATACTTTAAACATAGTGAACCAATTAATTAAATTAAAATGTAGTACATACATGATCTAATGCTAGATGGTCAGATGAAACACAAATACATATTGTTAGGGAATGTATTAAAAGGGTCTATTTCTGGAAACACTATCTTAGCAATTGTTCTTATAGAAAACACCAATAAGAGCAAATACAGCATCAATTAAGTAACAGAAGTTAAACTCACAGAATTAGTTCAAAGAGAGAAAGCACATCAGATACCCTGCTGTGCTTGGGGCTGGTCAGGGGTGGTGGCTGTCAGCCTGAATCACACCTGCACCCCCACCTCTCCTGCAGTTGGAACACACAGCCTTGATTTGGGGAGAACAAGGCTATTAGGGCCCAGCCTGCACCCGGGCACCAGCAAGCTGTACCAGCAACGCTGACCGCAGCACCCACAGCTGTCTGCTCTTGGGCTGGGGTCTGCAGGATACTAACTACTGTGTAGAAAGGTGGAAATCATCAAAACTGACCAGCATCTTCATCAAGCACCTGCCGGGATGTTGTAAGTGTTCCACTCAAAGCCAGACTTCCAAAATCTTTGGCTTGCAAAGCTCCAGCCAGGTTTAATTATTTCAGCAGAGGGACTGGTTTCTAAAGCTTCCTACTCTGATATCTTTCCACAGTCTTGAGTTTGGCCCAGTCTTTGTGGGATGTGCCTGCTAGGGGAAATGGTCCCTCTGGTCTCGACCAAGTTTGTACTTCCTAAGAAATGGGGCCATGGGTCATAAGAAGAAGCATAATTAGGAAATGCACTTCTTTCCTCTCCACTCTTCTCCAAGAAAATCATAATCATTTTGAATCAAGGTGTCCCTTGATGACAGACCCTTAGGGTAGGGCACTGATGGCAGGCTTTGTCTATCCCACTAAGTCTTTCTGCTTCCTAGTGGGAATGCAATGCCTTTTATCTGCTAATGCCTTCCATGTGCTACTGCCTCCCATGTGTTCATGCCTTCTGTGTGCCAACATGGTTCAGGTGCTGATATCTTCTTGAGGATTGTGGAGGGATGGAATTAAACAACACCAAGGAGAATGTGGAACTGTACCCAGTTCCATCTGAAATTGATGGTGCCTTGCTCTGAGCATCAGTCAAGGTCAGAGTCAAGATGAAGGCTGAGGGCTGTCCCTAAAGCCTTCTAGGAATGGGGGCTCAAATAAGAGTTTTCTTGTCTTTCTCTGCCAGCCTGTCTGGCTGGGAAGCAGAGGACAGAGAACCTAGAGCCATGGAGGCTCGGTCCTGTCCTTGGCCATGGCTCTGACTTGCTGGTGACTTTAGGAAACACCTTCAGACCTCCTGGGGCCACCTCTCAGGCCCTCTGGCTCCAGCATTGGCCAATTTCTGCCTTCAAGGTGAGTCTAGGACAAGCCACAGCCTCTCCACTCACTTCCACTGCTACCTCTATCCAGCTTTTCCCATGGCGGTGCCCTGTTCTCTGTTTACTCGGCTCCTTGTGTGCGATTTTTCCACAGCCACTCATTGAGAACACAATGCCACCTTCCCCCCAAGGAGGAACCCATGGAGCCCATGCCCACAGCCAAACACAGATGTGACTGGAGCCAAGAACAAGGCTGACACTGGGTAGCTCCAACTCTGTGGTCCCAGGACCAAATTATTCCCTCTGAGAGGGCACAGACAGCCTGGGTCGGACTGGGATTCCATCCCCAGAAACACACATGAAACCCTAAGCAAGTGACTCCCCTCTGAAACAACTCTCCACCTGCTGCCTATAAAACGGGTCACCTCCCAGCCTTCAGGGCGGCTGTGAGCATCTGAAGGCCCGCACTTGTGAAAGCCCAGCTCTTCCTGGAGGCAGCTGGAGCCCCTGCCCCAGCAATCCCAGACACAAAGGGTCCAGGATTGCCGGCAGCAAACATTTCCTGCTAGAGCCGGCCCTGAGCCAAGCACAGCCTGGCTACGCCGGGGTCAAATCAATATCGTGGCCCTTGCCCTCCCCTCCTGCTCCGGGCCGGAGAGACCTGGGTTAAAAAAACCAAGACACAAATCCTGAGCTTTACTGGGTTTTCTGCTCACAAACTTGTAAAACAAAATACGGAAATAACCAGAAAACAAGTGCCGTTAAACATCTTGGGTTCACGCCTCTAGATTTTTCTAGACCTAAGATGTTAATTCATACTCAGTTTACAGTACGGGCGAGGCACATTTGTAAGCATTTTGCATGACTTAAACTCTATCTTCCCAAGAACTTTCTGTGGTTTCTCTCATCTAATGATCATTTATCCGGATCATAGAAGCTGAGACAGGTGAAGGGACTTGCCCAAGACTGTACACTTTTTTACAGTAGATCCAGGAGTTGAGCTTTGACAGTTGGGCCTCAGCCCTATGCTTAACTATGGTACTATGTTGCTCAGAAATGGTAACATCTATTGTTTGTGGGTAAGGACGGAACCAATTATTTTCCTAGGAGATGAGCCCCTCATCCTCTGAGGATCATTATCTTCCAGGGCCCTTCCAGATGGGGCAGGTGAGGAGGGGTCAGCCTCCTGTCTTGGGTTCCTGGCTGAGCTGCCCCTACCTGTTGGGCCAGAGGAAGACTTCCTTTATCCTCCTGTCCTGTCTTTGCTTATGACGTTTCCTTTTCCTACTCTACCTTTTCTTAACTTCTAGGACCCACACTGTTCTGACCTAAACTGGGTCTGATATTTAGTGTGGATCCATCTTTTTCAAAATGGTGTGAGTGTGCCCTCTCCAGAGTCTTCAAAAGACCTTGAAGAGACCAACTTCAGGAATCTGCGGGGCTGGACAACTGAATATAATATGCAAGAGAATGAGATGGGATCGTTACTTCATACCATATACAAAGACTAACTCAGAATGGATCCAACACCTAAATGTAAGCTAAAAACTGTAAAATGCTAACAGTAAATCTTCATGACCTTGGATCAGACAATGGTTTCTTAGATATGACACCGAAAGCATAAACAAACAAAAAAAGAAATACTGTACTTGATGAAAATTAAATACTTTATATCAAAGGACATTATAGAGTAAAAAGACAGCCCACAGATTGGAAGAAAATATTCATAAATCATATATCTGAAAAGAGTCTAGTATCCAAAAGTCAGAGGATAAACAGGCTGTATCTTACTTTCACTCAAAGATGTTTTTGGGGGTAGACAATATTAAAGTATTAAAACACAATGTTAAAGAATGCAAAGTTTACATGAAACTTAAGCTACAATGGGGAGAAGAAGTTTAGAACCTGCAGCTGGGTACTTTGGCGGGTAGGGTGTATGAGTTCAGGTTCTTACATTTCTACCAATTAGGGATTTGTGTCGGAGAGTTTACGACAACACATGGGACTTTGTGTACGAAGGACGCGGAGGCCTGGTTTGTTCAGCAGAGGGACCACGGACAAAGTCGGCTCCTAGCAGGAAGCCTGGTCTGTACTGGGCTGCGGGCTCAGAGAGGCAGAGACTGGGTCGGCTGCTCATCACCACGTCTCCAGCCTAGCACAGCTTTTATCTGACTCCTAATTCACTGACTTACTTTGGCCTCATTTGGTTGCAAGTGACAGAAACCTAATTCCAAGTGGTTACGTAAAAAATGGGAAACCACTGGCTCATGTGACTGAAACATTTAGGATAGTGGCCTCAGCTGACCTTCTCAGGAACCAAAACAATAATACACTTTAGTTTTAGGTGTGTTCCTGACAGGGGCTGCTGGAGGCCACTGTTCCCATCTCTCAGTAACCCCAGCAGAGACAGAACCTTTTTTTTGTCCAAAGTTGCAACAAAAGGCCTGGACCAGTGTGATGGACTGACTGGCTTAGGTCACATGCCCAACCTGGACCAGTCACTGTAGCAGAGAAAGGAAGACACTAATTGGCCAGGCCCCAGTCCCATGCCACAGAGCACTGACGGAGTGATGGGTGAGAGCTACAGCTAATCAAACGGTCAGCAGTTCAAATCCACCAGCTGCTCTTTGGAAACCGCATGGGGCAGTTCTACTGTGTCCTATAGGGTCACTAAGAGTCAGAACTGACTTGATGGCAATGGGCTGGGTCCCATGCCTACACCTAGAGCTGGGAGAGTCACCAAACCCTCACCAAACCCATTGCTGTGAGAACTGCCCCCTAGGGATTTCAAGGTCCTAATCTTTACAGAAGCATCTGTTGCATCTTTCTCCCACCACCATTTTGGTTAGCACCCAAACACCTAACCACTGACGTGAAGAGAAGAACTAGGAGAAGAAGGAGAACAGTGCAAACACCTGAGGCTTCTGTTAGAGCGCTGCCCTACATCCCGGTGGTGGAGCTGAATCCACAGAGCTGGCCGCTTTGCTCAGTGTGCACGGAGCCCGTGGCCTGAGCTAGCAGCCCCCTGGCTACAGCAGCTTGGCCAGGGCTTGGGGCTCAGGGTCCAGGACCGCGTGGTGACCCAGGCCTAGGCAGCTGCCCCAGGCTCAGGGCCCCATGAGAAACGGGCAACTCCTGTTTGTTCCAAACTCCCAGTGCCTCTCAGGCAACCTGGAAAAACACAATTCCCGAAGCAGGAAACTCGCGGCATACTCCAGCCTGGGGCCCAGAAGGCCAAACCCTGTGACAAATTTAAAAACAAAACTTGAAAAACCAAACTCTCACAATAGAACATTAAAAAAAGAAAAACCAAATCCCTTATTTCCCTTTTTATTATACAAGTAGTACATACTTACTGTAAAAAGAAAAAATTTCAGAATACAGATAAGCAAAAATAAAATCCCCACAACCTTACCACCAGTGAAAACCGGGGTTAACATCTCACTGCAGATTTTTATTGGCTCAAAAATAGATCTTCTTACATAAATGGAATGGTTAGTATTATTCGTAACTTTACTTTCACTTAGTACTACATAGTGAACATGTTCGTGTATTAACATGAGAAACCAGTGTCGTCTAGTTGATTCCAGCTCATGGTGACACTGGGCTGGAGCAGAGCTGTGCACCATAGAGTTTCCCACGGCTGGTTTTTGGAAGTTGTTCACCCAGCCTTTCTTCTGTGGTACTTCTGGGTGGACTTGAACCTCCAGCCTTCTGTTTAGCAGATGAGTACATAAACTTCACCACTCAGGGACTCCTGATAAATATACCTCTGAAATATTGTCTTTGAAACCTGTGGAGTATATTTAAAAAATATTTTTAGTATGATTTAAGTAAAAGTTTACAATCCAAATCAATTTGCCACATGAAACCCCGAACACACACCACTATGCAAGTCTAACTGCTCTCCCCAGCCTGTGGCAGCACACTCCTCCTTTCTCCCCTGTGCTTCCTGTGTCCATTCAGTTAACTCCTGTCCCCCTCCACCCGCTCTTCTTGCCTTTGGACAAGAGCTGCTCAGGCAGCCTCGTGTGTGCATTTAACCCAAGAAGCACATTCTTCACCAGATGTAAATAAATTGTCTCTGAGTCCCTGGGCGGTGAAAATGGTTAAGTGCTGGACTGCTGTACAGCTAACAACAGCAACAATAAATTCTCTATGCTGGATGCTCCCTGGGTCCCCTGAGACTTCAGTGACATGGAAGTGCACACATCTTGGTAGTGGGGCCAAGGATTTTGCAGGTGGATTCCTAGAGGAGGGACAAGAACAGCAAAGAGAAACGTGAGACCACTGCCCTCTGCCAGCGCAGCACGTGCCTGTCGCCCCGCTCAGCCACGCCCGGCTTTGCCCATTCGGTAGGGAGCAGGCCATTGTTTGCTATTTATCTGTCTTTGCATTTTTTGATTACTTGCACAGATGAATGCTTATCATTTGCTTATTGGTCATTTGTATTTTGTTTTTCTTTAGAGAATTGTCAGCACCTGGTTCCTGCCCACTTTCCTACTGATGGGTGAATTTTCTCTTACTGATCTGTAAAGGCTCCTTACAAGTTATGGAAAAACCATCCATTTGTTATGTGTGTTGTATATGTTTTCCCAGTTTGTAATTTTTATTTATAATTCTGGGAGCCATTTATTTATTTATTTATTGTGCTTTAGGTGTAAGTTTACAGAACACAGTGATTTCTCACTCAGTCACTTATATACAGAGTATTCCCTGACATTGGTTGCAGTCCCATGATGTGTCAGCTCTCTCCCCACTTCCAGTCTGAGTTCCTCATTCCCTTTTGCCTGGCGTTCCTGCCCTTTCCTGGCTTCTGCTCTTTGCTTTCAGGCAAATGTTGCCCTTTGGGTGCCGCACTGTTGATTGTTCTAAGGAGCATTTTCCTCACAGGTGTTACTGTTTGTTTTATTTTATAGGCCTGTCTGTTACCTGGCGCCCTGGTGATGCACTGGTTAACTGTTTCGTTGCTAGCCAAAAGGCTGGCAGTGGAATCCGCTCCTTGAAAACCCTATGGGGCAGTGCTCCTCGATGTGATGGCAACGGGTTTGGTCTATTACTTGACTGAGAGGCGATCCTGAGCCAGTTATTTTATTAAAATGTTTATTATTAAAATAATACCTGCTCATGCTTAAAAACTGAAAGGGTATGAAGGGACAAAAGAAGAATAGGACTAAAGCCTTCCTGTTCTCTACCCCTGTTTTAAGTTGAATTATACCCCCCAAAAGAAATGTTTAAGTCCTAACTCTGCTAGCTGTGAATGCACCCCTTTTTGAGAATAAGGTCTTTGAAGACGTTACCAGTTAACATGAGGTCCCACTAGAGTAGGGTGGGTCCTAATTCAATCAGAGCAGTGCCCTTATAGAGAGAAAAGAGACACAGATTGGGGAGGTCGGCCAGGTGATGATGGAGGCCAAACTGGAGCAATGCATCTGTGACCCAGTGAACGCCAAGCATCACCAGTCGTCACCAGAAGGTAAGAGAAAGGCATGGAACAGATTCTCCCTCAGAACTTCCAGAAGGAATTAGCACAGTCAGTGTTCTCATTTTCGATTCCTAGCTTTTAGAACTGTAAGACGGTATCACCTAATTTCTACTTTTCAAAAATGTATTGAGAAACCCATTCAAACTAGGTCAAGTTAAAAGAGGCCTCACAGAAATGAAGTACAGGAACTACACTGGAGCTTCAAGAGACTAAGAGTGCACCTGCAGGTACTCTAGGGCTGTGAATCTTGACTGTATGTTTCCCTTCTCATCTGCTCCCTTAGACATTATGCAGGTTAGCTGCTTTTGCTGGGACAGTGCTCAACATGGCCAGCAGCCCCAACTCTATGTAACTCTGGATACAGGTCACCGCAGTATTTGCGTCATCCTAAAACCCAAACTTCTAAGACGATCTGGTGCCCCAGGCATAAACACTTGACCCAAGCACCTGTGGTCTGGAAGGGTGGTTACTTGCTACTAACAAGGCTCTGTGGGCTCACTCCTCCAGCTAGATCAGGATGTTAAATGAGTGTATGGGAAGGGAGGCAATGCCTGACCTGAGTTGGTCTGAAATCGGAGCCACTTTTAGAAATCTTCCGTGGGCACTGGAAATGAAGGGCTTCTCTGAGGTACAAAGCATGTATCTACACACTCAGGCATGGATATGCACTGACAGTTACTTCAACATTAAAAAAAAAGAAGCCATGCTATCAATCCAATTCTGGCTCATGGTGACCCTATAGGACAGAGTAGAACTACCCCATAGGGTTTCCAAGTATGTAAATCTTTACAGAAACAGACTGCCACATATCTCTTCCTTGGAGTAGCCAACCTTCCCACTAGCAGATGAGAGCATTACCAGTACACCACCATAGATCAGAGTTACTGCTGTGAAGTTCTCTTGTACACAGAGAGGGTGGATGATGTGTTGTGTGGAAACCAGTTGTCCTTTTTCCCTAGCCACTCCTCATTGCTCAGTGGGCTCAAGAACAAAATGGACATGGTAGCAGGGATGGAAGTTATGCATGAGCTCAACAACGTGGACATCCACTCATCAAGGTTGACTGGCCTACAAACACTGCTGAGTGCCTAACGTGCCAGCATCAGAGGCCATTAGAGTCCCTAACATGGCACCATTCCTCAAGGTGATCAGCCAGAAATCTAGTGACAGGGTGATTACATTGGACTGCTTCCATCATAGAAATTCCCGGGAAGCATCTTGTTCTCATTGGAATAGACAGTTACTATGGATGTGGATTTGCTTTCCTTTCATGAAATGCTTCCATCAAAACTACCGTCTGTGAACTTACGGAATCTTTTCTATTGTTGTGGTATTCCACACAACAGTACCTTGGATCAAGAGACTCATTTCACAGCAAATGAAGTATAGCAATGGGCTATACTTGGAATGCACTGGTCTTATAATGTTCTTCATCATCCTGAAGCAGCTGGCTTGATAGAACGATGGAATGGCCTTATAAAGAAACAATTATGTTGTCAGCTAGGTGATGATACCTTGCAGGGTCATGGAACTGTTCTCCAGGAGGCTGTATGTGCTCTAAATCCGTGTACAATATATGGCGCTGTTTCTTCCACAGCCAGCACTCATAAGTCCAGGAGTTGACAAGTAGAAGTGGGAGTGTCACCACTCACTATCACCCCTAATTGACTCACTTGCAAAATTTTTGCTTCTTGTCCCTGTAACCCTATACTCTGCAGGTCTAGAGGTCTTCATTCCAAAAGGACGAATGCTCCTATCTGGAGACACATCACTGATTCCATTGAACTGGAAGTTAAGAATTCTACCTGGCCACTTGGCGATCCTTATGCGTCTGGATCAACAGGCAAAGAAAGGAATTATCATATTAGCTGATGTGATTTAATCCTTATTACCAAGAAGAAGTTGGATTTATATTACTTAATGGAGGTAGAGTATGTCTAGAATACAGGAGATTCCTTAGAATGTCTCTTAATACTACCGTGCCCTGTGACTTAAAGTCAACGGAAAACAACAGCAAGCCAACTCTGACATGACTGCTAGTGGACCGAACCCTTCAAGAATGAAGATTTGGGTCACCCCACCAGGCAAAGAACCATGACGACCAGCTGAGGTGCTTGCTGAGGGTGAAGAGAATACAGAATAGGGGGGTGGGGGTGGAAGAAGATAGTTCTAAGTACCAGTTATAGCCACATGACCAGTTGCAGAAATGAGGACTGTAGTTGTTATGAGCATTTCTGCCTCATATGTGTACAGTAAATAGTTTTGTTTTCTCACAAAATATAAGTTGCAAACAGGGTTAATACATTTTCAGTTGTACACAAGGTCTGATGATTAAGTTCATGAACTTGCCACCATGTGCTTATGGTGGCAGCACTGTACAAACAACTTGGTAAGGTTTCCTAACCTTGGTATATCAATGTCTCGCAGCTGTGTTTGTGTCTGCATATAGTGGCGTCTTGCTGAGTGGTGTCCATTATTTTTGTTGCATGTTTTTGTGTGCTGCTGCGAGAATGTCAAAACTTGAATTAGAACAACAAACAAATATTAAATTACTTGTTAAATCTGGCAAGAGTGGAAGTGAAATCAGGGACATGTTAGTCCAAGTTTATAGGGATAATATGAGGAAAACAGGAGTGCACAAATGGATTAAACATTTTTCTGAGGAGAGCATCACCAAAAGAGAGGTCAGGCAAGCCAGGAACAAGCAGAATTGATGAAAACATTGCAAATTCATCAAATTATGCATCAAAATCCCTGGCTGACTGTGAGAAGCATAGCAAATCAACTCAGCATCAATAGAGAAACAGGAAAATCTTAACTGAAAATCTCAGCATAAGAAAGGGGTGTGCAAAAATGGTCCTGAAGGAGCTCGCTGATGAACAAAAGCAAAGGAGCCTCAAAATTTGCCAAGACCTTTTGTAAGGGCAAGACAATGTTTTGGGCTGTGTTATCAATGATGATGAAACATGGGTGTACCAATACAACCCTGAAACAAAGCATCAAAGTGCACAATGGAAGGCAGACAATTCTCCACGACGAAAAATATCCGTCAATCCAAATCAAGAGTCAAAAGGAAGTTGCTAACCATTTTTGAGGTCAGAGGAATTGTTCATTATGAATTTTACCAACTGGATAAAGAGTTAAGCAAGTTTACTATCTGGAAGCGCTGAAAAGGCTGCATGAAAAAGTTAGATGAAAATGACCTGAACTTTTCACCAACTCTTGGCTCTTGCATCACGACAATGCACCAGCTCACGTAACACTATAAGTCAGTAAACAAATAACTGTATTGGAACCCCTCACTACTCACCTGATCTGGCCCCCAATGACTTTCTTCTTTACCCAAAGAGAAATACTGACAGGAAGACATGTTGATTACATTCAGGATATCAAAGTTAATGCAATGGTAGCTCTGATGGCCATTATAGAAAAAGAGTTCCAAAATTGCTTTGAAGGGTGGACTAGGTGCTGGCATTGGTACTAAGCTCCCCAGGTGGAGTACTTCAAAGATGACTGTAGTGATATCCAGCAATGAGTTACGTAGCACTTTTTCTAGGGTGAGTTTGTGAATTTGTCAGACCATGTATGTGTTAGTTATATGTGCAAGTATTTATTTCAAGATTTTATATGGTTTAAGGAGAGGTGTACAGGTGGCAAGCTGCCAAGGAAAAGCACCAAACCCCATTGCCATTGGGTCAGTTCTGACTCACAGAAACTCTATAGGTGAATAGAACTTCCCCATCATTTCCAAGGAGAACCTGGTGGATTTGAACTGCTGATCTTTTGGTTAGCAGCTGTAGCACTTAACCACTATGCCACCAGAGTTTCCAAGCTGGCAAGAGGTGGACTGCAATAATTAAGACTGTGTGTTAACTTGGCTGGGCCATGATTCTCAGTGGTTTCGGCAGTTACGATGTAGTTTGCCAGTTGTGTAATGACATGATCACTTCCATGAGCTCTGATATAATTGAATCACGTCTATGATGGGATCTGCTGTGAGCAGCCAATCAGGTTGTTTCCTTGGGGGTGTGGCCTTAACCCAACACAGTGGACTTTCTGACAAGGCTTGTGGGCTTTTGTTCCTTCTGGATCCTGCAGCTAGCTCCTGTTCATCTGACTTCCAGTTTTTGAGACTTGTGCTAGTAACCGCTAGCTTACCTGCCGTCCTGCCTGATCCTCCACGGATTCTCTGGTCTTTGCTGCCTGTGAGCCAGAGCCCTGCTGTCTGAGCCAGCACCTGGGGCTATGTGATTCAGGCAAAGCCTCCAGTCTGACCCACAGACTTGGGATGTTGCAGCCCGTACAACCATGTGAACTATTTCCTTGATATAAAGCTTTCTGTATATACCTTTAATACACTTTACTGGTGTCACTTTTCTGGAAAACCCTGCCTAAGACAATTGCAAATGATTCTCTATCCACAGAAAACACTGGTGACATTTTGTCCACTGTTTTTTTTTTTTGTCTTGAATTATATGGCCTGATACTAAATATCCCTGATTTTCTATCTGCATGTACTTGACATACCTGTGGTCTAGCTTTCCTTTTAATGTTTTTGTTTTTCAATAGGTTTTTTTCTCTCTGCTTCTGCTTGATGAATCTCTCTCCTTGCTGACAGGTTGCCTGCCACATCGTGGGGCATCTTGCCTGGCAGAGCTGCTGAGTGGGCCGGCTCATGGTGGCTGTGCAGGACACAGCACGAGATACTGTGTTGCCCAGGAGTCTCCCAAGTAGCTTTACAAACACTTAAATGGTGGGCAGAAAACATCAGTTAATAGCTCGGGTAAGCCTCATGTGAAAAACCAGTGAAAGGCTCTCACCAGAGGGAAACATCAGTGGTCAGAGACCAGACTGTAAAGGACAAAGAGTCATTACCTGGTACTCTGCCCTGAAGAAAGCTCAGGAGTTAAGCAGAGCAGGGTGATTACAGGGCAGGGAGTAGGAATGGAAGCCAGAGAGAGGCAGAAATATGGCTCTGATACCTCTGAGGATCTGGAGTCTAGCCTTACGTGGAGCCAGATGTAACCCTTGGGCTTTTTTCAGTTTTGTGAGCCAATAAATTCTCTTTTAAAATGAAGGTAGTTTGGAGTAGGTTTAACCTGCAGCTGAAGTCCCAGTGACTTCTAGGATGGTGCCTCCAGAGTTAAGTCTGGCACCTCCTTGAGCAAGAGCATGGCTGCACACAAAGGATCCCTACAAAGGAGAAAAGTATGCAGCGAAATACCTTCTGTAGCTTGACTGGACACTGGGGCCGTTTTTAATTTCAGGAATGTTTACGTATTTTCCGCGTATTGTTCACATTAGTAAGGAGCCCTGGTTGCACAGTGGCTAAATGCCCAGTGGCTAACCAAGAGGCTGGCAATTTGAGTCAACCATCACATGAGTCAAAGAGAGCTACGAATGTTTTTCCAACCTCTTGGAACCAAACTGTTGCATCAATTTTAGTTGGAAATGCTTTCAGCTGCAAGTAAGAGTACACCCAACCACTGACATTAACACACCCACTCATCTGGAGGTCGGTAGCTCCAGGATTCATTCAGCAGCTCCATTCAGCAGCTCCAGTGACAGAATTAGGAAGTCTCATGAAGATTGTTTTCTGCTCCAGCAGGTTTGGCACGTCGGCTTTTCAGCTGTATGCTTCTGACTTGATGGTGGAGGGCCTACTGTCAGAGGGCAAAGCAGCACCTTTCACATCACAGCCCAAGGGGGTATTCGGGTAGGGCCGCAATTCCTTCCCCCAAGCTCCCCAGCAGACTTCAGCCTAATTCTCTTTGGTCAGAACAGGGTCACACACCTCCCCAGCTGCAAAAGGGGCCGGGCAATGAGTACCCTGCTAAGGGAAATGTGCCTAGCAGGAGCCACTTCAACCAGTCATGGCTTTCTTTGTGGGCTAACAGTAGGTCTGACCGTTTCCAAGGTTAAAGTATCTCCCATCACTACCGTTAAAAATAATTAGATTCTGTGAGCAGGGAAGAAGAGTGGGTAAGAAATAGCAACCTGGTAATCAACAAAGCCCACCAGCCTTAGTTGTTAGCCTCGGGCTGAGGCCGGGTCTGTAGTAGGGCAGTTTACAGGATGCTCCAGCACACACTCTGCTTGCTGCTGGTAAATGCCTGTGGGCTGAAAGGACGCAGGCACGCTGTGGGACAGCGTCAGAACTCAGCTGGTCTGCCCCTGCCACCGCTTCCTGTGGGATTCCAACGTGACCACTCACAGCTTCTGTTTCTTTATCAAACGAGAAGGCTTGGCCGGATCAGCTGTTTCTTCTCCGTTCTAAAAACCAAGTTCAAACTGCCTTTTGCCTCTGTGACCTTTCGGAATTGGCCTCAGCAGGTGAGCTTCCACACCTCCACTCCTGTTTCTAGCCAAGCCAAGCAGCCAGCCAGCAGGGCAGGGCACACGCAGATCGAGCAAAGAGAGCCACTTCCTCCAGACCAGTGTCTCAGAGTAAAGCCCCAGGTTGCTCAGGCCAGGGGCCTTTATGTCAGCAACAAGCTCTAGAGGGACACTTAGCTGTGCAGGGCAGGCCAGGGAGTACCCAGTTACGTGACTCACACATAAACCACTCTTTCCTCTTAGGTCTCAGTAGTGCTGACAGCCGAGGCTGGGCTGGCCCCCTGCCCAGGCTTCTCCAGCAGGCAGTTGGAGGGCTTCAGAAGGATGGGTCAGTAAGGGTCAGATGCTCTCAGGCTGAATAAATGGGCCTCAAAGGTTAGAAGTTCAGTTTTCATGAAAGTGGTCTCCAAGCCCTGAGAGAGTACAGCTGCCTCAATGCTGAGCAACAGAACCTGAGAAGAGGGCTTAGCAGTTAGTGGCCAAGTCAGAGATGTGAGGGAGGAGGAAGATGGGAGAAAGAACTGAGAGGCCCAGGAAGGTGAACATGAGTCCCAACTTTAGTCAGCACACCAGTTGTGGTGGGGCTGATTCTGACTCACAGTGACCCCATGGGTATCCAAGTTGTGCCACACAGTTTTCTGGAAGCCGATCACAAAGGGTTTTTTTCTGAGGGCCCTCTGGGTGGGTCTGAAACTCCAGCCTTTCAGTTAGCAGGAGGAGGGTGTCAACCATGTCCACCACCAGGACAGGGTCCAGTGGCAGACAAAGTGGAAATCAGTCCCTGAAAGAGCAGGAGGACCTTCACCCGACCCCTGCCTTCTTCCTCGTTCATGCTGGCATTCAGTGACTGTGAGCTACCCAGCAGTAAAGGATGCAGGGGTGGGAGGGGGGTGTCTGGTTGGAGAGGTGTAGGTGCAGAGGGACATCGGGTCTTGCACAAACCTCTGAAGAGCTGTGCAGAGGTAAAGGCAGAGGGGAGCTGCCCAGGGGCCGAATCTAAAACCCTGTGTTGCCTGAGAAGGGAAAGAGGGTCTCCTCGCTGGGTACTGCAGGCCAGGCTCTATCGGGGTGGGATGGGAAGACAAACAGGGGTCCAAGCAACACTCAACGATGGGCTAGAGAATCTGCAATTCCTTTCAACCCTGAGGCTGTGAGATTCCATAAACTCCACCAGTGTGGGCTCGGTGGAAACTCCAAGTGTATATAATCTTTAGAAGAGGGACAGGAGAGAGAGGAGAGGAAAATAAAGCCCCCATACAACTGTGCTTTTTTATACAGAATTTGTACAATATATTTCTCTTCATTTGCATATTTTACTCACAATTTAATATCCTTTTATACAGGCTGAACTCACCCAGCTGATATAATCAAAATTCTCTTTCAACCAAAAAAGAAAAATTCAAAATTGTAAACCTGTAAGAAAACAAATTAAAAACGATGATGAAAATAAGTCACTCCTCTCATTAGCAAGTGTTGTACAATATATATGATTTAGAACAGAGTTTCCTTCTAGAGTAGGCACATTTTCCCATGATACCTCTATTTGGGCTGGTTTTTATCTCATTCTAGACAGCCCTATCTTCTAAGGAAGGATCAAGGGGTCACCACTCATTGGGGACCAGGAGTGGCGGAAGCCCCAGCCTCACTAGGGCCATAAGAAGCCAGCCCTGGCTCGGCAGTGCCACCCTGTGGCTGGAAGCAGAGGTGGCGGTGGGAGTGAGGGAGGCCAGCGCAGGCAGGGCCCTGCAGGAAGAGAGCAGTAGCTGTGTGTGAAGTGAAAACTTAGGCTTGTTCCAGGCAAACTGAATTCAGGAGCCAAAACAGCAAGGGTATAGGTACAAGGAGAGAAGCCAGGAGGAGTCCAGCATTTATTTACAAATTATCTTCCTGACGGAAGCAGGGGAGCAGAGCTGGTAGCAACCTCCCCAGGGGTCTGGTACTCCCCCGTTTTGAGTCATCTGAGGTGGGGGGGGCAGTGGTGGTGACACAGGCTAAGCAGTGAGCCGCACCAGCTTCTGTCTGTCTCCCAGGGACGGAGCCCATGGGAGAACCTCTGCTCCCAAGCACCAAGACTTGTCCGCGGTCTCCTCCCAGGAAACTCCTCCCTGTGAGAGCTCCTTGGGTCTGGAGTGCCAGCAACTTGCAAAGCACGGCTGGTTTTGGCACAGAACAGAGGATGCGAAAGGGGTTTCCGCTGGGCGGGCAGTATCTGCCTATTCGGGTCCCAAAATTGTGGGGTGACAAGGCCCAAGCTGCCACACAGTGGTGGTGGACCTTAGGTCCCCAGATTCCTGAACCTGCCTCATTTTTTTCTAACTCCTTTGAATTCTCCCATCCAAGACGGCTGCAGATGCAACCCAGGCCTTGGAAGAGAATCTAATTCTAGGGCTGCAGAAGGTCACTGTGCCTTGTTTCTTGATTCAGAAGCAAAAGTGCTCTTTCAGTAAGATGCTCCCAGAACCTGCAGTCTCAAGTCCCTTCCAATCCAGACTCTGCAGAGGTAAAGGGGCAAGCGGGGTCATGGCAATGCTGACCCTGCTGCGTTTGGCCCTAGCTGTGGAGACCCTTCCTTGGGCTTGGTTTGTGTGGTAGGACAAGTGTTGGGTCCAGATCTGAACTCTGCAATGGCAGCTGCCCCAGACACCGCTCAGAACAAATTTCACTAAGGGTCCACAGCCCACGTGCCAATCCAGCTTTATGCTCCAAAGCTTCGCTTTGGAAAGGATACAATCAGCACTTCAGGGCGAGACTAAAACCATGGAGTAAAATGTAAAATAGCACTCGCTAGAATGAATATAGTTATTGCTAGACAAGTGACAGCCAAATAACCACACAGCATCCCCAAGGTGGACAGGAAGACTGTAAAAACCACCAAGCAGAAATAAAATCATGTTTTTTGTTTTTTTGTAAATTCCTAAAATAATTGTCTCCTTTGCTAATGCTTCCAGCCTAGGTACAGAAGCTAAAAAAGTACTCCTCCAATTCTGCTACCTTCAGACAAACGCAGTTTGACCTCCTTGAGGGCATCCCTCTGAGGCCCCCTCCAGGCAGTCAGTATGGTGGTGGTCCACAATTGCTAGGTGCAAACCAAAATCTATTAGAAGAGCAACAACTGAAAAGGGCTGACTGATGTGCAGAAGCAGGCGGCTGCTGGCTGTTCCCAAGGGCACTTGTTCTCTCCGAGTGTGGTTGGGCTGGGCTGGGCTGCAAGGGGTGCTGGCTCAGCTGAGGCCTTGCACTGGACACCCAGGAATCTGGCAGTTCCCATGCCAGCCTCTGCTGTTGCAGGTCTTGCTGAGAAAGAAAGCTCCAGGACAACTCCACCTTCACCCAAAGGCAAGGGAGGCAGTTCCTGCTCCACTGAGACCAGATTCTTCCCAGGGAGGGTGGCTGCAGGTCTTCCCTGGCCTTCTGCAGGGACAGACCCTAGAGAAGGCTGGTTTGAACAGCCTTCCAAAGGGCCTCCTGACGGCGGTGTCTGAGTGTTTCTGCACGTCTGTGACACTGCAGTTCCTGGAGACATGGCTGCCTCGTGTTCTCATCCGAGTGGAAGAAGGAGCTCACGGAGAGCCAGGCAATGATGCCACAGAAATTTTCCTGAATGCATTTAGATGTCTGCTCTACAGTCCCTGTGGGTAGTTAAGCCAGAGTGGCACGCACTGGGTCGCGTGCTAACACTCGACATTCCAGGGGAGGGTGGCCTTGTTTGGGTAGTTGATGGCCAGGCTGATAGCAGCGATGTTCTGCAGGGCCTGTGGAGGGATGAAAAGGAACATTCACTAAGGGCTGACTGAACAAGACCCACAGCTTGGCGCTCAAGCGCTAGGAGGGGCAGTCAAAAGCCAGAGGTGGCTCCCGTCACCTGGAGGACTCCACACTATAGCAAGGGGTACAAAGCTACAGAGATCCCAGGAAAACACTAAGCATACAGTAGACCTCCTCACTGCCGAGAGAGGCAAAGCTACGATGCTGCGGGGGCTTGGTGGACACAGAGGGTACTTCCTGCTGGGAAAGATCTTTGGGGAAAGGGAACAGTACGAAGGTGGGGAAAGAGAAGGTTGGAGCACACATAAGAAACAAACAGCTGGTGCCAGGAGACCCACAGCTGGGGCAGTAGTGAGGAGGCAGATGCCCAAGAAGCCAAGCTGCGTGTGGCTTTCATGCTAAGGATGGCAGAGGAGGGTGGTGGGGACACGGTGAAGTGGCACACAGGAAGAAGCAGCAGAATATAGCCCGGGTGACTACATCAGCTATGGGAAGACCAGAAAGGAGGATGAGGAGGCAGCAGACTGCAAGTGGGAGCTGGGGAGAGGAAGAAGGCCCCAGGGAGGTTGCCTTACGAAGCGTTCTGTGCCACAATGGTCAAGGCTTAAAATTTAGCCGTATGAGGCCACTAAGCCAGTAGGGTGGTGGCAATGTTGGCAGGTATCTGTTAGGGGAAAAGGGTGTTTCCATGTCTATGTAGATACTCCAAAGCCTGACCCGCCTTCACAGGGTCTTGGTGTTCTCTGAGAAGGCTTCCGGAGCAGAGGAGGGTCTGAGGCAGGGCTCGGGAACACAGCAGAGGTTCAGGCTGTGAGCCCCAGCCTGAGGCCCACTGACGGGAAGCCCTGGCCACATCTCCCCCTTTTCTGGTCTCAGTGTCCACATCTGTCAGGGTGGTGGTTAGATCACATGCTCTCTGATGTTTAAGGATTCTGTAAGTCTGGGGTTCTCAAGGTGTAGCCTGGAGGCACTGGGGTTTCCAAGACCCTTTCAGAGGGTCTGTGAGGTAAAAATTATCTTTATAGTAACACCAAGACAGTATTTTGCCTCCACTTACATTTTTTCAGAACTACACAGTGGAGTTTTCCAGAAGCTAACACGACGATACAACAGACTAAAGGCAGACATTGTCACAGGACTCCAGCTGCCTTCTATCTGAAAAGAATATTTTTTTCCTTGTAAAACATGCTATTTATTTTCACATGAAATGGGTTATTATTTTTAACAATTAAATGAATGCTAAAATTCTTCTGTTTTAGCTTCTAATATAGTATATGCCATTAAATATAAAGTACACAAGTAAGCTTCCTGACACCCCTGATAACTGACAAGTGTACGAGGGTCCTCATGTGAGTGAGAGACTGTATCACCATGAGATCCGAAGAACCAGGCGGTGCCCAGCTACCACCAAAGGCAGCTGCAGCGGGGAACACAGTGCAGAGTCCCCGAGGCAACACGAGAAGAACAAGGGTGCTCGAGAATTCTGCTAAAAGGCCACCACTGGTGGTCCGACAGCGTGAAGGATCCCCTGGGAACAATGGCCCCTAGACCTGCTGCTGGCCCTGACTGGAAACCACTACTGAGGTCAACTCTTCAGACAAGAATGGACTGGACTCAGGGACACAGTGTGACCATATGGTGTGTGTACTTTATGGTTCTTTACAGGAGGCTGTCTTCTTGGTTTCTTCCTGGATGGGAGAGAAGAGGGTGGAGAGGAGGGGATAGGTGCTCATCAAGAGGATACTAGAAATACAGAGAGAAAAGGTGGACTGTGCTGTCACTGGGTGAGGAGAACGCACATAGGTGGGCACGCAGAATTGATCCTTTCACGCAGATTGTATCCTTTCACTTAATCACACACACACACAAAAATACTACAATGAAAAAAAAGGAGTGGAAGAGGGTCCTGAGACCAAATAGCTGTCAGAAGAGGATTTCTCTGACTGGGGAAGCAAATTAGATCCAGAAATATCTGAGACCCAGCACTACGGAAACTTCAAGGGTTAGCCAAACTGTAAACTTAACTCATTGTCTGTTTGGTTTGAAAGACACAAATCCTTGCTAGTGTCTTCAGTTTAATATGACTGACACTGATAAATGAGGCTTGACCACTAGCTCTGAAAACCAGAAGCAAATTATTGAATTGGAACAAGTGCTGTATAAACTCAGGAATCTATCCTCACGATGCCGTGCAGAGACCCTGCATCCTGAGTGATGGTGAGATGGTGCTGCCTCACCAAGGGAGCAGCCTCAGAAGCCCAGCTCTGCCAGGGGTAAGGGTACCTGTGCTGCACAGCGGAGAAGGTGGTCATCAGTGGTCAAGGCCAGCAGGTAATCCTGCAGCACGCCAAGCTCCTGTGAAGAGAGCAAAGGTTCTGAGTACAGGGCCAGAAGCCTAGTGCAGCTCTCAGATAGTACCTGGGGACCCCCATCCGTGAAAACAGAAGCCTTCATGGGGTAACTGCTGCCATCCCACTAGGGACTTCGTGGTACTACCTCGTGTGAGCCCCAGAGGGAACTGGTTGCCAGGTGCCTGGTTCTAGTCTGCTGCCCTTTACTGACCCACAGGGTAACTGGGCAGGGACTCCTGCCTCAGGTCGGAGTCCTCATGTGTAAAATGAGGGGACTGAACTAATGAACTCAGGAAGGCCCTTCCATCTCTCAGAATCAATGAGTCTATTGTATTGAGGGAAGAAAAAAAATACAGGAGGAAGAAGAAAGAACTCATCCGTTTTATTTTCCAAACTCACTGCTGACAAGGGCTGGTCCAAGGCAGATTCTTTTCCATTGGCTTTAAGCCTGACAAAACAAACAGCCTTGGTACTGACCTGAGGGCTTCTCAGACTGGGGAGGGGTGAGGACCTCAGATTGTGAGCCAAATCTGCCTCCCTGAGCAGTTTACTGAGACCTTGACGACCAGGGCTCGGGACCTGGGCTGTGAGGCTTGCCCTTCTGCCCTGTTGCAGACGAGGCACTGTGCTTCCTTTTCCAATCCCTCGGACGAGAGGCTGGCAGGGCCCTCACCTGGGCACGGTTCTCGGTGACAAAGAAGAGCTCGGTGAGTGCCCGGTGCAGTGGGAGGAGAATGCCAGGCTGCGTCACATCCTCAAACAGGCTGTACTCCATGTGGGTGAAAAGCTTCCACAGGGGCTTTAACAGCGTTAGGTCACAGAGGTCCCTACAGAGAGCCACAGGTATGAGGTCAGTGGGCACTGGCCGACACAGGCCAGGCTGACAGGAGTCGTTGCTCAGGCTCTCCCCAGCGTCTAGTAAGGCGAATGTAAAACAGTTTTCCCACCTTCAAGACACCAACAACAAACACAGGAAGGGGCAGAACCTAAACTCAAAACACCTGGCACACACGCACAAGGAATTCCTCGACCTTTTTAACAATGGTTGTTAGGAAGAACCCAATGACAATGGAAAAATTTTACGATGTTACATGGAAAAGAAACAAGATATAAAAATGCACACACAGTACTGTGTATAAAACAGCAGCAAACACACCAAAAAACATCACCAGTAGTTGTCCTTATTGGCTTTCTAAATACAATGCTTGTGGCTTTTATAATCAGATAAAAACAAAAAACTTAAAGACAACCACCACCACCATTAATATTTAGGCTCATAAAACACAAGAAATATCCTGCGCAAGGCTGCCCTGGGCAGAAATCCTTTCTATTGGAGCCCTGTGCAGAGGCTGGAATGAGAGTTTTCACTCAGAGGGAGGGAGCACTATAATTCCAGCTCAACCTCCTTCCGAGGAGAAAAATTATGACACAGATTATAGTCAGGAACCTGCGTCATGGTTTTATATGTATAATCTTAGGTGCTGGCTTTTCTCGTATAACTGAGGCGCCTCTGAGTAGATGCAAACCTCCAACCTTTTGGTTGGCTGCCAAGCACATTAACCATTTGTACCACCCAAGGACTCCACAGAGAAATGTAATTAATTCTGTTACATTGCCCTGGTGTCCAGCGACCTTGTTCAACTCTAGTAAAAGTTTTTATGTAGATAGTCAATGCACAGTCACCTCATCTGTGAATGAGTTCTATCTTTTCCTCTCAATCACTGTAACCTGTTTGTCTGTCTTTTTTGCACTAGCTAGGCCCTCTAATACAGTGGGAATGAGAGACAAAACTGCCCTGTTTCCCATCTCACTGGGCTAGTGAAATGATTTGAAAAAGAATTCTACACATTTAACTGTCACCTTGGAGTCAGTTTCCCTCAGGGGAACAACTCTCCATAAAGTAAAGAAAGGAGAAAACTCAATTTGATTCTGATGGCTTGACAGTGGCTTTTTTGGGAGAGCACTCATGGTGTAAAGCAAAACTACTGCTGCCGTCCTGTCTGCCATTCTTTATTTGGGGGCCTTTCTCTCTGCCCCTCTAGTCTGGCTCTAGTTTTCTGTGCAGATTGTCTACAATCTCTAAGGCCAAGGAGTTTGTGAAACACCAAGGGTGGTAAGACATTCTCTGTGTCCTCTCTTGGTTCAGGGAAGAAAGGAGCAGGAGCTGACCAACAGGAAAGAAGGCTGGTGATGACTAACATGCTGTGCTGGATGGTTCCTCGATGAAGCCAGGAAGAATCCACTCTTACATGTTCCATACACATCACTCAACCAGACCGCTGTCACTGGAAGCTGCTCTTAAGTTAGCAGAGGCAAGCCATGTCTGATAGAGACCCTGATATTTACAGGAAGAAACAGCAGTTACAGTGATCAGGCCCAGGTTTTCCTCTCTGTCTTCCCCAGCCCATGGACTGGCCATCACTTTCTCTTGCTGACTTGGAGAATCTTCTTAAATTTCTGTAGTCATAGCTCCTTAAGACAGAAAACCTGATATCTGAATACTCTCAGTTCACTCAGAGTGTTCTCTGTGTGAGTCTTAAAGGGGCAGGAACTAGAGGCAGTGAACTCTTAAGAGGAGAGGTCCACTTGACTGTAGGGTGTGGGTGATGTGTAGGGCACAGGTGCTTTATGAGTTAGAGCAATTATCAACACTTGCTCTGAGATGAGCAACAGTTATGTTTTTCATTCCCATTGTATTGGTGGTTCTGGCTAGAGCAAAAGACAAAAACCAGCAAACAAACAGGGTACAAGGACTGAGAGGAACAGTTACCTCATTATTTGCAGATGAGATGACTATGCATTGAATATCTACACATAAACTCTTAGAGTTGAGCAAGGTCACCAGATACCAGAGCAATATAATGGAACGAATTACGTTTCCCTGTGGAGTCCCTGCATGGTGCAGATGGTTACTGAGGTTGGTAGCTAACCAAAAGGTTGAATGTTTGTGTCCACTCAGAAGAAAGACTGGGTGACCTACTTCTGAAAAATCAGCCACTAAAAACCCTAAGCTGCACAGTTCTACTCTGACACACACGGGCTCACCAAGAGCATGAAAAAGATGAAATACTTAGCAATAAATCTAGCAAAATGTTTTGCAAATCATCTACACAGAAAACTATAAAGTATTACTAAGAGAAATTAAATAAGACCTAAACAACAGAGAAGTATATAACTAGTTGTAGATTGGAGGACTCAATGTTCTAAAGATTTTGATTCTCTTCAAGTTGATCTATGGAGTCAATCCAAATCCCATCAGAGGTAAGTTTTGTGTGTGTATGCATGTGTAAAATGGCCAAGTTAATTCTAAAATTTATATGTAAATGCAAAGGGTCAAAATAGATAAGAGAATCTTAAATACGAAACACTAACTAAAGGATTTATACTACTAGATAGGCAAACTTATTCTAAAGCTATAAGTGTGTAGGAAATGTTGTAATGAGATAAGGATAACCAAATGAACCAATGGAACCAGAGAACACAAAGAGGTTCATACCTATCTGGACACCTGATTGAGGACAAGGTGGCATTGCAGTTGATGAGGGAAAGGATCATCTTTACAGTCAACTGGAGTTCCATATGGAAAAGTTAATGTTTACCCCTACATCTCATTTCATACTCTAAAATCTAAGAGCACTAGAGATCTAAATGTGAAAGGAAAGACAATATATTTCTAGAAGACAACACAGGAGTAGACTCATGACCTTGGAGTACGGCAACCACTTCTGAAACAGGATACAAAAAGCTCTACCATGAAGAAAGTGACTCATGAATTAGCAGACATTAAAATTAGAAGCTTCTTTTCAGCAAAGACATCATTAAGAGACTGAAAAGTCAAGCCACAGAGTGGGAAAAGATAACCCTAATACACACACTTGACAAAGACTTGTTCAGAATGTACAAAGGATCCCTATAAAGCCATAAAGAACACTAACTCAAAAGAAAAATGAGAAGGGACTTGAATAGGCCATTCACAAGAAGATATCCAAATACAACATTACCACATGAAAAGACATTTTTCTTCATCAGTGGTCAGGGAAATACAAAGTGAAACCATAATATACCACTATATACCACCCTCAATGGCTAAAAGTAGGAAGTTTGACAATAGTAAGTGTTAGCAAGAATGTAGAAAAACAGGGACCCTGTGCACTGCTGCTCTGAGTGTAAATTGGCACAACCACTTCGGACAACTTCTGCAGAATTTACTAAAGTAGAACATGTACAGACCCTAAGACTCAACAATTCCACCCAAAACAAATACATACGTAAGGGCATCAAAAGACATGTATAAGAATGTATACAGCACCATTATTTGTACTAGCTCCAAACTAGAGAAAATCCCAATAACCATCAACAGTAGAATGGATGGTAACATATTCATACAATCTATACTGAGAGTGTCTCACACAACCTATGACTCCCACAAACTACATGATAAGCAAATGACAAGAAGCCAGACATACAAATCATACCTATTTTTATATCAACTACAAAACCTAGCAACAACCAGAATGGTGGCTACGTCTGGGGAAAGAGGGTAGGTGATGACTGGGACAAGAAGCAGATGGGGCTCCTGGGATGCTTGTAATTTTTCTTTCCTTGACCTTGGTGGCACTTCTGTGGCTTTGTTAACTTTATTACCATTCATCAAGCTTAACCTATACAATGCTCTTTAAACTTGTAGGATTGGTTCCACTGTTCACCCCTTCAGAAACTACTACCTTCTGCTTCACGATGCTCCTGTGCCTTTGCAAATTTTATTCCCCTTAGTGGGAAAGCCCAAATAACTTTCAACACCCCACTGAACACTGACCACTTCTGCGTGGCCCTCCCCAGGCTCCTCAGGGTGCTTCTGTCCCTCATGGCACCCACCCGCAATAATGGTAATTCCTTCTGTGGCTGACTTCTCTAATCAGGGTAGGGGCCCACAGGCAGTGCTCACTTAATGTGTGTCAAAGCAAGTAAACAGCCCACACAGCTGCCTTCTTACCTGTCGGTACGGCATCGCACAATCTTCAAAAGTAAGTGGACGGCTTTTAACCGTGGATGACCAGTCTGGCGGCAGGCCACACCCACCAGCCATTCCCAGATTTTGGCCAACGGGAGGTGCGGCACAACTCTTTCTTCTGACAACATCTGCTTCAGAATCTCAAATCCTGGCCAACCCCCCACCACAGACACAGGCATTTTAAAAATAAAGTCTAACAACAGTGTGCATTCAGGGTTACATATTTTACAAACTGTTCTGGTTTTAGTAAATGGGATGAAACAATTATGATCATTAAATTTTCCCAGAAATCAAGCCTTCTGTAAAAGTAACACAGGAATGACACTTGCAGTTTCTCTTCTTCATGAAAAGCCCTGGAAAACTAACAAGTTTTATTCAGATCCTGACAGAATAACTTTTGTAGCTGGCCATTCAGATTTACAACTAGCTAACTACAGGAAGTTTGGAAGTGACAGGAGTAGGTTTGTGAGATGAACCTGCTGAAGTCTTACAGAAAAGCATCTCTGATGTCAACAAGGACCAGGGAAATGATGGTATCTACCTGCCTGACCACCCCACCCGCCGCCCGCCCTGGTCCCCTGGAGTGCCCCTGCCAGGCAGATGCACAAACAGAAAGACCAGGGCACTCACCTGTCTGGAACCGCCCCAGGTGTCCGGCCGTCACAGTGAATTTGTAGCCCCACTCAGTGTTACTCATGTCAGAGGTAAAACGGTAATACAGAGTGTCTCCTAGGTTACACAAGAATTGGAAACACCATCAGGAAATGGGGGAACAGGGAATGCTAGTTTAGGTGTTTCTGATGAAATATGTCAAACTCATTCCTTCCCAATATGAAATTTAAACACTTAACGTTAAAAGTCTAACCAAATATTGACTACCTGGAAGCTCAAAATCTTTCCACTTGTGTTGTGACCCACTGAAATTGTGTCGGTCCTGCTGAAAGTCGCTGCTGCTGGACATGGCTAACTCATCACAGCCTTCCTCCGTATTGCACTGAGAATCAAACTTGATTGAGAGGTAGATTGCACCAGGAATGTGAACTTTATCCTAGGAAGGAAGTCAGAGCATTTCTGTCACTGCTCACTGGGTATTCACCAAGGGCTTGCCTCCTCCCTGACGGCCTGTCCTGGAAAACGAGGATCTAAGAATGGTGAGCCCTGGTGAGCCCCAGCCCCTGCCTCCTGGAGTTTTCTGGCTGGAAACAGGAGCTTGCACACGGACTGCAAATGTATGAGACACACACATGGGGAGAACACGCATGGAATGGCATGGAGAAGGAGGGAGGGCAGGAAAGGGCTCACAATGAAGGGACAGAGGATGTTCAGGCTGTCCTAAAGAATGAAGAGGACAGGAGGAACACATCAGCAGAGGGATTAGGAAAGAGGATGGAGGGAGGCAAGGTGAGAGGATGTATTTTATGGCAAAGAGAACAGCACTGGAAAGTTCTGATGTAATTTGATGTGTCTGTGCTACAGTGTATGCTTTGTGTGCATACACACTTGGTGGGCAGGGAGAAGGATATGTGGCCCTGGAGAGGACAGCATGGCCAGAACAGATACTGAAGGTCTTGTGTGCTAAAATGAGGTGAGTACACTTTGTCTGGGCAGCAGGGGAGCCTTGGAGAGGTTTTAAACAGGAGAAAGCCTTAGTCAGGTTTCTACTGCAGAGGGCTAGCTCTGATAGCTGGTTGTACGAAGGCCAGGACTGGATCAGGCCAGGTGGAAGAGTCAGAAAGGCGCAGTTATAGCCACCCCAGAGAATGGGGAGGAGTGTCTGAGTACAGTGAAGAAGATAGGGTGACCCTGTCTGACGGAGAATTAACAGAACTTGGTGGCTGACTAGATGTGCATCTGTGGAGTCTGGGGAGAAGGAATGAAGCCCAGAAACAGAGGGACAGAAGAGCTTTAAGCTTATTCAAAACAAAAAAAAACCAGCAACTCACTCTAAATGAATTTCTCTGTCATCCATACTGTTGCTGCAGAGTACCTCCAATGAAAGGCTAAGAAGGATGGGTACTGAGGCCCTGCCAGGCCCAACACTTCAGAAAAAGTGCTAAAGAAATGTAAGCGAGAATAACTGAGGTTGCCCCACCCTGCCACATTTGAACTCCTAACTCTGTCCAGTTACAAAGTTAAGGATGTAAGATGGGGCTTTTCAGTTCTGGGTATGGAGTTAAACAAAGGTGCTGGGGTCCCCAAGGCTGCAGTCAGGATATCGGAGATGATTAAAGAGCAGGGGACTTAGAATTACACCAGACTCCCTACCTGAGGAAGCCAAGAATAGGTTCTAAGGAGCTGTTTCTCTAGGATCAGTGGCCTGTGCTTTTCTCTTCAGGGAAGATCAGAAGAGGAGAGGACTTGGCTGCTCAGAACTGCTGGCTTCACCAGGCCCACTCGGCCTGGTCTGAGCAAGGGGTTTCTTGCTCAGGGCTGTCTAGCAGGGAAATAGCTGCTGTGTTAGGGGTAGTAGGGAGTCTGCTACTCAGGGACCCCCTTGGAAGTCACGGTGTATACCCCAAGGCTGAGCGAGTCTGGCCCTGGTCATACCTCGAAGTTGGTGTTGTTGTTGTACGGGTGTTTTGATTCCCTCACTTGAACCTCCATTCCTGGCTCCTCCATGAACTGGCAGGCAGCCAGGGCCATGGTCCCCAACATGTTCTCCCGGCAGCCTTGGAGCACCTTCTGCAGTATCTGGTGGAACACACGCCAGGGAACATCAGGGTCTGCAGGGCCCAGAGCTGCCCCATCAGGAAGAAGGAAGAATATTTTAACCCAAAGCCCACCTGAAGGAACTGGCATCATCCTGGCCCCTGAAGTGGCTTTTGCAACCCCACCCCACCAGCTGACTTTCATTTCAAGGGGCCCTTGCTGTGTGTCGGGACACCATAAATACCTTTAAGGGGGTCTGAAGAACTAATAGAACCAATCAGAAACAGTGCTGGCCCCTGGAGTTCCCAGCCTATTAGTATATGGGCAGACAAATAATTACAACACAACAGGACAAATGTGCAGAGACAGGTGCAGAATTAGTAGTCCCATGGGGCGAGAACAGGAAAGGACATGCTTGAGAGAGGGACATGTCGGCCACTGACAAATGTGGAACATGGTGAGAGCACACCTGGCAGCATCTCCAGGACTGTGAGGCTGGGGGAGGACATAAATAACTCAGGAACAGGAGGTGTTCTTAGATGGGCTCATTAGGGCTAGAGAATAAGTTAACTTAATAAACCTAGGATGAATCATGTGATGTGTGCACGTCTGTGTGAGGGTAGCAAGGGGACAGGAATGAAGAAGGTAGCAAATGTGACCCAAGATTTCTATACTCAGAGACTGGGAAGATGGTGACCAAGTTTTCTAGCCCCACTGGAAACAGTGTCCAAGGCCCCTGAGTTCTGGACTAGTGTGCTTCTTGATATACTGGGTCCTCTCCTGCCACACAGCAGGAGATGAAAGGCTGCTTCTAAGCTTTGCTGACCAAGCAGTATTTTCAAAGAACAAGTTAAAGATACGATTTTTTTAATTAGGTTTCTCTTAAAGTCAAACTTAAAATTATTTGAGTGCTTGACAGACCCAAAGTTGTCACCTGGAAGCTAGGAACCTTGCACAAGCCTCCCTGGGCTGCTTTCTTCACCTGCCAACTCTCTGCCTCACAGGGTCACAGGTGTTAAGGGCTGGTAGTGTCTGACTTGGCATGGATAATCTGGAAACAAAGGCTTACAACAAAAGACGAATCCTTACTGGAAGGCTCCTGTGTTGCTGGAACAGGCTATCAGAGTCTTAACTAACCCTGCGCCCTGGACTCACCATTATGTGTACCCCAGGGGCCAGGAGAAGGGATAGATTGGCCAGGGGATGCCGACTTGTCAGTGTGACACAGAAAAGGAAAAATGCAAAGGCAGCTTTCACTGGATCACTGTGAAACATCATTTGAGCACCAAGTTGGTCCTAAATGTTGAGCCTGGCTCTGTGTCAACCTTTGGAGAGGGTGCTTCAGTTATACCTACACCTGTTGAGAGCTGTACCGCCATGTAGGAAACCCACTATAGGGAGGCACTCACGAGAGGAAGTTTGTTCAAAGACCATGGGGACAAAAGACATGGGGGGAGGAGGACAGAGAAGAGGCCCGAGACAGTGCCATGCTTGGCCTGTTTAACTACCTTCTCCCACTGCTGTTTTTCTTCCAGCTGCATGAACATATCCAAAATGTAGGTCATGTGGGCAGGGCCACTTAGCTCCAGGATGTCCTCGCTCACTGGCATGTGCCCAGGCCACTCAGCAAGCAGAGATGCGAGCACATGGCGGGCATACAACACAGCTGTGGCCTCGTTCACACGGAAAAGGTAGTCCCGTACAGCCCTCTTACTCTTGCAGTTCAGCTCCTTGTGCAGGAGGGCGGCACTCTTGCTACGGCGCTGTTTGGCGTAGCTCTGCTGCAGTTCACTCTCTGTGCTGGAGATCAGCTTCTGGGTCACGGGATTCGACTCAGCAGTGGCCTGGTCACAGCGTGCTGGCCGGGACTGCAAACCCAAAGGATGACCATTACAGAAGCTGGCCTTCCCACAACGGGAAACTGGAGGCACTCTGTTTCAAAGGTGGAGACTACATACCAAGCACGGCAAGATAATCATGTCTGTATCCACAGCTTTTGCACTCTGCTCTTCCAGTCTCAGACTCTTACTAGGCTGCCACCTCTGAGCCAGGGTCCGTATCCTTTCATCAATGGTGAGTTCATCTCCATCAAATCTGAAGAAAAAGGCTCAGAGTTAAGCATAGGAGGTACTGCAATGAAAGAATTTAACCAGCCCTTCAACTTGTTAGAAAAGCTGATCAGTTACTTTCCTGGTATTATGGAATTACATGATCACTTTCCATAATTTGCTAATTGGATTCATACCAACAACCAACCCACTGCTGCTGAGTCCATGCCAACTCACAATGACCCTCATGGGACAGAGGAGAGCAGCTCCTCGGAGCTTCCAAGGAGTGCCTGGTGGCTTGAAACTGCTAACTTTTTGGTTAGCAGATAGAGTAGTACTTAACCACTAGGCCACTAGGATTTCCACAGCACTCATTAATCACGCATGCAGGTATGCACATGTGTCCTTCTGGCAGAGAACACAAACTGTCCCCCAGGATCTGTTCTCTCCTCCCACACTTTTAGAAGAGCCTTGGTGGTGCAACAGTTAAGTACTTGGCTGTTAACCAAAAGGACACTGGTTTGAACCTAGCAGAAGCTCCATGTGAAAAGACCCGGTGATCCGTTTTTGTAAAGATTACATCCCAGGAAACCCTGCAGGGGGCAGTTCTCTTCTGTCCTATAGGGTCGCTATGGAGTCAGAATCAATTCAAGGGCACACCGCAGCAAAGGCAGCATACTTTTAGAGACAAAGTTCCCTGAAGTTTTAGGGCACATGATGACACAGCTGGAGAAGAGCTGACAGCACCCCTGCAGCTAGATGTAGCAATGTAACTAGGTCCTTGCCATGGAGATGTGAGTGAAGCAACGTGTGACACTTTCAAGGCCTACCTTTGAACAACTAGGGTAAGGATGTAACTACCTTACCCCTTCATCTAGGCTGCAACACAGAGGTGGTGCTGGTGAGCTCACTTGGAACACACAGACGAAAACCACCACCTGGGGTTGCTGGGTCACCCTATGGAACAGAGCCACCCATCACCTGGACACCTATTTGCCTTTGGACAGTTGTGTGAGAGAAGAACAAATTTTTCTTGTCCTTGATCTGTATTTCTGGCCTTCTTAGTTACGACAGGTTAGACTGTGCCCAGCTAAGGTAGCCCTGCTTTCATCTCACAAAGGTCTGGACAATACATACATAAGAACTATACATGGAGAAATAGAAGTATGCACTAAAAGCTGGAAGAAAATAAAATTAGAATTTAATAGAGGAGGCAGAGTCAAGATGGCAAACTAAGCACACCTCCCCCTATATCCCTCTGGAAACCAAGACCTGAACTGATAATCAAACAGAGCCTTCTGATCACCTAATCAGCCCCAGGACACGGCACAGGGCTGTTAATTTGGACTTCATATCACTGAGCGAAAAACCTCCTCTCTTTCGACGACTCCTGCTCCTGGCTAGCCCTGGCACTCACAGACAGAAGGTAAACGCACCATTTTGACTTTTTTTCCTCTGTCTTGGCCAGCAGGCAGAGCTGGGTCTTGCCTAGCGGCTAGACTCAGACGAAATGCTGGGGGGATAGGCAGCCAAAATACACATATTTTGAGAGTCAGGCTTAGGACTCTGTTCATCTAGCCATGTTGGGCCTGTCTTTTTATCACTGCCACAGCGGGGTTTGTACAGAATCATGCTGCCAGTGTGTGGGACGCCATGTTGGATACAGAGATTTTAGTGGGACCTAATTCTTAGCCTGGGAGCCAGCATCTGCAAACAGGACAGTGCTTCTCTAACAGAAAAGCAGTAATTTACACAGTGCCGCCTACGGTGGGGAACCTGCAACAGAAGCAGAGGAATCACTACCTCTCGGCACCTTTAGCCCCTCTGTCTGCTGCCTGTGTGTAGGACAGCATCTTGGATACGGTGGCCGCGGATGGACCTAATTCTTAGCTTGGGAGCCAGAGCCTGCCCGCAGGAGAGCGCTTTTCTATCACAAAACCAGTACTCGACGCAGTGTCACCTAAAGCTGGGCCCTGTCAGCAGAGGCCAACAGGACAGTAGCATTGCTGTATTCTGAACTAGTTCGTATCATCTGCGGTTGGATATACAAGTGCTTACTTTGCCAGTTGGGAAGAGGGACCTCTACACCTGAAAACCTGACTGACTTGGGAAGTGGTCAGATACCTTTTGCTTTACATTTTAAGACAGCCTAGAGAAACATCTGCAGTCCATCCTCACAGTATCTCTTCCAGCCTCTACTTACTCACATGGGACCCAAAAAGCAACAGACACTCGTGGCATACAAGAAATCACCCATGGCTTCAGAAGGCTCCCAAATGAAACAACTAAGGAGTTTTCCAGATGAAGAAACTTTTATGAAAGCATCAGGAAGTGAATACAAAATGATTATATACAGAGCCCTTCTAGACCTTATACAAAATGCAGCAGAACAAAAGAAAAAATTAAACAAGCTGTTCGATCTGATGGAACACCAGTACTCTGAAATCCAACAGATCAAGAACAAAATCAAAGACATCAAAACTTCAGTGCAAGCCAAGAAAACAGAATGGAACAAATGGAAAAAAGAATTTCTGACTTGGAAGACAGAGATACTGACATCAGCGTCTATGAGCAGAAATTAGAAAACAGAAACAAGAAAAATGAAGAAGCATTAAGAAGCATGTGGGACTCTATTAAGAGAAACAACCTTCGATTAATTGGAGTCCGTGAACAGAGTGAGACACCTGAGAACACAGAGAGTATCACTGCTGAGTTGCTGACAGAAAACTTCCCAGAAATCATGAAGGAAGAGAATACCGACATCTCAGATGCATATCGTACACCACCCAATATAGATCTCAAAAGAAAGACTCCAAGACATATTATAATCAAGCTTAACAAAATGAAACATAAATAAGCAGCAACTCTTAAAGGCAGCAAGACTCAAAGCAAAGCTAACATTCAGAGGGAAACCCTGTAGGCTTTTGTCAGATTTCTCAGCAGAAACCATGCTGGCATGACACATTCAAAGCCTTGAAGGAGAAGAACTTCCAGCCAAGAATTATATATCCTGCACGACTATCTTTCAAATACAAAAATGAACTTAAGACATTCACAGATAAACAGAAACTCAGAGACTTTGTAAAAACCAAACCAAAACTACAAGAAATACTGAAAGAAGTTCTTGGCTTTGGCTTAGAAGAACAAAATCACTGACTTTATATTTTAGAATGGCACATTACTCAAAACTCCACTCAGTTAGGGAAGGCTCTAAAGTCAATCACAGCTTTAATACTGAAAGAAGCAATCCAGTGATCATCATGAAAACTATGGTGCCATCATATTAAAAAGAGGGATGTACTACAGTCGTTACAGTCCTTCCAGATGGAGAGGAAGATGACAAGACTAGTAGTAATTAAAATTGGGTTTATATATACTTTATTAAGGGGGACCATAGGGGCAGCTGTAAAATACAACAAAGATGTATCATATCATTTCAAGAAGTGTAACACAGGAGTCTCAACAAGTACAAAAATAGCTCTGAAAAAGGTGAAAAATCAACTCACAAAAAAAGAATGTCCCAGAACAGACTAATAAGAACAGAGAAAACATCAACACAAAAATAAACATATCACAATGGCAGCAGTGAACACACACCTATCAATAATTACATTGAATGTGAATAGACTGAATGCTCCAGTAAAGAGACATCGAGTGACATCCTGGATCAAAAGACATGACCCATCCATATGTTGTCTACAAGAAACTCACTTGAGACCTAAAGACAGGAACAAGCTGAAAATTAAAGGATGAAGAATACATATCAAGCTAACAATGAACAAAGAAGAGCAGGGGTGGCAATTGTAATCTCGGACAAAATCAATTTTAATGTAAAATCCTCCATCATGGACAAAGATGGACACGATTTATTGTTGAAAGGTTCAGTACACAGCCAAGACTTAACTATATTAAATATTTATACACCTAATATCAGAGCACCTAAGTACATCGAAGAAACACTGACTACACTCAAAAAAGAGTTAGATCACTCCACAATAATAGTGGGAGACTTCAACACTCCACTCTCAATACTGGACAAACCATCTAGAAAAAAGCTCAGTAAAGATACAGAAGACCTCACTGCCACAATTAACCAACTAAACCTCATCGATACATACAGAACTTTCCACCCATCAGCGGACAACTACACCTTCTTCTCCAGTGCACACAGGACATTCTCCAGAATTGGCCATGTGTTAGGATATAATGCAATTCTCAGCAAAATCCATACCACTGAATTACTGCAAAGCATCTTCTCAGATCATAAAGCCATAAAAGTCAAAATCAATAGCTGAAAAAACACAGATAGAAAGTGGAACTCTTGGAAACTGAACAACATCTTGCTCAAAAAGACACGGGTTATAGAAGAAATCAAGGATGAAATAAAGAAATTCATGGATTCCAATGAGAATGAAAACACTTCCTACCAGAACCTATGGGATACAGCCAAAGCAGTGCTTAGAGGTCTGTTTATCTCCATAAATGCACACATCTGGAAGGAAGAAAGAAACCAAATCAAGGAACTAACCCTACAGCTTGAACAAGTAGAGAACAACAGAGGAACCCCTCAGGCACCAGAAGAAACCAGATCATCAAGATTAGAGCGGAGCTAAATGAATTAGAGAATAGAAAAACAACTGAAAAACTGAAAAGAACAAAAGCTGGTTTTTTGAAAAGACCAACAAACTTGGCAAACCACTGGCTAAACTTACTAAAGAAAAGCAGGAGAGGAAACAAATAACCCAAATTAGAAATGAGAGGGGAGTTTTCACAACAGATCCAACGGAAATAAAAAATATCATAACAGAATACTATGAAAGACTGTACTCTAACAAATTTGAAAACCTAGAGGAAATGGACAAATTTCTTGACTCATACCACCTACCCAAATTATCACGGCGTGAAGCAGAACAACTTAATCACAAGGAAGACATTGAAAAGGTCATCAAAACACTGCCAACCAAAAAAAGCCCAGGCCCAGGTGGCTTCACTGCAGAATTCTACCAAGCTTATAGAGAAGAGTTATCTCCAATACTGCTGAGACTATTTCACAGTACAGAAAGGGATGGAGTACTCCCAAACTCATTCTATGAAGCCAGCATAACTCTGATACCAAAGCCAGGGAAAGACCCAACAAAGAAGAACTACAGACCGATATCACTCATGAATCTAGATGTAAAAATCTTCAACAAAATTCTTGCCAATAGAATACAACAACATATCAAGAAAATAATCCATCCTGACCAAGTGGGATTCATACCAGGGATGCAAGGCTGGTTCAACAGCAGAAAAACAATTAATGTGATTAACCACATAAATCACACAAAAGACAAGAATCACCTGATTGTGTCCATTGATGCTGAAAAGGCATTTGATACAGTCCAACACCCATTCATGCTAAAAACTCTTAGCAAAATAGGCATAGATGGAACATTCCTCAACGCAATAAGGGCCATTTACGCAAAGCCAATTGCCCATGTCATCCTGACTGGAGAAAGACTGAAAGACTTTCCTGTGAGGACAGGAACTAAACAAGGATACCCACTCTCACCTCTCCTATTCAACATTGTACTAGAAGTTCTAGCCAGAGCAATTAGACAAGACCAAGAAATAAAGGGCATCTGTACTGGCAAAGAAGAAGTCAAAATCTCCCTGTTTGCAGATGATATGATTGTATATGCAGAGAATCCCAAAGAATCTATAAGTAAACTACTCAAACTGATAGAAGAGTTCAGCAAAGTCTCAGGATACAAGATAAACATAAGTAAATCAGTAGGATTCCTTTATACCAACAATGAGACTGTTAAGCAAGAAATCAACAAATCAATAGCATTTACTATAGCCACTAAGAAGATAAAGTACCTAGGAATTAATGTAACCAGAGAAATAACAGACCTTTACAAAGAGAAGTACAAGCCCTTACTACAAGAAACTAAGAGAGACTTAGATAAATGGAAAAACCTACCCTGCTCATGGATAGGAAGACTAAACATTGTGAAAATGTCTATTTTATCCAAGGCAATCTACTTATATAATGCAATCCCAATACAAGTTCCAACGTCATTTTTTAATGAGATGGAGAAACAAATCACCAAATTTGTTTGGAAAGGGAAGAAGCCCCGGATAAGTAAGGTACTACTCAAGAAGATGAACACACTGGGAGGCCTCTCATTACCCGACCTTAGAACATACTACACTGCTACAGTGGTCAAAACAGCCTGGCACTGGTACAAGAACAGATGGATCAATGGAACGGAATTGAGACCCCAGAGATGACACCATCTGCCTATGAACAGCTGATATTCGACAAAGACCCTAAGACATTAACTGGGGTAAAAACAGTATCTTCAACAAATGGTGCTGGCAAAACTGGATATCCATTTGCAATAAACTATAACAAGATCCATATCTTACACCTATACAAAACCAACTCCAACTGGATAGAAGACCTAAATATGAAACCTAAAACAATAAAGCTCATCCAAGAAAAGGTAAGAACAACAATGGAAGTTTTAATACACAATGTGGACAGACTCCAAAATCTGTCAAACAAACCACAATCAACAGAAGAGAAAATAGATAAATGGGAACTATTAAGAATCAAACACTTTTGCTCATCCAAAGACTTTATTAATAGAATTAAAAGGACACCTACAGAATGAGAAAAAATACTTGCCAACTCTATGTCAGACCCGATGCCTGATCTCCATAATTTATAAGATACTACAAAATACCAATAAGAAGAAGATAAATCATCCAATTAAGTGATAGGCAAAGGAGATGGGCAGACATTTCTCTAAAGAGGTGATCCAGGCAGCCAAAAAACACATATGGACATGTTTACGATCTTTAGTTATTAAAGAAATTCAAATCAAGACTACAGTGAGATACCCTCTCACCCCAACAAGGTTGGGCATGATCCAAAAAACACAAAAAACAAATGCTGGAGAGGCTGTGGAGAAAGTGGAACTCTTCTACACTGTTGGTGGGCTTGCAAAATGGTCCAGCCTCTTTGGAAAGCAATCTGGCACTTCCTTAAAAAAATGGATATAGATATACCATTTGACCCAGTAATTCTACTACTTGGTGTATATCCTACAGAATCAAGGCCTTTCACACCGATGGACACATGCACAAGAATGTTTATTGCAACACAGTCCACGATAGCAAAAAGATGGAAATCAACCCAGATGCCCAACAACAGAAGAATGGATAGGTAAACTACGGTATATATACTCAATGGAGCACTATGCAGTGATAAAGAATAATGATGATTCCAGGAAACATCTCATAACCTGGTTTCAACTGGAAGACATTATGTTGAGTGAAAGTAGTCAGCGACAAAAGGACAAATATTATATGAGACCTCTACGATAAGATGTCAAAAACAGACCTATGTGTAGAAGCAAAGACTCTTTGACAGCTGCAAGGGAGGGGAGGGAGGGAGAGTGAGTTGAGGAGGGCTTAGATTAGATAGTTGATAGAAATTTGGTTGGGTGAAATCGGTGACAGCACATATTAGAAACAAGAACAGTATTAAGTGAACTTCAACATAACTCGAGTACTCCTTCCATCTTAACCCAATACTGCAAGGACAGAGTAGCTGAGGCAGGGGACAGGGACCATGCTCTTAGGCAAAATCGAGGCCAATTGGCATAGCTAGTGTTTTGCTAATGAGGACTCTCTGCACCCCACATCAGTGAGTGGCATCTGGAGTCTTAAAAGCTGCCAAGTTGCCACCTGAGGCACAGCAAATGGGCCCAACTCAGCAGGAACAGATGCTCACCGAGGACCAAAATGACATGGGGTAAAGACAACCCAGAATATAGAGAGATCCACATGAGTGGGTCCCTACATAGACTTGGGACCAGAAGAACTGGACGGTGTCCGGCCACCACCAGTGATAACCGTGATGGGAGCTCACTAAGTTGAGTCCCACTGGCAACACAAGAATAAAAAGGGGTGCATCCTGAGATCTCCACTAAAAGACCTCAACTGATGGTCTAGTAGTTTTGGGGTTCCCCTGGGAGCACGGCCCCTGGCCCTGATGCTGCCCTTACCCATAAATCATAATGGAGGTCCACTCTTCGGACACAAATGGATTGGACTTGGTGATGCAGAGTGAGCATATATTGGATGCACTTCATGGTTCTATACATCTATAGGATATCATAATGCTGACCTCTGGCTGGAGGAAGGGGAGTGGGTGGAGAGGAGGGGAAAGGAGACTGTTGGGAGGATGAGACATGTATGGAGCAGAGAGGAATAGTGTGCTGTCACCGGGCAGGTAGAGCAGTGGAAGCTGCATATGGGTGGGCATGTAAATTTATATGGGAATGTACATTTTCACTTAGTCATATTAAGTAAAAAAAAAAATTAGAATTTAATATAAATGACATTATAAGATCAATACTAGGATGCGGGGGATGGAGGAGGAAGGTGGAACGCAGATACATAAAGTCATTCACAAATTTAAGTGCTGGGCTCAAGAACAAGCTCTCCCGACAAACAGAAAATCATTAATTTTGTAATTCTTGAGGAAAAAACATGGAAGTAGTAAGTATGCAAACAAACACTGTGCTGTTTCCTCACTGGGGTTACACATTAAGAGAAATCTCGGTGTCCGCTTCAATTTTTGCATCTGTACAATGAGTTCACTCTAAGAAGCAGACTAGAAATTTCATGTTTTCCCAAAAGGAACATGAAACACACTTTAAAAAATGATCCCTGCAATGTAGCTCAGTTAGTTTCCATGTCATTCATGAGAACTAAATGAGGTCCACATGTGCTGCTTTGCCTTTCAGGAGTCTTTACTCAGATTTCTTTGGCAGGAAGTACCATAGGTGCTCTCCCACCCTTGGGTGTTCTCTTACTGGCCATACTTCAGTATTATCTATATATCCGTTACCTCTTCTGAACCTCCAGGAAGAAAGAATCGGTCCTTTTCATTTGTAGCTCATATATGGCCCGGAGCACGTGCAGAGGGGCATTGAGGGCATCGTGTGCCATCTGAAGACCATGGTGAGGAAGCAGAAGAGAGAGAAATTGCTTCACACATTAGTGCTACTCGGAACACAGAAGTGATACTATATTTTAAATTACTATGAGGAACTCGGGCGGCATAGTGGTTAAGAGCTATCTCTGCTAACCAAAAGGTCAGCAGTTCAAATCCATCAGGAGCTCCTTGAAAACACTATGGGGAAGTTCTATTCTGTCCTATAGGGTTGAGTCGAGTCAGCACTGACTCAGTGGCAATAGGTAGGCTGTAATTAAAAAAACATTATATGGTACCTTAAAAAAAACATAAAATTATAAGCACTAAAACATGGATTGTATAATCTGCACGGCTATTATAAAGGAAACTGTAAAATATTGAAATATCAACAAAACTACTGCGTCGACAAAATACAGTGCTGATAGTCAATAATTACCCACCAAACTGTATTCATTGGTTGCTTCTCTGTAGCTATATTGTACCTAATTCAAGCACTGCACTTTCTTAGATTTTTTTTAACAGTACCTGCTTTGCTAACATCCACTAAAAACTCTCTCTGTACTCTTCAAGCCCTAAACTACTTTCACATCATTCCACAAGAGAGTGGTTTACCCAGGGAAAGTGAGAGACTATGTCTGAGAAACTATGAGTTACAGTGCTATTACCTGTGAGCTTGTAGATGGGCATTAGTAAGCCCTGGAAATTACACATGCAATTTTACGTGTGTGTAAACATGTACCTGAATGAGTATTTTATGGACTGTAAAGGCTTTTCAGCTCTTCTGGGTCAATTTTGCACAGTGCAAATTGATACTTTAGTAAATAAATTCTCAGGACACTAGACTCAAGTATGTCCATGTTAAGACTGAAACACAGTTTAGGTGAAAGATAATCCAACCCCCAGAAACCTTTGCTCAATTCATATGACCCAAAAACCTACCAAGAAACATATTCTGGTGGGTTCATCCAGGCCTTCGAGAGGGTCTAGCTTCTTCTGCTCTGTTTCACTGGGGCTGCTGGCAGATCGCTCTGCGTCCTCCTCTTGGTCCTCTCGTTCTTCCAGCTCTAGGTCTCCATGCTCTGTCAAGGTGCTGATCTCCTTTTTTGAGGAGTACAGCATGATGGACAAAATCTGCACAGAAAGGAAACCAGGTGGGGCAGGGGTGTGAACATCCACTGGTGAAAAAACTACACAATTCTTGAACCATCTAAGGGTAGAAAATTTTACCTAACTTCTTAAAAGTATTTAGAACTCACAAAAATAATGTAAAATTAGCAAACAATCATGACAGCTGTACTTGCAATGAAAAAAAAAACCGCTTTTCTACTGACAATATAAACTGATGTCATTCTTTCATAAGGCATTTTCTGAAATGCAAAGAGCTATAAAAGTGCTCATATCCTTTGACTCAACTAATTACTTCACCTTTGGGGAATAATGTAAAATACAGAAAACATCCTATTCATAAAATGATCAATAAAGCACTAACATTGGCAAAAAACTGAAAAATATCTCCATGTATTATATGCAGCCATTAAAAATGGTAGTTATGGGAGCTGGATAGCAACTTAGAAAAATGTTCATCACATGATCTCAATTTATTTAAACACCATGCTCATCACAAAATCTAAATTTATGTATATTATACAGAAGCACAGGAAAAAAATTAGGAGGACAAACATCAAAATGCTAATGGCAACTGTGTTCGACAGGAAAAATTTGGAGATTAGCTTTTTTCCCCTACTTTTTGCATTTTATGGAATGTGGTTTTATTATTCAAACAATAAAAAAAAGAATCAAAAATATTTCATGAGAACAGGAGTTCAAATGCTCTTCAGGTTGTCCATCATGTTTCAGTGTATTTTCCCTTAAACCTAGCTAAATCCTTTCGGGGAAACAAGTCCCAGTGTCTGTGTGGTTGACAACAGCCAGCTCCCCACTCCCATAGAGCAGCAGCCTCTCCTGGCCTGAAGCTGGCCCTTGGCACAACAGCAACTCTGCTAGGAGAAATTTAAGACCTAGGGAAAGCAGTCATAAAATTAAAATTATTAACTAAATTCCTACATAAAATAAACACAAGTGAATACAAATTTAGAAACTGATTTTGGTCCAGAAAAACTTTAAAGGGAAATAATAATTCAGAAACATTCTTTATTACCATGATATAATGATCAACCATGCATTTCCATAAAATACTTCTCTTCCTATGTTCTTTAAGCAAACATAAAATTCATTTTCCATGACCCAGGGGAGAACAGGTACCATCATCTCTATTTGCAAAAGGAAGACAGATGTACTGTACAGTTTTAAAGATGTCCAGGATGAGAGCACATAGGACAGAACCAGCTGCACCTGACTGACGACTGCACCATGGGGTAGAGGCAGAAGCTACTCTCATTCCTTACTTCAAGGTCCCGGAGGAGCCACGTTTTACTGAAACCAGTCCCTTTGCTGCACTTTTTCACCAGCAGCTTCAGCAAATCAGTCTGAAGGAAGGTAGCATGGGTTTCTTCAAAACCATGAGCCTGCCAAGCAAAGAAGAATGATTTGTACCATTTCAGAGTACAACGGGGAAGTGATTTGGGAAGACGCAAGGCCTTCTCAGAGTCCAGTTTCAGGTGATGGCCCACAGTTTACCTTCTGGTAAAAAATAAAAAGAATTTTAGTGTGGATGGAACTCTGGTATCTCATCCACTGTCTTCTCATTCTCTCTTTAATCACTTGGCAAGTATTTCTGAACCCTAGAACATTCTTTGTGCTAACTCTTACACTAAGAACAGGAGTTTTATGTCATTTCCCTACTCCTAACATTTCAAAAGCTTCCCACTGCTCTTAGACTCCAAGCTTCTACCATGGCTGACAAGGTTCAACCTGGCTCCCTGCCTCTTCTCTGGCCTCATCTCCCTATTTTGCTCTGTCCTGTAGCCCTGGAGGCTCTTCCTGTTCCTACACAACCATGCCTGTTTCTGCCGCAAGGCCTGGGTTGCTGGTCTCTTGGCAAGGAACGCTCGCCCTGGTTTTCCATGGCCTTGGGTATCTACCACCTTAAATGTCCTCAGAAAGGCTTTTCCCGACTCATGGCAGTCTTCCCTGAAGTCGTTCTTGCTAGTTAGGCTGTGAGCTCCAGGAAAGCAGGGATTTTCTTTATAGTTCATCACTATACAGTCAGCCCCATTCGGCACTTGGTAATGCGCAACGAACACTTACTGAATGGCAGACTAAAGATAGATATAGTCCCTGCCTTCAGGATGTTTATTATTTTTTTCTCCTACTATAATGTAAACAAATAAAACAACAGCAGATAGTGACGAATGCCACAAAATAAACCAACAGCAGACAAACGTGCCTTCAATCCTAAAGCTAAACTCTCAGGGCTGGATCAGAGCAGAAATGGCATTTTGTCCAGTTTTCCTGTGATGCCTACATCCTTCTCTGACCTTACCCAAGCAATTATCCAGCTGCTAGTAAACACCTTTCAAAGTTAAGGAACTCACACACTTTTCAAACTAGCTCTTCCATGGACAGTTCTGCCAGGAAGATCCTAAAAGTGAGCTAAAATGTATCTTCTCAAAAGGCCCTTCCTTTCTCTCAATGCCCTTCAGATAAAGAACTGTATTCACCCCAAGTCAAGGTTTCTCATCTCCAGGCCAACCATGGCCCAGCTTGTCTGTCTCCTCCCACCTCAAATGCCAAACCTAGTTGGCACAGGAGATCCCACAGAATACTAGCTCCCCTCATTCTTCCTTTCATCTAAACCCTATGGTGAAGGAGGAGTTGTACTTCAAAGAAGGAAGGGAGAAACTTTTTGGTCCCTATTTCTACTCATACTCTAGAAGCTCATCTTCTAAGGTATGGTGGTTAAGGTCTTGTGTCAGCCTGGCTGGGCCATGATTCTCATTGGTTTGGCAATTACAATGTACCTCTGGAAGCCATGTAATGATGTAATCACCTCCATGATGACAGGTGACATAATACGGTCACCTCCATGGCGAGATCTGCTATGAGCAGCCTATCACTTGAAAGTGTTTCCTAGACGGTGTGGCTTGCATCTAATACATGTGAACTTTCTGGCAAAGTTCACTGGCTTTTGCTCAATGTGGACTCTCTAGCTGGCCCCTGCTCATCTGATCTCTGGTTCTTGGAACTTGAGCTAGCAGCTTATCTGCCTATCTTGGGATTCATCAGCCTCCACAGCCTGTGAGCCAGAAGCTCATTGTCTTACCTGTCAATTTGGGGTTTGCCAACATTTGCAGCTATGTGAGTCAGGAAAAACCTCCTGCCTGACCCATGGACTTGGGACTGTGCGGTTTCTACAACCATGTGAACCATTTCCTTGATCTCTCTCTCTCTTTCTCTATAGAGGCAACACACACACACAAGCTTCACTGGTTTTGCTTTTCTGAGAACTGAGCTTAAAGACAAAAGGTTATGTCCCTTTGAAATAGCAGTATCTGGTTCCATGAAGCAGCAATGAAGAAACACAGAGAACCAAATACTGGAAAAATTCTATTTCCTTGTTAGCATTATACTTGTGCCTTCCTAAAAATAATCAAGGTCCTATGGTTACCCACCCATGAAAATCAGATAGCATTTCCTCCTAGTTAACTTCTGCAGATGTTAACTCACTGCCAGAATCATTCCCAACCAGAAGCAGCTTGTTGTTACCTTTAGTGTTTTATATAGTCCTTTGAGGGCCAGGGACAGGACCCAAGTTGCTTCCACAGCCTCAGGACAATAGCTGTCCATGCTGGTTTGCAGAAGGTGACTGGCGATAAAGGCAAAATGCTGGGAGTACTGGCTCAGCTGGGCCTGAGAGTCACTGCACTCCTGTTCTCCTCCCTTCTGGACCAGCTGATAGTCCTTCACTGAAGGATGATGTCAGGCAGGAAAAGAAAGCAGAAAGAGTCAAGATCTACTTTTCTCAGCTATTTCTTCCCTAGTACATGCCTTACTACAGCAGGGACTGCAGAATCTAGAATACAGATTTCTCTGACTTCGATCTTAACCATTATGTTTAAGGCCAGCTTGCAGGTGAACACAAAAGTGGTACTGGCCCCCTGTTTGCCAACCAGCTGAGGAAGAGCATTCACATCTCTACTATTGTGTACAAGCAGGTTATCTCCAATGGTTTTATAAGGAAGTTCTTAAAAATAGTACACACGAGACTTCCACTGCCAAACAAGATGGAGTAAAGAGATCGGATTTACTCTCCTACCTTAAACACGGTGAACACTGAGAAAATACATAAAACTGTGGTTTTCAGACACTGGGCAACAGGTAGTACAGTATCACAATCCTTGAGAAAAGGGGCGCAGACCAGGGGAGTCCTGTGATAGTACTAGCTGTATGGAGACAATTTCCAGTGTTCAGAGGGAGCAGACATCCAATTAGAGTCTAGCAGTATCGGTGAACTGATGGGACAGAGATTCAGGTTCAGGGAAACCAAGGCAACTACCTATGGGGCAGAATACCACAGAGAAGGGAGTTACACGAATGTGCACGTGCACACACACACAGGCAGAGACACAGAAAGAAGAGAGAGAGAGAGCTGCAGAGAGTTCCCTGTGAATCTCTGGCTGAGTCATGGGCTGCATCTATATGAGAGAAAACTACCTAGGAAAGGGTAAAGAACTACTTACTTAAAGCAGTATGCAGAACAATTCCCTGGGCCTACACAGAGCTTGGAGTCTTTTGTGCTCCACCACTGACAACGGAAGGACCTTGTACTACAAGGAGAATGGAAAAGAATTCTCAGAAGAGTACGGCCTTAGCGACTGTGCTAAATTAGTCCTAGATTAAAGGCGTCCTGGATGCACTCCACCAAACTTAAAAGCAAGATGCAAAAGGAATATGAACAGGGACTTCACCAAAGACAACATTCAGGCAGCTAAGAGATTGCTTGTCATCAACAGCTATTACAGAAACATAAATCAAAACTACAATGAAATACCATCTCACCCCAACAAAGCTGGCATTAATCTAAAAAAAAGCACAAAATAATAAATGCTGGAGAGGCTGCAAAGAGACTGGAACACTTATACCATGCTGGTGGGAATGTAAAATGGTACAACCACTCTGAAAATTCATTAGGTGCTTACTTAAAAAAACAGAAATACCCTATGATACAGCAATCCCACTCCCTGGAATATATCCTAGAGAAATAAGAGCCATCACCAAACATATACACGCACATTCATACTCAGCACTGTTCACAATAGCAAAAAGATGGAAACAACCTAGGTGTCCATCAAAGGATGAATGGATAGACAAATATGGTATACTCACACAATGGAATGTTATGCAACAATAAAGAACAATGATGAATCCATGAAACATCTCATAACAAGGATGAATCTGGAAGGCATTCCAAACCCAATGCTGTCGAGTTGATTCTGATGCATAGTGACTGTGTAGGTCAGAGTAGACTTGCCCCACAGAGTTCCCAAGAAGTGCCTGGTGGATCTGAACCGCTGACCTTTTGGTTAGCAGGTGTAGCACTTAACAACTATGTCACCAGGATTTCCTGGAAGACATTATGCTGAGTGATATAGGTCACTAAAGGAAAAATATTATATGAGACCAATATTAGAATAAATCAAGAAAAGGCTTAAACACTGAAGAAAACATTGTTTGACGGCTACAAGGTTTGGAAGGGAGGAAGAGAGGAATACTAACTAGACAGCAGACAAGAGTTATCTTAGGTGAAGGGAAGGCCAACACACAACAGAAGAGAAGTCAGCCCAGCTGGGCCAAACCAAAAGCTAAACAGTTTCCTAATAAAATCTGACACTTTGAGGAACAGAATACCAGGGTCAGGAGTCTGGGGTTATGGTTTCAGGGGACATTTAGATCAACTGGTATAATCGAGTTTATTAAGAAAATGTTCAGCATTTCACTTCGGTGAGTGGCATCTGGGGTCTTAACATGTAGTGGGTGGTCATCTAAGGTGCATCAATTGGTCCCAATCCACCTAGAGCAAAGGAGAATGAAGAACAGCAAAGACAGAAGGAAAATATGAACCCAAGGGACAGAAAGAGCCATATAAACCAAAGACTCCATCAACCTGAGACAAGAACTAGATGGTGCTCTGCAACCACCAAGGACCGCCGATGACAAGGAACACAACACAGAATTCCTGATGGAGCAGGAATAAAAGTGCGGTGCAGAACTCACATTCCAGGAGAAAGAACAGATTCAATGGTCTGACTGAGACTACAGGGACCCCAGGAGACATGGCCCCCTGACTCTCTGTTAGCCCAGAACTGAAACCATTCCTGAAGATAACCCTTTAAAGGCATAAAATGATACTAATGAAGCTAGTGTTTCTTAGCTCAAGTAGATACACAAGACTAAATGGACAGCTGCTGTCCAGAGGTGATAAGAAGGCAATAAGGGACAGGAGTTGGTTGAACGGAGCATGGGAAATCCAGGATGGAAAGGAGGAGTGTGCTGTCACATTATAGGAGGGGCAACTACAGTCATATAACAATATGTGTATACATTTTTGTATGAGAAACTAATTTAAACTACAAATTTTCACTTAAAGGACAATTACTAAACAAAAAAAGACTCAAAAGGATCCTAATAATTTCAATTAATTCACTGGCACACCAGAACAAAATCTATCACTATTTAAAGGAATACAGAAAAATCCAGCACCAGTAATGTGAAACTCCTATGTCTGGAACACATTAAAAAATTACCAGCCACTCAATGAAGTATTAAAATGCTTATAGTGGCAAGATTTCTACCTTAAGAAACCACAGAGAAAAAAAACAAATACAGTCCCACAAAGGTCCTGGGCTAGGCGTAAATAGCTCCCCGGCTGTGAAGAGTACGAAGGAGGAGATGATGCAACGGGACTGGGATGGACCCTGGAGCCCCACAGCTGGTTCACATTGAGGATCCCATAAGGTTGTATTTTTTTCTTTTTTTTAAAAAGGGAAAACAGCTTTCTTTTATTATTTCTTTTTAAAGCCATTCAGAAGAAATGATAAAAGGAAAGCTGCTTTCCCTTTGGGGAAAACAAAACAAAAAACAACTTTACGGGATCATGGATATATCCATGTAGTCAGAGGCTGTCCTAAATTAAGTGGCACAAGACTGTATAACCAAAGCAAATACAAAGAAGGAAATTAATAATGATAAGGGCAGAAATCAAGAAAACAAAATAAATAAAAAATCAATGAAGTCAAAAGCTGGTCTTCTGAAAGATCAAAAAAGTTGGTAATTCTCTACTTAAGACTGTCTAGGAAATAAAAGACACAAATTACCAAAATTAGGAATGACACAAGGCAGCTGATATCTCATCCCAAGATGAAAGAAAATGAAGAGGACATAATTTTTAAGACCTAAATTTACTCTCTGGGTGTGCAAATGGTTAATGTACTTCGCTGCTAAACCGAAGTTTAGAGGTTTGAGTCTAGCCAGCAGAGAAGAAAGCTGTGGTAATCTACTTCTGAAAAATTGGCCAGTGAAAACCTGAGGAGCACAGTTCTACTGTGATATCATGGAGTTACCATGCAGTAGAGCTAAGGCAACTAGGGAAATTAAATCTTCAGAATTAACAAGTAGCTACCAAAACAAAAAAAAAACACATTCCCACAAGACAACAGTGAGGAAAGGGGCTTTCAAAATTGTTTAATCCAACCACGTTTCAGAGATGAGGAAAAGTTACAGTTATAACTTTATCTTTTCAAAAACTACCACATACAAAGGCAAGAACTAAGGTATTCTTATAAATTTTAGGATACACTGGGGTTAGATAGTTTTTCTCTATTCTTAGAAAAAATAATTATGCTTGGGACCTGTTTTCCTTTTCCGAGTCTTGACATCGACGATCACAGCCCTGTTCTTCTCAGTGAAGTGCTTCAAGATGATCACATTATGTGGTTCATTGGCATTATCCACATAAACACAGCGGGTCCCCACACAGAGGACCTATGACAGAGAGAGGCAGAAAAGGCAACTCGATAACACATTGAGACAGGAAAGAACACTTCAGGCATCAGCTCAGTCCCCTTGCCTGTGTCTCCGTCTTCAACAAGCACTCAAAGGGAGCGTTCTCATCTCTAAGCCCAAGGGGCCTGGCACAGGCCTGGCACAGACCAGGCTTATGTGCTGCCTGGAAGAAGCTGCATTTTCACACTGTACCTTGTTCCAATCAGTACAGTAACATGAAGATTAGAAATGAGATCACGAGCAATGCCTAAGTGAAAAACAAGTATACTTACAAGTTCTTTGTGATTTAAAATGATAGCTACCTTTTATTTCAAGCCAGTGACTACTGGCTAATGAAATGACACAAATGGCTAAACTGTTAACTGCGTAATTTGGACAAATCATTCCCTAATTTTCAAAACTAACAATCTTGTAAAAGTAAATTATACAACTGAAAAAACAAAATCATCACCTTTCAAAGATGTATGGTTAGAGACCTGGATGTGTGTGAGGAGAAGGGGCCGGGCGGCCATGCCTTCGGGGTGATGTACCTGGGGGAAGCCGACCAGCACGAGCAGGGTGAAGATGTTGGTGTGCTTCAACTGGAAAGGGAGCTGTTTGATGCAGTGGTCTGTGAAGGCAGCAATGACGTCACGCCACAGTGGGGCGCTGTTGAGTGACCGCAGGATCTCTGCCATGGAGCACGCCCAGTCTAAGCCCACCCGGCTGGAAGGCAAGACCTCCATTAGGGGGCAGCGCATGGGGCTCCAATCTCAAATCCTCTGGGCTTGCTGTACTCCAAGGCAGGGGGTATGCCCAAGAGCACTTCTCTGCTGCTTGAAAACTGTCAGAATGATGGTTTTCACGGGTTAATGGTAATGGGTGGGGGGGGTGGGGGGGTGGGGGGGGTGGGGGGGTGGGGGGGTGGAAAAATCAAGATCCACTACTTACAAAATCAGTCTAGAACTATGTTTTAAGAAATCCCCTTAAAGTCTCACACACACATTCACACACAGGAAAAATACTTGGAAGGAAATATGCTAAAACAGCATCTGATGCATTTATTACACATGTAACAATTTACTATAATAGGGTACAAACCAGGGTGATTCTTTTCCTCATTTCTGTTTTCCAAATTTAGTACTGTGATTATACTACTTTTATGATGAGACAGACTCACTGTCCTGAAGCCTCAGGTCTGCATTTATTGTTCTCAGGGAAATACAGCAAGACATCTACCATCAGACAGGAGAGCTGGCAGACAGTGCTGAGGCTTCTCAGCTGACACTCTCTTCAGCACAGCTTTATTATGAGCTGAGAGCACTGCTAATAAAATCAATTCTATTGTCACTAGTGATTCCCAGAGAACAGCACCGCAGCACGCTGAAATTACGCAACAGCCAGAGCCAGCACCTTACGGAGTGAACATCACGGTGGGGCAGGGTGGGGGAGACTGGTGAGCAAGAACCAAGGCTACCTGTCCAAACACACAGCGCCCAAGCTGAAGAGCAGGTGGGTGGTCTTCCAGCCATCTGGCACAGCAGAACTGTCCCCTGACGCAAATAGGTTGTGTTTGGCTGAGAGGACCTTGATCACCGCAGCATCCACCTCTGCTGGTAAAAGGCGGATGATTAACTGGCCCAGGAGACCAAGTGTGAGGTGGTAGGTTTCATTCAGGTGGCCTGCATTTGAGATGACAACCTGAAACATGAGTGGGAGGACATGCTCCAGGTCTATCAAGTGGACGGTGGGACCCTGCTGAGAGAGGGAGAAAAAGCTATTCAGTACAAAAAGCCATATAACCATTGCTGGTTGAACATGCCATCCCTTCATGTACTGTTTACAACCAGTCTGCTGCCAAAGGAGCTGTGCAGTGTTTCACTAAATGCCATATGAACAATCAAATGTAAAATAAGTATTTTTCCCAAGGCTCACCTCACAATCCTACTTATACATTATACATCACATTAGATAAAATTACTTCATCAATGTTAAATTGCTTATGTGTGATTATATAAGACAATGTTTTCAAAGACATATGTTGAACAATTTAAGATGAAGCATCATTATTTTTCACAATTAGTATGTACAACATGACTTCCCACTGTTGTTTTTAATTATCATGATTCTCTTTCTCCTTTTTATTTTGAAACCTTTACGTTTCCAGGAAAATTGAAAGAAAAACGTTCTTTACCTAGTCACCAGCTGTTGAACCAAGGTCCAACAATTAAGTCCGTGAACTTAATTGTTGTAAGTGCTACATACCTCATTGCTGAATATCACTATGGCCACTTTCCCATACTCCTCTTAAGAAGCTATGCACTGATGCCAGTGCCTAGCCCACCCTTCAAAGCGATTTTGGAAATCTTCATTGAACAGCCATTGTCCACGGTGGCAAGTTTGCAAACTTAATAGTTGTCTGTGAAGGAGTTTTTAGCCAGCAAACAAATAACTATATTGGAACATCCTCCCTACTCACCTGATCTGGTCCCCAATGACTTTTCTTCACCTGAAGATAAAGGAAATATTGAAAGGAAGACATTTTGCTGACATTCAGGACATCATGGGTAACATGATGACAGTTCTGATGGCCATTCCAGAAAAAAAGAGTTTCGAAATTGCATTGAAGGGTGGACTGGGCGCTACTGTCAGTGGATAGCTTTCCCAAGGCAGTACTCTGAAGGTCACCGTAGTGATATTCAGCATTAAGGCATGTAGCACTTTTTCTAGGAGAGTTCATGAACTTAATTGTCATTTCTCCTACTTTGCTTTATCTGTGTATGTGTGTGCACATGTGTATACACGAATATGTAGACATATGTGCATGTACACATCTATACATTCCAAAAACAACTGTGTATACATACGAGGTCTGACAATTAAGTTTGTGAACTTGCTACCACGCACTTATGTTGGCTGCACTGTACAAACAATTCAGTAAGGTCTCATAACTGGTGTATCAGTGTCTCCCAGCTGTGTTCATGCTGATGTGTCATGGTGTCTTGCTGAGCGTCATTCATTATTGTTGCTGAGTGTTTTTGTGTGCTGTCACAAGAATGTCAGAGCTTGAATTAGAGCAACAAACTATTGCTAAACTTGGCAAGAGTGGAAGTGAAACGAGACATCTTAGTCTGAGTTTATGGGGATAATGCTGTGGAGAAAACACCAGTATACAAATGGATTAAACATTTTTCTGAGGGGAGAGAAAGCATCATTCATGAAAAGAGGTCAAGGTGGCCAGTAACAAGCAGAACTGACAAAGACATTACAAAAATTCATCAAATTGTGCGTCAAAATTATTGGCTGACAGTGAGAAACACAGCAAGCCAAGTAAACACTGACAGAGAAACAGGAAAATCTTAACTGAAAATCCTGGCATGAGAAAAGTGTGTTCAAAAATGGTCCCAAAGGAGCTCACCGATGAACAAAGGTACAGAAGAGCTGAAGTTTGGCAAGGCATTCTGGAGAGGCAAGACGATGTTCTGAAATATGGGTGTACCAATACAACCCTGAAATGAAGCATCAGAGTGTACAGTGGAGGCCAGCCAATTCTCCACGACAAAAAAAGTTCCATCAGTCCAAATCAAGAGACAAAACGATGCTGCTAATCCTTCTGGGCATCAGAGTGATTGTTCATTATGTGTTTGTACCAACTGGACAAACAGTTAACCAAGTTTATTACTTGAAAGTGCTGAAACGGCTGTGTGCAAAAGCTAGACAAAAACAACCTGAACTTCTAGCCAACGTCACACAGCACTTTCTGTGAGGGAGTTTTTAGCCAATAAGCAAATAACTGTATTGGAATACCCTCCCTACTCACCTCATCTGGCCTCCAATGACTTTTCTTTACCTGAAGATAAAGGAAATATTGAAAGATATTTTGTTGACATTCAGGACATCAAGGGTATATGATGACATCTCTGATGGCCATTCCAGAAAAAGAGTTCCAAAATTACTTTGAAAGGTGGACTAGGTACTGGTGTCAGTGCACAGCTTCCCAAGGGGAGTATTTCGAAGGTGGCTGTAGTGATATACAGCAATGAGGTAGGCAGCACTTCTTAGATGAGTACACAAACTTGTCAGATCTCATATATAGGCATCTTGGTGGTACAGTGGTTAAGCACTCAGCTGCTAACTGAAAAGTTAATAGTTTACAACACCAGCCACTTCATGGGAGAAAGATGTGGCAGTCTGCTTCCACAAAGACTTACAGACTTGGAAACCCTACGAGGCAGTTGTACTTTGTCTTACAGGGCTGCTATGAGTCCAGATCTACTTGATGGTAAAAGGTTTCGCTTGTTGTTTTTCGGAGATATATACACACAGACACACACATACCGAAAATGCTAAATATTAACAACCCATGCAAGGACTAGAAAGCAGGAGGGGACACGAAAGCTGGCAATGCAGAACCCAAGGTCAAGAAAGGGAGAATACTGACATGTTATGGCAGTGGTAACTACTGCCACCAAACGTTATGTCTACTGGTTGTTTAATGAGAACTTAATTTGCTCTGTAAACCTTTAAGTACAATTAATATATATATGTACATATATAAAACACACTACATACAAACATTAGTAACTAGTGATTCTAGGTAAAGAGTATTCTATTTGGTGTTTCAATTTTTCTATAAGCATAGTTTTTCAAAACAAGAAGATAATCATAATTAAAAACAATGTTAAGTCATATACAAACTTATTGTAGAAGTTACAAAATACAGAGGTATAAAGTATAAAAAGCAGTAATCATTTATACGTACTCCCTAGAGATACACAATGGCTGCTACAGTTTGTTTCAGTACATGGCTTTCCAAAAAGATGTCTTTTTATGAACGACACCATCCTCTCTTTTAAAAAGAAAAGGCCAACTTCTCTTACCGACTTTAAAGGAGGTAACATGGCTGCTAGCAAACCCAAAATCCTCTTCTGGGAGCACTCTGCAAACACTTGCTCAGGGCTTGGAGTAACTGCCTTTTCCTCTACTGGCTTCCGAGATGATGCCTCTGCATCTTCGGCATCTAAGTAGTAAAATGCCAAACTTACAGATTTGCCAGGGGTTCTACATGTGTATAAAGGGCAGCTAGAGGTACACAGAAACTAATGTACTGTCCCTGTGCTGCTACAGAAAAGAGCTGGGATTTTAAAAACCCACTGCTGAACAAAGGCTCATACATCCTCTTCTCAAGGAGGCCTACCCTGATCACCTACATCATGTACAGCTTGCCCATCCTACCACCCTTCCCATGGTTTCCCCTTACCCTGTTCTTGGTGTTCACAGTATTTAATCACCTTTGAACCTATTATATAATTTACATTACTGGCTTATTGTCTGCCTTGCCATTCAGATTTTTGGTTTTTATGAGTGATGTATCTCAAGCATCTAGAAATCTTTGTGGAGCACAGCAGGTCCCCAATAAATACTTGGTGAATGAGTACACTGCACGTGGAGCAGGATATGACTGTCAGGAGACACAGACTTGGGCGCATTCTGATGACCTGGGCAGACACAGAGTTACCAGCTGTCTCCTGGAAGAGAACTACCAGTACTGGGCCCACAGCGGGGAACATGACAGGGTTCACTCCTCCCTGCTTCACAGAGTGAGGAGATGGGAAGACTCTACTTCCCCTCGACTGCCAAGGAGGGCACTGAAGTTTGCTTCCAGTCTCTTCACCTCGCCTCACTGCTATCATCTCCCTAAAACACAGCCCTGACGTTGTCATTGCTACTGTCTGGCAGCTGAGCCCCGAAGGCCAGCACCCAAGGCCCTTCGTGGCCGGGTGAAAGGAGGGGAGGGTCCCACGGCACTCTTCTGTTTTCATCCTCCAGTGTTACACTCCATCCCTATAAACCTGACAAAAGAGACTTTTCCCCTGACTGTGGCTGGTGGTTTCCCACTTTGTGGCTTTCGTTTATCTTGTTTTTTCTGCCTACAATGCTCTTCCCATAGCAGACTGATCCCATCACATTGAAGGCCCCCCACATTTCTTCCTTTGAGGCTTTATGTGGATACTTTCTGTTTTGGATAGACACCTATCACAGGTTAATACCTGACTTGCTCGTCAGGGCAGAATCACAGTCTGCCTCAGAGTAGTCACTTGCACCTTTGTCTTAAACCTTCCTAGCCTGTGAGCACTATGTGTCTGTCTTGGTCCATTTTATCCCCAGAGCCTAGCACAGTGCTTGGCACCTGGAAGGCACTCAGTACATATAGGGAGAATGAGCAAGGGAGGAAAACTGTCAAAATGAGGACTTGCAAAGTGTTATCAGCACCATCATCATACAACCAAGAAACCCCACACCTCTGTCTGTAGCTGGTTTTAACCTGTGTGTAACAAACAGCTCAGAGATGGCTGTGTATGCCTTTAGGGTGAAAGTGATAGGCATAAATAGTCCTTACCTGGAAGTGCTAGAGATGTGCTAGTATCTGCAGCTGTGTCTGCAGTTTGAATCTGGCACGAAGGATCCTTCATTATCGACATACGTTCATCTGTCTTGTCTTTCTGCCTGCAGTCTAAAGGTCTGGTCTCCTTGTGAGACGCATCCTTTCCCTAAGAACAAATGGTGGGTGCAAAAGAGTTCAGGCCTATTATAACAAGTTTACTCCATTAATATTTTTAAACATTAGCCAGTTATCAGACTAGAAACTTTAGTTTCATTAGGAGGTCTCCTTCACTTCTGTACTTTGGATTAAAACATTAATTACTGCATCATATCCCCCTGAACATCTTCCAAATGCCCCTCCATTACGGTCTGTGGTCACATACTTTAAATTTTTCATAGTTAAATGTTATAAAACAGTAATTCTGAAGAGTGAGACTCTGAATGTGTTTTGCATTTTATGCATACATAGGAGTGATAAATGTTAAGAAAAATAAAATTAAATGTGAAAGAATTTGGATTGGGATGTTCATAAGGTGATTTATGCCAACAAACATCTTTGCCTTCCCTTTTACAGCAGCAGAGAACAACATACTAGGAAAAGCTTCCCCTGGAAGCAGACAAAATCAGAACAACAGAGGTTTTGGGGTGTGGGAGGGACTCCTTTTCAGGGCCCTTAAAAATGGCTCATATATTCCTCCCATAATACTTGCTAGTTTCATAAGGAAATACATTTTTACACCTCCTCAGCCTACTGAACAAACAGCACTACTCATAACGATGTCTCCCTTCCATCAAGGGAACACAATGAAATCCTCCCTAGAGTGGAGCGGCAGGAGCAGCTGTGGCCAGGTTGCTCAAATGTCCCTAAAGCTGAAGCACAACAAGAACCTTCAAGAACATGGCAAAATTAAAAAACTGTCAGTTTCTAGTACTTTTTACTCTCGGGAAAATGGAAGGAAGGACTGCAGGTGGGAGGGGAGATCTGTTTTCTATGGGGAGCCTGCCTAGTAAAAGATCTGGGCAAAAGCTCCTAAAAGCAGTAGGGGAGGGATGGCCCTTCAGTTGGGTTACAATTGCCTGGCTACAGCTTGAATACAGCATGACTAATCTCTTGGAATCTATGTGCTGACTTTTTGAATTGGTCTTCTGAATTGCTCAGCCAAGAAGAAAAGATGTCAGTATAAGCGATCTAACTGGAACATTAGTACAATTGTAATTGAATACATTTCTCAGTTTGGTGAGTTCTTATAATTTCATGCTTTCTACACAGCACAAAATTCCACCTATGTCTGTGTAAATTCCTCGGAACTCAGGGACACAGGTAATGTCACTTAAATTCTAGAAACTGTTCAATTAGATTTGGTCAATCGTATAATTTTGTATTCTTCTGACTGATGGCATTTAACGTGGCTATTTCATTTTTCTGGTATTCTTAACTGGCTACTGTTGTGATCTGGGGATCTGGGTAGTGCTAAACTCAGAACAGGAGCACTGGTGGTACAATGGTTAAGTACTCAGCTGCTAACTGAATCGTTGGTGGTTCAAGTTCATCAGCCAGTCCTTGGGAGAAAAATGTGGCAGTCTGCTTCCATAAAGATTTGTGGACTTGGAAACCCTATGGAACAATTCTACTCTGTCCTATATGGCCACTAAGAGTTGAAATCAACTGGCTGTGGGTTTGGTTTTCAGGTTTTTCAAGCTGAGAACAGATTTTTGAATATATATCTGATGTGTTTCAAAAATCAGTTAAGAAACTAACCATGTCATTTAAACTGGATACTCTTCTGTCCCACTCTGGTTAGGAACCTTCAAAGCTCATTTTTGTAATGGATTATTACAGTTGTGAAACTTTAAGGAGTAAGCTCTTTAGCCTGTGCCTCAGCACCCTCATAAACAGTCCTTTAAGTGATTCTTCCAAGACTGAATCAAGACTCCTGGAGGGGTGATGGTATGGGGTCAGAAGAAAGTGCTGCCTGCGATGCTCTGGTGTGCAGCTTGACAAGACAGCCTTTGAGTAGAGCTAAGCCTGGTCCAAGGAGAAGAAAAGCAGCACAGAAATTAGGCAAGGGTGAGGATGAATGATGGGATATATTTTTGCCTTAAAATTAACAATGAAGTTTGTGTATGAAAAGTATGGGAAGGGCAACATATAAATGTGTATCTAGCAATTCTGACTGCATTAAAACCTTGTTCAATTACGTAGAGTGAAGGCGAGAAATGGGAAAGTATACAGAGAAGCATTTGAGCCACCTAACTGCAGAACAGAAACCCTGGTGGCATAGAGGTGAAGTGCTACAGCTGCTAACCAAGAAGCTGGCAGTTCAAATCTGCCAGGTGCTCCTAAGAAACTCTATGGGGCAGTTCTACTCTGCCCTGTAGGGTTGCTATGAGTTGGAACTGACTCTAGAGCACCTAACAACAACTGCAGAATATGAAGGATCCCTGATGGTACAGTGGTTAAGTACTCAGCTGCTAACTAGGTCATGGCTGGAACCCACCAACAACTTTGCAGAAGCAAGACATGGCAGTCTGCTTCCATAAGGCTTATGGTCTTTGGAAACCCCATGGGGCAGCTCTGTACTGTTCTACTGGCTCAGTCAGTATGAGCTGGAACTGACTCCGTGGCCACAGTGTTAACTGCAGAATTAAGGCTTCAATTCAGCAGGCCAGCAGATATACTACCCTATTTATATCCCACAGTAATTTCTTTATGAATTAGAGCCAGAGGGAGTATCAACTGAATGACTTATAACTGCACCCCCTTTAAAACAGCCTCACTCTCCAGAAACAGAACTACATGACAAACTCAAGAAAGAGTCACATGTTCATGCCCCAAACAACCATTACCTGTGTGGGCCAATCTTGAGTCATTTATTCTATACAGCAAAACCACCATATGTACAGTACATGACAGATTCCCACTAGGTGGCAGGTAGGCCCATACTTTTTATGGCACATGAGGGCTTAACTCAGGTTTCAGTCTCACAATGCCTACGTCCTTCAGTACTTGCGGGTGGCATGTCAAAGGATGTTTGGAGTTCACAAGAAGATACAAACATCTCCCTGGCTCAGAAGAGAAGACTGGAGATTTAGCCTGTCCCTCTCGAAAGTGTTCTCTCTGCTCCCACCATGATCTGTGGACCATCACAGTGCTATCCAGAGAAAGGGTTTGTGTGGTCAAAAATATCAACATCTCAGAGACAAGCTAGATATACTCATTTGTAGCATGAAGGTAACAAAACTTTTCACGTTTCTACCAGCCATCTTTACTTTTGTCGTCTTCGAATGACAACGGGATCCCAGTGAGCTGTGACTACCAAGTGGGACACTCTGAAATTATTAACATGACAGGGAGAGACAGCAGAAATCTTAGTGGCTCCTGAAGCAAAGCCAGAGCCAATACGACCTAAACCCAGGCTTTGGAGGCAGTGCTACAGAAGCCTGCTTCCACAAAACAGTCCTCACCCACTTATACACGCACTATCTAGAACAAGCCAATGCACAGAGACCAACACTGACAGGTGCAATCAGAGGTAAGTGGAAGAGAGGCAAGGGAAACTCACTGCTGAGTCTCTTTGAAAGGTGGCAAAAATTGGGAAACTGCTGTACGACATGGTGAACAGAATTAATGTCACTGAGTTGTACACATAAAAATACAATGTTCTGTTATAATAGGCATGTATTTTACCACAAACACACACACAAATTTTTTAAGCCACGGTTACTCCTGAATCCAGAAAGGCTTTTCTTCTGTTTATACAACTACTTGTAAAACATTGTGTCTACTTGGTAAATAATAAGTATTTAGGACTACCTATTCGTTGATCAAATATACAGATACATGTAGGCAGTGTTCACCACGGGCATCAAAAAACAAAACCAGCTGCTGCAGAGTTGATTCTGACTCATGGTGACCCCATGTGGGTCACAGCAGAACTGTGTTCCACAGAGTTTTCAATGCAAGTGGATCACCAGGACTTGCTTCCAATGATGCCTCTGGATAACCTGAATATGAACCTTTTGATTAGCAGTCTGCAGTGTTAACCATTTTTACCACATAAGGGCTACAGGCGCAGAGTCCTGGTAATCCTTATGAAATGAGTTAACAGAGGTAATGAACCCTAATACGGAACTTACTATGAATGTTGTTCTAAGGATCTTACATAAATGAGTTCAGTGTATGTACTGCATCTAACTCCTTACAACTCCATGGTATGCATACGAGGTGTAACAATTAAGTCTGCAAACTCAACTGTTTTAAGTGCTTCATACCTCACTGCTGGATATCGCTACAGTCACCTTCGAAGTACTTCCCATGGAAAACGATGCCAGTTGTCTATCCCACCCTTCAAAGCAATTTTGAAATTCTTTCTGGAATGGCCACCACACACAGTGGTTAAGTTTGCAAACTTAATTGTCTAGTTGTCGGTGAGGGAGTTTTTAGCCAGTAATCAAATAGCTGTATTGGAACACCCTCCCTACTCACCTGGTCCGGCCCTCAGTGACTTTTGTCTTTACCCAAAGATAAAGGAAATATTAAAATGAAGACATTTTGATGTCATTCAAGACAGCAACAGTAATATGATGAGGGCTTTCATGGCCATTCCAGAAGGAATTCCATAATTGCTTTGAAAGGTGAACTAGGTGCTAGCATCAGGGCATGGATGTCCAAGGGGAGTACGTCGAACATTCAGCAATGAGGTATTAGCACTTTTTCTAGGATGAGTTTGTGGACTTAATTGTCAGGCCTCGTATTATTACTGTCATCCCTATCTCACAGATGAGAAAACTGAGGCAAAGAGACTGTAGTAACTTGCCCAAGGCCCGGCACAGCAGGGATCTGAACCTAGCCAGTATGGGTCCAGAGTCTGTGCTCTCAGCCCCTCTGCTCTGCTGCCTTGCATGAGCAGCTCTTCCTCCAGACCGGGCAGAGTGGAGAAAAGTTATTTACATGGCAGTGAACAGATGCTGATGGCTCCTCAGCAGCCTGGACAGCTGTCCTCTCGAGCTGCTCCCCTGAAGCATGGGTGGGTGGCGGGACCGGCAGAGACTGATCTTCTGGGGTAGGGGCACCATTTGGCAACACGCCCAGGAGAGCCAGGGCCTTGAGACCTACAGGAGAAACAAGCAGAGAGTAGCTCGGCGGTCACAGCAAGGGTGATTTCCCGCACATGCCACAGATCACTCGGCCACTACCTGAGAGAGACAGCTGAGCTCTGCAGAAGCCAAAGAGAATAGTACTCAGCCCCCACATCCCTGGCTACTCATATCTAGTCAGTTATTGATCTCAGAGTGTACAAGTTTAGGTAGCAAGAGATACCTGTACTTTACTAACACTAAAAAACAAAAGATACAACAGAATGGTTTATTTTACAACAATTTCATACAACCATACATACTAAATTCTTACAGTAGTACTATACAACTAGATTTCTAAATTCCCACTAGCACACAGATAACAAAACATTTCTGGAGCACTCGGTTACCCACCTGCCACTTAATACAGGTCTGATGCCCCTTATGGTTACTAGATCAGGGGCTGTGTGATTCTGAGAGAAATTTAGCTGCCTTGGAGGTTCACCATACAAGTTACTCTTTCCCTAGTACCCCTCAGAATAGTCAAGTTCATCTAGATCTTTTATTAGTCCAGACTGTTTTACTTGTGAACAGCCCTTATCTAGAATATATTTGTGTGAAAAATATGTCTGGATTGCTTTGGCAAAGTTAAGTTCAATAGGTTCAAATACAAAACAGTCCACCCAGATACCTCAAGGCTTTTAATTATTGATATTTAAAAAAAAAAAATTCTTCATGTTAACATTTTAGAGAAAGTAAACACTACTTTGAGGCCAAAATTTCTCTCAAACGCTTTTGGTATGGATTCAACTCCACACCAGGGGCAGGCCCTCTTAAGGAAAACCGTCTTTTGTGGCCTCTGAGTACAGAAATCTTGGTGGCCTAATAATTAAGAACTATGGTTGCTAACCAAAAGGTCAGCAGCTCAAATCCACCAGCGACCTCTTGGAAACCTCATGGGGTAGTCCTACCCTGTCCCATCAGGTCACTATGAGTCAGAAACAACTCTAGGGCAACGGGTGTATTTTGGTAAGCTGAGTACAGCTTGGGCTTTTCCCTCACAAGCACTGAAGGCTGGCTTTGATTTCCATCCATGAGGCACCTTTTCCCTGGTGAGCCTTCATCAGACAGTCCCCGACAAGCTGCACGCACTGGCTCTGCAGGGTGGTGGCACTGCTGCGGACCTGGGGGTCCAGCTTCTCCCCATCCACATCCTCTGCACTGGCCAGATGGGCACTGTAGAGCGCCAGGGCAGCAAAGAGCAGCCAGGAGTAATTGTGGACATACGGCTGGATGAGCCTCTGCCGGTCACTGATTCGAATGGTCACCATTGGATGGGCCGTGATGCTGTGTGTAGGCAAGTGGCTGTGAAGGCAAAACATTTTTATGAATTCCCCCAGCCTTTGTGAGGCTCCAAAAGAAGAAGAGCGTCTGAGGGGGGCACAGGCATGGTAACGAATGGGCATCAGTCCCATCTAAGGCTGTGGGTGTTAACCTCTTCTGAATCACAGAATACTCTGAAGTTCTAAAGCGAAGAATGAATCCTTAACCTAGAAAAAATGAGCAAGCACAGACATTGTCATACCACACAGGATTTCACAGCTCCAGAAGACTGTTTATGGAAACCAGGTTTACGGAGGAATTCTTTACTGTGAATGACTGAGGGTCTGATAATAGCATATTCACTATGTGACAGAATACTCATAACTTTTAGAGATGCAGATGAAGTATGTAGGAGGGAAAGGATTTGAGATCTGGAATTTCCTTAAAAGTATTTAACACAGACACACACAAAGAAAGAAAAAAACTAAGCACAAACAGTAAACCTTTCCTAATTGCTGAATCTGTGTCATGGGTACATGGAAGTTCATTGTACCAGTCTATTTCTGAGTATTGAAATTTTTTTTAAGTAAAAACCTCCCTTTTAAATCAATGGAATATATACAGCAAAGGCTACAGGACAACTGGCCATGTGCAACATACCCGTAGGAATATTTCTTTGCTGCATAGCACCCATAGCAAAGATCAAAATCATCACACACGTTGCAATTCATCCTTCGCCCTATGATCAGACCCTGGCAGTGGTCGCAGGCAAACTCCATGTTGACCATTTCATGGTCATCCCCGTGGCCCTCAGGCTTCACTCCACCTGGAGGAAAGAAACAGCAGTGTACGCTGGTGGGGCAAAAGGCTTCCAGAACGGCTAACTTTGAAACCTAGACTAATGCCCACATGAGCGCTATTTCCTACGTACTGCTCGGGAACGGCATCCTCTGGATAACAGGGCATGCTGCCAGGGGCTCCAAGCATATGAAAGGACAGAAATTCTCTGGCAGTGACACAGTGTACTGACTCCAATTCCCAAGGCAATAGTGAGTTGATCAAATAAACAACCAAATTCCATCATAACTACAGTTTGGCAGAACAAGTTCACAAGCCAATTCGTGATCTCTCCTCTGACAAATATTTAGCATCTGTTGGTGTATTCTTGTTACCATGGGTTGAGGAGCGATCCATTACTTTTTCACTGCTAGAGTATGGCAGTCTATACGTCAGGGTTACAGAATTTTAAGGGGGAAAGGAGGAATGGGAAAAGAACTAGAAAATGTTTTATGAGTATAGCTATCTCATCTTTCATTAAAATAAACTGATTATATAATGAGAAAGTAATTCTTAAAGTCAGATATTCAGGAACTACTAGCCAAGCCAGCCAAGTGCCGTCGAGGTGACTTTTATAAGGGCATTCCAGAATCATGGGTGAAAACAAACTTCATAAGCCCAGACTCAGTGAGCGAGACAGAATGTTAGTTTCAAGAGACTCTGGTCCCCTTCTCACTGAAATTCAGCATTCTGTTGTGGCTCTGCCACGCCTGCTTAATAATGCTCCTCATTTTGACCTGTTCCCATTTCCAATGCCACACAATCCAGCTACCAATCCCCCCAAAGCTATTCTGATTCTTTACAAAAAATTCTTATACATGCAGACTAACCCTCCTCCAGCAAAGCTCTGATCACAATAATACCTTGCTTTGAAAAACCTTCTCTACCACCTGTAGATGCACGCTGGAACTCCTTAGCTAGTACTCAGGGTCCCACCCATCCTTCCCACCCATGCATCACTCAGGTCAAGCACATCTAGTTAGACACACTACAGATGCTCATGCCTCTTGACCCTGTGCTTGCAAGGCTCCTACTGGTAACACTCTCCTCAGTGTTTTCTTCACATCATCAAGTCTCAATTTCCTCAGGGACCAGTCAGCTGACATCTCATGTCTTCCACAAGGCTTCCCTGCAACAGTGATTTTTACTACTGAACTTTTCCAGAAATAATCTAACTCAGCATATGTGCTACTGTCCTGGAATAACCATTCTATAGACACGTCCAGTCTCCTCGCTAGACTGTACACATTTCCAGGGCAGGGACAGCGTCTTCACCACTGGCTCCTACACACCAAGTGCACTCACTGTTCGCCGCTGTTGATCTGCTTTACTTCAGCACTAGAAGTCATGTCACTGAAGAATTCTGGAAGCTTCGTTTTTCTCTGTATGTTGTTACTGGTAAACACTACATAATTCAGAGGCAAAACTATTTCTTGGATACTCAAGGGAATGCACGTTCACTGGTCCTGAGTGTTTAATAAGTACCTATACCCAGTATGATGGACGATCACAGCTGGGGAACTTATCATCTAGCTGAGGAGATAAGGCTTGTATCTGCCAACAAGCCAAAAAATATTACCATGCAATAAACTCTTTGCTGGAGCGTTGATTCTGATTCATTATTAGCCTAGAGGATACAGCAGAACTGTCCTACAGTGCTTCCTAGGCTGTAACTCTTTGGGAAAGCACACTGCACATCTTTCTCCTGGGAAGCAGCTGCTGGGTTCAAACCACTGACCTTTCAGCTAGAAGCCAAGTGCTTAAACACTACACCAACAGGGCTACTGGGTCATGCAAGGAGAGTTAAAAAAAAAAAAAAAGACATCACAGAAAAGAGAAATAATTATTACTTTGGGATATAGCACACTGAGTCCATGACATTTACCTAGGAAGCAAGTTTTGCAGAGATCCATGTCGCTGCACTGTAGACACCGATAGCGGTGCCAGGGGGCGATCTCATCACATCCATCACAAGAAATGTCCACATTTAATAGGTCACAGTAGCGAGCAATAAACATGTGCATCTGTAAGGTGAATTAAACACAATTAATTAACAGATTTCCTAACGTGACCACTATCCATTAATCAGTTCTTTCCTCCAATAGGTACTTACTGGGTGCTTACGATTCTCCAGGATCATACGAGGTGGAAGGACTAGAAAAGGAATGTGCCCAGTGTCTATTAAGGAATTCCCTTGAGCAAACAGATGATGAACACACTGTTATGATAAGGGTTCTGAGAGACAAATTTAGGAGGATAAGAGAACTCAGAGGAGCAATAGCAGTAGGTGTTGAGAAGGATGGGGAGGATTTTCAAAGGAGGTAATTCCTCACCTGAGATCTGAGGGACAAATAGGAACTAGCTGAGTGGGGTTAGTGGGCATGCCAGATAGAAAGAAGAGCACTTTCTAGCTGGAGCAAGACAAGTGTTCATGAAATTGGTAACAGCTTATTATGGAGACAAGAGCACAGAGAGGAACAAACAGATGAAGCTAAAAATGGCAAATTACAAAGGGCCTCAAACAACCAGTCTAAGGAAGCCTCAAATAACTAGTCTATGGAGCCACTGAGACTCTACAAATGTAAGAGTATTAGCATCAAATTGAAATATTTTAAAAGTCCCTCTGGTTGCTGAGTGACGAGTACACTGAGAGGGCAAGACGAGAGTCCAGGAGACTGACCGTGAGAGAGGGCAGAAAGGGCCGAGGTGAGGCAGTCAGCAGGAAGGACGAAAGGTGGGTAGATTTCAGGAGGCATTAAGGAGGCAGAAGTGAGGAGTCTTGGTGACTGACTGGGTATGGGGGTGACTCTAACAGAAAGGTCAAGAACAACATCTAGACTTCTGGTTTGGGTCCTTGGTTAGATATTAGTGTTCACAGATACAGGAAACACTGCAAAAGGAGTACTATTTCCTGGTACTTAACAAGAAAACTTTCTGGGGAGAGAGTAAGAGTACTGTTTCATGAGTAAGAAAACTGTTTTATTGGGAAATACTCAGAGGCTACAATCAAGTTTATCTTCAGGGCCTGAAAATGACAGAAATCATCTAGTATGGCAATACACAGTAGCAGACCTGAGCAAACGTCCAAGGTCATTCTAGAGCAAGAGTATGACTCCTGGCACGATATTAACACATGAGAGAAAAAAGGAGTCACAAACATTAAGCATCATCCAAATACTACAGAGATGCTGTATGAGCAAAGTGACTGGCACAGAACAGGTACTCGATACTTAGACAATGAGTGAATCTGCCACCAGTGGCGGGTATAACAACATAGAGATGGGACACAGCAGTCTTGGAGCCTAATGCTTCCACACATTTGAGTCACAGGACTCTGACTCTGGACATACATGGCTACTTTCATGTCATGGAGCAACCTGCTGATTAAACTATGGCTCCCCATGTTGCTGTGCTTAGGACAACAGAATCCATACCCTTCAGCAATTTTATTTCTCACTGCAAATGGATAACCTGGCACAAGCACATTTTCTTGGAGTCCAGTTCCAAGGAAGGAAGTGACTCTCTGAGTGTGGTCAAATCAGGATTCAGAGCTCCTCTGGCTAAAGACAGTAGGCTCACTGAGTTACTGAATGCCACTGGGGGCCCTCTAGAGGATAGCCTGTTGGCACTCCCTCAGGCAGACTCTTCTGTCCAAATTCCTACCAGTTCACTTCAGATTACTCTAGTTGTGAGGTCTTACTTTCCTCTGCTTCTCTGGATCTTCTTGGGCTATTTTTTCATACCAGGCCTCAAACATGCCATCCTGACACTCATCCATCCATTCTGAATTCTGCTTGGCATCAGCAAGCTCATCTTCTTCACTCCATTGGCTGAAAGGACACAAAGAGAGAAAGAATGCTTCTCCCCAGAATCAAGGAAAATGCTGGTTAGCAGATTATGCGTCCTATTGCTTGCACGTATCAGACAGGCTCAAGTTTTGCGTGCAAACAGCCAATGTGCTTCTCAGTGCCCCAGGATTTACCAGGTGTGTGATGGACACAGACCAACAGAAAAGAGAAGTCGTTTCCACAGCAGACTACCACGAGGAAGGAATTAAGAGCTCAAAAGGTTGTACCTACATGGTATATTTCCAACTGACAATCATTTGTGGTGAATCTACCATGTGCCAGGCACTGGGACAAAATATAGTGACTTTAAAAAAAAAAAAAAAGTTTTACTGTGACATGTAGAGCACGTATCAGTGGAGAACAGCACAACAAGGGAGTCAGGAAACCATGTGTCTCTGGTTCTGCCACTAGCTGCTGTAGACCCCGACACAAGTCTCAGCCTTGCTCATCAGTTTCCTCATTTCAAATAAAGGATTTCAGGCAGCTAATCTCATGGGCTTCATTTAGATTCAAAATTATAAACTTCCATAATTTCAGTTTACAGTTCGCTTTAACAACCAGATTTTTAAACACTGAAGGATCTGCTTAATAGCAAATGCAAAATATTTACCAACCAATAAATATACACATTTATTCATGCAGTCCAACAAAGTGATTTCAGGTCTACTCATACTTAGCTTTGAATGTGATGTTATTTAAGAGATTTGTACAGAAGGGAGGCCCCACCCCTAAGGACTATATTCTATAGGCGTTGACAGAAGAGAACAGACTGACAGCTGAAAAACCAGTATGCTGAGGTTCCCTCACCCTGGTGCCACCAGCACCTTCTGACAGCACGAACAGCTGAGGTCAGGTAAACAAGGAGGTAGCTCTGCTGAAAAACAGCAACAGGGCCCAGTGCTGACTTATTTCCCTCTAATTCTCCCCTCGTAACCCTCACTTTTCTTTTCCCAGTTCTCTTCTGCACATATAAGTAGTTAATGGGTAACTGGGCTTGAACAGATAATCATCAAAATTGGAAAAAAAAATCTTGCATACTATTTTTTTCATATACCTTAAGTCTTTAAAATGTGCAAGAAGTTATAGTGACTCAAATCACACATACATGCACTGTAATGAGAAATTAAAGGCATCTATGACTCAACAAGCTAAACTAGGTACTACAGAAAATGCAGAGGAGCCTCATCCTCAGAGTTTAAAATACCCCTGCTAACTACTTACACAGCACCACCATGTGCCAGGCATGGCTCTCCACGCTGAAAAGTATAACTCACTGATTTCTCACAACAACCCTATAAGGAGTACCATTATAGTCTCCAGCTCTAAACATGACAAAAGTGATGCACATGGTTAAATAAATTACATGGCTAGTGTGTGGCAATTTTACACAACATATTCTACAGTCTGTGCTCTGAACCTCTATGCTATGATCTCTGCATTTTATAACCCACTTCAGGAGCTTGGAGTGCAAGATAGAGTACTCACCTGATCACACTGTCGTGCACACTTATATTTTCTTGTGACATTTTCATGAGGAGATCTGGCAACTGAATATCAACAAAGAAGGTGAGGTCACTGGGCTCCCAACCCATATCCAGAAGATGAAGCAGTGCTGTCTGAATGCAGGATAAGGCAGGCAGCAAGGACCTAAAGGGGCCATGAAAGGGACAGTCATCAGAGCTGTCCATTACCAACAAACAACAACAGAAATGACACAAGCTGATAACCCGTTTTGTAACTGGAAAGCAGAAGGGAACATCAGACTCCTTTCAAATTTCTTGTGCTCCATACAGATCTCTCCACAAGACAGCTCAAGCAAAAGAACTCTGAAAGATGTGAAGGCTACCACCTTGTCACGGCTACCATTAAAAAAACAAAACACCAAAAAAAAAAAAAAAAAAAAACCCCAAACCAAAACTCACTGCCATTGAGTTGATTCTGACTCAGAGCAACCCCAGAGGACCCAGCAGAACTATCCTACAATTTCCACGGAGTGCCTGGTGGATCTGAACTGCCCATCTTTTAATCAGCAGCCAAAACATTTAACCACTACACCACCAGGGCTTCTGAGACTACCACAGAGGACACTTTATCGTAAAGGATTCAACAGGAAGAATCATATTAAACAGCAGGATCAAGGCCAGCCAGAAAGTAGCCAAGGGTATGTAATTTAGATGCATGAAAAAGCCATTTAAGATCTCTATCTACAACATAATCTGAAAACTCTGCCAATCTTAACTCAATATTGCAAGGACAGGGTAGCAGGGGAGGGTGTCTGGAGACCATGCTCTCAGGGGACACTGAGGCCAACTGGCCAAACTAGCCTATTGCTAAGAGAGTCTTCTCCACTCCATACTGGTGAGTAGAGTCTGGGGTCTTAAAAGCTGGCAAGCTGCCATCTGAGGAACACCAAATGGTCCCAACTCAGCTGCAACACATGATCGCCAAGGACAAAATCAACATGGGGGCAAGAGAACCCAGAAGACAGACAGACCCACGTGAATGAGTGACTACATCAACACGTGACCAGAAGAACCAGATGGCGCCTGACTACCACCAGTGACAGCCGTGATGGGGCTCACAAAGTTGAGTGTCAGTGGCAACACAAGAATAAAAAGGGGTCTACTCTGAGAAATCCACTAAAAGACCGCAAGTGATGGTCTGAAGGCCTGGGGGTCCCCTGGGAGAATGGCCCCTAGACCTAATGCTACCCCGATCATAAATCATTACTCAGGTCAACCCCTTGGACAGGAATGGACTGGACTCAGTCACACAGAGTGACCGTATTGTGTGTACTTTATAGTTCGCTGCATCTATAGGATGTTGTCCTACTGGCCTCTTACTAGAGGGGAGTGGAGAGGGTAGAGAGGAGGGGACAGGAGATTGTTAAGAGGGTATGACATATATAGAACAGAAAGGAGGAGTGTACTGTCACTGGACAAGGAGAGCAGTAGCAGTTGCACATAGGCGGGCATGCAAATTTAAACCAGATTGTACACTTTCACTCAATCACAATCAATCAGTAAGCAAGCAAGCAAGGAAGCAAACAAAGTAATAAATAAATAAGATCTGTATCTAAATCACTATGAAGACCTGAAACGGCTTTAAACTCAAGTTTTAAAAAGTAATAAACTGTATATCAAAAAAATGGAAAATAAGAAGTTACAAATTCTTAGATTACGTTAAGATCTGACCCATCTCTTTAAAAAAGCATACATACCATATAGAAAAAGACTATAAAATATACTAATATGTTAACAATAGTTAGCTGTAGATGGTAAGATTGCCAACGCCAAGTGCTGTCGAGTCGGAGGTCATTTTTATTTTATTCTTTGTGCTTTTCTGTATTTTCAATATGAATCTGTATTTTCTACACTTAGAAAGAAGTAAAATATGTTTTTCTTTAGAAATTAGAAAACCATCCAGTACCTGTCATTTAACCTACTAAATCCTTTAACTGCGTTGACCAAAAACAGAACAAGTTGATAGTAAGTTTCTCGAATTTCTTTGTGTAGTTCTGCACCACAGCCTTCCAAGTGTCCAAAATAACTAGAAACAGAGGAAATCACCAGCTTACTGCCAGAACATCATGGTTACATAATTACTTCTTACAAGAAAAAGAACCAAAAAAAGCAAGCTGAACATAGTGGCACAGGTACTTACGTAAATACAAATACAATACTTTTAGAAAATAATGGACAAAACATTCAAGTGAGTCTATTTAGCTAGGTCAAGACAGCTACTATCACAGAGGTAGGGAGATGACCTTTCTTTGTTAATCAACTACACTTCCCAGACCACTTAAAAGAACGCCCCATCTCTCAACCCACCCTGCTTTACTGATGACTTCAGCTGTCTCTTCTACCTTGATTCTTGTGTCATCTTGGTAACTTCAACATCCACATAAATGATGTACCCAGCTCCTCTGTGAAAATGAACTAAACCCAAATTGTAAATTTGTGTCCTACATGGAGGTAATGGAGCTATTTGGGAGTCAACTGGAATTTCTTTAAAACTACCTCAGCTCATTTTTCTTGCAGACTTGTAATACATACTTACTTGGTAAATTCCTTCTGGCAGGCCAAAAGTTCTAACAGGAAAAGTATAAACGGTGGATGGAAACAATGAGGCTGTCCAAGGGATTCTGCACAGTACTGAATTATCCTCAGTACTTCGAGGATGCTCTGGGCTTGGGCTTTCTTCAAGGAAAGAACCTTTACAACACTGGAGACAGAAGTCAAGTCAGGAACACCCAGGAAACTCTTGAGCTGGGGCAGAAAGGAAACACACCCTCCACCCAAGTTCTGATGCCATATTAAAAGCAAGGAAATAACAGTGTCAGGTATTAGAAGTACCATTCAGGAAGAATATGAACACCTCTTTACCACTATTAGTCATTACTCAGCAATGTTACAAATAGGTTCACACCAATGATCCAAAAGCCCAACAACTTATGTTAAAAATAAATTAAAAAGGAACTTTGATCTCTACTTCCCCGCAGAGATGAAGCTTTAATTCTTAGAACAGGAAATTCCTCACTAAATTAAACAAGATACTTCCAGACAAATAACTTTGTCAGAAAATATCCAATCTAAAATTTTCCCTAGGTTAAAATAAAATAAACTTGTAAGTGGTAGTTATTATAAGAAATGTTTCTTTTTCATGCTAACAGTACATTATCAAGATAATTTACGTAATAGTATATGAAAAAGGACTTTAAAAGAAAAAAAATCATCCAATTTTTTTCTTTAACATACTAAAACAAGTCTTGCTCTGTCTTTAAAATATCATTTGCTAATCTTTAATATGAACATCAAGCTTTTGACTAGACTGGTTCTCCATGGCTTGAAAAACTGAAGTGCTGGAAAGGCAGTGATGCTGGCTTACCTGTCATGTGAGAGTGACTGATCCTTAATGAAGTCCATGACGTCCTTCAGCACTGGGTATTTCTCTTTTACTGTGGGCACTGGTCTGGCCTCCTCCATGGATCTGAAGGAGAGCAGCCGGAGTCGCCCTCTGGTGAAGGGAGGCCGACGGGTGGGTGTGGAGGGTGACAAAGGCTCTTCAGCTGTGGCAGAGGACACCTCTGCAGTAGAAGTGCCACTGCTGGGCAGCAGCAGCTTTGGCTGGACATCCAGGCCAAGCGTCTTGTCAGCCACTGCCAGAGGTGCTGCTTCAGTGGGAGATGCTGAGGCTTGGAAGTGTTCTTCCACCACAGAGCTTGTCCTTGGGCGCTTGTCAAGTGGCTGGAGAGGATGTGTTTCCACTGCAGTCACCAACTTATCACAGCTTTCTTTTGAACTTATGCCCATGGGCAAAAATTTTAGTAACAGAAGACTCTTCTGAATACATTCTTTTGCTAAATACAGAAAACCAAAAAGATAATTTTAAAAATCAAAATTAAATATATTGCCTACTTCTGGAAATAAAATACACTCTCTCCATTCAGACTTTACTTAGGGTAAAAAACTCCCCCATTAATACAGTATACCACATTTAATGATTTGCAAACAAAGGACTCCTTCATGTACCCATCACACAGCTTCCAAAATTACCAACTCATAGTCAATCTTGTTTCCTTTATGCCCTCTCCACACCCTACTCCACAAATTACTGTCATGTAGATTCCACGCATATGACTTCATCTGTAAATGTCAATCTTTCTCTAAAACAGATAGTTTTCAGAAAGAATATAACCAATAATGTGATACAATCACATCTAAAAAAAACTGACAGTAACTGCTTAATTTCATTAACTATTCAGTCAGTATGAACACACCTGAAAACCTGCCCAGGTACAGCTCAAAAGCACCTCACAGATCCTGAGAGACATAACTAGACAGACACTCCAATGGAGTGTATCATTTTCTCTACTTTACAATAAATCCTTGGAAACTACATTTAGCACTTGTGTTACCCTCCCTTGTTCAATACTGCTTCAAGTAGAATGATCTAAAAGATGAGCCACTGATTTTCTAGGTTCTGAAATGAAAAGAGAAGACCAAGTAAAGAAGCATACTCACACAGGCTCTCAGGATTCACCTCAATAGCTTCTGAATCGTGTTTTTCTTCTGCCTCACTGCTTGGCCCCATCAGTGATTTCTGCTTCATCTCTAACTGGGAGGAAGATTGGAGCTACATAATTACACTTTAACAGATGCCAGGGCAGCAAACCACTTCAAACCACAAAGCACCGAGATGATGGAATATGGGACAGTTCTTGTCTAGCTGTGGAGGACACAGGACTGATCTAGAAGTTATTCCAAGCTTTGAAGCTCTCTGTAAGTACACCTAAAGGAGCCTTGTGGTTCAGTGGTTAACTGCTTGGCTGCTAACTGAAAGGTTGGCAGTCTGAACCCACCAGCCACTCCATGGGAGAAAGATGCTGTAATCTGCTTCCATAAACACTTAAAGCCTTGGAAACCCTACCTATGGGAGCAGTTCTTGGTCCCTCACAGTCACTGAGTTGCAATCTACTTGACAGCGGTGGTGGGAAGACAGGTAAAACTACCTTCCTTTCAACTGCGTATTTTTAGGAAAGGATTTATACCCTTGACTATCATATTTAAGGAAACCCTGGTGAAGTAACGGTTAAATGCTACATCTGCTAACCAAAGGGTCAGCAGTTCAAATCCATCAGGCACACTTTTGAAACTCTATGGGGCAGTCCTACAGTGACCCTATAGGGTCACTATGAGTTGGAATCAACTTGATGGTAGTGAGTTTTTCTATTTAAAATATTTGGGAACACTGGTGTTGGAGAAGCCCTTACCTAAAGACTGTGAAGTTTAGCTCAATAAGTGGGGTTCTAAAGAAATGAAAGTCCTAATAGGGTCATATTCCTGGTTTGCTGTACAGGCTGGACCTGAATGTGATCTCTTCTACTCTGGGTGGGGGAACACCTCCATGTGACGCTGAGACTTCCAGGCAGAGGACAGCAATCCTAGCACCAGTCCAGGCAACAGTAACACCATGTGCCACAACACTGACGGGCAGAAGGCCGAATGTCCAAGTGTGATGCACCCAAGGCCAAGGTCTTGAAGAGCAGAAGGTTGGCACCTTGCCCAACTGTTGGTACTCTGAGTTATGCTAATCCAGAAACATAAGCTATGATGTGTCTTGTCAATTGCCAAATTCTGTTAGCATGAACTATCTGTGGTAGCTGACATTATTAGACATCCTACTCATTTTGGTCTCCATCAACTTACTAGCATATACTAGGCACCCACTATGCTCTAGTCACCACAGTTTTTGTCCAAGGCTGTATGTTCCTAGATAAACTCACTCATTTTTTTTTTAAATTATTTCTAGTGATTTGAAGCTATTCTTATTCCTGCCTTACATTGCCCTGAGGCAAGAGACATCTGGATTCCTGCATTTACTTAATTTTCCAGCTAGATAACCTAGATGTCCTCAGACTCAACATGACCCAAGAACACTTTTCCTGACCTGGGCAGTGCTTCTACTACCTACAGGTGACTCAAGCCAGAAATGCAGAAATTGTCCTAAATTCCTCCTTCCTGCTCACTACCTATATCAGTCACAAACTCTTACTGATTATTTTATTGCCTAAATATCAGATATCACCCTAATCTCAGCTTCTGTGTTACTCTCCTGTTTTCAGTCCCATTATCCATTTTCGACCCAGTCACTGAAGACTTTTTCTCTCCAATTACTATACAATATTTGACAGATATAAATACATAAAGACTACGGATACTATATTTTAGGCATATAATATATTATAGGCATATAATTTAGGTAACATAGAAATACTCATCTCCATGCCTAACAAATAAAAAAAAGAATTCTCCAGAATTTGGTGTTTATCATTTCTATACATTTATATATTGAACCACATACCATATATGTGACGTACAGATTTGGCCTGCCTGTGTGTAAACTTCACATAAGTAGTATCATACATATTCTTCTTCAACTTAACTCTTTTTCTGGCTCATTATCATGTTTATGAGATGCATCCATGCTGATATAGGTAGCTTCATTTCATTCATTTTCATTGCAATATATCATTCCATCATATAAATACATCTTTTTTTTTAATGCATTCTCTTACTGATGGGCATAGGGTTTTTGCAGTTGACAGTTGTCACAAACAGTGCATGCTGCAGAACCAGTTATCTAAACTGCAGAATGAAGAGGCCTCTCCCCTGCCTAAAACCGGCAGCTGTCACACAGGCCTAAGGCAACACTTTTCCTCTAGGCCTAAGAATTCCACAGAGAAGCCTGTGAGTTACTGAAGGAGCTCACCCGAATCCTGTTTACTCTGAACATTCTCAACACTCACCAAATTATGGTTTTACAGTTCTAAATTATTCTGTGCCTATTTATGTCACTGAACTACAGTTAAAAAGTCAGTATTTCTCAAGTTACACTCTTGAGAAGACAGCTAGTTACTCTGATTTCATCTCGTGGTGGGAAAACCCAAAATACATCAAAATCGCATGCAAACACAAATCTTACCATCCATATTCTAATCCCATCAGCCAAAGAATACACCTGTGCAAACTCCTCACCCAGGGCTATCTTGCCCCCACTGTTTACTGGGGAAATAAAGAAAGACAAAGAGATCACATTCAGTTAACACAATTCACTACTACAGCATTGAGCACAAAGTTTCTCCAAAATCTCCTAGGAACAAGTTTTTCCTCTGACACTCAAGCACTGGGGATGTAATTGCCAGAGAGGCTTGTGGAGAAAAAATCAAGTAAGCCACAAACACTCGGAATGGGTTCTCTGCATTACTTAAAAGTAATTTTCCTAACAATCTTTTCACTTTTAAAGCTACCAGCAATTTCTGTATCTTTTCATTTGGAAATTCACACTTACTGATTTTTAAAATCTTTTTCAATACTCACCAAAAGCTATCTTTTGCAATCTTTGAATTATCTGTAAAACTACTGCCAAGAAAGTTGATTTTCATTTTCAGAAACCAAATGTTTATTAACAACTTGGAAATAGAGACACTGTATAGCCATTAAAAGTGAAGTTAAAAAAACTTGTGGACGTGGGAAAAAGATCATGACATATGAACTTAAATAGGTTATGACAGTATCAACCCCATTATTTCACTTCGAAAAAGTATAGATATTAAAAAGCTAGATGATACAACACATTTATATCATGTGGGAACGGCTAGATGATATAACACATTTATATTATGTGTGAATGGCTGTGCAAATGGTGACGCACTTGAGTACTGCCTGAAAGGTCGGTGGTTGAAAGCTGTACAGTAACACTGTGGGAAAAAGACCTGGTGGCCTGTTCCTGTCAAGATTACAGAGAAAGCCCGAGGAGCAGTTCTATTCTGCAACATGTCAGGTCACCAGAGTCTGAATCAACTCAAAGGCAATGGGTTTTTTGGCTCTGGAGTGTGTGTATACGAATGCCTTGATAAAATGTCTAGATGCATGCCTAGATAAGACGGCAGGAAGCTATTAAAGATTTTATTAATGATCAGCTGCTCTCCAGGAGAGATGAGCCAGAATCATTACCTGGAGAAATATTAACAGAGATGCTAAGTGTCAAGTTACTTGCTGATAATCATTTTGAACTTTTCTGTACTTTATATATTTCTATGATGATGAATAGGTAGGCAGGTAGGTATTTTTATAATGAGGAAAGTAAAAACGAAAACCTTTTTTTAAAAGAGGGATCTATGCAACTTTTCTCTTCATCCAAAAACCAAAGGGATAAAACACTAGAATAGCACCCTATACTCTGTTGCGTTAATGTATAGTGCAATCAGTATCTACCGAATACCCAAAATGTGCCACGTTCCATACCAGACACTGGGAATACAACGCAAAAATAACAGACATGTCCTCTGCCCCCATGCTTACCATCTACTTGGAGCAGTCTTCCTCTACATTTCTAATGCTTAAACGTAATCGTGTTTTAGACATTCAAAAAGATGTCTAAAATCAGCTAGACAAAGCCCCCTGTCAAAGCACCTCAGTCTTTAAAAAGCTCATAAACAGTCCATTGATACGATTATGTTGATACATTCTTAAAGAAAAGAACATGAAGAACTAAGAAACCATGCCTCCTTCAAACCAGAAATGGTAGATATTTGTAAGAACATGTGGTTTACAGCTAAATATTGCCAGTTCCAACAAATGCTTTTATGTTTCTCTACTGCAAATAGGTATATCGCACCTGAATATGGTTTGAAAAGGAGCTGAGGTAGCTCTCTTGCAGGAAGAAATCTGTTTCTCAGCTTTTAACCTACAAGGCTTTTTTTACTCTTCTACAGAAAGCTCTTAGAGGTAATAAAGACTGTCCAATTTTCTTATCACATTTCACAAAAATACATACTGAATTACTTCTAAAGCCACACGAGTCACCTCACCAGAATCAGCCAGCAGAAAGATACTCTTCTACAAATCACTCATGCTTCAATGTAGTTTTATTTATTTGAGCAGCTTCTTAAAGGAGATAGTGAGATGTTTTAGAAACCAAGACATAAACTTTGCAATGGGAGATCCAGATACGCAATATAGATAGTAATGATAATAACAACATGAGCGATGATTACTTACTCTAAAGGCAGGAAGCATTTGTTCCTGCATATTTCATCTGCATGGTAGAAAGAATGCACACTCTGCCTGAGGAAACCCATACCTCATTTATCAGTGCTTTTTGCATGCCTAAGGATGAGTGTAAGACAAATTCTCCCTCCTTGAAGGTGCTACAGATAAAGTAAATAATCAGAGATGGAATGCCTGGCGGACAGCAGCAGAAGAGATGATGTGAAGGGGAGGCTACCAACAAGGAAGCCTTGTGGGGATGATGCTACAAAGAAGCTCCTAGTCTAAAATTAAGAGTTAATACCTAACATTTTCCTTCCAGTGTATTAGCATATTCTATGAACCTAAACATCTGGGCTTTTAATAAGAATTTCTAACAATGTTAAGGTTAACTAATTCTAAACCAATTTTACAGATAAGGAAACTGAGGCTCAGAAATTTTGACTGATTGACCTGAAGTTGCATAACTGAGTCTCTGAGCTGGAAATAGAATCCACAATAAAGTTTCTTTCCAGTAAACTTCCTGGCCATTGTCCATGAGGAGTACAGATAAAGACAAATTATCTGCTAATCAGGAAACTCAAGGCTACTGGCCACAATTTGCTAAAGATCAACTGGTCATGAATCTTTAGATAGGCAAAAAAGAGAAGTAACAAATGAAGTCTACAGTTATAGAAATATGCTGGTATTTTAAAATATAAAAATTTTCCTTAAGATAGGCTTTCTTAAAACTTAGCAATTAGCCTTCAGATCAAAAATATTCCCTGTAATGTCAGTTACCATATTTTTGCAGCTTCTCATATAAGTCTGGAGTTCGATACACCAGAGCAGCAAAGGTGGCGTTCACAGCTTGGTCAATAGTAGAACCAGCCACTACATCTGTCTTTGGGGCCTGTTTCCTACATGCCTGTATGAATCCTTGGAGAAGTTCTGAATATGGCCCACAGAAGTTCTGAGCAGGATCTGACTGCACAAAATCAAGAAGGAAATCACGGCAGGGCTTGTCAGGAATGTTCTTAACCTGGAGACAAAAAAGAAGCATCACGCTGAAAATATTCATGAAAAACCTAAGATTTATTGAGAGTGTACTAGGCCAAAGCAGTAATATAAAACACAGTGCATACTGTCAGGAAGTTTAAATCTATTATGGGGAGACCACAGATAAACAGGTTAAAATAAAAAGGAAACATAGAAAACATTAAAAGCACTAAATACTAGCACTACTACATAACAAAAGGTTTTCAAGTACCAAGTGCTTAGAAGGAATATCCAGTGCTAAGAATTCAGAGGAGAGTCTTCCTGGAAGGTTAAAGTAATTAAGAAAGGCCTCCTGGAGGACACAGGGTCTGGGTTGGACCCTGAAGGATGGGCAGGTTCGGGCTCTGAGGAACACAACCATTCGCAGGGGTTAAGATTCAGGAAGGACAGTGGGGAGACTGACCTGGCCTGAAGTCTCAGCTGGGGAGTGGTGGGAACTAGAGTCAGATAGGTAAGGTGAAAGGAGACTGCAGAGAGCCTTGACTGCCACATGAGGACCTTAGACTTCACCCTGTGGGCAACAGGGAGCCATTAATGGTGCTTGGCAGTAGAATGACAAGATAATGCAGTGATTGAAAAAAAAAACCCAAAAAACCATGGTAGGTACCACTGTAATAATGCAAGTGTAAGACGAAGGCCTGGATAAAGATGGAGACAGAAAAAAGAGAAAGAGATGAACATCACATGGAAGAATTTGCAAGGCTTATAGCTGACTAGGTAGGAAGGGTCAGAAGAGGTGCGGAGAAAGGCAACACTAGGGAGCAGCAGCTGGATGCCTGGGGAAACAGTAATGACAACAGCAAAGCAGAGCAGTCAAGGGAAACGTTCTGGTTTTACACTTCTGAGTTAAAGGAGTCACGACAGTGAAATGTAAACACCTAACAGGGAGACGGAGATACACGGCAGGAGCCGGGAGAAGAACCAGGGCTTGAAACAGAATCTTTAGAACTATGTACACAGAGGCGACAGCAGGAGAGAATAGAAAGGAGGGAGGTTTGGTGGGTTGGGACAAATGGGAGAGAGCAAGCCTGGAATAAAGCCTACCTTTTGGAGAAGGAGGAATAAGAAAGGTCAACATGGGAAGCTAACAGAGCAGTTAGATGTTAGGGAAGACAGTGAGCTCTCATGAAATCAAAAGAGGAGGGTCTGAAAGACTAACTTTAACAGAGGTCAAGGAGAGTAAGAGCTGCAGAAGAACCACTGGATTCAGCAACTAACTACTGAATAACTTAGAGGTGAGGGACAAGGAGGGAGAGTCGGAGGGAGGAGGAGAACAGAGACAGAGAGAAGAGATGGAAAATAGAGAAGAGAAGGCAGGCTTGTTCAGTTTTCGAACTTCTACACACCTAAATAATGTGCTGCAATTCTACGGAGCACAAAATGTATAGCATAAATCCTTTACTCTAGGGTTTGATTCAGGACGTTAGAAGGGAACTCAGCTTGTTTGCTTGAGCAACTCTACCAAGAGAGATTTATGGAATGCCTACTGTATTTCACTGGAGAGTCATTTGTTCAATACAGGGGGTAACACCCATCATGCACGGGCCAGGGTGGTCCACCAGGGTACTGGAGTCCTGGTGGTACAGCGGTCAAGAGCTAACCAAAAGGTCCGCAGTTTGAATCCACTAGCTTTTCCTTGGAAACCCTCTGGGGCAGTCCTGCTGTCCTATAAGGCTGCTCTAAGTTGGAACTGACTTGACAGCAACAGGTTTACTTATTTATTTTTAGTGGGGAACACAGTAGTGATAACAAATGAACAAAGAACTAAAGAACAAGAAGTTAACAGCTCCGTGTGGGTGACAAGATATAAAAACATCTGTCTATAATTTAAAGTAATATTAGTGAACATTTCCTACTCCAAACAGAAAGACAACACAATTACCTCCTTACTATCCTGGTGTGGGTGAGTGGGCCAGTGTGCTTCTAACTCCAACTCCGGACATATTTGATGCCTGAAGACAGTCTTCCACAAGGGGGAGTTCAAGGCTAATACCATTTTCGCTGGAGGCACTGCCATGCTACTTCTTAACTCTCGAAAGAGAAAAAAAAAGGCTTATTAGAGTTCTTTTTTTTTTTAAAATTCCTTTTAATACACTAACTTTTGAACTAACAAAAAAAAGTTAAAAACAACTTGGGTATTATTAAACCATTGAGGGGATTCACTCACATTTGCTGGAATGTAATTCCAACACTTCACAAACACAAGGCACTTATAAAGTCAGGCCATGCATGATATCTTAAGTTCCAAAAGATTACTATTCTTGACAACAACTTCAGTTACAAAGTGCTTCTGAAATGATTAATCTGGAGAGTATGCTGAATGCACAACATCAGCCACTTCTAGGGAGGCCCCTTGAGAATATTTAATTATGGGAAAATGTTTACAATGTTGTAACTTGTTTTCATAACAATTAATCACCATAAATGTGTTTGCAAATAGGCATAGAAAAAAAGACTAGGTAGAATTAAATCAAAATTTTAATAACACCTATCTTTGAGTGTAAGGATTAAAGATGATTTTACTCTTTTTTGGAAACCTTGGTGGCATGGTGGTTAAGTGCTACAGCTGCTAACCAGTAGGCTGGCAGTTCAAATCCACCAGGTGCTCTCTGGAAACTCTATAGGGGCAGTTCTACTCTGTCTCCAGGGCTGCTGTGCGTTGGAAGCAACTTGACAGCAGTGGGGTTTTTGGTGCTTTGGCTTTCTTTCATTATGTTATTTTTCTATGATGTATTGTTTTTTTAATCAGAAAACCCAAGAAAAAGACATCGAAATAAAACACACTAAGAAATTATGGTCTATAGCTACTGTTCCATGGATGAATTTAAATAATTAAATTGAAAAAATCAAAACAAAATTTATATTCACACATTTAAATATATTTAAATGTATTTTTATACAGTTACATTTTTATAGGATCCACAGCTTATTTTATACTTCTACCTCCTGTTGGAGTACACTTAAATCCACTTGTAAAAAAATCATGATAATGCTGCTAAAAAAAGGCTGCCTCCTCTACTTGACCTCCACAAACAAGGGAATCCACAGCATGCTCTGTAATGTGTTCCACAGTTTGAGTCAAGATCCTTCATAACTCTGGTGTCAAGTGGGCATTTTATACTGGCTTGCTTGAAAGGAAACTGAAAGGGAGTATTACTGAGATCTCTGCTATGCCATTACATAAAGAAACCGCACCAGAGCCAGAATGCACCCTACAGCCCAGTAGCAAAAAGCGGGCATATGGACTTACGATGAATAGACTTGAGGGACATGCACTGGGAAGCAAGGCGTCCCATTAGTCGGGAAACAAGTAGCTGCAAATCCAATCCCCAAGACACAGCAACGTCGGGCAGGCCATAGGCAGTGACTGTGAATTTGTAGCCCCACTCATTGTTACTGCTGTCAGAATGGAAGAGGAACTGGAGCCGAGGACCAGCCTTAAAGGTTACTTTCTAGACAAAAACAGAAATGTCATGTGGTTAAACAGACTTGGGGAAGCAGCATTTCAGTCTACATTTAAAAATGGCTTCTACTTCCACCATCAATCCAAAAGCACTAAAGGAGAAACATGCAAAGGGATGACTGAGACACGAAATTTACAACTGCAATTCGTGAAGAAGCTAGGCTGTCGGTTTTCTAAACCTTGGACGACTGTCTACCCACAACCTACTCAGCCAGGGATCATGTTCACCCACTCCTCTGCTCCAAGCCAAGACTGCTGATCACAGACAGAAGGCAAAAAATCAAAAGTAGCTTAACCTCCCCACCCAAGAGATAATGCAACCCTAACTGTGAAATGGGTCTTTCAGTGACTTCTCGGTCTGGGCCACTCTGGGCCCACCAGTCATTCCTTGCTAAGGATCATAGATCTCCACTGACTCTGGACAATGCAGATAAAAGTTAAAGACTTACAAACTTCTGTAAAAATTGAAACAATAAGTATTTTAGGCTCTGCAGGCCACAGAGTCTCTACTATAGTAGAGACTCTGCCACTGTAGTGCCAAAGCACCTATAAAAGACCTATAAACAAATGGTGTGGCTATGCTCCATGCTGATCTGGACATCCTATTCATAAAATAGGAAATAGGTTATACTTTTCTGAACACTAACATAAACTCTTCCTTTCACAGAAGTATACTATAATGCTACCACTGCCCTCTGAGGGCTGATGAAAGAATTGGTGGAGAAGTATTTTATCTTCTTCTAGGAACATCACTCACCTTGGGCCATTTATCAGTGCCCACTTTTGTGTCATAGCGTGTTTTCCCACCTCTCGCATCTGTAAATTCCAGATAATCATACCTGTAAAACATAATCTTTATTACTTTTCCTTTCTCATTTTTGATTCATTATTGATTGAGGCCACCATTCACATATCAGTCTGTTGTACTGTGGTGGCCTATGTGTCACTGTAATGCTGGGAGCCATGTCACTAGTATTTCAAATACAAGCAGGGTCACCCATAGTTACAGGGGAGCTTCTAGTTTAAGAGAGATTAGGAAGAAGGACCTGGCAATCTACTTCTAAAATATGTAGCCAGGGAAACCCTTATAAATAATAGCAGAACACTGATACAGTGCTGGAAACTGAGACTCTCAGGTTGGTAGACACTCAAAATACCATTGGAGGAGAGCCGCCTACTCAAAGTAGAGCTGACCTTAATGACATTGAATGGAATAAAGCTTTTGGGATCTTCACTGCTGATGTGGAACAATTAAAAATGAGAAGAAACCGCTGCAAACATCCATTAATAATTTGAATGTGGAATGTCTGCAGTAAGAAGCTAGAAAAATTGGCAGTTGTAAACAATAAAATGGAACACTTAAAAGATCAATATCCTAGGCATGTGTAAATTGAAATGGACTGGTATTGGTCATGCTGATCTGGACAACTATATGGATGACTATGCTGGGAATGACAAACTAAAGAAAATAGTACTGTATTCACTGTCAAAAAGAACATTTCAAGATCTAAAGTACAATGCTGTTAGTGACAGGATAATATCCATATACCTACAAAGAAGATCACTTAATACAGCTATTATTCAAATCTAGGCACCAACTACTAGGGCCAAAGATCAAGAAACTAAAGATTTTTTACCAACTTCTATCATCTGAAACTGATAAAACATGCAATCAAGACACACTGATAACTACTGGTGATTGGAATGGGAAAGCTGGAAACAAAGAAGGAGGGTCAGTATTTGGAAATACAGCCTTGGTGATAGAAATAGTATCAGAGATCACATGACAGAATTTTGCAAGAGCAAAAACCTATCCATAGGAAATATCTTTTTTCAAGACGAGATACACAGTAATTAAATTGACTATATCTGTGGAAAAAGACAATAGAAAAGCTCAGCGTCATTAGTTAGAATAAGGCCAGGGGCTGACTGAAGAACAGACCACAAACTGCTCACGTGTAAGTTCAGGCTGAAGCTGAAGAGAATTAAAACAAGTCCACAAGAGCCAAAATAACAACCTTCAGCATATCCCATCTGAATTTAGAGACTACCTCAAGAATAAATATGATGCACTCAACACTAATAACGGTTTATAGAACAAGATGAGATGAATTATGGAGTTACATCAAAGACATCACCCACGAAGAAAGCAAAAAGTCACTAAAAAGAAAAGCTCAAAATGGATGTCAGAAGACTTGCACAAGAATGCAGAGTAGCTAAAGTTCACTAAAAAATGATGAAGTAAAAGAGATGAATGAAAGGCTTCAAAGGACAGCTTGAGAAGACAAAGTAAAGCACTATAATGAAATATGGAAAGATCTGGAGAGAGAAAACTAAAAGGGAAGAACATGCTCCACATTTCTCAAGCTAAAAGAACTGAAGAAAAACTTCAGGCCTTGAATTACGACACTGAAGGCTTCTATTGGCGAAATAGTAAAGGATGCAGGAAACATCAAAAGAAGATAGAAGGAATACACAGAGTCACTGTACCAACGAGAACTGGGTGATTTTCAACCACTTCAGGAGGTAGCACGTGGTTAGGCACTGAGGGTACTAAAGGAAGAAGTCAAAGCTGCACTGACGGCACTGTCAGAAAACAAAGCCCAGGAACTGAGAGACTTATCAATTAAGACATTTCAAAAAATATACGCAATGCTGGATGTACTCAGTCACCTCTGCTAAGAAATCTGGAAGATAGCGACCTGGCCAAATAACTGAAAGACATGCACATCTGTGCCCGTTCCAAAGAACGGTGATTAAACAGAATGTAAAGATTACTGACAATATCACATGCATTTAAAATTATAGAGAGACTGTTTTTACCCCAGTTTACAATCATGGGGCTTTGCTGAATGTCAGTTGTTCACAAGAGGATGGTGGCATCTCTGGGGCCTCAACTCTGTTCCATGGGTCTGTAGGTCTCCTTTTGTACCAGTACCAGGCTGTTTTGACAACTGCGGCAGTGTAACAGGTTCTAAGGTCAGATAGTGTGAGGTCTCCTACTGTGTTCCTCTTCTTCAGTAGTAATGTACTTATCTGGAGTTTCTTCACTTTCCAAACAAAGCTGGCGGTCTGTTTTTCCATCTCATTAAAAAATGACACTGGAATTTGTATTGGGATTGTATTGTAAATGTAGGTCATTTTGGGTAAAGCAGACCTTTTCACCATGTTAAGTCTTCCTATCCATGAGCAGGGTAGGTTTCTCCATTTATGAAAATCTCTTTTGGTTTCTTCTAGTATGGTCTTGTAGTTCTCTCTATATAGGTCTCCTATTTCTCCAGTTATATTTATTCCCGTGTATTTTATCTTCTTGGGGGCTACAGTAAACGGTATTGATTTGGTGATTTCTTCTTTGATCATCTCTTTGTTGGTATAAAGGAATCTTACTGATTTACTTATGTTTATCTTATATTCTGATACTTTGTTGAACTCTTCTATTAGTTCCAGTAGTTTACTTATGGATTTTTTAGGATTCTCTCATATACAATTGTTATCATCTGGAAATACAGAGATTTTTGCTTCTTCTTTGCTGATGCAGATGCCCTTTATTTCTTTGTCTGGTCTAATCGCTCTGGCTAGAATCTCTAGTACAATGTTGAACACAAGTGGTGAGAGTGGGCATCCTTGTCTAGTTGCAGTTCTCAAGGGGAATTCTTTCAGTCTCTCTCCATTTAGGATGATGTAGGCTGTTGGCTTTATGTAGATGCCCCTTACTGCATTCAGGAATTTCCCCTGTTCCTATTTTGCTGCATTTTTAACAAGAATGAGTGTTGGACTTTGCTGAACGCCTTTTCTGCATCAGTTGACAAAATCAGGTGATTCTTCATCTTTGTGCTATTTTGCATGTCAAGTTTTGCTGAAGATAATTCAAAAACTGCTGCAGTGCCCAGCTATCACCACTGACTGCTCCGACAAGGAACAGAAGAGGGTCTTGCACAGAGCTGGAGAAAAACGGAGAACAAAATTCAAAACAGAAAAAGGCCAGACCTACTGGTCTGACGGAGACTGGAGAAACTGAACATACTTTTAGCTCAGTAATTAAATCATTCCTGAGGTTTATCCTTTAGCCAAAGATTACACAGACCCATAAAACACAATGAGACTAAAGAAGCAAATCATTTCGGGGGTAAGGAGGCAGGAGGGAAACAGGAAAGCTGGTAATAGAAAACTCAAGGTCAAGAAGGCACAGTGCAGTGCAGGCATATTATGGGGTTGTTAACTAATGCCACAAAACAATACGTGTACTAACTGTTTAACGAGAAGCTAGTTTATTCCATAAACCTTCATCTAAAGTACAATTAAAAAAATTTTTTTAAGTGGCTGCAGCAGTATATTGACAGGGAAGTGCCAGAAATTCAAGTTGATTCAGAAGAGGATATGAAATAAAGGATATCACTGCTGATTTCAGATGGAAGAGGAGAATACCGGAAAGATGTTTACTTGTGTTAATTTATTGACTATGCAAAGGCATTCAACCATGTGGATCATAGCAAGTTACGGATAATATTGCAAAGAACAGGACTTTCAGAACACTTAACTGCGCTCATACAAAGCCAGTACAAACACCAAGAGGCAGCTGTTTAAACAGAACAAGGAGATACTGTGTGAACTGCATGGTTTAAAGTCAGGAAAGGTATGTGTCAGGATGGTATCCTTTCACCATATTTATTCAATCTGTATGCTGGGAAAACAATTCAAGAAGGTGGCTTACACGAAGAACACAGTATCAGGATGGGAGACTCATTAACAAGCTTTGATACACAGATGATACAACCTCGCTTGCTGAAAGTGAACAGAACTTGAAGCACTGACTGATGAAGATCAAGAGTATAGCCCTCAGTATGGATTTTACCTTAGCATAAAGAAAACACACATCCTCACAACTGAACCAATAAGCAGTATCATGATAAACTGGGAAAAGACTGAATTTGTTAAGGATTTAATTTTACTGCAGCAGTCAAGAAACCAACTGAGGTATTATGGTGGGCAAATATGAAAAGCATGGTTAGATTAGTGATGAGAACAGTATACATACTAGCCTAGTCAGCTGAATCAAGACAAAATATAACAAAAATTCAGGACACAGCAAACATACATACATAAATAAACTTAATAACTTCTTAATGCCTAGGAGATGAGACAATATCAAATCACTTAAAAAACAGGACAGATGGCTCCATCAAACAACCAAAATACAGGACCAGAAAACCTTCCAGTGGAAGAAGCTAAGGCAATGGAACTATAAAGAATTTAAAAGACTAATATACAGAGCTCACCAAGAGACCAAGACAGAAACCAGGGAAAACAAACTAAACCAATGAAAACAGAAAAAAATCAAGGAATACACAGATGAAACCAAGGAAAACACAGACACAGCAGTAGAAGAATTCAGGAAAACAATACAAGAATGATGCAACAAAATAAACAGGCAATTAAAAACTACACAAAAACAGCAACTTGAAATCCAAAAGATGCATAATAAAATTTCATAGACAACTCAATACAAAGACACAGCAGCAGAACTAAGACAATGAAAGACACAATTAGTGAAAATGAAGACGAATTCTTCACCAATTTGAGGAAAAAAAATCGGAAAAAAGAATAAAGAAAAATGAAGAGAGCTAAGAAATAAGTAGAACACTATCAGAGTAAAGGGTCGCCATGAGTCAGATCCGACTTGATGGCACTTGGCTTTTATCAGAGTAAAAACTTGTATGTGATGGGAGTTCCAGAAACGGTAGGGGAAGGGATGGACAACTGACAACACAGAATTGTTGCAGATTTGCTGGCTGAAAACTTTCCTAATACCATGAAAGATGAAATAACATCCACCCAAGAAGCTCAATGAATCCTATAAAGAACAGACCTCAAAAGAAAGTAACTGATCATGCTTGCAAAACCAAAGACAAAGGCATACTCCTGAGAGCACCTAGGTAAAAATGAAAAACCCCAAACCCAAACCCAAACCCAAACCCACTGTCATCGAGTCAATGCCAACTCAGTGACCCTACAGGGCAGAGTAGAACTGCCCCTGGAGAGCTACCAAGGAGCACCTGATAGATTTGAATTGGTGACCTTTTGGTTAGCAGCAGTAGCACTTAACCAGTCGGCGGCTGTAGCACTTAACCACTATGCAACCAGGGTTTCCCAGGAAAAACGAAAAGCCACCTACAACAAGAACCAAGAAGATGAAGTTCTGATGACTCAGCAGAAATCATAGAGGTAAAAAGGCAAAAGAAAGACATACATGAAGCCTTCACGGAAAAATATCTCTAGCCAAGAATTACATATCCAACAAAACTGTATTTACGATAATGGTAAAATTAGAATATTTCCAGATAAACAGAAATTAAGGGAATCTGTAAAAACTGGAACAAATTTAAAGACATATACAGGACAGCTCAAAGAGTTACCAACCTAGATAAAAGACTTCTCAAAAACAAAGCAAAGCTAAAAGATTGAAAATAGGGAACTGGAGAAGTGAACATGAAAACAATGACAACACTAAAGTGCCAAAAAAGCAAAGACTACTTTGAGGACCACGGGGTGACTCACCCAGGCCATGGTATTTTTAATTTTCTCATATGCATGCAAAAGCTGGACATGGAATAAGGAAGATCAAAGAAGAACTGATACATGTGAATTACAGTGTTGGTGAATGTCACGCATTGAATTGTGTCCCCCCAGAAATGTGTAGCCGTGTGGCTGGGCCATGATTCCCAATATTTTGTGATTGTCCTCCATTTTGTGATTTTCCTCTGCTGTATGTTAAAAGATTAGGGTGAGACTGTAAATGCCTTTATAGGATTACCTCCCTGCTCCACTGTAAACAGAGTTTCCCCGGAGTATGGCTTACCCCACCCTTAATCTTTTCATCCTACAAGACATAAAAGGAAAAAGAAGTAAGCAGAGAATTGGGAACCTCACACCATCAAGCAGGCAGCACACAGAGAAGAGCGCGCCCTTCAGACCTGAGGTTCCTGCTCCAAGACACTCCCTGGACAAAGACTCATGCAATACCGGACTTTCCTCCAGAGCCAATACGGGGGAAAGCCTTCCCCTGGAGTGGACATCCTGAATTTGGATCTGTAGCCTACTGGACTGTGTAAGAATAACCCTTCCTTTGTTAAAGCCATCCACTCTGGTATTTGAGCAACACTAGCTGACTGAAGAATACTGAATATACCACAGACTGCCAGAAGAATGAACAAGTATGTCTGGAAAGAAGTGCACCCAGTGTTCCTCAGAAGCCAGGATGGCAAGATTTCATCTCACATACTTTGGAGAGGTTATCAGAAGGGACCAGTGTCTGCAGAAAGACATCGTGCCTGGTGAAGCAGTGTGAGCAGAATGAAGACCCTCAGTGCGATGGACTGACGGAGCGGCTCCAGCAAGGGGCTCGGACTTAGCAGCAGTTGTGAGGAGGGCAGCACCAGGGACTGTTTCATTCTGCTGTACATCGTGTTGCTGAGTGAGAACCAAGTCCATGGCACCTAGTGACAACACTGCCTCGGGAGAAAGAACAGGGAAGCCTTACCTTTTTTCAGTTTCACACCTCTCATCAAATTCCACCTCAAAGTAGGTTGCCCCTGGGCTAACAAAGACAGACACCTCGTGGCTATTATTCTCATAGTTATGGGCAGATTCCTTAGTCCATGTATGCAACACCACAGGTTGTTCCTGTTGCCACGTCTCCACATCCAGCTGCGCAAACAAAGTAGTGAACAAAACAGCTGTTTCGCGCTCGACAGCCAGCCACCAGCAGCTTCCTATGTTTTTGTATCATTGCTTCAGACAGGGTTTGACATCTCTACACAAATCACCACACCGGCAAAAAGATACACCTATTCCCATTCATGTGTATGCATCGACATAAATCTATCATGCAGCACAGTGAACAGGTGGTATTTATTACACTACAGTAACTCTGTGATTAACTTAACATGGTTTATCTTTCAGTGATGACAAGTGTTTCTCAGAAATCATTGCTAAGTATGATTTCCAATGGAAAAGCATATGATTAGGAGTTTAAAGACTCAAAGTTTTAATTCCAGTACCAACTCTGTCACTTAGAAAAGGAACAGGCGGCAAATCTGAGTCTTGCTTTCCTTTTCTGTTTTTGCTTTCTTATTTCTAAAGTAATTTTTAATACAGGCCCTTTCTACTCCCAAAGGATTGTTATGAGACTTAAACAAGATAGTGAAGAAGCTTTGTGAACCGCAAGCTTAATTAAAAGAGAAAATATTTTTATATACCAAACCTTCTAATTTGCCTTCCAACATATTTTCTTTCTAAATGTCAATCTGGTTATTCACCCATATCACTTTTATATCACTTCATGTGCCATAACAATGATGAATGACATTGACCTGTGTAGTTTCTACATACAGTGTTTCCTAACGACTGACATACCAAATCAACTTGGACTTGGACTTATTAACAAAGGCACTGATAAAACATGAGGGTCTTCTAGAGGCACTTTACTGGTGTAGATCTGTTCTCAGTGGTATATTTCATTAAGTGTAGTCACATAACTTCTACAGGAGGAGGATACAGAAGAGATTCAAACACCAACAAGAGTTACCTTATTCAGTCCTCCTTCAGGGTCACTGCAGAGTTTCTTCAATAGTTCTGTTAGGGTACTGAACTCTCTCAAGAGCGTGCAGTGTGAAATGTCTAAAGTGCAGAAGTCCAACAGAAAGATTACCTAAAGGAAAGTGAATGAAGTACTCAACTTCCTCCGCAGACTCGGTGGGGATGCAGCTCACCAGCTCCCTTCCCACCTTCCATCCTGCCACCTTCTCTTACCAGCTGACGGGCCGCCATTGAAAACACTGAATTACATAATTTTTCTACTATAATTTTTCCACTGTACTGTGACAACAGGGATTCCAAAATCACTCTCATCCTTGCCAGAAACTGTTGCACATCTACCAAAACATAAAGAAAACAGTTAGTATTTTCCATGGAAAAATATTACTGGCTTACTTATCATCAGCAAAGCTGGAGAGTCATAGATGCTATGGAAGGGACTTCCCAACAGAGGGAGAAACTTAACCATGAGGCTGTTAAGTATCATCCAAATGCTTTCTTTTAAGAGGAAAAATAGTACAAATTTCAGTAGACTATTAAAGTACCGACTTTGTGTTTTGCTTTTGGTCTTAGCCATTTTTTGATGAAGGGAATATGTCATTTTTATGGCAAAGTTAATTAGGCATGTTGACCCAGATGTCAGTCTCTCCTTTGTTGTTCTTATACAGTAGGTGTGTTAATCTGATGGGCTGAACCCTGAGTGACAGGACCAGATATTGTTAGCATTTTTGCCACAGCCGTTGAGACCAAGTTTGATGTGACTGAATTTTCCACATGATTTCTCAGAGCCTGCTAGATTTCAAAGAATTTTCTATGGGTTTTGATGTCATGAATTTGAGTATCTTCAGTTATCAGCAAAGATCACAGCATGGCTTCCACACTTTAAACTAAAAATTCAAGAATTTTTTTTTTTTTTGGATGAAGTAATTAAAAAAGGGATGAAAGACTACAAAACAGATGCTAAGAGTGTTGTGTGGTTGTAAAGGCAATGTTCAAGCTGTGAAATGACCCCAATTTACAACAAAAGTACTCAGGCAACCACATTCACACAGGAAACTTTGGGTAAAAGGACAAGCTACAGACTTTATTTTTTTTACAAAGAAGAAAAAACACCACCAAAGACAGGTATGAGTTGTGACAAAACCACATTCACACTCAAAGTGATTAAAAAAGAGCACCCGGACAGGCAAAACCCAAACATCTGCTTTTACGGACTTTGTATTGAGACTCACATTTTTCAATAAGGTCAACAGCCAGATCTTTGGCCCCAGTGTCTGTGCTCTTCAGCTGAAGGTAGCACCAGGAGAACAGGCTGCCCTGGACAGACCAGAACAGGGAGAAAAGCACAGAGCCAACCTCTCCTTGGGCACCGTTGAGCATCAGCAGCTCACACTACGAGAGAGTAGACAGAGAGTGTTCACAATGGGGCTGCTGACGGAACAGCCAAGGGCACACTCCAGGAAGAGCTAAACGTAATGGAAACGGAGGACAGTTGTGCAAGAGCCTTCAGCCTAGAAAAGACCGAGAACACTTCTCTCGCCTTCCAGCTTTTTATGACTTTACAAATGATTTTTACTCCAGATAACATGACATCTCTTTGCGCCCCCTAGGGAACCTGACCTCCTCTGGTTATGCTCTCACCTTTTCAATCCCCTTTGCTCTCTGGTTCCTTCCCTTCAGCCTTCAATCAAATCTCTCTCACCTCATAAAACAATTTCTTACTCCTTTATGGCTCTGTCTGCTGTTTTCTTTCTTCTTGGGAGTTTGACCCCTAGGGATAAATTCTTGCTCATAGGAACCACAGGGCACTGCCTTGTATACAGCCCCAAATGGAACCCAACTGTCTCTTGAAAGTAGAATGAATAAACAAACTGTGGCATATTCATAAAAAGAATATTGGCACCAAGTGAAAACAAATCAACTGTAGCACATATATTAAGGTGGATGAATCTCAGAAACACTGCTGAGTGAAAAAAGCAAGTCACAGAACACTATACATTGTACGATTCCTTTAAAGATCAAACCAGGCAAAACGAACATGCTGGGTAGGGGTAACTAGAAAGAAAAACATGGAAATAAGGAGCACAAACTTCAGAACACTGTTTACATCTGGTGTAGGGGGCGGGGTGGGCCATGGAAGGGCAAGTTGAGGGAGCGGGACTTCAAAGACACTGGGTACATTCTGATTCTTCAAACAAACAGTTATTTCTTTCAATTGTTTATATATACATATTCTTTTCTATGGGTATTTCATCTGAACACCTGTCTGCATTTGTTTTTTTGCCTTCTCCTCCTTCCCATTCTGCTATTTCTGTTACCACTACTCTCTGACACCAATCTCCAAAGGTAATAGTTACCTCCTGGATATCAAAAACTCTTAGCTTAACCTTAGCAACTCTGCTGAACAGTTTCTTAATTGAAACAGTCTCCTCCCTCAGCTTCTGTCTCTCCTGAATTTCTTCCTGCCTCTCTGGCTACTCGTTCTCATCCTCCTTGCTGTCCCTTCTGTGCTGATATTCCTCAAGATGCCCACGGTGATGGGACGCTACACTCATGGCTTCAATTATCATCTGTTTGCTGTTGTTGTTTGTTGTTAGGACTTGTCAAGTGGGTTCCAACTCATAACAACCTTACGCACAACAGAACGAAACACTGCCCAGTCTTGCGCTACGTCCACAATCATCTATAAGCTGATCACTGCAGCCACTGTGCCAATCCTTCTCATTTAGGGTCTTCCGCTTTTTCACTGACCCTCCACTCTACCAAGTATGATGTCCTTCTCTAGGGACTGACCCCTCCTGACAACATGTACAAAGTATGTAAGATACAGTGTCGTCATCACTGCTTCCATCATGGATTGAGTTGTGTCCCCCCAAAAATATGTGTAGCCTTGTGGCTAGGCCATGATTCCCAATATTTTGTGATTGTCCTCCATTTTGTGATTTTCCTCTGCTGTATGTTAAAGGATTAGGGTAGGACTGTAAATCCCTTCATAGAATTACTCCCCTGCTCCACTGTAAAGGGAGTTTCCCTGGAGTATGGCTTGCCCCACCCTTAATCCTTTTGTCCTACAAGAGATAAAAGGAAAGAGAAGCAAGCAGAGAACCGGGAACCTCACACCATCAAGAAAGCAGCACTGTGAGAAGAACCCGTCCTTCACACCTGAGGTTCCTGTGCCAAGATGCTCCCTGGAAAAAGACTGATGCAATACCGGGCTTTCCTTCAGACCGACACGGGGGAAAGCCTTCCCCTGCAGCAGATATCCTGAATTTGGACTTGTAGCCTACCGGATTGTGTAAGAACAAACCTTACTTTGTTAAAGCCACCCACTCTGTGGCATTTCTGTTAGAGCAGCACTAGTTGACTGAAACAGCTTCCGAGGAGCACTCTGGTTTTACTTCTTCCAGAACAGATCTGTTTGTTCTTTTGGCAGTCTATCATACCTTCAACATTCTCCTCCAACACCATAATTCACAGGCATCAATGCTTCTTCTGTCTTCCTTAATCACTGTCCTGCTTTCACATGCATATGTATGATGCAACTGAAAATACCATGGCTTGGATTAGGCTCACTTTAGTCTCCAAGGTGACATCTTTACTTTTCAATACTTTCAAGAGATCCCCTGCAACAGATTTTCTCAGTGCAATGCACCTTTTGATTTCTTGACTACTGCTTACACGGGTGCTGATTGAGGAATGAAGTGAAATGAAATCCGTGACACCCTCAAACCTTTTTCCATTTCGTCCTGTTGTGAGTGTTTTTGTTTTCTTCATGCTGAGGTGCAATCTATACTGAAGGCTGTGGTCTTCAATCTTCATCAGTAAGTGTTTCAAATCCCTTTCACATTCAGCAAGTAAGGTGGTGTCATCTGCATAACGCAGGATGTTAATAAGTCATCCTCCAATGCCAACACCTCATTCTTTTTCATATTGTCCAGCTTCTTGGATAATGCACTCAGCATACAGGCTGAAAAGATACGGTGAAACGATACAACCCTTACACACACCTTTCCTGACTTTAAACCATGCAGTGTCTCCTTACTCTGTTCACATGACTGCTTCTTGATCCATGTACAGATTCCTTAAGAGCACAATGAAATGTTCTGGAATTCTCATTCTCCGCAGTATTAGCCATAATTTGTCATGATCCACACAGTCACACGCCTTTGCAATGAAACACAGGTAAACATCTTTCTGGTATTCTCTGCTTTCAGCCAAGATCCATCTGACATCAGCAATGATATCCCCGGTTCCATGTCCTCTCCCGAATCCAGATTTAATTATCTGGCAGTTCCTTGTCAATATACTGGTGCAGCTGCTTTTCAATTATCTTGAGCAAAATTTTACTTGAGTGTGATATTAATGATATTTTTCAGTAATTTCTGCATTTGCTTGGATCACCTTCTTTGGAGTAGACATAAATATGCATCTCTTTCAGTTAGTTGGGCAGGTAGCTGTCCTCTAGACTTCCTGGCACCTGTTTGTTAATGACTGCAAAATCCTGATCTCCAGCACTGACTCATCTCTTGAGGGTCTGATCAGATCTCATCACCTGATATCCTACAAGAATCATAAATTCAACATACTCAAAATTGAACCACTGTCACTCTTCTTTTCAAAGACCTGTTTCCACCTTTCTCATTCCTGTCCTTGGCTAAGCCCCATCTATAGTTTCATACTGAGTTCTAGTAACAACTCCTCCAAAAAGCTCTTCCCAAGTTCTACTCCTCACCTCCACCAGACAGGGTGAGGTATATTCTTCCATACCACCACAGGACCTTGCTCATCTCTTTCACACTTACAGCACTATCACTGTCTGATTACATGCTTGCCAGCCCCTTAAGACTGTGCTCTGAAAACTATGGTCTTTTAGCACTGTATCACCTGTGTATAGCACAGGACCTGGCATGCAGCAGAAATTCAGTGGATATTTGTTAAATTAGTAAATCAGCTGATTCATGACAAGAAAAGTCAGACTAGGCATTTTTGGCTACTTTGTTTTTGTTTTTAACTCATCTTCTTTCATATAACCATAAATGCTTTTACTAAAAGATAATACAAAACATTTAAGGAAATTTCTCAATTGTTTCTCAGTGATATCCTGGGCTAGGAGGTAAAGGAAATCTATAACCTCCTTTGTACTATAGGCAAGTGAATCCAAATCATAAAATTACAGGAAATTCTCTTAGGCAAATGCTATCTCCTTTCTTTACATACATCTTACTGTAAGTGTAAAGGAGTGAAAGGAGGGCACAACTCAGAATCAAACAGCCTGGGTTTCAGTCTGGGTCTAGCTCATGCCAACTCCTATATAAGAGGCAGAACTAATGTCTGTGAAAACCAGGTGAGAATGCTGAAGTTTTTTGCTCAATGGCAATGATGATATGACTGTAGAAAAAAACTGGTGGGGTCAAGAGCTTAGATAAGGCTCCAGGGGTCTGAAAGAGGTAGATCTTAGATGAGCTTCAAGAGAAATGGAAGGTGTAGGATATGGCAGAAATAGAAACAAGAATGAGTCACGGCTAATTGGAGCAAAGAAAAAGTATCAATAAACTGTTGGCTGGAGAGAAATTTTTAAGAAAGACTCAAGAGACGGGCAGAAGAGTCTAGAAACAAGACAAAAAGCAGAAAATAACCAAAGGGGGAATTAATGCGACAGAAGAAATAGAGCATTTATCAAAAATAAAGGCTTTTAGCAATAAAGACAGTATGTCAACTTAAAGAACACAGGCATCATATTAAAAAACAAAAAAACCCAAACTCACTGCCTTCAAGTCCATTCTGACTTATAGCAACACTACTGGTCAAAGTAGAACTGTCCCACAGAGTTTCCAAGGAGCGCCTGGAGAATTTGAACTGTCAATCTTTTGATCAGCAGACACAGCATTTAATCCACTACACCAACCAGGGTTTACAGGCATCAGAGTAGAATGAAAAGAAGTCTGTATTTAAAGCAATACCGAGCCTAATCTCAGTGTGACCTTAAAAAATAACCTAGTCAGAATATAAGCTCTCTAAGAGCAAACAAGGAGATAATCATGGACTGGTACACCATTCCAGGCAGCTGGGAATGAATGAAATCACGGAGCTAAGAGCAACCTGAAAACAGTGCAGCCCTATCAAAATGTCACAGTTAAAGACATTCAGTTCAGCTACCAGATATAAGATAAGCTATCTAGTGAAGTCCCTATCATTCAACTTCCTAGAGGAGTGGTGTGGACTGTCCCACCATAAAATCTGCTCTAACTCTCTAGTACCAGTGTTTAGTCCAAATAGCTAGTTTCTAGTACCAGTACAGGGATCCTATCATTTCAGAATCTCTCAGGGCATGTGGAGTCACTTTTGACTCACAGTGACCCTGTAAGACAGAGTAGAACTGCTCCATAGGGTTTCCAAGGCTGTAAATCCTTTTATTTATTTTTTGGTAATAAGCTATGTATTTTTTATTACTGTACTTTCAACTACACAGAACAAGCTAGTTTCTAATTAAACAGTACACATATTGTTTTGTGACATGCATTAACAACCCCACAGCATGTCAACACCTTCCCTAATCAGCCTTGGGTTCCCTCCCTATTCCCAGCTTTTCTCTCCCCTCCAGTCTTCTAGTCCTTGCTCATGGGCTGGCATGCCCCTTTAGCCTTGTTTGTTTTATAGGCCTGTCCAATCTTTGGCCAAAGGGTGAACCTCAGGAGTGACTGTATTACTGAGCTGAGGGTGTGTTTGGGGGACATACTTTCAGGGTTTCTCCAGTCTCTGTCAAGCCAGCAAGTCTGGTCTTTCTGTGTTAGAACTGTGTGCCACATTTTTCTTCAGCTCTGTCTGGAACCTTCTATTGTGATCCCTGTCAGAGCAGTCAGTGGTGGCAGCTGGGCACCATCTAGTTGTACTGGACTCAGTCTGGTAGAAGCTGCTATAGATATGGTCCATTAGCCCTTTGGACTGATCTTTCCCTCATATCTTTAGTTTTCTTCATCATTCCTTGCTTCTGAAGGGTAAGACCAGGAGAGTATCCTAGATGGTAGCTCTCAGGCTTCAAAGACCCCAGCTGCTATTTATCAAAGGAGAATACAGAACATCTTCTTTATGAACTATGTTATGCCAATTGAGCCAGATGTTCCCTAAGACCATGGTTGTAAATCTCTGAGGAAGCAGACTGCCACATCCTTCCCTGTAAGGTAGCTTTTGGTTTGAACTACCAACCTTTTGGTTAGTAGCTGAGTGCTTAACTGCTGAGCCACCAGGGCTCCTTACCCTATCCATAGAGATTCTAAATCAGTTGTTTGGCACAGGGTCTAGAAAACCAAATTTGTCAAATATTCCAGATATGTTCGACCCAGTTAGTGCCTACATTTTGAGAAGTAAAATCCCTCTTTTTTTTGTTTTTCTAAAAGAAAAGCAAGTGGGAAAAAAGTTATTAGCACAGGAAAAAGACAATACATTTTCAAATTAATGAGTCTGTTAATTTGTTTAATAATCTTAATTTCAAAAAAACAACTTGTGATGTAGACTGGCCTGGGCTCAATGACTGAGACTACAAGGTGCCTTGGTAAAAACCCTTTCCAGTTTTTCAAAGAACCTGAATGAGAACTTTCATGCAGTTATTGCAAAGGTGAGTGTCCCCTCATTCATTGCAAGGGGGCAGGTTGTGCTCATCTGTAACAGTCACAGTAACAAACTGACATTCATACAGAAAATGAGTGCCAAAGGGGAAGGCACAGGGACTACTGGGTCACATGCTCCTAAGAGGAGGACGCCAATGAGACAAGGACATGGTCAGCAGTTACCTCTCGAGCAGCAACAGAGAGAAGAGTGTTCATTACTGCCAGGACTTCACTGATGTTCATGTCAGCCAGGTCGCTTTTCTCAGGTAAAAGTAGAAGGCCACCTGGATCTTTATCACTGTAAGAACACAAATTAGTCACGACATTTGGCTGCAGCAATGGGTGTTTCATGATTCTAGACGATTTCAGTGTCAATTCTACCCGATAGGAGGAGTATGGGTCAGGAAGACAGGCCATGGTCCCAGCTCAGACTGGGCTGTCTATCCACATGTCCTTTTGTAAGCACAAACTCACGAATCTTCAGGTTCTTGGAAGAAATCCTGAGGAATAAATCACTTTGACTGCCACTGTGAAATACATTTAACTTCCTAACAAGTTCTAATACATTTAAAGACTGTCACTTTAAAAATGCAGGCTAAGCATTCCCTGTGTCTTCAAATGTTCTTTACATGAGAGCCTCTGGTTCTTTCATCATTCTTGAAATTTGCTTTCAGCATGTTTTCATACAGCCCTGTAAGTTGGCATCCATGCCACATACAGTCTGACTTGCAGACACTAGCTCAGGCTACTAGTAATCTATACCTCCTTCAGTAATGTATACCTCCAGTAATTCTGCAGGCCCACTCACTTCTTTGGTAGTCAAAGCATGTAAAAGTTTCCAAGCCATCTCCCTGCCAGCACAGTCCCTTCTATGAAACTCTAAACTACCTCTCTTCCATCGTGTGCTTTTCTGTAGCTGTGTTTTAATGTAGCTGGATTTTTAAGACTTGAGTACAAGACTTCAAATTAGCTTTGACTTTCATTTATGTCTTTACAAATCACTTAAAAACTGAAGTGTTCAAAGAGATCCTCAGTGGAGTCAGATTTTAAGTTGTCTTATAATGACTGGGACTTGGATTAAGCTCTTGGCATGATTATTATTCTACCACTGAATCACTGTTACGCTTGGTGCTATCTTACTCCAGAAACTTGGCTTTCTAGCTAAGCACAGGCTACGTCTGTGGTTGCTCCAAAAGCACACAAGAGGGAGGGCTATCTGAAGAACACAACTTGGCAAACTAGAAATATTTGACAACTGAAAAGAACTACAAACTTACCTAAAATATGTGCACAGTGAGCGGAAAGTGAGCTGCAGGGACTGCTTGTGCTCTTGCTCAGTGACATTCTTCTAGAAGATCAGAAAGTGTACATTCAGAAAAGTTGCTCCATGGCATTCCAGACAACTAGAGCAGCACGAACGTCATTAACCATGTTCAGAAGCAGGATGAAAACCTGGCTGGGCAGACACCTCACATCTAATTCAATTCCATTGTAGTGATTACCTACTGTTATCTACGGCACGGCAGAGATTTCCAGATTTGAAACTCATGGCCTAGTCTAGCACAAGAAAGTAAGGGAGGTAAGATATGATCACAGTGAACACACCTAGCAGCAGAGAGACTCTGCCTAGCACTAAAACAGGTAGGCAGTACTGTTTAGTTCATCAGCGCGAAAAAGGAAAATACAATTTTTACCACTGCTGTCAGAGGAATGTGCAAAGGTCAAGTGACTGGGGGTGCTCTGCTAACAGCGATGTCATTCAAGAAGCCACACGTCTTCTACTTCTGTCTGAAACAAACACTGGCAATAATAATAATTGGATCAGCTGCCTGTTAAACGATTCCCGCAAAGCAGCAGGACAGGCCCTGTCCACAGTGACGTGTGACGGGGTCACGTCAGCTGATGCTACCACAGGTTATAACCGACAGCGTGACAACGAATCCCTCAAGTTGGTACGGGAATCTTTTGCGCACTCAGAAACACAACCTGAGGTCTGTCTCCATTCTCAAACTTCCCTCAACCATTTAGTTTCCACACGATCCTCCTCTAAATGCCTACTGCACAAAGGGTGACTTTCTCCCAGATAGACAGCAGCCCTTCAGCAGCAGAAAGCGCATTTGACGCTTGGTCTGTTTACTCCTCTATGCCTGCAGGCCTTCACGCATCTCACAGAGCACCTTTATTACATCTGCTAGTTGCTTGTTGTTGGTCTATAAAAACGTTCTTTTTTGGGAACCTCTATCTAGTTACTTTCATCAAATGCTTAATAGTAAGTCTATTAGCAGCTTGTTTACAAAGACAACAGAAAAGAACCTGTAATTGCATGATCTGTGAATAATTGTTTTATTCTTTCCAAATGTTATTTAAAAAATTTCTTTTTCTTGTCTCACAGCACTGGCAAGGCCCACCAATCAATGCTAAAGAAATGCTGTGACAATAAATAATCTTGTCTTCTTCCTGGTTTTATGAAATGAATGCTTCTAGTGACCTACTATCAAGTATATTGTTTACCGTAGGTTTTGTATTCCTGTCCTTAATCAGATTAAGGCAGTTCCCATCTAGTTCTAGTTTGCTAATTGTTACCTGAATAGAATATTATTAACTTTTTCTCTCGTTTACTGATATGATTTTTTTTCCTGATTTAATTTACTGATATTCTAATGCTAAAATCTGCAGTCTTAGGGTGAAGCCAGCTCAGTCAATGTTTTAAGTGTCATTAAACTTGTTTACTAACATCTCATTAGGCTTTTCTAACTAGGTTTACAAGGAAGAGTGTCCCCTGTCTGAATATCCGCTTAGTTTACTTAGGTTTCCTGTGTTTTACCAGCAATACAGCACTGAAGTCTTTCCTTTCCTTTATCTAGATGTTTCTGGTATGCTTCAGAGAGAATTTTTTGCTCTATCTTACATTAGCACTCATATTTTTTTCATGTATCTCATTCACTTTCATACAGACATATTTCCTTCAGGATTTAGAAACCTGGATCTTTGTATAGGATATTTCATTTGGTGACACACCAGGAAGCATTTTTCACCCTTAGTGCTAATGTCTGAGTAACACGGAGATGGGTCTAGTGGATGAGAAAACCTACCAAGGAATAAAACTTGGTTGTATTATCTCTTCAGATACATACAGAAATATTTATGGATGAAATATGTCAGTAACCTACTTTAAAATAATACTGGGGGAGGGGGAAGAAGTAAGTTACATTATAGATGAAATAAGGCTAACTTGAGTTTACAACTGTTGAAGCTGGGTGATGGATACACTGGGTGAGGCAGGATGGGAGCTCCTTACACTATTTAGTCTACTTTTTTTTAAAAGATTTTTCCCTAACAAAAAGTTAAAATGTTAAAAAAAACATGGTTATAAGTCATACAGAGACAACACAGTTTATGAAACAAATCTATCACCCTCACCTCAGTACAGTGTCCCGTCCTTAGCTACTCATGTGTCCCATACAAAGCTCTGTATACAGTAAGTACTAACATTTGGGAACTGAAACTGACAAGTCCTCAGGGGAGACAGAAACCAGTAAATTTCACCCTAACAGACCTCAGGAACCAAAGCCACACTTCTAAAGTAAACAATTACCATCATGGTGAAGAGATGGTTTCGCCGGGTCTGTCGGTCAGGAAAAAAGATGGCGGCCCCATTGAGAAGGGTGTTTCTGACTTCCTGCTTTAGCGTTTCCATGGGCACAGAGTCTCCACTGACCCCATCCACCACTGATAGAAATGAACATTGGAATCAGCAGGAATATATCCCATTAATTTACTTTTAATATGCATTTGCCGTAACTAGTATATAAACTCATTACTCTTCATCTACAGTTAACACTACAAGAAATACTTCTGCATAGGCTAAGGGGTATAAAGAAATCATATTTTGTTTGTTCACATTGAACTAAAGCCATTTAACTAAATACCAGTTTTTATTTTACTGTATCCCTGTCTTTTTGAGGAACAACTTGGCAGAGCCTTACAAAAACTTCAAACGGAATGCACCTGTTTGATCCTCAGTTAATGACTATAGTCCTCTCCCTCAATTTATAATCATCACCAGGGTCTAAGCTGAAGTTAAGGCTGAACAGGTGCCACAGTAATCACTCTCATCATAACACAAGTGTACATCAAAAGCTAGGAGGAAGAGAAGTCCATTGATAAAAGAATAAACCCTGAACTCAAATAGTGATTCAGATCAAAGGAAATACTAGTTTTCCACAGAAGCAACCCCTCTGATCGGCTTGCATGATCACAGGACCCCTCTTCTTTACAAGAGTCCCTGAAGGCCATTAGCACTGGGTCATGGGAAAGAGAAGCCAAATCCTACCATCACACAAGTGTGTGTAGAGCTCCTTGGCAGCTTCCACCTTTTGGGGGATCTGCTTTGGGGACTTTTCCTTCTCAGAGACAGCCACATCATCCTGCAGCACGGAGAAGCAGCTCTGGAGCAGCTGTAGAAGCAGGGTTTGGGTGCAAATACATTCTTCCCGTGGGCTACAGAAAGACAATGTCAGGGCGCAAAGCGGTAAGTTTCTTTTATCTTCCAAAGCCATTCAGCTGGGCAACAGACTTGGTAAAAAGAATGTCAAGTGACGGGAAGAAAGGTGGAATGGAAAGAACACTATACTAGGAGTCTGAAACACAGCCACAGGCTGCCTCTGCCAACTATAGGGCCAGGAAATTCATTTCTGATTTTCAGTTCTTCATCTATAAATAATGGACACTATTTCAACACTTGACCTCCTTAATCCACAAGCTGTTATGGTAATCAAATGAGAAAACTGCCAGAATCATTTTACAGAAATGTGAGCTGCTATGGTTAATAACAGCCAAATCTTTCAAATCAGAACAACATAAACCAGAAAGAAGCAAAAAAAAAAAAAAGAAAAACAAAAAAAACCTGTCCATTTAGAACAGCAAAACCCAATGTTTTCAGTTTTACTTAAATGATTATGACTTTATAATAAACACTGACTTACTTTTGTTTCAATTTATTGTAAAAATTCCAGAAGATCTGCAAATCAAGGCCCACAAAATCCAGAAAAGATTTATATCTTAAGCCACTTTCCTTCTGCTGCACCTAAAAAATTATTAAAACCAGAAAAAAGAAATTTAGAGAAAAACTGCAAGGGATCATTTACTTCTCACCGATGTGCACTCTTAACTAACAAAGTTTAGGAACAACTATTTTTGGCATGAAACTTTCTAAAATATGTATGTGTGTCTGTGTGTGTACGCACCTACATAGGTATGTATAAAAACCAAACAAAATCCACTGCTGTCAAGTCAATTCTGACTCATAGCAACCCTATAGGACAGAGTAGAACTGCTCCATTGAGTTTCCAAGGAGCATCTAGATGATTTGAACTGCTGACCTTTTGGTTAGCAGCCATGTCACCTAACCTCTATACCACCATGGTTACAGGTATGAACTCTTAAGGTAAACCATGTTCTCTGCAGTGATGGCTGCGAAAAACCTTCCTTTGACTCAGGTGTCACTGTGTTTCTATTAGGGACTATAAAAGTCAGTATCAAAAACACACATGATTTCAAATCCTGACATTATTCAGAAGGGAATTTACTAAATCAAAAAGTTTTGGTATTTTATTAAACAAATAACATTCACCTAGACATTGGTAATAACTCTCCTAGGATTTACAGAAAGCATGAACCCCATGAACATGCTGTTTGTCTCCAGTCTACCACCAGCAACCACAGTAGAGGATCTTTAAGATCTGTCTGTAGGTCTGTTCCAGGCAGCTTCCCAACCATAGCCCCATGCCCTTTAGCCCCTCACTGACTGATGCCATAAATCCGACACTGTACAACCCTCACCCTTTCAATGTCACTACAGCAGTATGGTACCTGCTGTATATCCGTGCATTCTACATGGCTTAGACAGAGCGAGGTTTCACTCATTGGTGTTAATTTCCCTTTACACTGCCACTGATTTTCCTAAAGGAATGAGGTCTAGAAGCTGAGGAAATACTACCAGGTCATGGGCGAGCTGCTGGATGAACTGAAGGGTCTTGAGGAGGAGAGTAGCCCCACAGATACTCTCCTCAGAGTCCTTTCTACAGTGAGGACAGATGACACTCTGCTCTGCACCTGCTCTGACAGGTCGCAGGTAGCCACTGATGCTCAAGCCTTGCACTCCCAGGCGCTCTGCTGATTCCTGGCGGGTACATAGGAACTTCACCATCAAATACTAGAAAAGACAAGAGAAATTTCAAGAGGAAGACTCAAAATCCTTGGATATTGATTGAAGGGACAGAAAAGCCTTTCTGGGAAGGTCTTCTAATGTTTTCAGTAACTACTAGGTACCACTGTACCCAACACTGGGGACACAAAATATATATCCAACAGCTACAACAAACAGAAAAGAACACAAATACCGAATGAAGTCAGGGCTTTGGAAATGATCACAATAAAAGATATTACTTCCTCTTCAAGATGAAAACAAACTGAGAAAGAATGATAAGTACATTTGTTCTGTGGCATAGTCATTTTAAAATGGATTTATGGTAAAAGCAGTCAAAGCCATAGGACTCATCTCGAAGCATCCCAAGCATACACATGAGCCATGCATGCACTGGGAGCCTAAGACGTAGCCTTGTCAACTCAAAGCGAAGGCTACTGTCCAAGTCCAACTTCTGTGCAAACTATCTGCTTCTTATGGTAAAAGCTCCTTTGTCAAGGGCCTTTCAGAATCCACTACTCAATGGTAAAAAATATTTACTGAGCACCTACTATATATAAGTCCTAAGCCAAGCCGTCCTAAAGACACTCTTAATTTTCTTCTTGAATAAGCTTCTTGGTAAGATTTATATCTGGGGGAGCAAAAAACTTGGATTCACTGTGCCTTTCATAACTATGGTAACACACATGGTGTTTTCTCCCTCTAGCAGTTATGCCAGTATGCTTGCTGTTTTCTCAGCATAAGATGCCCTTCTCCACACCTTCTTGGTCTGGCTACAGGTATGGCTTCATCAACTTTCAACACTTGGTACCACACTACCTTTCCTGCGAAGTCTCCCCTAATGAATTCCAGGCTGGGTTAGATAATCCTCCCAGCAGCCTGCTGTATGTCCTTTTAACACAGCCCATATCACAATGTCTCTCCACTAGAGAGGGACAACTATCTCTCCTACTAGACTATAAACTCTTCAGGGCCACACCCTATCCATTCACCTCTAGGATTCCATGCTGATGCACGGCCCGCTGCGCTACTCCGTAAATGCTTACTGGATAAAAGGAGAGGAGTGGGTACACATATAGATGTCACAACCCACTAAGACTTACTTTAGCAATTCTGCACTGCTGCAGTTTGACATCTGCTTCATCCCACTCTTCTTCCAGCTCAAACCAGCCAATAGGATCATCCTCTCCAAGGTCATCAGATGAGCAACCAATCCTGTAAACACAAGGGTAATCACAAAACATTTTCCTACTTCCAAACTTATCAAGGGTCTAGTGAATAAGACACTACCTAAGCGACATTCAGCTTGTACATATACATATATATGTATGTATACATATAAACACAGCCTGTCAATTACCAATCAGGGGTGAAGTATGATACACGGTACCTGTCTGAATATACTAAGGAGTTAGTTATAATTTCCTGTTCCTCAGCCTCCTTATCTGTAGAATGGAACTATTATCAGTAGCAAATACAGTCTGAGAAAAAAGAGGAAAATTTGCCTCACCAGGTAACTGGCTTAACAGAAGAATAAGACAAAGTCAGAGTACCTTACTCCTGAGTATCATGCAAGAGCTGGTTTGTACTTCTGGAAGGATCCAGAGGAGTGGAAGGTTCCGTTTTCATTCCCACGGCTAATATATGCATAGTCACCCTGAGATTTGGGCCACCTATACCAACATACGACAGGGCCTTCATATTCTGGAACTTCAACAAGGGGAAGCTTCAACTTTCATAGGCCTAGTATTCTTTCTGGTTCCTTAAATCCTTCCAGAAAACACTCCAGTCTTGAGGCTGAGTAGGCACTCCTGTGAAGCACATCTTTTTAAAAAGTTGGATACTTAGATGTTATTATCTGTCTAGGAATGAAATAACCAGGAAAAAGAAAAAAGGTAGTCCACCACTATTACCAAGTAATATTCCTAAAACTGTATAGTAGTCAATCTGTGATACAGCTTAATATGCTAGCAACAAATGCATATAAAAATGTTCTCTCTTCTTAATATAGGTCTTCCTTGGCACAGCAAGTCATGATATAGTTAGACCTAAAGCTAATGGGACAGGTGGTATTCTATCCTAGCCCCAAGCCAGGTCAATAAGTTTCATCAGTGTTGTGTGTTTGAGGGTCTTTAAACTGACTATTTGGGAGTGGCAAGGAAAGCTTTGAGATAAAGAAGCTGATAGCGTGTCAAAGAGGAACATCCTTGTCCCCTGTACCATATACCAGGCGTGATGGAGAAAAGAGAATGGAATGCTAGTCTTAAATACCCTCTGCCAAACACTCAAACTGAGTCCATACTGACTGGCCGGTGTCAGGCTTGATTCCAGAGTGAGGAGAGATGCTCAGATGTAGGCCAATCAAATCAGGCTTTAAGAACTAGGCTGGAACCAGGAGCTAAAATCATCGAGGGAGCAATGAACAGACTTGCAAAAAATCATCCCACACGTAAAATACAAAAGACTTTAGCAGCAAGTCTAGGGAACAAGATCTATTTCAATACATCTTAAGAGTGAGACATGGCTACTTAAAGACAAGTGCAATCTAGCTATCATGAAAAAAGAAAAGTATCTTGAAAAAAAGCACATGTGTAACAACCAAAAAAAAAAAAGTTGCTGAGGCTGCTTAATACCAAACAGTTCATGGGATTTGGTCTTTTGGTTTGGAGGTTTAGGGTCATGGTTTCATGGCATAGCCTAGTTAAGTGGCTTAATAATGTATTTAGTGTTTCTGTTCTACGTTCTAGTTCCTTGTATAGTGTTTGAGGCTGCAAAAGATTGCACAGGACCATCCAAGGCACAACAGTTAGTCTCCATCTGCCACAGACAGGAAAGTCAGCAGTAGCAGCCTACTTTGTTAGCAGTAAAAGAAAAGGTTTTTACTGAGGAACTATACAACCTGAGCTGGCCAGTGACAAGCAGAAATACACAGCACTCCACCATTCAAGAGGAGTCTATATACACAGAGAACAAAGGCAAGTTAAGGGGTTAATAATGACCATAGATAAGATTAGCTTTAGCTTGAAGTCTTTGACTTGTAAAGGCTGGCCATCTGGCTAGAAGGAAATGAGTTACCAGGTAGGGGAATGGCACCAACCAGTTCCATTATACATTAATTGCAGTGATGAATATATTTTTCCTAGGAACACACTATTTACATCGGGACCTTCTCATTCCTGGAGATGCATGTTGGCCCCTGTCACTCTTAGTTCTGCTACTTTTTCATTTACAGCTGCTTCACTGCATGTTTTTAAAAACTCATCAACTGATGCACTTAATATCAGTAACTGTTATATGAATTACACCTTAGTAAATCTGATAAAAAGACACCATTAAGAAAATTAATAAACAAGCCACAGATTTGGAAAAAATATTCAGAAAAAAGATTTATGTAAGAGATTCTATAAAAGAATATTGACTGAAAACTGGTGTTATGGAATGAATTATATATTTATATTTCCCCTGAAAATATGTGTTGTGAATCCCAACCTCTATCTGTGACTGTGGTGGCTTAGTGATTCACAGCTCTGTTGCTAACCAAAAGGTCAGAGTTTTAAATCCACTAGTCACTCCTCAGAAAACCTATAGGACAGTTGTACTCTGTCATGTAGTGTTTCTGTGTCAGAATCAACTCGAAAGCAAAGGGTTTTTCATGCCTGTGGTTATAATTCCATTCAGGAATGGGCTGTCTTTGTTATGTTAATGGGACAGGATCAGCGCAGGGTGTGCTTTCAGTCAATCAGTTCTGAGATAAAAATGAGAGGAAATGAGCAAGGGAAGAAGCAGACGCAGAGCAGGTAGTCGGGAAATGTTGGGATACAAACACACGGCCTAGCTGCAAAAGCTCCAGGCCACCCAAAATGAGGAAGCCAGCCTCTAGAGCTGGCTGGCACCCTGAATTTGGACTTCAAGCCTCCTATCCTATCAGAAAATAAATTTCTGTTTGTGAAAGCCACCTACTTCTGTTATTTCTGTTACAGCAAAATAGATAACCAAGATAGGGGAGGATGTAGAATAAAATTTCAAATTCCCACAACTCTAGGCTTTCTGGAGCCATAGATCTGCATGAACCTCTGAAACTATTGTCCTGAGATAATCTGTACATCAAAAATATCCCCTGAAGTCTTCAAAACAAGTAATAGTTTAGTTTAACTAGTACAACACCTGCCTTGAACATTATGCTCGTTTAAAAACTATCTATATGAGATCACAGTGACAACAGTAACTAGAAAGGTCGGACAGGAACCTTAGCGGCAGTGAGTTTATGTTAGTGGAGGGGAGGAACAACTCAGAAAGGGGTGAGAATGGCTGCACAACTTGAAGAACATACTCAGTGGCACTGAACTGAATATGCAGAAACAGCTGAATTGGTGTATGCTTTGCCACATACATTCTTAGTATCAACCCAAAAAATTAAACAGCAACCACAACAAAAAAACCCAATGCAATGGGCTCATCTTGGGCAGACTTGGTTTAAATACCATTGGAACTACACTGTCTGGTTCAGGAAAAAAAATACTAAGCCGCAGGTTCCTGGTATACATCAAGATGTATAAGAGTACATCTTGGGATGTAGACGGTGAAGGACATAAACCTGAATAACTACTGAAATAAAAAAATTACGAGAAAATTACAATTCTTATCATTCTGTGGATCTTGTGCTCTTATGAAAATCTGGTAAAACCAAGAGTCTCTCTCATCAAAAAAAAAAAAGCACATACTTGACATATACACAATTTTGAAAATAATTTTAACTTTTTCAAAAAATTTCTTTAGATCAACTTGCTCTGTGATACCAGTGCTCTTACAGAGGAATGTTAACAATGCTGAGTTCAGAAAAAGAGGGTGAGAATGGCTGCACAACATGAAGAGTTCAGTCTATGTCACTGAATTATGGTAGAAACTCAGTGTATTTTTTGCTAAGAATATTCCTAACAATAAAATATTTTTTTAAAAAGGCATAAGTATGTGACAGGAGAGAGATTTCAAGAATGAGGGAGATTTGCTCTGATTAGTCTAGAGGGTCATAGTTAAGACTAGTGACTCAATTACAAATGCAGATTTTAACTGAACATGTTCCAATAACTGAAGTGCTTTCCTAGGCAGAAAGTTCTCCATCATTAAAAGTATTCATAGACAGGCTGAACGAATCCCTGTCGGGGACCTTCTTGAACGAATTCCAGCATGTTGTTGTTAGGTGCCATCAAGTTGGTTCTGGTTCACAGTGACCGTATGTACAACAAAATGAAACACTGCCCAGTCCTATACCATCCTCACAATCACTGTGCTTCAGCCCATTGTTGCAACCACTGTGTCAATCTACCCATTTGAGGGTCTTTCTCTTTTTCACTGACACTCTGCTTTACCAAGCATGATGTCCTTCTACAGGGGACTGATCCCTCCTGGTAAGATGTCCAAAGCATGTGAGATGTAGTCTTGTCATTTCCGTTTCTAACAAGCATTCTAGCTGTATTTCTTCCAAGACAAATTTGTTCATTTTTTTGGCAGTCCATGGTATATTCAACATTCTTCTCTAATATAATTCAAAGGTATCAATTTTTCTTTGGTCTTCCTTATTCATTCCCCAGTTTTTGTATGCATATGAAGTATCTGAAAATATCTTGGCTTGGGTCAGGCATACGTTAGTCTTCAAGGTGACATCTTTGTTTTTCAGTACTTTGAAGATGAGTCAGAATCAACTTAAAGGCAATGGGTTTGATTTTTTCTTTTTTTTTGCAGCTCTCCCCTATGCAATCTGTCTTTTGATTTGACTGCTGCTTACATGAGCATTGATTATGGATCTAAGTAAAATTAAATCTCTGACAACTTCAATCTTTTCTCCATTTATCATGATGGCTCCTATTGATCCAGTTGTGAGGATCTTTTTTTTTTTTTTGCATTGAGGTATAATCTACACTGAAGGCTTTAATTGTCATCAGTAAGCACTTCAAGTCCTCTTCACTTTCACTTTCAGCAACAAAGGTTGGGTCAGCTGTACAATGTAGGCTGTTCATGGGTCTTCCTCCAATCCTGATGACTTGTTCTCCTTCGTACAGTCCAGGCTCTCAGACTATTTACTCAGTATACAGGCTGAACAGGTACGGTAAGAGGGTACAACCCTGACACACCCCTTTCCTGACTTTACACCATGCAATATACCCTTGTTCTAGGGCTTGAGACTCCTCAGTTCCAACAAGCTCCAGGTGACTCTGATGCTGCTAGTTCCCGAGACACACTTTGGATCTAGGAAAATCCCCTCTATGCTAGAATTGAGAGAGAGAGAGAAAGCATGCACAGAGGGGTTTCTCCTAGATCCAAAGTGTGCCTCCTGAACCAGTAACATCAGAGTCACCTGGGAGCTTACTGGAATGGAGGAGTCTCAAGCCCTATCCAAGGTTACTCAGTCAGAATCTGCATTAAAACAAGATCCTTAGGCGATCTGTACACATATTAAAATTTCAGTAGCAATGTACTGAATGATTATTTAAGGGCTTCTGTTAACTCAATGACCCCATTATTTGTGAACTACAGCAGCATACATGGCAAGTGTAGGGCTCAGCTCCCTAAAGTTTTAATTCACTAGCAGTAACAAGGGAGGCAACATTGTCCATGGGGCCACCAATCAGCTCTGCAGCTAAATCCAACAGATAGAGTTTTATGCTTTATTTTACTGGTTTCTGGTAACATGTGACACTGTTGCCCATTCTCTACTTATTTAAACATTGTCTTCCTTGACTTTGTGATGACATGGTTTTGGCATCCTTGCTACTTCTCTGCCAATTTTTCTTTGCCTCCTTTTCTCTACTGAACCCTTAAATGAACGTCCCTGAACATGTTAACTTAAGTATTCTTGCCAGTTCAATACTCTTCCAGAATGATCTCTGCTAGGTTTAGGACCTTAGTCTCAAGGGACAACTCAGTCAACTGGCCTAAAAAAAGTATACCAAGTTCATATTCTGCATCCTAGTGAAGTGAGCAGTGGCTGGGGTCTTCAAAGCTTGTCAGCAGCCATCTAAAATACAATCATTTGTTTCTTTTGGTCAGGGGCATAGAAGTAAGAAGGAAACCAGAGTCTAACAGCCTACACAAGCCACAGCCTCAACTATCCTGAGACCAGAAGAGCTAGATGGCTACCACTACCAGCTGTTCTAACCAGGTTCACAATAGATGGTCCTAGATAGAAATGGAAAAAATGAAGAAGAAAACTCAAATTCTTTAAAAAAAATGAGACTGAGTAGATTAGCTGAGATCCAGAGGACTTCCTGGGAGCATCATACTGAGATACTCTTTAAACTTCGAACCAAAATAATCCTGAGATTATCTTTTGGAAAAATAACAAAGTGGCACACAAAAATAAAGGATGTTACCTGTAAGTACAGTGCTCTCCTAAAAAAGCCATCTATATGAGAGCAAGAGGTCCATGATTAAAGCAAAGATGAGAAGATAAAGGGGCAGGGAAATCAGAGTATTAAGAAGAGAGCAACAGAGGGACGCAATAAAAGAGAGCACTGACAAACTGTGACAAATGTAACCAATGTCACCAAACAATCTGCATGGAAACCATCAAATAAGAACCTAATTTACTATACAAGCTATCACTAAAAACACAGTATCTTAAAAAAAAATCTATTACCACATTAAAAATCATTATTAAATGTCTCTCAAACTGTACCTTCATGCAGAGTTCTGTTTATCCACCTGGCTACTGGACATCTCAAAGGCTTCCTAGAACCTCAATGTCAAGAAGGGACCAAATCTGAGCTCATTATCTTCTCCATCACCCTATTTTTTCCTGGTGCATTTTCCACCTCAGAGAAAGGCACTACCAATTTCCCCCCTGACTAAGCCAAAAGGGACTCACTGAGGCCTACCTTTCCTTGCCTGTTCTACTCTGCTGTCAGTGTACCACCAGATTCTGTTGCTTCCATCACATTACGTTTGCCCACTCCTCTTTATTACTGCGGTTGCTGCCCTAGCTCCCCAGTCTAAGTGACAGTGACACCTCCTCTCATTTTGCCCTGCTTCTGCACTTTCTCTGCTCGTCTGTTACACACAGCATGATCGGGAGCAAGACTTCTAAAGCACACATTTCATCTCCTTGCTCTTCTTCTTGAAACCCCTCAACGGCTCTCCTCTGCTACACACATAGACATAGCTTTAAAGATAAAGTTCAAGCTTGAAAACAGAGACAAAAAGACCTTTAACGACCTGGCCTTTCTCTCACCATCCAGTCTCCCCACCCCTCACCACTCTCTACCTCACAGAGGACGTTTCAGGTCCTCAAATGTGTCATGTTTCCCCTCTGAGTCTTCAGACTTGCTCTTCTCTTTGCTCAGGACACGCTCCTCCCACCTCTTCCACTGGCTGATTAACTGGTCCTACAGTTCTTACCTTAATCAATACCTGAGCAGGTCAAGTGCTCTGCCGTGGGCTCTCAGTGTACCTTCTGCTATCACAACATTCATAATATTGGTGTCTCTGTTCTGAGCTAAACAGTACATTCTAGGAAGTTGGACTGTTTCAATCTGCTCATTACTGTATCTTTAGTGCCTAGCACTAGACCTGGCACAAAGTAGGTGCTTAATAAATATTTTTGCTAAAAGCATCAAATGGGGTGGAAGGTAGGGGGTTTGGAATCAGTAAATTTCCCAGTGGCTGGGTAAAACTGGAAACTTTAGACTTCCCACCATTCACACATACATGATTACTCAGCCATTGTGATGATGCATGTATCTGGTCACAGAAAAGACTGGGTAAAAGTGTATGGACAAGTTAACATGCACACCATTACACATGATACTAGTGAGCGATGAACGCTTATGGTCACTTATGATGGGTCAGTAGCACCCCTTCTATGAAGACAAGAAAGCATTTTTTACCAATAAGAGAACATATGGATTGCTGTTAGCCACAAAGAATTTTACTCCGTTCTTTACCTGCTTTTGACAAATTGCCTGAATTCTTGAAGCTTCCACTTGTCATATTTTTCAAACCTTTTGAAGTGTTCTTCTGCATGAAATTTATCAGAAGGTGAGTTATAGGCAAAAACCAGCCCACACTGGGCACCAATGCCCCCACGTCGAACCTAGAGAAAGAGATCAAAATATTAAAGGAATTAAAACTCTGGCTGTTTTGTTTTCAAATAATATGGCTAAATTAAAAAAGCTAACAGCAAAATCAAAACCAATAAAATGATATTTCAAATACATTAAGTCCCAGAAAAGTAAGACCACTGCTTCACAAACTCTAGGTTTATAATATCCACAGACTTAATAATCTTTTAAATTCATCCACTTCTACATGCCCAACACCAACTAAATCACCATTAAGTGTTAAATGAAAACCCAGTGGCATGGACCTCTGAAACACAATCCTATTTAAAAGGAAAAAAAAAAGTAGTAACCTTGGAGAAGGTTGCTTTAACAAGGTAGCATGAAAATTACCATAATTCTGATCTGTGTGACCTGGAAGGCAGATTCAGTTCCTGAAGAAAAAATAGTACTTGCTCTGGTTTTTCCCGTTTCTGTAAGAAAACCTGTGGGGAGCAGGAGAACCAACAACCATAGTTAGGATGATTGACCCACTGCTTAGAACTCCAAGGACTAAGAAGATCAACAAAAATACACTGTGTTCTTGGAGGCGGGGGTGACTAGTATACCTGGTACCTTTATGAAAATTAGAGAAGATTTCCCCTCTGGACAGTCAGCGGCACTGACAAGCCCCATGACAACAGTTTTTTTTAAGGAAAGCACTGGCTGGATTTTAGCCCAAGCTGGCCACACACAACCTCTTCAAGGCACAACCTGCTCAACTTGACAGGCAGCCCTGCTCTGAGGTAAAAATTAAAAAGATACAAGGTTTCTAAAGATTCTGACTTGCATTCAAGGAGACAAAAAGACTGGATGATCATCTTCATGAAGTCATTCCTACAAACCATTTAACTGATATTTGTCTGGGATGATAAACTATGACAGTCTTAGAGGCTCAGGAAAGAATTAACTCAACTTGTAGAAGGAAAGACTGTGAACAGCCTTGAAATGGACAAAAGAAAATTACTGGGTGTCATGTGTGGGGCTTGCTTCAGGGTGTGTTTGTCTTTTACTGTCCCTGATTTATTTTATGTATCTGTAAGTTGTTATTTTATGTATCTGTAAGTTGTAGCATACTGATAGTAATGCACATGATTCTTGTCCACAGAAATAAAAACATTACTATCTATGGAAATATATCTGATTATTCTTTGCGGATACTGACCAATTTTGTATGTACTGTAAACTCTTCATCATTCCTTTATATGTACTTTATGAGTTTTCCTTTGACTTGGTTGTTACTATCTTACTGGTTCTCTCACTAACTACATGTATATTTTCTATTTGTATGAAAGTTAATGTTATTGGTGATTATCCTTGAACAACTCAGAAAAGGTTCATCTGCTAGATCTAAGACTGCCTTTCTCTTTGTAACTTCTGTAACAGTACAATAACATAACTTGCATTTGTTCCAGTCAGTGCTAACTATTCTTCCCGGAAATCTGAATTGTTTTCAACCATTCTGCCTTAACAAGTGAAAGGCTAAACCAATTTCACGCTCAATGTTATTTTACTACACTGAACTCAATTTAAAAGTCATGAAGCTGAATCTCTATAAGACACCACATAAAATTTGTCCCTAAAACCAAGAAAATTAAATCTATAGGAATACTTACTAATTCAGAAAAAAGTTACTGTACAACCTAGTTCTATTAAACTGTAATTACGCAGATAATTTTAAGAAATCATACAGTGAGAAATTCACAAAACTCCACTAACAACAATACAACAAATTATCCCAATTACTCAACTGTCACCTTTTCCCAAAGGATGTCTTGAACTAAATCTACTAAAAAGGTTGATTAACCGACCTCTATAAAGGGAAGAAGGGGGAAAAAATACACTCCTCACACCGAACAGTTCTGGCCGTGAGGACATCTTCCCGTTACATCTTTTGAGGCTCATTTTTTTGCAGTGAAGCAAGAGAGATCAAAACCTAAGCTCAGTTACAAGACACAAACAAGGATGGCTGTGGGAAGTGACCAGGAGCCACCAAGCACATCTCTCCATCCTCAGTTACAACCCCTGTAAGTGCTTTTCAGAAAAACAATTAAAAAAACAAAACTAACAAATCCACAAACTACAACAACCAGATCTGCAAGATCTACTTCTCCAAGAGGGGGATGGTACGCAGGAACAAGGTGGTGGGAAGTAAACGGCACAGGGAGAATGAAAAACCAAACACTAAACCTGCTGCCATCAAGTGGACTGAGTCATGGTGCCCCTGAGTGTTAGCATAGACTGGTGCTCCAGAGGGTTTTCTTGGAAGCAGATCACCAAGCCTTTCTTCTTGGCACTGATGGTGGCTATAATCTCTATGGAAGCAGACAGGTGGGTGGGATCGAACTGTTAACCTGCAGGCTAGCAGTCGAGCTCCAACAGTTTGCGCTACCCAGGGACCTTCACAGGGAGAATATCAGAGCTGAAAGCAGATCCTGCCTAAGAACTCTTTCAAACTCAGGGCAGCATTTAAAATTCATGTATAAACTTTCATCTAAAGTGCAATTAAAAACAAATGAACAAAAACAGGCAATGGGAACAACAACAAAAATCTGCACAGAGGTATCTGAAACCTGCCTTATGTGCCCGAGAGTCAAAAAATTCAGTTCTTCAGAGGGTGAAGAGAAAACACAGAAGGTCTTCAGCACAGCGGTCTGCCTCTCCTGGGTTGAGGGAGGGGAAAGAGTTGCTCTTCCCTCCCCTTGGGATGACAAGTGTACAGTGGCCCGTACCTCCTTCAGTGTGGCAGAAGACAGAATAACAAGACTTCTGTGCAGAGGCTGAGCTCCTCAGGGCAAGGAAATTATCTTATTCAAGAGTCTGCGCTTAACAAAACTACTCAGGAGAAGAGGTGCAAATGGGTAAAACATGGATCTGGTACAAAACAATACAGGAAACAGGCTAGAAAAGAGGCGACCACTGGTAACGTGGGAGGCCTGCACGGCTGTGACAAAAGTGAAGGGGAAGCAAAGGAACCAAATCCAAACCATGAAGGCCAATCCCTTTCAATGTCTGATAATCGCGGGCACATTTCAAGTGCTTTACTGCACCAGAGACATTCAAAGCAATATTCCCAAAACCCACGTTTGTTGGTGATGATTCCAAATTACAGTGACCACCCAAGACAGAGTAGAACTGCCGAATAGGGTTTCCAAGGCTATAATCTTTATGGAAACGGAATGCCACATTTTTCTTCCAGGGAGTGGCTGGTGCGTTTGACCTGCAGACCTTTCAGTTAGCAGTCAAGGGCTTAGCCACTAAGCCACCAAGGGCTCCTTCAAAGCAGTAGAGTAAGTGTAAAAGCAACATACGGAGGAGACTAAATGGCCAACAAGATGAACAAGGAACTCACAAACACCCCATGAGTGAGTAAAAGAGTCCCACAGGAAAACACTGAAGACCACATCAGCAGTTATTTTGAGTGATGCTTCCTTCCCGACACCGTAAATTCCAGATCAGCTGTATGTGGAAATACTCTTCAAAAACTACGTTTTTAGCAGTACAGTGCTCCTCGTCCATTGGTTTCTCAATACTTGAAGAAAATACAATAGAGAGACAATCTGAACTTAAACAGGCAAAACAGCAACTTTTTTCTATTCCACAAGGAGTAGACTACTTTTCAAAACAGAAAACTCTCCAGCACTTGTGTACTATTATAGTCATTGACATCTAGAAAGACAGAACTTTCTAAAGGAAACCAGGAAATTGCTCAGGAATCCCTGCTGAGTGAAGAACCACCTGAGGGAAAGACTGCACACACTGAAAATATGCCAGACCCCAGTGTGATCCCCCACAGCTGCTTACTGAACACAACTGGCCTTTTCATTCACTGTAGACGGATAAATTTGTCACTCACCATCTCTTGTCCACGGCTCAACAAGGAGGTTTTCAGGTCCAGACTTGTCTTCCTTTCCTTTGACATCACATGCCTGAAGAGTTAACTGGAGAGGTTTACCTGGCCAACAAAAAGAGAGAGCCTAAAGCTGGCATTGATTCGACGGCACTTGGCTCGGCTTGGCAAAGCTGGCATCACAAAAAAGGAAACCAGCAGGCACAGTAGCAGAGATGTAGTGTCTGTGGCACCATTTAGAAACTAATACAGAGAAGTGATATTAGACAAAAGTTGACACCATCCTTTTTCCTCTTCCCCCACCCAGGAAAGGCAAGACCTTTACCGCTAAGTCTCTGGGTGGCTCCAACAAGAGGTCTCTAGAACCATCACCACTCAGAAACACAGTGTGTTATGATATAAGATACAGGTTAATACCACAGACTGAATGTATTTTACGGGAGGGGGCATCTTCCTAAAATATTGTCTTAGCACCAATAATTAATTTTGTTACAAGTAAATTTCAAACATATAAAGGCTGCTTTAAGTCTTGTTTCTTTAAAACACTGCCAGGTAAATTTTTGAAAGTTTTATGAACTGTAAGAATCAACTTTTGCTCTGATAATCTAAAAATTGTCCTTTTTCCCCTTTTAATTATTAATCAGCACCCATTAATCTATAACCAAACCCAGAACTAGAGTGTTATCAATAACATTCTAGGCATTCCTCCCCTTTCCAGTGCCCACCAACCAGATAAACCACCAACCTGAACTGAAAACTCTTCTGGAGAACACTCACCCTCAAGATAATACCTATCCCTCCATCTGGCCATGCTTGCTACACCCTCCTCACAAAAGAAAGAAAACCGTAAACCAAATCCATTCCCATCAAGTCAATCTTAACTCACAGCATCAAGGCTGCAGAACAGAGTACATCTGCCCACGTGGTTTCCACGACTGTAAGTCTTTACAGAAGCAGACTGCCATGGCTTTCCCCTACGGAGTGGCTGCAGGCTTCAAACCATCAACCTTTCAGTTAACAGTCAAGTGCTTAACCACTGCACTACCAGGGCTCCCCCGCCCAAAAGAAAAGCCTTCCAAATTTATGCAGTTGGTCACCGTAAGCGAAATTTACCTGCCATACATTTTCTGTATGTTATCAGAAATATTTTCCACATCCTTAAAATAATTTAAGACAAACTTGAGATATCAATTTTCTGACTTAAAAATTAAACATAAATCATTAAGTCACGTCGAAAATAAAGGTATGACTACCGTGGCAGAAGTATCACAGTAGTAACTCTATTGCTGAATAGAATGGGATCAAAATTACTTTCTGCACAGCAACTTTGTCACTAAATGCCAAATGCAGTAATTTGGCAGCAGCTCCATGGGCCTTTGTGTTGATAAAGACTAGGGGCCCAACCTGGGTGACGAGAAAGTGCTGAGATGGACTGCTGCTGGGCACAGCAGGGGAGGGCAGCAGCAGGCAAGTCAGACATACTTCTGACCAATGATCATGGGGGTGCAGAGGGGTGCATCCTAAGATGAAGAATCCTTTGTTATGTCTTTGACTCCATCAGGTGAAGGGTATTCCAACTTCTCAAACCTCTCAGCATATAAAATGACACATTTGCATACTTCACCACAGATGTCTGTGGGTAAATGTCCACCAAGCTTAAGTGATATAGCCACTAAATTTCAGGAGCACAGCCTAGTGGACACCCAGGAGTCCTCTTTTGCTGATGTTGCCATAAATGAACCCACACACCACACCTTCTGTCTATTAATTCCAGTCAGTCTGACAGTTAAGAGGACATGTTAATCTAGGAATCATGGTAAAACTGCAATAACTCAGTCTATAAACTACCCGAAAAGACAAGAAGATGCTAGGAGGTCACACGCTGGGGACAGTTTTACGATGTGTCCACTGCTGGCATCTCCATCAACCCTAGGTCATTTACCATATTTAAGGAGCAGATTCTGCCTAACTGATGCCATGGATGAGATGAGGGACAAGGCCTCATACTGTGTGTCCAGGTGGTCAGTGATGGTGCAGAGTGAGCTCATCACTTTGGCAACACTTCCTCTTGCTAGTGCAAAAGCCAGAAGAGTCAGTTCCACCTCTGGAGTAGAACAGCAACTGTAAACCAAGAGTAGAACACTGTCACTTACGAAAAACATGACAAAAGCCAGGTAGCTCAAACTCTCATGTAATTGATTGTCATCAGTACGTTAACCTGCCACCATGCTTTCTTATATTCATCAAAAATACTTTTCCATAGCCCTTAAACAAAACACTAAATCAACCCCGAGGATCAGAGAATTCAAGTCTTCTTTTTGTATTTTATTGTGCTTTCAGTTAAAAGTTCACAATCCAAGTCAGTTTGTCACACAAAAACTTGCTCACACACTACTGTGTAACTCGAGCTGCTCTCCCCACCCTGTGACAGCACATTCCTCCTTTTCACCCTGTTACTTTCTATGTTCACCCAACCAGCTCTGGAAAGGAGCTGCCCCGTTAGCCTCATGTATTTACTGAAGCCAAGAAGCACACCCTTTGCCAGAATCATTTTATTTCTTACAGTCCTGTTGAATCATTGTCTGAAGAGTTGGCTTGATGAGTGGCTCCTGTTCTAGGCTAACAGAGAGTTCCAGGGCCATGTTCTCTGGCCTGTGGTCTGACCATCAAGTATGGTCTTTTTTAATGTGAGTTTGCATGCTGCAAAACCATTTTTCTCCTGCTATGTCTAGGATTCTATGGTGTATCCCCTGACAGTCACTGCTGGTGGCTCGGCACTATCTAGTTCTTCTGGTTTCATGCTGATGTGGTATTTAGATTATATGGTCCTTTCAAACTCTTGGCCTCATATTTTCCTTATGTCTTTGATATCTTTTATTTTCCTCTGTTCTGGGTGGTTGAGACCAATTTATGCTACTTACACGGCCACTTGCTAGGTTTTAAGACCCCAGACACCATGCACCAAAGAGCAGTGCAGAATATTTTCTTAAAAAAACGTTACACCAATTGACATTGATGTCCCCTGAAACCATGGTCTCCAGACCCCTGTCCCTACTACTCCATCTTTCGTTTAGGTTACATTTAGGAAACTTGCAGCTGTCCCTCCCTTCACCTAAACTAATTCCTATCTACTATCTAATTAGTGAATATCCTTTCCCCTTCCTTTTTACCCTTGTAATCATCCAAGACTGTTTTCAGACTCTATTTAGGATGAAGGAGGCTGTTGGCTTTGTATAAGATGTCCTTCATTATGCTGAGAAATTTTAGGGAATTAAATTCTTAATTGTGTATGCTTAATATTGTATGAATTTTAACAAATTTAGCTATATAAATGGGTTTCAAATAAATAAAAAATAAACAAGCACAGGAATAAGCCTTCACTATTAAAAAGGCTTAGGGAGTGAGTTGTCTTGGCCAGAGAGTTGAAGATTTCTTCCTTCAGGAACCAAAAATTTATTTTAAATCTACTCAACAGCTCCTTTCTCTGTCTGTTTTAAAACAAATTATGTTGAAAATTCTGAAACTGCCTAAATGGCTCAGGGACTGGTGTGTCCTCTAGTAATGTCCCCAGGGTTCACTGAGACAGAGCTGAATGTCTCTATGCCAAGCAAGCCATCCCTTCTATAAGGCTATCAAGTGACCTTTTCCCCAGTTCTACAGGCTTGTTAGACCTGTGTGTGAAGGTAAGCAAGCTGTGAGGAAGGACCACATGCCAGAGACATGACTACATAAAGGGTTTTACATCTGAGACCTCTCTTCTAGCTGATCAGCAACACTCTTGCAACTCTTAAGGTGTTAGTGCCAGGCAATGCATTCTGGATGAAAGAATGAATTTTTACTTTCTCTTCAACCACTAAAAAAGAATGATTTTTAGTTGTGATCTTTATTTTTTTTTATTGTACTTAAGGTGAAAGTTTACAGAACTATCTTCTCATTAAGCAGTTTGTACACATATTGTTTTATGACTGATTAACAACGCCACATGTCAAAACTCACCCTTATCAACTTTGGGTTCCCTCCCTGTTATCAGCTTTTCTGTCTCCTCCTGCCTTCTAGTCCTTGCTCCTGGGCTGGTGTGCCCCTTTGGTCTTGTTTTCTGGGCCTATCCCACCTTTGGCTGAAGGGTGCATCTCAGGAATGACTTCATTACTAGGAGTCATACCCCCAGGGTTTTTCCAAAGTCTCTGTCAGGTCAGCAAGTCTGGTCTTGCTTTTGAATTAGAAGTTTGTTCTCTATTTTTGTCCAGCTCTGTCTGGGACTCTCTGTTGCAATCCTTGCCAGAGCAGTCAGTGGTGGTAGCTGGGCACCATCTAGTTATACTGGACTCATTCTGCTGGAGGCTGCTGCAGATGTGGCCTTTTAATCCTCTGGACTAATCTTTCCCTTGTATCCTTAGTTTTCCTCATTCTTCCTTGCTTCCGAAAGGTGAGACCGGGGAAGTCTCCTCGATGGCAACTCACATGCTTTTAGGACCCTAGACGCTACTCACCAAAGTAAAATATAGAACCTTTTTTAAATAAATTATGTCATGTCAGTTGAGCTAGATGTTCCCCCAAACCATGGTCCCCACAGCCCTCCGCCTAGCAATTCAGTCCCTCTGGGAGTTTGCATGTATCTCTGGAGCTTTCATGACCTTGCCTTGTACAAGCTACGCTGGCCTTCCCAGGATTGTGTATCGCCTTACCCTTCACCCAAGCTACCACTCATCTATTGTCTATTTAGTGTTTTTCATTTCTATCCCTCTCCTAGCTATGATTTTTAAAAGTATTTTTTAAAAAGACCTAACAAGTATATATATATTCTGTCCCCCTGTTAAAGAATTTACTTTATCAATTTGATTTTTACCTAGTTATCCTTATAAGAAAACTGTCCACTTCTTCCAGAACATTGGGAGACAGGAAAGTTGAGAAATCTGTAGATCCTGGTGAGAGGGAAAGTGGGGGCATGTGCTGCAGTGCCTTCCTAGAAGTGTAAAATCACAACAAAGCCAGGTATAATAGTAGACAAAAATAAATTGTTAAAAGCTTGTTTCGGTTAATCCCTTATAAAATAAACAGACAGTATTCCTCTAGAGAACTTGATCTTTTGTTTCTTAATTCTGAAGTCATGAAGCACACAACACAAATCAGCATTATTCCCCCTAGGAATCACCGTGCTAAGCAGCTTAATAGGGTTTCATTCTCCTTTCTGTCTTTTAAGATTTTCATTTACTCTGTAAAATCTTATTCAACTCAATGGAATCAAGCAATTTTATGAAAAGCAGCTGGAGTGAAAACCACACACACTCTATAGAGCAAGCCCAGAGTGGGATCCAGGAGGATATTCACATAGAAGCAAGGCAATGGAAACTGGTTATATACATACAGCAGGAATGATCAGATTATTTCAACTTTCAGATAAGAAGATATATTGAGGATAATGCTTAAGAGTCAGGTTTGTCATTACCAGAAAAGAGAATAACAAACATGGAAAGGGAGAAAACTAGAACATACACTAGTGTTGGATTAGAATTGAAAAGGTATTAGTATTAACTCATAGTTTTCAGTATTACAGAGAAAAATGTAAGTATAAACACGTGCATGCATGCACATGCATGTGTCTGTATTGTTTACAAACATACCATTCCCTGGCTGTGCCTACTGAGAGGGCTAGGGGAAGCAACACCCTGCAGCAGTGAGTCTGGTTCTATACCAAAGAGGACCAAGGGCTCCTTAGAGAAATGGCATGGAATGATCAAGGTAAGTCTAGAACACTTTGCTGCACCATAAAGTAAGGAAGTGATTCAAGAAAGACGAACATGTCAAGAGGACATGTGAGTCAGACTGAAGGGGCTCCCACTGGGCAAACTGGGGACAAGCTGAGAACAGAAATGGTGATGGCTTAAAATTCATTGAGTAAAACAGGCATCCATGAGTCTATATTAACAAAAACAAACAGAAAGTTTGATTAAGAAGAGGACATTTACATAGTCTTCAAGTATATCTTTTGATGCATATTAATTACAAAGGGAAAAAGAATTATTTCATAGTGAAATCTCACAACTACTAATCAAGTGATCAAAGTTTTCGGATGATCACTAGTACTAGGACAATCCGAAGTTGTGTGCCACCTGATAGAATACAATGCAAACATAACATCACTTCTATAACATTTCTGTTTAAGGACGAAAATCTCAATTTAATCAAGATGAAACATCAGAGACAAACCAAAACCGAGGACACTCTTCAAAATACCTGACTTGTAACTTTCAAAGGTGTCAAGTTCATGAGTAAAGAGTGAGGACATGTTTTGGACTGAAAAATATTAAAGAGATGACAATGAAATGCAAAACATGATTCTCCTCGACTGGACCCTTTCTATAAAGGACATTAACGGAAAATCTTGAATGAAGTCTGAGGATTTAAATGGTAGAAATATATACCAATATTGGTTTCTTGATTTTGATGGTTGCAAAACAGTGCTCCTGTTTGAAAATATGTACTAAAGTGTTCAGTGATCACATGGCACCAGGTTGGCAAATTATTCTTAAATGATCAGAAAGAAATAAAAGCTCTTTATACTGCACTAACAGTGTTTCTGTAAGTTTAAAATTTTTTTTCCAACACTTTTTTTTTTTTTAAATTATGATTGAGTGAAAACATACAATCCCATATAAATTTGCATACCTGCCAATGCGTGGCTCCCATTGCTCTCCCTGCCTGGTGACAGCACACTCCTCCTCTCCCTTCCGTACATGTCATATCCTCCTAACAATCTCCTATCCCCTCCTCACCACCTTCTCCCCCTGCATCCAGTAAGAGGTCAGCCGGATGACACCCTATAGACGCACAGAACCATAATGTGCACACATAATATGGTCGCTCTGTGTCACCAAGTCCAATCCATTTCTGTCTGAAGAGTTGACCTCCATTATGATTTATGGACAGGGGCAGCACCAGGGCCAGGGGCCATGCTCCCAGGGGAACCCCGAGGCCCCTGGACCACTAATTGTGGTCTTCTAGTGGAGATCTCATAGTGTACCCCTTTTTATTTTCTGGTTGCCAGTGAGACTCAACTTTGTGAGCCCCATCATGGCTATCACTTGTGGTGGCTGGGCACTATTAAAGTTTTTCAAAATTATTTTCTAATTTTTGAAAACAGAAAGGAATAAAGAGGTATGACCAAATAATATTCTTCAAATTTAGCACTGCCAGCACTATTATTTACAGAAAAGTCTTATTTAGTAATAGCACTAACAAGTTTTAAAAGACACCTAGAGAATAACACATTGGCAACCCCTGTCTGATACTTGAACAGCCTACACTGAAGTGCTTTTTATCAGTTACTGAACTACATACAATACTGGAACTTCATTGCTATAGAAGCTGGTTGTTTTTGCCTTGTATATCACTACTGGGTCTTTTTGCCCTACGAATTTTTTAAAAGAAAATTTCAAAGGTGTTCTATATTTAAAAATAAATTAGTCTATCACTTCACATCAACTAGGTGGGGCTATTATCCGAGGAAAAAAAATTTGTAAGTCTTGGCAAGGATGTGGAGAAATCGAAACCTTCATACACTGCAAGCAGAAATGTAAAATGGTACAGCCACTGTAAAAATTTTTGGCAGTTCCTCAAAACGTTAAATACAGAATTTCCATACGACCCAGCAACTCCAGTTCCTATGTAAATAATAAAAAAATCTGCAAGCAGGGACTCAAATAGATCTTGTACACCAATGTTCACTGCAGCATTATTTACACCTAGTATCCACCAACAGATGAACAGCTAAGCAAAATGTGGTCCATATAGATAAGGGATATTATATTCAGCCAGAAACAGAAATGAAGTTCTGCTATGTGCTACAACATGGATGAACCTTGAAAATATTATGCTAAGACAGACACAAAAAAGAAAAACATTGTACAATCCCTCTTATATATGTAGAATAGGCATAAGCACAGAAACAAAAGGTTATCAAGCGTACAGAATGGAACAATGGGGAGTAACTGCTGAAAGGGCACTGAGTTTCTGTTCAGGACGACACGACACTTGGAATAGTGGTGATGGCTGTACAACACTGTGAATGTAATTAATGTCTCTGAAGTATGTATGTAGAGATAGTTGAAAAGGCAAAGTTTTATAACATAGGTAGTACCTGACTTACAACGGATCTGAGTTACGACAAACTGCACTTAGGACTGTCTGCTCTTTTTTCTTTGTCCTTACTATCACTTATTCACGCAATATTGCAGTATGTCCTCACTGCCGTGTCTTGTGACCTCACTTAAGGTCACAATTTCCTCCTCTAAAAAAATTTAAATAATTTTTACAGGTACATTTTACAGTATAAGCAGGTCAAAAAAAAGGTACATTTTACCTGAAAGTGCATTACCAAATAAACACAAGGCACTATATAAATGTGAGGAACTGTTTCCCAGTGAACAAGAAACAAGAAGACCCTGGTAAGACCAGTGCACTTTGTGAGTTGCTGAAGGTGAGCAAGTCGGGAACTGTGTGACGGACAGCAAGTTGAATGGGCACATCTTGAAAGCCTGTGAAGTCAGAACACCAAAGAAAGCAGCGGTATAGAGCCAAGAAGACACAAGCAGGAAAGAACAAGGCACCAGAGAATGAGCTTTTAACCAAGTCATGATGCTAGGCGGTAGATCAGCAACATTCTCAAAAGGATTCCAGAAGAATGAGCGGGCCCTGATGGGGCTGGAGAACAGCAGGAGTGACTTACTGAGTATTCTGCAGCACGGTCTGGACAAACGCTGGGTTTGTCTCCATAGAAGCCGTCACCAGAGATGTCAGCAGAGACCAGTACCATATTGCAGAAGCATCTGAGACCGAAACTCCAGGTTTTTTGACTCTCTGAAAGCCTACAGCCCTCAGACCGTGAATTCTAGTGTCACATCCATCGCTAAGACACCGTTTTATGTTGATCTGAACATCTGTCAAGCACAAACAACAAATTCAGTATTGCATTACCAGCTTGAGGTCAGCAAATGCTAGGCTCCAAACTAAAAGCAAAACAGCAGTTTATCCTTTTTGAAAAGAAAATTCTGAAGACACACTTTGATGGCAGAAATAAGTAATGTGTGCAATGGAACTACTATATGCTGAACTTGTCACGAAGGCATTGCCCAATCTCAGAAAAATTAAGAATAACATGAAAAACCAGTAATTTCTGAGTCTTGAAAAATTTATACAAAGAGTACGACAACAACAAAAAAATTCTGACTACATGTGTGGTAAGAACACTTCTAGAATTTGTCCTAGTTCAGAAAATCAGATTGAGGTATACAGCTGGCTCGTATCAGTTATGAGAATCACTTTTTAACAATTAAGTCCAAAGAGATGAACAGCCATGACCCACTTTTAAGAGATGTCACAATTTCTTATTTGGGGTAGGGAGAAGGTAAAAAGTTAAAAAAGGCATAACTCAGAGAAACGACGACCACAGTCTAACACAGGAAGCGTCTACTCCACAAGCTTAGCCACTTCTTTGCCTAGAGGTGAGATACAAAGACGCTACCTCCTTAGGCCTCAGTTCCTTTGAGCAAAGTAAGAATACTTCGCTTGGCCCAGGAAAGCATTAGAAGAAATGAGACAAAACATAAAGCATTCCAGCTTCCTAAATGAAATAAGCCTGGAAAGAAATCACAAAATTGTGATTATTTCCAAAACCCTATGTGTGAAGCAAGGTTACAATAGCACAACACTGGAAACCACCTAAATGTCCAGTGATAAGGAGCCGGTTCAAGTTAAAGCACACTCTTATGACACTCCAGCTGGGCAGGAATACACAATATTGCAGCACGGTAAAAAGGGATTATAGAACAGCATGTACAGAACATCACCACTTTTGTAACAGGTATACATAAATATATGTACAGATTCTATACACAAAAGCTATATATACCAAAAAGACCAAACTTGTTGCCATCAATTCTGGCTCACAGTGACCTACAGAACACAGCAGAACTGTCCCATAGGGTTTCTAAGAAGGGGCTGGTGAATTTCAAACTGCTGACCTTTTCGTTAGCAGCTGATCTCTTAACACTGTGCTACCAGGGCTCCAAAAGATGCTAGATATGTAGAAATGCATAAAAAAGGTATGTGTCAATATATATACACAACTCTATTTTCAAGGAAAAAAATACATATGGATGTGTATGCACAGACACACATCCATACAAGAGAAACCAGTTCTGTTGCCGCTAATGTGATTCTGACTCACGGCAACCCCAGGTGTTAGAGTAGAACCTCCCTACAGGGTGTTCTCGGCTGTGATCTTTACAGAAGCAGATCACCAGGCCTTTCTTCCATGGTGCTGCTGGGTGGGTTCGAACCACCAATCTCTGGGTTACCAGTTGAACACAAACTGTTTGCATCACCCAGGGACCTTCACATACACACACATAAATACATACACGCAAGAAAAGGCCTTGAAGTATCCATACCATGGCACTTGCAGTGATAATCCCTGGGAAACAGAACTTTGAGAAATTTTTGTTTATGTTTCTATTTTTACAATAAGAAGACAAGAATAAAATATTTTCTATTAAAAAAAAGTTTACACTATTCTACATTTTTTCAAAACACTGAATAGATGATACAATGAGACTTTCACATGTATCACCAGAAGCAAACCAAATCTGAAAAGAGAAACGCTTTTCCACTTGAGAGCTTCTCCTAGGATAAGGTCTGATATGTTTTCCTTCTACTCCTCCCTGTTCCCTCAGTTAAAGGCAGAATGCATCTAGCTGACTCACAGAGCTGACTGATGTTGGCATTTTCCAGCAGTGTCACATAGCCGGTGATGTTGCTGGGGATGTGCACGTCTCGGACTTCCTGAAGATCATTGGGAGTCCTCCCCACAGCTACTGTCACCTGCTGTGGCATGTAGCTCTGGTCAGTGGCAGCCACAGCAATGGACAGATGCCTAAGCACAACATCTGGCTTCATTTTTAAACTAGAAAACACAGAAGAGAAATTACAAATATTTATACATGTCACAAACTGGCAAGTTCATGAGTTTCACCTCAAAAATCTTAATATTTGATATATCCAAAGACTGATTTTCCTAACAGCAACTAGCCTGAAATGCTGTTAGTTCCAAAGTCCTTATGACTTTCTTAAATCTCTAAAAACAAGTTTCAGTTCAAGATTAATACTACATTTTATTTTTAGCTATTAGTAAAAGCAAAAAGTGTAATAAGAACATTCTAGCAAAACCCCTTTAGCTAGCAAGAAACATATTCTAAACTGTATCCAATTTTTTTATCTTGAGGACCAACAACTGACTGTATTTCCTCATCTATAAATTGGACATGTGGCTGAAGAACAAAATATACATTCCAAACTAAAATAAAGCAAGTACTTTTATCTTCATCAACTAAACTTAGCTCATTCTCAGAAGGGCCAAGTGAAAATTCAGATAGCAACTTTGGAACGTCTAGCAGTTATACAGCAATCTATCAGTAACTTCAGGAACTCTGGTGGCACAGCGGTTAAATGTTACGGCTGCTAACCAGAGGGTGGCAATTCGAATCCACCAGGAGCTCCCTGGAAACGCCGCAGCGCAGTTCTGCTCTGTGCTACAGAGTGGCTAAGAGTCAGAATCAACGTGATGGCAGTGGATCTGGTTTCCGGTTATCATTAATTTCACTCCAGGATTCCTGACCATCCTATCCTCTTTTCTAAACTTGGCCAACCTAGCTTTGTCTAAGTTTTTTAACTGTAAAAGGGTCTTCAAAAGTAAAATCAGGTCTGATATTAAAAAAAAAAGTACTTGCCCCTTGTGATACTAACCTTCCTGAGAAGCTAGGAAGGAAGATCTGAAGCCAGTAACATAACATATTAGTCTAAGTGTTAGTTCCTCCGTTAAGGACCCCCGGTGGCACAACAATTTAAGTACCTGGTGGCTAACCAAGAGGCTGGCCAGCAGCTCCACAAGAGACAGGGCTGGCAACCTGCTTTTGTCATGATTACAGCCTTAGAAAACCCTATAGTGCAACACTACTCTGTTACATGGGGTCGTATGAGTCAAAAATCAACTCAACAGGAAGAATCTAACAACATTTCTATTTAAAATACTTAATAGAGCAATTATCCATTTTATCAATATGTGAACTATGTCAACATTTCTACTTAAAATAATAAAGCAATTATCCATTTTATCAATATGTGAACTACGCCAACTATGTTGGCTTGGCTGACTTGCTTCATAAAGCATCTTTACAGACAGCCATTTACCAGAAGAAGAAAAAAAGGCAGTTAAGCTGAAAACATTCCAAAACTAATCAACAAAAAAAAAAAACAAAAACTTTTTTTTAAAAAAATATACTGACAGGGTAAGGAAAAAAAGTGGATAATTTTTGGACTTGCAGTCACAATCTGGTATCATACCACCCACCGAATCCAGTGTGAACGGGCACTGCCATCTGACTGCCAGTAGGATGATGTTTCTCCATTTGTCATCTTGTCAACGTCTGCAGGGTTGGAGGATGTTTCTATATAAGCGTAACATTTTGCTACAGACTTGAGTTTATCCATCTCTGGACTTCTTGTTAAATCTCCAGGGTTTTCTGCACGGAAAACCAGAGTTTATCATGTAATGCAGGCATCCCATACTTTTTGAAAGCTCACTTTATACGACTTTACTTTTAGAAAGACTTATGTTATTGACTTATATTATTACCTATTGTAGCTAACTGAAAGAAATCCAAAGGGGATTTTCTGTTTTATGACAAAAGGTGAAAGTAGAAAATAGTGTTCAGTGTGTTTTTCAGCCAGCCATTAAAGAGGCAGAGCCACCCAAGAGTGGAAGTGGCACTACCAAGCCGCTTCCCCAGGAATGTCAATCAGCACGCTGGCATCAAACCACCACAGCATGGAACTACATTTGTGACTGTCTGTCTTTATCCTCATGCGTTCTGGTAATTTAGTATGCTATTTTTGGGGTCTGGGAACGCTAACAAGTTTTTCCTGTATAAATTAACAGTAACTACTTTTTTGCTTTACACCACTTCAGCTTAGGAAAGCTTTCATAAGAATGCTCTACTTTCAGATAACAGGGGAAACCTGTATCTCTTTTACAAGGGGAAAAAAAGGTCCATTTGAAATCTCTAGTGGAAATATGTTTGCACTTTTCTCCTTAAAAAAAATTAATGTTTCTTAAATTTTCCTCTCAGAGAATCTACATAGAGCAGAAACTGGCCAGTGATTTCCCCACTATTTCATTAAGGTGTAATACCTGAATCACTGGTATATATGCAAAACTACGCCAAAAGAAGCAAATGATCTCACAGTTTGAACATATGTTTTTTATAATTACAAGTGAGGCTTTTAAAACCGCTTGTTTATTAGCCACTTGTCTGGTCATATCCTTTTTCATTTTTCCCTAGGTTACCAGCCTTATCAATTTATATATTTTATGGACAGTATATAACATATGCACACTAAAATCTGTTGCTGTCGAGTTGATTCTGACTCGCAACCCTACAGGGCAGAGCAGCACTGCCCCACAGAGGTTTCATGGAGCACACGGTAGAGTCAAACTGCTGACCTTTTGGTTAGCAGCCATAGCATTAACCACTAGGGTTTCCATAGACACATTAACTCATGTTGAGTGTTTGCTGTGAATCACACAGTGTTCTATAAATTTTCTATGTACTCATTCGTTTCACAAGTGAGAAAACTAAGGCATAAAGTTAAATAATTGTCTGTGTCAGAGTTAGTAAAAAACTGAGCCAGTCAAAACATGTTACAAATACTTTTCTTCTCCAGAATAGTATTCACCTTCAGACTCTGCTTGTATTTTTTGTGGTGCAGACGTTTAAACCTTCATACAATCTAATTTATTCATCTCTTTTACATTTCTGAGTTTTATGTTTTGCTTATATAGGCTTTCCCTTATTAATGTTTTTATAAAGTGGAATTATTTTCTTCTATATAGTTCTGTTTTTAAGTTCAACTTTTTGATTCATCTGAAACGGATTTTTGTGAATGGAGTAATAATCCAATTTTATTTGGTTTCCAAATACTTTTCTTAGCCCCCTTTGCTGACTAATTCACCCTTCCACCCGGTTTGTAATGCTGACCTTATCTAGCGCTACACGCCCAGATGTACTTGGCTCTATCGCTGGATTCTGTTATCTCCCACAGATCCATTTCTACTACTAATTTCTGCTGTCAGCACTAAATGAGTCTGTAATGACAGACTGAGTACCTGCTATGCACCAAGCACTTTTAAGTACTAAGGCTAAGAAAGTGAACAAGACAAAAAACTCTGCCCTTCAGAGGGAGACAGGAAAAATACAAGTAAATAAGGCAGCAACATCAGATAACGGTGAGGGCTCTTCAGACTGTAAAACCTGCAAAGGTGACAGTGCAAAGGTGATAGGTGGGGGCATTAGACAGAGCGGGGTAGGGCTGCAGGTACTGATGGTGGAGAGATCACATTCTTATGCTACAAACTGATCACCACTCTGTTTTCAGCAATACAGATGAATTGGCTCATCCTAATAATAAATAACTATTTTTAGAAAAGAATGACAAGACTATTTTCAGGGGACAGAAAAAACCCCAGAGACATACCCTTTTCTTTTTGTACAAGTTGATCCAGAGACTCCTTCAGAACAGAAGACCTCATGGTGCACATGTTATTGCAGTGGTCCAGCAACGGGTAGGGGATCACCATGCTAGAGACGCGATTGCGATGCAGGAAGCGCAGGATCATTGAAGAGTGAACATCCAGGCCCTCCCTGGACTCTGAAAATATGTCTATGAAACCTAAGGAGACAAAAATCCGTATTTGGTGTTTTCTGGAACATGCTACAGCAGTTTCCACATCTTCCGCCTGGTGGCTGACCTGAACTGGCTGAATTAAAAGCAACCATTAAAATCTTTGTTGGCACTTCCATCTTCAATCCTTTAAAAATCTAAACACGTCTTAAAGATATGACCTGGTAGCAATCTCATTTTAAAAATTAATTTTATTTTAGCTGAAGAGAATTTTAGAAGACTTAGAATAATGGCTGTTTCAGTCAGATCTTTAAAAATGTATAAGCATTTAAAATACTGCCTAGAACTTTTTCACACTGAATATATGCTAGGAACACAGTTTACTGCATCACAGATTAAAAGCATAACTGCCCTTATACTAAGCTAGAGAAGCCAATGAAAACAATAATACAACCACTATCATTACCACAATTTCTGATGGCACTTTACAGTTTATAACAGGCTTTTACATCTATTATCTCACGTGGTCCTCACAACAAGGTGGAGGGTAGGCACTGAAGGTACTAATATCCTTGCTTCATAACTGAGGAAAATGGGACTTAGGTCACCAAAGGAGGAGGAGAATCAGCAATCCTTTTTGTCTTTCCACTAAGTGGTCCTTCCTCCATTCCAGTTTGTTCTCCCCAGTGTGATGCTCCTGGAGTCTTCCCTACCTGTCTGTCCTTCTGGCCATTGCCCAGGATGCTGCACAGATTTGCACAGAACCCATGCCAAAATCAGACTGAGTCTTGTGATGGAAAGAAGTTTTTTTTATGTGCTGAAACAAGAAACAACTTAGGCAAAGGTGTTGTCTCTCTTTCCAACACTAAGTTGCCAATCCAACAAGACACAAAAGAAGAAAGTTTTCCTGTGTGAACAGAGTGGCTGAATCATTCTGGGCAGACAGCTGGTGAGTGTAACGTCACACTGTGGGAAGAGTTGGACAAAGGCAGTAGGACACCATGAGATATTACCAGAGAGGTGACTACAGATTACAAATGTTCAACCTAAGGCTGTGATTAGAAAAGTCTTTTAAGTGGCTGCTGATGTAAAGTTTTGCAAAGACATAGAAAATCCTAAGTCATGAGCCTGCTATTTAAGTGCCTTCGGCTCTGGATCCTCAATCTTTCTCAGCTTCATCTACCCTTCTCCTGACAGCCATCAGTAGCAATAGCCACACTAACTATTACCTATTAGTGGATTCCCTGGGTCTCCACTTCTTCCCCTGCCCCCAAAAGCTCTCTGAAGTATTCAAATAAAGGTGCCTGATGCTAGCCACAATGTGATAATGCAAAGTTGGGGGTCATATGTAAATTGCAAGATATATGTTACTTTGAAGCTTTGATGATTTAAAGCTTCATTTTAACTGCTATGAAAGGAAGAAAAAGTTAACATGCACAGGCTACCAATAATGCAGTGTAAAAATCACACAATTGGAGACAATCTGAGAGAGAATGAAACCACAGGCTCTTCACTAAAACATAGACACTACCCTTCCACAGCTCAATATGCTGCTCAGCAGCAAGCTGGAGGGGTTGAGAGCAATCAGATTTACACTGATGTACCTATCCAATCCATCTGCCTCCACTGTTGTACCAGCTATGCTAATTATCATGACCCAAGTACACAGAACATGAAAAGCTCTTAGGTGGGATAAACTGACATTAATAAGATGACGTGCAGTTTTTTTTTTTCTTTAGAGTGCAATTGTTTTTTGCTAGAGAAAAAAGAAGTCAAAATTATTATTTTTTACAAAAGGCTGAGCCTGCAAAAGCATCATATACAACATAGGTCAAATTTTTTCACATGCACACTGTAATAAAAACAGTGCTTAACCTTGAGCTATTTTGTTCTTACTTAAATCTCAGAAGTTTTCTAAAAAACTAAATACTGTTTGAGTGCACCAGTTTATTTCATGGTGCCTACAACTTACAACCTAATTGTAACCCATACCATCATCAAAGTTTATTCTGAGTCTAAGAGAGCATTCTTCAGCCTTAGGCACTGTTACCTGGAACAAGAGAACAGGCCTGCAATTGCCTGATGATGTGGCTCAGCTCCCCCTGAAGATTAGCTCCACTGGAATTCTTGAGGGCCTCCAACATGTTCTCAGCATCAACTGTGCCATCACCCTCAGCATCAAACTGGGCAAAGGCCTACAAGGTAAGAGATGCAAGAATATTAGGTCTCCTGCTGAAAAGGATCAAGCCTGTTCCAAATCTTTTTTTTTACAATTCCTAATACTAATAACAAATAATGAAAAATGTATACATATACATACATATGTGTGTGTGTGTGTGTGCGTGTGTGTGTATTTATTTATTGTTGAGGAGAGAAGGGTCCTCATATATCATTCTAAGTATAAATAAATTCAGGACAGTAACTCCCTGTGCTCTGCAGACAGCATGTACGCACACATATATGTGCACACAATTTTATTATCGTATCTCTCCTTTAAGAAAGCAACCCTTCCCCACAAAGTAATTTCAGAAGAATGCAGCCAGTACAAGATTTTTCAGCTGGTTATAAAATATCAAATACAAAGCAAACATTAGAAGAAATTGTCTTAGAGTATGGTATTACCAGATTTAGTTAGGCTTTTTTGTTTGTTTGTTTTTCTGTTTATTACTTTTTTTTTAAAATTTAATCCAATATGTGCAGAATACTATTTCAACATGTGATTTTTTTTTTAACTGTGATTCAGTGAAAGTGTACAATCCACTTTAAATGTGCATGCAGCTCCTTCTGCTCTCCTTGCCCGCTGACAGCACACTCCTCCTTTCCATTCTATACATGTCATAGCCTCTTAACAATCTCCTGTCCCCTCTTTTCCACCCTCTCCACTACCCTCTAGTAAGAGGCTAGTAGGATGACATCCTATAGATGTACAGAACCATAAAGTGCACACATGACATGGTCACTCTGTGTTCCTGAGTCCAATCTGGGCTTTTCTTTTAATCATTCTTCAGACATGGGAGTTAATTTGGTTTACTGATTTCACAGTTCCACTTTCATTACCCCTTAGCTGTAATCTAACTTGTCCCCTGTCCATGCCAGGTCACTTGGAGAGCAGGGTACAGCATGGGATTTGGTTTGCATGCCTTTGTTACTAACCAGTTGTGTGACCTTACACGTTTCTTTACCTCTATAAACCTCAGCTTCTTGATCTACAAATTGGAGCAAACATCACACTCACAGTCTACTGTCTGGATTAACATTTGAATGCAGTGTTCCTCTCTCCTTTGGCCTCTGGTCTAACCTGCAATAGTACCTCCTCTAGTCTCCCTAACCCCATTCCCTCTTACATCCTACAAGATTTTCATCACTTAGCAACTGTCCCTCTCCAGACCTTCAATCTCTCCCTCACTGATAACTTCTTTCTTCTTTCTAACACACTCATTCACAGGTCTCCCTTACCATGAAATACTTCAGGATCTATTTCTACCTACCTATTTCTACCGTTCTAAACAATTCTCTCTTCCTTACAATTTCTGCCCCTTTTCCTCATTTCTCCCCTTCATGAAGTACTGACACTTCGTGAATGACAAAGACACCCCTACTTCCATCACAAACTGCTAAACACAGCAGTGTTTAATAGGGCAAATACAAATTCCTATGTTTGGATCCAAAAATCACATGCATAAGCACAGAATGGGAGACAGTTTAGACGCAACATATGAAAGACTACAGCCTTCTTCTTGTATCTGTCCAACCCAACAAGATTACCCAAAAAGTTAACAGGATCCAAGACTACACCAAAACCTACTCTTGTGGAGTCAAATCCAACTCACAGCAACCCACTATATCACAAAGTGGACCTGTGCTCCCCAGGGTTTTCTTGCTTGAAGTCTTTATGGAAGCAGATCTTCAGGTCTCTATTCCACAGTGCTGCTGGGGGGTTTCAGAGCGCCAACCTTGTGATGAGTAGATGAGCACAAACTGCATGCAGCCGTAGCAGCTGCAGGCTACACTGATAAAGGTGTAATGTCCAGAAGAGAAGTTATTATCCTGTCCTACTCTAATCGGACCCAAGCCGGAAAAATGAGTTTACTGAAGCTCTGCACCAAAACAGAATACAATCGATCAGAGGAGAAAGATCACGAAGGGGAGACGAGAAACTGTGCCTCTGAGGAACAGCTGTAGGATCACGGAATCTTCAGTGTGGAAGAAAGGTAAATGCAGTAACAGAATCCTTCTTTACGTATCTGAAAGGCTGTTAAGGGAAATGGCAATTAGAATTTAGCTTACTAGGCGGAAGTTAGAGGGAAATCCTGGCAAGGGTCACCATTAAGATGCACTTGTCTGTTGTCAGTGGGTTGTATAGTTGGACAGGGCGGCACTGGGAAGGAATCTATTTAGAGGAAAGATGTGATAATGGTATTGTACATGGCTTTTAAAAAGAATTCTCATCTTTTAGAGATATATGATGAACTATCTAAGGATGAAATTATATGATGTCAAGATTTTTCTCAAAATTATCTGAATGGAATCAGGTGAAAATGGGTAAGGGGTTAGGGGATGTAAGGGTGGTTTTGAGTTAGTGATTACTGAAACGAGCCACTGGCTAAGTGGGAGCACATTCTACTCTTCTCTCTGCTTTTCCTATGCTAAAATTTTTCCATTAACAAACAAGTAAAACAGATTCCCAGGTCTCCTACCCAAGCCTGACAGAAGCCTAGGGGTGGATTCTCCAGGAAAGTCTCAGCAGTAGAGCAGAAAGTGAGACTACTACACTGAAAATGGGGAGAAGGAAGGATCACATGCTGACTACTAAGACTGTTAACCTTCCCCTACTACCAGAATGCTGGCAGCCCCTCTCACTCTCTTCAGCCAGAAGACTAGAAGAGTCTTCCCTGGGGAACCTAACTTGCCCAAGAAAACAGACCTGCAGATGCTGGCCGTGGGTTTCTCCCAGCAAGAGGGCCCAGCCAGTCCACCTCACAACGAAGTTCACTGGCCCATAAGTACAAGTTGGCCACACTGAACACTCTGCTGTTCAGTCCTTCATTCTTTAATATGAGTGGACAGTCAAGGATCACTAGACATTTGAGAAAAGTGTTGAAATGAAATAGAGAAAAAGCAACTTGAAGAAAAGAAAGACTATGCAGGGAGAAGAAAACCTCAGAAAAATTATCATCAATATTTTTAGAGAAAGTTTTAAAAAGGTATTTTTAATACTGTCTTTATTGAGGCCATAAAATTTGCCTTTTCAAAACATATAATCTAGTTGTTTTAGTATATTCATAGAGCTGTTACCTCCACCAATATCTAATTAAACACATACAATATGGCTGTATATATATATATGTACATACATATACACACATACACACACACATATGTACTATAACCTTCTAAAGATGAGCCAGATACTATTACTAAAAAGGGACATTCAAAAATATTTTTACAGCTCTTGAAAATCAGAAATACCCTACACAAAAATCTCAAGAGAAAGACAGGAAGATAAAGTTGACTAAATTGCCAAGGAAGTAGAACAAAAAAACAGTGACGGAAACCAGGTGAAAAGAGAAGGAAAATCAGGAGACCTGTCTAGTTGGTCCAATGTCCAAATAACAGGAGTTCCAGAAATCAGGAACACAGAAAATGGAGCAAAGGATCAAAACCATTATGATTATTAACCTTGCCAAACTGAAGTACACGAGTTGGAGACTGAAAGGGCTGCATTCTCTGCACAACGGATGAAAGCACATCACAATGAACTCTCTAAATACCTAGGGGAAACAGAAATTCCCACTGCCAGGGAGAAGAGGTGCCATGTAAAAGGCCCTGAATCAGTGTGGAAACAGACTTCAATGGTTCCAGTGGAGGCAGAGGGCAGTGGGAGTAGCACCTTCAACATTCTCAGGGGACTTCTTCTAACTCAGAAGTTCTGTATTCAGCCAAAACACCATCAACCGAGAGGGCATGGAATAAAGACATTCACACACGCCAAGGTTCTTTATGAAACGTACTACTTACTGCCTTTAGAAGGCTACTGAAGAGATGCCTCCCCAGAATGAAGGACTATACTAAGAGGAGGATTCCCAGGACGACGAAGACTCCAAGACAGCACCTGTGCAACAGAGCTGGTCAGAGTGACAAGTCCAGAGTAAAGCAAGTCAGAAAAAGTTCTGGATAACCCTTTCAGAGAAGGTGAAGCTGACAAAACGCTCATGTGCTTGAGTTTACCGAATGTTTACGTTAGAGGAGATGTAGACAACTAGCAGAGGACGCAAGATTAAGCTAATGATAAAGCACGGAAACTAAATGAAAATAAAACACAACTGAAGTCTCATCCTCCACAAAGGAAATTAAATGGACAAAGACCAAAGCTGAAAAAACACAAAGAAGTAACACAAGAATGTTACTTGGCAATATCGCAGTGAGTACCAAAAGAATCAGTTAAAGAGCTGAAAAGCTGTTGCTGTTGGAAAGTGGTTGTTCATGGAGGAAACAGAGCAGGGAACCACTGTTTTCTGTACAAGTTTTGTGGACTTGATTGCTATGTGCCTGTGTAATTGACAAAACTAAATTTTTTAAAAAACTGGACTTCAAGCATGAAATGACATGGTTGAGTAACCAAATTTTTTTTTTTCTGAACGACTATAATGTTTTTTGGAATCAGTTAATGCTTCCAACAGAACTAAATAAAATTTTACAAACAATGAATATAAGAGGACATTTCTGGGACAACTGGATAAATGCAAATAAGGACAGACCAAACATAAATATATTGATGCAGACGGGTGAAGATTAACTGAAAAAAGGAGGTTACAAAAGAATATTAGAGAATGACCTTATAGTAGTGTAGGGGAAAAGCATATATGCACTTTCCACAGTGACACAAAACATATATTCACAGGCATATTCACAAAAGACATGAAAGACTACTAAGATGTTAACAAGTGTAATGTTTATATTTTATGTTTGCCTATCTCTATTTTTAATCTCCTGCAAGCTGTATGTTACTTTTATAATAAGAGGTAATTTTTAATTATTAAGAAATTTTAAACAGAACTTAAAAATTAAAAATGGAGCTAGTGGCTATGAAGGGAGGTGGCACAGAACTGAGGCCTCTCAGTGTACCTTGAGGCCCCACACTGTGAACGCCCCAGAGCCAGACAGTAGCTAATACCATGTTTCACAGTTTTTCCACATCAGAGCAAACCAAGAAAACAATATTCGTATGACTCAGGTCTGAGGGGATTAGCTAAACTGTCACCCGTTCAACTGGGAACAACACATGGGTCGAGAAACTTTGAATTATTAATTTGGGCACTCACTAAATTCCAGGCACTGTGCAAAATATTTCACCTGTGTGTTGTTGTTAATGTGCTGGTCAAGTCAGTTCCAACTCATAGTGGCACTGAACAGATTTTACATGTGTAACATCACTTACTCCTTTTAACAGTAATAAAAAATCTGTTAACTGTCAAGTTGATTCTGACTCACAGTGACCCTATGAAGACAGAGTAGAACAGTTCACAGAGTTTCTAAGGAGCACCTGGTGAATTCAAACTGTTGACCTTTTTGTTAGCAGCCACAGCTCTTAATCACTGTGCCACTAGGGTTTCCCTAACAGTACTTACTACTTTAACCTCTCCATTTCAGAGCTGCACCAACAGGTCAGGTAACTTGCCTGAGGTCACACAGTTGGTATTTGCATTCACTGTTCCAGAGCTCTAGTTCTTCACCGCCACTCCAGCCTTCTTCCTTTGACCTGATAACCCCTGACAACTAAGTACTCAGAATCTCTCTTAGCATTATCATTTCCTCTTACCCAAAAAAGTTGAGGAAGCCCTGGTGGGGTAGTGGTTAAGTGCTACAGCTGCTAACCAAAAAGGTTCGTGGTTTCAATTCACCACGTGTTTCTTGAAAACTCTGCCAAGTGGCTGTGAGTCAGAACTAACTCAGTTGACAGTGGGTTTGGATAAAAGCTGTACTTAGTGTTTTTTTGTCCTTGTTAACCCAGTATCAACTTAAAAAGTGAGACTTGCTCTAACTCTCAAGGCAGCACTCAAGTGCTACAGCTGCCACAACTTTCCGCCCTGCAAATCCTACTGCACCTCGCATGTGACATGGTTTGCATTTTCCCACACAACTCTTACCGTTCAGTACTAATAAAAATTATACATCAGCAAGGCTATAAAAACAATAACTTTTTGCTATTTTTAAGACTGTTCATATAACAAGAATTTTCATGCAATCAAAAAAGAACAGCCTTCCTAACAGCATCACCATATAAATTTGCAACTTCCTAACACTCAGAAACTATCCTTAAATATTCAGGTCTTATACTGACAAATGTATTACATACATATATACACGTGTACGTATATATATATATATATATATATGTTTAAGAAATAATAAAAAAAGAAATATCCAGGTTTTACCAATCTAACACTTAACATCTAGCTTGTTCCACAGGATTCCACAAGACTCCCTTTGCTCATGCACTCATTCAACCACATCTGATCAGCAGCCATGACACACCTGACCCTGTGCTTGCCCACAGGGGTACAAAGAGGAAGAGGGCACAATCTCTGCTCTCCAAAATTCTCACAAGCTAGGAGTAGACAGATCTGTAAACTGGGTGCTCTGATTATAACAGAAGTAGTAATATAAACAACAGTAATAATGGCTGCTGTGTACATTCTCAACAAAATAAAATTTTTAACAAAACAACTGTAACAGTAATATATATTAAACATTTACCCTACTCCAGGCAGAACTGTAAGCACTTCATATGGACCAATTCATATTTTCTATAGAAGACTTAAAGGTAGCTGCTAGCAATATTCCTATTTTACTGACAAAGGACTGAGAGGTTAAGTATTTTGTTCAAGCTACAAGGGTAGTACTGGGAAGTAACAGAGCTTCAGTGTGAACCCTGGACTGGCTGACTCAGGAACCCACACTTTTATTTACTTTTATCTGGGCTAAGACATTCCAGAGGTCCAGAGGGACAAGTGCTCAACTCCCCATGCCAGGGAGGGAGGTTCAGGAAAAATGGCCCAGACAAAATGACCCTTGAACTGAGTTGTTATGGATAACTCAGGGTTCACCAGCTTATAAAGAGAGGCAGGCCATCCCAGGTAGAGGGGACACAAGGTGAGCACAGACACGAACCAGAGCTGGTTGTAATAACTATAACCTGCTTGGTGTGGCCAAAAACGAAGCAGGAACAGGAGACGAAGAGACGAGCAGCAGACTAGCTGGGGAGGTAGGTTTTATCCTAAGATCACTATGAGGCCACTGGAGAATCTTAAGGGTGGAAGGGGCTAACTGGCTCAGATCGATACACAGTGAAGGGCCTGTAGTCTCTTAATCAAATACGGGTCTCAGGAAGCATGAGGGCGCCTTTCCTCGTGTCTCTGTGAGTGGTCATCCACCCACTGCTTACACACACATCAGTGATGGAAACGCCTGTCCTCTGCTCATCTGACAGCAACTGTCTTCCCTATAATGAATGGAAATCAGCTTCCCCGAACTTACCAAGGGGAGGTGGGCATTCAAAGCACATCTGCTCCCTTTGCCCTGAGCCAGCCATACATACTATTGAAAAACAGTGGAAAAATGCATTTTTCCCAAATCCTCCTTTCCTTCAACCAGCCCTCTGTGATGTGGCTTCAGTCTCATCCCCATCCTGGGATCTCTCCAGTCTACCAGCACACCTCAGAGCAGTGCTTTTCAAGCTTTGTTAGCTGATCCACTACAGGAAAGACATTTTGCATCATGACCCAGGACACACTGACATAAAAGTGTCACGAAAGAATGCAATCCTTTTTCTCATTGGGTATCATATACTCTGATTTTTCCCAACCCATTCTATTTTCAGTTTTTAACATGCAGATTAAGACTCACCAAATAGATTTCTGACCGCTAAAGGGGCAGTTTGAAACACAGTGTTTTTGGAATGTGAGGCCCAGAATTCACATTCTAGAGGTCTAGACCAATAGTGCAAAGTGGACTAAGTCTCCTTTGGCCACTCTAAAAACAGAGCACCCCTCCTCCCACTGCTTCCAAGGCACCAACACCTATCTCCATGCAGACGACAATCTAATGCTGTGCTCATCTTCCTCTAACCCTTCCCACTATGGGTCCTGACATCCACGTATATGGTAACTAGCCGGGCAGAGCCCAAGCACAGGGTGCTACATGAGGAATCACGTGGGAAACAAAGAGCACTACAGAGTTAGACTGAGAGAGGAAATCTGGATTGAGTATGGTGCCATTTACCATTTACTCTGTGTAGCACAGGTAAGACTCTGAACCTCTGTAAATCTCCATAACCTCACCCTGCCCAGCCCTCCTTCCCCACAGCTTGTTCTGAAGAGCCAAAGGTTTCAGGAGAAAGACAAGGTCTAATTAACTGCAGAGAACTTCCCACAATCTAGCTAAAAAGCTGTATTGATTTATCTTGTGGAAACAAACAGAAAAGCTGGAAGCTGACAAGAGATTTCTACCCATCTGCTTTGGCCTACAGGTAGCATGGTCAGGACTAAGACTCTCCCCTCCCCACTGTACTTCCTTAACTGCTACTGGGTTAAGCAGACACAGCACATCCATGAGATGCCCAAATCACCACACATTAGAACTGTGGGCTCAGATCAGCAAAATGAAAGGTACCAGGCTTGAATATGAAGACTGTACATGGGTTCAACTAGACAGAAACATGCTCCATTATAAGCCAAAAGTTTTAGAGCTGGTCCCAGCTCCCTACTTGCTCACTGGGCAGGTCACCTATCCATTTAAGGACACTATTTTCTCATCTACATGATGGTCTCATACTTTGTGTCTAAATTAAGACTTTAAAGGGGTCTTGTGGAGAAGATAAATAACTCTAGAGTTAAACAAGGAACAACAGAGACAGACAGGACCACCAACAGCAACACTTACTGAGCTTCAAGCATGTGTCAGGCACTGTTACAGGAACTGCACATAAACTAATTTATTTAATCCTCACACCAACTACGTAAGGTAGATACGACTATTATCCTCATTTTTCAGACTAGGCAATTGAGACAGAGCGATCAAGTAAACTGCCCACAGTTGAGAGTAGTGGAACTAAGATTTGTCCACAAGTAAACTGGCTCCAGAATCCACATTCTCAAACAGGTACTAACAAATAGTTTATGCCCTGACAGGCAACACAAAAAACAGCCCTTGATGGAGTGGGAGAAATATAGCGTGCAAAACTACAACTCGAGTACAACGACCAGACCTAGTGATCTGACAGGTTAGAGGGTCCCCAGAAGACACAGCCTCTGGACTTTCTGTTATCCCAGAACTGATACCATTCTGAAGCCTGTTCTTCAAACAAAGAATGGACTGGACTGTAACACACAAAATGATACTGGTGAAGAGTGTATTCCTTGGCTTAAGGAGGTACATAAGACTAACTGGGCAGCTTCTGTCTGGAGACGATATGAGCAGACCGACTGGGATAGGAACTGGTTGACGGCATGGGAAATACAGGGTGGAGAAGAGGAGGAAATACAGTAAGGAGCGCAACTAGGATCACACAACAATGTTTAAGTTTTTGTATGACAAACTGACATAAACTGTACACCTCCACATAAATAACACTAAAAATGAAATCTTTTTTTTTTTTAAAGCATGAGTAGACTTTAAAGAATGAGCAGACTTATAAATTATCAAACACGCTGATACTGATAACAGGTAACTTCATGTATACTCAGGATGTTACAGAAGAGATTCCTTTACTGCGCAGAATAAAGAAAGAGAATTTATGAACTGTATGTGATCATAAGTCAAGCCCCAGACAACTCAAAACTCTAGGCTAGGTGTCAGTGCTATGTCATTCCCCAAATTTGCCACCTTCTCTTTCACATCCTGTGCCTTTCAACTGAAATATCCCATACTTCCTTTGCCATGCAAATTCTTCCAGCCTCTCAAGCTTTGGTTTGGTGAGACCTTTTCCAAGCTCCATGTTGCAAAGTGCTTCTTCTCTGAGGTCTTGGAAGTAAAGAGGGTTTAGGATCAAGCAAGGGGCTGATGTAAGGAGAAAGACAGCACAGGACAACAAATGTTCCACACACATGGGAAAGAGCAAATGAACTAGTCTGGTTGCAGAACGCTAGGAGATAAGGATGGAAAGGTCTAAGAACATAAAATGTTCATCTAGTATTTGGATTTGATTGCCAAGGCCATGTAGAGCTAATGAAGTTTTTGAATTAAGGTATTACTATGATGAAATAGTATTCTGGAAGTCAAGAAAATGCAAAACAGGGTTACAGACTTTTCTTCTACAGCTAACCTGGATCATGAATTTCTTCAAAGAAGCCAGTCCATCATCTTCTCCTGCACTAAGTACACAAGCCCCAAATAACCTCCAATTCACCTAGGATCTTCCCAGTCTACCCTGACTCTCACTACTGTCACCAGCCATCACTTTACTGAGGGCAACAGTACCGAAGGCAGAGGGCTTGGGGAACTGTGCTAAATAAAGACTAGAAATAAATAAAAACAGTCCTTCCATCAAAGCGGACAGTTCAACGCACTTCACAATACAGATACCAAAATTAACATGGCAACTTGACAAAATAAAACCTATGCATAATCTAGAAGCATATCATATTAACAGTACAAATATCTAATCTCTTATGTCAAATAAGAATTTAATTTTAACCTTATTCCTCTTCTACAAATGAGTCAATTACATATTGTTGCCTCTGAGCAAACCACAGTATCCTTCTCCCTGGACCGTGTCTACAGGGAGAGAAGGTGTGGCTGTATTATAAAACGATAATATTTCAGACTTTGGTCTGTGGTGTAACAACTCCAAGAACTACTTCAGGACACCACTCAAGCAACTAAGGTCAAAGGAGTGTCAAGGCAGGACAGATGAGTGGACAAGGATGGCAACGCAAATGAAGAAAACAAAGAATGAACACCTAACACTTGGAAACTCTACGCATTATAATACACAAATGATGTATGCCAGTGATAACCTATTCTGCCATGCTAGCTCTCACAAAAATTAAAGGAAGTAATTTATTTTAATAATCACTATAAAAACATCTTATTTCACCAAAACTCTTGAAGTATCACAATCTATTTTCTGAAAATTCTGCATTTTAGATGTAAAATTAACAACAGAAGTATATACTTATTCAAGAGCACAGAATCAAATATACAACTAATACATATTTCCTTTGGGTATTCCTAATATAATTATCCCTTGTTTATAGACAGGAAACCCTGGGGGAGTACTGGTTAAGTGCTACAGCTGCTAATCAAAAGGTCAGTAGGTTTAAATCTACCAGGTGCTCCTTGGAAACTGTTCGAGGCAGTTCTGCTCTATCCTAACAGTGCTGCTATGAGTTGTTATCAACTGGATGGCAATGGACAAATACCGTGAGATTATTACAGTCAAGTTTTTAAGCCTTGACTAAGTCTTCACTTTGAGTCAGACCTTCCTTTTTCAGCTAACGAGCGGAATGGGGAGGTCACTAAATTTCAGTACCAACCCCAAACCCAAGTCCCCTCCTTTGAGTCAAATACAGAAAAACAAAATAAAACAAAACAAAACCACCAGCTACTGTCTGGTCAGTTTCAATTCATGGTGACCCCATGTGTCCCAGTGTAGCACTGCACTAGTCTTCCACAGCTGATTTTTCAAAAGCAGACTGGCAGGCCTTTCTTCCAAGGCACTTCTGAATGAACCTGAACCACCAACCTTTCAGTTAGCAGCTGCGTGCTTAACTGTCTGTGTCACTCACTCCTGATAAAGGCAAAGAGTATTCAAGAAAAGCACAGAAGGCTTTTTTCTACCCAATTTGGACTGCCATGCCAGCCTTCACTTAGCACAAGGGAACTGAAGAGTTAATGATACACCCTTGAAACTAAAAAATAATCACACACACAAAAGTTGTTTAAAAGAAGAAGAGTGAACAGTCAAAGTTTAGATTTCTTATCTTGCTTAACTTTGTCATTAATCCTTTCTGAATCCTCAGTTTCCTCCATGGTTTGGTGGCCACTGTCATGCTACCTGCTCCATACAACTGGCCTAAGACACAAGTTACAAAGATTGAGATAAGATAATTATACTAGTATGAAAAATGACTTCCAAGTACACCCTTTGTGAGCTCTGTGTATGGAAATTTAAGGCACTGCCTCTAGACCGTTCCAGGGATTTTTATAAGACTAAAATCACTTGAAACATTTTAAAACCACTAGACCGTGCTGCTATGCTTATGACTCCTTAAATATTTATTTCTGCCACATACAGGACTATTATGATTTCGTGCTTCGTAACTGGAAGATACAACCACTCACAACTTTTCCTTCCTGTATTATTTCTTTAGTTACAGTGACTGAACAGCTTCTGGACTTATCTACACTAAACAGTCCATGCACCACCTCTGATAGATCATGGATTGAATTATGTTCCCCTGAATATGGGCCAATTTGGCTAGGCCATCAGTCCCAGTACTGTGTGGTTACCCCTCATTCTATGATCTGATGTAATCTTCCTATGTGTTGTAAATCCTAATCTCCACTTGTGGTTGATGAAGCAAGATTTGGTTACATTATAGAGGATGAGGGTGGGATGCAACACAGTTACTCAAGCCACAACCCTGATCCACTGTAGGAGAGTTTTGTTGGGTTGCTTCCTGTCATCATCTTTTATTCTTCCAAGAGATACAAAAGAGAGGGAAGTAAACAGAAGGAGAGGGACCTCAAACCACCAAGAGAGAAGCACTGGGAACAGACTGTGTTCTTCAAAACTGGGGTTTCTGCATGGAGAAGCTCCTAGATCAGGAGAAGATTAATTACAAGGACCTTTCCCCAGAGCCAACAGAGAGAGAATGCTTTCCCCTGGACCTGGCACCCCAAATTTGGACTTTTAGCCTCCAACCTGTAAGAGAAGAAATTTCTACTTGTGTTTATTCTGTAACAGTAGCACTAGAGAACTAAGACTATCACTGAAAAAAAAAACAGACTTAACTCATCAGAATACGTGGAAAGAATGTTGCTAGTTTCTCATGGAAACCCCAAAGTACAAATTAATTTATTAACTACTTGAAGTGACTGATGACTCTTTAGCTCCTAGTCTTTTTCTCCGAACTCCAGACTCATACACCCAACTGTCTGCAACATATCTCCACTTAGTTCTCTCAGAGGCTCCTTAAACTCAACAAGGCCCAAACTGAACTCATCTTTCTTCTCCTGACCTGTCCTTCCCACATGTGCTCCCTTTCTCAAAAAACAGCACAACTACCCTTCCAGTTGCTTGACTCAGAAACGTGAAAGACATCATTGATTTCTTTCTCCTTCTAATTCTCTACTCGCATCCAGTTAAGTATCCAAGAACAGCTAATTCTACTCCTAAATAGCTCTCAAAATTGTCTACTTCATGCCCTTTACACTGCCACCATCCTAGCCCAAGCTACCAAATCTGTTACCCACACTGTCACAATAGCCTCTTACCTGGTTTCCCTGGGTCTGCTCTGGTGCCTCTCCAGCTAGTTCCAGACTAGGCTACTGAGGACTCATATGATCTCATCCCTGCCAACTTCTCTAGTTTCATTTCTCTTCTTAAATTCTAGGATCTAGTCAAGTGAGTTAAAGACTGCTAATTGTAACTCAGTATCTCTTCTCCTCTTTCTCATGAATTAAATTCTGATTTTTAGCTGTATATATGGACATGGAATAAGCATCATGCCCTGCCTCCCTTGCAGCAGAAGTGTGGTCATGGGACTAAGTTCAGATAATGGATCTAAGTCATCCCCTGAAGAGAGGGGGAGTGGCCCTGTCCTTCCCTTTTCTTAGGGTTAGAACGAGGGCAAGTGATGGCTAGAGCAGTCATTTGGACTGCTAAGTGGAAGGTGCCTACAGGGCACAAGACAGATGAAGCCCAGATCCCTAAGGAATATGAAATTATCTTATCAATCCTGAATTGCCTAACTAGACTTTTACAGAAACAAGGAATAAACTTATTTTTTGTGGAAACCATTGGTACACTGGGTTTTCTGGCCCTTCAAGCAGTTTTGTCTAACTCTAATATACCATATAGACTTCCATATTCTCTATTTTTTGTGTACATGAACTTTTTGTGATTCCCTCTGCCTGAAACACTGCTATTATTTCTTGCCCCTTGTTTGCTTTCACCCTTCAAATCTGAGCTAAAATGTTCCTTTCTAAGCCTTTCTTGACTCCTGAAACCACAAAAGTTACTGTTGAGTTGATTTGGATTCACAGTGAGAGTCAGAATAGAACTGTGCTCCACAGAGCTTTCGATGGCTGTGATCTTTTGGAAGTAGATCACCAAGCCTTCCTTCTGGGGTGCTTCTGGGTGACAGTGTACCACTAGCCTTACATTTAAGCAGCCCAGCACTTCCTTGACTCTCTTCAGGACTCCTTCCTTAACTCCTCAGATGAAGTTAAATATTCTTGCTATTTATACCTTACACATTTCCTTGGATAACACTCACCACACCTATAGCTACCAAGTTAATGTTTATCTTTTTCACATACTACACACTCTTTAAGACCAAGTCTCTGATTTGTCCACTCGTATTTTAGTGTTTGGCAGTCAATATATGTCCAACAAGTATTTGCTCAACGAATAAAAGGATGTCATAGGCTGTGAGTGATTTCTGGACCACACCTCAGAAGATTCCTTGGCCTTACATTACAGGACTCCTATAACTATCTGTGGTTCTACTCTCTCAGACACACAACGTAAACATCGCTTCTCACCATTAGCCTTTGGACAATTCTGAAATTTATCAACTCCTTCAGCAGATCTACATGCCATTCTCTGCCCCACCACTTCATATTCTTATAATATACACAGGTAACAGAATGTAAAGCATTATGTGTACTCTTGGAATTAAAACAAAAAAGGACACCATGCACTAATTAACACAACCAGCACTTGTGAGTCAAGATGCCCTAAAGATAATTTTTTAAAGAAAAAGACTATACTATCTGAATAATGGATATGTACATGAAAACATGCTTAAAATTTTTTGAAAGCCTCTAGTTTTAAAGTGTGTAACACTTTTTAATAGCTCTATAAGTACTTGCTAGTTTACTGCTTTTCTGTACTCACCATTTAAACCAAAAAGAGTCTACATGGCTTGCTCAAATAAAGCTTTTGGGGGGGTTATATTATGGAGTTAGGAAAACAAAAAAGGACCTCAAGAAGGAGGTGTCTTGTCTTGTAGATTCCAATTCATAGTAACTATATGACAGGAAACTGTTCCATTGGGTTTTCAGAGCTGGATATAGCGGATGTTGTAAAAAAAAAAAAAAAAAAAAGAGAGATTGGGCAACAGTTTCAGTTTTGCCAGTCATTCTGGTTGACCCTGGATAAGTCTCTTCTTAAGCTAAAATGAAGTGTTCAGTACAGACAATTCCTAAGATCCCTCCCAAACATAACACTCTGTTGCCAAGTCAACTTACTGTTAACAATTTAATAAAGATGTTGACTATTTACCAAAAACTGCAAAATTACAAAAATTCACAGAAAACCTGATATTTGCCTGTAAGTTTTAGGGCCGGTGGAGGTTTACATAAGTCTAAAAGATGGTTCTTCGACAAGCAATAAACAAACGTGCTTTGGAAAAGCTTGGTTTTGCGAGAATGGCTTTTAGAAGGCAAGTTTTTCCCGTATGTTATTCTCCTCCTACATTTATTAGACGCCCACTCTGGACTTCAAAGCTGCTCTGAAGAACTTTCATTAGTCACTAAGACAGAATGGCTTTCACTGCCACTCCTTAAGCCCTAGAATTGCCTGGACCATGTTAAGAAGGCTCCAGAGAGCAGTGATCCAGCATCAGCTAACAGCACAAACCAATGACCGAACAACATGTAAAGACAGCTGGGCTTGTCCAACTCTTCAGAGCAAAGACCATCTAGTCTGAGCTTTCCATACCCTGGTGGTATAGTGATTAAGAGCTAAGCTGCTAACCCACAAGGTCGGCGTTTCGACTTCACCAGTCCATCCTTGGAAACGCTATGGGACACTTCTACTCTGTCCTATAGGGTCGCTGTGAGTCGTAATCGACTCGACGGCAGTATGATTTAGTTTTTTTTTTTTTTTTTAAATAAAGATTAGAAAGAGACATAGCATGCCCCCAGAGTGAACAGGTCAGAAGCACCACCCCCTCCGACCCTCTAGTCCCTGTAGCCCCAGGCTCCCACTCTCACAACCGCGAGTTCCAGCTTGACTTCTCCAAAGCCCCTGGCCATTTCTTCACGCGCTTGGGAGCGACTGCCCTGTCCCTGCCCCCTCCCCCGCTGTCACCAGTCAGCCCTGACCTCCTCGAACTGCTCGCCAGAGCAGCCTGCGCCGCGAGCCTCGAGCAGCTCCCGGAATTGTTCCAGGGTGACAGACTCTTCGCCGCGGCCCAGCCGCTCTTCCAGCCAGCGCAATAGCGCGCCGTGATGCCTCGACACCAGCGACTCACAGGGCGGCGTGGGCCGCAGAGCAGCCGCCGCCTCTCGCAACCGGGCCGGCTCCAGCAGCGCTGCTGCGGGAGGTAGTGCTGGGGCCACGGGTCCCGGGCTGGGGGCCGTGCCCGAGTCCACGGCCCAGTCCTGGTGCAGGCTCCAGGCCTCGCCCCCAGCGGCTGCCGATTCGTCTTCACTGCTGTAACTTGGAGCGTTCCCCATGAGGACTCCGTCTTGGGCGCTCGGCTTAGCCGCCGCCGCCGCCTCCCTGCCTCGACCTGTCAACCTCCTACGGTACCCGGCGGGCGGGGACAGGGAGGGGACGACGGCGGCGGCAGTCGCTTCCGGCTTCCTCGCCGTCAAGCGAGGACTGCTGTCGCAAAAGCGCCGTCAAGTGAACTGGTCAAGCCCACCGACCGCTAGGCGCGGAGAGTCGCCTCGGTGAAACTCTGACTTCCGAGAGGGAGTGTCTGTCCTAATGTAGCGTCACCCCATAGTCTCCTTTGCCTCCATTTTTGTTGAGGGAAGTGACCAGCACGCTAGAGTCTTTAGCTGCCCCACTTTCTCGGAATTTCTTCACTTTCACAAGTTTTGCTTACAAAAGTACGAGAAAGAGTGGGAATCATAGCATGAATTTATCACCCAAGACTTAGTCCTTTCGATCCTCCATTGCCCCCTCGGTGACAGGAGATTAAGGGAGAGAACGCGTCGCTCCAGTGACGTCACGGTGGACGTCTCCGCCAGCTTCGTTGTGGATAGGCGGCAACTTCGTAAGTGCGAGTCGGGGCGGCAGCCTAAATGCTAAGGGTTAGTAGGCGCGAGCTCTTGCTAGGCGTGGCTGTCGCGGCGGCGGCGGCGATGGTGTCAGCGTGGGTGGTGCGCTGGTGGAGTCCCCGCGCCGGTTTCCGTCTTTTCGTACCCGAGGAGCTGGCCCGCTACCGCGGCCGCGCAGGGGACCCGGGCCTGTACTTGGCGTTGCTGGGCCGCGTCTACGATGTGTCCTCCGGCCGCAGGCACTACGAACCTGGGGCCCACTATAGTGGCTTCGCAGGTATCAACGAGGTTATCCATGCCTTTTTCCTTCATCGGCGCCGCCAGTCGCTACCTGTGCGTAGTTCGTGGATTCATTTGTTCATCTGTTTTATACGTACTCATTCATCCATCAGAGCAACGCGTTGGGCCAGGCTCAGCCACGTCGTCCTTTTTGTCTCTTAAATTGTGATGAGACTGTGGCCATCTTTTACCGACCTCTATCCTCTCTCATTTCCCACCATCCAGCGTGACTTGTATGCGTTTATCTCCTGCCTTTTGCAGGTTATCTTTCCCCAGTCGCAAGCCCCCTGATAACAGTTTTGATGCCAGATTTCTGTGGGGCTCTTAGGAGACAAATGAGTAAGACCTTGCCCAACCCTCCAAGTCCCCCAGTTAATTCTAATTGTTTTTGTAATATGTCTCTATCCGAAGTGAACTTTCTTCATCTGCCTAACCGCTCAATCTTCCTGAGCTTCCCTTGAAATAGCACATTTGATTTGGATCGTTCTTGCCCTTATTACAGATGCTTTTCTTAAAAAAGATTGTGAGGTTAGTGCAGTCTGGTCACCTCTGCAGTTAGCCCTTCTTACTTAGCACAGAGCTGTGCATATGTTAGGCCCGTAGAACATTTGTCAGATGAAGGTCATCGTGTAGCTTTGATTTTGTGGCTGAGGGGAGTGAAGGATGTGATTTGCCTAAAGTCTTCACAACTAAGTATTGACAGTCCCTAGACTAGGGCTTCCAGCCTACTACCTTGAGATATTTCCTGATAAGCCTGGCAGGCAGAGAGGACTGACCACTTTCCAGATTTAAAAAACAAAAAATGGCAAGCTTGGGGCCAGTGATTTGGCTGATATTAAATACGTATTTTCCAGTGGTGATCTTAGGGAAGTGGAGGCTGCCTTTGGCACTTAAATACAAGTCATTTGCCTCTCTTCAGGGAGAACTGAAGAAATAAAAGCACTGACAGAAGAAATTAAGTCCAATTCTTTGCGGAGCTCCTCATAACAGTCCTTTGGGGTAGGGGTGGGAGAAGGAAAGGAAATTACCCAGGGTTACTACACTGGAGTCACTGGGTGAGGCACACAGCTAAGTGCTTGACTGCTAGCCGAAGACTGGCAGTCTGAACTCACCCAGAGGTACCTTGGAAGACAGGTCTGGCAATCTACTTCCAAAAGGTCACAGCCATGAAAACCCTGCGGTTTCAACCACACAGGGTAGCCATAAGCCAGAACGGAAACTGGAATGAAGAGTTTCTCCATCTGCCAGGTGAGGGTGCTTTTGGGGAGTTCTGCGTTGTGTAGGAACACTGAGTCAGAATCAACTCAACGGCAGTGGCTTTTTTTTTTTTTAAGTCCTACAACATGCTGACTCAGCTACTCTTTCTATGCTCAAATGTGTGTTTAAAACCAGTTTCCGGGGTGATTTTTCTTTTGCACTGTGCTTTTCTCTACTGAGTTTTTGTGTGCCCAAAGCATTCAGGAAACCGTGGTGGCATAATGGTTCAGTTTGGCTACATTCCAAAAGGCTGGCACTTTGAATCCACCAGGTGCTCCTTGGAAACCCTGTGAGGCAATTCTGCCCTTTACTGTAGGGTGGCTATGAGTCAGAACTGACTCAACAGCAATTTTTTTTTGTTGTTTAAATTTTTTTCTTCTTCCATTCAGTGTACATGTAGTGAAGACTACCATGTGGCCAGAGTCCCTGTGTGTTATAAACTGTTAACACACTTGGCTGCTGACCAAAAGTTTCGAGGTTTGCAGCTACTCAGAGGTACTGCAGGAGAAAGGCATGATGACTGCTTTCAGGGCGAATAAAATCAGTCATTGAAAACCCTGTGGAGTACAGTTCTGTTTTGCACATATGGGGCTGCCATAGTTGAAATGGACTGAGGGCAACTGTTTACTGTATGGTCTATTTTGTGCCAGGTGCTGGAAATCAGAGATGTCTGTAACATGCTCCCCACTGCCCACAAAGCTTAGTAGTTGTTTTAGTCAGCTAGTGCTGCTCTAACAGAAATGCCACAGAATGGATGGCTTTAACAAAGGAAGGTTTATTCTTACCCAGTCCAGGAGGCTACAAGTCCAAATTCAGCATGTCCGCTCCAGGGAAAGGCTTTCCCCCTTGTCGGCTCTGGAGGAAAGTCCGGTATTGCATCAGTCTTTGTCCAGGGAGCGTCTTGGTGCAGGAACCTCACGCACTCTTCTCCCAGTGCTACTTTCTTGATAGTGTGAGGTTCCCAATTCTCTGCCTGCTTCCCTTTCCTTTTATCTCTTCTAGGATGAAAGGATTAAGGGTGGGACAAGCCATACTCAGGGAAACTCCCTTTACAGTGGAGCAGGGAAGTGATGTTATAAAGGGATTTACGGTCCCACCCTAATCCTTTAACACAGCATAGCAAAGTCACAAAATGGAGGACAGTCATAGAATACAGGGAATCATGGCCCAGCCACATGGCTACACATATTTTTGGAGAGACAATTCAGTCCATGACAGTAGGGCAGCAGATATATTCATTTAATTTTATTATTATTTAACATGGATAAAAGTGACATAACAAAATTCACTCTTCAAAAGTGTATACTTCATTTTGTTTTTCATATAGTCAGAGACTTGTGCAGATGTCACCACTCTTTAATTCCAGAACATTTTCATCACTCCTAGAAAGAAATCCTGTACCATTAGCAGTCACTCCCCATTGTCCCTTCCCCTCAGTCGGTAGCAGTCACTACTCTACTTTGTAGATCTGCCTGTGCTGAGCTTTTCATGTAAGGGGAATCATGTGTGGCCTTTTGTATCTGATTTCTTTGACTTAGCACAATGTTTTCAAGGTTCATCTGTGTTGTAACAGTCTTTTTTATGGTCAAAAAGTACTCTGTTTTGTAGAAATATGTTTTGTTTATCCATTCTTTGATGAACATTCATGCTGTCAAACTAAAGCAAGTTTGTTCCGCCTGTCACTGTAGCCAAAAATTCAGAAACAGCATGGGTTCAAGGAATATTTTTATTTGCAGATATGTCAGCAATCCGGGGGACAGTGAGTCAAAAACTGTCCCCCCTTTGGATTACATTTCCAGTGGTTTTAATAGCCAGAATTCAAAGAGGTTGGTGTTTGTCACAGAATAATAGGAGTCACAAGATTTCATTACATCATAAGGTTTCGTTACATCTTATCAAACAGTGAATTACCCAAAATTTCATGGTCACTCTCTGAAGTCTTAATCAGTTCTGTTTCCTCAGAGATAGAGGAATGCAGACCTGCTAATCCCTTCTGAGGGTGATAGTTGAGGCAGAGGATGGAATGCAGCTTAATAACCTAAGTGACCTTTTTGTTAGATTCTTACATTTACCACCATTTAGATTATTGCCACTTTGAGGCTATTATGAATAATGTTGCTGGGAACATTTTTTTTACAAGTTTTTGTGTGTATGTATGTTTTCAGTTACCAGGTAGTACACCTAGCAGTGGAATTGGTGGGTTATATGACTATTTAACTTTTTGAGAAACTAGCCAATTGTTTTTCAGAGTAGCTGTGCTGTTTACATTCCCACTAGCAGCATTCTAGAATACCCTTTTCCCCATGTCCTTGTCAATAGTTGTTAGTGCCTTTTTGTTACAACCATCCTAGTGGGTCTAAAGGAGTAGCTCATCATGTTTTTGATTATTTGCATCTCCTTATTGACTAATAGGAGTCCTGATGGTGGGTAAGAGCCATGGCTGCTAACCAAAAGGTCGACAGTTTGAATCCACCAGCTGCTTCTTGGAAACACTATGAGACAGTTCTCTGTCTTACAGGGCTGCTACGAGTCACAGTTGACTCAGTGGCTGCAGATTTTTGTATTGACTAATGAGGAGCCATAGTGGTCAAACCCACTAGTCACTCCATGGGAAAAAGACAGGGTACTCTGCTTTCATAAACATTTACAGCCTTGGAAACCCTGTGGGGCAGCCCTGTTTGCCCTCTAGGGTTGCTGTAATGCATAGTCATCTGGAAGGCTGGGTCTTGTCTTTTTTTTTTGTTTGTTTGTTTGGTTTATTGACTAATTGCTGTTTGTAATCATCTTTGATCTACTACTCACATCTTTTGTGCATTTCTAAATTGGGTTAATTATCTTTTTATTGGTTAGTTGTAAAAGTTCTGTCTCTATTCTGGATACTAGAGCATTATCAGATATATGATTTACAAATAGTTTCTCCTATTCTGAGTTGTTTTTCACTTTACTCATGCTGTCCTTTGAAGCACAAAGTGTCTGATTTGGATGGAATCCAATTTATCTATTTTTCTCCCTGTGGTTGCTTTTGGTGTTTTTGGTATCATGTCTAAGAAATCACTGCCTAATCCAGGGTCACAAAGATTTACATCTAAGTTTTCTTTGATTTTTATAATTTTAGCTTATACATTTAGATAATTCACATTTTTTAAAGCTAATTTTTGTATGTGGTGTGAGATACATTCTTTTGCATGTAGCTGTTCATTTGTTCCAGCACCATTTGTTGAAAAAACTGTTCTTACTGAATTGTCTTGACATCCTTGTTGAAAATCAGTTGACTATAATGCATGTGTTTCATTCAGTCAGTGTTTATTGGGCATTTACTGAAGATCAGGTACTGTACCAGATACTGAGAAATCGATGTTAATCGAGTTTAGTGTGTCCTGTGCCCTGGTAAAATGTATGGAGACTAGAAGAAAAGACAGATATTCAGTAGTTACCACAGAAACAATATAACTATTATCAAAAGGAAAAAGTACTGACATCAACTGGAGAGGGGAAGGGTGACAGACGTTCATTGGGGGTTTGGGAGAGGGGCTTAATTGGGAACGCTGCCCTGAACAACCTGGAGGGCTAGTAGGAGTCCGAGATAGCCGGGTGCAGAGGCAGGGCCGAGAAAACAGCGCGTGCAAGGACCTTGAAGTGGGAAGGAGCAACCGGTATAAGTAACTGAAGAAGGGAAGCCTGGCTGGAATGGAGTGGACACTGAAGAAAGTGGCATGGCAGGTTGGTGCAGGGTACTGAACTGGTAAGGAATTTGGCCATTGTCATAGGGCAAAGAGACGCCTCTGAGATTTTTAAGCAGGGGATTTATGTGATCAATTTGTATTTAAAATACAAGTCTAAGGGTGAGAAAGGTTGCCCAACTGGAAAAATGTCATCAGTGTCACTGAAGTGTACATGTAGAAACTTGAATTGGTCTGTGTTTGTGCCCCGTATATTGACAAGAATTGACAACAAAAAAGCGAATTACTTTTTAGAAAACCAGTTCTGAGTGTTCCATGAAGACTAGATTAATGGGGCAAGAATGAATATAGGAAGACCCATCGGGAACTTACTGTAGCAGTTCACATGAGAGATAATGGAAGTTTGGCCAGTGGTAGCAAAGATGGAGCCCGGAAGACTGATGGAAGAACTATTTAGCAAGAAAATACAGGACTTGGGGATTGACTGGATGTAGGAGATGAAGGAGGTGTCAAAGACTGTGTGTCTAGGTGAAGCATGTAGATGAGATTTACCAAGCTAGAGAAGGCTGAGGTAGATGCAGATTCATTGGTGTTGGTGACTGTTAGTTCATTGTGGCCATTATGAACTTGTAATGTCTGTAAGACATCTAAGTGATATGGAGTAGACAGGTCTGGAGCTCAAGAGAACTCTGAGCCGAAGATACAAATTTGGCAAGCTTTGGTGTACAGGTGGTATTGGAAACCACGGGAGTAGTGAGGATGTGGATAGAGCAGAGCAGGTGGGCAAGTGTTGCTCCCTGAAGCTGATAGAAAAGGAGGAGCTAGTGAGGCAGGAGGAAAACCCAGAGTGTAGTGTCATGGAAGCCAAGGGAAGTGGTTCAGCGGTATTAAAAGTTGCTGAGAGTAAAGGGAACACAGTGTGAAAAATGCTGAAGAGATAATGTCCAAGATCAGGTGCATCTGTCACAGAGGAGGGGAGATTAGCTGTGTCTGAGGGTAGCGACTGTGGGTTTTAAAGATATGTTTCCTAGAAAATAAATTCCTTAGTTGGTACCTTGTTGGTGATTTACAACCTAATCCATTGGAAACGTCTCTTCTACAGGTCGAGATGCATCCAGAGCATTTGTAACAGGGGATTACTCGGAAGCAGGCCTTGTGGATGATGTATCTGACTTGTCATTTTCTGATATGCTGACCCTTCAAAATTGGCTTTCATTCTATGAGAAGAATTACGAATTTGTTGGTAGGTAATCCACAGGTCATTTCCGTAGATTGTATTTGGTAGTCTTGCTTTTTTTAATTTTTTTTTTAAAGGGGCTCAATTTCTTTGAGTGTTAGGCTCAGGGTATTAAAATTTTGAAAAATAGCCATGAACTTTTCACCTTAACCTCTGATTGTTTGTGTGACAATGAGTCCCAAAAGGAGGTAGATGGGACACCTGTTTCCCTCACTCTTCTTGAGAGAGAATTACTGGGCCATTTGCTCTGGCCTTTGTTGCTGTAAAGCCATGCTTACCTATGCCATCTGTGAACCACCAGCTCCCAGAGGGCAGCTTCCCTGTCTCCTTGTGAACCAGGCTTCTGGCTTTATCACACAGCCAGGAAGGATGGAAACCTAAATTTGGTGTCGTTTTGATAAATTTATTTTGTCCTCAAAGAGATAGAAATTAACCTGCGTCTGTTCTCAATGAATTGTCTCCCAAATGGAAAACAGTGATGCTAATCAAACATGTGCTAATCAAACAGTGTGTGGGGCACTGTACTTGCTACTTAGTAGTGACACGTGAACTCACACTGAAATGGGAAGACAATATAACATTGTCCTAGAGAAATGTGAAAAGATATAGAATCCTAGATTGCTCTGCAAACACAGAACCTGGGGTGGCTGGGCCCTGCCCTCGTCTCTCTGCTGCTCTGACCTCTCACTAGAGCCCCATTTGGACACAGTTCACTTCTTGTAGAACATCAGCATCACTTCCCGTTCAGAACAGGCCCAAACTTGAAGAGCTCTCTTTCTGTTCCGATGCCTGTGAATGTCTGAGTTACCTTTTCTGAGAACTCCTCTGTTGCTTCCACATCCAAGTGGTCTGGACTTTTTCTCCTAACACCTAAAGTTTGTACCTTCCTGTTTACAAACTGCCACTCCATTATTGGCTCTTGTCTTCCCGACCTGCAGCACATCCTTCTTTGTTTTCAGTTGGTCTCCTCCATATCACTCCGCATGCCACTGAAGGAGCTAATCTCCATCCATCTGTTCTTTAAAGGGCTTGATTCCTTTTACTCCCCATGAAGGTGCCAAACCAAGGTCAATACATATTGGATTAATAAGGAAAAGAGAGTCCAACACAAAGAAATAGGGAGTTCTGTGGGCAAGCAAAGGACGCCAGACCAACCCTTTGTAGTGAGATTCAGGGGAGCAAACTAGAATGATTCCTGCTACATTTGGTTAGATAAGTGAACTAGTTTCACTTGAATGGTGTGTTAATGCAGGGTTGTGCAGGGCCATATGGTTGAAAATGCCTCGTAAAGATTTTTGTCAGGATATATTTGAATATCTACTGTGAATAAATTATGCCTTTTACCCTGATCGGATTAGGGATGAACTGAATAGAGTTCCTGCCATCTGTTAATTCATTCAGTAGGAGAGGGAAACCCTCAGGACATGTCAGGGGCTGACGTGTTAACAATGAAGTAAAGACATCCAGAAAATTGTCTTGACAACCACATGACCAGGCCTAGGTGGAAACTAAGTTGTGTTTGGTTGTGTTCTGGATACAGCATTGACATGGAGACCCGGCCAGTGGTGACCACCATTGTCATGACACAGCTTCTAGAACTGTCTCTGCTGTCTCTACTGTTGACTGTTCTCTGTTTTGGGTCTCATGTCTAAAACTGCCAAGACCAGCTTGCCACCATGCAGTTCCCTGCGTAATGAAATGTCCTGTACAGGCCTGTGACTAAGGCCCAGCTGCATTCATATATGTATTTAATAAGTATTTAAAATGAATATGGTATACAAAAACTGTTTTGAGTTCTGGGTCCTCACTGGTGGGGACAAAGATCATAGGAAAATAGATGAAACTGATATGAGGAGTGTTTAAGGAATGGTAAGGCACCTTCAGAGCAGATGGTCAGGGGAGGCCTTTTAGAGGGGATGACAGTTCAGCTGAGACCTGGACAGTAAGAAGGAACCAGCTATGTGAAGAGAAGAAGATTAGAGGCAGGGAGAATGGCAGAGCCTGGAATGGGGAGCCACCAAACATGGCCAAGGACAAGAAAAAAAGCCCGTGTTGTGGCGCCTTCAGTAAGTGATGGAGGCAGTGGCTTGAGAAGTGGTTGAAGAAGCAAACAGAAGGCCAGTCATGGAGGCTTTGGTGCCCTTGATAAGAAGTGTGTGTTTTATCCAAGTGCTTTAGAAAGCCACTGGAGGATCTTAAGCAGGCATAGAGGTGACTTGAAATGATTGATGTCTTAGAAAAATCACTCGGGCTGATTTGTGGAGAAAGAACTATGTGGGAAGGCATACGCTGAAGTAGAGAGACTGGTTGGGAGACTCTTACAGTAAGCCCGTAATTTGGCTGAGGGTGATCATGGTGGAAATGGAAAGGAATGGACAGGCTCGGGATGTTACAGAAGCAGGGCTGACTAGATTTGTTAATTTGTTAATAAGTTAAATGTGAAGGAGGAGGAGTTAGATCCAAAGCTCCTAATCTAGATAACAGAGGCCAGGTGACAAACAGAATCAGGAAAACCAGGAGAGGGAACTAGACCTGAAAGAATGAATACACTGACCCTAAGTGCCGTTCGGATCCTAAGTTCAAACCACTTCTTAAGAGGCTGTAGAGATAGGGACCCACGGAGCTGGGGGCTGGTGTACGTTGCTGCTTCCTCCTTGCCCACACCATCCAGAAGTGCTTTTGGCTGCTGCTCTTGCCTTGTGACAGGTACTATGTGTTGCCCCTCTGGACTTGGAGGTGGAAGTACCTGCACCGCAGAGAAGATGCCTTTTTTTTTTTGCTCTGGTGACCACTTGCTGGCTGCTGCCATAGCTGAAAAAAAAACCAAACCCACTGCTGTCAAGTCAGTTCCAACTCATTGCAACCCTATAGGATAGAGAAGAACTGGTCCATAGTGTTTCCAGGGAGTGCCTGGCAGATGTGAACTGCCAACCTTTGGTTAGCAGACATAGCCCTTAACCACTATACCACCAGGGTTTCCTCTGCCATAACTTAGATCTCTAAAAATTGTGACAGGAACGTAAAGGAGTAGGGGAGGAAAGCAAGTGTAAGTTAAAAGCAGTTTCCACTCAACCATGTCCACAAGAGGACTGAGCCAGAAAAAAGTTATTCAGTCTCCCAGTCTCATTACTGTGAATATGAGAACAATGGTTCCTATGTCCTGCTGTTGTGAGGATTTTAAAAAAGATATTAGTGAAGTGCTAGCACTTGGTAAATTGCTTATTTACAGTTATATAAGACAAAATACGGAAAGAATTGAGTCACAAAAGTGTTAGCCAGTAAGTCATTCAATCATCACATGTTTATTGAATACCTACTGTGTGCCACAAGCCCTGTAGAGCATTGAGAAAAAAATCATTCAGGGGCCCTCCCTTAGGGAACTGATGTTGGGAAACCAGAGTGATTCTATAAATTTCCACACTGGAGGACTCTAGAACAAGGGTGCAGCTATCTGGGATCTTTTAAGATGTTGAGAGAGGTTGGAGCAGAAGGTACTGGGAGTCCCTACAATATGACGTTGTAATAAATAAGCATTCAGAAGACGACTGTAGAGCCTGAGGTGGGGAGCAGAAACCCTGGGAACTTCAGCTTTGCTGTAACTCTTTAAGAAGCTAAGCATCTGTTCGTGCTCCACTCCCACTGTTACTCTGACATCAGCTTTCCTGTCAATATAGGAAAGGTGATAGGAAGGTTCTACGGAGAGGATGGGCTCCCGACCCCAGCACTGACCCTGGTGGAAGCCGTGATTATCAAAGGCTTGGAGGCAAGTAAACAGGAAATGAAGGAGAAGCACAAGTTTCCGCTGTGCAACACTGAGTGGAGCTCAACCAGGGGCAGCCGGTTCTGGTGTTCCCAAAACAGGTAAATGGTCTTCAGTTCTGCTTCCTTCTCCCAGATCCGACTCTTGGTCATCCTGTGCTCTATCCAGTGAAGCCACAAGCTCGTTACTCAAAGGAGCTTTCTCAGAATGTACATGCTCTGTTTGGCCTAGTAATTCTTAACTGTGGCTCTGTAAGAGAATTTAAATGAGTGTGGAACCTTACTCCAGACACCTGAATGAGAATGTTAGGGTTGAGACCGGGAATCTTACGTATTTTTTAATTCCCTAAGGACTCTGCTGAAGAAACCCTGGCCTGGGAATGAGAAGGCAAAGGTATTGTTTCTCACAGGGCCCCAGTTTCCTACTTGTCAAATCCTTCCAGCCAGCAGGAGAGAGGGCTGGAGGCAAGGCACCTGCGGTGATGCCCTGAGGTGGTCTGAATAGCACTGCCAATTCTGAGTATCACCGGGCTGACCAGAAAGGGTACAAGCTATATAAAAAAGCCCTTTCCTGCAAGAATAAAGTGAGATGAGCCAAACTAGAATTGATGGACACAGGAATCATTCCAGGTTAATTTGTAAGTTAACAAAAAATTTTTACTGTCCTAATCATTAGGCTAGCCCAGACTCAGACTGCAACTTGAGTCCCTCAAATCTCCTTTAGCCCTGGAAAGAGGATGAAGAAAGCCAGAAACTGGACAAACAACCGTGGCTTCAGAGGCCTTAAAATAAGAGCCCAGTCCTCACTGAGGAGGTGCAGGGAAATCTCTGCTCACGCTAAATTACGGAAAAGGGCTCTTTGTCTACTTGCTAAACTGCAGACCTGCCTTTGTCAGCAGGGATGGGCCATGCCTAATTCCTCTCCTTCAGGTGTTCACTTGTGGACAGGAACAAACAACCAAAGCTGCCGGCTTTCTCCAGGCCTGGCTCTGGTATCAGTCACATATTTCCTCTGCTTTAATTGAGGCGAGAGGGGTAAAGCTGGCAGGAAGGAAAGCCCTTCTCTACTGGCTTTTTTTTTTTGATGCTGTTGTTGTGCTTTAAGTGAAAATATACAGTTCAATTCAGTTGCTTATACAGAAACCTCACATCTGTGTTCTGTGACCCTAGCTGCTCTCCCCACCTTGTGACAGCACACTCCTCCTTCACTCCACCCTGCATTTCCTGTGTCCATTCAGCCGGCTCCTGTCCCCCTCTGCCCTCTCATCTCACCTCTGGACAGTAGCTGCCCAATCAGTCTCATGTAACTGCTTAAGCCAAGAAGCACACTCTTCAGCAGTATTTTTTTTTTAATTGTGCTTTAAGTGAAAGTTTATAATCCAAGTCAATTTGTCATACAAAAACTTGCACTCACACTGCTATTCTGTAACTCGAGTTGCTCTGACAGCACAGTGACAGCCCGCTGCTCCGCTCCGCCCGGTTTCCGGCATTCACTCAGCCAGCTCCTGTCCTGCCCTCTCATCTCGCCTGTAGACAGAGCGGTCCAGTTAGCCTCCTGTATTGATTTAAGCCAGGAAGCACACTGCTCGCCGGGATCATTTTATGTCTTATATTCCAGACCAATCTTGGTCTGAAGAGCTGGCTTCAGGACTGTTTCAGTTCTGGGCTGACAGAGTCCAGGAGCCCTGTCTTCCCTGGAGCCTTGAGCCTGTCAGACCGTCAGTGTGGTCTTTTCCCTGCAGTTTGAGTTCTGCCCCCCACATTTCTCCTGTTCCACCTTTGTTGAGTTGTCTGTCAGGGCAGTCATTGGTGGCACTGGCCCACCAGTTTGGAACATAGCTTCTCCAGTGCCAACATGCCTCAAGGGGGTTGGGGCTGTGAGACCCCTGACCCAGCCACATAGAGATGTTAGGACAAATGGGGGCCTTCTTAGGACATAAGCCTAAATGCAGGTGGCCGTAGCACTGCCCCTCTGAGGTGGTACCGGAGGCCTGTGTGCATTTAGATGCTTGCCTCTACTCTCTTGGGTATGCCACCTCCCTGCTGCAGCCCTCATCTCTGTCTGATTGACTCCTCCCATGACCATGCTGTGTCTCCTTTGTCTTCCCCACAAAGCCCTTCCAAGCCCATCCCGGTGAGCGTACGCACCCTATCCCTATCCCTATCCCTTTCCCTTTGCTTCAGCCCAATTTGTTGTTTCCCACTTATGTATATATATCTCCCATCAAAGTGAGGTAGGACCCCTGAAGGCAGGGAGCAGGTGTGATTCTGTATGTAGCCTGGTGTGGTGTGGTGTGGAGTGAAGCGCACTGACGATGGGACCTGTGGCTGAAGAGACACCTTTGTTTTGGGGTAAGCTCCAATTGGGAGGGTTTCTAACTGGGTAACAGAGTTTCTCTGACAAGAGTTACCTGGTCCCAGGTAGAAACTATGGAGCATCAATTCCAAGAATCTCGTTTTCATTTTGCAAGGCCTTAGATTATTGTGGGAGATGAGGTCAGTGACCTGCAATGATTTCAGGCCTAGGAGGTTGCTCAGGCTATGCTGGGCCACAGCTGAATCCTCCATCTCTGAAACCTGGCAATATCAAGAACCAAGGGTTAGGACAGCCTGCAACCACATCCTAGGCCAAGGTCTGATAGGCCCCAGAACCTAAGATCAAGACTGAACCCTGGGCAGGGATGTAGTTGGGAAAGGAGAAGAGCCTCAGACACAGCTCTTGAGAAGCTCATAGGGCAGTAGGGGAAGCCCTGTGGCAGCTGTTAACATCAGTGCCGGGCATGGTGCTGCCTCCTGGGAAAGTGCAGAGCAAGGGCTGGGTAGCACAGTTAAATGATGACCATGGGCTCTGCCCTCCACCTGGAGAAGGTGGCAGTGTTGTGTGCAGTGGGTACTGGAGGAGTCAGGAGGAAGCATGAAAGCTCAGGTTGAGCACTACACACTGCTGCCCTGGGAAAACCCCAAGGTGGGAAGTCGAAGGACTACTGCTTCTCCTAAAGCCCTGCTTAATGCTTCTTTTCCCCTTCTCAGAGAATCATGAGTTTGTGCTGTTAAGAAGTCCTCTTTTCTTCTATCCATAGTGGAGGTGTGAGCAGAGACTGGATTGGTGTCCCCAGGAAGCTGTATAAGCCAGGTGCCAAGGACCCCCAGTGCGTCTGTGTGAGAACCACTGGCCCTCCTAGTGACCAGCCGTTGGACAGTCCCGTACTCAGTAGTCGTGGGGACTTGGACCACCCCAACTTGGAGGAATACACAGGCTGCCCACCCTTAGCCATCACATGCTCCTTCCCACCCTAGACGGTTGCCATTTATGGTAATAAAAAACATGAACTCTGCCTCAATCCGTAATAACCTCTTAACCCCCAAATGCCCTCAGATGGCCCCTGATGTGAGACAAGGGGGCCTGGAAGGACTTTGGCCCTATGTCTGCAACTGTCTCATGCCCCCCTCAACTTTTTGGAGACTGAGACCAGAGCTCAGTGAGTTGCCTAGTCTACTGCTTGTCAGCCTGTCTCCCTGGCTCTATGAGCCATCTTCCTCCAGAGCCCTCAGATACCAGCAGGTACAAATGATCAACTCAAGACGACTGGACACACAAGCAGTAGGACTCTGGGTTCTGATGGCTGCATTTCCGTGGGTCCCTGGGCTGCCTGAATCAGTTGCCAGCAGCCCTGGACCCTGACTGTAATTCAGCCTTTCCAAACCTTGTCAAGGCATCTGGGATACTAACAAAGAGGGATTTCATAATTCCCTTACAAGTATGAGCAGGCGCATTCTAAAAAGCCTTACTGATTAGACCCTGTGAGGATAGCTCTGTCAGAACTTCCCCACTGGCTAAATTTGGGAGTCCAGATTTTTGTGGCTTTTCTTCTAAGTAACATCTCTACCCTAGGGCAGACTTGTTAGTTAGCACTGGGTCAGTACAGTGAGTGGTGATGATAGGCTAACTCTGGAAATGAGAAACCTTTTGCGTGCGTCAATGCAGCAAATCCAGATGCTTCTGAACAAAGCAACGCTTAAAAGTAAGGATACCGTGTGGCTCTGAAGCACTTAAAATCAGGTGTGGTGTGTTTTCTAAGAGAAAAGTCTAGTCTGCCGTTTGAGCAAATGTTCAAGGCATTTCCTTGCTGACTGGCTCTGCCTCGAGCCCCAACACAGTAGCATGACACCAAGGTTTGAACAAGCTTGTAAATGACAATCCACACAGCCCCTACGTAATGGTGGCCTGACTCGCAACCTCTCCAGTGAGTCATCTAAGGTCATCTGTGATCTATGTTTGATAAAGAAATTTCATCTCATTACTTTAGATGGGAGTAAGGCATGTTTACCTTACAGCTAAGGAAGACTGGTGCTGTCTCCCATTCGTGGGTTCTCCTCTTTCTTGTCTTGAGGCTTCATCTGAAGTCCTTTGCCCATTCCTGTCAACTACGTTTGTAAACACTCTGTCTTCTTTCTCTTTTCCCCTCTCCTTCATCGTTAATCTCACTAACGGAGGCTGTTTTCTCTTCACTGGCAGATTCATGGCTGACTGCCTCCTACTGGCCCCAGCAGGTGCTTACATCTGGGCTGGCTCTTGGCTGTTGGCCACTCTAAATCTTTTTCATCAGCCTCTCCTTGTGCCTTTAACCTCTCCCTGACTCCTGGCTTTTTCTCCTAAGTATACAATCAATGGCCCACTTCCTTCACATCAGAAATAAAGCATTCACTCAACACCAGTTCTGATGTAGGTACTGTATCTGATTCCTGTCACAGTCATGCTTCTTGAAAAAGCTGCTTCTGTCTTTGCTTTCCCCCCTTCACTTTGGCTATGCAGAATAGTTGCCTGGCTTCTGCCCTTTTCCTGAGCTCAGTAGCAGGATAAATTGCTTATTGGTGCATTCACATTCAGTTCTTATCCACATGGACCTTTGTCATATTTGACACTGTTAGCCATGAGGTCTCACATGAAATCAGCCCTTGGCTTTGTCCTGATTTCCCGTTTCTCTGGCCAGTCCTTCTTAATCTCCCTGAAAGCCACCCTGTGAGCTGTCTCATTGTTGTTCTTGTGCTCCAGCCACTTAGACTGCCAGACCTCTATCTCCACTCCAGGCAGCTTTCCTGAGCATTTCTGTAGGCCCCTCAGACTCCTCGTGTATGGCACTCAGTCTCCAGTTTCCTATCCCATGATTCTTCTAGGCCCCCCCCACCCCTGATGACTGGCACCACCGTCTATACTGTCACACCATATAAGAATCATGGCAACTCCTTCTTCTCTTTTCCGCCCCCCAACCCATCTTCAAGTCCTGGCAATTCTCCCTCAGTTCTCTCCTCCCCCATTCTCTCTTAACTGGTCCCAGCGCTGCTTCTCTGGATTAGGTCTCTTGTTTCCCACAGGAGTCTAACCGTACCACCTTCCTCTACACCTACCCCTCCAGCCATCCTCCACAGTGCTGCAGTCATCTTAATGCTCATGGTGTTCTCCAGTGGCTCACTCGCTCTCTGTATCTGTGAAGATGAAGGGCTGACTTCAGTAGCTTTGTACACAAAGTGCTTCTGCAGTCCATCCTCCATTACCTTCTGTGTCTGCCCCCCAATTCCGTCCAGGCACCGTCTCACTGAATGCCTGCATTTCTTCATGAAAGCCCTTCTGTCTGGAATGATACCTCTTTCTCTTCTCCATTTGTCCATCTCTTATTCAAAACTCAGTTCAGTCAGCACTTCTTAGAAGTCTTCATTAACCCTTGGCTCATCAGTTGGGCCTCAGGTCCCATAGCACCCTGTGCAGACTCCTAAAATGACAGGTATCTCATTGTACTCTGTAACTTCCTTTCCTCCTTGACCTCACTAGACTGCAGGTTCACTGAGCTTTGTACTCACGCATCCATAGCACCTACCGTGTTGTCAGTGTACAGTTAGCTCTTACTTGAGAGGCCTAGCTATGAAGGCTTAAAGGACTTACATGGCCTGCCCAAGGTCAGAAAGCAGCAGAGCTCTGCCTAGAGCTCAAGGTTCCAAATCCTGATAGTCTTATTTTGCTCATCCTTATGTCTGAGTGTCTCTACCCTGCCTGGAACAGGGGTGAACAAAAGGAGAGCTGAAATCCTAATTGTCTGAGTTCCATATAACTGTTGAACTCAGTACCTGAAGCTTCTCTCGCTCAGAAATAGCCCTCTACTCCAGGCTGACTGGGAACTCGTCACTCCGTTCCGGTTCCTGTAGTCACTCAACAAATACTTCCAAACTGCCTACTGTGTGACAGGCGTCATGTTGAAGGTGGGAAGGCTGGAGGCTTCTGTCCTCAGATTTACAGTAGAGTAGAGCAGACCCTTGGTTAGAGCATCCAGAGTCCATTTTTGGGGTAGGGATACAGGGATAGTGGCCAGAGATGTTCAGATGCTTCAAAAAACAAACCTGGGCTGGGGGAGGTTGTACAACAAGTCATTCCAGCCAAATTTTGGAGGAACCTAGAAGGTCCCTGACCTCTCATGTTCCACTCCTAAAACTAGGCTTCAGGAAAACCTCAGCCAGCCTCAGGAATCCGCACGGTCCCTTGCTTGATGAGAATTCACTTCCTTGTGGTGCCATCTCTGTAGCAAAGACAGCCTCCATGTTACGGTAGCAGGTCAGCCACTAGTAGTAGTAGTTGCTGAAGAAATCCTTGTTCTTTCTCTAGTAGCTCTGGACCTAGGCAAAATCAGGAAGGAGAAACGAGACCCTCCCTGGGTTCAGGGCACACTGAGCATATAGTCAGACTTGCTGAGAAAATGGGGAAGAAAAGGAGTGTTGGACAGGTCTGCTGGCCCAGGCCCTGGCAGGGAGCACTGGGTTCTCATTCAGTTTCTGTGCTGGTTTGAGAGCTTCCATTTCATGGTCCGTGGTAGGGGAGGCTAGCATTACTACCCCCCGCACCAGGCCACAACGGCTACCGCATGACAGAGCTGGGGTGTTTTACCCAGATCTCTCTGCCACAGCAGTGAGCAGTGTGAAAACAAAAGTCGGGCAGCTGTGTGGTAAGACTGGTGTCCTTTGCTGCTAGTTCTGATCTATCATTTTTCTGTAAACAGAACTAAGAGTGAAACATCTGAGATTTTTTGGTCAAAGCTCAGTCACTGTGTGACTGTAAAACCCAGGAAGCAATGTCAGAGTGTCACCCCTCCACCTTGCGCGTGTTGCTCTGGAACAAGCTGTAATGGGAAAGGCAGGCCCCGTGAAGAGGCTTGGGATGCGTCTGCTCAGACATCTGTAGGTGCCCCTTAGAGGACTACCTGGGGCGGAGTCCCCATACTCAAGAACATTTCCTATTGCCAGAGTCCTGGGATTCTTTTGAGCAGGCAGGATACACTGCTCTGGGGAGTTCTCACTAGAGGAAGCCCCGGGCTGTGCACCTGAACTTACACCCCTGGGTAAGAAGAAGGACACATTATTAATCACCTTCCTCAAGGTGGCCCTGAGCGGTGGGAAGGACCATGGTCACCTCCATTTTCTCTAGCCTAACTGCAAAAATTGTGAAACTTGCCCAGAACCATTAACTAATCGGTGACAAGTCAGAACTAAAACCCCGTGCCGACCCCTTGCTGGGCCTGGCTCCTGTTTATACTGCATTTTGTGGTCACGAGAGAGTAGTAAGCACCCTTCACCTCAGAGGATCGCTGTGCAGAAGCACTTGACAGCGCCTGACAGGATGGAGACAGCCACCGGAGAAGGAGGTACACTGAGAGCGGGTGTGAAGGAAGGGTCAGCAGAAGGGTGGGGGTGGGGCAGGCAAAGAAAGGGACTGTTGGTTCCAGTGTGTGCATGCCAGGTGAGCTGTAAGATGTGTCTAGTTTGAATGGGGGCCTTATGGACTATAGGGTTGTAATTTGCAAGCCTCCAAGGCACCATTAGCAGTCTCTGAAGCCCTCTGTGCCTTCAAACCTTGACCACTGGAAAGCTCAAGAAGGGTGAAGCTTCTTGAACTGTTCCTAAATAACAGAGTCTGAGGGGACTTTCAGGATCATTTGGAAAGCATCAGTGGTCACACATATCACTGGGAGCTGTTTGGGCCAGGAGCACGGTAAATCCAAGGAGCTGCTCAGCATGCCTAAAACAGCTACTTTTTCACAGCTGCCAGCTGTGTGTTTTGGAAAAATGCTGGAATTCAAACTTTGTTAAAGGGTTAGCTGTAAAAGAAATGTGTCACATCTGGAGTTTTTTTGTTTCCTTTTTTTTTAATGCTTACTGATATTCCTGTATATTAGAAGTGACTACAAATGTCTCATTAAAGTTTTCACTTTCAACGCACAATTTCGCCTCATTTTATTATAAGGAATTGTTATAGAAAATGCAAGTATCTGTATTTGAAAAATACATTCCATTCCATGGACTCCAAAGAAACAATGCTGATACGCGTCATGGTCCTATATGATGCCACCATCCCACACTGAGCACCAACTCAGGAAGTGTGGAAGCCCAGGTGATCAACCTAAACAAGTGCCTGCAGTTCCTGTCCAGCTCCCATCTTCCCACTGGAATCACACAGCATGTCCCATCAAGTGTATTGTGGTCACAAGTTCCATGCGTCAACCAACACAGGAAATCACTGAGCCACAGCAGTCTGCCAATTCAAGACTCTCTGGCTGCAGAAAACCGTGTTGTCAGTTTTAACATGTTACTGTGTCATTTATGCCATACAAAAAAAGGAACTGTACAGGCAATGATCTTACAAAGAAAAGTCTTTAAGGCATCTATGATAACATCTGCAAATTTAGTAAGGTTTAGTTAGTATCTTGTCAAATAATCAGCAGTTGACTAATTACTTCTGCATAAGTGAGGATGTGGCTCTTAGATCCTTTCACAGAGCTGTTTCCCCTCTGCCTCCTCTCTGCCTCCTCTCTCCTGGGCTGCGGCTGAGGGAGCTTTGGTGCTTCACGCTAGAAGGGCCAGGCTTGCCAGCCGTGTCCAGTTCTCCTGGGGTTTGTCCTGAGGGAAGCAGCCCAGGCCCTCGACGCAAGCTTATTTCAGGACCTTTGCCCTGTGAGTGCCAAGTGGATCTGTCAGGGAAGCTATAGGCTCACTTGCTAACGTTCCTATCAACTTGGTAGGTAGTTTGCCTTTAATATCTGAGTATTTCATGGTTCAAAAGTGTTCTTTTTCTCCCCAAAGACTTTCCCTCCACTCCATGCCTATGAACAAGACTAACATAGCAACACCCAATACAACAGGTATGGAACATGAGTTGAGACAAGTGGTGAAGCCACACACACACTGAGCTCCATGCAGGGACCCCATCCAGGGAGAAGAGTGTGGAAGCTGAACAGGGTGGTCATCACCGACTCCGGGCTCTGAGGTAGAGGGCTGAAGGTCACGTGGGTCCCACTCCTAGAAAGAGTACGGCAGGCAAACTGAACAGTCCTGTCTCAAATCAGTAACTGAGGTTGACAGTGCACAGGCAGAAACTCCAAATGAAATGCAGCTGTGACACATCATTCAGTGAGACACTGAAAAAGATAACTAAGAAGTAACACGTCCCAAGTGTAGGCACTTAAGTTTGTGGGAAATTCCTGTGTTACAGGATCATAGCAAGTTGGTTTAAGCCATTTAATTTGTGTGTAACTCATGGTCTGTAACTTCATCTTTGGAAAAAAAAGGACTGTTAAGACTACAGGGTCGAGTAAACCTGGTGATGAGCAAGAGACTGAAAGCTAATGACGCTGAGCAGTGTTGACAGATGCAGCAAATGTTACAGTCCCGTTTATTTTTCCTGCCCTCTTCCTTCACAGTTGGCAGCTTTGTGGATGAATAATAGTAAGATTTAGTGACCAGTATTTAAGCTATTGATTAAAACTGAACAAGAACAGGTAGGCAGTTTTGTAGGGGAGAGCTCAGAGCTTGGAGAGCACAGAGAAGTGAGCATGTCTGGTCTGAGCCAGATGAGTGGGCAGTGGAGTGCCCAGAGGGGACCACCGGTCAGGAAGCATCCGCGCAGTCGGGGAGGCCGCCTAAGAAGGTGAAAAGACGCTTTGTTTGTATTTAGAGGAATGCACCCTGAACTCACAGAATGTTCCCCAGTCATGGCTGTTCAGTACAGTAGCTGACCCTGTGTCTGAAAAGAAGCCTGACTCAAAAGTATTTTAAATATGGTCTTAGGATTTTAAGTGCAGTTACAGACAGACTGTGACTGAAATTGGTGTGGTAGGGTATGGGCAGGACCATCAATCAGCTTTGTCCCTGACTGGCTTTCCATCCTCTCATGAACATTAACAAAACAAGTATAAGTCTTCTAACCACTTCATCTCTAAAACAATCAAGCCACTTAATTAAGCCATATTTCCTCACAGCCTTTCTCAGGCAACAGAAATGGACACAGACCACATGCGTTACATGGTCACATGTTTGACAATACTTTGGGGGCTTTTCTGTAAAAATGTGTATGATTTTGGGGAAGAGGGAAATGCTTCTAATTAATAATTGCTTTTAACTACTGTGCACAAGCTCATGTTAACATAGAAGTATATACATCTTATAAGTCACAGAAATTTTTTTTTAAAAAAAGTAGCACTCTGATTTATCAGCTCATTTTGCACAATATTTTAGGTAATAGAATGTATAAATCTATAGCAATGTAGAGGGAATACTATCCAAAAAAGAAACAAATATAACAGGCTGTTGCAAAAAAATATTTAGTCCCTTTTACAAGTACATCCATATTTCATTAATGCCAAAAGAAAAAAATGTAGTGGTTATTAAGTGTCTGAAAAAGATCAGTATGTATGATTGAGATTGTTACATAATTTGTGAGTATAACTGTACAAGGCATGTTCATTTCTGAGTTTTTTGTTTTTTTTAAAAAGCGGTGGTTAAGGTTTCTCTTCAAATGTGCATTTTTAAAAAACTGGCCAAACCTTCAAAAGGACAGACGTGCAACACACCCCAGAGTCCATGATGTACCAGAGTTCATGATGTACCAGCAGTGGGGAAGGCCCAACAACCTCAAGAGCCTCATTCAGCACACAAGACAGCCTTTCAAAACAGGGTCAGCAGGCTCCTCAAAGGACCTTGGGCTGCTGGCTTTCCTGGGGCAGGCACACTACACGAAGCTGGAACTAACAGCTGGGAGCGTTGTTAGAAGACAGGACCTGCCAGCCCAAGGTGGAGATGCCCCTGGGGCTGAAGCCCTGCTGTAATCCCATCTTACAGCCTGGCCTGTGTGAATCCCTTGCTCCAAATAACACATCAGGAGCTTTCCCTTTAAGACTTAGGTGAGGTGAGGTCTAGTCAAAGCTGACCATTAGAATCACTGATGCAAGGACGTATGAAGGTGTGTCTGAATATGGGTTTTAAATTGGAATCACCAATAATGCAGCTATATTAAAAAGTGCAGCACAGTAAAAGTGCAATTCCTCTTTCACCCTAGTGGCAGTGACTGAGGACTCCACCGACAGGATACACAAGATGAGAGAATTGGAGACGGTTGCTAAGGAGACGTCCACTGCTGCACTGTGCTCCAGCCACTGAGGGAGCATGAACACTGGTAAAGCTTTCAGTTGTTAAGGCCACGATTTTTCAGCTCTCATCTTTGAACCCTGTTTAGAAAGATTTCACCTTTTTTAAAAGGATAGCTCACTAAAAATACAGCTTAGCTTTTTTTTTTTTTTAAACAAAACAAAACAATTCAGGGTAAGAGCATCCTATAATCTTTAGGAAAACACTGTGTAAGGAAAGTCCACAGCCACTCACCCTGGAGTAAAGCAGTGCTCACTGTGCAGCAAGAGGCAGGCTTCCTACTCTGGAAGGCTCTGTCGAGCAACTCCATCCAGGCAGGAAGACTTCATAAATCCTCTGAGAGCAGGGTACATGGTCTTAGAAGTGCCCTTACATGTTGTTAGCAGAATGGAGTCTAATGCCTATCATACCTACCATACAGGCTAAATGGTCTTGTCCAGCAGTGAGACATCTAGTAAAGTCCATCACAATCTGACACACTGACAGTCATACAGAATTATCTGAAATGGGATCTATCACGCCATGGTCCTTAATGGTTCCAGTCTATTGCTGCAGGAAGATGACCTCCAGCTCCTGCTCTGGGTCAGGGCAGGCTAGCGAGCAGAGCAGCTGCTGGGAAGGTGACCGGGACATGGCCTGGCCCCTCCTAAGGGGTCACTATGAGACCCCACCCAGAGTCAGTACATCAAAGCAAATGTTGCAAACTCTCACAGGCTTGTTCAGATCAAACTTTATAATAGGAATCTCCTTCGTCGAGCATTTATGGCAAAGAAGACGTCCGCAGTGACGACTGTGAAGACAAAGAGAGGAAGTATAAGAGGAGTGCTGAAGAGGAGGCTGCTTCCTGGTGTGGCAAGGAATCCACAACACAGTGCCCTCAGCAGACTAGGCAAGCGCAGGACCGCTACCCTGTGGTCAAGTCTCCTTCTGCCAGTAACTTGTACCAACTCATGTACATATATGTTTAGTCTATACCAATAGAATTCTAGCCAATAACTGAAGTGACTAAAGAAGCCTCTTTTTATAGAGATCAAGAGAAGTGTCTCATTTTAATGCCAACAGCTCCTTTGTTCACTCAGCTTTGCTGCAGCAAGAGGCCTGTACAAGCCTGAGAGGCTGCGTGGGACCGGGAACTAACCCTCAGCATTCAAGAGGCCCCAGTCTGCACTCTGCCAGGCCTCACCTACACCCCTGCGCAGGGCTGTGCCCATGCCCTGGGCATCTCATCACTCCACTTCGTCAGGTTTGGCCCAGGAGAAGGAAGGGCTGCCTCTCCTCACTGCTCAGAGAGTCCATGGTTCATCACAGGAAAGGGTAAAAGCACTGACATCAGCCGAAGTCCCCTTGCTCCTCTGGCAGTGATGGTGGGCTCTTACCAGTGATGTTTGCGAGTCGTGACTCCAAACTTGGCAGTGCACTCATAGCAGTTGGAGCCGTCACACCATGGAGGCTCCTTGGACAGCATGTCTATAAAACAGGCAGGGGGAGATGAGTGTCAGCCAAGTAGCAGCTAGGCCAGGTAAGACTGATACATTTACAGGAAGCAAACTAATAAATACAGCAATGCCTCACAGAATAACTGAGGGATGAATATACTGGTACTGGGCCAGGGAAAACCTCAGAGGAGCGTATGGGAGAATCACCATTTGCCAGGCAGACTATGGGAGAAGGAAATGGGTGTTTAGTGTGGTGTCTGTGGGGAAAACACATGCAGTCAGGAAGGCTGAGATGCAGGGAAGGGTAGGAGAGAGCTAGAAAGGCTGGCAAGGGACAGATGACATGAGGGATGAGGAAGGGGAGCCTGTAAGAAGTCACGTGAGAGGCACGCAGGGAGCAGGACTGAGTGTGGTGGGAGCGCCAGACAAGAAGAGACTTAAGAGAAAGAACCACAGCATGAGTAGTTCAAGTCTCCGGGACATTTGCATTGGGATTAGGTACAGCTGGGCTAGAATATCACAGAAGCCTAGCCCATAGCTGGGAATTCTGTGTCAACAGTAATAAGTGTTAGTACTTCCTGAATGCTAACTATATGTCCTAAGTGCTCTCCACACAGAAGCAGGCTGAGCTCCCCAGGAGGGAGCAGTGCATGGATCAGCTGTCACTGAGCACCACCTGCTATGTGCCAGCCCTGTGACAGGCACTGCTCTGAGCTCTAAAAGGTAGACCAAGTGAATGGCACAAGACAGCAGAGGAACAGCAGGTTTTAGTGCTTTGTAACTGTCAAGTCACCTGCATACATCAAGAACACACCTTCACTAAGTATTTCTGAGCTTGTTTCTTTACCCAGGGCATGGGACTAATTGTCCCTATACTACTTCCACTGTGGGGCAGCAAGACTGCACTGTGATATGACAGGCACTTGAGGGATACTAACTCTGCACCTCACTGGGAGAGAGAAAGATTTATAAATGTGACATCTTTAAAGGTGAAGCTCTCCTTCCCTCAGAATGAAACAGGGAAGGAAGACCAGTGGTAGCTAAAGCAGAAGCCAGTTGTAAAGGATACAGACAGTGTGAATCAGCCGAGGAGGAGGGACATGCAGATAAGCAGCCAGGAGACATGGTAAGGGGTCTGCCTGGAACTTGTGAATTTCTGGAGGTTCAGCAGAAGTGGGAAACCCACAGGGCCCCCAGTGTTTGAGCACACTGAAAAGAAACTGCTAGCAGTGACGCCTGCACCACTGCTCAAAGTCTCTTCATCCCATTTACAAAAGAAAGTCCTACATGATTCCTGGAAAACTACTGGTTCCAATCCTAAGTAAACCCTTAAGAGATTTAAAAACCATCAATACATCTGCCCAAATAATCAATATTTTAACTGTGCTGACCAGAAAACAGCAAAAAATCAGCCACTCACCTAACAGTCTAAACAAGAGTTGCTTGGTAGCAACCTGGTAGTTGAAAATGTTGACTCCTTGGTTATTATTCACGCCAAGGCGAGCCCCAGATCGCACGACAGCACGACATAAGTTGGCATTCCCTTTCATGTATGCTAATAGCAGCACTGGAAGACAAAAACCACAGGCACCGCTACTTCCACCTGCTCCAGAAGCCTGGCACTGCTGAATGATTGGCAGAGGTCAGCCAAGGGCATGAAACTCATTAGAAAGTCCCCACAGAACACAGGGGCCGTCTGAAACTCCGGTGAGACCTCCACAGAGGATCTGCAGCATCTCCCAATACAGGATCTAGCTGTGAGTCGGAACTACAGTTCTAGGGCACCATCTCAGTCACAGTCCGCAAGAGACTCTCCTTCCATTCAGAGCTTCAGCTACCGGGGACTCAAGGTAGGGATCAGACCCTTGATGAAGGAAAAACATATCACTGGCTCAGCTGTGTTCCTCTTACATGAAAGAGTAGTTTCAGATCCCACTAGGAAATTGCCCTGTGGAGCATTCTACTCTGTCACACATGGTGTCACTTCAAGTTAGTGGCCAACTCAATGGCAGTTAACAACGTGACCTTGAAGCACTAGATACACTTGAGATGTGGTTCTGCCTCAAAAGAGACACTGCCCAACTCCACAGCAGAGATCTGTGACAGATGCTTAGAGTGCTTAATACCCTCAAAGAATGACATGTGTTCAGGCTCCTGTGTTTCCAGACAGCAGTGAGCAAGATCCATAAACACTTTACTCAATACCTGTGTTTCCTTCTGTATCTGGTTTATCTAGAGGATACTCAGGCATGCACTCCAAGAAGAGATCGAAGATGGCTGCTGCATTCTCTTTGCCATATTGTCCCAAAATGTGCAGTGGTGACTGGCCTCTGATTAAAAAAAGTTGGAGAAGTTAGGTATGTGTCTAAATGACCATCATATACAAAAGAAATGGAATTTTTTGAACTCTGAGATACTGGATAAATCTAAATACTACATAAACAAACAAACAAACAAAAAACCCAAACCAAACTCACTGCTGTTGAATCAATTTCAATTCAGTGACCCTATACAAGAGAGAACTGTCACAGTTTCCAAGGAGTGTCTAGTGGATTTGAGCTGCCAACCTTTTGGCTAGCAGCCATAGCACTTAACCACCACACCGCCAGGGTTTCCAAAGGATGCACAAACAAAACCAAACACAGTGCTGTCAAGTCAATTCCAACTCATAGTGACCCTACAGAGCTGCCCCATAGAGTTTCCAAGGAGCACCTGGTGGATCTGAACTGCCGACCTTCTTGTTAGCAGCCGTAGCACTTAACCCCTAGGCAACTAGGGTTTCCAAAGGATACACAATAAGTCATAAAAGTTTTTCTAAAAAGGTTTTTAGAAATAAGGTACTAAAGGTTGCTCAAGCATCCCAGAGGCCAGTTCTGCAGCGTGCACTGTGGCTGATCGGAGCCATCAGTAAACCATCAATTCGGAGGGCCAAACTGGATGACATGGAACACTGGTCTCTGATGGGCTGCACGCACTCACCTTATGTTAAAGGCTTCAGCATCCACAGTGCATTCTGTCAGGAGGACCCGGATGTTGTTGAGCCGGCCATGCATGACAGCAAGATGAAGAGCTGGGGAGTAAATCTTCTTACTGGGCGAGCCGAGAAGCACACACAGAAAATCTCAACTCCTCCTCACCCTCACACACTTCTTTCTAAGTGGGATGCAGCCAGAGCAGCCAAAGGCCACTCACAGAGCAATCCTGTCTTCATCACCCCCTAAGAATGAGTCATGAGCACATCCTCATGAACTTTTGCGTTCTATTTCAACAGTTATCCAAAGATGAGACTTAATAGTTCCACAGGAAGCCACTTTTGGCTTCTAGTGCTGTCAGTCAGACAGGAAGCTGCCCAATGCCTGGTTAGTGGCAGGCTGGATGCCTAGCTCAGAACACTTCCTGTCACAGCTTTGCTTCTGTAAAAATCAATCCCTCCCCAACAGAAAGTAGAGAATGGAGGCATTAGCATGGGACAGAAAAAATGACTGAATTACCATTATTTCCATTCTCATCCACAGCAGCAAAGTCCACTCCATTCTCCAGGAGGACTGAGCAGATGGTAGGCAGGTCCTGCTGGGCAGCGAGATGGAGGGCAGTCTGGCGGTGCTTGGTTAATTCATTGACTTTGGCTCCTGCAAGAAGCTGTTGAAGTTGATTACATGAGCAGTCTCTATCACAACAAAGGTCCCCTTAAAGCTGTAGCAAGAGGGCCAGCCTCCTACCTACTACTTGTAAGGAAAATATTGGCAAAACCTTTTCCACGGGCAAACTGTCAGTTATCTATCAATATGTACACAGCCGTTCCTTTGGACACACAAATTGGAAGACTTTACAATAAACAACCAAACCAAACTCATTGCTGTCAAGTTGACTGTGATTTAGAGTGGCTCTACAGCACACAGCAGAACTGCCTCATCGGATTTCCAAGGAGTGGCTGGATTTGAACTGCTAACCTTCTGGTTAGCAGCAAAGCTCTTAACCACTGCACGTACCATCATCAGGACTCCTCTGAGACTTTAGTAGATTAAAAAAAACTGCACAAGATTACAGAGATGTACACTGCCCTATAAAAGGATACCCACTGCTTGTAACAGTGAAATTTGATGGCCAAAGGGTTTGGCTATGAAAATGTAATACATCCAAACAACTGAATGAGCAGCCATTAAGATGACAGATTATTTACATATTAACATGGAAAGATATTTATAATGTAAGTGAGTAAAAAAAGGCAAGTTAGAAGAATAGTGTAGATCTCCACTAAAAGACCTCAATTGATGGTCCAGCGGTTTCGGGGTTTCCCTGGGAACATGGCCCCTGGCCCTGATGCTGTCCTTGCCCATAAACCATAACAAAAGTCCACTCTTCGGACACGAATGGATTGGACTTGGTGATGCACAGTGACCATATATTGGATGCAGTTTATGGTTCTATGCATCTATAGGATATCATCCTGGTGAACTCTGGCTGGAGGAAGGAGAGTGGGTGGAGAGGAGGGGAAAGGTGACTGTTGGGAGGATGAGACATGTATGGAGCAGAGAGGAACAGTGTGCTGTCACCGGGCAGGAAGAGCACTGGAAGCTGCATATAGGTGGGCATGTAAATTTAAATGGGAATGTACATTTTCACTCAGTCATAACAAACAAGAAGATAGTGTGATACTGTGATTCCATTTGGAGACGAACATGCAGATAGATAAAGATGTAAAAGACAAATAGCCAAGCATACACTTAGAAGGTATTCAAAAGCATATACATCAAACTCTGAGCAAAGTTGGGTGGTAGGGGTGAAAGGGAGAGAATTCCAGCTTTTTATCCTTTTGTACTTTTAAGAATCAAAGGCATGGAGGGTCTTTAAATAGTATCTTGTCTATTCATTTAGTATTTAATGTTCATTCATTAACTGCCTTCTGACAAAGTGTCAAAGACACTTGCTATCAGCGAAAAATGATCTGAATCTGGCAGTCAGAGCCCATGCTGCCCCTCTGAGCTCTGAGGTCTTCCTACCCTCTGCCCTGGCTGTGACTGCAGGCTTTCTCTCTCTACGAGGGACTAGGCACTGAGTAGCTGGCCCACAGGTCTGGGCCCCCAAGCCAATCACTCACAGGTCCAAATTAAAAAAAAAAAGAAAACCAAACCCATTGCCGTTGAGTAGATTCTGACTCATAGCAACCCTACAGGACAGAGTATAACTGCACCATAGAGTTTCCAACGAGTGCCTGACAGATCTGAAATACCAACCTTTTGGTTAACAGCTGTAGCTCTTAACTACTACAACAGCATGGTTTTCACTCTCAGGTTCAGATAGGTCGTATCTGAGGGGACAAGCCATGGTCAGTAGTGCTTGTGAGGGATCCATACCTTGACAGAGGGGTTAGGAGTCCCAAACCTCACTAGGCTCTCAGGGTGGCAGACTGGGGAACATGGGGCTAGATTTCCTATTGCCTCACGGCCCATCTCTGCATCTCTGGCTGCTTTCCCCATATCTAATCTGTCCCTGGTGTCATCAGACCCACTTCCTCACTCTCCATCCATTCCTCACTGCCACGGCCTCACTCAGGCCTCCACACTGGTGATCCTGCCCCATGCCCACCCCTACTCCCACCCCAGGCAGCTTCTTTAACTCTCTCTCAGCTCAAACATGTATCAAGTCATAAAGGTTTTTTCTAAAAAGTTTTTCACAAACAAAAATGCCGAGGCACCAGAGGTTGGTCAGGTATGTTGAGTGTCCCAGTGGCCAGTTCTACAGCATGTACCCAGAGCTGAAGGAAAGGTGATGGCCAGCGCTGAGGGGCAGGCCAGGAGTGTGGAGTCCTGGTCTCTGTGCTGGACCATGCTCTCTGAGCTTAAACACTGACAGTGGCTTCCACACTGCCTGAAGGTTAGCAGTGACGGGTGCTCCGAGTTCTTGGTCTGAAACATAACCAATAATTTGACCTCTGCTCACCTCTCCAATCACATCCCCTAAACGTCAGCTCAATTCTACATACAGCCCACCACGTGCACTTTGAATCTTGACATCTTTCCTCAGGCCTTTCCCCTGGCTGGGCGGTATAACACTGCACTGGAAAAAGCAAGCTTTGGAGTCAAACAGAAATGGCTAGAACCCCAGCTACACTATTGACTAGCTAATAACCTTGGAGGAGACACACACTTTCTGAGCCCAGATTGTCTCCTTTGTAAAATGGAAACAAATGCCTGACTTCCCTTGGGATTGTTTAGAGAATTAAAAGACAGTCCACTTGTGAGCCCCAGCTCACTGGCTGACACAGAGGAGGCAGAAAACAGAAGTCAGCCTCCCTGCCCAGGATGCCCCTCCACCCTGGCTCTACCATCTAGATCCTGCTGACCCTCAAGGCCAAGCAACTCACTGGACACTCAGGGCATGGTACTACCCACTGACACACCTGTTTCCTGATGGCCTATTCCCAAAATTTGCAATGGCCTCTCACAATACCTGGCAAAACACCTGTGAAATGTGATTATGTAAACACTCTACAAAATGCTTCACACACAAGGTAGATGCAATATTGTTCATGTGTCACTCACCAAGTTGCGGACAATGATCTCTGAGCCTGCTTGCACAGCTAGGTGCAAAGGTGTCAACTTGAAAGCATCCTGGACTCTGGAATTCACGTTAGCCTGGACACTGATCAGGAACAGGACACTTTCGATATCAGAGTTCTGAACCGCCACGTGCAGAAAATTCCGGCCCTTGTTATCCACCTGAGGCAGGAAGCAGAAACCATAATGTCAGCAGGCTCCCTTGTGAGTGCCTGCTGAGAACCTGTGGGCCACAGAGAGGTCATGATATCGCCCTTACCACAGTGCAGGAAGCTCCCAAGACCCACCTCTCAATAGTCCTGCCCACAAACACAAGAGACTCACTCCACATACTTGTGCACATAAGCCTGTATGCATGGAAGCATCCAGGTATCAAGGAAAGAAGTAACTGCACAGATCCAAGCTGGCCTGCAGCCTCCTGCAGCAAGAGCTGGACATCAGAAAGCTGTGGAGGAGACAGCCTGCAGGACAGGGAAAGGAACACACTACAATACTGGGATGCTTGAGGAGAAACAAATGTGGAGATTAGCCTGGGGAGCGTCTTTGCTACAAATAAGAAAAGCACATGGCATCCTGACCCCACAGCCTGACCCTTCAGCAGTCAAACAAAGGCTGGTTTCTGGTGTCAGAAAGTTGCTTCTGTTACTGGGGCAACAACGAGGGAAGCAGCCAATAGCATGCAACAGACTTAGCTTCACTGACATAAAACAAACAAAAGAGTGCTCAAATCAAACCATACAGCATCTTCTAATTTTGAGAGTTGTGAAGATTATCAGTGACAGGAATGTGGGAGACACCAACACGCCACACACACCACGTCTCTCACATCTACAGCATGTGCTAGTGGAAAAAGCAATTTATCTTCAGGGGAATTTGGTCAATAGTAGCAGTTTCACAGTAGATGAAAAGGAAGTGTGAGGCAGGTTCATCTCCATTCATGAGCACTTTACACTGAGCAAGTGAGGTTCACACCTACACAATTCAGTCACATTTACACAAATGCTAAAGAAAGGTAATGTACAGAGAATCCTGACTACCAAGAAACAATCTTCCACCATGTTAGGATTTCATTTCACTCATCAAATCTCACGTTCCCATTTTACTGTTATTATCTGGCTTTTCATATCTCAGCAGTAGTCTTAAGTGCTAGGTGGGAATCTGAGGATTGGCAGCAAGTCTCTGTAGGATCGATTTAACAAACAATCCCACAAACCAACCAACCTCAGCCTCCACTTCCACTCAAATGTTGTGATCATTTCCCACCCAATCTACCGTTCCCGAACAACCCACCATGCAGATTTAGCAGCTGGTAAAGACCTCAACAAGGACAACCAAGCTCACCAAGCTGAATGTTGCCCCAGTATTATAACACAGCCTCCTCAAGTTAGATTTAAATCTTTCGAAGAATTCATTATTAGGGCAATTACACAACCCAGCAAATGCAAAGAATCAATTTAGCTATATGCAGCACTAAATTCCTATTATAGGCCTACCAATCTCCTGCGTTCATCTAAGTGTGAACGTGGCTAACACACAGGACTGCAGCCGAATCTCACCAAGTACCAGCAGGACACCTGAAAGGCCCAATTTTTAAAAAGACTACTATAATTCCCAAGGAAACGTCTAATAAAGAGGCTTATTGCGCCTGACGCATGGTTGGCCTTCATGGAACAGGCTCTGCTGTGCTCAAGGCAACATGGGGAAAGCCAGGCATTGGTCACTCACTTGCTCAGCAGCCCCTGATTCTCGTTTGAGAATGGCCTCAGCTGCTTTGTTGTTCTTGTAAGTCATGGCGCAGGCAAAAGGTGTCAGGCCTTGTCTGTCTCGTACATTCAAGTGGATATCAGGGTGTGAGATCAACAACTGAATGATGACACTGTGTTGGTTGCTGATTGCTTCATGGACAGGTGTTCTTCCTTCTGAATCCTATAGTGATATGGCACAGATTTTAATGTCCAACTTAAAAGATAACCCAAAACCAAACCCAATGCTGTCAAGCTGGGCCCAACTCATTGAGATCCTAGAACTCAGAGGAGAACTGCCCCATTCAGTTCTCAAGGTGTGCCTGGCTGATCTGAACTGCCTGCTTTTTGGTCAGCAGATGTAGACTTAAGGCACTATGTCACCAGGGTTTCCAAAAAGATAACACTCAGGAAAAAAATGAAAAGGAGTACCTTAAAACAAAGTCAGTTACAGGAATCAATACTACCACCCTGAGTTTGACATCAGCTTTTAAGGAAGCCAAACCACAGAGATGACTGACAGCCAGTGCCCACCACACTTTTTCCACTGATAGCAGGCCCAGCCCTCACTTGTGTTACAAGATCTGCAGTCAGCCTCAGCACTATATTCTGCCACTACATGTCTGGCTATAGGGCATCCTATTTAAATCTTACAGGTATATTAATATTATATTTATATTATTGTAAGTTATATTCCTTATGTTGAAAAGCATAAAGGAATATAAGCCAGGGGCGCTCAAATGAACTAATGGTACATTTTCCTAAACATATTACTCAACTTGGGACAAAAACTCTAGGTGGAAATCTATAAATAAAGAGGAATGCTGGTGTTGGTGTTATTAGGTGCCATCGAGTCTATAGAACAGAGAAAGATTGCCCCATAGGGTCTCCAAAGAGCATCTGGTGGATTTGAACTGCTGACTTTTTGATTAACAACCAAGCTCTTGACCACTATACCACCAGGACTCCAGGGACAAATAACGAGGCAAGAAAAACAGATAGGACACACCTTCCTCACGATGTACGAAGGGCAAAGGCACAAAGAAGGAAAGTCTTAACATGAAATCATTAAAATTTCTCAGCTTCTGTATGACTCGGAGAAGTCACTTCTGCCTATACTTTAGCCAAGATCACGGTAAAGCAAAAGCTCAGGATCAGAGACTCTGCAAGAGTCCTTGCAGTAAGAGATTTTCCTGTTTCTGAGGTTGACTTCCCCCTAGAAAGGAGAAACACCACATACCTGTGCATTTACATTGGCACCAAACTCCAGGAGACACTGTACCGTCTCTTCTAGTCCCCAGGAGGCTGCCAGATGCAAGGGGGTATGCCCAGCTCTGGCTTCCTCTTCTCCTTCTCCATTTGCTCCTGGTTGTCTGGGACTGTTGACATCACAGCCACTGAAAGGAAGGGGGAAATAAAAGGCAGGCTTCAAGGAACCATGCTTCCACCTAGCTTAGGCATGCTAGCAAATGCAGAGCAATCTACAAAAAGGCTGCTGCCAGGGACTGCTGTCTTTGGCCATAGACACTGGTGTCTGGGTTCCACTCCCATATACTGTTTTACAGTTGGTCTTTGGAACAACCTGGGCATTAAGATTGTTCAAAGCTCCTGCATGCATTTCAAGTTTAAGAACCTCTGTCCCACAGGTTTCCTGAACAACCCTGCCTCGCCACACATCCTGCACTCTGAGGGGCTCTCGAACTGTTAGAGCCTGTGTACCTTGGTGGGGAACAAGGAGCTGTCCCACAGAGGCCATCTGGTCTCCTCCACCCAAGCAGCCTGGCTTCACGCTGTGAACTGGTCAGATGTGACTAAGGAAGTCTCTGATCCAGGCATGTGCAACCCTCCCCTCACAAGTGAGCCCGGTCCTTTCCTGAACTGACATGGCAAAACAGTGACCTCCACTACTCTTAACTGTGACAGTCAAAGCAGCTATGGGCATGTCAAGACTGTAGGCAGACTAAGATGAGAAAAGAGCCAGTTTGTTGATCATCTGAATAAAAGAGCTCCTTGGGCTTCTCAGACCTGCGAATGAGAAAGCAGGCGGTAGACTCGTTGTTTTCATCAATGGCCCTGTGCAGGAGTGTCTGGAGGCACCCACTAGGTCCTGGACCCCAGCACGTGGCATCACAACCATGTCTGACCTGTGCAAAAACACAAGTTACTCACGAACACTGCCTGGCCAAGATGACAATTTTTATTAGCATCTCTAAGCTCTATATACATCGTTAGATCCATTTTAAGGCAAAGCACAGTTGATAATTAGCTGATGATTACTTTAATTTGTGTCATTCATTAGTTTTACATACACAGATTAAATCAGCTGTAGGAAAGCCCTTGCACTAAGTCCTGTGGGAGGGTCTGGGAGGTATAATTAGGTGTACTTAATTAATACTCTCCACAGCTGTGTTTGGAATCCTGGTGGCCTTGGTTAAGAGCTCAGCTGCTAACCAAAAGGCTGGCAGTTTGAATCCACCAGGCATTCTTTGGAAAACCTGATGGGCAGTTCTACTCAGTCCTATAGGGTCCATATGCATCAGAACTGACCCAAAGGCAATGGATTTGGCTTTGGTTTAGAGGTATATTCTAGAAGTCCAGAAAATACACAAGTGTACATGTACACATGCACCCATAACCTTCAGCAACATATACCTGTAATTTAACAGGTAATCTCACCAACTGGGAGCAAAATGCCTTAATGACACACCATAGGCCCTTCACAAAGCTAAATGAGAACTTGAGATTTCCCTCCACTTTTGGGACCTGTCTTCTAAACAAGGCATACAAACCTGTGACTTAAGAATTTATCACTCTAGTAATAATGAGAGCAACCCATACCAAAAGTAACCAGCCCAGAAGAGGACTGATAAGGAGATGCCTCAGTCTTGCTGTCAGGTAGTTTTCTAGATAAAGGCGGGCAAAAACACAAGTGTGGGCCAACACCACTGCGGAACCACGCATTTGTTTAACAGGACTTTTCAACTGCTCATCCTTGACCCAGTTTGTCACTTGGCAGATCTCTTGCCCCTTGTGATTACCACATAGGCACCAAATCCATCTTTGCCACAAACAATCTCCATCTGTAAACAGAGGCTAAAGTTGAGCTTGACTCACCAAAGTGGATGCAATGTCCTCCAGATTATTTGCCAATGCGAGCCACAGTGGGGGATTCCCCTTCTCATCTGGCACTGACATGTCAGCTCCCCTGGTGCATATGGCATCTACTACAAGTGGAAGCTGATTCCTGATGGCCAGCTGAAGGGCTGTCTCCCCATCTTGAGTCCTGCTGGGACACGGCCACCAAAACCAAAGCCAACTTTAGTAGATGGAACAGAAGAACAAAGGGTGCTCTCCTCAGCACTCCACTGTTATCCCTTAAACACACTTCTCTCATGTTCACTCATATCTTCTCAGAGGGATTAAACCTGTCAGTAGCATTTGTCCCTTCCACTTTTAAAAAAATATAGCCATGCTGACTTACTGCACTCAGAAATGACCAATATCTCAGCCAACTAAAATCTGATAGGCATAGAGCTGCCTTTAATAGCACCCCAACTGCTCATTTAATGAAACATGTCTTTCACTTAGTCATTTCGCATCACTTAACACAGGAGATGAAAAAAAGTTCCTCTGAAAATGCAATCACAGTAAAAATCTAACTGTGCATTCTCCACTTCAGCCTTGTTTGTCAGCTCATTTGTTGGAGTGTTCTTCATTACAAGTGAAATTCCTACTTCACTGATTCTACACTGTCCTTCATAATGAGGTTTATACAGCAATGTGCACTGTTCTGGAAAAGTTCAAATCAACAAGGTGTGTTCTCCTTCTCGACCTCATGAGTCTACTGATATTCAGTTACAATGCTGTATTTTGTACTTTTTTAGTGCCATTGTTTCCTTTCTCTTTTCAACAGGAACAAAAACATTGCCTACAAGCAAGGCTATGTTCTTGAACCATTGCAATTAAGCATGGCCTGCTGTGACAGCGGGGAGTGTACTGTCATCCTACCTGACATTGATATCTGCCTGGTGCTCCAGCAGGAAGAGTGCACTCTTGCTGTCCTGCCGCTGTATGGCCATGTGCAACAAGGTCTGCCCATCTGACATAGTATCGTTAATGGAAGCACCAGAGCCCAGAAGCTGGGCTGCAATTGTGTGCATGCCTGGGAAATGAATGAGCCCTGAGTAAAGCATGTTCAGTTTCTCCTACTTCCTCAACATCTTACTGCGTCACACACATACCTTCTCAAAGCCAGCAGTTTTCCACTGGGTATTATAAGCTAACTACCCACTCCTTCACCACATAACACACACACACACACTCTCACTCTCTCTCTCTCTCATATCCACCTTTCTAACAACTAGGTACCTGGAGATGTCAACAACCCCCTCTAATACACCCTTACCAGTCCACAATGCCAGACCCAGAACAGTCTGGTCCCGGGAATCCTTCAGGCTGAAGTCTGGAATAATCTGCAAGTTGTTGGTGGCATGAAGAGCATTGGCTAAATTTTAAGAATGAAGAGAACATTTGATGTCACCATCCCATGAACCACATTTAAAGCATGCAAGAGTAAGAGCTCAGTTTGACATTGAATGGCTGGCTATAATCTCATCATTTCTATACAAAAAGAACTGATTAATCTCGTGGGGAGTGGAAGCCCAGAAACGTAGTACTTTAGAGCAAAGCTTATAGGGAAAATGAATCTTTTAAAAGCTTAAAACACTGTACCTTCACAGGAGGAAAACATACTTCACTATGGAAACACACACTATGACCCTGATTACCTAAAAAAGGATTAAAACAATGTCCTAAAGATGTTTACCTAATATATAATCCCTAAGATCATAAATCTCTTAAGAAGATTAAGAGATAGGCACATTCTGCCTAAAACCCCACTTCTTTCCTCAGGTACCATGCACAAAGTGCTTTACCCACTGTCACTGAGTCCGAATGCTACAGGACAGAACAGAACTAACCCATAGGGTTTCCAAGACTGAAAATCTCTTCCTTTGTAAAACTGTATTGTGCTTTGTGTGAAAGTTCACAATCCAAGTCAATTTGTCATAAAAAAACTCCTACACATATTGGTACGTAACTCTAGCTGTTCTCTTCACACTGTGACAGCACAGTCCTCCTTTCTACCCTTTCTTTCCGATGTCCATTCAACTAGCTCCTGTCCCCTCTACGTTCTTACTTCACCTCTGGATAACAGCTGCTCAGTTAGTCTCACGAATCTAAGCCAAGAAGCACATTCTTCGCCGGTTATCATTTTATGTCTTATAGTTCAGTCCAATCTTTGTCTGAAGAGTTGGCTTTGAAAATGTTTTCTGTTCTGGGCTAACAGAGAGTCTGGGGCCATGTCTTCCATGGACCCTCCAGTCCATCACACCATTATGTCTGGTCTATTTAATCAAGCTTGAGTTCTTCAACGCATTTTTCTTCTACTACATCAGGGCAGTCATTGGTGATAGCTGGGCACTATCTTGTTCTTCTGGTCTCATGGTGATGTAGTCTCTGGATTACGTGGCTCTGTCTCTTGGGCTCACATTTTCCATATGTTTTGATGTCTCCTATTCTACCCTGCTCTAGGTGGGTTGGGATCAATTAATGCTACTTAGATGGCTGCCTGCTAGGTTTTAAGACCCCAGATGCCAAGACTATAAATCTTTATGGAAGCTGACTGCCCTGACTTTTTCCCACCGAAAGGCTGGTGGGCTTGAATAGCCAGCGTTTTGATTAGCAGCCCATCACTTAACCACTGTATCATCAGAGCTCATTTTAAGAAAGATTTAGGCAAAAATAAAACAAACTGCAGGACAGGAAAAGGCTGAGGATGACTTCTAAGAGAAATGGGCCTCTTCTGGTGCAGGTGCCTCTTTGGGCCCGCTTCTTGCACCTCTCATGGGGCACCTACCAAATGGGCTCAAAGGCAGACAAGGACTAGCCAACTCATGGAAGACTTGCCTCAGCACATTTATTGGAGTAGTTCTCACACAAAGACAAAGGCTTGGCTTAACCTACACTAAAATGGTCTGGAAAAAGAACTCTTTCCTAAAACCAAAAGAGATAGTAGAGTCAAAAGGGCCAATACCTTAACCAACAAGTGAAATTGAGAGGCCCCATCCCAGAAGCATACACAGGAAAGCATAGCAGTCAACACCCAGACTATATTACATGCTATCTAGTCGAACCTAAAAGGATTTGGGGTTAAGAAACTGGCTATAGAAAACTAGCCAGTACAGAAGACATTAACTCTGTAGTACTCAATAGCTCCAAACCACTGTCCACAAGTCAAGTTGCCTGACAAGAATTCTCAACTACCTACCTTTCTGCTCCAGAATGACAGACACCACATCTGGATGATTGTACGCAATTGCCATGTGCAGTGGCGTCTGTAGATAGACGCTGTCCGCTGAGCTTGTTAGGGATGCAGCCTCCTTTTGCAAAGGCAGCGCTTCCTCTGTCTGCAGGTTTGGGTTGGCTCCTTGCTGCAGCAGCTCTGCAGTGAGGTTGGCCAGGCCATGCCGACAGGCTGTATGCAACGGAGTTTCTCCCTGAGCAGAAAACAAATGACCCTCATCTGTGCACTTCAGGCTGTACATTCCCCTCTCAAAGGGGTAGTGACAGCAGAAGTGCTGAAACTCAGGCCTCCAGTGCCCCACATCCTATAGTTCACCCTTTACCAACTAAGCCCCATGTCTTTCACGCCACCTACCACCAGCTTCTCTCGTCCCCTTCTGTCTGTGCTATCATCCTTAGTTTCTTCAATGTCTTTTCAAGCACCTTCCAGATGCCCAGGCCTCCCAACCGTCTTTATTTCCACAACCCCTTCAATTTGTAAAATTATTTTTTCAAATACAAAATATTCCATGTTTACTATTCAACAAATCAAAATACCAAGTGTCACCAAAATAAACACTACAGGCAATGAAAGAGCCTCACAATCACAGCCTAGCGATGAGCAATGGTAACAGTGTGACAGTGTCTGTAACTTCCACCAGCACGACCAGGTCCTTTTCCATTGACCGGCTTGTTTCAACCTCATCTTGATCTCTGATCAAGATCTTCCCATCACCCTTTTAAATTAAAAGTATTTTTAATTGCTATTACAGGTGTGTCATTCAACATTCAAAAGGTACAGGATGAGTAAGTAAAGGGAACTCTGCTGGGTGCCTGACCCCTCCGCACCCAATCAGCCTCCCTGTGAGGAGCCATCACCCCTTCGGATTTCTCTCCAGCGACAGACCACGCACAGACGTATAGGTACACGGGTATATGCATGGGTGTGTGCACACACGTGTTTTCTCTTATTTAAGTAAATGTGAACAAAGTGAACACACTGCTCTGCCCCTTGCTCTTTCAGTATTAGGTGTTACCCTTAGAGAGTTCAGCAAGGCTCACTGCAGAAAACAGCAAGGTCCCACCTCTTTTCCACTCAAAAACATCTTCCTTTCACAGACTGAACCACTTTGAACCCTTTCAGCCAGGTTGTATAATCTCCATATTTCTAAGAATATATTTTTATTGCTGGCCCTCGATTTTCCAGCTTCAGGGATTATCTGTGGAAGATAACTACTGTTCTTGTACTCCTTTACCCTACAGCCCCCTTCCTGTCCCTCTCTCCCTAGAGCTCTAACAGCTGTGAGCAGCTCTCATAAGCATGCCTTCCTCCCCATGGCTGCTTCTGCTCCACACCGAGGGTGCTTATCTGACCCCATGGGTTCTGTAAGCAGGGGATTCTCAAACCCACATCTCGAGCCCTGTGTTTGCATCTCATTCTCCCATACCTGCTAGAGCACCCTGCCTGAATGTTTACAAAGGAGCCAAACAATCACAAAATGGAATTCAGTCCCTCTACAGAAGTTCCTCCCCTTGACCATTCCCTCTTCTCTGAAAGAACACATCCCAACAGTTTTCACTTCTCTTGCTCTCACTTCTGAGAGCTATCACAGACAAGCCTCATTCACTCTAATTCTGCAATTACTCTGAAATCTGTCCCTGTGTATCCAAATCAGAGGTCCGGATACCTCACTGTCTACCTAGGTGATTTCCACCTGGCTCCAGCCTGGACCTCAGCAGTGTTCCCATCCACTCACCATGCCAGATTCCAGGCAGCTTTCTAAACTCTAAAATGATCATACTGCTCTTCTGCCCATACCCTTCTGGGGATCTTCTCTGTCTAGAGGATAAAGTCCAAACTCCTTAAACCAGAGTTCTAGGCCCTTCTCCATGTAGCCCTCATTTTCTTTTAAGTCAGGTCTCTGTGCTTCTTGTGAGCTCAAGGCAGGATTTTTAAAACTTAGGAGACAGTATGTCTGTATGCTAAAAAAGGGCAGTAGACAAAGCTGATGAGGCAGAAAAAACAGATGAGGAGACATACAGGCACATGACAGTAGGCACTGTATCACTGAAGAGAACAGAGGGGATGAGGTGCAGGGTCCCAACAAAGAACCCAGCCTCCAATGAGCACAGGGGCATTCCACCTGTTCTAGCCACAGTGTAGGCTATGTGTGGGTTTAGGTGCAAAGAGACTACTAGATGAATGATAGAAATGGATGTCACTGTCCTCTTCCTGTGTTCCCAAGGCACACTCATGTTTCTCAGGTACCAAGCTTACTGCTGACCTACTTGGCCAGCATTGTGGACAATGTAAAACTGAATTCTAGTACCTGGGTCTTAATACTTAATCCATTAGCTGAACCACTTAAACTATGAGAACCTCAGAGTCCTTCATCCTGAAATGAGGGATTTATAGATGTGGAACATGTTTCTTCAACCCTAACAATACAAGCTGTTTCTAGGTCTGCTGTGATAGTTCAAAGGGAAGGTATCTTAAAGTTCTTAGCACAAAAGAACTGTAAAACTAATGCAATCATAAAGATAAGCTCATCCTCCCTGTCTGAAAATAATAATTAAAAAAGACCCACTGCTCTGGAGTCGATTCCGACTCATAGCGACCCTACAGAACTGAGTGGAACTGCCCCATAGAGTTTCCAAGGAGCACCTGGAGGATCTGAACTGCCGACCCTCTGGTTAGCAGATGTAGCACTTAACCACTACACCACCAAGGTTTCTGTCTGAAAATAAGTTAAAAATAACTATCATTTAGTATTTGCACTGCCCCACATATTACACTCATAGTACTTAAGTAGTTCATTTCTTTTCAGCTTAACCACAGCACGATACAGTCAGCATTAACCTTATTTTACAGATGAGAAAATTCAAGATCAGATAGTTTAAGTAACTTGCCCAATTCCATACAGGGAGGGAGTGGGAAAGCTGGTAAACCAATCCTGCTATTAACTACAACACTCAAAATCAACCTCGTCAGCTGTGAGAAGGACTTAATGAGCACCTAGGTAGAAAAAACACAGTCAAAGTAAAGTGTTATAAAGAATTAAGATGCTCTTATGGTAGCTTTTTCCACCCCCCCAGCTCATTCTTTTTTTTTCTCTTTTTTTTTATTATGACTGAATGAAAATGTACATTCCCATATAAATTTGCATGCTGACCTATATGCAGCTTTCACTGTGCTCCCTGCATGGATGGTAGCTTTTTTAATAGACGTTTGGTAATCTTTATTAGATTTTATAATATCTAGTTCAGGACCTGATATACGACTGGTGCTAGGAAATGCTGAATGAAAGTCAACTAACATTTGAGGATACATAAAGGGATCTGTTTCACTACGATTTTCAATCACGTACATTCACTACTTTGACAAAAACTGAAAAAAGCATCTATTCTGGTTTTCCTACACATCCACCACTGCTACTCTTCCCACAGACCAAAAACCATTTCCCCTGCTGCCCCGTCACACTTACCCACTTGTTTCTGTGATTGACGTGGGCACCACTGGTGGCCAGGAAAAGAGCTGCTGCCTCATTTCCTGCTCCAGCTGCTCGTTGTAGTAAGCAATTTCCTAGAAGAAAATGGGCACAGTCATTGTGCTATTTGCATAAAAACAAGGTGACCTCTTACACTGAATCACAACTTGCCCTTCCTACCACCTTCCACAATTGCCAAGCCCACACCTAAATGAGGTATCACTGAGTCCACTGGGTGTGGACACAGAGGCCAGAGACAGCCTGTGTGTGAACACAGATTGGGTCTGGAGGTTAAGGAGGTATTCATCCTTCCCTGGGTTTGCTACTAGTCACCACAGCATTGGAAGCAAGGTATGTCTCCTTATCCACCTGGGTGAGGACAAGGTTGCTCGACAGTGGTGCTACTGACATTGTAGACAGGATAATTATTTATTTGCGGGGAGGCTATTCTGAGCCCTGTGTGTTTACTAACATCCCTGGGTTCTACTCCCACAACTGAAAATGCCTCAAGTCACTGCCAACTAATCTTAGGGGGCAAAACAGTGCCTAGCTGAGAACCACTGAGCTAGAGGACCATGTTTAAGACATTGTTAGCTGAAATCCTACCAGAAAATGCCCCTTTTTAAGTTTTCAATTTTGTTCCTTGGGCCTTAAATCTGTTTGTTCTTGGCTTAGAATTGCTTTACTTATTTAGCATTATCATCCTTCTTCTAAACAAAAATCTTGATAGAGAAAATTTTTTTTCTTCCTTTTCTGTCAGAATGGTTTTAATCCCAAAGCAGTGTTTCTCAGCCTTGTAAAGCCAGCTTCCTTTTTTTGATAAAACATAAAAGCTTGTGTTCTACAGCTATGCTACTTGAAAATTCAAATTAAATACCAGAACTTAACACAAGGTAAAGCAATAGACAAAGCGTGGCTTTATTTTCATACCATTTTCTTCGTTTCCCTCGGAGAAACTGTGATACCCACTCTCTCTGAGAATCATTCTGATCTAAACACTCCTAATCAGAACTCCATTTTCAGTTCTCCGGTCATTCTAGCATATAAGAAACCTGCTGCCATCGAGTCAATTTGACTCATAGCAACCCTCTAGGATACACTGACTCTTCTCAGTAGCACCTACCAGTGCTTTATGAAGTTCTTGCCCTCAGTGCTAAATTACATGGAGTCCTTCTCCTTAACATGGGAGACTTTCAGGAGTCTATGAGGCCGACACTATTTTTATAATAACAATACTTGGATGTAATTTGATTTTTTCCCATTGCTGATATTTGCACTGATGGTGCAAACTGAGAAGCCTTAACACAAATCAAGACAGTGGCATCAAGAGCACTCGCAGGACTCCCTGTTTTCTCCACTGCTGTGCAATCATGGCTAAAGAAAAAAAAAGCAAGTTTCACATAAGATGGTCCTTCATAAACCAGCAAAAATGACTAATATTAAATCTTGACTACTAAGTACAGGCAGGCGGTGTTAAAATTCTGTGTGAAAAACAAATGCTCAAAGTCATTTCTGCTACACACTAAAGTAGAACAGTCTTCTCAGGGAAAGGCGCTTGTGCCATTGCTTGCATTGCTGTCTTCTGGGAATGCCATTTTCACTTGGAAGAATGACTGACAAATTACGGTTATTCAAACATGGACACTTGACATATGTTTTCTTGGAAATGAACAAAGTGAGTTTGTCACTTTCAGAAAAACAGACAACGTTTGTACCTAATATAAAATTTGAACTTTCAAATAAAAATCAGAATTTTGGAACACTTTTATCTGCAACCATAAGTCTAATACCTTCTCATTACTTAAAGACTCTTCTGGCAATAGCAGCAGCCATAGGAAACACCATGATTCTAAAATACATGTGCATCTGAAAGATCTGCATAACTCGGTGAACCAGTATCTTTCAAATGATTCGAGGCCAGATGTTACAAAATCATGCAAGAAGACCCCATTAAAAGTAAAAAAAACAGACCATGGATTTTAATATAACTGGTTTGTCGACATGGTTTCAGTTTCTACATTACAATTAACTTGAAAGAAGCTATCGGTTGGTGAATTTTAGCACCAAAGAGCCAAAAAAGAAACAAGCCCACTGCCTTCAAGTCAATTCTGACTCAAGGTGAAGCTATCCAAGGAGAGTATCAAAGAAATACCTGTACAATTATTTGAAAAGGTCATTAAAATGTTCCTCCCAACAACTCTGAAAAGGTGGGTGAGGATGGTGACACAACTTAAAGAACGTGATCAGAGTTACTGAAGTGTACACGCAGAAACTGCAGAGCTGGTGTATGTTCTGCTGAATGTATTCTCAATAACAAAAAAAAATAAATTATATTTAAAAATATATATTCCTGTATTTATTTTTCAACTGTTGTACTGTATGATGGTAGATTGTCTTCATGTACTTTGTAACCAGATTACAAATCTCAAGAGAATGACTACAGATGCAGATGTAAGAATCCTGGCATTAAAGACAATTAGAAAAATATAAAACAATGTCACTCTTCTCACTAAATTTGTTTTGAAAGTTATTTTTCATAAAAAAAGTTGTATGTTAACATATAATGGTTTATAATTACTGTTAATTAACTATTCCATATTTTAGAAGTTTCAGTTTTAATTTCTAATATGTTAAACATTGACATAATCCACATAAGCAATAGCTCTTTGGGATACAGATTCTACGAAGATAAAAGGAATTCTGAGTCCCAAACAACTTACAACCACTGTATAAAATAAATGGAGACGTTTCAGCTTAACGCAGTTAATGTGAAGTCTGGCTCAATTTTCTGAAGCACAGCATTAAAAACAAAGTTACAACTTGGGCTGTTAGTGTATGTAAAACTAACTATAATTTTGATCCACGATTCTATAGAAGAATTCTGATTAAAAGGGGAAAATCAAGAACAGAATTTCCAATTCTCATAGACTTTAGACTTTTTGGAGCCCTGGAGGCTAGAAGAACCCCTGAAGTCATCTTAAAACCAAATAGTAATGCAGCTTAACTCAAAAACAATGTCTGAGATCAAACCAACAGTTTTGGAACTCTTTTTCTGGAACGGCCATCAGGACTGTCGTTGTATTATCCGTGATGTCCTGAATGTCATCAAAATGTCTCCCTTTCAACATTTCCTTTATCTTCAGGTAAAGAAAAAAGTCATTGGGAGCCAGATAAGGTGAGTAGGGAGGGTGTTCCAACACAGCTATTTGTTTACTGGCTAAAAACCCCCTCACAAGCAACTATACAGTTAAGTTTGTGAACTTGCCACTGTGCACAATGGCCATTACAGTAAGAGTTCCAAAACTGCTTTCAAGGGTGGACTGGCGCTGATGTCAGTACATAGCTTTCCAAGGGGAGTACTTCAAAGGTGATCGTAGTAATACTTAGCAAGGAGGTCTGGAGCACTTAGAACAATTGAGTTTGCTGACTTCTTAACAATAACAATGAAACAGTAAGTACAAAATAATTCTTAAAACAGAATGCCAAACAGTTCCTAAATTTTTGGCAAAAATATTTACACAGTGTTTCATGGGGCCTCCAGACTTGGGACCTATGCTTTACCTGTCACTGTATCAGGTGCATCAGTGTTGCTACCTCGCTGAATCAGTCTAGCTGCAAAGCTGTTTTCATCAAAGGAAGTTCCATTTACTACGGGGGTGTCTTCAAAGGGGTTTACAGACTGGTCGGAAGACACAGTGATGTACTGCACCGCCAGCCACAGAGCTGTGCTGCCCTCATGGTCTTTCAGCTCTAAATCCAATCTGAAACAAGGAAACAACGTGAACAACAAATACAGTTTTCAGACACTGCACTGCCAACAGCTGTATTCTTTCTCTTCATACAATTGAATGACAAATTTTCATTTTGCTTTTATTAAAATGCATAACACTGAGATATTTTTAAAAAATTATTTTTCACTCACAATCCCACCCTCACAACTGCTTTTTAATTTCTCCATGTCCCCCTACGTACTGTTTACACTGCAGCAGCTGACTGAACACACAGTCATTCCTGGCCATGATGGACAAGTGCAGAGGAGTCCTGCACGATAAAAAGAAGAGGTGTCAATTAAGGACAGGCTCCACCCTAGACGACTTAGCAGCAGGTGACGAGAAAACCTGTTAAATCATCTTCCACAAGGAATTTCACATGTCTGCAACAAGTATCCCTTTCTACTCTGGCAAATGGCTTTCCAAAACCATGAACAGGTATCAGAGTACAAAAATGGATTCCTTTATACATTATCATTTATTCAGTGCCCAAAAAGATAAGAATCAATAAAAGCAGGATATACTCTGTTAATTCAATACTGACTCCTGACTTAATGTATATGCAGTTTTTTTTTTAATGGAAGTTTCTACTAGAGGTATGCACATTTTTCTCTACCTATTCCGCACTAATTCTGAAAATAAATTTTTTTGTCCCCTATAATTCTCTTGTAGTCTAATACACTCAGAGCAGCACCGGGTAAAAATTGCCTTTCACTAGTGAGGGATCCAAGTGACATTTAACTGCTCTTTACCGCCTTTACATAGCCCTCGTGTCCTGATGGAGACAGCTACTGCAGAGCTCAGGTACCCCCTAGGCTGGCATTCACCTCAGACACAGAGACTGCCAAGGTTTACAGCAGCTGGGAAAAATCAAACAACCAATAGGACAAATTAAAAAAGGATGTAATTACTTGGGAAATAAGGTAATTAGCATATGATAGGCCGAATCGATGGAGACACATCTTATTTCAGTACTTTGTTCATCATATAAATTCATTATCCTAGTCTGAAAACCAAACTTCACAAAAATATTTCATTCCATGAGAGTTTTCAAAGATATAAAATACTCTTACGATGAAAAATGGGTTCTACTTCTTATAGGTGATTCCAGTGGTCATTCCTTTAGAACCTCCTACACTACTGTCCCGAAGATTAACAGCCCTCTATTAGATGCTAAACCACAAGGAATCCTCAACTAAATATTTCTGGGAAGGGGTAAGACAGCTACTGTCACATATATGGAAAAGCTGTGATACGGAAGAAGGCAGTCTGTACAAATTAAGAGTCGCCTGAAATCTCCAAACGGTGTCACCACTGTAGAAAACAGTTTGGCAGTTATTCAAAACACTAAACACAGAATTACCATGTGACCAGAAAGTCTACTCTGTCATGGACTGAACTGCGCTGAATTGTGTCTCCGGGAAAATGTGTGTATCAATTTAGCTCAGCCACAATTCCCAGTATTGTGTGGTTACCTTTTATTCTGAGGCTGTATCCTATGTTATAGAGGACAAGGGTAGAATTATGATATCCTTACTAAGGTCACACATCCCTGATCCAATATAAAGGGAGTTTCCCTGGGGTGTAGCCTGCACCACCTTTTATCTTGTAAGAAATAAAAGGAAAAGGAAGCAAGCAGAGAGTTGGGGAACCTCACACCATCAAGAAAGCAGTGCTGGGGCAGAGTATATCCTTTGGATCTGAAGTCTCTGCACTGAGATGCTCCCAGACCAAAAGAAGTTGGATGATAAGGTCCTTCCTCCAGAACTGATAGAGAGAAAGCCTTCCCCTGGACCTGGTTCCTTGAATTTAGACTTCTAGCCTACTGGACTGTGAGAGAATAAATTTCTCTTTGTTGAAGCATGGTGTAGTGGGTTAAGTGCTATCACTGCTAACCAAAAGGTTGGCAGTTCAAATTCACCAGGCACTCCTTGAATACTCTGGGGCAGTTCCACTCTGGCCTCTAGGGTCACCATGAGTCGGATCCAACTCGACAGCACCAGGTTTTTGTTGAAGCTATCTACTTGTGGTGTTTCTGTTACAGTAGTACTAGACGACCAAGACATACTCCCAGGTATGTGTACAAAGGTCTAGAAAGCAGGAGCACAAACATAAACCAGTATTCCAGTTTTAGAGCTCTGGTGGCAGAGTAAAGAGCTTGACTGTTAACCAAGAGATCAGCAGTTCAAATTTACCAGCTGTTCCCTGGAAACTCTGTGGGGCAGATATACTCTGTTCTGGAGGGTTGCTGTAAGACAGAAGCAACTTGATGGAGAAGGGTTTGGTTTTAGTTTGGAGTCACAATAGCCAAAAGGTGGTAACAATGCAAACATTCATCAACAGATGAACAGATAAACAGTATCTGATACATACATACAATGGGATATTACTCAGCCATAAAAAAAAAATGAACTCATGACACGTTACAACATGGATGAACACTGAAAACATTACGTTGAGTGAAATACGATATTCACAAAAGGACAAAGACTGTATACTCCTACTTTTATGAAATAGTTAGAATTTGCAAATGTTTTACAAGCCAAAGTTTATTCGTGGTTACCAGAGGTGAAAGGGAAGAGGAAAGTGGGAGTGACTACCTAGGAGACACTGGGTTGCTGTCAAGGGTGACAGACAAATCTGGAACAGAGTGGTGATGGTTGCACAGTATGATGAATGTAACTAATGTCAGTGAACAGTACATGTCAAAACCGCTGAAACGTTCTGCTGTATATACGTGTACCACAATTTAAAGAAAATGTTTGTTGAGGTGGGAATAGTTACAAGAAGGAAGAACTGAGTTTAACACAGATCATTTTCTCATAATTAGACCTCATGAAAGTGAAACAGATTGCCTTGACACAGTATGCTCCTCTTCTTCCAAGTACCCAAGCAACCTAACAAAGATGCTCGGAGGAGTTGGACTAGATGAACACACTGGTTTCTTGTAACACGAAGGATGTAAAAATTAGTTAGAAACTCAGAGACCTTAATTACCCAGGATGGAAATGTCTCTTCCAAATGCCTCCAACTTTAGTGGAGCCTCTCATTTGAAGAGTAAATCAGTGTTTGTGACTTCAGTAAAAATTCGACTGAATAATACTGAACTAAACAACACTAAGGTCTTGCCAATTAAGTGCCATCACAGACTGACCTTATGTGAATACTACTAAGGGCACAGTCTATCTGCTTGCCAGCTTACCTGCCCCTGCTGTCCTGCATGTTAGGGTTGGCACCTGCTTGCAGGAGAGCCTCTGCAATCTGTGCCATCTCAGACATCACATCTGCTGAATGTTTCTTTGAACTGTACAACGCCACAAGATGTAGTGGTGTCTCCTGAGCACCCAAGGTAGCAGCATTGACAAGAGCCCCATTCTTAATGAGGAAAGTGGCAGCAAAGAGATCTCCTAGAAAACAGAAAAAATGGTCCACAGATTACAACTCCCAGGGCAAGTCATTCTAGCCAAAGAGCCCCCAAAGGCAACTACAATGACTGCAAACAAAAAGTAAGAACAAGTGGACTCGTATAAAGGGACGTCTGTAAGTAGAAACTCATTTAATTCCAAATGCTTCATTCAATTTCTGATGACCTGTTATAACCCATTCTAACTCCTCCTTTCAACATTACTTCACAGTGTAAGATACAGACATCTCTTCTCAAAAAGAACTTCCAAGATTGTCTCCCCACGACCTCCAGGAACAGTATCTGTCCCTCTCCCATTCTGTACCTAAGTAATACTTACTTGAAAGCTGTTCTACTGACATACAGGCTCCTTTTCAGAGTTTAATCCTCGGAATAAGACCCTGTCTGACTTACTATTACTGTAAAAATTCTTTCCACCACTACCCGCCAGTTTTTCATACTGTGGGGGCTTGTGCGTTGCAGTGATGCTGGAAACTATTGCAACAGTATTTTGAAACCAGCAGGGTCATCCACAGTGGAGAGATTTCAGTAGAACTTTCCGTATAAGACAGACAAGGAAGAAGGACCTGGCAATCTACTTTAAAAAAAAAAAAAAAAAAAAAAAGCCTGGTGAAAACCTTATAAATAGCACATAAAACCATCTGATACAGTGCTAGAAGATGAGTCCCTCTGGATACAAAGCACTCAAGATACAACAGGGGAAGACCTGCCTCCTGAAAGTAGAGTTGATCTTAACGACATGAATGGAGTAAAGCCATTGGGACCTTCGTCTGCTGATATGACACAACTCAAAACAAGAAAAAAACAGCTGCAAGCATCTATTAATAATTAGAACACTACATGTACAAAGTACGAACCTAGGAACACTGGAAGTCGTCAAAAATGAAACGGAACAGTTAAAGATCGACAGCCTAGGCATTAGTGAGCTGAAACGTACCGGTATTAACTATTCTGAAGTGGACAATCATATGATATACTGTGCCTGGAATTACAAATTAAATAGAAATGGCATCACATTCACTGTTAAAAAGAATCTTTCAAGATCTATCCTGAAGTACAGTGCTGTCAATGATAAGATGATATCCATATACCTACAGGGAAGAGGAGTTAAATGACTATTGATGGAATTTATGCATTCATCACTAATGCCAGAGATGAAGAAACTGAAGATTCTTACCAACTTCTACAGTCTGAAATTGATCAAACATGCAATCAAGATGTACTGATAATTACTGGTGATTGGAATGTGACAGCTAAAAACAAAAAAAGATCAGTAGTTGGAAATACAGTCTTGGTGACAGACACGACACTCAAGATTGCATGACAGGATTTTGCATCACTGGCAAAATACTCATGGGAAATACCTTTTTCAACACCACAAACGGTGACTATATACAAAGACCTTGCGTGTGGAATACCCAGGAATCAAATCAACTACTTCTGTAGAAAGTGATGATGGAGACATTCAGTATCATCACTTAGAACAAGGCCAGGGCCAACTGTGGGACAGACCATCAATTGCTCATATGCAAGTTCAAGCTGAAGCTGAAAAAAATTAAAACAAGTCCATGAAGGCCAAAGTACAACCTTGAATAAATCCCACCTAAATTGTGAAGTCATCTCAGGAATAGATTTGATACACTGAATACCAGTGCCTGGAGACCAGAGGAGTTGCTGAATGACATCCTCCAGGAAGAAAGCAAAAGGCTTTCTATCTGTCAGATCTGAAGGAAGGTCCTTGTGATGCATCAGTCTTTCCTTGGACTGGGAGCATTTCAGCACAGAAACCTCAGGTCCAAAGTTCATGCAATGCTCCTGGCACTGCTTTACTGGTCGTATAAGGTCCCCTCTCTGCTTATTTTCCTTTCATTTCCTGTAAGATAAAAGGTCTTTCCCACATCCCAGGGAAACTCCCTTTACCCTGCATCACAGGTGTGACTTTAGTAAAAGGTGTTACAGTTCCACCTTAATCCTCTTTAACATAATCCAATCTTGCCACACTAATGACACGTAGAAAATAGGATTTACAACATATACAAAAATTACAATTACAAAATAGAGGAAAACCAAGCAATACTGGGAATCACCACCCAGCCATATAGATGCATATATTTTAGGTGGATGTAATTCAATCTATGACAAGAGGAAAACAAAGAAAAGACCAAAATTGATGTCAGAAAAGATTCTGAAACTTTCTCTCAAATGCAGAACAGCTAAAGTGAATGGAAGAAATGATGAAGTAAAAGAGACCCAAACAGATTTTAAAGGGTAGCTGGAGAAAACCATGTGAAGTATTATAATGGCATGTGCAAAGACCTAGAGTTGAAAAAAACAAAAGAGTAGAATATGCTCTGCATTTCTCAAGCTCAAAGTGAAGATGAAATTTAATCGAGTCGCAATGCTGAAGGCTTCTATGTACAAAATATCGAACAATACAAGAAACATCAAAAGAAAATGGAAGAAATACCCAGAGTCCCTGCACCAAAAAGAACAGATCGACATTCAGCCAGAAATCAAGAGGTAGCATATGATCAAGAACTGATGGCATCGATGGAAGAAGTCCAAACTTCATGGAAAGTTTCGGAAAAAAACAAAAAACAAGGCTCTAAGAATTGACCAATTATCAAATGAAATGTCTCAGCAAAGGAATGGAAAGCTGGAAGCACTCACTCATCTATGTCAAGAAATTTAGATGACTGCTACCTCATCAGCAGAAACAGTGGTGGTATAGCGGTTAACTGCTACGGCTGTTAACCATACGGCACTCCTTGGAAACTCTATGGGGCATTTCTACTCTATCTACAGGGTCGCTAATGAATCAGAATTGACTCAGCGGCAGTAAGCTTGGTTTTTTGGATCTGACCAGCTGACTGAAAGAGATTCAGATTTGTGCTGATCCATACAAAGGTGATCCAACAGGATTTGGAAATCATCAAACAATATCATTAATATCACACACAAGTAAAATTTTGCTGAAGATAACTGAAAAATGATTACAGCAATACACTGACAGGGAACTGCCAGAAACAGAAGCCAGATTCAGAAGAAGACATGGAACAGGAAGGAGATCATTGCTGATGTCCAATGGGTCTTGGCTGAAAGCTGAGAACAGAAGAAAGATGTTTAACCTTTGTCTTACTGACCATGCAGAGACAGTCAACTGTGTGGATCATAACAAATTATGATTAACACTGTGAAGAATTGAGAATTCCAGTATACTTTATTGTGCTCGTGTGGAACCTGTACACAAACCAAGAGGCAGTCGTTTGAACTGAACAGGGGGATACTGCATGATGTAGAATCAGCACAGATGTATGTCATGGTTGTATGCTCTCACCACACTCATTCAACGTGCATGCTGAGCAAAAAATCTGATTGAAGAACACAGCATCAAGATCAGAAGAACACAAGAATACTATTAACAACCTGCAACATGCAGATGAGAAGACCTTGCTTGCTGAAAGCAAAGAGGATTTGAAGCACTTACTGATGAAGATCAAAGATCATAACAGCCTTATGGATTATACACTCATGTCAAGAAAACAAAAATCCTCACAACTGGACCAATAAGCAATGACATCATGATAAACACAGAAAAGACTGAGGTTGTCGACGATTTCATTTCACCTGGATCCTCAATAAATACCCACAGAAGCAACAGGCAAGAAATCAAATGACACACTATATTGGGTAAATCTGTTGCAAAGACCTCTTTACAGTGCTAAAAAACAAAAATGTCACTCTGAAGACTAAGGTGTGCCTGGAGCCAAGGCATGGTGTTTTCAATCAGGTCATATGCATGCAAAAGCTGGACAGTGAATAAGGAAGACTAAAGAAAAATGGATGCCTTTGAATTAGTGTTGGCAAAGAATACCGAATGTACCATCGACTGCCGGAAGAATGAACAAATCTGTTTTGTAAGAAGTATAGCCAGAAGGTTCCTCCTAGGTGATGATGGGGAGACTACTTCACATTCTCAAGACATGTTATCGGGAGAAACTAGTCTCTGGAAAAGGGCATCATGTTTGGTAAAGGAGACATTCAGAGAAAAAAAAAATGAAGACCCTCAAAAAATGGATTGATACAGAGGCTGCCACAATGGGCTCAAACACAGTAAGGCCTGCGAGGATGGCACAGGACTGGGCAGCGTTTCATTCTGTTGTACACTGGGCTGCTATGATTTGGAACCAATGTGACAGCACCTAACAACAAAGATTCTTCTCTTTTTAGTTTTACACTTTCAATACATACAAGCATAGAAAGCTTAACCAGCAGTTTACAGCTGATTATTTGAACAGAAAATCTGAACACATTACTATTTCCAAAAATTAAGCATGGCAAATTAACCAGTTGTTTAAAAAAAAAAAAGTGTGCTCTGTAAAGCTCTCCCACTGCCTTAACTCTTGGAGTATTACAGGTAGAAAGCCTCCCTAGGGCTGTTTACAAATACCAAATGAAGACTGAATAGGTTACATAAAATTCCCCAATTTTAACAGCCCAATTTTCCATCTTTGACTACTGAGGGCTCTGTATGAGGGGGGAAAAAAAACTATTATGACATCTTGACCAAAGGCCAAGAATTAAGTTTACATAAAGATACTAAAGGTACACAATTGTACAGACATTCTGTCAGATACCATTAGAGAAAAGCTGACTCCAGACTAGTTCCAAGACCAACCAATTTGAAAAGTGACAATTTAATGTTAAAAATACTTGTGGAAATCAGTTAAAATACACATATCAAGCTAATTTAGAAGATAACAGGGATTAAGCAATTCAGTCTGTTGCAAAAGTGCTTCAAAAGCTCATCTTTCTTAGATTTGTTAGTTGCTGTCAAGTCTCACTTATGTACAACAGAATGAAATACTGGAATTAGTTCTAGTTATAATTTAAAACATAGAAAACCACTTATTATGCTCACAATGTTTCTTAAGAATATAAGGTAAGAATAATAATTCTTCATAACATAATTAACTATTAGCAGAGAAACAATCCAGTTATAAATGTACAATGCCTGTCTGCTGCTATTCTGCCTCACAAGTGAATTCCAACTCATAGTGACCCTACAGGTCAGAGAAGCTTGCAACGTTAACAGTCAAATTTAAGTTCATTACTCAGTTTAACCATGTGGGCAGGTCAATGGGCTGACAGCTCAAGGTGAAGGAGGAAAGGTAGAAACATTCTTACACAGCAGGTGGTAACGGCACTCCAACCATAACCAAGGTAAGGTAAAACACATCACGAGCAAGCTGCTGGGTCAACTACCGACCACAATGTAGGGCATTGCTTTAGAGGCACTAACATTGTCTCTCATTCTCCCAACAATCCAGTAAAGAAGAAATGTCTCCTACTTTACAGATGAGGAAAAGAAGACTCAGAGTAGGTATGTGATTTGTCCAAGGTCACAGAGTAAATGGATGAGCCAGGATTCAAAACTTGGTACATCCGAACTCTGATGCCAGTGCTCTGTCCATGACGTCATGCTGCTCTCTCCAACGTGAGCAACAATCAAGTTTATTACAAACTCACACCATTATCCACATGCTGGCAGGCAATTGATAAATTCAGAGTAGAAGATTAAATCATCTGAAAATAAGCATCAAAAATGCATCACCAGTTTCACAGGATGTCTAGGTCAACTGACATAATAAAGTTTATTGACAAAATGTTCCACATCCCACTTTGGTGAGTGGCATCTGGGGTCTAAAAGCTAGCAAGTGGCCATCTAAGATGCATCAAGTGGTTTCAATCCACCTGCAGCAAAGGAAAATGAAAAATACCAAAGACATAAGGAAAACATGACCCCAAGAGACAGAAAGGGCCATATAATCCAGACACTACATCAGCATAAGACCAGAATAACTAGATGGTACCACACTACCACCAATGACTGCCCTGACAGAGAATACAACAAAAAGTTCCTGATGGAGTGGGAGAAGAGTGGGGTACTTGAGCTCTAGTGAAAAGATCAGACTTAACAGTCTGAAAGCCTGGAAGGTCACCAGAAGACACGGCCCCCAGATTCTCTGTTAGCCTAGAACTAAAACCATTCCTGAAACCAACTCTTCAAACACTAGACTGCACTATAAAACATCTGCTAACCAAAAGGTCAGAATTTCAAATCCATCAGACACTCCTTGGAAACTCTATGGAGCAGTTTTACTCTGTCCTATAGGTTCACTGTGAGTTGAAATTGACTAGACAGCAGTGGTTGATAGTATTTATAAAACATAATACTGGAGAACAGTGTGCCTCTTAACTCAAGTAGATATGTGAAGACCAAATAATTTGGGTAGCTCCTGTCCAGAGGTAAGATGAGAAGGCAGAAGAGGTCAGAAGCTGGATGAATGGACACAGAAAATACAGGCTCAAAAGAAGTGTGCTGTCACACTGTAGGGTGAGCAAGCTAGGGTCACATTAACAATGTGTGTATAAGTTTTGGTATGACAAACTGACTTGAATTATACACTTCCACTTAAAGCAGAATAAATAAAAGTAAACAATAGAGCAATACGCATCCTTAGCAATTTTTGTAACTAAGCAATCATGACAATATTTAACAACTCGTCAAAGATGTTTTCTCATTAGACTAGGAATTTAACTCCCAAGAGGAAAGAAACATAATTTTGAGACTGTTTTTGTAGCAGCAATTGTATTTGTTCTAAAATAAACACTGCAGACACTAAATAGTGTGGGAAACAGTAATACCCTACGTAGCAGAAACTTTCCCCACTGAACCCACACCCAGTGTTGGTCACTGATGGCTCTGCACAGTGAAGAGTGACTTGGGAGAAATGTGTCTGCTTTTGCTACTGACACACTCCAAGGATTTCCTTCCAATGAAGAGTAAAATTTTCTTCTTTCCCCAGCCAAGTTCAGACTCTAATACATGGCTTGGAGGAATATTTATATTGAAATCTTTGCCCAAAAACGATGAAGCCACAGCTACAACAGGGCCACATCTTGAACTAACTACATTTTACCAACTAGAAGTAAACTGTAAATGGCAGCACAGACAGTAACAGTACAATAATGCATAATCAGAAGGGTAAAATACACATGATTCAGATGTGGACAAACCCGAATGCTCTGCCTTTAATCTACACATGTAAACAACAGAAAAAGAGCCTTGGCCAAGTACTTCAATCCAGTTACTTATCCCTCTAAAAACGAAAGCTTTGACATTTTTGACAGCATTCACTCCATCCTTGAACTCTACATCTATAGGTATTCTCACCATCAAAAACAAACACTGCAAAGTAGAGTTAGGACCCAGTTGAGATTTATGAACTAATAAAGCCATGGAGAAAACAAAACAAAAAAACTAATACTGTTTTCACTGAAAAGTGAATTCATTAAGATCAAAATGTTCTAATCTCAATTCTATCACTGTCACATTTCTTCCCACTACCAATGGCCATATACTTAAAATACAGCCGCAATTTCAAATAACTTTCTCAGAACAAAATGAAACATCACTTTCTCATGCTAGAAGAGAAGTCCAGGCTACAAAAGTAAGAACTGTGAATACAAGAATATAAATAAACATTTGTGGTTGTAACATTTTCTCTCTCTCACAATAAATGATACAAGTATACCTTGGAATTACTATAGGTTCAGATCCAGAGCATAGCAATGAAGTCAGTATTGTAATAAAGCAAGTAATACGAATTTTTTTTGTTTCCCAGTGCATATAAAAGTTATATTTACACTATACTGTAATCTATTAAGTGTGCTACATAGCATTTATGTCTAAAAACAAAAAGCAATGTACGAGAAACACCAATTAAGTTCACGAACTCATCCTAGAAAAAGTGCTTACATACCTCACTGCTGAATATCCTTATGGTCACCTTAAAAGTACACCCCTTGGGAAGCTACGCACTGATACCAGTCCACCCTTCCAAGCAATTCTGAAACTCTTTCTGGAACACCCATCAGAGATGTCATTGTATTACTCCTGATGTCCTGAATGCCATCAAAATGTCTTTCTTTCAATATTTCCCTACTCTTCAGGTAAAGAAAAAAGTCATTGGGGGCCAGATCAGGTGAGTAGGGAGGGTGTTCCAATACAGTTACCTGTTTACTGGCTAAAAACTCCCCTACAGACAACCATAACATTAAGTTTGTGAACTTGCCACCATGCCACTGTGCACAATGGCCATTCCAGAAAGAGTTGCAAAACTGCTTTTAAGAGTAGACTAGGTGCTGGCATAGGTGCCTAGTTTCCCAAGGGGAGTGCTTTGAAGGTGACCTCAGTGACAGTCAGCACTGAGGTATGGAGGACTTAGAACAATTCAGTTTCATGCACTTCATTGTGAGACCTCACACATGCCTTAATTAAAAAGTACTTCACTGTCAGCTGACAGAGGGTCTTGCCTTGACGTCCATGGCTCCTCACTGGGTTGTGTGGTGGCTGCTGAAGGCTGGCCGGCCATGGCAGTTTAACATAAGGTGACCACACAGCCTGCCATACTGACTCCCCATCCATGGAAGATCTCACTGCAGCATGGAATGCTGTTTGACAGTATCTTACCCACAGCGAAACATCCCTCAAAACTGGGGTCGGCTACAGCTAGTCTACAGCTGCTTTAGCAAGTAAATCTGCGAAATGTTCTAAACCTTGTCAGATAGACAGGGTTCACAGCATCTTCACCAGAAGTAGATTCTATCTCAAGAAACCACCTTCTCTGCTGTCTGTAAGAAGTAACTTGCCATCCATTAAAGTTGTGTCATGAGATTGCAACAATTCAGTCACATCTTCAGGCTCTACTTCTAACTGTGGAACTCAGGCTATTTCTACCACATTTGCAGTTATTTATTGAAATCTTGAACTGCTCAAAGGCATCCATGAGGATTAGAATCAACTTCTTTCAAACTCCTGTTTAAGTTGATGTTTTGACCTCCTCCAACGAACCACATATATTCTTAATGGCATCTATAACGGCGAATCCTTTCCAGAAGGTTTTCAATGTACTCTGCCCAGATCCATTATCTCTGGCAGCTAGTCTTACAACATGTGTTTCTTAAGAAGACTGGAAAGCCTAAATTACTCCTTGATCTATGAGCTGCAGGATGGATGCTGTGTTAACAGGCATGGAAACAACAATAATCTCCTTGTGCATCTCCATCAACAGTGTTGGGTGACTGACTAGGTGTACTGCTTGTCGACAGTAATATTTTGAAAGGAATCTTTTTTACTGAGCAGTAGGTCTCAACAGTGGGCTTCAAATATGCAGTAAACCATGTTGTAAACAGATGTGCTGTCACCCAAGCTTTGTTGTTCCATTTATGGTACAGAAGCATATTTCTTAAGTGCATTAAGATTTGGGGAATGGTAAATGAGCACTGGCCTCAGTATAAAATCACCAGCTGTATTAGCCCCCAGCAGGAGAACCAATCTGTCTTTCAAGCTTTGAGGCTAGGCCTTGATTTCTCTCTACCTATGCAAATCCTAGATGCTCTCTTTTTCCAATAAAAGGCTGTTTCGTCTACAGGGAAAATCTGTTGTTTAGGGTAGCCACCTTCATCACTTATTTTAGCTACTTCTTCCAGATAACTTGCTGCAGCTTCTACATAAGCACCTGCTGCCTCACCCTGCACCTTTATGTTACGGAGAAAGTTTCTTTCTTTAAGCCTCATGAACCAACCTCTGCTAACTTCCAAGTTTTCTTCTGCAGCTTCTTCACCTCATCCAGCCTTCACAGAATTAAAGAGAGTTTCTTTACGCTTTAGCTCGAGGGAATGTTGTAGCTGCTGTGATCTTCTATCCTGACCACGAAAACCTTCTCCATTATCAGCAATAAGGCTGTTTTGCTTTCTTATTATTCAAGTGCTCACTGGACAAGCACATTTAATTTCCCTCAAAACCTTTACGTTTGCATGCACAACTCAGCTGTTCTCAGAGAGGTCACTATAGGGTTATTAATTGGTCTAATTTCAATACCATCATGTCTCATGGAATGAGCAGACCCAAGCAGAGAGGGAGCAGTGAGAACATATGCAACATTTATCAATTAAGTCACCATGCTACATGGGTGTGGTTTGCAACACCCTGAAACAATTAAAACAATAACATCAAAGATCACTTATCACAGATAATGAGAAAGTTTTAAATACTGTGAGAATTATGAAAATGTCAGAGACATGAAATGAGCACATGCTACTGGAAAAATGGCACTGACAGACTTACTTGCTCAATGTGAACTGCTACAAACCTTTAGTTTATTAAAAAAAAAAGTCTGCAAAGCACAAAAAAGCAAAGTGCAACAAAACAAAGTACACTTGTACAAGTCATCTAGCACTACCGCTGGAGAACATGATATACTGAACAAGCAAACACAGCAACTGCTTACAAATAAAAGATACTTCTTCTGAAAGTTCTTCATCTTTCTAAGTATTCCTTCCTAGCCTAAGGCCCAGGTAGCATTATGAAATAGTTATGACCTATGAACAAACAAAGCCTTCTGACTCAGTGATCACAAAGTCTAAATCATGTAGCCTGCAAGCAAAGGAAGCTTTTGGGAATTTCTGGAACAGGGTCAGACAGTCTTCAAAAATTACTTGGAATTTTTAAATTAATAGTAAAGTAATTAAAGTTGTCCTCAGAGAAAAATATAAAACATATGTCCTACCTCTTTGAATGCCTTTATGTAACAAGCTCCAACCACTCTTGTCTACCATGTCCACGTCAGCTTTGTGATTAACCAGAGTGGTAGCTATACTCTCTAGCCGTCGTGACAGGGCTAGATCTAGGGCAAGGTCTCCGTTATGATCCATTTCATTCAACTTCCCAGGAAGCTGCATATATAAGGTCATGAATTAGTACCCAGTCAATAGAGAATATGACCAATTTAATCTACCCCACCTTGAATCTTAAATATCATCTATTATATAAATGTTAAATTATAGTGCTATAACACTGCTTACTGGCCACATTCAATGAATTCTCTCTTTTACGAGGCTTCCTTAGGGTCCAAGTCTTTCAGAATTAATGGGACTCACAGAACAGACATAAACAAACATGAAAAACAACCAAACGGCCCAGGATTAGGTGAAGACAGAGTGCTACGGGAGCACAGGTGCCAAGGCAGGGGTTCGGAGAGCTGCATGATAAGCAGCTAGCGTTTTCAGGAAAGATCATGGTTTAATTATCTACTTCTCCCTAATAGTTTATTACCTCCCCGACATACTGGACACTAGCATAAAACATAGTACATTTGCATCTATTATGAACCTTTCTTTGAAGACAGTGTGCCAAGCAGAATAACAGCCCCCAAAGATGCTCATGTTCTAATCTACAGAACCTGTGAATACACTGCTTTACATGGCAAAAGGGACTTTGCAAACAGAATTAAGATTGAGGATCTCAAGATGGGGACATTATTTTGGATTATACACATGGACCCAATCTAATTACATGGGTCCTTAAAAGCAGAAAAGGGAGGCAAACACATAGGAGATAGACCTGATATGCTGCTGCTGTCTTTGAAAACAGAGACAGAGGTCCACAAGCCAAAAACTGCGGTAGCCTCTAGAAAGCAGGAATAGCCTCTAGTTTATAGCCTTGGTTCTACCACCACAGGAACTGAATATGTCCAATAATCCAAATAAACAGGAAATGGATTCTCCCCTAGAACTTCCAGAAAGGAACACAACCGGCTGACACTTAGATTTTGGCCCAGTGAGACCCATATTGGACTTCTGATCCACAAACCTGTGAGATGCTGTATTTGTGCTGTTTTAAGCTATTAAGTTGGTGGTAATTTGTTATGCGCCAAAAGAAACCTAATGTAGATTTTGATACCTAGAAGTAGGGTACTGCTGTAACAAATACTTAAACATGTGGAAGTGGCTTTGAAACTGGACCATGGGTGAAGCTGGGAGAATTTTGAGAAAGAGGATAGAAAAAGCCCAGACTGCCCCTTCAACAGTCTATTAGTAGAAATACGTAGGTTACTGTCATGGTTTGAATTGTGTCCCCCCAAAAATGTGTGCAGCCATGTGGCTGGGATATGGTTCCCAGTATCTTGGAAATGTCCTCCATTGTGTGGTTTTGCTAACCTGTAGGTTAAAGGATTAGGGTGGGGCTGTGAATTCCTGCTATGGGGAAGTTTCCCTGGAGTATGGCTTGCCCCACCCTTAATGCTTTTAGCTTGCAAGGAATAAAAGGAAAAACAACCAAGGACAATTTGAGAACCTCGCTACCATCAAGCAAGCAGCACCGGGAGCAGAGCACGTCCTTCAGACCAGAGGTTCTTGTGTGAGGACGCTCCCTGGACAATGACTGATGCAATACCGGACTTTCCTCCAGAGCCGTCAAGGGGAAAGTCTTTCCCTGGAGCGGACACCCTGAATATGGACTTGCAACCTACCGGACTGTGTAAGAATAAATCTTTCTTTGTTAAAGCCATCCACTCTGTGGTATTTCTGTTAGAGCAGCCCTAGCTGACTAAAACAGAATTGGTACCGTGGGAGTGGGGTGCTGCTCTAGCAAATACCTAAAATGTGGAAGCCACTTTGAAACTGCGAATGGATAGAAGATTCAGAAGGAACGAAGAAGGCACAGATGGTGAGAAACAACAGAGGACCGGCAGCAGCGGCAGCGGCAGCAGCGGCAGCGGCAGCAGCAGAACCAGAGGCAGCGCTGGAGCCGACCCGTGGAGCGAGAGAGGTCAGTGCCTGTGCAGAGTTTTCCTCGCGGAACGGGGTGCCTCTGGGCACTTGAATCGGTGAGCTGGCCTTGCTGACCCACGGAGTGAGAGAGTTGAGTGCCTTTGGGCAGGACGCTTTCCAGCAAGAGTGGGGTGCCTCCGGGCACTTAAACCAGTGGAGCTACAGAGCTTTGGAACACTTGCCCGGCAGGGCAGATGTGGGCCTGAGGCCCAGGCCATGCGGCCATAGGAAGCTGAAGCTGAAGAGGCAGATAGCGTGAGAAGCTGAGCTGCCTCAGTCTCAAGAGGTATGGCCATGACCTTAGGGGTTTGAAAGGGTGGAACCATGGCGTGCTGTGTTCGTAAGGGTGGAATTGCCACTCAGTTGGGCTTAGGGTGCTCCTAAAGCCAATGGGACAGAGTTTCTGTCCAAGTGGGCCTTGAAGGCAGAGTTGTAGCACGGGGCTGGAGGTCTCCACTCAGAAACCTGAGAGTGTGGCCGATACCTAGAGTCTGGAGAGCATTGCTGTTGTGTAGAATGTCTCAGAAAATGTAAGAGTATTTCCAAAGCTTTGAGGGCTAATGTAATGTGTTCTGTTGACTTGCCTGTTGCCTGTTAATGCCTTCTAAGTTTCACAGATGTAGAAGAGTTTTTGTATTTTGGACTTGGAACTGATTTAAGACTTCTGTTATATGGATGGACATAATTTTGCCATGGTGAGATGAATGTTTTAAATGTTTTGTGATGTGATTTTTGGGTTGTCAAAGGGTGGGATGTCATGGTTTGAATTGTGTCCCCCCAAAAATGTGTGCAGCCATGTGGCTGGGATATGGTTCCCAGTATCTTGGAAATGTCCTCCATTGTGTGGTTTTGCTAACCTGTAGGTTAAAGGATTAGGGTGGGGCTGTGAATTCCTGCTATGGGGAAGTTTCCCTGGAGTATGGCTTGCCCCACCCTTAATGCTTTTAGCTTGCAAGGAATAAAAGGAAAAACAACCAAGGACAATTTGAGAACCTCGCTACCATCAAGCAAGCAGCACCGGGAGCAGAGCACGTCCTTCAGACCAGAGGTTCTTGTGTGAGGACGCTCCCTGGACAATGACTGATGCAATACCGGACTTTCCTCCAGAGCCGTCAAGGGGAAAGTCTTTCCCTGGAGCGGACACCCTGAATATGGACTTGCAACCTACCGGACTGTGTAAGAATAAATCTTTCTTTGTTAAAGCCATCCACTCTGTGGTATTTCTGTTAGAGCAGCCCTAGCTGACTAAAACAGTTACGTATATGTTGCAACTCCTAAACCCTATACCATGGATGTGCCAATGAGGGTTCAGAAGGAAGTGACAAGCATTACTGAGAAAATTAAGCAAAGGGGCATTTTGGGGAAGGGGTAAAAAGTAGAAAAAAAGTTATACTACCTGTGAATCCATTTCAATTAGATAGAGGAAGACAACATCTTCTCTCTCTACTTTGATAGCTTTATGTAATGGAAACTCAGTCTTGGATTTGATCATTTTGTATAACAATTGAGCACTCATGCTGCTGAAGTCTTCTTTCCGTAAGTCATCCTAAGGATTACAAAAAAAAAAACACAGTGAAAAGTGGAACAAGCTCAACTTTCACTAATAACCACAACAGTGGGCATTTATTAAACCCTCACAATGTGCTCCAAAAACCAAGTCTGTTGCCACTGAGTCAATTTCAACTCACAGCGACCCTACAGGACAGAGCAGAACAGCTCCGTAGGGTTTCCAAGGAGCAGCTGGTGGATTTCAACTGTCTACCTTTTGGTTAGCAGCTGAGCTCTTAACTGCTGAGTCACCATGGCTCCTGAAATGTTAGGTCCTATTTTAATGGCTTTACATTTCCCAACTCACTCCCAACTCCCACAAAATCCTATGAGGGGTCCCAACTCAGCTGGAATAGATGATCACCAAGGACAAAAAGAGTCAAAAAGAGCCAAAAAGAGCCCAGAAGACAGAAAGACCCATATGAATGGGTGACTATATCAACATGTGACCAGAAGAACCAGATGGTGCCCAGCTGCCTCCAATGACAGCCATGATGGGGCTCACAATGGTGAGTCCCAGTGACAACATGATAAAAAAAAGGGTCCACCCTAAGAACTCCACTAAAAGACCACAATTGATAGTCCAAAGGCCTAAGAGGTCCCTGGGAGCATGGTCCCTAGACCTGATGTTGCTGCTGATCATAGATCATTAGTGAAGTCAACTCTTCAGACAGGAATGGATTAGACTCCAAGACACCGAGTGACCATATCGTGTGTATACTTTATGGTTCTATGCATCTATAGGATGTCATACTACTGGCCTCTTACTAACGGGGAGTAGAGAAGGTGGAGAGGAGGGGATAGGAGATTGTTAAGAGGATTGTTAAGAGGATATGACATATACGGAAAGGAAAGGAAAGTGTGCTGTCACTGGGTGAGGAGAGCAGAGGGAGCTGCTGTATTATAAACGTGCAATCAATCGCAGTAAAAAAAAAGAAAGAAAGAAAAGGGAAAAAAGAAAAAAAATCCTTTGAGACAGGCACAGATATAAGCAAGTTACACACATGCCTAGGACATCAACAAAACAGATGCACCCAGCTGTTCCAAGCAAAAACTCACAAATGCCAAGCAGACAGGACACAAGGAAAAGCAAGTACTGCAGTGGAAGGGAACTGGCAGGGTGCTCAATGAAACTGATACTAGCTGCAGAGTGTAAGAATGTGCTGGTTGACAAAGTTCACGAAGGGGCACCAAGATGTCCATGCACAAAGTTGTTTAAACTATAAGGTCCTAAGATTTCAACACATTCATTGACATTAGCCTCCTATGGTCCCTGGTATGGTCCCCTCCCATTATAACTGAAACTCTTTATCCTGGCAGCCCTCTTAGGAGCAGACTATTTTTTTTTTAATAAAGAAGAGGTGGGGCTGGGCTGTCCACTCTAACATTTGTTACAATTTCTCATTGTGGAAGGTCAACAGAATTTTACCCTGATCATTGAAACAACTAAGTTTGCTGACTCATTTTCTTTGTTGCAGAATATGCAGAATATTCTTTTTGTGGAAAACGTGTTATATAGTAAAAATCTCAGTACCTCACATCCACTAAAAATGTTATAATTCAGTTCATTTTCTTCTGCTAAAATGGCATATGCCACTTTTATGTTCAATCACTAATATTACAGTTGTGTTTAAGAAGCAGTTATATCATGGATTGCTACGACATGTACCACACACGTGTACATAAAACTCACACACGCTGTTCAAATGCATGAGTAAGCAGAGGAGAGAGCACTACCAATGATCAACTGAGAGCCCTCATATGCCTTAATCTGGCCCTGGCACTGTTATCATTCCTGCTTTACAAACAAAGAAAGCAGAACATGAAAGAGGTGCAGTAACTTGCCTAAATTCAGAGAGTGAGTAAGTGGCTGAGTCTGGATCCAGAGTCAAGCAGTTCACGTCCAAAGCTCCCATTGCTCAGCACAGCATCACTGCGCCTCTCAGTGAGATGGCTCCGCATAAGAAACTAACAGCCAGCCACCACCGAAACATGAGGGGAGCCCCTACATGAGAACAGTCCTCTCTGCCCTATCCAACAAACATGGCAATTCACATTTAACTGAACTTCCACAATTCACTGCACTGAGTCATAACTGGTCTTTACTACTACTGAATCTCTATTATTTCTTCCTGTTTTGGCAGAAAGGTTACCATTTCTGCTTCAATTCTTTAAAATTCAGTTCTTTCAGATATCTTTCCTGAAATACTAAAATGCTTCACATGCTGCTGAATAACAAACAATTCCCAAGCAGCACTAGCAAAACACTTGCAAAACCAAAACCACAACAAATAACTGCAAAACTGTTCTTCATGATGAAAACCAACTAAGAGGAGCAATTTTAAATTGAGTAATGCTCTCTAGACAATGGAATCCAGAAGAAACTCTGACATGGGACTCCAAAGCACTGCAGGGCCGCCAGCCCCGCAGCAGCATGCCGCACCCACGGCCCCACTGCAGCTTCTGCAGCTGGCAGGGAAGGCAGACGTCCCCTTTGTACCAACCTTGTTTCTTGACCTGAGTATGTCCTACTCTCCACCCTGAAATCAAAGAACTACAAGACTCAGAACTGAAAAGAAATCTCACAGATCACCTAATCCAACAACTCCACTTTCTTCAATTCTGTAACATGAGGAAACTAGGTCTCAGAGGTAACTTTCCACAGAACCAAGTGCCAAGCCCAGCGACAGTACTCCGTCCATACCCCTCCATCTCGCACTCACCCAATGACTTGCAATAATTTCTGCACAGTAGTTCATCAGTGTGCTGGCATTCAGCTCCTCTGCAGTCTGATAGAAACGAATGCAGTTCCTGACATTCACCAGAGACATAACACCCTTCTCACATCTATAAGAGGGTATCAATGATGAACAGTGTTACTGGGAGAAGTATATGCATACATGAACAAAGCAAAACAATGTGCATACTGGCTGGCTATGTCCAATAACACCAAGATGTAAAGTTAAGTGAAGTCGTTATAAATAAATGATAGGCAAACTCCCATATCTTAAAAGTACTACAATTTTATTATAATATATTGTTAAATTCTGGTCAGAATCTAAAAATAAGTCTGCTAACATCCTAACTACCTTAAAAGTAATCACATGATCTTGCTGATTCATCTACACAGGCAATTGTAAAACCAAACACAATGGATCGATTTCAGTCCTTTGATATTTAATTGTATGGGACCCACTGGTAGTTCCAACTAGCACAACCCTTTTATGTAACCAATGTGGCTTATAAATAGCTTCAAATAGGAACCTCTGTGCCTCAAAAAAGTTAACAACTCCTTAAAATTCCACACAGAAGATGAATTGTTTGGTATATAATTTATATCTCAACAAAACTATTTTAAAAACACTTACCCAAAATATCTACACCATATAGAAACTATCCAGTCAAGTTAAACCACAGTATAACAAGAGGGAGAAAACCTGGCTACCATGTATGTCCCCACAAAGCCTGGGAACAAAAACAAGAAAACAACAAGGCCTCTTTCGTAATTAGGAATTTAAAACATGAACTATGTCAGAGGAGAGCACTGTGCACAGGCAAACAGAACTCTGGCACCGGAAGCAGGGCTGGCAAGACCCAGGCCTCTTCTACCCCAGAACCCTTGGACACCTGAAGAGCCTCCTATGGAAAAAGGTGTGGTGGTGGAGGGACAGGGGCAGCAAGGAGAAGGCCATGGCACTGTCCCTCCATCTCCCTTGCCTTCATCTCTGTCTACAAATCAGGTTCACCTCTGAGGGCAGCACACAGACCATTCCACCTTGTCACCTTTTCCCACAACCCCCACAAAAACCCTTTTCTGTTCACAAGGGCAAAAGGCAGTGCAGACAGCATGAGTGATCTGTGAGGCAAGAATGGCCTGGGCTGAGATCTACTCAGTTAGATGCCAGATAACTTGACCTCTTTGGGCCTCATCTCCTTGTAAGGATAACACTCATCTCAGAAGTATGGACAACTTTTGAAGGTTTTTCAAGATAAACTATATACACTTAGCACAGCTATGAGGCACCTAACCGGTAAGTTCAATGAGCCTCGGGTCCCTCTCCTAGGCCTTCTCTTCTCTAAGGCCTAAAATTTCCTATGGGAAAAAGGAGAAAGGGTAAAAGGAAACTATGACTTACTAACAAATATGAATGGGTTTCAGTACATTATAAATAGGAGTTGCTAAGGGATAACTGCCAATTTTACCCCTGAGCTTTAAGTAACAGAGAAAGGCTGCAGAGGTGGGAAGTGAGGGAAGAAGGGAAGAGTCATGAAAAAGAACTGTGAAAAATGAAGAACGAACTTTGAAAACCAAATAAATGAGACCTCAGGCTAAGGCCAAGAATACAATCTCAGCATCTGCATTTTCATGCTGAGATTTGTGATTAGGTGCTTTGTCTTGACTAACATAGCTGACATGGCATAAAGAAACATCTGTTCCACGGCATTTCCAAATCAAGTGGTTAAATATCAAAGTAAGAGTAATAATGTAGGTTACATATAACAGTACTCTATTTCTGAGCCTTAGCTCTTTACAGTGGTTTCTCCCAAACCCTTAAACTCATACCACACCACAGAAACATCTTAAGTCACTCTGACCTCAGCTACAAAATCAGAGCTCAGGTGGCAAAAAATTCTCTTTTCAGATATAAACCAAAAAAACCCACTGCTGCTGAATCAATTTTGGCTCACAGCGACCAGGTAGGACAGCGCAGAACTGCCCCACAGGAGTTTCCAAGGAGTACACGGTGAATTCAGACTTCTGATCTTTTTTTGGTTAGCAGCCAAACTCTTAACCACTACACCATCAGTTTCAGACACATGAGGCATTTACTACTTTTACACAACAAATATCCATGGTCTTGCTTTCTTTGTGGTAGCTGACTGCTACCACTATGTAGCGTGACACTGGTATGTTGTACTGACTACCTTTTGGAAAGCATTTTACAAAGCACTTTCACAGACAAGTGCTGAGAATCTGAAAATTCCATGCTCATTTCATGGTCAAATGACAATGACATAGTACCCAATCCGCTGCTGTCTATCGATTCTGACTCACAGCAACACTATTTAGGACAATCTCCCCTATCTTTGGTATCAATCCTGTGTATTTGTGTGAGAGGTTAAAAATAAAAATAAAATAAAACACTGAAAGGAATATACCAAAAGGTTAACAGTGATTAAACAACTGGATTTTAGTTTCTCTTTTTGATTCTCTTCTTTAGCTTCCAAACCTGGTGGGGTGGTGGTTCAGTGCTACAGCTGCTAACCAGAGGGTCTGCATTTCATATCCTCCAGGCACTCCTTGGAAACTCTACGGGGCAGTTCTACTCTGTTCTGTAGAGTCACTATGAGTCAGAATCCACTCAACAGCACTGGGTTTGGTTTTGATTTACAGTTTCCAGGGAGCCCTGGTGGTGCAGTAGTTAAGAGCTCAGCGGCTAACCAAAAGTTTGGCAGTTCAAATCCACCTGGAAGTCCTGTGGAGGCAGCTCTACACTGTCCTACAGAGTAACTCTGAGTGGGAATCGACCTGACAACAAAAGGTTTGGGTTATGGCATTTTATAGTTTCCAAATACTATATATTGTATACGGCTCATACTTTTATGATCTGGAAAAAAATCACATTAACTATCACTGATTTTATTTTTTTAAAAAAGGAGTCTTTTCCTGGTAATAGTTATGAAAAAATACTTACCCTCCATAAAACTGGTGGCATTCCCAAACAACAAAGACCCCCTGAGTTACAAAAAATGAGCAACATCTGCTTCATGTTTAAATGCTTCAGAGCCCTTTCACTTCCTGTCTCAAATGTGTAATTTCTTCTGCAGACAGCAGAGGGCATTTTGTGAGCTTTTAAAAGTCAAAACTATAGACTTCCCTCCTGGGTGTCCTCTGCCCAGGCTCTTACCGAAACCAAAACAGGTAGAATTTCATACACAGATCCAACAGTATAAAAACTGAGCGTCCAGTAATGCTGATAGTTAGAAAACCTAATGGGTTAGTGAGTATCAAATATTATAATTAAAGAATCCATTAGACAGATTTCAATTATTTAAACTACTTCAACCTTGGGACATTTTTATAAAAGCAAATTCAATTTATAAAACAAGTTTGACAAGGTCAATGAGAGAAAGTGTAGCAAATCAGGAGGGAAAAAAAAGATACAAATCACACTCAACTGAATTAAAATCATTCTCATTTCACAGGTGGTTTCCAAAACTCACCAAAACAAACAAAACAGGAAAGAAAACCATTAAAATGCAAAGCTTCTACAGCAAAACTGCTTTGTTAACCTAATACTAGCTGTGTAAGCGGCACATATCTTAGACCTTTCTGTTTCTAGCACGGAGTTTAGGTGTTAAAATGTACTTGACCCCATATCAATTACAGGTAGTCAGAGGTAACACGTCTCTGATTCCTGTGGGGTGCAGTGGGCTGTCCCAAGGGACATGCCAGCGCAGCAGTGAGAACAGCATGTGTGGCTCCTGAGAGCGAGGCCTCTCGAGGCTCTCTGAGGCCAATGCAGCAACTGGGGAGCATCTCTTGATGGCTGAAGCCATCCTTTAACTCACTCAGGAGAGAAGCTATTCCTTATCACATGCAAAAGAGAAAAAAAGATCATGAAGTGATGTAAAAACATATTCCATCAACAAAGCTGACTCCCCAAAGGCCCCATCTCCAACAAACGCTCATGGGCACTCTGCCTGGATTCCACCTGGTAAACACTTTTTATTTTCTGTTGTTCCAAAATGCCAGCTCAGGAGAGCCTCAGTGAAAAAACAGAAGATAAAAGACACAGCATGCTGTTATCTCCTTGGGAACCTAACAAATCAGTAAGTTAAACAAAAAGAAATTTCAGAAATGCTGGCTATGAAACCATATTCTCATGTATTAAATTGAGGCACTAACACATTTTCAACAAAGAGAGTATGACCAAGGATTTTGCCTAGGTAGACAAATCAGAAAGTTGAATATACTGTCAAAAGAAATGGTACATGAGGCAAAGTTAAGCACTGGAGTATATTATTTTACATTAAACTTATCAGTTCACATAATTAGATAATTTCAGGTAGCAGAGCAGTGGAAAGAAAACAGAACAGCAAAAATCTTTGGCAAAATTTAGCTCAGAAGATATCACAGACCAAGGGAGGTGACAAATTCTCTCCCCACCATCAACTTTAAAAGAACACCTTGCAAAAGTTATTTACATTAGCAGAAGAAGCTGTTTTCCCAGAGCTTGGCATAATTAAAGCTCAGCCACCACCATCTGAGGTGCTTGAATATATCTGCTGTGACTTGCCTCTCCCTAAGGAGCTGTAGTTGAAACCGATTAGCTAGTTTCATCAGTTCAGTCAGGAACACATCATCTTCTCTGAACTCCAACTCATCGGTATAGATCCAGCGAAGCATTGTCATTGTCACCTCAGGGTTAGCATCTGATTAAAGAAATGAGATGGAATAACTAAAAAACAAAGCACCAGATGACCACCTAAGCCTTCCTGAGGAATGTCCAGAACTTGAGGCTAACAGAATAAATTATGATACATCCAAATCAATAAAATACTACACAGACATAAAAAATGGTGCTTAAGCAATGTGGGCAGCATTTGACTCCAGAAAAGTGTTCAAGTTTTTCAGGAAGCAGTGGATACAGGATCACTATGAGTCAGAATCAACCTGCCAGCAGTGGCATTCTGAGTGGGGAAAACGAGCCTAGCACAGATACGTCAAAGAAGCCAAGCCAAGTGCCGTCAAAGAACCTGACGGGAAATATTGAAAACATATAACAAAGAATCTGTATTATAATAAACTGATCACACAAGAAAGACACCCAATGCAAATATGGATAATATGTAATCCACAAAAACAAATGAGCTGATCAACAAGAATTACCAATAACCAAAGTTCAACTAAACATTTTTTGTCTCTCAGAGGAAAGCTTTTTTGAAGCACATAACCTTCTACACAGCAATTACAAACCCCCAAATCAAAGCCAGTCCTGTCAAGTCATTCCAACTCACAGTGATCCCACAGGGTCTCCAAGGCTGTAAATCTCCATGGAAGTGGACTGCCACATTGTCTCCCAAGGAGCTGCCACTAGTTTCGAGCATGACTTTTCAGTCAGCAGCTGATGCCTTAACTACTGTACCACCAGGGCTCCATACAGCAATTCTATGTGTACCTTAATAGCCTAAGAAAATAACTAGGTAGATACAGAGAATGTCTGTACTAAGATATTCAACACAGTATGATTAACTGAAAGTATACAATCAAAGTCAATTTTGAATGGCCGCCTCTCTACAACTCTGTCTGCTCTCCCTGTCCTGTGACAGTACATTCCTCTTCTTTACTCTTTTACTTCTAATATTCTCCCAACAAGCACCTGGCTCCTCCTTTCCACTCTCTCCTCTCCCCACTAGAAAGAAACTCGTAAGACGGCCTTCTGTAAATGTATAAAACTATAAAGTACACATACCATATGCTCACTCTGTGTTCCCTGTCCAGTCCATTCATAGTCTGAGGTCAATATATGACCTCAGTACACCACAGTATTATTTTTATATAATTTTTTTTTAAATTATGATTGAATGAAGATGTACAATCCCATATAAATTTGCATGCTCACCTATATGTAGCTCCCACTGCTCTTCCTGCCCGGTGACAGCACACTCTTCCTCTCTGCTCCATACATGTCCTATCCTCCCAATAGTCTCCTATCCCCTCCTCTCCACCCACTTCCCTGCCTCCAGTAACAGGTCAACAGGATGATATCCTATAGATGCACAGAACCATAAAGTGCCCAGAGAATACAGTTACTCCGCGTCCCCACCTTCAATCCATTGTTGTCCAAACAGTTGACCTTCTACGATATATAGACACGGGCAGCATCAGGGCCATGGGCCATGCTCCCAGGGGAACCCTGAAGCCCATGGACCATCAACTGCAGTCTTTTAGCGGAGTTCTCAGGGTGCAACTCTATTTATTCTTGTGTTGCCTGTGACACTCAACTTTGTGAGCTCCACTGCGGCTATCACTGGTGGTGGCCGGGCACCATCTGGTTCTTCTGGTCCCAAGTCAAGGTAGTCACCCACTCATGTGGGTCTCTCTGTCTTCTGGGTTCTATTTCCCCCATGTCATTACAGATCTCAGTGATCATCTGTTCCTGCTGTGCTGGGACCATCTGCTGTACCCTCGGATGACAGCTTGGCAGCTTTCAAGATGCAAGATGCCACTCACCAATGTGGGGTGCAGAGAGTCCTCATTAGCAAGATGCTAGTTGTGCCAGATGGCCTTGATTTCACCTGAGAGCATGGTTCCCGGTGCCCCAGCTGAGCTACTTTGTCCTTGCAATTTAAGATGGGAGGGGTACTCAAGTTGTGCTGAAGTCCAGTTAATACGGATCTTCTTACTAATGTGTGCTGTCACTGATTTCACCCAACAAAATTTCTAACATCTATCTAATCAAAGCCCTCCCCCATTCGCTCTCCCGCCCTACCCACCCCTGTAGCCGTCAAAGAGTCTTTTCTTCTATGCATAAGTCTGATTTTGAGTTCTTATTGTAGGGGTCTCATACAATATTTGTCCTTTTGTCACAGACTGCTTTCACTCAACATAATGTCCTCCAGTTGATAGCAGGTTATAAGATGTTTCCTGTAATCACCGTTGTTCATTATCATTGCACAGTGTTCCGTCGAGTATATATACCAAAGTTTACCTATCCATTGATCTGTTGTGGGGCATCTGGGTTGATTCCATCATTTTGCTATTGTGGACTTTGCTGCCATAAACATTCATATGCATCTATCAGTCGGTATGAAGAGCCTTGATTCTAAAGAATATATTCTGAGCAGTGGAATTACTGGGTCAAATGGTATATCTATATCCAGTTTTTTTAAGGGAGTGCCATTGCTTTCCAAAGAGGTTGCACCATTTTGCAATCCCATCAACAGTGTAGGAGAGTTCCAATTTCTCCACAGCCTCTCCAGCATTTGTTGTTTTGTGTTTTTTGGATCATGGCCAATCTTGTTGGGGTGAGATGGTATCTGACTATAGTTTCGATCTGAACTTCTTTAATAGCTAAATGATTGTGAGCATGTCCACATGTGTTTTCTGGCTGCCTGGATCTCCTCTTTAGAGAAGTGTCTGTCCATCTCCTTCACCCACTGATTAGCTGGATGATTTATCTTTTTCTTATTGATATTTTGTAGTATCTTATAGATTATGGAGATCAGGCGTTGGTCTGACATATAGTGGCCAAATATTTTTTCCCATTCTGTAGGTGGCCTCTTAATTCTATTAATAAAGTCTTTGGATGAACAAAAGTGTTTGATTCTTAATAGTTCCCATTTATCTGTTTTCTGTTGATCGTGGTTTGTTTGACAGATTTTGGAGTCTGTCCACATTGTATATTAAAACTTCCATTGTTGTTCCTATTTTTTCTTGGATGAGCTTTATCATTTTAGATTTGATATTTAGGTCATTTACCCAGTATGAGTTGGCTTTTGTATGAGGTGTAAGATATGGGTCTTGTTTCAATATACTGCAGATGGATATCCAATGTTGTCAGTACCATTTGCTTGAAGATATTGTTTTTACCCCAGTTTAATGTCTTAAAGCCTTTGTTGAATATCAACTGATCACAGGCAGATGGTGTCATCTCTGGGTTCTCAATTCTGTTCCACTAATCTATCTGTCTCTTTTTGCACCAGTACCAGGCTGTTTTGACTGCTGTGGCAGTGTAATAGGTTCTAAAGTTGGGTAATGAGAGGCCTCCCATCATGTTCTTCTTCTTTAGTAGTGCTTTACTTACCTGGGGCTTCTTCCCTTTCCAAAGTTGGTAATTTGTTTCTCCATCTCATTAAAAAATGTCACTGGTACTTGTATTAGGATTGCATTGTATACATAGATTGCTTTGTGTAAAATAGACATTTTCATGATGTTAAGTCTTGTAGTTTCTTGTAGTACGGACTCGCAGTCCTCTTTGTAAAGGTCTATTATTTCTCTGGTTAGATTCATTCCTAGGTACTATCTCTTCTTACGGGCTATAGTAAATGGTATTGACTTGCTGATTTCTTTATTAACAGTTCTGTTGTTGGTATAAACGAATCTTAACGATTTACTTACATTTATCTTGTATCCTGAGGCTTTACTGAACTCTTCTATCAGTTTGAGTAGTTTATTTACGGATTCTTTGGGATTCTCTGAGTATACAATATCATCTGCAAATAAGGAGATTTTTACTTCTTTACCAATGCAGATGCCCTTTATTTCTTGGTCTTGTCTAACTGCTCTGGCTAGAACTTCTAGTACAATGTTGAATAGGAGAGGTGAGAGTGGGCATCCTTGTCTAGTTCCTGTTCTCAAGGGAAAGTCTTTCAGTCTCTCTCCATTCAGGATGACACAGGCAGTTGGTTTTGTATAAATGGCTCTTACTGCATCGAGGAATTGGCCGTCTGTTCCTATTTTGCTCAGTTTTTAGCATGAATGGGTGTTGAAATTTATCAAATACCTTTTCTGCATCAATAGACAAGATCAGGTGAGTGTTCTCTTTTGTGGTATTTATGTGGTTGATCACATCAATAGTTTTTCTGATACTGAACCAGCCTTGCATCCCTGGTATGAATACAACTTGGTCATGATAGACTAGTTTTTTGATATGCTGTTGTACTCTATTGGCAAGAATTTTGTTGAAGATTTTTCCATCTAGATTCATGAGTGGTATCGGTCTGTAGTTCTCCTTTTTGGCTGGGCCTTTCACTGGCTTTGGTATCAGGGTTATGCTGGCTTCATAGAATGAATTTGGGAATACTCCATCCCATCTCTACACTGTGAAATAGTCTCAATAGTATTGGACACAACTCTTCTCTAATAGCTTGGTAGAATTCTGAGGTGAAGCCATTTGGGCCAGGGCTTTTTTTGGTTGGCAGTATTTTTATAACTCTTTCAATCTCTTCCTTTGTGATGGGTTTATTAAGTTGTTCTGCTTGATCTTCTGATAATTCTGGTAGGTTATAAGAATCAAGGAATTTGTCCATTTTCTCTAGGTTTTCAAATTTGTTACAGTACAGTCTTTCATAGTATTTTGTTATGACATTTTTTTATTTGTTGGATCTGTTGTGACAACTTCCCTCCCCTTTCTTACTTGGGTGACTTGTTTCCTTTCCCGTTTTTCTTTAGTAAGTTTAGCCAATGGTTTGTCAATTCTGTGGATCTTTTCAAAAAATCAGCTTTTGGTCTTTTCAGTTTTTTCAATTGTTCTTCTATTCTCTAATTCATTTAGTTCTGCTGTAATCTTTATGATCTGTTTCCTTCTGGTGCCTTAGGAGTTCCTCTGTTGTTCTCTGTCTACTTGTTCAAGCTGTGGGGTTAGGTGTTTGACTTGGTTTCTTTCTTCCTTCCAGATGTGTGCATTTATGGAGATAAACTGACCTCTCAGCACTACTTTGGCTGTATCCCATAGGTTCTGGTAGGAAGTGTGTTCATTCTCATTGGAATCCATCTATTTCTTTATTTCAACCTTGATTTCTTCCAGAACCCATGGTTTTTTTGAGCAAGATGTTGTTCAGTTTCCATGACTTCTACTTTCTATCTATGTTTTTTCTGCTATTGATTTTGACTTTTATGGCTTTATGACCTCAGAAGATGCTCTGCATTAATTCAGTGGTATGGATTTTGTTGAGAATTGCTTTACGGCATAACACATGGTCTATTCTCGAGAATGTTCCATGGGCACTGGAGAAGAAGGTGTAGTTGTCTGCTGATGGATAGAAAGTTCTGTATGTGTCAACGAGGTCTAGTTGGTAAATTGCAGCAATTAGCTCTTCGCTGTCTTCACTAAGCTTTTTTCTAGACGATCTGTCCAATATCAAGAGTGCAGTGTTGAAGTCTCCTACTATTATTCTGGAGTGATCTATCTCCTTTTTGAGTGTAGTCAGTGTTTCTTCAACGTATTTATGTGCTTTAATATTAGGTGCATAAGTATTTAATATTGTTAGGTCCTGCTTGTGTACTGAATCTTTCAGCAATAAATACTGTCCACCCTTGTCCACGATAGTGAATTTTACATTAAAATCGATTTTATCTGAGATTAGAATTGCCACATCTGCTCTTTTTTGTTCATTGTTGGCTTGATATATATTATTCCATTCTTTAATTTTCAGTTTGTTCAAATTTTTAAGTCTAAGGTGAGTTTCTTGTAGGCAACATACGAATGGATCATGTCTTTTGACCCAAGATTTCACTTGATGTCTCTTCACTGGTGCACTCAGTCCATTCACATTCAATGTAATTATTGATAGGTATGTGTTCAGTACTGCCACTGTGATATGTTTATTTTTGTGTTGATGTTTTTTCTCTGTTTTTCTTATTAATCTGTTCTGAGACATTCTTTGTGAGTTTATTTTTCACCCTTTTCAGGGTTAGTTTTGTGGTTGTTGAGACTCTTGTATTACATTTCTTGATATGGTATGTTACTTCTTTATTGTGCTTTATGGCCGCCCCTATGATCCAGCTTAATAAACTATGTATAAACCTAATTTTAATTACTACCAGCCTTCTCAACTTCCTTTCCATCCAGAAGGACTGTAACGACTATAGTACATCCCTCTTTTTCATATGATGATATCATAGTTTTCATGATATGATCATCTTTCACTATTATAGCTTTGATTGAGTTTACAGCCTTCCTTGACTCAGTAGGTTTCTGGATGATGGGTCCTTCTAAAGTATAAAGTTAATGTTTCTGTCTTCTAAGCCAAAGCTGAGATATTCTTTCATTTGGTTTTTACAAAGTCTCTAAGTTTCTGTTTATCTGCGAATATTGTAATTTCATTTTCATATTTGAAAGATAGTTTTGCAGGATATCTAATTCTTCATTGGAAGTTCTTCTTCTTCAAGGCTTTGAATATGTCATGCCACTGTCTCCATGCCAGCACGGTTTCTGCTGAGAAATCTGACGAAAGCCTACAGGGTTTCCCTCTGAATGTTAGCTTTGCTTTGAGTCTTGCTGCCTGGGTTTCTGCTTATGTTTCACTTTGTTAAATCTGATTATAATATATTTTGGAGTCTTTCTTTTGAGGGCTATATTGAGTGGCATTCAATATGCATCTTGGATATCTATATTCTCCTCCTTCATGATTTCTGGGAAGTTCTCTGTCAGCAGCTCAGCAACAATACTCTCTTGTTTCCTCAGATGTCTCGCCCTGTTTAGGGACTCTGATTAATTGTAGGTTGTTCCACTTAATAGAGCCCCACATGCTTCTTAATGCTTCTTCATTTTTCTTGTTTCTTTATTCTGAGTTTTCCTCATAAATGCTGGAGTCAGTAGCTCTGTCTTCCAATTCAGAAAGTCTCTCTGGAATTTGTTCCATTCTGTTTTCTTGGCTTTGAATTAAAATTTCTATGTCTTTGATTTTGTTCTTGATCTGTTCAAGTTCACAGTACTGGTGTTCCACCAGATCAAATGGCTTGCTCAAGTTTTCATTCTATTTTCCTGTATTTTGTATAAGGGAGGGCTTTCTATATAATCCTTTTGTACTCCCCCCTGATAATTTCAGAAAAGTTTCTTCATTCGGAAAGCTCTTTGGTTGTTTCATTCGGGTCCTTCTGAAGCCATGGATGATTTTTCTGGTTATAGTTTTCTCCAGGTTTGTTGCTTTTTGGGTTTCATGTGAGTCAATAAAGGCTGGGAGAGATGCTGTGAGGATGGACTACTGTTGTTTCTCTATGTCGTCTTTAAATAAAAGGTAAAAGATATCTGACCACTTCTCAGGTCAGTCAGGTTTTCAGGTATACAAGGCCATTTTCCCAACTGGCAAAGTAAGCACTTCTCTATCCAACCCCTGATGTGATGAACTAGTTCAAAATGCAGCAAGGTTACTGCCCTGCTGGTCTCTAATGACAGGCCCCAGCTGTAGGCGACACTGTGTAAAATACTGCTTCTCTGCCGGTTAAGTGCTCTCCTGCGGGTAAGCGCTGCTTCTGAACCTAGGAATTAGGTCTCTCTGAAGCCTCCATATCCAAGATGGCATCTTGCAGACGCTCACTGCCAGCACCTCTGTACAACTACACTATGGCAGAGGCGGAGAGGCCAAAGGTGCCAAGATGCACAGAGTCCACAGTCTCTGTTGTTGGGCCCCAGCCGTAGGTGACACTGTGAAAACTACTGCTTTTCTGCTGGAAAAGCACTCTCTTGTGGGCAGGCGCTGCCTCCCAGGCTAAGAATTAGGTCCAGCTGATGCCTATGTATCCAAGATGGCGTCCCACACAAGCTTGCCACCCGAACTTACAAACTACACTCCTTACAAACTACACTGTGGCAGCGGCGGAGAGGCTAAAGGTGGCAAGATGCACAGAGTCCTAAGCCAGGCTCTCAAAATATGGCAATTTCACCTGCCAATCCCACTAGCAGTGCGTGTGAGACTAGCCGGTGGTAAAGACCAAGCTCCACCGGCCGGCCTAGACAGAGGACAAAAAAAGTCAAAATGGTGAGTTACCTTCGGTCTGTGAAAGCCAGGACTGGTGAGGAGCAGGAGTCAGCTAAAGAGAGGAAGTTTTTCGTTCAGTGGTGTCAAGTCCAAATGATCAGCCCTATGCCATGTCCTAGGCTCACTAGATGACCAGAAGTCTCCGTTTAGTTATCAATTTAGTCTTGGTTTCCAGAGGGATTTAGAGAGACGTGTGCTTAGTCTGCCTTCTTGACTCTGCCCCTCCACAGTATTATCTTTAATAATGAAAAACTGGAACTGAATCTTAAAGAGTTCAACAATGGAGAACTTAGCAAAGAAGTTACATACACAAATGCTGGAAAATTTTGTAGCAAATATACAAATATACAACATATACAGACTAGGTAACATTTTGTTCTGCTGTACATGAAGTTGCCATGCATCAGTCAACTCAATGGCAACTAACAATAACAAATACAATATAAAAAGATATTCACTGAATATCAAGTAAAAAAAGAGACTATTGTTTCCTAAAGTCTTCCTAAAACGCAAGAGCAGTTTAACTAGCCAACAATGTCTGCCTTGAGCACTGCCCTGTTTTAAGATCTCTACAAGCGATCAAACTGGTAACAGCAACCTGAAAGACCCAACAGGAATTTAGAAGGCAGTGAGAGTTTGTTAATGGGGGAGGAACAACTTGGAAAACAAGGGTGTGAATGGTTGCACAATTCACACAGCGTAGAATTATACAGGCAGAAACTGTTGAACTGGTGTATGTTCTGCTGAGTATATTCTCAACAAACAACAAAAATAAATTATATTTTTTTAAAATTCAGCTAAAATCCACATATATTTGTCTGATATATTATATATACAAATATATGTGTGCATGATAATATATGTGTCTATACATACATATACGTGTGTGAGTCTATGTATGTAAGTATCTAGATAGAGATTAAAAGGATACACACTAAAATATCAACCCTGATAGAATTATAACTAATTTTTCTTCTAGATTATTTTTTCCCCTGATTATTAGTTAATCAACATGCACTATTTGTATAATTTTTTTAAGTTAAAAATAACACTAATACAATGATCTGGGGAAATGCTTCAGATGGAAACTAGTATAAAACATCAAAATTACCAATTTCAACCAGAGTCAACACTTAATTAATCAGAGTAAGGGACACAAAGGTCAGAAGATCATTTAAAATCATGGTTCACACCAGAGGTTTGTGGTCCTGGACTAGCAGCATCAGCATCACCTGGAAACTTATTAGAAATTCTAAATTTTCAGGCCCCATCCCAGATCTGAATCAGAAACTCTGGGGGTGAGCCCTGACATGAGTGTTCTTAAGAAGTCCACCAAGTAATTTTCATGCTCATTAATGTTTCATAAATTATACTCGTTTTTTGATTATGGGTAAGGTACAATGTGGACCAGGGACATCCTATTAACTATCCTGGCCATTTAGTGTTGCAATAACAGAAATACCACAGGTGGATGGTTTTAACCAAGACAAACTTATTCTCTCACAGTCTAGTATGCTACAAGTCTGAATTCAGGGTGTCAGCTCCAGGGGGCTTTCTCTCTGTGTCACTTCTGCAGGAAGGTTCCCGTGATGCACCAGTCTTTCCTTGGTCTGGGAACATCTCAGCATTGTAACCTCAGGTCCAATGGATGACCTCTGCTCCTGGCACTATTTTCCTGGAGGTATGAAGGGTCCAGGTCTTTCAGCTTGCTTCTCTCACCTTTTATGTCTTGTGATAAAAAGTGGTGCAAGCCACACCCCAGGGAAACTCTATTTACATTGGATCAAGGAGGTGGGTGACCTTAGGAAGAAGGTTACAGTCCTGCCCTAATCCTCTTTAACATAATCCAATCTTCTACTGTTAACTACAGGCAGAGATTAGGATATACAACATACAAAAATCACAACATGGAGGACAACCACACAATAGGCGGAATCATGGCCCAATCAAATTGAAACATTTTTTGAGGGACATAATTCAATCCAGAACACTTAGTAACTAGTTTTAATTAACTCCCTCTCTTCCAATTATAGTGGGGAAGATGGGATGAAGGAAGTTGCATGCAGTGAGTGGTTAATTCACTGATCTACAACTACGTTAATTCATCAGCACTTCCTAAAGGAACCAGATTTTAAAAGAAAGGACAGAGTGGAACTGCTCTACAGGGTTTTCAAGGCTGTAGTCTGAGTGGAATTGGACTGCTAGGTCTTTCTTCCACACTTTCAAAATGTTTTAATGCAGAGAAAACATTTTAAAATCAGATGGAAATCTAATTAGATGCATTTAAACAATTTACTTAAAGAAGAGTTACTTTAACTAAGCTGTCTTAAGGTATACTGACTAAATTTTGGAAGTGGGGTGAATGTCTAAGCTAGCTTTGTAAACTGGATTTACGACTCAGTAGTTATCTTAATAAGAAGATACGTAGGTCATGTGATCTGTACAGAGTTAGCAGCATCACTGGGGGGTGCACAATGCACCAGGTGACACTGTCAGGGATAACACCAAAATGACTATTTATAAAAATATTCCTGTAGTTAGCTGTAACAACCAAAACATTTTTTCATAAGCCTAGCTTACAAGTAACCATATACTATAAGGCTAAAACTATTGGCTAATTTACTTTCTGAACCTTTTAATGCACTCTGATTAGAGCTGTCATGATGACCCAATTACAATGGCCCTCAATCACGTGGCTTTAGTTGTACAAGCGACAAGCAACACTATTGTTTTTATTGTTGCCAGTGTCTTCACAGTCAGTGATTTTGTCAAAACTTCTGTTATTTTAGTTACAATATTGTGGCACTTCTTATTTATGAACCTGTCAATAACTTTTTTGAGAATGAAGTAGTAATTAAAGGAAAAGAAGGACTAATACACAGAATTACAATTTATGGGTAACAGTATAAAAAACAATACTAAGGATTCTGTATGCTCTGGTAAGGGGATTTCATAGAGGGGAACACTGACTTCATGAGTTCCGATACTGAGTGAAACCAAGCCTGGTAATGTCAACAAATGACAGCACTGTCCAAAGTCACAAAAAACCCCAAAGTGTACAGTTTTCATTTACTTCCATACCTGAGGTTATTCCTACCTCAGGGCAGAATCCCCAGCACCACCATCCTCAAACATTTTCCCAGTAATAACTTTATTTCAAACCCACTGCCCCCAAGTTGATTCTGACACATAGCAATCTACAGACTGAGTAGAACTGCCCCATAGTTTCTAAGGAGTACCTGGCAGATGTGAACTGCTGCAGCCATAGCATTTAACCACTATGCCACCACGATTTCCCATAACTTTATTAATTCTGCTTCAAAACTTACCTGCTTTCCTTTAGTAACCTTCCCTTAACTGTCCAAGCAATGCACTTGAGCTGTATATTTGATAAATCAAAACCTAAAGAATTAAATAATTTTCAAAAATCACTTTGATTAGGAAATTCCCAGGAGATCTCAATATTTCAAACAAAATGAGGTTCTCATGATCACCAAACTTTCCTACTCCTGCCTCAACTCTTCCCTTACTCTACAAAGTGTACTGAGAATAAGTCCCTCTCAGACTCCGACTGAGCAGCAGCCAGCGGTATAAAGGTAGGCAGAGAACAGGAAGCCAGAGGATGAAACTAGTATTTTCTAACTGTGCACCTTTAGGCAAATCACATAGCCCGTCTGCTTCAATTTACTTCAGCAAGTGGCTGTAAAAGTCAAGTGACAGATAAACCAGAAGTCATTTTTAAAAGGAATGGGCTCTGAGAAGTAAAACCAGTTAAACCCTATGACCTTCACTGTACATCTACTGCTAAAAGCAACAGTCACTAATCACAAGGCCCAACAGACAACTGAGCAAAAATCTGTGACTTACAAGTGTGAAGAGGAAAAAAAAAACACCCACACATCCACCTCACTTTCATTCAACGTAGTCCTGAATGCAGACAGTCATACTCTAAAGATCTGGAGATTTTCTGAATAGCCTAGTTTTAATTTGAAATAACTATTTTATAAGACATCTGAAAAGAATGAGAATTTCCTTGTACAATAAACTATAAAATGACATATACTCAGTAAATTAATTTTGCTATTTAAATTCTATATTTAATCTGTCAGAAGCTGAGAAAAGTGTGTTCCGTCTCCTATGATGACTCTGGTTAAATTCTCCTTGAGGTTTTAACTATGTTTCTTCTATCTACTTTACATTATGTTTTATTGATAAAATTTAAAAAGCTTGTTAGAATGTACCTTTTTACATTAAAAATATCCCTTTAGTAGTCTAAGGACTACTAAGGACTATAATCTCCTAGAAATAAAAACAAACCCTAAACCACACTTCTCGATATTTAAGATATCATCAACGAAATACTTGCCAATAAAATTCAACAACATATCAAAAAAATAATTCATGATGACCAAGTTGGATTCATACCAGGGATGCAACACTGGCTCAACATCAGAAAAACAACTAATGTGATCAACCACATAAATAACACAAAAGACAAGAATCACCTGATTTTTGTCAAAAGATGCAGAAAAGGCATTGGATAAAGTCCAACACCAATTCATGCTAAAAACTCTCAGCAAAATAGGAAGAGAAGGTAATTCCTCAATGTATTAAAGGCCATTTATATAAAGCCAACCACCTACATAAACAGGAATACAGAGAGACAGGAATACAATTCTCTCTGAGAATGGGAACTAGACAAGGATGCCCACTCTCACATATTTTATTCAGCAGTGTAGTAGAATTTCTGGCCAGAGCAATCAGACCAGACAAAGAAATAAAGGGCATCCCCATCGGCAAAGAAGAAGTAACAATCTCCCTATTTGCAGATGATATCATTCTGTATGCACAGAATCCTACAGAGTCCATACAGGTAAGCTTCTCAAACTGACAGAAGAGTTCAGCCACGTATCAGGACACAAGATAAACATATCAGTAAGATTCAACAATGAGATTATTAAAGAAGAAATCACCAAATCAATTCCATTTACTATAGCACCCAAGAAGATAAAATACCTAGGAATAAATCTAACTAGAGAAATAAAGAAACCTTTACAAAAAGAACTGCAAGTCCTTACTACAAGAAACTACGACAGAGTTACATAAACAGGGAAACCTACCCTGCTCATGGACAGGAAGACTTAACATTTTACCCAAAGCAATCTACTTAAATAATGCAATCCCAATACAAGTTTCAGTGACATTTTTAATCAGATGGAGAAACAAATTACCAACTTTGTCTGGAAAGGGAAGAAGCCCCGGATAAGTAAAGCACTATTAAAGAAGAAGAACACACTGGGAGGCCTCTCATTACCTAACTTTAGAACCTATTACACTGCCACAGTAGTCAAAACAGCCTGGTACTGGTACAAAAAGCGACAGATCAATGGAACAGAATCGAGACCCCAGAGATCACAACATCTACCTATGAACAGCTGATATTTGACAAAGGCTCTAAGACATTCAACTTGGGTAAAAACACTATCTTCAACAAATGGTGCTGGCAAAATGGGGTATAGATCGGCAATAAAGTGAAACAAGACCCATATCTTACACCTCATACAAAAACCAACTCAAACTGGATAAAGGACCTAAATATGACCTAAAACGATAAAGCTCATCCAAGAAAAAGTAGGAACAACAATGGAAGTTTTAACATAATGTAGACAGATTTCAAAATCTGACAAATAGAGCACAATCAACAGAAAAGAAAATAGAGAAATGGAAACTACTAAGAATCAAACACCTCTGCTCATCCAAAGACTTTATCAAAAGAATTAAAAGACCACCTATAGAATGGGAAAAAATATTTGGCAACTATATGTCAGAACAAAGTCTGATCTCCATAACCTACAAGGCACTACAAAATATTAACAAAAAAAGGATAAATAACCCAATTAAGCGATAGGTGAAAGAGATGGACAGACACTTCTCTCAAGAGGATACCCTGGCAGCCAAAAGACACATGTGAAAGTGCTCACAGTCACTAGCTATTAAAGAAATTAAAATCAAAACTATGATATCACCTCATCCCAGTGAGGCTGGCCATGATCCAAAAAACACAAAACAACACATGCAGGACAGGCTGTGGAGAAACTGGAGCTCTCCTCCACTGCTGGTGGGGTTGCAAAATGGTACAACCTCTTTGGAAAGCAATCTGGTGTTTCCTTAAAAAGATGGAAATATATACACCATTTGACCCAGTAATCTCACTGCTTGGAATATATCCCACAGAAGGAAGGGCAATCACACAAACAGAGAAATGCACATGAATGTTTATTGCAACTTAGTCTACAACAGCAAAAAGATGGAATCAACCTAGATGATCTACAATGACAAATGGATAAACTATGGTATGTATGTATACTCAATGGAACACTGTGCAATGATAAAGAACAATGATGATTTTAGGAAGCATCTCATAACTCAGTTTCAACTGGAAGACATTATGTTGAGTGGAAGTAGTCAATGGCACAAGGACAAACACTGTACGAAACCCTTACTCTAAGGACTTAAAAACAGACTCATGTACAGAGGAAAAGACTCTCTGATGGCTGCAAGGGAGAGGAGGGAGGAAAGAAGAGGACTGGTTATAGATTAGCTAGTTGACAGACATTTGGTTGGGTACAATCAGTGACAGCACACATTAGAAAGATCAATTTAACTGGACTTCAACATAACCTGAAAACTTCCAATATTAACCCAATACTGCAAGGACAGAGTAGCAGTGGCAGGGTTCCAGGTACCATGCTCTCTGGGGACACTGAGGCCAACTGGCATAACTACCCTATTGCTAAGAGAGTCTTCTTCACCCCACATTGGTGAGTGGCATGTGGGGTCTTAAATGCTAGCAGGCTGCCATCTGAGGTACACCAAATGGTCCCAACTCAGCAAGAACAGATGATCACCAAGGACAAAAATGACATGGGGAAAGAGAACCTAAAAGACAGAAAGACCCACATGAATGAGTGACTAAAACAACATGCACCCAGAAGAACCAGATGGTGCCCAGCCACCTCCAGTGACAGCCGTGATGGGGCTCACAAAGCTCAGTCCCAGTGGCAACAAGAGAATAAAAAGGGGTTCACCCTGAGAACTTCACTTAAAGACCACAACTGATGGTCCAAAGGGTTGAGGGTTTCCCTGGGAGTATGGCCCCTATACTCAATGCTGCCCCGATCATAAATCATTACTAAGGCCAACTCCTCAGACAGGAATGGATTGCACTTGGTGTCACACAGTGATCATACTGTATGTGTACTTTATGGTTCTATGCATCTATAGTATGTCACCCTACTGGCCTCTTACTAGAGAGGAGTGGACAGGGTGGGGAATAGGGGACAGGCGATTGTTAGGAGGATATGACTTGTATGGAACATAAAGGAGGAGTGTGCTATCACCAGGAAAGGAGAGCAGTAGGAGCTGCACATTAGTGGGCATGCGAATTTAAACCAGATTGTACACTTTCACTCAATCACAATAAATAAAATTAAAAAACAAAAAATAAAAATAAACTGACTCAAACTGTAACCCACTACTGACTGCCATCGAGTCAATTCCAACTCATAGTGACCCTAAAGAACAGAGTAGAACTGCCGTACAGAGTTTCCGAGGAGTGCCTGGTGGATTTGAACCGCCAGGCTTTTGCTTAGCAGACGCAGCACTTAACTACCACATCACCACAGTTTCCTCAAACTGCAAAGTTCTACTTAAAACACAATAAATATGTAAAGCCAAACTTGCTCTAGACCGATACAGAATGGAGGAACCCCTCATATTATTGCCAGAAAATAACCTTTGAACATGAAATTCAAGTTATTTCTGTGGTTTACCCTTCAAACAAATAATACATTGGCTTCTAAGGTAATATCACCACGAGTAATGTGCTTCCTTAAATAATGAACTATATGAGACCAAATGGTCAACATTTACACAAAAGCAAAGATGAGAAGGCAAGGAGGGAAAGGCAAACAGAACGGAAATAATGACAATGCTGATTTATAAAGACTGTGACCAGTGGCACGGGACATTTCTATAAAAACTGTTAAAGGGAAGTCTAATTTGTTGTGTAAAGAACCGATGACATACATAAAAAAGATCAAGTAAGATTTGTTCTTGGAACAAAAAGTTAACCTTAAAAAAAAAAATCAATGTAATTTATCACAGTAACAATATAAAGAAGACAACTATGTAATCATTTCAACAGATGAAAAAAACTGACAAAATTCCACACCAATTCACAGTAACTTGTTTCAGAAAACTAGAAATACATTGATAAAGGCTATCTATGAAAAACCTGCAACTGACATTGTACACATAATGATAAAAGATAAAACTGTTTCTCTCTGAAACTGGAAACAAGGCAAAACTTGCTTTCAGACAAATAACTTGTGGTCAAATTACATACAGGACCTTTAAAACTAAATAATAACACAGCTCAATTTTTAAAAAAGGCAAAAGATTTGAACAGACATTTCAGAAAAGAAAATGTACAGATGGCCAACAACACATGAAAAGAAACTCAACACTATTAGTCTTCAGATGAATGTACACAAACACCAAACATACTCCATATTCATTAGAAAAGCTAAAATTAAAAAGGCAAAACTTCACAATACCAAGTGTCAGTGAAGATGTGGAACAACTGTAAACTCTTTTTAAAGACTACTGGTGGGAATTTAAAATGGTACATCCATTCAAGAATAGTTTAATAGTTTCTTAATATTAACATAACTAGCATATGATCTGGCCATTTCACTCCAAGATAATTACCCCAAAAAACAAAAACATGTCTACATAAAGACCTATACACAACTGAACACAGTATTTTTTAATTGTGCTTTAAGTGAAAGTATAAAATTCAAGTCAGTTTGTCATGGAAAAACTTACACACACATTATGTGACCCTACCTGCTCTCATTACAATTGAATACAGTAATTTTACTTGTTAACAGTCCCAAACTAAAAATTACTCAACTGACCAACAGCTAAATGAAACCTCAAAGTGTGCTATATTCATGCAATGAAATATAAACACCCTACAACATATTAAGATTTCAAGTGAATCTCATAATCTACACTGAGTGACAGAAGCCAGACACAAGGAACTACATGCTCTGATTTCATTTTCATAACAGTTTAGAAAATGCAAATAAATGTACAGTGGCAGAAAACAGATCAGTGGTTACCTAGGGACATGGATCGAAAAAGGAATGGATTACCAAGAGATATCAAGGAACTTCTAAGGAGATAGAAATATTTGTTATGTTGATGGTGGTGATGGTTTCACAGGTATATTTATATGTCAAAACTAATCAAACTGTATACTTTGTATGTAGGCAGTTATTATACTTCCATTACAAAGTTGTGAAAACAAACCAAAACTGAGAGGCAGCACTACAATGTGGCTACTGGCACGTATATCACAACCTCGGTGTAAACCCCAGCTCTCATGCTTATTAAGTGTGACTAGCTATTTAGTATTGCTGTTTCCAAGTTTCCTGATCTATAAAAGGGGAATGAATAGTACTGAGCTCAAAATGTTGTTCTACAGATACGTTAGTTAATATATGTAAGGCACTCAGTAGAGCATCACCATATAGTAACTGCTACATGAAAATTTGCTATTATAATGACAATTTCAAAATTAATCACAACGAAAACAGTACCTATCAAAATATTTTATATGCAGCCAGCTTCACACTATGAAAGAAATCAGTTTTAAACTTAGTAGAAAATGAGTCAAAAGGTAAATTGATGATCCCACTCAAAAACAACAAAAAAATAAGCCAACAATATTCCCAAGAAAGTTTCAATAAAGGGAAAAATTACTGAGTTCATTAAAAAATTAAAAGGACGGAGTCAAGATACAGACTAAGCACACGTCTCCTTATATCCCTCTGGAAACCAAGACCTGAACTGATAATCAAATGGAGCCTTCTGGTTACCTAGTGAGCCCCAGGACATGGCACAGGGCTGTTAATTTGGACTTCATACCACTGAACAAAAAACTTCCTCTTTTTCAGTGACTCCCGGTCCTGGATAGCCCTGGCTCTCATGGACTGAAGGTAATGCCATTTTGACTTTTTTTCTCTGTCTTGGCAAGCAGGCGGAGCTGGGTCTTGCCTGGTGGCTAGTCTGAGAGGCACTGCTGGGGGGATAGGCAGGTGAAATTACCATATTTTGAGAGCCAGGCTTAGGACTCTGTATACCTAGCCACTTTGGGCCTGTCTTTTTACCTCTGCCACAGTGTGGTTTGTACGGAACCGTGGCATCTATGTGTGAGACGCCATGTTGGATACAGAGATTTTAGCAGGACCTACTTTTTGCCTAGGGGCCAGCGGGTACAAACAGGACAGTGCTTCTCTGACAGAAAAGCAGGAGTTTACACAGTGTCGCCTACAGTTGGGGCTTGGCAATACAGGCTGAGGACTGACTACATCTCGGAACCCTTAGCCCCTCTATCCGCTGACAGTGTGGAGGATGCCATCTTAGACAACAGTGGCTGCAGCTCGACCTAATTCAAAGCTTGGGAGCCAGAGCCTACCCACAGCAGAGTGCTTATCTACCAGAAAAGCAGTAGTTTACATGGTGTCGCCTAAGGATGGGCCCTGTCAGCAGAGGCCAACAGGTCAGTAGCATTGCTGTATTTTGAACTAGTTCATATCATCTGGGGTTGGATATAGAGGTGCTTACTTTGCCAGCTGGGAAGAGGGACCTCTACACCTGAAAACCTGACTGACTTGGGAAGTGGTCAGATACCTTCTGTTTTAGATTTTAAGACAGTCTAGAGAAACATCTGCAGTCTATCCTCACAGTATCTCTTCCAGCCTCTATTTACTCACATGAAATCCAAAAAGCAAGAGACACTTGTGGCATACAAGAAATCACTCATGGCTTCAGAAGGCTCCCAAACAAAACAACCAAGGATTTTTCTGGATGAAGAAACTTTTCTAAAGCAATCAGAAGATGACTACAAAAGGATTATATACAGAGCCGTTCTAGACTTTATACAAAATGTAGCACAGCAAAATGAAAAATTAAGCAAGCTGTTTGATCTGATGGAACACCAGTACTCTGAAATCCAACACATCAAGAACAAAATCAAAAACACAGAAATTTCCACTCAAAGTCAAGAAAACAGAATGGAAGAAATGGAAAAAGAATTTCTAACTTGGAAGACAGAGCTACTGAAGCCAGCATCTATGAGGAGGAATCAGAAAAAAGAAACAAGAAAAATGAAGAAGCATTAAGAAGCATGTGGGACTCTATTAAGAGGAACAACCTTTGATTAATTGGAGTTCCTGAACAGGATGAGACACCTGAGAACGCAGAGAGTAGCGTTGCTGAGCTGCTGACAGATGACTTCCCAGAAATCATGAAGGAAGAGAATATAGACATCTCAGATGCATATCATATGCCACCGAATATAGATCTCAAAAGAAAGACTCCAAGACATATTATAATCAAGCTTAATGAAATGAAACACAAGCAGCAACTCTTAAAGGCAGCAAGACTCAAAGCAAAGCTAACATTCAGAGGGAAACCCTGTAGGCTTTTGTCAGATTTCTCAGCAGAAACCATGCTGGCACGGAGACAATGGCATGACACATTCAAAGCCTTGAAGAACTTCCAACCAAGAATTATATATCCTGCAAAACTATCTTTCAAATATGAAAATGAAACTAAGATATTCCCAGATAAACAGAAGCTCAGAGACTTTGCAAAAACCAAACCAAAGCTACAAGAAATACTGAAAGAAGCTCTTGGCTTTGGCTTAGAAGAACAGAACCACTAGCTTTGTATTTTAGAATGACACATCATCCAGAATTCTACTCAGTTAGGGAAGGCTCCAAACTCAATCACAGCTTTAATATTGAAAGAAACAACCCAGTGATTATCATGAAAACTATAGTGCCATCATACTAAAAAGAGGGATGTACTACAGTCGTTACAGTCCTTCCAGATGGAGAGGAAGATGACAAGAGTGGTAGTAATTAAAATTGGGTTTATACATACTTTATTAAGGGGCATCATAGGGGTATCTGTAAAGCACAAAAAAGATGTATCATATCATTTCAAGAAATGTAACACAGGAGTCTCAAAAACTACAAAACCAGCTCAGAAAAAGGTGAAAAATCAACTCACAAAAAAGAATGTCCCAGAACAGACTAAGAAGAACAACAGAGAAAACATCAACACAAAAATAAACATATCACAAGGGCATCTGTGAACACATACCTATCAATAATTACATTAAATATGAATGGACCTAATGCACCAGTAAAGAGACACTGAGTGACATTTTGGATCAAAAGAAATGACCCATCCATACGTTGTCTATAAGAAACTCACTTGAGACCTAAAGACAGAAACAAACTAAAAATTAAAGGATGGAAGAATATATATCAAGCTAACAATGAACAAAGAAGAGCAGGTATGACAATTCTAATCTCAGACAAAATCAATTTTAATGCAAAATCCACCATCATGGACAAAGATGGACACTATTTATTGCTGAAAGGTTCAGTACACAAGCAAGACTTAACTATATTAAATATTTATGCACCTAATATCAGAGCTTGACAACATCAGAGCACCTAAATACGTCAAAGAAACACTGACTACACTCAAAAAAGAGTTAGATCACTCCACAATCATAGTGGGAGACTTCAACACTCCACTCTCAATACTGGACAAATCATCTAGAAAACACCTCACTAAAGATACAGAAGACCTCATTGCCACAATTAACCAATTAAACTTCACTGACATAAACAGAACTTTCTACCCATCAGCGGACAATTACACCTTCTTCTCCAGTGTACACAGAACATTCTCCAGAATTGACCATGTGTTAGGACATAATGCAATTCTCAACAAAATCCATACCACTGAATTACTGCAAAGCATCTTCTCAGATCATAAAGCCATTAAAGTCGAAATCAATAGCAGAAAAAACATAGATAGAAAGTGGAACTCATGGAAACTGAACAACATCTTGCTCAAGAAATCAAGGATGAAATAAAGAAATTCGTGGATTCCAATGAAAGTGAAAACAAGTCCTACCAGAACCTATAGGATACAGCCAAAGCAGTGCCCAGAGGTCTGTTTATCTCCACAAACGCACGCATCTGGAAGGAAGGAAACCGAATCAAGGAACTAACCCTACGGCTTGAAAAAGTAGAGAGAGAACAAACAGAGGAACCCCTCAGGCACCAGAAGAAGCCAGATCATAAAGATTAGAGCAGATCTTCAACAAATGGTGCTGGCAAAATTCAATATCCATCTGCATTAAATTGAAACAAGATCCATATCTTACACGTTATACAAAAATCAACTCCAACTGGATAAAAGACCTACATATCAAACCTAAAACAATAAAGCTCATCCAAGAAAAAGTAGGAACAGTGGAAGTTTTAATACACAATGTAGACAGACTTCAAAATCTGTCAAACAAACCACAATCAACAGAAGAGAAAATAGATAAATGGTAACTACTAAGAATCAAACACTTTTGCTTGTCCAAAGACTTTATCACAAGAGTTAAAAGACCACATACACAATGGGAAAAAATATTTGGCCATTCTATATCAGACCAACACCTGATCTCCATAATCTACAAGGTACTACAAAATATCAATAAGAAGAAGATAAATCATCCAACTAAGTGATGGGCAAATGAGATGGACAGACAGTTCTCTAAAGAGGAGATCCAGGCAGCCAAAAAACACATGTGGATGTGTTCCCCATCTTTAGTAATTAAAGAAATTCAAATCAAGACTACAGTGAGATACCATGATCCAAGGTTGGCCATGATCCAAAAAACACAAAACAACAAATGCTGGAGAGGCTGTGGAGAAAGTGGAACTCTTCTACACTGTTGGTGGGCTTGCAAAATGGTCCAGCCTCTTTGGAAAGCAATCTGGTGCTTCCTTGAAGAAAGGGATATAGATATACCATTTGACCCAGTAAATTCCACTACATGGAATATATCCTACAGAATCAAGGTCTTTCACACCAACGGACACATGCACAAGAATGTTTATCACAGCACAGTCCACGATAGCAAAAAGATGGAATCAACCCAGATGCCCAACAACAGAGGAATGGATAGGTAAACTATGATATAAATACTCAATGGAGCACTATGCAATGATAAAGAATAATGATGATTCCAGGAAACATCTCATAACCTGGTTTCACCTGGAAGATACTATGTTGAGTCAAAGCAGTCAGTTACAAAAGTACAAACATTGTATGAGACCCCTACGATAAGGTCTCAGAAACAGACTTATGTATAGAAGCAAAGACTGTGATAGCTGCAAGGGAGATGAGTAAGGGAGGGCAAGGGAAGGAGGGTTTAGATTAGATAGTTGGTAGAAATTTAGTTGGGTGAAATCGGTGATAGCACACATTAGAAACAAGAATACCAAGTGGACTTCAGCATAACTTGAATACTCCTTACATCTTAACCCAATACTGCAAGGATAGAGTAGCTGGGGCCGGGGGCCGGGGACCATGCTGTCAGGTGAAATCAAGGCCAACTGGCACAACTAGCATTTTGCTAAGAGGACTCTGCATCCCACATTGGTGAGCGGCGTCTGGGGTCTTAAAAGCTACCAAGCTGCCATCCAAGGGCACAACAAATCGTCCCAACTCAACAGGAACAGATGCTCAACAAGGACCAAAATGACATGGGGTAAAGACAACCCAGAAGATAGAGAGACCCACATGAGTGGGTGCCTGTATAGACCTGGGACTGGAAGAACCAGATGGTGCCTGGCCACCACCAGTGATAGCCGCGATGGAGCTAAGTTGAGTCTCACTGGCAACACAAGAATAAAAAGGGGTGCACCCTGAGATCTCCACTAAAAGACTGCAACTGATGGTCCAGCGGCTTCAGTGTTCCCCCGGCAGCATGGCCGCTGGCCCTGATGCTGCTGCCCTTGTCATAAATCGTAACTAAGGTCCACTCTTTGGACAGGAATGGATTAGACTTGGCGATGCAGAGTGACCATATATTGGATGCACTTTATGGTTATCTTTAGGATACCATCCTGCGGACCTCTGGCTGGAGGAAGGGGTATTGGTGGAGAGGAGGGGAAAGGAGACTGCTGGGGGGATGAGACATGTATGGAGCAGTGAGGAATAGTGTGTTGTCATCGGGCAGGGAGAGCAGTGGAAGCTGCGTATAGGTGGGCATGTAAATTTTATATGGGAATGTACATTTTCACTCAGTCATAGTAAAAAGAAAAAGTTCCATATATCCAATTACTTTTAAAATACTTGATACATAATGCCTGTCACATGTTTGTTAACACATGCTAAAATCCTTTTAATAATTAAGGAGTTAAAGTTGTGTTTCCTTTGAATTTTAAGGTTTAAAAGAAAAAGGTGGAGCTTTGAAAGCCATTCTCTAAGAATGTAAGTTACATGCGAGCAGGAATTTACCTTTACAGCTTTAGCTTCAGTACCTTGAAAAGTGGTTTACACTCAACATTTTATATGTATACACAATTAATTTTAGAAGAAACCAGAAACGTAAAAAATCATCAACTGAATTTAATCAAGTCCGACAATATGGAAAAAGTTCAACCATTTAAAACTTGATGCTACTTTTATGTTTACAAAAGCCTATTTCCAACCTCCCTAAAATTACTGGCAAGCCACGGAGCTTAGTATTTCCATGTATCTCGTAAGATGTAGGCTTGTTAGGCAACTGCAGCTGCTGCAGCCCAGAATGGGCAATCATGCTTGCACACAGGCAGTGGAACAGCACTGGTGGTCAAAATACCAACGAAATGTGAGCAGATCCACATTGCCTATGTCACTACCACCCTAGAATCATTCCTCAATGATACACTTTATACAGATATACTTCAGAGACAAAAGTAAATAGGACACAGTCTCTGCTACAAGCTATCTTGTAGGTCACCTGATCTACCAAAGCCGCAAAAGCCAGTTTACTTTGAAGTGGAGCACTCTGGTAAGCAAACTTCACAGACAGCAACAAACCATACTCTTTATTTATGACAGGAGGAAAGCCAATGGACATTTGAAGGTATTAACATTCCCTATACTCTAGAAGGAAATACTGGTGATGTAGTGGTTAAGTGCTGTATGTCTTCCAACCAAAAGTTCAGCAGTTCAAATCTGCCAGGCACTCCTTGGAAACTCTATGAAGCAGTTCTACTCTGTCCTATTGGGTTGCTGTGAGTCAGTACTGACTGGCTGGCACTCAGGTTTTTTTTTTTGGTTTAACCTCTAGAAAAATCTCCTGATGCACAGCAAAGCAATCTTGTGGCCAGATAATCACTGAGTTAAAAATGTTAAAAAATCATAAATGTTATTATGATGTACTGAAAAGTTCAGCATAAAACAAAATTTTAATTTCCATGTTAAAATTAGGTTTCTTTTACCTTGATGCAATTTTCTGCATTCTTATATAATTTCGTTTGTTCTGAAAAGCAAACGTGTTTTGGAAAGCAGTCACATTTTATTTTCCCCATTCTTACTCTTTCTGGTTAAAGTCAGTATTTCTAATTACAAATAAACTATAATGAATATCTACACTGTCTGAATAACCTATACAAAATCTCAGTAGTCAGATCAGGAGGTAAAAAGAACATTTTATAGCTCACATCTGAACCTGCTTTCTAAAATGATCACATCTGTTGTCAGGGGCAGCGTGCCCCAGTACCAGTTTCATGAGCCTCATAACTTCTGGATTACCAAATTTTGATAATGTTGATATCAAAAGACTGCAGCATATGCTTAGCCTTTTTCCTAATAAAATATTTTTATTTTCTTTTTTCGTCTTTATAGACTACCTGTTCATATAATCAAGACTCTATCTTGCATTTTGAGAAGAACATCTCATGATCTGGTGGCTTTTAGAAGTTACCCATAGTTCTGTAACATATAGAGGTAAAGATAAATGCACTCAAAAGATGATACTCTTACAAAAGCAAAGCTATGCCAAGAATTCAGTAATGTGACTGGTGACGTTCCATTAAAGGTTGTTTCCCAAGATGATGATTTAGTTATAGGCATGAATGTATATGCATGTGTGTACATGTGATCTGTGTTTAGAACTCTGCCTTATGGGGCCTCATAAAGAAACGGAGTTCATTCTCTGTACTGAAGCATTAGACATTCACTGTTCTAAATCCACAAGGTAAATACCTACTGCTTAATTCTCTCATGCTGCTATAACAAAAATACCACAAGTAGATAACTTGAACATTTATTCTCTCACTGTTTAGAAAGCTAGAAGTCTATATTCAGGGTGCTAACTCCAGGGGAAGGCTTTCTTTTTCTGTTGGCTCTGGGGGAAGGTCCTTATCATTAATCTTTCCCTGTTCCAGGAGCTTTGCAGCACAGGGATACTAGATCCAAGACATTCACTCGACCTCTGCCTCTTCCTGCTTGGTGGTAATTAGGTCCATCTCTTCTCTGCTCACTTCTTTCTTTTATATCTCAAAACAGACTGACTCAAGATACAACCTAATCCTATATATTGTTTCCTGCCTTCTTAACCTAATGGCCTCCAATCCTGCTTCATAATATCAGAGGTTGAGATCTATAATACACATTTAATTACATCAGATCACAAAGTATAGGATAACCACACAATACTGGCAATCACAGCCTAGCCAAGCTGACACACAGTTTGGGGAAATATAACTCAATTCATAACACTCCATTCTTTGGCTCCCCCCAACATTCATGTCCTTGCCACATGTAAAACACACCCATCCTATCATATCATAGTGAAAGTCTTAAATCAACTCCAAGTCCAAATTCCATCCTGGGCGAAATTTCTTCTTCATCTGTGAAATCTAGAATATAATTCATCTGCTTTCAAAGTACAATGGTGGAATAGGCATAAGATACCCATTGCCATTACAAATGGGAGAAAATGGAGGGAAAGAAGGGATAAGGAACACCAAGCAAGTCAGCAGAACACACCACATAAGCCCTCAAGGCTTGAAAATAATTCTCTGTTCCCCGAAACCACCTAGGTCATAGTTCTGCTCACCAGACTCTGGGTGTTAGCTATGCTCTCCAGTTTGTGTGTGAAGACTCCTTTGGCCCTGAGCTTCAACTCCACCTTAAGGCCCACTGGAATAGCAACTCTGCTCCCTCAGATATGGGCAGCCCCATTCTGACTCCCTTGACCCCAGCAGGCCCTGTTCTGCTTCTTGGGCATGGCAGTCCTACCCCTCTCAGCTTTGGGCAGCAAATTCAGCATGATCGCCCTGGCACTCATGAATGGCAGGTCTGCTTCCTGTGTTCCTTGTCTCTTCAGCTTTTGCTTCCTGGTTTCTTGGCCTCTCTGCCCTTTGGCCCTACTGGGCCAGCCCAGACTCTGTCCTGAGCAGGCAAGTATTAAATCTCTTTAGCTCCACCAATAAGTACCCAAAGACACAACATTCCACCAGGGAGAATGCTGTCCAAAAGCATTTGGTTTTCTTGCTCCATGGGTCAGCTTCCACACTGCCTCACACTGGTCTTCTGGTTCTGCTACTAACATTTCTCTGCAGTGGCTTCTCGGCATCCGTACCATCTCTGGTGTTACAGATCTCCTCACTTCCTTCTAAGACCTCACCAGAACTGTCTTTGATATCCACAATTCCACCAGCAGTATCTTCAAGGCAATCTAGATTTTAAGGTACCTAGTTTTTAAGGTACCTTAAAACTCTTTCAGCCTCTACCCATTCAGTTTCAAAATCACTTATACATTTTAGGTATCTGTTAGAGCAGTACCCTAGCTTCAGTACCAAATGCTGCCTCACTTATCTAGTGCTGCTGTAAGTGTAATACCAAAAGTGGTTTAACAAACAAAAATTTATTTTCGAAGATGCTAGGGTGCCAGCTCCAGGGAAAGGCTTTTTTTCCCCTCTGTTGGCTCTGGGAGACATTCTTGTCATCAATCTTCCTCCGGTCTAAGAGCTTCTGGGCACAGAGATCCCAGGTCCAAACCACGTGCTCCACTCCTGGTACTTTTCGCTTGGTGGTAAAGAGATCCCTCTTCTCTCCGCTCACTTGTCTCCTTTACATCTCAAAGGAGACTGACTTAAAATACAGTCTAATCCTGTGGATTGTGTCCTGCCTCATTAACCTAAATGTCTCTAATCCTGCCTCATTAACATCATAAACGTTAGGATTTACAACACATCAGATCATAACATAGAAGACAACCTCACACCCCTGGGAATCACAGCTGAGCCAAAATAACACACATTCTAGGGGGACGCAGTTCAGTCCTCAGTATCTGCTTATTCGGTCGTAACACTACTTAGTTACCAGCCATTTACAGAACCTTCTGTATCAACCCAGGTTAGCTTCTTCTGTGCCTCACACACAGAACAATTACATTATTATACATATGACACTGGCCTGAAATGATTTGTTAACATCCTAAATTCCCTCTAACACAGCTGAGCTCCATTATGGCAGAGACCAGGTCACAGTCAACTCAGTGTTCTACCATCGCACATGAAAGACAGGACCTTTCTTTCCACCTTTATTTAGCAATTGCTTCTTCTTTTTTTAAAAATCTTTTGAACTAAGATATAATTCATCAGAATTTTCACATAGCTGATCACTCCTGAAAACACCTCCTATCTTAATGCTCACTATATGTTACAACTCTCATAATTATTAACAGCAGAATTAAGTAAAAATTTTGATTTTTCTCTTTTAGCAGCAGTTAGGTAAATGACTGGAGACCTGGTGGCACCGTGCCCTTAAGCATTCAGTTGCTAACCAAAAGGTTGGCAGTTCAACTCCACCAGCTAAAATGAAAATGTGATTTAGAACCAGGTTTTGAAATTTATGTTTTTTAAATCCACTTACTACTGAACCCAACACATTGCTGCCGAGGCAACTCCAACTAACAGCAACCCTATAGGACAGAGTAGAACTGCCCCACAGGGTTTCCAAGATGGATTCAAACCACCAATTTTTTGGTTAGCAGCTGACTGCCTAACCACCGTACCACCAGGGTTCCACTTACCATGAAACTTACCCAAATTCTACATAACATAATGGGGCATAAGACAATTAACAAACAGCAGTTAACAGCTAGATACACCAAATCAAATTCTGAAGAAGTCGGATGGTCATCCTTCTGTTATTTCTGAATTCAGTTCTTATAGACCAGAAGTACTTTAGCAGTTATTATTACATTTTAAGCAACTTGAGAGCAGGACTTTTCCCTGGAGTGGAGGAAAATGTCTACATGTACTTCCACATTAGTAATATACTATTACATGAAAAAGGTTTCAGGACACTTACACTTAATAAATTACAAAAATACTGCAGATTCTCAAACATTTACTGATTTCTTAATTAGCCACGTACTACACAGAGATCCACTAAGGTACAATATAGTGACTCATCAATCATTTAACCAGTTCATGACCAACCAAACCCACTGTCATCAGGCTGATTCTGACTCATGGCAACCCTACAGGGCAAGGACAGAGCAGAACTGCCCTACAGAGGTTAACCAGTTCATGGGCACGATCAATTGATAGTATTCTACTTTCTTTAAACTACAAGTATTATAAAAGGAGCCATTATAACTTTTGGCCAAGTGTTCTTGCACTGGCAGTTTTGAGTCCCTGACCGGCCAGAGGCTCACCTGATAGATCTAGCTCCTGGGTAGAAGACAAGTTGGCCAGACTCCAGCTGTCACTGCGGGCTGCGAGGACAAACTTGTGAGCACTTATGTGCCTGTCTCCAACCTTTATCTTCAGATCACTGATGAAGAAAAATACCCAAATATAAAAAAAGGAATGTTACCATAACTACATACAGTTATAAATACATAGGTATAATATGCATCTGCACAAGAAAAAATTTCTCATAAAAATTATTTCTATATGCTAGCACTGAATTCTGATGGGTTATACTTTATAATACATTGCTAGAACATGTTTTCTATGTCTAACTTCTAGCTTCAGTTCACATGGAATATTCTGCTCCCATAGGAGCTTATGATCATGAACCTACAAGTACAATGATTAATATTCATACAAATCCAAAAAAGGTTTCATGCAGAATAAATCACCAAGGAGAGAAAGATGGACAGCTGAAAGAGTATAATGACAACTCTGAGGCTACAGTATTGATATATTCCATATTAATTTTGAAGTAAGGCTAACCAGAAAAAACTACAAATTAGCTTTCACAAAGTAATACCTGGACTCCAGGTTCGCACCAAAAATACTCAGATCTAAAGTTGGCATTTTTACTCAGCATTTATAAAGAAATAGGGTAGAAGAAATAGGGTTTCAAAGCATGTTTCCATCTCTCTCACAAGATTGTAAGAAAATGCTTTCTGAACAGATACGTATGTTTAACTCTGAAATGACAAATGCTAAGGGAAGAAAGCATTTGGACCATTAACAAAAACTTACAGATGATCCACTGGGGAGACATGAGCCCATGCCATATGGCTATTTTGGCAGCAACCCAAAGTTCACTAAAAACACTTTCATTATAATTACCTGCTTGTATTTATAACTTGAAAAATTTTATATCCCACTCTAAAATTACTTGTTAGTCTGAAAAGTCTTCAGAAACTGAACAGACAAAAAGGTATTACACAAACTAACCCACCCACTTAAAAGGAGATCCAGATGAAATGTTGTTTTATACAATGCTTAATTCCAACTAATTTTGCTCCACAAAAAGCAAAGTCTAACACACACCTTATACTCACATTGCTGTACGGCCAAGCTGCAGCTAATTATGATGCATTACAGATTAATAAGGTATTTACTAGCTCTAATGAAGACAATAGCTATTTACAAAGCAGTTTTAAAATCCTAAATTTATTTATGAAGTATCACCTTCTCATAACTTAAATGGATTTTCAGTATCTCTACTGCTTCAATTACAAGGCTGACTTTAACCATAAAATCATAAAATCAATGATTCTATGAAATTTCTACCACATTTATGAATGTCAGGTCAAAATTTTTTTTCTATCTTTTGTAGTCTGATACACCAAGGAAAATAAAGATACAAATTTAATCAATAATTTTTAGTAATAATTAACTTCAAAAGTATAAAATCTAAAAAGCCTATCAGTACTCTATATAGAAATAATTATGAGACTAGTAATTTTTTTATTTCATTTGAGCCAATTATAAATTATCTCATTTTAAAATATGGACATTGGAACATTGCTACTGGACAAGAGATATACATAAAGAGGTCTTGGTAGTTTCCCAATTAAACACTTCAGTGCGAAAAATGATGAACTTGGTTGCAAAAGAATGTAATGAATAACTACATAAAACTATCATTTTTATCTACTTTATGCAGCAACTCATAGCAACCCCATAGGACAGAGCAGAACTGCCCTACAGAATTTCCAAGGAGTGCCTGGCAGATTCGAACTGCAGATATAGCACTTAAACACTACGCCGCCAGGATTTCTTGTGGGGTAGCTGAGTCTGCATTGATTGAGTGCCGTAGGTTTGGTGTCTTTGTTTGTTTGTTTTATGAAGCAAAAGTCTTCTTCTGCATATAAGTAAAAATAAAACATATATACCAGTTTCTTCCACATTTCTCATTTAAAAAATTTTAAAACTTAAATTTGCAACATGAATGAACCTGAAACACACTATGCTGAGCAAAACAAGTGAATCAACAAAGAACAAATATTGTGTGACCTCACTTTTATGAAATGACAAGAACAAGTAAATATACAGCGGCCAATACTCACTGGTGGTTACCCGGGGCGGAGGTGAGGCAACAAAGAGAGACCACATAGTAATCACTTTTTATTTACGGTGACGGGAAAGGTACCTCTGAATGTGCGTGATGCTTGTACAGCTTGGCAATGTAATTAATGCCACTATGTCGTACACAAGAAGCAGGATGAACTGGTAAATGCTATGTTACGTGAAGAGCTCTGGTCATGCAATGGTTCACTACCCAGCAGTGGACCAAAATGTCAGCAGTTGGAACCCATCAGCCACGCTGCAGGAGAAATGATCTGGCAATCTGCTCCTATGAACACTACAGTCTAGTCCCTGAGATTTTGGCCCTAAGACACCCTTCTGACCTGGAAATGAAGCCATTCCAGGAGACTACCTTTCAGCCAAACAACAGAAAGTCCCATAAAATAAACAATAACACCCGAGAGGAATGTATTTCTTAGAACAATCAATTACATAAGATCAAAAGGACAACATTTGTACAAAAGCAAAGATGAGAAGGCAAGAGATAGAAAATCCAGACAAAAGGAAATGAGGACACAGAACACTGACATACTGAGGGGAATGCAACCAAAGTCACAGAACACTTTAGGTACAAATTATCAAACGGTAAATTACCTTGCTCTGTAAACTTTCACCTAAAGCACAATTTAAAAAAAAAAAAGACTGCAGTCTATGAAACTCTATGAGGCACTTCTACTTTGTCACACAGGGTCACCATGAGTCAGAATCAACTGCACACAAAAGTTATCCTTTTATTTATATACAACAAATTATATTTACTTAGATATAACATTTAATTATACATAAATATACACATATACATTTATTTATATATAACAAATGTTATATATAATTTTTCAACAGCAATCAACAACATAAAATGAGACTAAGATAAAATTAAATGGGCTACAGACACTGATACTACTCACACATAAACAATCACCTCACAGGATTACTTTACATGGTTTGAAGAATTACAGTTCTGTAATTAGAATTAGAGAATTAGAGTAAAATAGACTCATGGCACAATCCAATCAAATGGCAAAACACAATTTTTAAAATTTATGTTCTAATACCTAGTTTGGTGGTTGTGTCTGGGATCTTCAAAGCCTGCAAGAGACCATCTAAAATACAACTATCAGCCCTACTCTTCTGGAGCAACAGAGAAAGAAGGAAACCCAAGAATCAGAGAAGGAACTAACATACAGGACTAACTATCTTCATGAACCACTGCCTCCTCTACCTCGAGACTGGAAAAAGTAGATGGTACCCGGCTGTCACAACCTATCTTTCTGATAAGGGTCACAACTGATAGATCCTGATAGAAGGAGAGAAAACTATGGACAGAACTTCAAACTCTTCAAGAACCTAGATGTACTGGGCCCACTGAGGTTGGAGGAATCTGAGACTACTGTCCTGAGATACTCTTCAAACTCTGAAGCAAAACTATCCCCTACAGCCACCTTTAACAGCTGTTGAGCTCAAATAGTTAAAAATGTCACCTTGGAGTACTACATTTGTATAAAAAATTATTTATGTGAGATCAAATAGAAATAATTACTCTAATATTTACTCTGAAGCATATATGAGAAGTTTTAGGGGAGCAGAGAATCTAGTTTAATGGGGGTGAAACAACTAGAACAACAGAAATGAAAAAGTTGAACTACTATGAAGAATATAACAAATATCACTGAATATCACACGTAAGAATTGTTGAATGGAAGCATATTTTGCTGTGTCTATTTTCACCAATAATATACTTTTAAAATGTTTATACCTACTCCAGTTACTCCAGTTACTGCTGTTGTTAGGTACCACTGAGTCACTTACAACACACAGCAACCCTATGCGCAACAGAATAAAACAATGCCCAGTCCTGCGCCACCTGCACAATTGTTGCTATGCTTGAACCCATTGTTGCAGCCACTGTCAATCCATCTCACTGAGGGTCTTCTTTTTCCCTGACTCTCTACTTTACCAAGCATGATGTCCCTTTCCAGAGACTGGTCCCTCCTGATAACATGTCCCAAATATGTAAGATGTCTTACCATCCTTGCTTCCAAGGAGCATTCTGACTGTACTTCCAGGACAAATTTCTCTGTTCTTTTGCCAGGCCAAGGTATATTCAACATTCTTCCTGAACACCACAATTTACAGATGTCAATTCTTCTTTGGTCTTCCTTATTCACTGTCCAGCTTTCACACACATGTGAGGCGACTGAAAACACCATGTTTTGGGTCAGGCAAATTTTAGGTATCTTTCATTTTTAACACTTTAAAAAGACCCCTTGCAGCTGATTTACCCACTGTGTCTTTTAATTTCTTGACTGGTGCTCCCACGAGTGCTGACTGTGGATCCAAGAAAAATGAAATCCTTGCCAACTTCCACCTTGTCTCCATTCATCACGTTGCTGCTTACTGATCCAATTGTGATGGTCTTTGTTTTCGTTACATTGAAGTGTAATACATACTGAAGGCTGTGGTCTTTGATTTTCAAGGCTTCTTCACTTTCAGCAAGCAAGGTTGTTCATCTACATAATGTCATCATGATGGCCTGTTCTTCTTCATATAGTCCAGGATCTCGGATTCTTTGCTCAGCATACACACTGAATAGGCATGGTGGAACGATACAACTCTGACGTACATCTTTCTTGACTTTAAACCATGTAGTATCCCCTTGTTCTGTTCAAACAACCACCTCTAGACCCAAGTTCAGATTCTCCAATTAAGTGTTCTAGAATTCCCATCTTCTGCAATGTTATCCATAATTTGTTATGATCCATACAGACAACGTCCTTGCTCAGTCAAAAAAATACATGTAAACACCTTTCTGCTATTCTCTGCTTTCAGCCAGAATCCATCTGAGATTGGAATGACATCCCTGGTTCTATGTTTTCTTGTAAATCTGACTTGAAGTTCCGTCAATTTCCTGTCAATATACTGCTCTACTTGCATTTGAATGACCTTCAGTAAAATTTTGCTTACATGTGATATTAATGGTCAAAACCAGATAAGCAAACCCACTGTGGTCAAGTCAATTCCAACTCATAGCACCCCTACAGGACAGAAGAGAGCCACCCCACCAAGTTTTCAAGGAGCAGCTGGTAGATTCAAACTGCCTACCTTTTGCTTACAGCTGTAGCTCTAAAACACCATGCCACCAGGGTTTCTGATATTAACGAAATTGGTAATTTTTACATTCAGGTGGGTCACCTTTCCTGGGAATAGACATAAATATGGATCTCTTGCAGTCGGCTGGCTGGGTAGCTGTCTTCCAAATTTGTTGGCATAGATGAATGAGCACTTTCAGTGCTGTATCTCCCATCAATTTCCGATGCCTTGCTTTTCACCAGTGCCTTCCGTGTGACGCTTGGTACTTCTTTCTTCAGTACCATTGGTTCCTAATCAAATGTCACGTTCTGAAATGGTTGAACACCGACCAGTCTTGGTGGCATAGTGACTAGGTGTATTCCTTCTGTCATGGATTGAATGGTGTCCCTCCCAAAAATAGATGTAGCCATGTGGCTGAGCCATGATTCCTATCATTTTAAGACTGTCTTTCATTTTGTGACTTTCTGATGCTGTAAATCTTAATCTCTGCCAGTGGCAAACAGATGAGATGATTATGTAAAAAGAGGATTAGGGTGGGACTGCAACACCCTTGCTAAGGGAGCTTCCTGCAGTGTAGCTTGCACCACCCTTTATCCTTTTATCTTAAAGAGATAAAAGGATGTATGGAGCAGAGAGGAATAGTGTGCTGTCACCAGGCAGGGAGAGCAATGGAAGCTGCAGATAGGTGGGCATGTAAATTTACATGGGAATGTACATTTTCACTCAGTCATAAAAAAAAGAAAAAAAAAAGTGAGAAAAGGAAAGTGAAGCAAGCAGCAAGTTGAGAACCCCATACCATAAAGAAAGAAGCATCAGGTGAGGAGCCCGTCATTCAGACCTGAGGTTCCTGTACCAAGATGGTCCCTGAAAAAAGAATGATGCAACACAAGGATTTTCCTTCAGAGCCAACAACAGGAAAGCCTTCCCATGGAGTGGGCATCCTGAATTTGCAGTAACAGCCTACCAGACTGTGTAAGAATAAACCTTCCTTTGTTAAGGCCATCCACTTTGTGGTATTTCTATTAAAGCAGGACTAGCTGACTAATACACCTTCCATCTTCTTTTAATATTTGTTACGTTGTTTAATATCTTCACCACAGAATTCTTCACTATTACAACAACTTGAGGCTTGAATTTTTAATTCAGTTCTTTGAGCTTGAGAAACACTGAGCATGTTCCTCCCTTTGGGTCTTCTATCTCCAAGTCTTTGCACATGTCAGCATAACATTTTAACATCATAATATTTGAACTATGTCTTCTCGAGCTGCCCTTTGAAATTTTCTGTTCAGTTCTTTTACTTCATCATTTCTTCTCTTTGATTTGGCTACTCTACATTCAAGAGCAAGCTTCAGAGTCTCTTCTGACATCAATTTAGGTCTTTTCTTTTTCTCCTGGCTTTTAACAACCTCTTGCTTTCCTCATGCATGACATCCTTGATGTCATTCCACAACTCATCTGGTCTTCAGTCACTAGTGCTCAACCAGTCAAATCTATACTTGAAACGATCTCTAAACTCAGGTAGGGATATTAAGGTCATACCTTGGCTCTTGTGGACTTGTTCTAATTTCCTTCAGTTTCAACTTGAACTTGTATATTAATAATCTGATCTGAAGATGGCCTCTGGCCTTGGTCTGACTAATAATATTGAGCTTTTCCATCATCTCTTGCCACAGATGTAGTCAATCTGATTTCTGTGCATTTCACCTGGCAACATCCATGTGTATATTCACTGCTTGCATTGGTAAACAAAGGTATTTGCAACGAAGAAGTCACTGGTCTTGCAAAACACTATTATGCAATCTCTGGCATCGTTTCTATCACCAGGTTTTCCAAATACCAATCCTTTTACTTGGCTTCCAATTTTCATATTCCAATCACCAATAATTACTGATGCATCCCAACTACATGTTCAATCAATTTCAGATTGCATAAGCTGGTAAAAATCTTCAATTTCTTCATCTTTAGCCTTAGTAGTTGGTGTGTAAATCTGATTAACAGTCATATTATTACTAGTCTTCTTTGTAGACATACGGATATTATTCTACCACTGACAGCATCGTATTTCAGGATAGATCTTAAAATGTTATTTTTGATGATAAATACAACACTACCCCTCTTCAAGTTGTCATTCCCAGCATAGTAGACCATATGATTGTCCAAGTTAAAATGGCCAATATCAGCATATTTCAGCTCTCTAATGTCTTGGATATCAATCTTTATGGTTATCAATCTATTTCATTCCTGATGATTTCCAATTTTCCTAGATTCATACTTCATACATTCTAGGTTCAGATTTTTAATGGATGTCTTGCAGCTGTTTCTTCTCATTTTGAATCATGTCACATCACCAAGTAAAGTTCTTGAAAGCCTAACTCCATCCAAGTCATTAAAGCTGACTCTCCTTTGAAGAGGCAACTCTTCCACAGTCATATTTTCAGTGGCTCCAAACCTGAGGGGCTAATCTTCCAGCACTATGTCAGGCAACATCCTGCTGCTATTCGTAAGATTGTCACAGGTTAATTCTTTTCCAGAGTACACTATCAGGCTCTTCTTCCTAGTCTGTCTTTGTCTGGAAGTTCAGCTGAAACCTATTAGCCATGGGTGACCCTGCAGATATTTGACTATCAGTGACATAGCTTCCAACATCAGAGCAACACAAAAGCCCCACAGTAAAACAAAGTGCATTCAGTTAATGAGACACACGGAAAAATACTACTTAATTTGTCAATACAATACATACTTATAGGACAAAGTTTTTCTTTCTATCTTAGTAAAATGAGTGTCTGCTTTAGTAACTGATAGTTACTTGTCCATGGAAAAAGGGGAAAAAGAGCACTGTAACTTTTACAAGAAGCTGTATCTGTCTATTCAATTTAAAGGACTAGTCTTTACTCTGAATACATAATTTTTTTTTAATTTGGGGGTAGTAAAATTTTCTTTTAGCAATGATTAAGATGGTAAATGGCAATTCTGAATTTTGAACCATTTTAAATATTATAACTTATTTTCAAATTTTACTAAGCCTTTTCTGGTCTATCCATTTTTTTGGTAGCCTAATTCTTCATATGCATATTCATGTTCATGTTTCTTTTCCACACCTACTGCCAGTATCCAAATTCAGTCCTTTACCATGACCTAGGCTATTCACTACAACATCACATATACTGTCTCTTGTCTTTACAATTTCACCTAGATGATATTATTCAGTCAATCTTCCTAAAACACCACTTTGATTCTGGCAGTTCTGGAACTCTTCTCTGCATTTCCTAGAGGATCAAGTCCAAACTCCTCACCTTGGCATCCTAATGCAATCCTGTCTCCCTTTCCCATCTCTGCTACTGGCCCCCTAATCCTAACCTGATGCCCTCACTGTCCTCTAAATATTCTTCTCCTATCTGTGAGCCTTTTCTTGGCCACCACCCGTACTAGCATTATCACTATCTTTCTTATTAAATCCTTCCCGGCCTCTCATATCTACCTGAAAACTCAGTAACAGCAGCTAAGAAGTGAAAGCTTACCATGCCCCAGGCTCTAAGTGCTTTACAGGTATTCATTTATGTAATTCCAATAACAACCCTAAGTAGTAGCGGTATTCCCGTTTTACAGAACAGGAACCTGAGGCATGTCACACAGCTCCAGTACATACACTATTTACGCTTCTATCATCAAGCCTGAACTATCATTCTGTACTATCCAAGAGTTCCAAGATGCATTCTTTGACTGTCCCAAAACAAAGTGACCTCTTCCCTTTGAATTCCTGGACAGGTAAACCAAAACTAAATTCACTGCTGTCAAGTTGATTTTGACTCACAGAGACTCTATAGGACAGAGTAAAACTGTCCCACAGGACTTCCAAGGAGCAGTTGGTAGATTTGAACTCCTGATATTTTTGTTAAGCAGCTAATTTCTTAATCACTGTGCCACTGCTCGATATAAATAAATCTGGGCAGAAAGTCAATGAGACTGAAGAAGGTACAATGAGGCCCAGTAAGTAATAAAGCAAAAGGGCTTGCTTCCCCAACTAGCCCAGGTTCAGGGACTCACCTGTACTGCTCCTGTTCATAGAGGTCTGCCACAATAGTCAGCAGGCGAGTGATGAAGGACTCGCTGCTGCTATCCTTGTTAGCTTGCGCAGCCAGTAGAGTGCATCTCTTCTCTGTCTCTGCCAATTTCTTCTGCAGCTTGACATACTCCTGTCGGAGAAGCATCAAGTGCTTCTCCAACTTGGCAACTTCCTCTGCAAGGCAACAAAGAATCCAAGTTTACCAGATAGACAGCTACCAGCACTCACTACTCCTTCATCCCACAAACTGAACGGCCACATCATTTCTACTATTTCTTGGTGATATTCCTACAAGATCAAGAATTGTTGTTCCATGGCACTGGTCACTAGGCCAAGCAGACCATTTGGGGCCAAGGATTTCTCTTCTGAGTTTCCCTGAAATTCAACACCAATGTAGGACAATGAACGCACATGAAAATGTTGACAAGCACCTGCCCTACAAATCCTTTACTATAAAGCCTGAGTCTCAAGGAGAGAAAGGTATCAAATACCCTGGAGACTCTCAAAGTTAGCCAACATCTTCATCCCCAACTTGAGAAAGCTGAGCTACTGACCATAAATGTCACCCTACTGACAATCACTCCCACTTACATGATATTTTCTCAGAGAAAGTATCCCTCCCGTAAAAAATGACCAAACCAAACCCACTGCCGTGGAGTTGGGTCTGACTCACAGTGATCCTAGAGCCAGAGTAGAATTGCCCCATAGACTTTCCAAGGAGCACCTGGTGGATTTGAACTGCTGACCTTTTGGTTAGTAGATGTACCACTTAATGCACTATACCACCAGTTTCGGCCCCATACTCAAGTCTAATCCCTCCACTTATGCTCTGAATCCCATTCTTCTGTTACCCCTCAGGATCTTTGCTTTATGATCACCTACCTCTTCCTCAGCAACTTCAGTCTTATAACTAGTTTCCTCTCATCAGCACACAAACCTGGTCATATCTCATCTATGAAAGCAAAACCTTTCTATGTCACATCTGACAACCTCTGCGTTTCCATCTCCAGCTATTACACACGATGTTCCTCACCTGCTCTTCCTTCATTCTGTTCCACCACTTCCTTGAAACTTTTTTCACCAATGACCTTCTAATTGCCAAACCTACTGCCAATTCTCCTAGACCTCTACAACACAGTTTGGGTAGTACGCAATTTGACACCATATTCCAGTTATGTCAAACCATTTTTCACAACCGTCTGTTTTGGGGTCTTTCTGTTGGTAGTTTTGTTTTCGGAACATCTTATCATTAGCAATATATACTACATACAGTGTTGCAGAGCCTGATTCACTGATGTTATCATTATCAGAGGTTCACACACAGATGCTATTATGTAATGTTTCCAAATTCCTAAAGATCAGATTTATAAAGATATTGATAATAAAGTTTATTAAGAAAATGTTCTGCATCCCACTCTGGCAAGTGACATCTGGGGTTTTAAAAGCTAGTAAGCAGTCATCTAAGATGCATCAATTGGTCCCAACACACCTGCAGCAAAGGAGAATGAAGAACAGCAAAGACACAAGGCAAATACTAGCCCAAGAGATACAGAAGGTCCCACAAACCACAGACACGATAAGCCTGAGAGCAGAAAAACTAGATGGTCCTTGGCTACCACCAAGGACTGCTCTGACAGGGAATACAACAGAGTCCCTAAAAGAGCAGCAGAAAAGTGGAGTGCAGAACTCAAATTCTAACAAAAAAAATCAGACTTAATGGTCTGACTGAAATTGGAGAGGCCCCAGAAGACATCATCTCCTGGATTCTGTTAGTCCAAAACTAAAACTACTCCCAAAGACAGCTCTTAGTCTGTAAGATACAAAATGATACTTGAGAAGACTGTGCTTCTTAGTTCAAGTACATACATGAAACTAAATGGGCAGCTGCTGTCCGGAGGCAGAACGAGAAGGCAGAAAGGGCCAGAAACTGGTTGAATGGACACAAGAAATCCAGGGTGGAAACGAGGAACATACAGTCACATTATAGGGAAAGCAAACAGGGTCACATAACTATGTTGTGTATAAATTTTTGTATGAGAACCTAAATGAAATTATAAACTACATAAAACTACAATAAAGAAGTAATAAAAATACTGATAATAAAAAGCATAATAGTGAAAACTTAAAAAAAAAGATTCAACTTATATCAGAATCATCTTACAATGGAGTCATTAGGATAGAACACAATCATAAACCCGGAACTACCTATACATGACAATGTTATCCATTCTTACCTTGTTTCAGCAAACACAACGCCACTGCTTTCCCAGCCAGCCTGGTTTCCTATTTCTTCCAGTGTTTCTTTCTCTGCATCCCACCAACCCCTAATCACTGGCACTCCCAGGATAGAACCCTGGTTCTAAAGCTGGCCATCTTCTCAACTATGTGCTCCTCCAAGAAAGGCTCAACTAGGCCTTTGGCCTCAGCCACAATTAATTTGCCAACGACCCACAAGTCCCTCTCTCTTGCCCAAATCTCTCTTTTTTGCTTCCTCTATCTGTCTGCCTAACTAGCCCACCAACCTGTCACTGTTGAGTTGCTTCCAACCCACAGTGACCCTTTATGACAGAGTAAAACTGCCCCACAGGGTTTCCAAAGAGCAGATGGTGGATTTGAACTGCTGACCTTTCTGGTTAGCAGCCACTACTGGCCCACAGATACCAAAAATTCACTGTGCCCAAAACAAAACTTCAAGCAAACTCACTCTTGCCTCCTATGGTTAACATGCTAATAAATGACACTACCATCCACCCTAGTTACCCAACAAGAAATAAGAATCTTAGACGTCTCCTGCTCAATTGCACGGCCCCAACCTTATCCTACCACTCACTCAGCAAACACTACTGGCTTCTCCACTTTAAAATCTCAGGGAATCATTTCTACCTTCTGTATCCCTGTTTCAATTATGGATTTAATTCAGGCCCTCACTTATCATATTTGATGTCTTCCAGTGTGAAAGGATCCATGTCTCCATCTCACAGCCTATTAAAAGAGCCTGACACACAAATGAACACGTATTTGACAAATTAAGTTGAAAAAGCAAAATCTAACTTTGTAAAACAGAATTCCTCTCATCATTCCAACTTCATTGCTCCCCGCTTCCCATCCAGTAGCTGACTCTAAACACAGAAACAACCAGAAACTGGTTTAAATACAATACAAGAATGGTTAAGTAATCTAAGCAGTATGTAACTCTGAAGTCTTACACAACCATTAATTTTTTCAAAGAAATACATAATAATGAAGTGTATATTCAAATAATACAGTGTTAACAGAAAAAAAGCAAGCTACAAAACTAAACAGACTTTACAATTCCGTTTTATTATACATATGCACATATATGAAGAGTAAAAAGACAAATACCACAAAATATCAGTAGGTCTCACTGAGAGGGAGGATTAAGAGTTTTTTTATCTTCGTAACTTTCTGTATTACTAAGGTATCCTATAATAAACAGGCCTTGCTTTCATAATTAGAAAACATACTTTAAGAGAAATTCATTTAAATACTAATAGATTATCGTCTCCATACAACGTAATAACCCACTGCCGTGGAGTCAATTCTGACTCACGGTGACACCACAGGATGGAGCACAGCTGCTCCACAGTGTTTGCAAGGAGCGCCTAGCAGATTCCGACTGCAGACCTTTTGGTTAGCAGGTATAGCACTTAACCACTATGCTACACAAATAGGGAATTTTTCTTTTTCTCCTCTTCTGGAGGATCCATGTTACATATAAATGCCTGGAGTCAAACACTGGATGAAAGTCCCAAACATAAAACAACATTCCTAGGCAAATAAAGTAGAAAAACTCTTGGAAAACGGAAATCTGCTTTTAGCTGCTCTTCACTGTGCTCATAAACTACATGTTCAGATGAAAATTCCTATAACATTTTTTTTTCCCAAAATACTGCAATTGTTTGGCTTGCTATCTAAGTACTGGCTAAAGGGGAACATTACTTACAATTATTGTAATATTTTTAAATATCAGCATTAGCACTACACAAAACCTCTTAAGCAGACCTGGCTCTGTTTGACAAATGTACACACACAGTTCTTCCCAGTGACTCAGGCTAAAGAGCTAAGAAACAGCAATGATACCTAACGGGAGGAAGCACTTCACTAACAGCAGTAAGTTCATGTGGTGGTGCCAAATTAATACTCATCTGATGAGAAAGAAACAGAGGTGACTGGCTTCTTTAAAGAAAAACTGGCAGAGAATTTCCAGAAATAGAATATGTGAAGGCACATACACTTAGGAGTAACAATAAATTCTTTCCCCCAACTAGTATTACCTGCAGCAAAACAAATCTATGATGTCAAAATCATGATAATGGCTTTCTGTGGGATGATGATGAAACCCTAGTTGCACAGTGGTTACGAGCTATCTCTGCTAACCAAGAAGTCAGTTCAAATTCACCAGGCATTCCTTGGAAACTCTATGGGGCAGTTCTACTCTGTCCTATGGGTCACTATGAGTCAGAAGTCACTCGATGGCAATATTTTGATAACTCACTGAACTCTACACTTGTGATCTGTGCTTTTCTGTGTATGTATTATGACTCAATTAAGAACATTTTAAAATAGATTGGTAAGTGGGTTTTGGAGTCAACTGATAGGATCCAAATTCCTTCAGAAACAAGTTGTAAGACCAGAGGCAAGATTAGTTTCTTTATTTGTAAAACTTACTTCCAAATGCTATTGGCAGAATTAAATGACAACCGCTACAACCGGTACATGCACTCAAAATCAGGTCATGGCAATACAATTAAGATATTATCAAAAGTCTGAGGTGATGAACAAAAGTATGAACAGACATAGAAAACACAGATAAATACTGAACAAGCTACTTTAAATATTTTGTCACCTCATATGTTAAGTCTGTATCGACAATTTGCAAACCAAAACGTATAAAGCCTAACATGCTTTCAAAATCAACGCCATTAGTCATTGAGAAGATGTGCAAGTGAGGCTGTCCTTTAAAAAAAAACTGTCGAAGAGGCAACTCCTAATTCACCACTGTAGCAAGTCAATGTCTAAAGTGGATCAATCTAGAAATGGCATGTACGCATTTGAGAGAAAAAGAGAAACAACCACCAGAAGAGTGGAAAGTCATTATCTCTGGGGAAGAGGACTGAGAAGTGAGTAGAGACAGGGCAAAACTTACTTTTTGTTATAAGCCTTGTGATTATTGTTTCAATTTTAAATCCAAGCGCACTTATAAAACAAATGTATTGCTTTACATAGATTTTAAAGATTATGAAAAAAAGCTGAACTTGAATTATAAGTAAAAATAAATAATTTTTTAATACCCCAATGTAGGAGCTTTCATGTATCACAAAATTTTTGGATGGGAAGGGGATTAAAGATCAACCCCTACGGGATAAACCAGGCGAACACTAAGGAGACAATCCCATGACCAGCAACCCACCAACTCTCACTTCTCAGACCAGCCTTGATGACTGCTCTTAAGATTGCTGTAAGATGGCTCTGCATAAGAATCAATCAGGCAGTTTAAATTCTATACAGAACCGAGATTCCCACCTGGGGTGGGACTTTGAAAAGTACATTTTTAAAACAGTCCCATGTTTGGGAATTACTGCCCTGGAGGAAAAGTGGAGCCCCTAGTACATACTTATCCAAGTTACTCAAGTAGCCAAAATTACTCAAGTAGACTGATCGAAAAATCCTGCTGTTCAGACAGATAAACTGAAATGCAATTTATATGCATTCACTGAGAGATTTTCAACTCTTAAGACAACTGAATAACCTACTTATTCATCAAAAATTTAAGTCCTTCTGAAGTGTCAATGTCTAGCAAATTCCTCAATGCAATAAGGGCCTTTTATACAAAGCCAACTGCCTACATCATCCTGAATGGAGAGAGACGAAAACAATTCCTCTTAAGAACATGAACTAGACAAGAATGCCCAATCTCACCTCTCCTATTCAACACTCTACTAGAAGTTCTAGCCAGAGCAATTAGACAAAACCAAGAAATAAAGGGCATCTGCATAGGCAAAGAAGTAAAAATCTCCTTATTTGCAGATGATATGACTGCATACACAGAGAATACTAAGAGTCCATAAACAAACTACTCAAACTGATAGAAGAATTCAGCCAAGCATCAGGATACAAGATAAACATAAGTAACTCGGTAGGATTCCGTTATACCAACAATGAGATTATTAAAAAAGAAGTTACCAAATCAATACCATTCACTATAGTCTCCAGGAAGATAAAATACCTAGGAAAAGATCTAACTAGAGAAATAAGAGACCTTTACAAAGAGAACTACAAGACTTTACTACAAGACACTGAGAGAGAGTTCCATAAAGGGAGAAACCTACCCTGCGCATGGATAGTAAGCTTAACATTGTGAAAATACCTATTTTACCCAAAACAATCTACTTATATAATGCAATCCCAATACAAATTCCAGTGTCATTTTTTAATGAGTTGGAAAAACAAATCACAAACTTTGTTTAAAAAGGGAAGAAGCCCCAGGTAAGTAAAGCACTACTGAAGAAGAAAAACATACTCAGAGGCCTCTCACTACCCGACTTCAGAACCTATTACACAGCCACAGTTGTCCAAACAGCCTGGTACTGGTACAAAAAGACACACAGATCAATACAACTGAGCTGAAATCCCAGAGATGCCACCATCCTCCTATGAACAGGTGATATCCAACAAAGGCCCTAAGACTTGCAATCTCTTTAACAAATGGTGCTGGCAAAATCAGATAAGCATCTGCAAAGAACTGAAACAAGACCCATATCTCACACCTTATACAAAAACCAACTCCAACTGGATAAAAGCCCTAAACATCAAAACTAAAACGATAAAGCTCATCCAGGAAAAAATAGGATCAACAATGGAAGTTTTAATACACAATGCAGACAGGTTTCAAAATCTGTCAAACAAAGCACAATCAACTGAAAAGAAAATGGATAAATGGGAACTACTAAGAATCAAACACTTTTGCCCATCCAAAGACTTCATCAAAAGAATTAAAAGACCACCTACAGAATGGGGAAAAAATATTTGGCAACTATATGTCAGAGCAATGCCTGAGCTCCATAATCTATAAGGTACTACAAAATATCAGTAAGAAAAAGATAAATAATCCAATTAAGTGATGGGTGAAGGAAATGGACAGACACTTCTCTAAAGAGGATATCCAGGCAGCCGAAAGACACGCAGAAATGCTCACGATCATTAGCTATTAAAGAAATTCAAATCAAGACTACAGTCAGATACCACCTCACCCCAACAAGGCTGGCCATGATCCAAAAAACACACAGCAACAAATGCTGGTGAGGCTATAGGGAAATCAGAACTCTCCTACACTGTTGGTGGGATTGCAAAATGGTACAACCTCTTTGGAAAGTAATCTGGCACTTCCTTAAAAAGATGGAAATAGATACACCATTTGACCCAGTAATCCCACTGCTTGGAATATATCCTACAGAATCATGGGCATTCACACCAACAGACACATGCACACGAACGTTTACTGCAGCACAGTCCACAGAGCAAAAAGTTGGAATCAACCCAGCTGCCCAACAACAGATTAATGGATAAATAAACTATAGTATATATACTCAATGGAACACCATGCAATGATAAAGAACAATGATGATTTTACGAAGCATCTCATAACCTGGTTTCAATTGGAAGACATTTATGTTGTGTGAAAGTAGTCAGTGGCATGTGGACAAATATTGTATGAGACCCCTACTATAAGGACTTAAAAACAGACTCATGTACAGAAGACATGATGGCTTCAAGGGTGGAAAAGGAGGAAGGGAGAGGATTGCTTATAGATTAGACAGCTAACAGAAATTTGGATGTGTGACATCAGTGACAGCACACATTAGAAAGATCAGTTTAACTGGACTTTAACATAACACGATTACTCCTACATCTTAACCCAATATTGCTAGGACAGAGTACCAGTGGCAGGGGTTTGGGGACCATGCTCTCAGGGGACATCGAGGCCCATTTTGCATAACTAGTGTATTGCTAAGAGAGGCTTCTGCACCCCATATTGGTGAGTGGTGTCTGGGGTCTTAAAAGCTAGCAAGTTGCCATCTGAGGCACACCAAGTGGTCCCAACTCAGCAGCAACTGATGATCACCACGGACCAAAATGACATGGAGGAAAGAGAGTCCCACGTGGGTGGGTGATTGCACTGACATGTGACTGGAGGAACCAGATGGTGCCCGACCACCACCAGCGAGAGTCATGATGGGGCTCACAAAGTTGAGTCTCAATGGCAACATGAGAATAAAAAGTGGTACACCCTGAGGACTCCACTAGAACAGAGAAATTGATGGTCCAGGGGCCTTGAGGTTCCCCTGGGCACATGGCCCTTGGTCCTGATGCTGCCTCTGTCCATAAATCTTTACTGAAGTCAGCTCTTCAGACAGGAATGGATTGGACCTGAGGACAAAGAGTGACCATATCGCGTGTGCACTTTATTGTTCTATGCATCTGTAGGATGTCGTTCTGCTGCCCTCTTATCGGAGTGGGGCGGGGAGAGGGTGAAGAGGCCGGGACAGGAGATTGTTAGGAGGATATGACATATATAGAACAGATAGAAGGAGTGTGCTGTCACCAGGCAGGGAGAGCAGTGGGAGCTGCACATAGGCAGGTATGCAAATTTATATGTCATTGTACAGTTTCACTCAATCACAATAAATAAATTTAAAAAAAAAGAATTGTCAAAGTCAAGGTAAAGAAAACCATCAAGCACACACTTTTAAAAGTTCACAGGGTAATGGAGAAGATAGGCAACTAAATAAGCCTATGCAATAAAACCTGACAGCACTCTGCTGTGGGATAAAAATGGAGCAAGGAGCAAGATCACCTGGCTTAAGCTAGAACAAAGATAGACACCCCGGAAAAGTGGTGTTTCACTTGTTAATACTGAAATAAAAGCCTATACCTGTTTGTAGCATACTGGGTCCAGATGATACAAGGAAAAGATTTCAGTCTTCTGCCTTCTTGGTCGGATTCTTCCCTTACACTAATACTGCCCTCCCCCCACAAAAAAACTCATTGCGATCGAGTTCATTGCTACTGATAGCAACCCTACAGGACAGAGGAGAACCATCCCACGGATTTTCCAAGGGGTACCTAGTGGATTTGAACTGCTGACCTTTTGATTAGCAGCCACAGCACTTAACCACTATGCCAAACTATTAACAGCCAACAGATTTACTGAAAAGATACAGTACAAGCTCTATGAGAAATACAGTAACAAATCGAAGCCTAGCCTTGTCTTCCAGGGGCTCTCTGACAAAAAATGTTTACCACAGAACTGCCTCTGCGAAGTCAATAGAAAAGGCTGGCCACAGGTGCCTTATCTTGCTAGTTAGAGCTTGAGGCTGCAGAATCATACATCCTCCACCTGCCAGGCAGACAGTTTCTAAGTTTTCACAGTGGTAGCCTGTGGCTACAGATTAGAGATAAAGCAAGCTGAACCCTCTAATCTTGGTTCAATCACACATAGCCAACCTAAGTTTTTTGGTCCTCAAAAACTCCCACTCATCATGAGTATAAAATCAATAAGTAACTCAGCAAACTCATTTCACTTAAACTGCCAACCTGCAATTACTTCTCAAGCACCACGTGCCAAACAGGGTAGATAGACTGTTGCCTCTGAGAGTTTTTAATGAGTCAGTCTAACTTGAATCTCTTCCAAATGAATAATGTATTATCAAATGTAGAATCACAGCAGCATCTACAAAGCAAAAAGAGAGGCGGGGAGAGAATGTGGACACTAATATATACTAAGGTGGGCAAGTCAGGTAAAAACTGCAACAGACGATCAGGGGAAGATATAATGATGAGCCAGAACAAACTGGGGGCTGGTGAGAGGCAGCCATAATGAGATATTTGCTTTCCGAGAATGGAAAGTCGCTGATTCCTGTATCTTACCCTTAAAATACAGAGATCCTTAAAGTTCTATTCAGTCATCTCCTCTCTCTTGGCTCTCTCAAAGGAAATCTGTACATTTCCTTGGATGTCTATACATAGATATTTCCAAATACATAGGTATATGTAGAAAATTCCAAAATCTCTAGCTATAGCCCTAGACTCTCTCCAGAATTCCTGACACAAATTTCTAACTTCTGCTTGGAAGCTGACACAAGAAGCTCTGAGAAGAGCCAAGATAAAAGCAAGGCTTCAGAACACGTGAATAGTTTAGCATTCATCTACTAGATGAAATGCTGCCAGTCTGAACCGACTCAGAGATACCTCAAAAGACAGGTCTGGTAATCTGCTTTCAAAAGGTCACAGCACCAAAAGCCCTATGGAGCAGTTCTATTTTGCACAACATTTGGGGTCACATGAGTTGTAAATGACAAAGCCCCAAAGTCATTATTCAACCAAAGCTTATTGTTTACCCCAGTTACAAATTTACTACCCAGAACTTCTTAAGACTAGAAAAATGATCATAAACACACACACATACATACAGGCTGTCATGTTTGTTTTACAAAGATTCCATAAAAACCATGTTTTAGTCAATACCAACTCAGTCTGAAAAAAAGGGTTTGTGGGCCATATTGATCTTCTCTGAAGCTGCATTTTGCTAACTCCGAGTTTCCTACTGTTCTGCATGTGATGTGAATATGCAGGATTCTCCAGCCTGAAAACCACTCATCTGAACTACTGGAACAGCAGCACACAGGAAAGAACAGATTGGAGAACTTTGTGGAATCCACAAGATTTACTAACTGCAGAGTGAGGATGAAGTGCTGGGTGACTCTAGGTTATTAGCTTGAGAGTCTGGCTGGAAGGTGGGGCTATTAATCATCAATATAGAAGTGAAAACTCAATAAACTATAAAACTCACTATGCAGGCTTACCTGAGAATCTTTGCGCTCCCCACTCTGTTCCATCAATTCCATTATGGCTGACACTGTGTCTTACACAGGTTCTCAGCTGTAACATTGTAGCCTGCATCTAATAGAAATGAAATACATTCTTCCTGACTGCAATTCAACTCTGTTACATCTTGTCTGTCTGTGTCTTTAAAGCTAGGGGTAAGAATGTATATTACTTCTAAAACATCACACTGAATAGCACTGATCATAGGGTTGGTTTCCCGAGGAGACAGTCACAATTAGGAGGTAACTAGCTGATTTTCACCACAAACACATGCCTGCCTGGAAACATTTCTAACTGTTCATCAGACATCCACCTACAGGTACCTCAATGCATAGCAAGGTATGTCCAAAACTGAGGTCAACATATGTGTTCTCAAACCTGCTCTTCCTCTTCTGTTAACAGACCAGATGCTATCTCAGTCACCCAGATCTACAAACTCAAGAGTCAAGTCTGGTACCACCCTTATTAACAAGCAAGGGGCAGAGTCAAGATGGCAGACTAAGCATGCATCTCCTTATATCCCTCTGGAAACCAAGACCTGAACTGATAATCAAACAGAGACTACTGGTCACCGAGTGAGCCTCCAGGACACTGCACAGGGCTGTTAATTTGGACTTCATACCACTAAGCGAAAAACCTCCTCTCTTTTGCTGACTCCCGCTCTGGGCTAGCCCAGGCTCTCACGGACTGAAGGTAAATGCACCATTTTGACTTTTTTTTCCTCTGTCTTGGCCGGCTGGCAGAGCTGGGTCTTGCCTAGCAGCTAGACTCAGACACAGCGCTGGGGGGATAGGCAGGTGAAATTCCCATATTTTAAGAGCCAGGCTTGGGACTCTGTGCATCTAGCCACTTTGGGCCTGTCCTTTCATCACTGCCACAGCACAGATTGTACAGAACTGCACTGCCAGTGTGCAGGACGCCAGGTTGGATACAGAAATTTTATTGGGACCTAATTCTTAGCCTGGAAGCCAACGACTGCAAACAGGACAGCGCTTCTCTGACAGAAAAGCAGTAGTTTACACAGTGTCACCTACGGTGGGGGCCCAGCAACAGAGGAAGAGGAGTCATGACCTCTTGGCACCTTTAGCCCCTCTATCTGCTGCCTGTGTGGAGGGCGCCACCTTGCATACAGTGGTTGCAGCTGGACCTACTTCTTAGCTTGGGAGCCAGAGCCTGCCCACTGGAGAGTGCTCTTCTACTAGAAAAGCAGTAATTTACACAGTGTTGCCTAAGGCTGGGCCCTGTCAGCAGAGGCCAACAGGGCAGTAGCATTGCTATATTCTGAACTAGTTTGTATCATCTGAGGTTGATAGAGGTGCTTACTTTGCCAGTTGGGAAGACGGACCTCTACACCTGAAAACCTGACTGACTTGGGAAGTGGTCAGATACCTTTTACTTTACATTTTAAGACAGCCTAGAGAAACATCTGCAGTCCATCCTCACAGTATCTGTTGCAGCCTCTACTTACTCACATGGAACCCAAAAAGCAACATATACTTGTGGCACACAAGAAATCATCCACAGCCTCAGAAGGCTCCCAAACAAAATAACCAAGGAGTTGTCCAGATGAAGAAACTTTTATGAAAGCATCAGAAAGTTAACACAAAATGATTATACACAGAGCCCTTCTAGACCTTATAAAAAATGCAGCAGAACAAAAGGAAAAATAAAACAAGCTGTTTGATCTGATGGAACACCAGTACTCTGAAATCGAGCACATCAAGAACAAAATCAAAGACACAGAAACTTGCATTCAAAGCCAAGAAAACAGAATGGAACAAATGGAAAAAAGAATTTCTGACTTAGAAGACAGAGCTACTGATGCCAGAGTCTATGAGCAGAAATCAGAAAAACAGAAAGAAGAAAAATGAAGAAATAAGGAGCATGTGGGACTCTGTTAAGAGGAAAAATCTTCGATTAATTGGATTCCCTGAACAGGATGAAACACCTGAGAACACAGAGAGTATCGCTGCTGAGCTGCCGACAGAAAACTTCCCAGAAATCATGAAGAGAATATAAACATCTCAGATACATATTGTACACCACCCAATATAGATCTCAAAAGAAAGACTCCAAGACATATTATAATCAAGCTTAATAAAATGAAACACAAGCAGCAACTCTTAAAAGCAGCAAGACTCAAAGCAAAGCTAACATTTAGAGTGAAACACTGTAGATTTTTGTCAGATTTCTCAGAAGAAACCATGTTGGCATGGAGACAGTGGCATGACACAATGAAAGCGTTGAAGAAGAAATTATATATCCTCCAAAACTATCTTTCAAATACGAAAATGAAATTAAGACATTCCCAGATAAACAGAAACTCAGAGACTTTGTAAAAACCAAACCAAAACTACAAGAAATACTGAAAGAAGTTCTTGGCTTTGGCTTAGAAGAACAAAACCATTAACTTTATATTTTAGAGTGACACATTACTCAGAACTCTACTCAGTTAGGGAAGGCTCCAAACTCAATCACAGCTTTAATACTGAAAGATGCAATCCAGTGCTTATCATGAAAAGTATGTGCCATCATATTAAAAAGAGGGATGTACTATAGTTGATACAGTCCTTCCAGATGGAGAGGAAGATGACAAGAGTGGTAGTAATTAAAATTGAGTTTATATATACTTTATTAAGGGGCATTATAAGGGCATCTGTAAAGCACAAAAAAGATGTATCATATAATTTCAAGAAATGTAACACAGGAGTCTCAAAAACTACAAAACCAGCTCAGAAAAAAGTGAAAAATCAACTCACAAAAAAGAATGTCCCAGAACAGACTAATAAGAACAACAGAGAAAACATCAACACAAAAATAAACATATCACAAGGGCAGGCGTGAACACATACCTATCAATAATTACATTAAATGTAAATGGACTGAATGCTCCAGTAAAGAGACATCGAGTGACATCTTGGATCAAAAGACATGACCCATCCATATGTTGTCTACAAGAAACTCACTTGAGACAGGAACAAACTGAAAACTAAAGGATGGAAGAATATATATCAAGCTAACAATGAACAAAGAAGAGCAGGTATGGCAATTCTAATCTCAGACAAAATCAATTTTAATGCAAAATCCACCATCATGGACAAAGATGGACACTATTGCTGAAAAGTTCAGTACATAAGCAAGACTTAACTATATCAAATATTTATGTACCTAGTATCAGAGCACCTAAATACGTCAAAGAAACACTGACTACACTCAAAAAAGAGTTAGATCACTCCACAATAATAGTGAGAGACTTTAACACTCCACTCTCAATACTGGACAGATCATCCAGAAAAAAGTTCAGTAAAGATACAGAAGACTTCACTGTCACAGTTAACCAACTAAACCTCATCGATATATACAGAACTTTCCAGCCATCAGCCAGTAACTACACCTTCTTCTCCAGTGCACATGGAACATTCCCCAGAATTGACCATGTGTTACAACATAATGCAATTCTCAACAAAATCCATACCATTGAATTACTGCAAAGCATCTTCTCAGATCATAAAGCCACAAAAGTCAAAATCAATAGCAGGAAAAGCATAGATAGAAAGTGGAACTCTTGGAAACTGAACAACTTGCTCAAAAAATCACAGGTTCCAGAAGAAATCATCCAATTAAGTGATGGGCAAAGGAGATGGACAGACATTTCTCTAAAGAGGAGATCCAGGCTGCCAAAAAACACATGTGGACATGTTCATTATCTTTAGTTATTAAAGAAATTCAAATCAAGATGACAATGAGATACCATCTCACCCCAACAAGGTTAGCCATGATCCAAAAAACACTAAACAACAAATGGTGGAGAGGCTGTGGAGAAAGTGGAACTCTTCTACACTGTTGGGGGTGCTGCAAAATGTTTTAGCCTCTTTGGAAAGCAATCTGGTGCTTCCTTAAAAACATGGACATTGATATACCATTTGACCCAGTAATTCCACTACTTGGAATATATCCTACAGAATCAAGGCCTTTCACACCAACACACACATGCACAAGAATGTTTATTGCAGCACAGTCCATGATAGCAAAAAGATGGAATCAACTCAGATGCCCAACAACAGAGGAGTGGATAGGTAAACTATGGTGTACATATACTCAATGGAGCACTATGCAATGATGAAGAATAATGATGATTCCAGGAAACATCTCATAACCTGGTTTTAACTGCATGACATTCTGTTGAGTGAAAGTAGTCAACGACAAAAGGACAAATACTGTATGAGACCTCTATCAGAAGATGTCAAAAACAGACATGTGTATAGAAGAGAAGACTGACAGCTGCAAGGGACAGGAAGGAGGGTGGGCGAGGTCGGAGAGGGTTTAGATTAGATAGTTGCTAGAAACCTAGTTGGGTGAAATTGGTGATGGCACACCTTAGAAACAAGAACAAGATTAAGTGGACTTCAGCATAGCTTGAATACTCCTTCCATCTTAACCCAATACTGCAAGGACAGAGTAGCTGGGGCAGGGGGCAGGGGACAGGGGACCATGCTCTTGGGCAAAATCGAGGCCAACTGGCACAACTGGCATTTTGCTAAGAGGACTCTCTGCACCCCACATTGGTGAGTGCGTCTGGGGTCTTAAAAGCTGCCAAGCTGCCATTGTAGGGCACAGCAAATGGTCCCAACTCAACAGGAACGTATGATCACCGAGGACCAAAATGACATGCAGCAAAGACAACCTAGATGATTGAGAGACCCACATAAGTGGGTGCCTAAATCGACTTGGGACCAGAAGAACCGGATGGTGCCCAGCCTCCACCAGTGATAGCTGCAATGGAGCTCACTGAGTCTCACTGGCAACACAAGAGTAAAAAAGGGTGCACTCTGAGATCTCCACTAAAAGACCTCAATTGATGGTCTGGCAGTTTCAGGGTTCCCCTGGGAGCATGGCCCCTGGCCCTGATGCTGCCCTTGCCCATAAATCATAATGAAGGTTCACTCTTCAGACACGAATGGATTGGACTTGGTGATGCTGAGTGACCATATTTTGGATGCACTTTATGGTTCTGCACACTATTCCTCTCTGCTCCATACATGTCTCATCCTCCCAACAGTCTCCTTTCCCCTCCTCTCAACCCACTCTCCTTCTTCCAGCCAGAGGTCAGCGGGATGATACCCTGTAGATGTATAGAACCATAAAGTGCATCCAAAACATGGTCACTCAGCAGCGCCAAGTCCAATCCATTCGTGTATAGCTGTCTGGGAAGGAGTTTTTAGCCAGGAAACAAACAGCTGTATTTAAATACCCTCCTTATCACTGATCTGGCCCCCAATGACTTTTTTCTTCACCCAAAGATAAAGGAAATATTAAAAGGAAGACATTTTGATGTCATTCAGGACATCAAGGATAATACAACAACATCTCTAATGGTCATTCCAGAAAAAGAGTGGCAAAATTGCTTTGAAGGGTGGATTAGGCACTGGTATCAGTGCATAGCTTCCTAAGAGGAATACTTTGAAGGTGAATCCAGTGATACTCAGCAATGAGGTACGCAGCACTTCTTAACTGTCAGACATCTTATTCTGAATTTTCAAAGCTAACTCCTGAGCATTTTTTACTTCTGTCTTATGATACAGTTTCTCATACACATTTTTAGCTTCCCTCCTAGACTGAAGAGTTTTCTACGAAGATGTTCTTGGTCTGGACATATTCTTCCCTGACCACCACTACTTCTCCCTCTAACCTCACTCCATGCTCATACTATCTTCTGTGGAGTGCCTAACTAGGTGGAGTTCAGTAAAGACTGTAGGTCTTGGTGTACTCAGACTCAACAAATTTCTTACTTTGTTGGACATAACTGTGATAACATCTCAACCACACAAGGTGCCTCAGCAGTGTCGGAACCCTCCCTGCGTATCCTCACATGATTCTGCAGCTCTACTCTGAAACACCCACAATCACTGAATGAGCAAACACACTCTGTCTCTTTGGGGGGGAAAAAATTCCCAAAGAGAAATCTAACAGCTACTGTTGGTGACAGAAGTTAAAGACAGGAAAATGCAGAGAAAAGGGACAGTACTCCAAGAAGTAGTCAGACCTTGGATAATTGTTGAATGAAACAATATATGAAGAGACAAATATCAAAATGGTACAGAGAACAAAGCTTCTTCTTTATTTCTACTGGCCTACACTGATTAAGCATTTTCTGGAATAACACTGCTCAACACTTCCTGGGATGATGCCAGGGTTCTAAAAATCTATGTAATAATGAAGCCACCGGCAACAAAACTATTGAGCAACTGGAATGGGGCTACTATGACTAAAGAACTAATCTTTTTTTTCTTTAATTTGTTGTTGTTAAGAATATACACTGAAACCCTGGTGTTGTAGTGGTTCTTGCTACGGCTACTAACCAAAAGACTGGCCGTTTGAATCCACTAGGTGCTCCTTGGAAACTCTATAGTGCGGGTCTCCTCTGTCCTACAGGGTTGCTATGAGCCAGAATCAACGTGATGGCAATGGGTTTTTACAGATATCCACAGTACAAAGCACACTAACAATTTCAATTTCTCCTTGCACAATTCAGTGACACTGAGTGTATCATGCAGAAGCATCTGTAAATCAAGCAAGAGTTTTCTCTGCCTCGGTCAGCTGGTCATAAGGAACTCCCCATGAGGCCATAGATGCAAACTGGGAGATGGAAGGTAATGTTACAGGAGTGGAGACCACAGGCATTTGGGCCACTTCCTCATGCAACTTACTTGTACCTTCAGGTCCTGCATGGGCCTGATCTCATATACACCACTTCTATTTAATGATGGAATGCTGCTGTGCTCGTCCATCTTTATGACTCTGTGGGTCAGACAATACTTGGTTCATGATAAGCAGCTCAGGATGCATGGTGACTTGGTGTCCCATGGTTAAGCATTCAGTCTCTACTAAGGCCCAGTAACAAGCCAAAAGTTGTTTTTCAAAACAAGAGTAGTTCTCTGCAGAGGATGGCACAGTTTTGCTCCAAAATCTTAAAGGTCTGTGCTGCGATTCACCAATAGGGGCCTGCCAAAGACTCCAAACAGCGTCTCTATCTGCCACTGACACCTCAAGCACCATTGGATCAGCTAGATCATATGGCCCAAGTGGCAGAACAGCCTGCACAGCAGCCTGAACCTGTTGCAGAGCCTTCTGTTCTGGCCCCACTCAAAAGTAGCAGCCTTAGTGTGCAGTCACCAGACAGGGAGAGCAGTGGAAGCTGCATATAGGTGGGCATGTAAATTTATATGTGAATGTACATTTCACTCAATTATGTTAAATAAAAAAAAAAAAGGTAGCAGCCTTTTGAGTCACATGATAAATAGGCTGAAGTAATACACCCAAATGAGGAATATGTTGCCTCCAAAATCCAAAGAGACCCACTAGGCACTGTGCCTCTTTTTTAGTTGTTGGAGCAGCCAGGTGTAATAACTTACCCTTTACGTTAGAATGAATATCACGACATGCCCCACACCACTGGACCCCTAGGAATTTCACTGAGTTGGAAGGTGCCTCAGTTTTTGTGGGATTAATTTCCCACCCTGTAGCTGCAAATGTTTAATTAATAAGTCCAGAGTCACTGGTATTTCTTCCTTACTAGGTCCAATCAGCATAATGTCACCAATATAATGGACCAGTGTCACATCTCGTGGAAGAGAGAAGCAATCAAGGCCCCTGTGGGCTAAATTATGACATAGGGCTGGAGAGTTAATGTAGCCCTGAGGCAAGCAAGTGAAAGTGTATTGCTGGCCTTGCCAGCTGAATGCAAACTGCTTCTGGTGGTAACCCCCACTGCAGCTGCTGTTCCAGATGCAGGTTGATTGCTTGAGCAAATTAATACATCTCCTGGTAGTTGTTATGCCAAGCTGTACAACCATACTCATGGTCTTCTTCCAAACTGTTCTTCACTTGTTAACATAATCTCATTGCCCCCTAAAATCCCTACCTAATCTTTTGCATTGCTGTGTTAGTCAATTTTATCCCATACACTTAGTTCTTAAAACAGCACATTGCTCAAAGCAGGTATTGTTTACTAGTTAAGCTAAACTGTTGTTTGGCTTAAAGAAGACTTCAGGGTGCATTTTTGGTTCGAGGTTTTGAAGATTATCTCAGAGTAATCATTTCAGGGGTTGATCCAGTCTTAGTGGCTCCACAAAGTCTGGAGTCCTTGAGAATGTGAAATTCTCTTCTGCATCTCCACCTTTTGATAATGACTTTTCCATAGAATCTTTGACTAAAACAATGAAGTACACTTTTATTTCATTTTAAGTAATTTGAATTTAAATAGTTACATGTGACTAGCAGTTACTGTACTGGACAATGAAGGACCAGAGTATGTCATATCCTTACCTTATCACCTTACCGTCACAATATATTATGAACCTTTCAAGACTATCTTAAAACTGGTAAATTTTGCCATAACCGTTTTGCTAACAAAAATCCATGAAGACTGACGGACTACAACTACCACAACCTCCACCAAAATGAGCCCAGAACAACTAGATGGCACCTACTGACCATCACCAACTGTTCTGGCAATGATCACAATAGAGGGTGCCAGGCAGAAAAGGAGAAAAACGCTGAACAAAATTCAAATTCACACACACACAAAAGGCCAGCATTGCTGGTCTGACAGAGCTCCTGGATACCCTTTATTACTGAAGTCACTCCTGAAGTCCTCCTGTCAGCTAAAGATTAGACAGGCTTATAGGGCCAACAATAACACATGTGAGGAAAGAATAACGATGATTCCAGGAAACATTTCATAACCTGGTTTCAAATGGAAGATATTATGTTGAGTGAAAGTAGTCAGCAACAAAAGGACAAATACTGCATGAGACCTCTACGATAAGATCTCAAAAACAGGCTTGTGTATAGAAGAAAAGACTCTTCGACAGCTGCAAAGGAAGGGAGGGAGGGTAAAGGGGAGATGGTATAGATTAGATAGTTGCTAGAAATCTGGTTGGGTGAAATCAGTGATAGCACACATTAGAAATAAGAACAATATTAAGTGGGCTTCAGTATAACTTGAATACTCCTTCCATCTCAACCCAATATTGGAAGGATAGAGAAGGTGGGGCAGGGGTCAGGGGACCATGCTCTAAGGCGAAATCGAGGCCAACTGGCACAACTGGTGTTTTGCTAAGAGGGCTCTCTGCACCCCACATTGGTGAGTGACATCTGGGGTCTTAAAAGCTGCCAAGCTGCCATCCAAGGACATACATAGCAAACGGTCCCAACTCAGCAGGAACAGATGCTCACCAAGGACCAAAATGACATGGGGTAAAGACAACCCAAAAGATAGACCCACATGAGTGGGTGCCTAAATCGACTTGGGACCAGAAGAACCGGATGGTGCCCAGCCTCCACCAGTGATAGCCGCAACGGAGCTCACTAGGTTGAGTCTCACTGGCAACACAAGAATAAAAAGGGGTGCATCCTGAGATCTCCACTAAAAGACCTCAATTGATGGTCCAGCAGTTTCGGGGTTCCCCTGAGAGCATGGCCCCCGACCCTGATGCTGCCCTTGCCCATAAATCATAACGAAGGTTCACTCTTCAGACATGAATGGATTGGACTTGGTGATGCTGAGTGACCATATTTTGGATGCACTTTATGGTTCTGTACATCTATAGGATATCATCCTGCTGACCTCTGGCTGGAGGAAGGAGAGTGGGTGGAGAGGAGGGGAAAGGAGACTACTGGGAGGATGAGACATGTATGGAGCAGAGAGGAATAGTGTGCTGTCACCGGGCAGGGAGAGCAGTGGAAGCTGCATATAGGTGGGCATGTAAACTTATACAGGAATGTACATTTTCACTTAGTCATATTAAATAAAAAAAAAAATAACACATGTGAGGAACATGCCTCCTAGTTGGATCATGTATACCAGACAAACAGGCACTCCAACCCAAAAGCAAAGATGAGAAGGCAGGAAGGGACAGGAAAACTAGACAAGCAGGAATAAGGAACCTGGAATACAGAAGGGGAGAGTGTTGACACATTGCGGAGTTGGCAACCAATGTCACAAAACGATCTGTATATTAACTTTTTAAGGAGAAAGTAATCTGCTCTGTAAACCTTCACCTAAAAAAAGAGAAAATCCACTGAGCTAATAAAAATCCATGATCAATTTTCTGTTCAATATACTATTTCCATTTTTTCCAATTTCTGAATTTTGCTGGAAGGGAAAGACTGCCTGCCGGGATCAAAATGCCAGGCACTGAGCTAAGCATTCTTTGTGCACTATTTCTTTTGTTCCTCACAGCCACCTGTGAGATCGAGATGATCTCTCCTGGAGAGCTCAGGGAATTTAGGCTGACAGCAATGAATGCACCTGCCTATGATCAAAGCTTGGGAAAATGAAGATTCATACACAGGGTGCAGAGTCTGAGGTCTTAAGCATTATGCTGTTAAGTGCTAAAACTGAAATGGGCTGGATGAAAAGTAGGTTAGGCAGCTCTCAAGACACTAATGTTATTCACAATGTAATAAAAGCTGGAGCAGCTACCTCACTTAACACGAGACTAAGGATGAATCCAGGCAACTTTTACTGATGTCTAAAAAATGATGTTCAGTAAATCATTCACTCCTTCAACCACAGGCTAATTTCAGGGATACAGCAGTGAACAAAACAGAAAAAGCTTCCACTCCCATGAGACTGACGTTCTAGCAAGAAAATTAAAACAACAAAAGGTAGGGCTGATGTCTAATGAGACGACATGACAACCAGACATCTGAGTGAACTGCCTTGTACCGAAACGGAGGAAGACTGTTCCAGGCCAAGGGAACTGCAAGGACAAAGACAAGAAAGAGAAACATTCAGCAGGAACAATGGATGTCAAAAAGTTAGTATAGCATATGGCTGCTGCATATGAATGAAAAGAAGCAGGAAATATGTCACAGAGTTCATCAGGGGCCAAGCACGTAGAGACCTGAAGGCCACTGGAAGGTTTTGGACTATAAGATTATAAAGAGCCACAGAGTAAGGAGTGGAAAACCAAAAACATACTGCCATCGAGTTGATTCCGACTCATACTGACCCTACAGGACAGAACCAAACTGCCCCATGGAGTTTCCGAGGAGTGCCTGGCGGATCTGAACTGCTGACCTTCTGGTTAGCAGTCGTAGCACTTAACCACTATGTCACCAGGGTTTCCAAGGGGTGGAAAGGTAGGTAACAGTGGGAGAAACATGATCCAATTTGTTTTCAAGTAAACAGTGTAAACTGTAAAAACAGGCTGCAGGAAGGCAAAACGAAGGAGAAAAAGTAAAGGTCAGAAGACCACATAGAAGCCCTTTGAAGCCGTTCTCTCCAGCAAGCAGGGACACTCAGATCAAGGTGAGAGCCACAGAGACGTAGAGTAGAAATACAAACTAGGTTTCAGACAGACTGTAGCTAAATTATATGTGGCCAAACCAATATCCACAGATGGAAAGAAGGAAGGAAGGTTAGTTTCTAAAATAAGCCAAATAAGATGTTACATCTACTCTGTCTCTCAAGGTTTAGTTACTATTTCTAGGCACTATTTTCCACATGCTCAGCCATCAAACAACCAGTATCAGGAAAAGCTTCCATAGTGTGGTTACAGATAACCCCATTGTTACATGACAGACATTTTTTGCTATTTTTTTATATTTAAATGAGTATCTCAGAATTGAGTATTGTGACTGAACAATTCTGATTATCATACAAGCAGCATTAAACACACAATAGCTCTGCAAAATAATTGCAAGCTAAATCCTTCTTTCCTATGCATACCAAACACTTTCAACTTAATGAGCTAACTGTCTGAGATAGGACTTGCTCAATTCTTCTGAGTTCAAGTTTGCAACATTATTTCAGAAAAGTTTAAATCAGGACACAAGCCAAGAAACAAAGACAGAAGATTAAAAGAAAACCTGTTAGCATGACTGAGTTTACCTGTATCATTTGCCTCTTGGCAATTTCATGCTGAAAGGTTGTTTTGCTGTGCTTAGAAGGCATACTCCATTGGCTAGATGTCTCTCAAGGCCACCCAACACATATCTCTAGGCACTTGGCAGAGTTTTAACAGTCAACTGGCCTCAGACTGTATGAGCTTTTCACCCTCCACAATCAGTTAAAATGTGTGGCTGCTAACTGAAAGACTGGAAGGTTTGAGTTCACCCAGAAGTGCCTCAGAAAACGGGCTAGTGAGATCACCTTCCAAAAAGTCAGCCAGTGAAAACCCACACAGCACAGCTGTACCCCAACACACGATTCTGAATCAACTCCAATGCAACCAGTCAAAGCATTCCCCAAATATTGAACTTCCTTTCCTAAAGTAAAAGTGCTGAACTACCTCACATATGCCTTCCTAAACTTTTCTACCCCACCTCACTGCTTTGAGCAACAGGCTCCACTTGTGTGGCTGCCCACTGTATGAACACTCCGTGTGTGATTTATACAAAACCTAAGTTCTGTAGGGTTATGGGCTTGCTTGGTGCCTGCTGCCCCTTCTTTCAGTTTCTCCCATTTGTAATGGAAATGTTTCCCTTGTGCCTGTTACACTGCACCTTAGAAACAGATAACCTGTAGCCTAAATTTCACAGGTTCATAAAGAGGAATTCTGCCTCAGGATAAAGCATGCCTAAAGTCTCAATCATATTTGATTTACAAGATTCAGAAGATAAGATGCTGGACTTACAGTTGCTTTATGGCTTTTGGGAAGGGATGAATGACTTCTGCATGTACCAAAGACATGAATTTGAGGGGGCAAAAGGTAAAATGTTATGGACTGGACTGTGTCCCCCTAAAAATAAGCGTTGTAAATTCTAACCTCTGTGATTAGCACAGGTTGTCTTAAATCAATGTCTTTGGAGATATAAAAGAGACTAAGTACACAATGGAAAGAAACAGAGATCAGGGAAGAGAAATGCTGACCCACATTAAGTCTGCCTTGGAGGGGAAGCTCAAGACAAGGATCTTCCTCCAAGCCAAGAGGCGGAAAGCCATCCCCTAGAGCTAGCACCCTAAATTCGGACTTCTAGCCTCCAAACTCATAAGAAAATAAACGTCTGTTAAAGCCACCCACTTGTGGTATTTATGGCTGCTAACGAAAAGGTTGGTAGTTGGAATCCACCAGGTGCTTCCTTGTCATGGATCAAACTGTGTCCCTCCAAAAATATGTGTAGCCATGTGGCTGGGCCATGATTCCCAGTATCTTGTGACTGTCCTCCATTTGGTGGTTTTCCTAAAGTGTATGTTGAAGAATTAGGGTGGGGCTGTAAATCGTTCATAGGACTACCTCCCGGCTCCACTGTAAAGGCAGTTTACCTGGAGTATGGTTTGCCCCACCCCTAATCCTTTCATCCTACAAGACATAAAAGGGCAGAGAAGCAGGCAGAGAATTGGGAACCTCGTACCATCAAGCAAAAAGCACTGTGAGAAGAGCGCATCCTTCCAACCTCAGGTTCCTGCGCCAAGATGCTCCCTGGACAAAGACTGATGCAACATCGGATTTTCCTCCAGAGCTGACAAGGGGAAAGCCTTCCCCTGGAGCGGATACCCTGAATATGGACTTGTAGTCTACCAGACTATGTAAGAATAAACCTTCCTTTGTTAAAGCCATCCACTCTGTGGTATTTCTGTTACAGCAGCCCTAGCTGACTAAAACATCTCTGGAAACCCTACGGGGCAGCTCTACTCTGTCCTGTAGGGTCACTGTAAGCTGGAATAGGTGTAATTTTTTTGTTTAGGTAACTAAAACAGATGCCTTAACCTTCTTTCTGTTCCTTTTCTTTTTTTTTATTATGATTGAATGAAAATGTACATTCCCATATAAATTTGCATGCTAATCTATATGCAGCTCCCACGGCTCTCCCTGCCAGGTGACAGCAGACCCTTCCTCTCTGCTCCACATATGTCCTATCCTCCCAATAGTCTCCTATCCCCTCCTCTCCACCCACCCTTCCTCCAGTAGCAGGTCAGCAGGATCCTTCTGTTCCTTTTCTTCCTCCTTTGCTTTCACGCACACAATTAATACTCATCTGCTGTTTCCCTCTCCAGGTCAGGGGGGGTCTTACAACACAGATAAAGACAACAGTTGGGTGACAGTACCAGCTATCTCTGAGACTTTGCCTTCCATTCCTTTATCTGTAAAAGGCAAACAGCACACATGCCAGGGCTCCTATACAAGGTTGTTCTCAAGTCTCATCCAAAAGAGAAAAGTCCATGAACTGTCACACGCTTCCCACATCTAAGGGTAAAGTAAAAATCAGATGAAGTTTTGCTCAAAACCAGTAAGGCAGGTAGGGACCAAGCAAACTGCAATCACTCAGTGAATGTTAATTAAGTCAAACATGGATTATCTTCCTCCACTATTAGGGTGAACAGGAGTATACTGGCCAGGTCCAACAGTATCACTATGGTCCTCGGCTGAATAGCTGGGGCCTTCTTCCCCCTTTCTGTACAGTAAGGCTTTGACGGCACAGGATTCTAATACTGTTGTTAGGGAGGCAGAAACTGAGAGACCAGATTCCCTTTATGTCCAGCATCATAAAGTACCAGAGAAGAGAAATGGACTGAGAGGCAAAGGAGCAGGGGTCTAGTTTTAACTCTTACATGCAGTGTGACCTTGGACAACTCCGTTACTGAGCCAATCCCCTGCTCCTGTCCCCATCTGTAAACCCGGGGAGAGAAGCCAGCTGGCCTGCATGCTAGGGCTGCTGAGGGCCCAGAGGCCACAGCGCGCGCCCATCTGGCGCGTTGGCCAGTTACAGCCCTGGCTTCCCACTACCCACCCCTCACCCGGACCGTCCAAGCTCTTCTGCAGCAGAGGGATGCACCCCTTCCGGATGCGGAACGTGCCAGGACAGCAGTTTCGATTTCTTAAGGATTACTTCCCCGCCGTCCCAGCAACGCTGACAATAAAAAGAGGCTCCCCTGTCACCCTCGGGAGCCCCACGGCTGCCTTCAGTCCCGACACGGGACCTCCCAACCTGGCTCCGCAGCCCGCAGTGTTCCCGAGGGAAAGAGGACGGCGGGAGGGGCGTTGCCATAGGAACACCGTTCAAGACCCTGGCCCCCAAAGCCCAAGAATGACAAGAGAGAAAGGCTCGCGAGACACGCTGTGCCCCATGGGACTACGCCCGCCGATGCCTCCCAGGACTGCTTCGCCCTGCCAGCAGCGCCCCCACAGCTCCGCGCCTTCCCGTGCGTCTCCACAAACACCCTACCTTCCGCCATGTCGGGCCCAGCCCTGCCTGCAGCCTCGCGAGAAGTGCTCCACTCAGCTGGGGTGGCTTGTAACTGAGGAGCCAAGTCTCGCGATAGACAGGGGGAAGCGAGGTGCAGGGCGGAGCCTAGCAAAGAAGAAGGAATGAAAGAGGAGAGGATGGCTGGACGAGAGAAGTAGTGCAGAACCTGGATCTGTCTGTATCTGGTGCTTTCCAGGCCTGGGATTTATCAGACACAGACTGAGCTCCATCATATTGCATGCCATAGACAAGACACCGAAAGGAATGCACAGCGAATGAAGACTACCCTTTGGAAAAGCTTGGATGTGAAAGGACCGAGGGAGGGATTTTGTCGTCAAGCTTGTCGAGATGAGACAAACTAAAGGAGCCAATCGATAGGCAATGGCTAATTATGGTTCAAGGTTCGTGGGGAGGAAGGCTTCTGTGCGTTGTAGAAATCTTATTCTGAATAGGACGTCATGCAGGAAACCAGGTTTGATTTCTGGCTGTTGCACTTCATGCTCCATCACCACCTGTCCCTTATTAAAGGCTTGCAAGTTATGATAGTGAACCCGTATGAGTGGAGCTTCCAGACTAAGATGGACTAGTAAGAAAGGCCCGGAAATCTTTCAAAAGATCACAGCCATGAGCCATGGGCATACTCAATGGCAGCTAAGGAGTCCCTGGATGGCACAGAAGGTTAGGTGGGAAAAGTAGGCCGGTCAGAAGCAAGGACTGGAGACCTACTTCCAAAAGATCAGTCATTGAAAACTCCACAGAGCATAGTTCTACTCTGAAACACATGCACTCAAGGCCATGAGTGAGTCAGACTTGACTTGCCAGCAACTGTTTGTGTGTGGTCAGTGGTAAACTGGAGTTCCTGAGTTCTATAACACAAAAACCCCACTGCAGCGGAGTAGATTCAAACTCATAACAACACCATAGGGCAAAGTAGAACTGCCCCATGGAGTTTCCAAGGAGTGCCTGGTGGATTTGAACTGCAAACTTGTTGGTTAGCAGCCATAGTCCTAAACCACTGAGCAACCAGGGTTTTCTATGTAACAGTGGAAGATGATGAAGTCCAGGGCAAAGCCACAAAACACCGTGGCCTAAAGTAGAACTGAGAAGCCAGGGAAATTAGATGCTGGACTTTAGACATAGGAAAGGAAGACCATAAGCTAGCTGCTAAAATCTTTGATGATGCAGAGATGACTAGATAGTTAGATAGAACAAAAAGCAGGGCTACAGACTAATACAGCTGAATTAGCATGAGACCTTTGAAGAAATTTTTACCCAAAGGTACATCAAAAGAACACTAATTCTACCCATTCGTAGAAGCATTAACTAAAGGGAAATGGTGACCTTGGAGGATAGCCAATAAGAGATGATATGTGTCAATGGAAGGATCTGAAAATGAGATGAGGGTGTTAGAACAGAAAAGGAAGAGTATTGAAACTGGAGACTGAGAAATCTGAGGGTACTGAGTGAGGTGAGGTTAAGGAATTTGGGACTCAGATCATGGAAACACAGGATCAAAGATTAAACTTCTGAGGAAGAAAGATTCTGCTGATGGACAAATGGGAGAAGGGATTGAAATGTGCAGTAACTAGGGTGTGCTCAGGAGAAGTTATGTCCCCACATGTAGGGGGAAATTAAAGGTGAGTGAGGCTTGGGCAGGAGATGCCAAGAACACTTGGTAGGCTCAGTGGCGATGCCCTGGCTCAAAGATGCCCTGTGTTAGTAAGTTTACAGGTGTGTCAAATGGTGAGACTTGGGTCCTTCAAGGTGGCCAGGGAAGTCAGTCTTTTCCGGTCAAAAGCAGCTTCATCTGTTTATCTCAAAGTATCCAGTATTTTCTGGGTAGTACTGTAAAAATCAATCAAAGTGGTTGGGAGGTACCGTCATTGTGGGTGCCTCAGTTTTGCATCATATGAGTGATCTTTACCTCACCAGCACCAGCCTAGGCTCTGATATAAAGCAAGTGCTCAAAATGTTTGGTGGACTATTAACACTGTTAACCCTACAGGAGTCAAGAGAACTGGGTTTGTTTGACTCTGCAGCTGCCCTGCTGTATTGATCATGGGCAAGTCCCTGCCAGCTACACCCTGCACCTCAGATTCTCCATCAATTCATGAAGAAGGTGGACTAGAATCTGTGATTCTTAGTGATTTGGTAGGTCATAAGCCCTTTTTGAGAATGTGATGAAAACCAGGGTTCCTCTCCCTTAGAGCAGCACACATGCAGGAACAGCCAAATTTGTGTGTTCTGAGAGTGCTTACATGAAATGACGTAACAGTTTGAGAAGTGAGATACCCAGAGCCGAACTAGGACTCAGCATCATGAGATTTAACCAGCTCAGGGGCTTGACTACCTCCTCAACTGGAAAATGAAAACACTCAATTTGAAAAGGTGTTTACCAGACCTACCTGTATGAAGGGGAAGGAGAAAATAACTGGTTCTTAAACACTACCGCCTTGTTCTTACACACTACTGCCTTGCTCACAGTAGAGATAGTCAAAACCCATTTATTTGCATTTGAAGTGGCATGCAAATAAAAATTTTGCTATATACCACGAGTAAACAATTACGAAGTTTACATTTTAAGTTTAGGGGCATCATCTTGACAACAGTTTTATTCCAAGATTATTTGTAAGGGAAATTCAGTTCAGCGAATGATCCTCAATCTTCCTGAAGGTGCTCTCTGGGAGAATTTTATTGTTTCAGATTCCACTCTGGCTAAGATTTCTGATACTACATTCTTCAACTTTTTAAGGAAGAGCCTTACTAGGCACTGGCAACTGTCAAGACCAAAAGCTTTCCACACCTAGCATTATAAATCTGCATAATCTATTTATAAATTCAGAGTAAAAAGCTGGGTATTAACCTTATATTAAAAAAATAATAAAAAGGTAATCAATCTTGCCTCTTTTACCACTAACTTTCTAAGTGACTACAAGTTAGATATTTGGGCCCAGTTCCCTTGTCTATTTAATGCAGGGAGGAGGTAGTTGAGACGACACTCACGTGCACAGCTGAGCTCTGGTACTTCACCTTAGCTTATCTAAAAATCCCCAGAAATGCTCTAAAGTGTGCTAACTTACAGTTCTAAATCAGCATGCATACAAACTCTGATTAAGAATGGTGCTTGCCCCTCATCGCTGAGTGGCATCTGGGGTCTTAAAAGCCACCAAGCTGCCATCTGAGCATACAGCAAGTGGTCCCAACTCAATAGGAACGGATGATCACCGCGGATAAGAACCATATGGGGGAAAAACCCAGAAGACAGAGGGACCCAAGAGAGTGGGTCTCTACATCGACTCGTGACTAGAGGAACCAGATGGTGCCCGACCACCACCAGTGATAGCCACGATGGAGCTCACAAAGTGGAGTCTCACTGGCAACAGGAGAATAAATAGGAGTGTACCCTGAGATCTTCAATAAAAGACCGCAACTGATGGTCCAGGTGCTTCGGAGTTCCCCTGGGAGCATGGCCCCTGACCCTGATGCTGCCCCTGTCCATAAATCATAATGAAGGTCAACTTTTCCGACAGCAATGAATTGGACTTGGCAACACAGAGTGACCGTATCTGATGGGAATTTTATGGTTCTATGCATCTATAGGATGTCACCCTGTTGACCTCTTGCTGGAGGAAGGGGAGTGGGTGGAGAGGAAGGGATAGGAGACTGCTGGGAGGATAGGACATGTATGGAGCAGAGAGGAGGGGTGTGCTGTCACCGGGCAGGGAGAGCAGTGGGAGCTGCATATAAGCCAGCATGCGAATTTATATGGGAATGTACGTTTTCATTCAATCATAATTAAAAAAAAAAGAATGGTGCTTGGCCCCATATTGGAAATTTTAAAGCACTTAACAGGCTGGATGTCAAGTGAACTTCCCACCATCTGGTTCCTTCTTTAAAATCATATTTTTACATTATTTAACACTCCCCTGTGGGCCCTTTGGTATCATGTGCTGTTTGTATAGAAAGAACTGCACCGCTTGCTTTTGAGACCTGCATCCTAAAACCAAAATAGCTCATGATACAGCCTCTAAGTCATCATTTATTGATTTATAGAGCACCCATCACATGATTAAGGTGCTTTACAATACAGTAAACATCAAAACAGAACTCACATAGTTAAATACAATCAAGAAATTACAGAACCCCAAAAACAAAACAAAAAACTAGAAAGAAGCAGTATTATGTCAAATTTTAAAGATGCTGAGAAGTGGCAGTACAAAAAAAGGTAATTCCAACCAACTGGAGACCAGACAGGCAAAGATACACAGGCACCACAACCCAAATTGGGCAGATTCATAGAGGGTGAATAAGCATATAAAACAAAATTTCACAACTGAGAATCAAGGCCATTAAATATGATACCCAAGAAATCACAGAACTAGTGGAATAACCTAACAAAGGTATTACTTTATAATGACAAGAAAACCAATCTCCTGGATTTTAAACTCACAAGAAGAGACCAGAAAGTCAGAGATCCTCTACCCTAGTCTGAGGACAGGCTGAAATCTCTAAGCCTTCAACAGAACTTTGAATAAATTTAGGAAACTGCCAACAGTTTTACAATCTGTAAAAATATATAGATATTGTTGATCGTTGGTACAAGGTTACATGGGAAAAATCCTTAAAGCAGAGAGGAATCATCTCACACTAATGATGAGGTACTAGGGGGACAAAAGCCACCTGGATCAGTGTCACCCAAGTGTGGTTTAATATTGAATGTAGAGGCATTTAAATTCACACTGTCAGATGAACACTAAGAAAGGCACAGATGACACCTCTGACAGAGGAATAAGTCACGACATCTCTCTAGGCCTGTGTTTCAGTATGTAGCACAGTCAGGGAACCAGGTGGGAAGGGGTGTAAAGAGAGGTGCACTCTTTTCCACTCCCTAGATCTAGCCCTAAAAAAAACAAAACACAACTGGGGGGATAAAGAAAGGCTATACCAAAGTAATTATATTAAAGTGGCACTTAAAGTTCAGTAATAGTTGTCCCTGAGTTTCTAGGTCATTTGCTACTTTCCGAAGGGTCAAATCCCAGGTTTTGACTCAATAGACTGCTAGCAGAATTATAGCCAGAAGAGAGCAAAATTCAGATTCCTTTTTGCCACAAGCAACCACCATGTGAACAATTTCTAATTTAAGAGTAAAAAGGATTACATTCCAAGTGCCAGGCAGGTGTGCAGTGCTGGCACTTTGGGGCAACAATTTTTAGTTTTTGAGAAAACAAAAAGTCACAAACTAAGTTCTTGAAGAAAACAGGACTCCAATGAATCGAACAATTTTCACATTCAGTCACTATACATTTGTAGGTTTTTATAATGCTTCAGAGTAAAGCACAGATTGGGATTTAGAAAAATCTTGACCATGACTAGATCCTCATCCATTTTACTTCGGCTTAAAAAAGAACATGGTGAAATTTGTAGAGGCCTGGCCTATTCGCAGGAATCCTACCCCTCTTCTGCCAAAGCATTTCTCCAAATCCCACTCAGCAGAGATGGACTGATTCTCACAATAAAACACTGTCCCATTTGGTATTGCCTCAAGTTCTACCCCTTATCTGCCAAAGACCACTCTCCACTCCCAGCAAATACAGAGGAACCTAAGCCTGCCTTTAAAACTGCACATGCTCATTGTATCACTTTCTGAAGTTGTTTTAGAAACTATATGCTATGGAATATACTTCAAACATTAATCAAATCTGAGCGCATTGTATCAGTGACAGAACCTACATGTCAAATAGCAAAGCATTTACCCCTGTAATGCTTTTAGATTCACGTAAGAATTCAGATACAACCCAATACATATACTGCCATGGCCATGTGATTTTCAAGTATTAAGTATGTTTGCATAAGGAATCAACCTGAGTTTCTAAACTGCACTTCTCTGTCATTCAGTATTGTAACCTTCATTCAATACAATAAAAGCCAACAACTGGACAATTATTGGAAAAAATTGTATTTTGGAAGAACTCACTACATAAGGTGACAGAATTCCAAAATCAAATTACATGAAAATATACATCGCAATTTCTTTGTACAACAGGTGAGAAAAATCTGCAGGATAGAAGAGAGGCAAAGAGATCTGCGGGGCCAAGAAGGAGGGTATGTGGGTAAACAGCACTGTCCTAGCAAACCCCGAGTTAAGCAGGAAGCCGACAGCTGTGCATGCTTTACTTATCCAACCTTAATAGGCAACCAGGGGTGGGGGTGGGGGTGCAGAATGTGTCTTGTTTCAGTGAGCTGAACTCAGAACCAACACTTTAGTTCTCAAGGGTGATGACTGGGTTCAAGAGCTTTTAACAGCCAAAAAATGTTATTGCTCCATCCAATCCAACAGATGGGTGCAACTGGAATACAAAAAGGACGAAGCACCTAGTGATGACCACTTCTCTGAAGTCATCATTAAAAATCAAGTAGTTGCTTATTAAGTATTTCAAGATTTGAACTAAATGATTTGACAACTTTCTGGTAGACAGAAGGGAAAAAAGCAAAGGGGAATGTGCCAAAACAAAGAAGATACAAAAGTTTAGTAAGATTTTAATGAAGCCTCAATGGTTTAAAAGCAAATTAAATGGAAACTTTTAATCCTAATTGTTTTCATCTGACATGCTTTGAGGAGTCTTTTAAAACTGATAAGAAACAATGAATAGGTAAAGAAAACCTGCTAAAATCTTTCAGAATTTACACGATTCTTATTCACTACAAGAAAGCATTATTTGGTACAAGGTGTATGTGTGGATGTACATGAAAGTATATATATTATCCAGATCATGTTGTGCTATGTACAGGTCTTTACAATTCTTCCTGAAGGTTAAAACAGTTCATTAGAATTCAAAATGTGTCATCATCTGTAAGTTGGCACTTGTTAGGCTCTTGTCAGCATCGATAACTGGCATGTTTTATTGCAGCCCAGTTCCAGCCAGTGTTTGCCAACTTGTTACAACAGAAGTCCAGCAATAGGTGGGTAGAGTGCAGGAAAAACAGTGCCATGTTTCTCAATTGGAGACCTACAACAAAACAAACAGATTATATAATCAATTTAAAAGTACAGTTATTAAATTAAAATAAATGAATTTATTGGAAAATTTTATTCATATGCTATTCTTTGGAAACAAAATCTTAATTTCATTTTAAACTGACTTTTACATTGTCCTACATGGTAGTTACTAGCCACATGGCTATTTATTTTGAAAGGTAAATTTACATTAAACACAATTTCAAATTTAGCTACTTTAGTCACACTGGGCACATTTCCATGGCTCAAAAGACGTGGACAGTGGTTAGCATATTGGACAGTGCATTTACAGAATACCCTATATCATCATAGGCAGTTCTACTGGACAGCACTAATTTAGATTTCTCAATATTCCAAGGATCCGACTCGACGGCATTTGGCTTTTGGCTTCAATTTGTATTACACTAGAATTTTAAAAATGGAAAAATTATCTAATCTTCTAGGTTGAATTCAAACTCATTTTCTCCCCGGAGCCTTCAACAAATGACCCATGAGAGTTCTTTTGTTTTGTATCTGCTAGTCGAATTTGATATTCTGAATTAGAATGAAAGCCAAGAACCCCATCTCAATAAAAACTACCATGTTACCAAGTGTCTATTATGTTGTCAACCAGTATGATGAAGTGCTTTACAAACCTATCTCACTTAATACTCACAATCACTACATGAAGGAGTTATCTTTTCTCCTATTTTATAGAAAACAAGGTCACCCAGATAATAAGTGGCAGTTTCCTGCTTAAAAAGTTTGCAAAACATTGGCTTCATGTATTTTTTTCCCCCAAAATAATGTCATTTAATGACTGGAATTTCCAGAGTCTTTATTAATGTGTGCTCTGAATATACAGGAGTGGGAGGTGGGGGAGGCACAAGAGAGAAGGAAATACCTATTATGTCTTTAACATCAAATGTTCCAAAAAACTCAGAAATCTGTTATCTGCTAACAAGCATAATGTAAGGCACTAAAAACTCAAAAATTGAGAATTCAAGGGATACAATTTTAAATTCTTGACAAAGAAGCCAAATGTACTTAAGGAGTATGGCAAGTACGTAAACTTACGCCAGACATGACAGACATGTTAAAAGTTTGGTGTGTCTTCTAAAGCCCAGTCAATCTATCAATCTTAATTACCCAGAATCAATCATGCCAAAGCTCTAATGAAGTTAGAAAGCAAACTGTGTGCCAAGCTATAGCCATAACATATGCCTATTTCTATAATTTAGACTACCTTCCTCAGATAGATCTGGAGAATTAGAAGTTCTACTCAATTTCTTTACACAAGAGTTATACCACTCAATATAAATGGTAAATGTAAACAGCCTTACCAAAGCATTGAATTAACCAGGATTGAGTTCTACCATTTGCACACATTGACACATGTGTGTGTTTTATGAGAAAAATCTAAAGACATATACTGAAACTCAAGATATGTTATGCAGTGGGTACTGTAATCTTTAAGTAATGTTACCTGTTTTCACAAAGACTATATAGCCAAATTAATTCCCAGCCAATTAATCCCTCAGGGCTGATGAATAACTGGGTACAGAATTCCGGCATTCAATAATCATTCCCCTGTGATACAAACTATGAGGAATTCCAGAGCCACAAAATAATCATTTAAAAACTGTTTCAGTGTCATGATTTAAAGAAAAAATCCCCCAGAAAGGACCAACTGCATTAAACACCTAAAACCAGGCAACTCAGCCTTTAACAGTGAGGTCCCAAATTTAAATACTATCAGCTTCTTCAGCAGAAAGAGAAACATTTACTTTCTCCCACTTACCAAGGTAAAAACTGAATTATCTGCATAACCAAACAAACAAAAAACCAAACTCAGTGCCACAGAGTCGATTCCAACTCATCCAGACTCTACAGGAGACAGCAGAACTGCCCCATAGAGTTTCCAAACAGCAGATCCTGGTGGATCTGAACAGATGACTTTTTTTGGTTAGCAGACACAGCACTTAACCACTATGCCACACCAGGATTTCCAAATTAACTGAACAGCACTCTAAATAAATTATGCTGATTTAAAGCAGTCATTTATATTTGTGTAAGCATTATCCCATTTCTAACTTAAAATTTATCTGCCTGTTTTAAAACATTATTAACTGAAAGTACATCAAATACATTTTGTAAGAAAGAATGAAGTATCATCTGTCATTTGTTTTAAGCTGTCTCTTAATTATTCCTGGTTTTAAAACTTATAAATCTGGAGATGGTTTAGCTTCAAAGGAGGTGTCTGATTATCTTTATTTCAAAAACTAAAATCAAATCATCAGTTTTCTGTATGGCTACAACCTAATCTTCTTTAAAGATCTAAAAAACACAAACGACAAAATGTGCTTCAAAAGAGAAACCACTTTTTTATGTTTAACACAATGACAATTCCTCCCTTACAGGTAAGAATTCTAGTAATATTGATCATACTTATATGAAAGCAGTCTATGAGAGAAACAGGTAACATGAAAGAAGTCTTTCCTCATTACCTTTCACACAGATGCTTCTAAAAATTCCAATTCGTTCTACACTGCCACCCAGTGTACTACTGATCCTCCAATCTCAAATCCATTGGCTTTTCCTCCTAAACTGATTTCTTACTCTCTTTCTCACATCACAACATTGGTGATCGCCCATACTTGACCTCCTTTCTGTGTTGTATAACGCCTTAGCTCTTTCCTTGTCACTAGTTCATATTTCTTTCTTGCGACTAGTTCATATTTCTCCATTTCTTTTTGTCCCCTGTGGAAACTGTCCATGACCTTGTCCTTGGTCCTTAATCTGCTCTCTTCCAAATGGATCTTCATCTTCACTATGGAGACTTCTGATCTCACTAGCAGCTAATCATTCAATATTCAGTCATGTGCTGACTTCTCAGAGCAATATTCTGCTTCCTCTCCCAACTGCTGGAACCTTAATGTGAGCTGAACCTTACTTTTGAAAGCTTGGCTACCTGGATAGATGAAAAACTACTGGCCAGGATGATGTATTTATAGTACTCTGTGCATCCACTTCTTCCCCAAGAGAACAGTGCCTTTGTTGTGGTAGATGATTAACAAATACTCATTAATAAGAACAGAAATGACTTCAGGATCACCTGTTCTGGGTGTCATCTCTTATTTCAAGATATAAATCTTAACAAATATAACTGTTAAAAAGAACACAGGTATGCATTATTGAGCTAACAAAATTTCAAAAGACATGTTAAATAGCAAATACTGAGTGCATGGCATGTTTACACCCATGTTTACATATGTATATATGTATGTACATATGGCACACACAGTCATGTACTATGTATGGGGAAGGTTAGATTTCTCAAAGTTGAACTACTGTTGAGCGGTTACTTCTGGAAAACTGGGAGGTTGAGATGGGAAAGAGATCTATTTTTCCTTGTATACATAAGTTTCTGTATTCTTCAATTTTTGAAGTGCCTCTTTGATGCTACAATGAGGGATAAAGGGTTAAGACAAGAATGAGAAAGTCAACAACAAAGAGGCAGCAATTCAATTTAGAAGAAACAATCAAGAGAGAACCATGATATTTACAGGTAAGGGTGGATCATTCTAAGAGGGATGATCAATAGTGTTAAAAATGCTACTGAGATTAAGAATCAAATCTAAATTTAAGTATTTGGATGTGGCAAACAGGCAACTTTAGCAGTTAATTCACTGTGGAGAGATAGGAAGATGCATAAAATGTTAATGTGCTTTATGACCAACAGAAACAGAAATATGAGGAATGTGCACACATTTTCTCCTTCAAAAAGTTTACTGGTGAAAGGTTACGACCGAAAAATTTTGTATCCTTGGATATATAATTATTTAACATATTTACAAGAAAATGGATACAAAAATGATGAAAGATGGGAGGTGTGATTTTTATGGAGTGACATCCTGGAAGATGGTAGAAAGGATGCTGCTGCCATTATATGTAACATCCAGTCAGTTCTAACGCAACTCTTACGTACAACAGCATGAAACACTGTCTTTCACCATCCTCACAATCTTTTCCATGGTTGAGCCCACTGTGACAGTCATTGTGTCAATCCATCTCATTGAGTTAAGTCCTACTCTTTTTCCCTGACCATCTACTTTACCAAACATGATGTCCTTCTCCAGGGATTGTTCCCTCCCAATAACATGTCCAAAGTACGAGACAAAGTGTCACCACCCTTGCTTCTAAGCAGCATTCCAGCTATACTTTGTACAGGACAAATGTGTTTGTTCTTTGGGTAGTTCATGGTATTTTCAGTATTCTTTGCCAACACCGTAATTCAAAGGTCTCAATTCTTCTTCAGTCTTCATTATTTACTATCCAGCTTTTGCATGCACATGAAGCAATTCAAAATACCCTGGGTTTCGGCCAGGTACATTTCAGTCCTTAAAGTGACATATTTGCTCTTTAACACTACAAGGAGGTTTTTCTCTGCAGATTTGACCAGTGCAGTATGTCCTTTGATTTCATGACTGCTACTTCCATGGGTTATGAGTATTGACTATGGATACAAATAAAATGTAATCCTTGACAACTTCAATATTTTCTATTTACCATGATCTTGCTAACTGATCCAGTTGTGAGACCTTCTGTTTTCTTTCTCCTGAGGTGTAATCCATACTGAAGTCTACAGTCTATGTTCTTCATCAGTGTTTCAAATCCTCTTTACTTTCAATAAGCAAGGTCCTGTCGTGCATACTACAGTTTGTTAATGAGCCCTTCTCCAATCTGATACCCTGCTTTCCTTCATACAGTCAAGTTTATCACACTATTTGCTCAGGCTACAGAGTTAAGTATGGTGAAAGGATACAACCCTGGTGCACATCTTTCCTGACTTCAAACAACACAGCATCACCTTGCTCAGCTCAAATAACTGTTTCTTGATCTATGTACAGGTTCATCACAAGCACAATTAAGTGTTCTGGAATTCCCCTTCTTCTCAATGTTACCCATCGTTTGTTATGATCCACACAGTTCAATGCCTCTAAATAGTCAATAAAACACAAACATCTTTCTGGTATTCTCTGCCTTCACCCAAGATCCATCTGACATTTGCACTGATCTCCCTCATTCTATCCTCTTCTGAATTTGGCTTGAATTTCTGGCAATTCTCTGTTGAGATATTGGTACAACCTCTTCTGAATGTTCTGAAGAAAAATTTTACTGTTGGGTAATTTCTTCATTCAGTGGGATCACCTTTCTTTGGAACAGGCACAAATACAGCTCTGTTCCAGTCAGTTGGCCAGGTAGCTGTCTTCTAAATTTCTTGGCATATACAAGTAAGTACCTCCAGAGCCACATGTTTGTTGAAACATGTCACCTGGTACTCCTTTACTTCCTGGAACCTTGTTTTTCGCCAATGCTTTCAGTACAGCTTAGACTTCTATCTTCAGTTCCATCAGTTCTTGATCACGTATTACCTCTGGTTTCTAGCTGAACATCAACCAAATTGTTTTGGAACGGTGATTCTATACTCCTTCCTTTTTTTTTGATGCTTCCTGTGTCATTTTGTTTTCCTCATAGAATATCTGATATTGCAAGTTCAGGCCTGAAGCGTTTCTTCAGGTCTTTCAACTTGAGAAATATCAGGTACGTTCTTACCTTTCAGTTTTCTAACTCCAGGTCTGCACATATTTTATTATAATAATACTTTGTCTTCTTGGGCTGCCCTTTGAAATCTGTTTAGCTCTTCTACTGAATCGTTCCTTCCGTCTACTTTAGCTACTCCACATTCAGGAGCAAGTTTCAGAGTGTCTTCTAACACCCATTTGGTCTTTTTTTCCTTCTGTATCTTTGTAATGGCCTCTGGCTTTTTTCATGTATGATGTTCTTGATGTCATTCTACAACTCATCTGGTCCTCGATCATTAGTTTTCAATATGTCCCATTTATTCCTGAGATAGTCTCAGGTAGGATATACTCATACTTTGGCTCTCACAGACTTATTTTCAATTTTCTGCAGCTTCAACATGAACTTGCAATATATGCAACTGATGGTCTGTTCCACAGCTGGCCTCTGCCCTTGTCCTAACTGATGACACTGAGCCTCTCTACTGTCTCTTTCCACATACACAGCTGATTCAATTCCTGTGTATTCCACCTGGAGAGAACACATGTATAGTCTCTGTTTATGTTGTTTAAAAAGGTATTTGCAATGAGGAATTCATTGGTCTTACAAAATTCTGTCAGGCAATCTCCAGCTTCATTTCTATCATCAAGGCTAAATTTTCCAACTACTGATCCTTTCTTTCTCCCAACCTTTGCATTTCAATCATCAGTAATATCAATGCATCTCAAGCGCATGTTTGATGCATCTTAATTGCATGTCTGACTGATTTCAGACTGCAGAAGTCAGTAAAAAATTTCAATTTCATTTTTGACCTTAGTTACTGGTGCATACATTCAAATAATAGTCCTAATAACAGAAACCCTGGCAGTGTAGTGGTTAAATTTAGCTACATCTGCTAACCAAAAGCTTGTCAGTTTGAATCTGCCAGGCACTCTTTGGAAACTCTATGGGGCAGTTCTGCCCTGACCTACAGGGTCACTATGAGTCAGATTCAACTCAGTGGCTGTGGTTTTGGAGTCCTATTAACTGGTCTTCCTTGTAGGCATGTGAATATTGTCCTAGCAATGAATGACAGCACTATACCTTCAGTACAGATGCAGGAGAAAAAATGGGGTGGGGGGGCAATGAATGCAACGCCATTCCTCAATTTGTCATTCCTGGAACAGTAGGCTGTATGATTGTCCAAATCAAAATAGCCAGTACTAGTCCATTTCAGCTCACTCATGCCTAGGATATCCATCCTCAAGCATTGCATCTAATTTTTAACAACTTCCGGTTTTCCTTGATACATACTATAAGCATTTGAACTTCTGTTTATTAAAGGATGTTTATAGCTGTCGCTTCTCATTTTGAATTTTGCCACATCAGCAAATGAAGGTCCTGAAAGCTTTACTCCATCCATGCATGAAAGGGGACTCCACTTTGAGGATGCTCTTCCCCAGTTGTACTTTGAGTGCCTTCCAACCTGAGGGGCGCATTTTCTGGCATTTTATCATTATTCTGCTGCTGTTCATAAGGTTTTCACTGACCAATTTTTCAGAAGTAGACAGCCACATCCTTCTTTCTAGTCTTAGTCTGCAAGTTCTATCAAAACCTGTCTACTCTGCTTGTGTTTGAAACACCAGTGGCATAGCTTCTAGCACAACAACATACAAGCCATCACAACAGGATAAACTGACAGATAATGGATAAGTGGACAATGGAAGGGGAGATCTGATGGACTGACATATCAGAAGATAGTAGAAAGGATAAGATCTAATTAATATACAAAGCTTAAAGGCAGATATCATGGATTCAGTTGTCCTCCCCTCCACCCCCTCCCCCCAGAAGTGTGGAGCAAATTGGTTGGGCCATGATTCCTGGTATTGTGTGATGTTCCTATATGCTGTAAACCCTTCCTCTATGATGTTAATAAGGGAAGGTGGGCCACAATTGTGTTGGTTGGGCAGGATTCAATGTGTTAAGACAGTATTGTGCCTTGAGGCAATTTCTTGAGCTATAAAGGAAAGGGATGCAAGTAGTGAGTTTGGGACCTCACACCACCAAGAAGCAGTGCCAGTAGCAGAGCACATCCTTTGGAAAGGACTTGAGATCCCTGTGTCTGAGAAACTCCCAATCCTGAGGGGGACTGATGACAGGGACCTTCCTTCAGACCCCACAGGGTAAGACTTCCCCTGAAACTGATGCCCTGACTTTGGACTTTTGCCTACTTTTCCATAAGAAAATAAATTTCTCCTTGTTAAAGTCACCCACTGGTGGCACTTCTGTTATAACATGACTAAATGACTACAACAGAAGATGAAGGAGACCGAGCAATTTCTTTAGAGTGATATATGAATATGCTTTCTAACATAATATAAAGTTTTGGGTTGGGGGGGCATCTTATTGTGGTTTAGGTTTAAGTTTATGGAGCAATTTAGTTTCCCAATCAACAATTTATACAATCTGTTTCATGACATGTGTTGCAAATACCTGAATGTATCAATACTCTTCCTTCCTCTTCCTTCGCCCAGATTTCCTGCCCCTACTTTCCTTCTCTACTTTGCTTTTAGGACAACTGCTGCCCTTTAGGTGTATTGTTGATTGTTCTGATGTGTCATTCCTCACTGGTGCTACTGTTCATTTTACAGGCCTGTTTACTATATGGCTAATATGTGATCTCTGGGAGTGATTTCGGTTCCAAGGCTGAAGGGTATCTAAGGGACACAGTTTTTGTCTTAGTTTTTTTATTATGATTAAATGAAAGCATATAATCCAAGTCAATTTTACAGACCTGCCTCTCTACCACTCTATCTGCTTTCCCCACCCTGTGACAGCACACTCTTCCTTTTTACTCTTTACCTCCAGTATCCTCGAAGTGCCACAGTTTTAAGGGTTCTACCAGTCTCTATCAGACTAGTAAGTATGGCCTTATTTGTAAGTTTGATTTCTGTTTTACGTTCCTCTCTCAGTTCATTGCCTACTATTGTAATCCCCAGCAGAACGGCTGGTAGTGGTAGTCAGGCACCATCTAGTTCTGGTTGAAGTAAGGTTCTGACTGAAAGTTATGAAGTGGTGAAAGGGCATGAGCCTAGAAATAATGGTACAGATACATACATGCATTAAGTATTTGTAACACTTTCTGAGTATCCAAGATTTTCTTAACTGGAATGATCTACTGGGAAACCACCTAAAGGGTCTCCAATTTTGTCTGAAGGCAAAAAAAAAGATAAGATATCAATATCAAGATTAACTTAGTTCTGGCATGACAGGAGGGATCTAAGAGCCAAAAATGAGTAGGTGATTATACAACTGAACAAGGAAAAGGCTACAGAAATAAGATTAGGTTAAGCAGAGCCACTAAAGAGAATAACAACTAAAGAGAAATTCTCGACTGGTACCATGGTCTAAGCGACAATATATTAAACATGTTGGGAGGATACCAGTTTGTAAAAGCAGGAAAAGCATTCAAAAAATGCTCACATAATTTAAATGAAGAATTCAAACACTGACAATACCAAGCAAGGTTCCTTCAAAGAAAAGTAAACAATTACTATTACGATGAATGAAATTCTTTGGGATCCCTTTATTCCACACGATTTATATCAGAGTGTACATCCAGAACCGTAAATCCTGCATCATGGCCACCATATGCACATCAAAAAAATTTTCTCCCAATTTCTATGGAGTAAAAGATGACGTTTGTTAAAGAACATAGTACCCTGGTAAATGTAACTATTAAATCTCTCCAGAGGACTAGATTAAGGAGAAACTCAACAGGAGTTATGTGCATTTTAAGATCCTAAAATGAGACCTAGCTACCTTTTTATAGCACATTAATAATACATGACATTGGGGAAAGGTTAACCACTCATGGCAGCAAGTTTGTACCAGTCACAGGTAATCCCTACACACTCTCCACACCTATCATCCTAATTATAAACATATGAAGAGAGGTGGGGAAAGAGAGTATGTTGCTACCAAGTTTTTCAAATAAAGCATGAAAATATTACTAAAATATAATAAAGTCGCCACTCATCCACCCAAGGACTGGGGCAAGGAAAATACAAGATGAGTCTGGAGTCTCCTGTGTGCCAGAAAGTAACCAAGTGACCAATACAGAACAGGGGCATGTCAAGGGCACAGGAACCAACTTGAAAGAGTTACCAAAGCAGGAACAATCTGGGCAACTAAATGAGTGACAATAATATTGGACTATCAATCACAGAACAAAATAAATACATGGGGGTTAGGGGACCAAGAGCTTTTCCATACTAAAGAATTCCAATAAATGAATCAGAAGAAATGAGGGAAATAGAAAATCACATTAGAACAGCTGAACTCTTAACCACTCTGTCACCAGGACTCCAAATCACAATCACAAGCTTGTCTAACTGCTATGGACAAGCTCCACGGTGGAAGCTAAAGGTAGTGGGCGAAGTCTGAAGAGAAACAAGATATTTACGCAGTTTCAAAAGATCCCCGCCTACACACTGACTACAGAAGGAGAAATCAAGATTTACAACGGAGAAATGTAGCAGCTAACCACCTTAACTAACTGAACAAGGTGAACATCGTTAACAAAGATAACATTATTTCCCTGAAAAATGACTCTGGGTCCACTCACACACATCTGCAACTAGGAAAAGCTTCAAGTCTTCTATCTTACTGTGCCAGGCTCCATGACACCTAGTAACCTGGGGTTCTCTGGGAAAACAGATTCTGAGGCAGAGATCTGCTTATAGGACATTTACTGGGAAGTGGTCCCAAGACCAAAAGTGAAAGAACTGAATTATGCAGGAGAAAACTATTATTATTACTACTTTATTATTATTATTTTTACGTTTTAGAAAACCAAAAAAAGTTACTGTGCTCTAAGTGAAAGTTTACATTCCAAGTCAATTTGTCATACAAAAACTTATCATCACACTGCTATGTAACTCTAGCTGCTCTCCCTTACACTGTAACAGTACACTCTTCCTTTCCCATGTCCATTCAACCTGCTCCTCTCCCGCTCCACCCTCTCATTTCACCTCTGAACAGAAGCTGCTCAGTTAAGTCTGGTATGTATCTACCTAAGCCAAGAAACACACTCTTGGCCAGTATCATTTTATGTCTTTAAATTCAGACCAATCTTTGTCTGAACAGGTGGCTTTGGGGATGGTTTCAGCTCTGGGCTAATAGACAGCCCAGAGGGCATGTCTTCCAGGGATCTTCCAACCTGTTAGATCCTCAAGTTTGGTGTTTTTAATAGGGTTTGAGTTCCACATCCCATTTTTCTCCCACTACATCAGGAACTCTATGCTGTATTCCCTGTCAGGGCAGTCATTGGTGGTGACCAACTAGGCACAGTCTAGTTCTTCAGGTCTCAAGCTGATACAGTCTCTGGATTATGTGGCCCCTTCTGTCTCTTGGCTCATATTTTCTTTATGTCTTTGATGTGGTTAAAGGAGAAAATTAATTTAAGGGACAGCTGAAACAAAGGCCTCAATCAATTTGACTGAAATGACCTTTCACAGAATTCCCAAACTGAGACAAGGGCCAGTAGTCCAATACTTTGTACCAATTCACTCCACTCCCAAATCAACCAATCACTGGATGCAAGTTAACCCAAGGGAGGGAGAAAAACTTGAGCAACATCTCTTTTTAGCTGAGGGCAATTCCTAGAAAGGAACTCAGCTATGACTTATCAGTAGGTAACATTTGTAGCAATCTGAGATATAAGTGATTACTTCCTAACAAGAGACCCAAGCAGGGTACTCCTAGCTCACCCATTCTCTCACTTGCTTCCTCTGAAAGAAGCCATTGTAAGATGATCTATGGAGAGGCCCATGTGACGAAGAAGTGAGTGAGGATTCCAGTCAACAGCCAGTGAGTACCTGAATCTGCCAGTAACCAGACAGGTGAGCCTGGAAGCTGACCCAACGACAGCTGAGTCCTGTGATGACTGTAATACCAGATACCATCCTGACTACATCCTTATGAGAGACCCAGAACTAGGGGACTCAAATAAGCTGCACACAGATTCCTGGCCCACAGGAACTATGAGATAAAGAATGATGTTTTAATCCACTAAGTTCAGGGGAATTTGTTTTGAGCCATTATGTCTCTCATTTTCCTTTGCTTCCTCTTCTCATTCTACATTTGAATTAGAACACACACAAGCCTATTCCACTGGCACTGAGTCAATTCCAACTCACAGCAGCAATCTCTAAACATGACAACATATAAACAGTAACAAAAATTAAAGTCTGGGTCAAGTAACATCAACAATACTTTCATTTTTAGAAAACATTTAGATAAGTGATGGATTTTGATGTAGACAAAGACATTTTTTAAACAATTTAAAATAATGTTTACTTTTAGTGCAACTCAAAGGAATTGTGCCCTTTTTAAAGTGTTACAGTGCTTCAGAAAGGTGAAGATCAACTGCTTTATGGAAGAAGTGACATTTGAGAGGGATTTCATCTTGACAAGTGGCAAAAGTAGAAGACAAACATTCCAGATCCTCAGCATGGGAAGTGGTTCACAGTTGGTACCAAAAAACTGAATGAATGGTGGAATGCCTTTCAGAAAGAGAGGAAAATTAAAACACTAGTTATCTTTAGGAAGCAGGCAAAGTCATGTAACACTCTGGGTACCTGAATGCTAACTTAAGCAGTCTGAACATTATTCAATAATCCAGTGTTTCCCAAGGATTGTTTGTCTCTGCCCAAAGGTGACTCGGGGAGTCCTCTGATGAGCTTGAATATGACAAAACATACAAATTCCTTTCTTCAGTTCTTATTAATAAAAACACACACTTGAACGGATTATAACTTTTTATACCTAAATCTGAGCTCAATAATAACCTAGTAAGGAAATTAAGAATGTTACTTGAAGACTAAGATGTGTCTGACCCAAACCATGATATTTTCAACTGCATCACAAGCACGCAAAAGCTGAACAATGAACAAGGACGACAGAAGAACAACTGACACCTTTGAATTGCGGTGTTGAAGAAAAATACTGAATATACCATGGACTGTTAGAAGAATGAACAGATCTATTCTGGAAGAAGTGCAGTCAGAGGGCTCCTTAGAAGCAAGGATGGCAAGACTATGCCTTACATCTTTTGGACATGTTGTCAGGAGGGATCAGTTCCTGGAGAAGGACATCATGCTTGGTAAAGGATCAGAGAAGAGGAAAACCCTCAACGAAATGGACTGACACCGTGGCTGCCATGACGGGCTGAAGCATTATGATGATTGTGTGCATCGCACAAGACCAGGCAGTGTTTTGTTCTGTTGTACAAAGGGTTGCTATAAGTCAGAACCAATTGAACGGCATCTAACAACTAAAATTAACCACTTGATAAAACTGGTGTATTACTAATTTCATTTAAGACTCTTCTATCACGAACTTCAGTAGTCACGCATTTTTGCAACAGCGCAAAGTTCTTACAACTTATGAACAAATATACCTGGATTACTTACTACTTTTAAGAAGGCTGTTTTGTTATTACGTGTGAACAGTGCTGATCTGGGTTAGTCAAGATTTCCAATTAACTACTTTCTTACTGTTTAATTATAAATTATTATTTAGTTTCTCATTAGCAGCATATATTATTTTCAATTAATCTACTATACATAATGAGGTGCTTTGAATCAACATTTTGGGGTGCAGGAGTCTGTATCTTCTTAATGTAGACAGGATTTTAATCTTGGTAAGTGGACTTCAAACATGCTTATGTTATGATTCAAATACAATTAACTCTAGTCCCACTAATAAAGCAGGTAATACATAATCCTTCTCAAAATTTGTTTATGACACTTCATTACCTCCTGTCATTGAGTCAGTTTCAACTCACAGCAACCGTATGTGACAAGGAGAACTATCCACAGGGTTTTCAAGGGTGTAAATTTTTGGGAAGCACAATGCTGCATGAACAGGGCTGGAAGGTTCAAACTGTCTACCTTTCAGTTAGTTGGTTAAGCCAAGTGCTTAACCACTGCACTTCATTAGTATTAACTGTAATATACTATCAAGATAAATGTAATACAAATTTTGGTTATTTCCTTAAATTTATAAAGATCTACTTATATGGTAAAATTATGTATAAACTTAAGCTTTTATACACTCATTTTGTTCCTTTTCAGTTCTCTGTTGACACCAAGATTTTTTTGACGTGAAAATAGGTACGACAAAGGAAAGCAAACCCTGAAGGTCTTTGTGGTTCCTAAGAGGATGTTATATACATAAAAGAACTGACCAAGGATGAACATCCAAGAAGAGGTGAAGGTAGACATAAAAAGTTTGATACCAGAGACCAAAAGCAACAGCCTATTAATAAAGACTTCATCTGAGGTGGTGGCAAACACAAGCCCAAGGAAGGGAAAAGACCATATACCAGGATCGGATACACGTAAGTATGAGTGGTAATGACAGTGAAACAAGAACAAGATCTTTAGCAAAAGAACAAAACAGAACAAAGGACAGTTATAAACAAGATGGTGAAAGACAGAAATAATTTGAAGACTGCAAACTTACTGGTACATTGGTTGTATGAGGGGAAAATTCAGGTTAATTTTCCGTACATTACACTGATGACTGTCAGAAGGAGACTCTAAGTCCCTATGAGTCTCATGAGAAACCACAGCCATCAACAGGAAACCAGGCGAGCAGGATCTCAGCTTGGCCCTTCCATCGGGTCTGCACCTTTGCATTTGGTACAGTCAGTCATGAAAACATCACAAACTAAGTGTGATACTGGCTTCAGGGGCAGATCAACCAACCAACAAAACATACAAAGTCTATATATAGGAGCAACACATATCTGGAAGTGGGATTTTATAACACAATCTACATTGTATATCAGTGGCAAAAGGGTGAGTCTGTCAATAAAATGGTACAGTCAACTATCCAAATGAAGACAGACCTCCTACTTCATGCCACGTGAAAGATCAATTTTAAGGGATTCAATTCAACACTGATCTAAAGGCAATGTTAAAAAACACTTTCAGAAGACAGTATGGAACAACAGCTTTTGAAATCAAGAAAGCGAAAGACTTCTTAACTAAAATACAAAATGTCTGATTTTAAAAATGCCAGAAAGAGAGTGAAAGGACAATCCTATGAATCAACAACCTAACAGAAAAACAGTAAAAAGACTTAACTATGTATTTCACACAGGAAACTATGATGGTCAAACACATAAAATGGCAATGCAATTGCACTGAGAACGAGAGCAATGCATATTAAGACCACAATGACATCCCACCTTACACCCTTGAGATTTTATTAACACTGCCACAAAGTCTAATAATATCAAACACTAGAGAAAATGAAATTAACAGAATATTTACACCGAGTATAGACTATATGCCAATAAATAGAGCTAACACTTTGAAAAACAATTTGACGTTATTTCTTCAAAGTGATGCAGATGTACCCATAACTTAACAATGCAATGCCTAGGTATCTATCTTACAGAAACTCTTATGCTACACACTTAGCAGAAAACAAGGATAGCCATTCTCTTTGTAACAGGAGAAACTAAACAGCAACCTCTGCCCCAAACTGAAAAATAACTACAATGAGAAGCTACAGAAGTAATTTCTCTAATGAAATATACAACAATGAAGACAGATGAAATGTATCCATATATAACAATAAGGATCAACTTCAAAAATAAAGTGTTGAGATTCTTAAAGAAGAAATCACCAAATCAATTCCATTTACTATAGCCTCTAAGAAGATAAAATAGCTAGGAATAAATCTAACTAGAGAAATAAGAGATCTTTACAAAGAGAACTACAAGACCTTACTATAAAAAACTAAGAGAGACTTACTATGGCGTAATCTACCCTGCTAATGGATAGGAAGACTCAACACTGTGAAAATGTCTATTTTGCCCAAAGCAATCTACTTACATAATGCAATCCCAACACAAATTCCTGCAACATTTTTTAATGATATGGAGAAACAAATCATCAAGTTCGTCTGGAAAGGGAAGAAACCTTGGATAAGTAAAGCACTGCTGAAAAAGAACACACTGGGAGGGCTCTCACTACCTGACTTTAGAACTTATTACACTGCCACAGTAGTCAAAACAGCCTGGTACTGGTACAAAAAGAGATATATAGACCAACAGAGCAGAGCTGAGACCCCAGAGATGCCAAGACCCTCCAGTGAACAGCTGATACTTCACAAAGACCCCAAGATTTTAAACTGGGGTAAGAACGGTCTCTTTAACAAATGTTGCTGGCAAAATCGGATATCCATCTGCAAAAAACTGAAACAAAACCTGTATCTCACACTTTATACAAAAATCAACTCAAATTATATAAAAGACCTAAATATAAAATCTAAAATGATAACCTCATCCAAGATAAAATAGGAACAATAACGGAAGTTTTAATATACAATGTAGACAGACTTCAAAAGCTGACAAAGCACACCCAACAGAAGAGAAAATAGATAAATGGGAACTACTAAGTATCAAACACTTTTGCTCATCCAAACACTTCATCAAAAGAATTAAAAGACCACCTACAGAATGGGAAAAAAATATTTAGCAGCTCTATGTCAGACCGACATCTGACCTCCACAATCTGTAAGGTATTACAAAACATCAACAAGAAAAGGATAAACATTCCAATTAAGTGATGGGCGAAGGAGATGGACAAGCATTTCTCTAAAGAGTATATCCAGGCAGCCGAATGATACATGCAGAATTGCTCATGATCATTAGCTATTAAAGAAATTCAAATCTAAACTAGAATGTAATACCATCTCTCCCCAACAAGGCTGACCATGATCCAAAAAACACAAAACAACAAATGCTGCAGAGGTGGTAGAGAAACTGGAACTCTCCAACACTGCTGGAGGGATTGCAAAGTGTACAACCTCTTTGGAAAACAGTCTGGTGCTTCCTTAAAAAGCTGGAGATAGATATACCATTTGATTTTGTAATTCCACTGCCTGGAATTTATCCTTCAGAAACAAAGGTTGTCCCCACACAAAGAGACACATGTACATGAATGTTTGTTGCAGCACAGTCCACAATAGCAAAAGGCTGGAATCAACCCTGATGCCCATCAACAGATGAATGGATAAGCAAACTATGGCACATGTACTTAATGGAACACTATGCTGTGATAAAAAAACAATGACAATTTTAGAAAACATCTCATAACATGGTCTCATTTGGAAGAGATCATGCTGAGTGAAATCAATCAGTGTCAAAAGGACAAATTTTGTATGAGACCCCGTTACAAGGACATAACAAGAGAACTATCCACAGAAGAAAATGACTTCTTGTCTACATGATGATAAAATTGACAGATGTTAGAAATTTTATTCTTTTACTGTAATTAATAAAAAAGTTAAAAAATGTTGAGTAAAAAAGAACGCACACATTATAATCCCATATATATATATACAGTTCAAAACACTATAATACACCATCTAGGAATAAAAGCTTGGTAAAACTGATGAAAAGGAATGGTAAACACAGAAATGGGAATAAGAGGAGATGGAAAGAAGGAGAATAAGAAGAGTTGTCAAAGTTAACAACAGTAATGTTCTTTCCCTAAAAATAGGTTGTGGGTATAGGAATGTACTATGATATGTGATCCTTCCTACAATAAATCAAGTTTTTGATCACCTCAATACTTTATCTTTTCTTTTTTTACTTGTGGTTTAAGCAAAAGTTTACAATTCAAGTAAGTTTCTCACATAAAAACTTATATACCCATTGTTACGTGACCCTAGTTGCTCTCCCTACAATGTGACAGCACACTCTTCTCTATTCACAAGACCATCTTGTGAACTGATGTTCTACAATATAAAGGGAAATTTTCCTACTGGTTGTATCAGAAATGAACAAGAAGATAAAGACCAACGAATGCAAAATAGGTAGATATTTAATGGGTCTTGGTAGCATATTATGAAATATAATCTTCCTTGAAAAAACAGAAAGCAGAAGCTTAAGTAATTCTTTATCATACATAATTCAATATGAAAAAGCACAAGAAACTTCAGTGACCAGCAATGGTCAAGATGGTAGACTAAAAGACAAAACAGAAGAAACTAAAATGAAATCTAAGTACTTTATCATTAGAAACTATAATATCAGCAAAAAGAAAAAAATCAGCAACATAATGACCATTTTAACACAGAATATCTGGTTAAAAACAGCTGGAGAAAAGCAAGCAGGTTATAGTAAATCTTTGAGAATCAGCAGACTACTGGATAATACTACCAAAAAAATGAAGCCAATGACAACAAGCAATTCAAATACCCAAATCATACCATTTCCCAAAATACATGCAACATTTACCAAAAGGAAAAATACTAGTATAGTTTTTAAAATAAACTTACCCTGAAGTAAGTGAAGTTACTAGCTGCTGAATAAATGTCACTCAAAAGCAGTTTCTTGGCTTTTTCTTACACAGCGGGCAACTTTCCTTTTGAATTCTCCATTTCTGTCTTCCCTCCATTCTTTCTGTAGGTAAAAAAGTAGTATCAAATGACATTAGGCAAACTCCCCCTACAATTTCAAATTCAAATTTTAATGCCAAATCCAATGCTTTGGTAATTTACACACTTTAAAAATGTTAAAAAGTGGAAAAGCAATAAAGAAAAAAATACTTCCATAAAGTACACTGTTGGGATACATGAATGAAAACCTCCAAGGCAAATAACCTGTACAGTCAAAATTCTCTAAAAAAAGGAAAACGCTACACAAAAGAAAAAAAAAATACATGCCTGTATTGCATACTATTCCTACTGAAAACAAAAACAAAAACAAAAACATGACAATGCTACTACTGCTGCTGGGAACATGAAAAGAGAACACAAACTAGCACAGTTTCACATGAGAACAAAGCTGGTTTTATCGAGCATGTAAAAATAAAATTCTCGCAAAATGCCCCCTTTTCTGTTTTTGTATATTATTCACATAAGGACAGCAAAGACTGTACGAATCTTCAATTCTTGTCCTTTCAGAAGAAGACATCCAAAAAGCAATTTTTGCCCTCAAAGTAAGACACACCACTAAGTGAATCATTACAATAAGCTGGGAGATAAACTGTAACACCTACATGTACAAAGAACACACAGAACTACGTAAGAAGGGAACTAAACTAGCCTAGAAGATCAGGAAAGTCTTTCTGTTGTCACTAGGCCTGCAGACGAAAGCAGTTTAAAATATTATGAGAGACAATTAAGGAAACATGACTATAAAACAGGCACTGAAATATGGTAGGGAATTATAGTTAATTTGGTTAAATAAGACTGTGGTACTGTAATCAAAGGATTACAGTAAAAGGATGTTCTGATCTTTTGGAGATGTTTGCTGAAATACTTATGAGTAAAATGTTATAATGTCTATAAAAGAAAAGAGGGGCAAATTCCAGGCAAAAAGAGAACAATCTCAAGGGGGAAGAAAAAAAGGACCACAACAGCAGACGGAATTAGGGCTGAAAGTAGGGAATCATACAGGAATCCACTACAATAACATAAATAGGAAGTAAAAAGGACTAAACAGCAAAGCGCAGGAAAAAGTTTAGAGAGATTTAAATATGACTGACATTCTCTAAGACCAAGATTACGACTAGGCAAGGATGACTTCTAGGTGAACAGGAGACTGATAGATCCAAAGTATGGGGGACAGCAGATGTTAACTACCATTTGTGGAGTCTACTGTACCATGCAGTATGGATTACCAGGTAAGTAATGTAACCACATCCATCTCACATATGGGGAACCTATAAACTCAATATAGCAAAAAGTTCATATGTTATTCCCTTCTCTCTTGATACTGTACTAAAATGACAATACTGGATTTTTATTTTTATTTTTTATTTTTTCCTTAAGGTATAGGCCCTAAATAACAAAGAATGTACCCTGGAAGTCATCCAATAATGGGAACCCAAGAGACCAAACCCACTACCATTGAGTCACTTCTGACTCGCAGTGACTCTATATGACAGAGCAGAACTGTCCCAGAGGGTTTCCAAGGAGAACGTGGTGGATACAAACTGCCTACCTTCTGGTTAGCAGCTGTAGCTCTTAACCACTATGACAGATGTGAGAACAGCCAGAATAAGAAGTGGGGCCAACGTAGAGATTAACTGAAAATTTCAACAGCGTGAATTTCCCCAAATCACTACCATTATATCCAAAAGTTGAATACCTTCCTAAACATAGTAATAATGGTATGTTGTTGTCATTAGATGCCATCAAGTCAGTTCCAATGCATAGCAACACAATGCACAACAGAAGGAAACACTGCCCACTCCTGTGCCACATCCACAATTGTATTTATGCTTAAGCCCACTATTGCAGCTACTATCTCAATCCATCTTGTTGAGAGTCTTCCTCTTTCACACTGACCTTCTACTTTACCAGGAACGATGCCGTTCTCTAGGGTCTGATCCTTCCCTAGAGGGAAGGATGTAAAAGTACATAAGATTCCATCTCACCATCCTTGTTTCCAAGGAGCAATATAGTTGTTCTTCTTCAAAGACAGATCTGTTTGTTGTTTTGGCAGTCCATGGTACAGTCAATATTCTTCGCCAACACTACAATTCAAAGGTATCAATTCTTCTTCCGTCTTCTGTATTCACCGTCCAGCTTTCATATGCATGTGATGTGACTGAAAATATCACAGCTTGGGTCAGGTGCACCTTAGTCTCCAAGGTGACATCTTTAAATTTCAACACTTTAAAGAGGTCTTTTCCAGCAGATTTTCCCAATGCAATGTGTCTCTTGATTTCTTAACTGCTTCTTCCATGGGCTTTGATTGTGGAACCACGTAAAATGAAATCCTTGAGAACCTCAATCTTTTCTCCATTTATCATAATGCTTGCTTAGCAGTCTGGTTGTGAGTATTTTTGTTTTCTTGATACTGAGGTACAGATTGTACCTCTCTGGTCTTTGATCTTCATCAGTGTTTCAAATCCTCTTAACCTTCAGCAAGCAAGGTTGTGTTATCTGCATAACACAGGCTGTTAAGGAGTCTTCCTCCAATCATTATGTCTTGCTCTTCTTCATATAGTCCAGTTTCTCAGATTATTTGCTTGGCATACAGACTGAAAAGGTATGGTGAAAGGATACACCCCTGACACACCCTTCCTGACTTTAACCATGCAGTATCCCCCTATTCTGTTCAAACAACTGTCTCTTATCTATGTAGGATTCCTCACAAGCATAATTAAGTGTTCTGGAATTCCCATTTTCTGCAATGTTATCCATAATTTGTTATGATCCACACAGTCAAATGCCTTTGCATAGTCAAAAAAACACAGAGAAACATCTTTCTGGTATTCTCTGCTTTCAACCAAGATCCATCTGACATCAGCAATGATATCCCTGGTTTCACAACCTCCTGTGAATCCAGCTTGAATTCTTGGCAGTTCCCTGCCAGTACACTGCTATAGTTGCTTTTGAAGTATAGAGACCATCTCAAGAACAGATTTGATGTGATGAACACTAGTAACCAAAGACCAGTCAAGTTGTGGAATGACATCAAAGACACCATACAAGAAAAAAGAAGCCATTAAGAAGACAAGAAAGAAGGAAAAGACCAAATTGGATGTCACAAGAGACTCTGAAACTTGCTCTTGAATGTCATGTAGCAAAAACAAAAGGAAGAAATCAACAGGAGATTTCAAACGGCAGCCCAAGAAGAAAAAGTACTACAAGAACATGTGCAAAGAGCCAGACACAGAAAAATAAAGGCAAGAACATGCTCTGCATTTCTCAAGCTGAAAGAACTGAACTCAAACCTTGAGCTGCAATAGTTTAGGATTCTATAGGGAAAAAAAATCAGTCAACTGAAGAAACATCAAAAGAAGACAGAAGGAATACACAGATTCATTACACCAAAAAGATCTGGTTGAAAGGAAGCATGTGATCAGGAACCAATGGTACTGAAGGTAAAATTCAAAGCCGTGTTGAAGGCACTGCTGAAAACCAAGACTCTGGGAACTGATGGAATACCAACTGAGATGTTTCAAAACATGGATGCAGTGCTGCAAGTGCTCACTTGTCTATGCTAAGAAATTTAGAAGACAGCTATCTTGCCAACCAGCTGGAAGAGATACATTATTCATGCCTATTCCCAAGAAAAGGGATACAACCAAATGCAGAAATTACTGAACAGTATCATTACTACACACACGTAAAATTTTGCTATAGACCATTTATGGTGAATATACCCTGGTGATGTAGTAGTTAAGTGCAACGCCTGCTAACCAAAAGGTCAGCAGTTTGAATCTGCCAGGTGCTCCTTAGAAACTCAATGGAGAAGTTCTAATCTGTCCTATAGGGTCACTATGAGTCAGAATTGACTTGATGGCAGCGGGTTTGGATTTTGGTTTATACTTTATATATTAGGAAGCACAAAACTTTGGGTTGCTGGTACTGAAAGTAAATGCTGCTTTATTCTGGCAGTTCATCTTCCCCAACTTTTACTCTCAGTTTAATATCTGTCTTTCCCCTATGCAACCAAGTGAAGCTTGCCAGTCAACAAACACTGTCTCCTCCCTACACACAATTTTCCAGTCTACTTCTCTAGACCATCATTTCTTAATCACGAATAAACAGCTGTATGGAAAACCTACTAAGTAGGCTTCAAAACACAAATGAACTTTACATTTTTAAAAACAGGCTTCCAAGAATTATTTTTTTAAAAAATGTTTCATTATAATTGTCTATAAGAAACTATTATAATGGTGTAAGTTTCTAGTAAAAGTGAGATAATAATAAGCTATTAAAAATTATATCTACCATCACCAAAATGAAAATCCAGTAGAAAATTCAAAACTTGCACTATTTTAGATAAAAAAGATGAAAGACAACTGAGAATCAATTTATGTAATAACTTAAACAAGTCTGAAAAGGACACAGTATCAAATATGGAAAAAATTCTCAAAAAATTGGGTAATTTCCCAGAGCTGAAGTTTTTCAGTTGAAAGAATATCCATCAACTACAGATAGAAAATTAAAGAGCTTACAAACACTGAAGTGTCAAAGCCCATGGATCAGGAAAACAACTGAAAGAGAAGACAATTCAAAAAAAGAAAAGACCACCTAAAAATAGCTAAGAGTCAGCCTACCACAGACCTTCTCCATCAGGCACAATAAAGGTTTAAAATGCAAATTTGTGGAAACTGAATTTTCCCCTCACATAGAATTCTATAAACAAAGCATCACTCAAGTGTAAAGAAAAAAACACTCACAGACATAAACGGACTAAAGATTTAATTATCACATATCCTTTCTAAGACATGACTGTAGAATGAGGTAAAGCAAAAGGAGGAAGTCAACCAACAACACAATAGAAAAACAAATGAGATCCAGGGGACAGAAGACCAAACCCAAAAAACAGGGACCGAAAATCCAAGGAAGGCAACTAGGCAGCATGCTGAGCATCACTCTAGTTTGGAGGTAGAGGATGAAGGGATCCAGGAGAAAGATCTCCAAGAAAAATGAGGATTTCCTGGAATAGGTACCACTGACTGAGAGATGAGAAAAAAAAAAATCAGAAAATATATAAAATGCAAGAGGAAAGCACAAGAAATGTACACAAAACTGTTTACAAGAAAAGTAATGATTTAAATATGACATAACCAGTCAAAATCAGAAAAAGAATGGAAAAGATTCATCACAATTCAAGGTGTTCCAGACTAGAAGTAATATTCGTATATTCAACTTCACATTAAGGCCTATTTCTACCCTTAAGAAAATGTTCCTATCAAGAGTAACTTTACTTTTTCAGTAGGTTCTGTTGTTTCAGGACTGAGCTGTTGGTGACAGCTTAATAAATTCTGCATGTTTGTAGTCTGAATTATTTGTTTTTAACATACCCATTGTGAAGTTTAAAACCAACCTGTCCATTATGATGCTATTATAAAGAGCTGATAGTTGAGCATGAACCAAGTAATACCGTATGGCCTTTTGCCTTGCTTCTTTGAAAAATATCTTGAGAGACTTCCCCCCTGAACCCCAAGGAGTTACATCTGCTGCCCTCTAATTAGGATGCACCTTGCAGGAAGTGGTCAATATACTACACAAATGAAGTGACTACAGACCATGCAAATGAAGTGTCTATTGTTTATTATGCAAATCAAGTGTCTGTGGCCTACTAAGAGGGGACTGGTCAACGTGGAGGGGTTGGTCAGTTTGTAGTCTTGGTGAGACGTCCATGCCCTGAAATTGACAAGAAGCTTATGTATATATCCAGCAAACCCCACAGAGGTTTTCTAGACAAGACAGACAATAAGCAAAAGAAAGAAGAAAAGAGAAAGTAGGGGACCAAGAGGATGCCTGCACAACTAAGAGGGGTGTCCTACACTGAAGAAGGAAGGGATATGGTTTTCTTTGAGGGAGCCTTCCAGACTATGCCTACAGGCTCCTGGTCTTGTATCCTGTACTGTATCCTGTTACTTGATTAATAAGCCACTTCATTGTAAGTAGGATCTGTTAAGTTCTGAGAAGCCACTGAAACAGTTTATCAAACCCGGAAGGGAAGCAGAAGGTGATGTAGGATGGACGGCTGGAGTCAGAATTGGCAAAAATAGACAGACACACAGACAGACAGATGCAAGGGGTGGTGCTAGAGAGGAGGTTAAGTCTGACCTCCACCTCATGGGAAACAGCTTTGGGCTGATCCTGTCTCAAAATTATTCCATAGGATTTTTTCCACCTTAAGCAGCTATCACTCTTTCCCCTTTTCTAAAGTTTAGATTAACACTCCACAAAGTTAAAATGGTCATTAACTTTCAAAGTTAAAGTGGTCTTATGCATTTTGGGGGGCAGGTATTCAAAAAGTAATGACATCTCCTTAGAGACTAAAATGCATCTGACTCAAGCCATGGTATTTTCAATCGCATCATATGCATGCAAAAGCTGGACCATCAACAACAACAAAAAAAAAAACAGAAGAAATGATGCCTTTGAATAGCGGTGTTGGAGAAGAATGTTGAATGTGCCATGGAGCCTAAAAAGAACAAACATCTATTCTGGAAGAAGTACAACCAGAGTGCTCCTTGGAAGCAAAGATGGCAAGATTTCATCTTACATACTTTGGACATGTTGTCAGGAAGGGTAAGTCCCTGGAGAAGGACATCATGCTTCGTAGAGTGGAGGGTCAGGGAAAAAGAGAAAGACCCTCAATGAGATAGACTGACACAGTGGCCGCAACAAGGGCTTAAGCATAAAAGTGATTGTGGACATGACACAAGACCGGGCAGTGTTTCATTCTATTGTTCACAGGGTCGCCACTGAGTCGGAACCAATTTGATGGTACCTAACAACAACAACATACCAGTTTTTACTTCAATTCTGTAACAAAAATTCAAAGCCACAGATTTTAAAAAAGATTATCTACAGGCTTTTCTACATAAGACCTCAAGCAGGTTTTATATGACAGATTTAGATTAAATGGGGAGGGGGGTATAGGGATTTAACCTCCTGGTTCTGATAATATACTAACAAAGGTTCCAAGAAAAAGAATTAGAACAAAAGGATTTCCAAAGAAAGGGCAGAAGACTGAGGAACTGGGAACTCTTTAAAAACTCTACTGGAAACATAAATACAAAGTTTAATACATGTTCCTAGATTACATTCTGGATTTAAGAACTATAAAAAAAGGGCAACTATAAAAAGTATTTGAGAAATGTAAATATGGCCTGTGTATATTCAATAATAGTATCGTATGTATGATAAGCTTGTATTATATTTAAGTAGACAGATGCTCTTCTTTGGAAATAAATGCTGCAATATTTAGAGGTAAAGGGCTATGGTATCTATAAACTACTCAAATGTTTGAGCAAAACGAAAACTGGCTAAACTTCTGCAATTGGTGAATCTAGGTCAAGGGTCTAGAAGTATTCATTTGACTAATTCAGCTTTTTCATAGACCTGAAATTTCTATAAATAAAAGCTTGGGGATAATAACATGGACTTTAGCAGATATGATATTAAATTGTCTTAGGTATGACAACAGTTGTTACAATTATATAAGATAGTCTCTTCATAAGCGACAGATGCAAGTGCAAGTACATAGGAAACCAAAACTAAATCCACGGCCGTCAAGTCCATCTGACTCACAGCAAGCCTGTAGGTCAGAGTAGAACTGCTCCATGGTTTCCAAGGAGCACCTGGTAGATTTGAACTGCTGACCTTTTTGTCAGCAGATGTAGCACTCAACCACTGATACCATTAGGCTCTCATGTACGTAGCAGTAAAGCTTCATTATAACTGCACCACAGTTTCAAATGGATTCAGGAGAAAAATAAATGGATGTACACAAACAAGAGTGAATATACATACAAAACATATAAAGACACAGTAGTTCTAGTAGAGTCTTATCAAAGAGACTGATAAATGAAAGAGATAACGTGTGCATGTGACCATCTTACCGCAGCATCGACATTAGCAGGTGAGTCTCCGTTAGGGTCTGCCAGCATAGAAATGACACTAATCATGATGGTTTCCACGGTGTGGATGGGAAGCCAGCGTTCCTCTGGCTTTTCATAACCATATTTATCTTCCCCAGGCTCATGAAGAATAGAAATGCACACATCACCATTTTTATCAACTGCAAAATTATAGAAAAGTCCTGTTGTTTACAATTATTACTAATTTAGTCATACATAAAACATCTATTACAATTGTGATCCCTATTGCCACAGTATCTGTGTAAAACATTATATCCATAAGCTATTTTCCAAAACAGAAGATGCGCAAATCTTAAGACTACAGATTGTACCATATATCCAGGTTTCACCCGAAAAGTCTGATAAAAATATGAGCATCCTTCTCACTGGCATAAAACTTCATAGTTGATACTTGTCTTTACTCTCCTTTATTTAGGTAGGCTTTCATGTCCATTGGTTTCAAACTAGAAAGCTCTTGTCCCTAACACTCATCATGTAATTAAATCACTTATAACTTTTTATTCCATTTAGCTTTTCATTCACTATACTCATTGATGCAAAAAACATTTCTGTATTTACCTCCTCATAAATAACTAGCCAAAAAGCCTTAGCAATTAAAGAAAACAAAGCACATCTCTTCAAACTTAAAACAAACCTAATCTGAATAATGCATACATATATCTCCCTCGCTTGAAAACATGCATGTAAAACTATGATAAATGACAACTAGTGTTTTGCTAAGAGGGCTCTCTGCACCCCACATTGGTGAGTGGCATCTGGGGTCTTAAAAGCTGCCAAGTTGCCATCCGAGGGCACAGCAAATGGTCCCGACTCACCAGGAATGGATGCTCACCGAGGACCAAAATGACATGGGGTAAAGACAACCCAGAAGATAGAGAGACCCACATCAGTGGGTGCCTACATTGACTTGGGACTGGAAGAACCGGATGGTGTCCGGCCACCACCAGTGATAGTCACAATGGAGCTCACTAAATTGAGTCTCACTGGCAACACAAGAATAAAAAGGGGTGCATCCTGAGATCTCCACTAAAAGACCTCAATTGATGGTCCAGCAGTTTCGGGGTTTCCCTGGGAGCATGGCCCCTGGCCCTGATGCTGCCCTTGCCCATAAATCATAACAAAGATCCACTCTTTGGACACGAACGGGTTGGGCTTGGCAGTGCAGAGTGACCATATATTGGATGCACTTTATGGTTCTATACATCTATAGGATATCAGCCTGTTGACCTCTGGTTGGAGGAAGGAGAGTGGTTGGAGAGGAGGGGAAAGGTGACTGTTGGTAGGATGAGACATGTATGGAGCAGAGAGGAATAGTGTGCTGTAACCAGACAGGGAGAGCAGTGGAAGCTGCATATAGGTGGGCATGTAAATTTATACGAGAATGTACATTTTCACTCAGTCATATTAAATAAAAAATAAATAAATAAATAAAACTATGAAAAATGGATTTACTCTTACTTGTGGTAGCATAGTGGTTAAGTGCTACATCCAAAAGGTTGGCAGTTCAAATCCACCAGGTGTTCCCTGGAAACTCTATGGGGCAGTTTTACACTGTCTTACAAGGTCACTATGAGTCAGAATCAACTTGATGGCACTGGGGCTTTTTGTTTTATACTTTATTCCTCCCAGGACATTGTGACTGCTCTCACAAAGTGACAGGTAATATAGTCCCTTGGGTATTTCAATCTAAAATCAACTCTCTTGGGCCATGACAGCTAATACTGTTGATGGTACCTTCCTGGACACAGTTTCCTCTCTTGGCTTCTGTGATACCCTTCTTTTCTCAGGTCCTTTAATCATTCATTCTTAGTCTCTTTCTAGTTTTCCTTCGTTTGGTCTGATTTTTTATGCTATCCTTATCTCCAAAATCCGACTCGTGGCACTTGGCTTGGCTATCTCCAAAATTAATCACCTCTTCCCTGGGTGAATTAACTCTTTAATTCTTTCTTGATGCCAATAACCTCACGGCCCTGATCTTACTGCTGATCTCTATACTGGTTTTATGTAATAACCTACCTGGATATGGCAAGTATACCTCAAGAAAAACAAGTGCAAAACTGAATTTATCTAAGCCACCTAAAGTTCATCTTTACCTGTAATAATTTTTGTAACACCTTTTAGAGACACACTTCACATACCACATAATTCACTGATTTGAGTATACAGTTTGGCAGTTTCAAGTATGTTCACCAGATTGTACAGATCAATGCCACAATCAATTTTTAGACTACTTTCATCACCCCAAAAAGAAGTCTATAACCATTAGCAGTCACATCCCACATCCACCTCAACCACAAGTAACAAATAACTCACTTTCTCTAGAGATATGTAAGTTTTGGATACTCCCATCAGTGACATTATACACTATATACTGCCTTTCGCTCACTGAGCATAATGTTTCCAGGTCCATCCATATTGCCTTTATCATTACATAAGTACTTTCTGCTGTCAATATTCCACTGTACAGACACACCATTTTTTGTTTATCCATTCATCTGTTGCTGGACATTTACATAGGTTCCACTTTTTTGGCTCTTATGGAATAACTGTCAAGAATATCTATGTATGAGTATTGAGTAGAAATATTCTCAATTTTCTTGCATATACACCTACTGTTCTGGATTGAATTACATCTCCCAGATACATGTGTTGTAAATCCTAACTTCTGTGCCTGTGGTTCTAACATTACTTGGGAATTCCGGGTTGTCTCTGTTATGTTAATTAGACAGGATTACTGTGGTTTGAGTTAACTTCTTTTCAGGTGTAAGACAGATTAAACAAGCATGCTAGAAAAGTAGAGATGGGTGATGAGAGATGGAAAGTCACATAAAGACTGTCCAGAAACAGAAGTTAAAAGAAGAACCTTCCATCAGTGCTGGCAGGCAGAGAAAGCCTTCCCCTAGAGCTCACAACCTAACTTCAGACTTCTAGCATCCTGAACTACAAGAAAATAAACTTTTGTTATTAAAGGCATCCACTTTTGATACTTCTGTTATAGCATCACTAAGAAAGTAAGATGGAGTTTGATGCCAGAAGAGTGCAATGCTGGTCTAACAGACACCTAGTACGTAGAAGCAGTTTTAAAAGTCGGTAATGGGCAGACGGTAGATCAGTTTTAAGGTGTCTGCTAGTAAAATACAGCAAAGATGTCACTTTGAAGACTAAAGTGCTCCTGACCCAAGCCATGGTATTTTCCACCGTCTCCTATGCACGTGAAAGTTGGACAATAAGTAAGGAAGACAGAAGAACTGATGCCTTTCAATTACTGTGTCAGTAAAGAATACTGAATATATGTATCACAGACTGCCAGATGGACAAACACATCTGTTTTGAAAAAAGTACAGCCAGGATGCTCTTTAGAAGCAAGGATGGTGAAACTTCAACACACGCATTTTGGGCAAGTTATCAGAAGGGACCAGTTCCTGAAGGAGGACATCATGCTTGGTAAAGCAGAGTCTCAGTAAAAAAGTGGAAGACCCTCACTCAACCAGATGGACACTCACAGTGGCTACAACAATGGAGTCAAGCACAACTGATTATGAGTATGGTGCAGAACCAGGCAACGTTTCTGTCTGTTGTACACAGGGTGACTATGAGTCAGAACCAACTTGGCAGCACCAAACAACAAGAGTAAAAGCCTAGACTGCCTTGAAGAGACTGGCAGCATTATGGACATCAAAGGCAATTCCTGCAAGGAAACAAGGAGAGTTATAAAGTCTTATCATCTTAAAGAACACATACAACACCAGCAACAGAATGCTGCTGGAAATGTGGGCATTAAATATGGTTTTGATGAGGCTTTAAAAGAAAACGATGAGGCCACCACCAATGACTGCCTTGACAGGAACAAAACATAAAGTCCCTGATGTAGTGGGAGAAAAATGGGTGTGCAGAACTAGAACTCTATTAAAAGACCACACTTGATGGTCCATCAGACTGGATGGTCCCCTGAGGACATGGCCTCTGGACTCCTTGTTAGCCCAGAGCTGAAACCATTCCCAAAGGCCAACTCTTCACACAATGACCAGACTGGACTATGTTTATGAAGAACGTGCTTTGGGGCTTAAATATATACATGAGGCTGTCTGAGCAGCTCTTGTCCAGAGATGAGATGAGAGGCTGGAGGGGGTCAGGAGTTGGTTGAATGCATGTGGAAAGTCCACAGTAGAAAGAAGCATGCTGCAACGGGGGTAGAGGGGAAGGGGCAGTACAGAGCAGTTAAGCTGCACAGTGGTGGGGGGTGCAGGGTCTCATACGGCAAGTTGATTTGAATTGTAAATTTTTACTTAAAGCACAATAAAGTATTTAAAAAGAAAAAAAGGAACATTTAATCATACAAGGAAGGAAGGGGGCAGCTTTTTATGCGACAGCAAAGAACTTGAATTATATTAAATACTTGGTAGAAGACAGAACTTGTAAGTGATCCAATTTTGATATCTGGTTGGAGATTCCACACCAGATCTTAAAGGGGCTGTAAGCCTTCTCTCTGTCACTTTCAGTAAAATGTGAGAAGAGAGAGATGGGCTTAAAAATGAACTGTGCAAAATGAAGAAAGCATTTAAAGATTTGGAAAATTCTGTTGTACAAACTAAGGACACATGTTCTAAGATGTTCACCAAAGACATGATTAATGTATATGGGGTTGTCTGAGGGACACTTTGCTGGAGCTGGGTTGATGGGAGAGGTGGGCCAGACCTTGATCAAAAAAAGGTCACAAGAAGTTCCAAACAAAAGGGCAAGCATGTTGTCACGTGGGGGCAAGGGGCAGGGGCAGTTAGAATACCCACTGTGCTGTCAAGTCAGAAAATTCTGGGTGTTATATGGTAATATCACATAAGACCATAAAACTGTTGTTAATTCATAAAAAAAAAAGTTAAAAACAAAAGACATGGCTACATATGTTAAAGAGATTCGGCCTGTGACTGATGGATCTAATGAACTACCACTGCAGAAAAGGCATCAGCTTAGACCTGAAAGGAACACACAGACAATAAAATGAAAGAACCTATCTGCCTCTTGGAAATCAATAGGTAGGAAACAGGCCAAGTAAGCCACATCTGTTGTCCTCCAAGAAAAGAAAAGGACCATCCCTGGAGTTTCTCAGAGACCAGCAAAACTGCTGGAAGGCAAACAGGAAACAGGACCTTCTAAATTTCAAAGGGCAGGAGCATGGTCTCCTGGATCTTAAAGGGTAGGGCCATAGCTTCCAAGGTTTCAAAGGAATGGGTCTTCACCAACTTGGTTCTGTAGTGTCGAGCAGTCATTACGGTATGCCAAGCGACAGGGCCTCTGCCCAAAGCTCAGGGTGTGGATCCACCACGCTCAAGGGAAAGAAAAATGGGACCTACTTGGACTAAGAGAGTGGGGTCATCACTCAAATGGACTAGGAGAATGGGACCACGTAAAGACAAGAGAGGCACACCGTCATCCCAGATGGCCTAGAAGGCAGAGCTGAAGCCTAGGGACAAGGGGCCTCTACCCAGAATCCACAGCTAATGCCTGAGGTCTGGGGGTGTGGCCAGTGCCCATGTGATCTCAAAGAACAAAAGATTATCTTCAAGCTTTGAGAGCTAATGCAAATCGTTCTGCTGGTCTCTCGACTTGCTGGGTGCCTGTTATCCTTTCTTTCCCTCCAGTGCTCCCACTTGTGCCTATCCTAACCACTGTATTTCAGGATGAGGTAACTTGTATTCCAAATTTCATAGGTTCACACACATGGAATTTGAAATCTCACCTCAGGAGGGAATACACCTAAAAAGTCTCAAACTCGTATTTGGTTTAGGTGCTTCAGAAGATGTGATGTTGGACCTGGAAGTAGATTTAAGACTTTTGTGATGAAGCGATTGGGTAAATGTGCTCTGCATGTATCGAGGGCATGAATTTGGGGGGGCCAAAAGGTACAATTCTATGGACTGAAATGTGTGCTCTAAAAAATACGCCTTGTAAATCCTAATTCACATGTCTATGGTTGTAATTCTATTTGGTAATGGATTGTCTTTGTTACATTAATTAATAGGATTAGGGTAGGGTGTATCTTGAGTGGATCTCTTTTGAGATATAACAGAGATTAAACAAGCAAGCTGGAAAAGTGGAAATGGAGGAAGAAATGCCAGGCCACATGAAGATCACCCAGGAACAGAACCTAAAAAACAAGGACCTTACTCCAGAGTCAATGGTACAAGAAAGCCTTTCCTTAGTGCTAGCACCCTAAATTTGGACTTCTAGCCTCGGAAACTGTGAGAAAATAAATTTGTGTTTGTTACAGCTATCCACTTGTGGTTATCTGTGGTATAGAGGCATTAGGTAACTGAGACATCCAGCTAGAGTGGAACTGCTGAGTCATATGGTAGCTATGTTTAACCTTTAAAGGAATTGTCCAATTATCTTAAAAAGTGATGGCACCATTTTACATTCTTACAAACTGTATTAGGGTTCTCATTTCTCTACACCCTCACAATACTTACTGGGTATGTCCTTTGGGTGTGAAGTGGTATTTCATTGTGGTTTTGATGCTGTAATTCTAATTTCCATTGTGGCAAAATATATATATAATTTACCATTTTAACCAGCTTGGGTACACAATTCAGCAGGATTAAGTACATTCACAAGGTTTTACAGCCATCACTACTATCTATTTTCAAATTGTCTTTCATCATCCCAAACACAAACTGTATTCATTAGAGACAGAGTTGTCTTGCAGTCAACTTCCACTAAAGCTGATGTGTAACAGAACAAAATGTCACCCAGTCTGGCACCACCCTCATGGTCAGAGGCATATTTAAGTCGACTGCTGCAGCTATTAAGCAAACCCATCTCACCAAAGGCCTTCCTCATTCTTACTACCCTCTACTTCACCAACACGATCTTCTCCTCCAGTGACTGATCTCTCCTGATGCCATGTCCAAAGCATGAGTCAGACAATGTTCCATTGCGATCTATTAAGTGGAAGCAGACAGCCTTTCTTCCTAGTCTGTTTTAAGTCTAGAAGGGACACTATAAACATCTGTCCACCAATGGCTTCTAGCATTACAGCAACATGTAAGTTACCACACTATGACACACTTACAGACAGGTAGTGGCATTAATAAGAACTCTCCACTACACCCTACTAAAACAGTCCCTGGTAATCTCTATTCTAGCTTCTTTTTCTATGAGTTTGCCTATTCTAGATATTACACATAAGTGGTATACAATATTGGTCCTTCTGAGTATTATTTCACTTAGCATAATGTCTTCAAGGTTCATCCATGTCACATAACAGGTTATAAAAGTTCAGTCCCTTTAAAAACTGTATAATATTCCATTATATGTGTATTTTTTTTAAAAAACCCATTGCTGTTGAATCCACTCCGACACACAGCGACCCTACAGGACACGGCAGAACTGCCCCCACGGTGTTTCCAAGGAGTTCCTGGCGGATTTGAACTGCAGGCCTTTCCATTAGCAGATGTAGCACTTTAACCATTATGCCACCAGAGCTTCGTTGTATGTATATACCCCATTTTATTTATCCATTCATCCACTGATTAACACTTGGGTTGTTTGCAAGTCTTAGCTATTATGCATAGTTCTGCAATGGATATTGGTGTACAGGTAACTGAGTCCCTGCTATCAAGTCTGGGGTATAGACCTAGGAGTGGAATTGTTGGATCATATTCTAATTCTATGCTTAACTTCTAAGAAGCCCCCACAGTGTTTCCGACAATGGCTGGACCATTTTATATTTCTACCAGCGATAGATCAAAGAGTTCTAATTTCTCTACATCCTCACCAATTCTTGTTATTTTGATAAAAGCCATCCTAGTAGCTGTGAAGTAGTACTAGTGGCACAGTGGTTAAGAACCACAACACGCTACAGGTGCTAATCAAAAGAAATCAGCAGTTCAAATCCACCAGCTGCTCCTTGGAAACGCTATGGGACACTTCTACCTTGTCCTATGGGGTCACTCAGAATCAGAACTGACTCCATGTCAACTGGGTTTCTGCAGGGTAATGGTTTGATTTCATTCTTGTGCTAAGGAGTATCCAGTTTTCCCAGCACCTTTTCTTGAAAAGTCTGCCCTTACCCTCAACGAATAAGCTTGGCAGCTTTGCTGAAAATCAATAGATCACATATGTGATCACTAATTACTTGTTAAATATGCAACCTTGAATTGTTTCCTGTCCATTAACAGTCACATCTGGTAGTCAACAGGTAGAATAACTACATTTTCCTTCCTACCACTACTCTTAGTTAAAGCTTTCATTGTTTCTTACCCAGGTGATTTGATAAAATATTTTATCTATCTCTTGGCTCTCATTCTGCTTCACCTTCCATTCGTTCCTCCACAAGTGTAGTCTTTCTAGAAGGGAAATATAATTAAGATGACCCTACTATATGGATTTTAAACTTGTTAATGGTAATGAGTCCCTACTATCTGAAGAACAAAGTTCAAGTCAGGCACATTCATCATTCAAAATGCTAAGTATCACACTCTTTAAAAATCATTCCTCGACACTCTCTTCAATGCTATCAAAACACTTGATACTTAACCATCACTATTATATCACGATTTCACTGTTATGCTTACCTACCCATCTCCCCTTTACACAGGCCATGACACCCTTACAGAAAGGGACAGTAACTCATTAATCACCTTGGCATCTCCCGTGCCTAGCAGATTTTGCTTACACAGATTTTCCTCCATTCCTATTTCAAAATGGCATTTTAAGCCTTTCTAACCCTTGCTGTATTTGCCATCCCTGCCCATCACCTCCTCAGGTATACTTTATTCACAGTATTATCCTTTCTTTCAAATAAACTTTTGATTATTTCCTTCTTTAAGTCCTCTCCCTTGTGGCCTATAAAAATGGCAAGTCTTCCCAACCTTTAAAAAAAAAAGGCTCATTTCAATTTGTTGTGTCCTTAATCTACCTAGGCTATTGCTACCCTTCCTTTTAACAGAAGGAAAATCTCATGTGCTCCCTAATTTTCACAAATTAAGCTCTTTGAAGCTAGTTCATCTTCTTTTGAAATAGCTATAAAAAGGTTGCCTGCCTATCACACAGCAAGTAATTCAAATGAGGGCAAGAGAAACTGCCTAGGAAGAGATGGAAGAGGCTGACGTGGGCAGTTCTTGCATCTATGTATTATGCAGACCTATTATTAATGGGTTCTACCAAAATTACATTGTTACAGACATTTTTGCCCCATCTTACTGGTATAAAAAACAATATTATCTTCTATGATCACTGCTATCTTAGATACAATAAAATATGGTAGCTCCCTTAGTTCTCAATAGTCTTCCATCTGCCAGCTCCAGTGTTTTATGATTACCAACTATTTTTAGGCTATCTGATTCTATTCCTATATTTCATATCCTTCTGATAATTCCTTTTTTAACATACTCATTTATTTCTCAGTAATTTTTGCTTACACTAATGTAAATGGGCTTCTGTTCCTCAACCAAAAATCTTGCATTATCAATGATAAAATACAGATTAGTATAGGAGCCTAAAAAGACAACTCTGATTACCCATAGTCAAAATAGAAGAGAAATTCTTTCAAGCTGTGTCATACAAAGTAAGGCCAAAAGTTCAGGGAGACTATATAAACACAGCTTATCTGGCATATAAAAGAGAGTCAGGGAACAATTCTTACAGAAAATAACTGTAAAAGAATTTTGAAAGATGAATATGCTTGGCTTGAACTTTGTTCATGAAGCAGTGGGGATTCACTGCATTAATGTGTTTTAAACCTGTACAGTAGGTTCACGTTCATTATATTTCCCCTCAAGGAATAGATTTTAAATGGTAGTTCATCTTTGAATTTAAAAAAAGAAAAGGTCAATGTGACTATGCCATGCAGAGCTGTACTGTCTGCTTTACAAGTCTGAAAAATGCAATGTGCTATCTCATCTGACCCTACCACTCACCTCATAAGGTAGGTGGGACATTCTTTTTTTACAGCTAAGAATATAGACAGAAAGTTAAGAGTTGTTCACTGTCTAAGAAGAAGAAATACATGTGAAAAATCCAAGCTTCATGACATCTAAGCTCTCTGGCTTTGATTTTGGTTATGCTCTCTATAATAGCCAACAAGGCACCTCATACCCTGGAAATTATCTCCTCAGTTATAGGAGTTCCACTAATGCCAACTATCACTCAGCAACTCTGCCTCCATTTTAGAAAATCATGAGTCGCAAAAACAGTTGAAAACTAAGTAAATAAATTTAAAAACTGTACTTTTTCATATTTGTTACTACATGTCTTTTAAACAATCTATCATAAAGTCACATGTGCAATGAACTTAGTAAAAAAAATTTCAATTCAATTTCATTGAGAATAATATTTTTCTTGCTGACCTTAAAAACTTCAGTGACAGGCCATCATATCTGCAAATATAAAAGGAAAACTACATAAAACTTACCATTTGGATGCCAGATTTCTGTGATGAATTTCATTTTCGGAGGTCGGAGAGGATAATCTTTTGGGAAAGTGAGATGAGCCTTAAAAACACCACCTTCACTGGAAAAAACAAAAACAAACATGTTCTCATCTATAAATTTCTGTTTATAAATAGGCAATCATCAAAACAAAGAATGGTAGTACTAACACTAAAAATGAAATACATGAATAACCTGAATTCCAATTACTCAGAGTTCACATGACTTAACATCATCCATAAGGCTCAAGCTATCCATTTATTCATGTAACTCTCCAAAGCAGTAATATCCAAAAAATTTCCTGCAACGTTGGGAAATGTTCTGTATTTCCACTGTCCCACACAATAGCCACCCACCTGATAATATGGCCATTGCAATTGGCAAAGTGACTGTTTCATTTAATTTTAATATCCACATGTGGCTAGTGACTACTATATTGGGCAGTGCATTTCCAGAGCATGGTCACCTAACTAGAAATTGTTCTTGGAACTACCAAAAGAACAATACAACGGGTTGTATACACTGTTAACTAAAGCCAAAGAGATCAAGTCAGCTAAAAGGGTCAAAAGTCACTACATTTCCATTTTGTAGCCTCCTATCAGCTACTTCCTGTTTGAAACATTTTTTTCCTTAACTTCCAGTCATTAGAAACTTGAACACCCATCTAACCTCTATCACACCAACCTTTTTTTAAAAATATTTTATTGTGCTTTAAGTGAGAGTACACAATCCAAGCATATTTGTCACATATAACCTTGAACACACACCACTAGGAAACTTGAGCTACTCTCTTCCCCGTGACAGTACACTCTTACTTTCCATCCTGTACTTCTCACATCCATTCAACCAACTCCTGTCCCCCTCCACCCTCTCATCTCGCCTCTGGATAACAGCTGCTCAGGCAGCCTCATGCACATATTTAAGCCAAAAATTCTCCAGCTTTTTCTTATCATCCAGTCCAGTTTTAATGCAAAGAGATGGCTTCAAGAATGGTTTCAGCTTGGGGCTAGCAGAGAGTCCAGAGGCCATGTCCTCAAGTGTCCCTCCAGTCTGACAGACCATCAAGGGTGGTCTTCTAATAGCATTCCAGTTCTGCACATCCATTTTTCTCTTGCTACATCAAAGACTGTATGTTGTGTTCCCTGTCAAAGCATCATCCAGTTCTTCTGGTCTCATGCTGACATAGTCTCTGGATCACAGAGCAGCTTTTGTCTGCTGGGTTCATATTTTCCTCATGTCTTTGATGTCCTTTATTCTCTTCTGCTTCAGGTAGACTGGGACCAGTTAAAGCTACTTAGGTGGGTGCTTGCTAGCTTTAAGACCCCAGATGCCACTCACCAAAGTGGTATGTAGAACATTATCTTAAAAAAAACTAAAATTTACTTAAAAAAAACTTAGTTACACCAATGAGCCTAGATGTCCCCAGAAATCATGGTCTCCAGACCCATCTCTGCTACTCTGACCTTCAAAATACTGGGCTGTATTTAGAAACCTTTTAGCTTTGGGTATACTCCAGCTGACCTCCCCTTCATGGACCTCTTTTAATTTCTTTGTTTTATTGTTTGACTTAGGCTCCATGAAAACACAGTATACGATCAGCACTTATTTCACATCAGTAAAAAATGGAATTCACATGGTAGCTCATCTTTGGTTTAAAAAAAAATTCAATGTCATTCACTGAACAAATACATTGAGTACCTAGCATCCTAGTATGTGCTACGTGCTATTCTATGTAACAAGATCTGGCAATAAATAAAACCTTAAGAAACTACGGGTTTTCATGGAGCTTACATTCTAGAGGCAGAAGGAAAGTACTTATCAACGATGAAAAATGTCAGTAATAAGTAACATTACAGAATAGTATGAGCAATCTACTGTTAAATGAAAAAACTGTCTATAAAACAATTTCATTTGTATTTAAGACAAAAAAGTGAGTACGTTTGTGTGCTAAAAGAAAAACATTTAGAAACTGACAACAAAACGTAATGATGGTTAACTCTGGAGGGAAGAACTATGGGATTTTTTACACTTGCTGCTTTGTAAATTTCTGAATGTTTAAGAAGTAAACATTACTTTTTATGTCCTTTTCTAACTGTAAAAGCAAGACTGTAATAGGCAAATTGATTTAAAAAAAAAAAAAACAGAGGTAGATCAACAACACCAGATACTCAGGAAACTATTCAGAAGTATCTGGTATTATTGATATAACTAGGAAAGGCACTCAACTTTGAATGTAAAAAGTTGGTGGCCTTGATAATGCAACTTTGGTAGATGCACAGGAAAAAAAGACAGTAAGGAATATAGGGTGACAGAGTAAAGCATAATTCACAGAACAATATCCTTGAATGTCAAAGATGGTAACTTGATATGCAAAAATAATATAGATGCTTTGAGAGAAAAAATTAATAACCTGTAGGTAAAGAGCTGGGAGAATGTTGGCAGAATGACTAGATATATTAGGGAAAAAAGATTAACTGAGTAATCAGGTAGAAATGGGAAGAAACACAAGCCCTGGGGGTGGAATAGTTAAGTGCTCATCAGCCAATTGAAAGGTTGGTGGTTATGTACTCAGCAGCTCCAAGGGAGAAAGATCAGGGTATCTGCTTCCCAAAGATTACAATCTAGGAAAATCTGTGGGACCCTTCTACTTTGTCACATGGAGCCACTATGAGTCAGAATCGACAATGACATCCCAAAATAAGACAGCCTAACCTTGAAAAAGAAAGAACATCTTTTCCTTTCATACAGGCAAAAAAAAAAAGGGTTGAATGTAGTATATCCAGAGGCAGAAAGAAAAAAGTGACAAAGCATGTGCCCCTGATTTTCATAATTTATGAGGTTATCTACTGAAGGGGAAAAACATGAAGGCTTAAAGGAAGTGGAGCCTGGCATAGCTATTACAAGATGTATTGCACTACTAAGTCTATATATTCTCAGCCTGTTATCCTAACTGTTTAAGTCAGAGCCAAAAGTGGTACTAGGGCATGTTAACTACATGGACTAATTTTTCAAACTAAGCCTGCAAAACCAAAATACTATGCCACTGGCCAAGTTTCACTTTTTTAAAAGACAAAAAAACAGAACAGAAAACATCAGCATAGTTTGTTTCAGTTATATAACCTGCATGCATATTTCTATTCATTAATCTACATACAGATAATGACATATAAACTGGGTTCATGATGTAAAATACTTATTATGACTATGGTAAACAAAAGTTTGAAAGAAAACCATGAGTTCAGAAAACAGTGAAAAATCTATAAAAGGCATCAAAACAGCTGTCACCAAGCCCACAAAGTTTATTCTACTGGTAAGACTAATTTCTTGATAATCTTTAGTTAGCTTTCCTAAGTCTCTTTAATTTTAATTAATTATAGCCATTCAAAAGTTTCATAGCAGGTGACTGGAATCTCATCATGAAAATGCCATATTTCCTTACACTGTTTTCAATCTTTAAAATGTTAATCAAATTTAACAAAGCTTAAAGCACACAATTTTCATTCCACCTGAAATGCCCTCACCAACTCTGAACCAATCATGCTATTTGTTCCTTAGAATTTGTCTCCTATCTGTGCATCCTTCCCCTTTTATTTTACTTGAGGAAAACTTGTTTGTTTTCCTGTAAACGCCTAGCTTAGTAGGGGCCAACTGGTAGATGCAAACTTCCAGTGAACAGCCAGGTTAGCAAAGGGAAATCTAACAACCCTCCCAACCCCTCCCCCCAAAACTAGAGGGTAAATATCAATATGTCACATCCTCAGTATTTTCTTCAAACCCACTGTGATGCCGTTATGGTGAATAAAACCACAGTCTGCTAATAAGTGCCAATGAATTCAGACACCAACAATCCTAGTCACTTGTTGTTGTTGCTGTAGTTGCTGTCGTCAGGGGCTGTCAAGTCAGTTCTCACTCACAGTGACTCCATGCACAATGGAACAAAACACTTCCCAGTCCTACACCATACCCACAATCATTTTTATGCTTTAAGCTCATCGCTGCAGCCACTGTTTTGATCCACCTTGTTGAGGGTCTTCCTGTTTTTCACTGACCCTCCACTCTACCAAGCATGATGTCCTTCTCCAGGGACTGATCTCTCCTGTTATGTCCAAAGTATGTGAGACTGTCTGGCTATCTTTACTTCCAAGAAGCACTCTGGCTGTACTTCTTTCAAAACAGATCTGTTTCTTATTTTGGCTGTCCATGGTACATTCACTATTCTTCTCCAACACCACAATTCAAAGGCATCCATTCTTCTGCCTTCCTTACTCACTGTCCAGCTTTCACACGTATATGATGTGACTAAAAATACCATGGAGTGCATCAGGGACACCTTAGTCTTCAAGGTAATGGCTTTAAATTTTCAACACTTTAAAGAGGTCCAACGCAATGTGTCTTTTGATTTCCTGACTGCTGTGTCCGTGGGTGTTGATTGTGGAACCAAGTTAAAATGAAATCCTTGACACCTTTGATTCTTTCTCCATTTATCACGATGTTGCTTAGTGGTCCAGTTGTGAGATTTTTGTTTTCCTGATGCTGAGACACAATTCAGACTGAAGGTTGTGGTCTTGGATCTGCATCCATGTTTCAAATCCTCTTCACTTCCAGCAAGCAAGGTTATGTAACTTGCATAACACATGTTGTTAAGAGTCTTCCTCCAATCCTGATGCCTTGTTCTTCCTCATATGGTCCACTTCTCAAATTATTTGCCTGGCATACAGACTGAAAAACTATGGTGAAAGGATACAATCATCATGCACACCTTCCCTGACTTTAAACCATGCAGTGTTCCCTTGTTCTGTTTGCACAACTGCCTCTTGATCCATATACAGATTCCTCAGTGAGCACAATTAAGTGTTCTGGAATTCCCGTTCTCCACAATGTTTTCCATAATTTGTTATGATCCACACAGTCTAATGTCTTTGCATAGTCAATGAAAAACAGCTAAACATCTTTCTGGTATTCTCTGCTTTTAGTCAAGAATCCATCTGACATTCGTCACTCAGTGCTGCTTTGATGAAAATACCACAAGCGGATGACTTTAAAAAGACAAATTTGTCACAGTCTAGTAAGGTAAAATTCCAAATGCAGGATGTCAGCTACAGGGAAGGCTTTCTCCGCTGGCTCTGCAGGAAGTTCCCTGCCATTGATCTTCCCCTGAACTGAGGAGTTTCTGAGGCACAACGACTCTACTCCTTTCCAAAGGGCACACTGCACTCCTGGCACTGGTTCTCAAGAGGGATGAGGCCCCCAGTTCTCTCTGCTAGCCTCTTTTCTTTGTGTCTTATCTTTGAACTTGAATAAGACATGTTGTGTAAATTATAACAGTTTTAATTCTTTCCTTACTTTGAAGTATATTCGATAACATTATATGTGGAAAAGAACTTTAGGGGAAATGGCCACCACGGCACCTTCCAAATGGGGCCTCCAACAGTCAGTTATCACAGCCCAATGTCTTTCACCATTGACAGTCAGAGCCTCTCCTCGTTCATCTTGGAAAAAATATGGGCCAGTGATGATGCTGGACCAAAACTCACACCAAACAGTAACTTTTGGGGATGAAGTGATATTCCTGACTCTCCATTGGATTCTCATCACTCCAAATGCAACAGTCCTGTTTGTTAACAAACCATTCATCCAAAAACGGGCCTCATTACTGAAGATTTTTCAGCCAAAGGCAGGGTCAACGTTCAACTGCTCCAGAGCCCAGTCAGGAAATGTACCGCAGAATCTACAGTCATTGGATTTCAGTTCTTGAGTTCTTGAGTCAAAATAATCTTCTGAGGGTAAAGCTTCAAGTCCAGACGCAAAATCCACCAACCTGTGATAGAGATAAGGCCCAGTTCTTGTGCTCTGGGGGAAACTGACTGGGATGGCATCTCACGTACACTCTGATAAACGGTGGTGGGGGATGTTTTCACTGGAACACGCACTTCATTGAGGCACAGGCATTGTCTGACTGGCAACAGACCCAGCTGTCTCAAACTTTTTGATTAGCCATCATAAAGGTTCTCTCAGTGGAATGATTATGAACATTGTAAATTTCATGTAATACATGGAATGTCTGGCAAATGTAACACCCACTTTGATAATAAACTTTAATAATTTCTATGTGCTGTGGAACCATGTACCTTTTCATGGCTGTCAAGATTAATCAAAAAAATGTGTTAAATATGGCCTCTATAGCTTCACAAATATCACCAGAGTGAGCTGTCAAAAAACAAGGCATCCTTATTGGAAGATCCTTTACTTCAAGAGACTGCCTCAAGCCAGAATACAAGTTTACATACTGAATCCTGCTCCACCAACAAGACAGCCATCCATTAACATCATAAAGGCACAATTTACAACATAAAGGAACATCCTACAACACCAGGAATCTTGGCCCTGCCAAAACACAACACACATTTTTTGGAGAACACAATCCAGTCCATGACACCATCTTACATTATATATTTCCTTAATCAATAGATATTAACAGTACAATTACCAGCATTATGTTAAAAACAGGTATGCAATCAAGAGTTTCATATCTGAAAAGACTGGAAAACTTAAGCCTAGCTTAAGTCTCTTCCATGAGACCTTCCTTATTGGTTTTGTTTTAAATTACAAAAATCTCAGAAGGATCGGATCCTATTTTTCTGCTTTATCAGATTCTATTACTCTGCCATATTTCTTTTGTTCAAACAATATACTGAATGCTGTCTTCTGAAACTTGCTCAACTCTGTACTATTTAATATATATCCCCCTTGTTCATTCCACCAGCTACATTCTACAAGTGATCCATTACTTTGATACTTGACTGCGTCCAGATTTTTTACTATTATAAGCAATAGAACATTGAGTATTTCCTTAGTATAGGTTTTTACCATATAAATTAAACTGCTAATACCAAGGTTAAGTATTTGTTCAGTGACACATGTAATAAAAGTAGTACAATTAGTGTGTTAAATAAAGGCAGTCTTCAAAGCCTATATTCTTAAATGGCGCGGCATTGTCACTGATGACTCCATTTGTAAGCAATTCAGGCACGGGGTTCCCTACTGACTATAGGGCTTACAGCTCTAATAAACACAACTATAATTTAGTAACCATAAAAGATGTTAATCAGAGAGTTTGATTAGACAACTCTTCATTTCCTATATCATTGCAAGGTCAGGAGATTACTATACTGTTGCAGGAAAAACAGGAGTTTACAAATTACCGTTAAACTCCCGGAAGCAAGGATCACTCCAAACACTGTTAACTGCTAGAGGAAGGGCTTTTAATTCCAGCTGGCAGAACGCAGTGAACTGAGTCCAAAAATGACTGCACTACTTGTCCATCTAAATTCTGGGTTTATATACATGCTTTATAGAAAGTTCAGACAAAGAAACTTTCATACAGCATTCCTATTGGTATTAGTAGTTTTATAAATTATCATTCTACCTTCTAACTGGTGTTAACATGGTTACAAAGAAGCAAATTCTAAGTCGAGAGGAGGGGGCTCTCCTTTCTCTGGGGGTTGAACTGCTCACAGGAAATACTTACGTGGGGGGTTTTCTTGTGCCAGGCTTCCAGGTGCTTTTAACAAGGCTATAACTCTTCAGGTTTGAAGCCCTCAGGTTTCTAGTATTTTAGGAAAGGCTGTAATTCTTCAGACTTTCTTCTTTCAATACAACATATACATATCACCTTAAGATACTGCAAAATTTTCACACCACTGCGAGTGGTAAATAAAACATACTACTCGAGTAAACTAACCATCAGTACTAAAAAGGAAATAAGATTTAAAAAAACAAAACAAAGCATGTATTTACTATTCACTAATTAAATTTATCTGAAACCCTGGTGGCATAGTGGTTAAATGCTATGTTATTATTGTACAGTTCCATCCAGATTGCCTGAACTTTCTTTAAAAACTACTGCTATTTCTACATTAAATTTTTATTTCTGCGGATATCAGTGGCTATCCCACTACTTGATAAGAAGTAGTTTTAAAATAGCAGGTGTATCACACCAGTTTCAGAAAGCATACTTCTCAGGAAGACTGCCTCAAGAATCTACTCGTAACACCACTAAAGAGATTTACCAATGAAAAGAAAAATTTAATACCATCTCAAGACAACACTAAAAAAGCCCACTGCTGTTGAGTCGATTCTAATTCACAGCAAACCTACAGGACACAGTAGCACTACCCCGCAGAGTTTCCAAGAAGTACCTGGTATATTCCAACTGCGGACCTTCTGATTAGCAACCACAGCACTTAACCATCTGAAGATAACTAAACGATTAAATTAACACTTACAGCACCTATCAGTCTCAAAGTGACATTTGACTGTATCAGTTATTGATTACACAGGTTGTAAAGAATATGAGGTGCCCTCTAGGGAGTAAATGAATGCTATCAATGTCACCACAAAATTATCAGCTCTTAAATATTATTTCTGTTATTATATAAATGATGTAATCACTAAATCCTAACTTAATCACTTAGGTTTAGGTACTATCTAACCCATTTTAACTTGCTTTCAACTTGTATCTCCTCCTGCCCTACTGTCAGCCTCTTTGACGTGCTTTCACATGCAAGTAGTTAACTGGTGAGTTTGATGCACTGACTTTTGGGTAGCTGCAGTCCACTTTAACCACTGCACACCACCAGCGCTCCATTTAAACTGAAGTCATTCCCAACAGTACTCTTCAAACAACTGCACGGTGGCCCTAGTTTTTTCACGCCACTGAAATTATCATTAAATCAGCTCCACTGAAATTACTATTAAGTCAACCTTTTTACACATTCTATTAAATACTTGGTTCTTGGCAGCATTTTAAAAGACCTACTTTTAAAAGAAAACCTTGGTGATGTAGTGGTTAAGTGCTATGTCTCCTAAACGAAGGATCAGCAGTTCAAATCCACCAGTTGCTCCTTAGAAATCCTATGGGGCAGATCAGTCTGTTACAGAGTTGCTGCTATGAGCTGGAATCGACTCAGCAGCAATGAGTCGGGTTTTTTGCTTACTTTGATAAAATCTTTCATCTCATTTTTCATGTACACTTCTACTTTCCTCTGCCTCTCTTAAACATTTCTCAAAGTCCTGCCCTAGACATGCTCTCTCTACCTGCTGAGTAAAGGCACTGATCTACCTACTTCAGTAGGCCATGACGGGTCCTCACCTCCAAGTCATTTTTTATACTAGAGACAAAGATTAATTTTGAAATAACTGATTATTAAAAACATTTTTCATTCAGAAATAAAACACAAAGAAAGCAAAATTCCACAGCTATGATATTTAGTACTTTGATGCATACTATAAAATATAAACTTAAATATGAACTTCTGATTTAAAATTCCTCAATGGTTACACCATGTCCATAAGACACAGAATGAATCAAAACCCTTTAATTAGCCAACACCCATTCTTGCTAAAAACTCTTAGTGAAGTAGGCACAGATGGCAAATTCCTCAATGCAATAACGGCCACTTATACAAAGCCAACTGCCCACATCATACTGAATGGAGAGAGACTGAAAGACTTTCCCTTGAGAATAGGAACTAGACAAGGATGCCCACTCTCACCTCTCCTATTCAACATTGTACTAGAAGTTCTAGCCAGAGCAATGAGACAAGACCAAGAAATAAAGAGCATCTGCATCAGCAAAGAAGTCAAAATCTCCCTGTCTGCAGATGATACAATTCTATATGCAGAGACTCCCAAAGAATCTATAAGTAAACTAGTCAAACTGATAGAAGACTTCAGCAAAGTCTCAGGATACAAGAGAAACATAAGTAAATCAGTAGGATTCCTTTATACCAACAACGAGACTGTTAAGGAGGAAATTATGAAATCAATACCATTTACGATAGCCCCTAAGAAGATAAAGTACCTAGGAATTAATCTAACCAGAGAAACAACAGACCTTTACAAAGAGAATTACAAGCCCTTACTACAAGAAACTAAAAGAGATTTAGATAAATGGAAAAACCTACCCTGCTCATCGATAGGAAGACTTAACATTGTGAAAATGTCTATTTTACCCAAAGCAATTTATTTATATAATGCAATCCCAATACAAGTTCCAGCATCATTTTTTAATGAAATGGAGAAACAAATCACCAATTTTGTTTGGAAAGGGAAGAAGACCCGGACAAGTAAGGTACTACTAAAGAAGAACACACTGGGAGGCCTCTCATTACCCGACCTTAGAACATACTACACTGCTACAGTGGTCAAAACAGCCTGGTACTGGTACAAGAACAGACAGACGGATCAATGGAACAGAATTGAGACCCCAGAGATGACACCACCTGCCTATAAACAGCTGATATTCGACAAAGGCCCTAAGACATTAAACTGGGGTAAAAACAGTATCTTCAACAAATGGTGCTGGCAAAATTAGTTATCCATCTGCAATAAACTGAATCAAGATCCATATCTTACACCTTATACAAAAACCAACTCCAACTGGATAAAAGACCTAAGTAACAAACCTAAAACGATAAAGCTCATCCAAGAAAAGGTAGGAACAACAACGGAAGTTTTAATACACAATGTGGACAGACTCCAAAATCTGTCAAAGAAACCTCAATCAACAGAAGAGAAAATAGATAAATGGGGACTATTAAGAATCAAACACTTCTGCTCATCCAAAGACTTTATTAATAGAATTAAAAGAACACCCACAGAATGGGAAAAAATATTTGGCAACTCTAGGTCAGACCAACGCCTGATCTCCATAATTTATAAGATACTACAAAATATCAATAAGAAGAAGATAAATCATCCAATTAAGCGATGGGCAAAGGAGATGGACAGACACTTCACTAAAGAGGAGTTCCACGCAGCCAAAAAACACATGCGGACATGTTCACGATCTTTAGTTATTAAAGAAATTCAAATCAAGACAACAATGAGATACCATCTCACCCCAACAAGATTGGCCATGATCCAGAAAACACAAAACAACAAATGCTGGAGAGGCTGTGGAGAAAGTGGAACCCTCCTACACTGTTGGTGGGGTTGCAAAATGGTCCAGCCTCTTTGGAAGGCAATCTGGCGCTTCCTTAAAAAAATAGATATCAATATACCATTTGACCCAGCAATTCCACTACTTGGAATATATCCTACAGAATCAAGGCCTTTCACACCAACAGACACATGCACAAGAATGTTTACTGCAGCATAGTCCACGATAGCAAAAAGATAGAATCAACTCAGATGCCCAACAACAGAAGAATGGATAGGTAAACTATGGTATATATACTCAATGGAGCACTACACGCAATGATAAAGAATAACGATGATTCCAGGAAACATCTCATGAGCTGGTTTCAACTGGAAGACATTATGTTGAGTGAAAGTAGTCAGCGACAAAAGGACAAATATGTATGAGACCTCTACGATAAGATCTCAAAAACAGACATGTGTATAGAAGAAAAGACTCTTTGACAGCTGCAAGGGAGGGAGGGAGAGCAAGGGGGAGAAGGTTTAGATAAGATAGTTCCTAGAAATCTGGTTGGGTGAAATCGGTGATAGCACACATTAGAAACAAGAACAATACCAAGTGGACTTCAGTATAACTTGAATACTCCTTCCATCTTAACCCAATATTGCAAGGACAGAGTAGGTGGGGCAGGGGGCAGGGGACCATGCTCTTAGGTGAAATTGAGGCCAATTGGCACAACTAGTATTTTTCTAAGAGGGCTCTCTGCACTCCACATTGGTGAGTGGCGTCTGGGGTCTTAAAAGCTGCCAAGCTGCCATCCGAGGGTACAGCAAATGGTCCCAACTCAGCAGGAACGGATGATCACCAAGGACCAAAGTGACATGGGGTAAAGACAATCCAGAAGAGAGAGAGACCCACATCAGTGGGTGTCTACATCGACTTGGGACCAGAAGAACCAGATGGTGCCTGGCCACCACCAGTGATAGCCAAGATGGAGCTCACTAAGTTGAGCCTCACTGGCAACACAAGAATAAGAAGGGGTACATCCTGAGATCTCCACTAAAAGATCTCAACTGATGGTCCAGCAGTTTCGGGGTTCCCCTGAGAGCATGGCCCCTGGCCCTGATGCTTCCCTTGCCCATAAATCATAACAAAGGTTCACTCTTCGGACTCGAATGGATTGGACTTGGAGATGCAGAGTGACCATATATTGGATGCACTTTATGGTTCTATACATCTATAGGATATCATCCTGCTGACCTCTGGCTGGAGGAAGGAGAGTGGGTGGAGAGGAGGGGAAAGGAGACTGTTGGGAGGATGAGACATGTATGGAGCAGACAGGAATAGTGTGCCATCACCGGACAGGGAGAGTAGTGGAATCTGCATATAGGTGGGCATGTAAATTTATATGGGAATGTACATTTTCACTCAGTCATATTAAATAAATAAATAATAATAATAACAAAAAAACCTCTTTAAGTACGTCCCAACTCCCTAATAATCTCATTTCTTGAAATTCTTTTTACTTACTAAATCACGATATCCTTTGCTCCATCTGTTATTATCCAGACCTTATGAGTATAAAAACCCCAAATCAGTGCCATCAAGTCAACTGCTACCCTACAGGACAGAGTAGAACTGCCCCACAGAGTTCCCAAGGAATGGTTAATAGGTTTGAACCGCTACCCTTTGGTTAGTAGCCCAGCAGCCATGACTCACTGTAGCTCTTACACACTGCACCACCAGGACTCCTGTGGATAGGCAGTTTTCCCTTTAATCCCACCTTCCTTTCTGCATCCCCCCTCGTCTCACTGCCACTGCCAGGGTTATCTCTTTAGTTACCTCCTGCTGTAGCTGTGGATGCTATGATTGATAGCATAAAGCCTGTTCCACCCCAAAATAATTAATCAAATCAAAGCCAACTGTAGTGATCTCATTCATCTTGCCAGTTACTGGGTGAGGAAAGACTAGATTCTGGTAAGTGAGACAACATGCAAAATTTGCTGGAGAGCTTCCAGGAAAAAAAAAGTTTCTGCAGTCTCTAAGGAAAATATAAAACACAAGAGGCTGCCTTTTCTTCTTCCTATGGATGAATGTTCTAAAATGCTCAAAACTGCTGCAAGCATTCTGCTACCAGTCTAAAGACTACGACTTTCTTTATTTTCTAAGCCAGTTAACATTAGATTTGTTATTTGTAGCTAAAAGATTTCAAACTGATAACAATAGTTACTAGCTCTCCAGTTCCCACTTAGACATCCCTTCCTCTAGAAAAAATTCCCTGACACATTTTAAACCTGCCACACTCCAGTGAGTAGCCATGGTACCCCACGCCTACATCCATCATGAGTGTTATCCAAGTTTTCTAAATAACTATGCAGTGATCTGTTTCACCCACTAAAGTGTAAGTTCCTTGGAAGCAGTGACTAGCTACCTCAAGGTCTTAATTCTGCCATAAAAGTTCTCAAAAAATACTTGCAAACTAAATGAAGGAGTAGTGTTCTAAAAACAGCCTAAAGGCAGTGTCTGATCTCTTCCAACCCCGTAAGAGTGAAGGAGAAGCAAGATCAATAGTACAAACTGAGCCTGATTAATGGGGTAGAGGCCAGACAAGACTCCTCTCTCTGCCATCTTTACTAATTCTGACACCAATCATCCTTTCCATAGCACTCTCAACTGGATACGACAATTTACTGCAATGGCCACACAGAACTCACAGACCATACTCATGATTATGAAGCACATTAGGGAAGTGAGAGTTACAATTCAGGCCCAGGAACACTCAAGATACACTTCTCCCATTAGAACTACCCATTTCCAATTTTTCTCACAGGCAAGCCTCTCCCTGGCTCTTCAGTCTCAGTCCAAAGACACTCAGCTTTCTCTCCCTTTGGGCCTGAAAGCCCACCATCTCCTGCTGCTAGGTCCCTCCTTCCTTCCATGGTGGTGGTGGTGGGCTCCTCCTCTCTGTCCTGAAATTGGCTCTCTTTTAAGAAAAAACTGAGCAATCCCCTTGGTAGGCGGCAATTACCTTACTGCCCCATCACTCAGATGGCAGTTATATAAGACCATGGCTAGAAAGACCGCAGACTGCACTACAAGTATAAATGCCAATTTCAAAGCACTTGGCTTCAATTTCGCAACCTTTCCAAGAAATTACCAAAAGCAAAGTGCTAGCTTTAATAGTTTTTAATCTCTCTCTTTTTTGACGGCTTTAAAAACAATTTTATAACTTTGGCATGTGAATTTTTATAAACGACGCTTAATAAAAAGGAATCACATCCAAGTAATTTTGGATTATTATGTCTGTCAATTGCTTTAAAGCTTCATTATTCACAGTATGTCAGAAGTATGAAATTATGCTACAGTACAGGTGGCACAAGCACTCTAATCAGTTAAGGCACCATAAGTAGCCAAAAGCTTCCTCATTGGCAAATACACACTCCAGAGGCAGCTGACAGATATGCTTCTGCTATCTCTGTCACAAAACAGTAGCCGAATGTTTTAAAATGTATACTAAATGTCAAAAATGGACATGCTGAGTATTAAAAATTGTCTCTTTTACGAAACTGAAAAATCAAAATGGACTAGCTAAGAATATTTAGAGAGATTCTATACCACTGCACGACACAGCTGTGAGACCCTCAGAGACAGAGCTCAAGACGGCATCCCTAACCAATCTTATATACAAACATCAATTTAAGAGACTTTCTCTCACTGTCACTGTATGACTGGAATGTTTCTGTGTCTTCCTTGAGTCAATCTATTGTGCAAAGTGTTAAGAGTGGAAAAACCTAGAAGACCACACTGGAACTTCATTAGCCTCATAGACCAAGTTGTGTGTATAATTTAGTGCAGCACAATGTATACGAAACATAGTTTCAAACAGCAGTTAGGCTGTGGAGGTATACCTCTAGGCTACTCATATCTGCCCAAAAGCCCTAAACATTGCACAATGATCAGATTGAGTTACCTTACTTTGCAACAACTGACAAAACAAACACATCATTGGCAAGGAATTATAACATCAAGAAACTGACTGGCAATGGTTGTCACCAAACACTTTTACAGACTACAGAAAACCTAAACATCTACCATATAGCTCAGTACTGTATGTTTCCGTTAGTCCTTGTATAGTGTAGCTCTGTATTTTATTCTCTATCACTAGGTTTGGGGAGAGACGAGGAACAGGAATGGGGGCAGGGTAGGAGCTAACTTAGAAAACGTAAAAGCATATAGAAATGTTTCACACATCCAAATCCTTAACTTGCTGAATACTACCAAAGACCGAGGCTGAGTGAGGCAGTACCTACGGCACAAACTGAGATCTACATCCTTCCCTGCTATCACTCAGTTATATCGCTTTTGGGAAAATCACTTCATCTTTTTTTTCCGCCAATAGTTGACTTAATTCCTATAAAAAATATGAAGCTTTGGCTAGTCATTAACATTAGGAATTCATGAGCTTCTTAAAAAGTACTAAGTACTAATAAACGTTAAATGGTTTGAGCAGCAAATAAGACTGCGGTCTTGGAATCTAAAAATATATTACATGAAATACTTAAGAAATTCCATCTCATTTTTCCTACTGTTTGTCACAACTGTATCTGCTGTCTCTCTCTAAAATTCACTGATCAGCAACTGGTAGTCAGTTAAAAGATTATTATATACCCTAAACATCACTTTACAAACTGGGAAAAGGTAACCAAATACAATGTACGGTCAAAATACCTTGACTCTGACTAGTACTTTGTGGGAACCAATTACAAAACCACTAAAATGGATGATCCCTACTTGATGGCCTGAGACTGAATGGACCCTGCCAAGACACAGTCCTCAGACTCTGTTAGCCCAGAACTAAAACTGTTCTCAAAGCCAACTCTTTAGACAAAAGATTAGCCTGGACTATAAGACACAGAATGATACTGGTGAGGAGTATATTTACTGTCTCACATAGACACATGAGACTAAACGGGCAGTGCCTGCCCAGAGAAGAGATGAGACGGTAGAAAGAGATAGAAGCTGGCTGAATGGACTTGGGAAATGCTTGGAAGGACAGAAGTGCGATACCACATTGTGCAGACAGGAGCTAGGTTCACACAACAGTGGGCATTTAAGTTTGTGTATGAGAAACTGACTAAAATTGTAAACCTTCACTTAAAGCACAATAAAACAAAGCAGATGATCTCCTAAGTTCTTTCCAGTCTTCTTAAAGACACATGTGTACAACGTAATAAAATCTCTCTGGAATATGCAATGCTATCCTTGAACTTCACTGATTAAGTGCTAAGAATGGTGAAGGTTTGCTTTCTTAAAATAATAAGTATTCCCTTTAGAGGTCAAAGCACAGCAGACAAGGGAAAAGGGAGGACAGAGAGATGTTTCAATATAGAATTTTCTATTGAGCTTTCAGTCAAAAATTAATCTCTAACTTCTGGGATATATAAGTTTAAAAAAATAGTACATATAACCCCACCTTATGATAGTTTTTCAGTTATAAACTTATTCCAGGTATCAAAACTATCAAGTTTCTGAAACTACTATATATTCAGGAAAGTAACCAGTTTTAGGCATTAGTACTTAAAGCAGAACACAAAAACTGTAGACATAATCAAATTTTGTACAAACAGTACTGAACATAGTTATTTTACCTGCTCAATAAAAAAGAATTACATTTTAGCTTATCAAAACGGTATTATTTCAATTAATCAAAAAGAGCTGTACTTTGAGGATATCAATTCTATTATACTTACTAAAGTGTATCTGGAGGACCAATAATAAGGACTTCCCATCGATAAAGGTCATTGTCATCTATTAAACCTGCTGAAAAGCCTTCCACTGGATTTTTGTTGAGTTCTGTAGAAAAAGAAAAATTTGATCCCAATTTATAAGCATGTAACTGTTACCTAACAGTTAAGTTACAGAACATGAGCACATACATTATAAATCCTAAACCACCAAATACATACACCTTGCAAAGCAAAAAGCTACCTGATGGCCAAAACATTCACACTTCTGTAACATGAGGAAGTCACTGCTAAAACAAACTATCCAGAAGATTCACTTCAACCGCCCTCTTGCTTCCAGCCAGATTTGCACCACTCTAGGTAGCCCTCTAGTGGCCTTTAAGCGAGCTTCTAAAAATGCATCCCCTAGAGATTGTGCTTCACAAGTATCAAGAGGGAACCAGAAATCAAATCAGTGTTTCAGGTAAGGCTTATGCTACAGTCTTTACAGAATACTTTAAGGAACAGTGACAGAGTGTCAAATAACACTTTTTCATTGGAATTTGCTGATCTTACTCAACCGTCATTTATGCTAATAACCACATGTGTATCTACTTTTGATGTACTTTCCTTAGCTCTGATAATACATGTCTACAGTTGGCATTCCCGTGCAGCCCATTAGAGTGTGAGCACAGAGAGAACACACACAGGCTCCTCTGCCCTGCCTGTGTATATTCACTCCTTTGCCAGCCACAGACTCCAATACAGAGGAGTTGCTTAATAACAACAGTTGGTGCCTACAGGAACGGCAGGGGCATCATGGTGTGTTTCTCTTCTAGAGGGAGTGCTCTGGCATGGACAGAGGACAACAGGGATGGGAGATAAGACCACAGGCAAGACACTAGTCATCATCAGGGGAAGAGGACAGAGGCCACACCAGATGCTTAAAGGAACAGGTATACTGAGATTGAGATCTCCCAGAGTGAGACACCCTGGAGTTAATGAAGTAATTACCTACTAATAAGCCAAAGCCACTGCCATTGAGTCAATTCCAACTCACAGCGACTCTACAGTCGGTAGTGACTCAACAACCCACTGAGAATAAACAAGGGTGGATTTTTTTAACAGCTTTGTTGCTGTTAGTTTGCTAAGTGCCATCCAGTCGAGTAAGTGTAAGTCAGCAGGTTCTTAAATAAGCATATATAGTCAAAATAACACTTTAAAAGTCCCCTTATGCTTCCCAGAAAGTATATTATTCCTCTTTCATTTTTGTCAATACATCATTAAATTTTCAAAATCTTTTGTATGTTCTTTCCACGCTTTTCTCTTTGGGCATGACTATACTTGTTTCTCAGAAGTAATGCAACTGCTAATGTCGAACAGTGTACAACATTTCCCTTTTGGCCCTAGCATGATCCTCACAGGTTTAATCACCATGTCTCTCTGTCCCATACTGCCGGGGGCCAGCCCCGACACTTTACAGGGTCACGCACGGAGGGAGGGAGAGGCGCGGCGGGAAATGAATCAAGGAGACAGAAAAGACTTTTCTGGTTTAAGGCAGCCCGACCCAGAGAGCAAGAGAGAAGGCTGTCTGTCTTTATTGTTTTTATACTAAGAGTGACGTGAATTTTACCTGCCCACTGACCACACAATCTATTGGCTAGTTTAAAACCAAAACCTCATGGTTGGCAAATTTGAAACCAAAAACCTCGTGGTCTTGAGGTGATGTAATTTTTTACTCTGCCACATGAGCTATTAGTTAACTGAAACCTGGTGATCCTTTTAACTGTCAAAGCTTTTTAGATAATGGCCTATGGATGCCTCGAGCTCAATCAGCCCTACTTATACCTCAAGGTTAAAAGGTTCACGAGGAAGGGTCTAAAGTTTATGATCTCTATTTGTTCCTACTTTGCTCTTTATCTCCTCCTGCGGGGATAGTAAACATCTACCGTCCCCCACCCTATGTCCTTCTCATGCTGTTCTAAAGAGGATAATTCCTTTCACATGGGTGGGGATGTGCAGTTGGGGGAAGTCAGCAGAGGTTGGGCTGGCCTTGCTGCTCTCAAGCTGGCTGTGTTAGAAATCATTCCTCTGAGCTCTTTTTCCTCAGAAAATTCCTGTACAGGTTTTCCCGATATTATTTCATAGACCAAGGGGGTAGTAAAAGGGGCCCCTCTCAGAAGGCATCTCCCCTGATCCTTGTGCCAGGAGAGGAGGGGGTATCTTTTTGAAGAAAATTTGATTAGGAAGCCAAATAATATCAAGGACAGTAGGCTAAAAAACATGTCACAGGTGAGATGCTTCAGCCCGTCATTTGCAGGAGCTCGTGACTTTGTTTACAAGGCTGATGGCGGACCTCTGCACCATACATGCTTCCTTCAAAGTCCAGGCCAAATATCACCCTCCTTCCTCCGTGAGGCCTTCCCTAATAATTTACGAAATACTAATTTTCTTTTGACTTCTGCTGACCTCCTGTGAATTATACTTTTAGTACGCACTGTATCATCTGGCACTCAACTACCATCACCTTCTAATTCCCAGAAGTAAGCCGACAATTACAATGTGTAATAAATGCTACAACAGTTTTACTTTGAGGAAGCACAAAAGAAGGGCATATGAAACAATCTTTCAGAATCAGAGAAAGCTTCTGAAATGAAACATCTGAAACAGAACAGATTATTCGGGTGAGAGGAAATGCTAAGTTCAGACAGAGAAGTATATGCAAAAAATTGAAATATGCAGATCAGTATACTCTAAAAGGAAAGGAGGGGTAGCCGAAATAAAATACAGTATCTAAAGCTAGACAGCAAAGTGCCTTTAGATGAAGCCATTTAAGTTTGACCTTTACACAGAGGGCAATAACAAGACTTTGAAGGACTTCATTTTTGTATTTTGAAACTACGGGATGACCGTATGAGATCTGTATTTTTGTCATGGATTGGACTGTGTCCCCCCAAAAATAGGTATAGCCATGTGGCTGGGCCATGATTTCCAGTATCTTGTGACTGTCTCCACTTTGTGGTTTTCCTGTGCTGTATGTTAAAGGATTAGGGTGGGACTGTAAATCCCTTCATAGGATCACCTCCCTGCTGCACTGTAAAGGGAGTTTCCCTGGAATATGGCTTGCCCCACCCTTAATCCTTTTCATCCTGCAAGAGATAAAAGGAAAGAGAAGCAGGCTGAGAACTGGGAACCTCACACCATCAAGAAAGCAGCAACAGAAGAGCCCGTCCTTCAGATCTGAGGTTCCTGCGCCAAGATGCTCCCTGGACAAAAACTGATGCAATACCAGACTTTCCTCCAGAGCTGATAGGGTGAAAATCTTCCCCTGGAGCAGACGTCCTGAATTAGGACTCGCAGCCCACCAGACTGTGTAAGAATAAACTTTCCTTTGTTAAAGCCATCTACTCTGTGGTATTTCAGTTAGAGCAGCACTAGCTGACTAAAACAGAATTTGGTACTGAGAGTGGGGTGCTGCTCTAGCAAATACCTAAAATGTGGGAGCCATTTTGAAACTGTGAAAGGATGCAAGATTCAGAAGGAATGAGGAATGCACAGATGGTGAGAAACAGAGAACTGGTGGCAGCGGCAGCAGCAGAACCAGAAAACAGCACTGGAGCCGACCCATGGAACAAGAGAGCTGGGTGCCTGTGCAGTTTTCCTCGTGGAACAGGGTGCCTCTGGGCACTTGAATCAGTGGAGCCAGCCTTGCTGAACCACAGAGTGAGAGAGCTTGGTGCCTTTGGGCAGGACGCTTTCCAGCAAAAGTAGGGTGCCTTCGGGCACTTGAATCAGTGGAGCTACAGAGCTTTGGAACACCTGCCCCAACAAGGCAGATGTGGGCCTAAGGCCCGGGCCATGCAGCCATAGGAAGCAGAAGCTGAAGAGACAAATAGCAAGAGAAGCTGGGTTGCCTCAGTCTCTAAAGGTATGGCCATGACCTCAGGGGTTTGAAAGGGTGGAACCATGGAGGCCTGTGTTCATAAGGGTGGAACTGCCACTCATTTGGGCTTAGGGTGCTCCTAAAGCTGATGGGGTGGAGTTTCTGTCCAAGTGGGCCTTGAAGACAGAGTTGTAGCAAGGGCTGGGGTCTCCACTCAAAAACCGGAGACTGTGGCCAATACCTACTAACTGGGAGGCAACTGTGAAGGGTAAGCCCGAGAAATATAAGAAAATCATTTTAAAAGTTTTATTAAACCTATGTTGAGTAGGTGACTACATCGACTTATGACCAGAAGAACCAGATGGCACCTGGCCACCACCAGTGATAGTCTGATGGTGCTCACAAAGTTGAGTCTCACTGGCAACACAAGAATAAAAAGGTACACTCTGAGAGCTCCATCAGAAGACCGCAAGTGATGGTCCACAGGCCTCAGAGTTCCCCAGGGAGCATGGCCCCCGGTCCCTGATGCTGCCCCTGTCCGTAAATCATAGTGGAGATCAACTCTCAGACAGGAATGGATTGGACCTGGGGACACAGAGTGACTGTACCATGTGCGCAGTTTATGGTTCTAAGCATCTATAGGATGTCATCCTGCTGACTTCTTACTGGAAAAAGGGGAGTGGGTGGAGACGAGAGGATAGGATATTGTTGGGAGGATAAGACATGTACGGAGCAGAGAGGAAGAGTGTGCTGTCACCTGGCAGGGAGAGCAGTGAGAGCTGCATATAGGTGGGCATGCAATTTATACAAGTATATACATTTTCAATCATAATTAAAAAAAAGAAAAAGAAAACTACATCAAGAATCCATCAAAATCAAATTGCTCAAAACCATAACAAAGAGAAAAATCTTAATAGTAGCAGCCAGAAGAAAAAAAGACGATAATAACAATAGCAAAACTGTCATCAAAAGCAATGCAATCATGAAGACAGTACAGCAATATATTCAAAGAACTGAAACAAAAACTGCTGTTAGAACTCTATACAATATGCTTCTGTATTCGGTGAAATTACCCTTAAAAAATAAAATGAAATATAGATTTTCTTCAGATAGCAAAGATTGGAAAGAAATGACCACAACAAATTTGTTAATCTTTTCATATACAATGTCTCATCTATTGCTAATTCCATCTGACATATTTTTCATTTTAGACATTGCAATTTTTATCTCTAAAAATTTGATTTGAATCTCTTCTATTGCTTTTATGTGTCTACTAAAAAAAATTAAACTATGAAAGGCAGTTATAAAAACTATTTTAAGGGCTTTTACACCAACAGATACCTGCTCACTAATGTTCACTGCAGCACTGTCCACAGTAGCAAAAAGATGGACTCAACATAGTTGCCCATCAGCAAAAGAATGAATAAACTATGGAATATTATGCAATGATAAAGAACAGTGGTGCTCTTCAGAAACAGTTGATAACATGGAGTCATTAGGAAGACATTATGCTCAGTGAAATCAGTCAGTCACAAAAGGACAAGTACTATTTGAGTTGTTATTATGAGGTCTCAAGAAACGGACTAAGGACAGAAGAAAATAATCTCTGTTGGTTACCAGGGAGTAGAGGCAGGGGTGTGGGTGCTCACAGATTAGATATAATATAGGAACTGGGTTAAGTGAAGGAAGTGATAACACACAGTAGAAAGGAGATCAACACTGCTGAACTATATACCAAGAGCCAAGAGGTTTCCTAAGTATGACTCAACATTTTGAAGGTCAGCATAGCTGGAGTGGGGGTCTGGGACCATGCTTTCAGGGGACATCTAGGTCAATTGGCATAACTAAGTTTTGTTTTGATAAAGAAAATGGTCTGCATCCCGATTTAGTGACAGATGTCTGGTGACTTGAAAGCTAGCAATCTGCCATTTAAGGAGCATCAGTTTGTCCCAATCCAACTGGAACACAGAACAAAGGACATTAAAGACAGGAGACAGAAGCTGCCAGATGACCCAGAGACTATACCAGCATGAGACCAGAAAAACTAGATGGTGCCGGGCCACCTCTGATGTCTGCCTGTATGGGCAATATAACATAGACTATGTGACACAGAAGGAGAAAAATGAGGGTGCAGATTTAGAATTATGTTAAAATATCAGACTTGATGGTCTGACATCCTAGAGGGTCCCCTGAGAACACGGCCCCTGGACTCACTCCTAGCCCGGGGGTGAAATCAGCACCAAAGACAACTTGTTAGATAAAAATGAACTGGACTGTAAGACCCGAGGCTGTTGGAACAGCGAGCTCTACAGAATGAGAAGGAAAGGTGGGCAGGAGGGGATAGAAGTTGGGTGAATGAATATGAACAATACAGAATGGAAATGACAAGTGTGATGTCACAGGGGTGGGAGAGCAGCTAGAGTTCCACAGATGTATGCGGACAAGGTTTTATGTGGCAAATTCACTTCGATTGTAAACTTTCACTTTACCACAACACATTTTTTTAAAACACTAAAACAGGGTTTACACTCAGTCTGAAGTCCTCGTACAGTGCAAATGGTTAATGTGTTTGGCTGCGATCTGAAATGTTGAAGGTTCAAGCAACTCAGTAGCATCTCTTAAAGAAAGGCCTGGCTATCTTTTTCCCAAATATCAGCCATTAAAAATCCTATGGCACACCGTTAACACTCTGACACACGCGAAGTAGACATGGAGTCAACTCGGTGGCAAATGGTGATGTTGTCAGGTGTCATCAAGCTAGGTTCCACAGAGTTGGTTTCAACTTACAGCAACGCTATGGACCACAGAACAAACCACTACCCAGTCCTGCGCCCACATCTACAACTGTCGGTATACTTCAGCTCACTGTTGCAGCCACCGGGTCAATCCATCTCCTTTAGGTCTGGCTCTTTTTCCCTGACCCTCTACTATACCAACCATGATGTCCTCCTCCAAGGACTGATCCCTCCGGACAATATATTCAAAGTATGTAAAATGCAGTCTCACCATCCTTGCTTCCAACGAGCACTCTGGTTGTACTTCTTCCAGAACAGATCTGTTTGTTCTTCTGGCAGTCCAGGTACAGTCAGTATTCTTCTCCATCACCACAATTCAGAAGCATCTATTCTTGTGTCTTCCTTACTCACCGTCCAGCTTTCATATGCATATGATGCGACTAAAAATACCACGGCTTGGTCAGGCACACCTCAGTCTTCAATGCGACATCTCTACTTTTCAATACTTTAAAGAGGTCCTTTGCAGCAGATTTTCCCAAGGCAATGAGTCGTTTGATTTCTCAACTGCTGCTTCCACAGGTGCTGACTGCGGTAACCAAGTAAAATGAAATCCTTGACAACCTCAATCCTTTCTCCACTGATCATAATGTTGCTTACCGGCTGAGTTGCGAGCATTTTCGTTTTCTTGATGGTGAGAAGCAACCCATACTAAAGGCTGTGGTCTCTGATCGTCATCAGTGTTGCAAATCTTCTTCACTTTCAGCAAGCAAGATTATGTCAACTGCATAATGCAGGTTGTAAAGCGTTTTACTTCAGTCCTTATGCCTCATTCTTCTTCATATATAGTCCAGCTTCTCAGATTATTTGCTCAGCATAAAGATTGAAACGGTATGGTGAAAGAATACAACGCTGATACATACCATTCCTGACCTTAAATGATGCAGTGCCCCCTTGTACTGTCTGAAGGATTTCCTCTTGAATGGCAACTAGTAGTAGTCAATTAACCCACTGGGTTCAGAAATAAGAAGTCCAAAGCTGCTCTGAGAATGAGTAGTTTCAGGGTAATGGTAAGGCCTGGTCATACAGACAACACTCAACTGCAGAAAGGTCAGGTGCAAATAAAATTTAAAAAAAAGAAAGAAGGAAACTTTTGCTACAAGTTTAATTGGGAATGGAAAAGTACAACAGTTATGAGTAGATGAAATTCAAGCAGGTTTTTCTGTAGATGTTGGAAGGTGTTTAAACATCTGTATTTAAATGTTGATGGTGACACCTCACATTACATTCAAGCCAGACAGACTGCAGATACTGCATAAGACAGCAATGAAATGTACCTAAAACATACAAAAACTTTATTAAGTCGAGGTGGTCTTCCTAATAAGCAGGACGAACAATTCAACAGTCACATTACACTACCAAAACTATTTCAAATGCAATAAATAAAGTTAAAATACAAATGACAGACTGAAAGAATACTGGCAGCATAAAATGCAAAAGTTTAACATCCTTACTACAAAGAGAGCTGCTGTAGATCAGACAAAAAAGGAAACATAGAGAGAGAACAAATAAGCAATAAACCAAAACCAAGTGACGTTGAGTTGACTCCGATTCATAGCAACCCTACCGGACAGAGTAGAACTACTCCTACAGAGTTTCCAAGCAATGCCTGGTGGACTTGAAATGACAACCTTTTGGTTAGCACACATAGCACTTAACCACTACACCATCAGGGTTTCTGAATAAGCAATAAGGGGGAAAAGATGGAAATCGCTAACAAACACTAAACCTAGACTGCTTAAGACAAGTATTTATTCAATGAAGTATATTTATGTTCAAGCTTCTACTTACATGCCTAAAGTATCTGATAGAAGCCTTGAAAGAAATAACAATGTACATGTTTTCTGAATATACCTGGAGAGACAATTAGAAATGGGAAGGGCTAGAAAGATATACTTTTCTCATAAAAGTCATCAATGTTAAAATACAAATTTTTAACATTCTAAAGCAGGCAAAACAAATCAATAGTGCTAAAAACCGAGACAATAATATTTTTATTTGGAGGGAAAGTAGAGGTGAATATCTAGAAGTCATAAAAACTCTGGTGTTGGTAATGACAAGCAGTACATACATTTACACACTTTTCAGTATGTGTACTGCCTGCCTTAGGCTGGGTCAAAGAACAAAACTAGTGAAGCATATACAGAAAATGAGAAAGAGACACAGAGAGACAGGATTGACTGATTTCAAGGAATGGCTCAAAGTTATCAAGCCTGGCAAGTTCTAGATCCATGGGTCAGGGGTCCAGCATCAGGCTGGAGGCATCTCCTTATTGACGTGGTAGCTGATAGCCAAAAGCAGCAGGTCAGATGGCAGGCTGCTAGCTCAAATCCCAAGAAATGAAGGTCAAAAGTTGCACAATCAAGGGTAAGCTTTGCCAGAACACGCATATAGCCTGGATGGAGGTCACTGTTCAAATTCCACTGACTGTCTCACAATCACAAATGGAGGATGATTGTATACTGTCTACCAAAACACCAAAAATCATGGCCTAGCCAAGACAACACATGACTTAGGTTAGGCTCTCTAGAGAAGCAGTATCAGTGACACAGAGCGATCTTAAAAGTAAAAAAGAACATATATCATTGAAAGGATCACGTGATTGGTTGTAGAGATTGCAAAATCCCAAATCCGTGGGTCAGACAGGAGGCTTCTCCCAACTCACATAGCTGCAGAGCCTGGTGAACTCAAGTTCCAGACTACAGAGACTGACAAATCTCCAGATCAGCAGGTGAGCTGTTAGCTGAAGTCCCAAGAACTGGAGGTCAAATGACCAGAAGCCATCGCAGGATCTAGTAAGCAAAAGCTAATGTGCCTTCCCAGAAAGTCTACCTATACTGAAAGCAGGTCATACTCCCCAGAAAAGTCTTTTCCCACAAGTTGGCTACTCACAGCAGGCAGCCACCATGGAGGTGATCACACTGTTACCAGATCTCCTCACGAGGGTGATTATATACTATACAACTGCCAAACTACATCATAACTGCCAGACCACTGATAATCATGGTCCAGTAAGTTGACTCACAACTTTAACCATCACAGTCCTGCCCCTTGTCAACCTGGCACCTGTACACATCTCAAACCATACATTCTATGAATAAAGACAGTTATAAAGTCATACTTGCAACTAACATAATACAACTGTTGTTGTTGTTGTCGTTGTTGTTGTTGTTAGGTGCCATCAAGTCGGTCCCAATTCACAGTGGCCCTATGCACACTGCCTGGTCTTGCACTATGTCCACAATCATTTTTATGCCTAAGTCTATCATTGCGGCCACAGTGTCAATCCATCTCATCAAGACTTCCTCTTTGTTGCTGACCCTCCACTCTACCATGCATGATATCCTTCTCCAAAGACTGATCTCTCCTGACAACATGGCCAAAGCATGTAAGACACAGTCTTGCCATTTTGGCTTCCAAAGAGCACTCTGGTGGTGCTTCTTCCAGAACAGGTCTGTTTGTTCTTTTGGCAGTCAACGGTACATGCAATATTTTTCTCTAACATCACAATTTAAGGGCATCAATTCTTCTGTCTTCTCTCACTGTCCAGCTTTTGCATACATGTAACACAACTGAAAATATCATAGCTTGGGTCAGGCGCACTTCAGTCTTCAAGATGACATCTTTATTTTTCAATACCTGAAAGAGATCCTTTGCAGCAGATTTTCCCGATACAGTGCGTCTTTTGATTTCTTGACTGCAGCTTCCATGGAAACTGACTGCGGACCTTACTGGTCCAATTGTGAGGATTTCTGCTTTCTTGATGTTGAGGTGCAATCCATACTGAAGGCTGCAGTCTTTGATCTTCACCTGTATGTGTTTCAAATCTTCTTCACTTTCAGCAAGTAAGGTGGAGTTGTCTACATAGCGCAGGCTGTTAATGAGTCATCCTCCAATCCTGATGCCTTGCTCCTCTTTCTATAACCCAGCTTCTTGGATTCTTGGTTCAGCACACAGGTTGAAAAGGTATGGTGAAAGACTACAACCTTGATACACACCTTTCCTGACTTGAAACCACACAGTGTCCCCTTGTTCTGTTTGCACAGCTGCCTGTTGATCCACATACAGATTCGCTAAGGACACAATTAAGTGTTCTGGAATTCTCATTCTCCACAATGTTAGCCATAATTTATTATGATCCACAGAGTTGAATGCCTTTGCACAGTTAATGAAACACAGGTAAACATCTTTCTGGTATTATCTGCTTGCAAGCCAAAATTCATCTGACATCAGCAATGGTATCCCTGGTTCCATGTCCTCTTCTGAATCCAGCTTAAATTTCTGGCAGTTCCTTGTCAATATACTGTTGCAGTCGTTTTTGAACAACTTTGGTACAACTAATATGTAAAAAACCAAAAACTCATAACCTCCATTCCTGTCTTGTATTTTACAGGTGAAGAAAACAGTAACATTTGATACACATATATAAGGAAGAAACAGTCATCACAATTACAGTCCTCATTTCTGCAACTGATCACATGGTTGTAACCGGTAATTAAAACTCCCATCTTCCACTACAATTCCATATTTCCTTTGCCTTCAGCCAAGCACCTCAGTTTGCCACGGTTTTTTGCCTTGTGGGGTGACCCAAACATTCATTCCTGAAGGGTATGGGCCATTAGTAGTCATACTGCAATTGGGCTGCTAGTTTTCTAGTGACTTTAACCAGAGGGCATGGTAGTACTAAGAGACATCCTACTGGATCTCCTGCATTATATAATATCACTCTGATTTCCTCTTGGTAATCAAGATCAATCACACTTATTTCTTGGCCTCTTGATAGAAGGCATATGAAGTCCAAAGTGGCCAGATGGCATTCTTAACTTCCAGTTCAATGTAATCAGTGACATGTCTCCAGGTGGGAACATTCTTCCATTTGTAACTAAGACATCCAGACCCTCAGAGAATATTACCACAGGAAGCAATTCTGTGAGTAGGTCACCAGGGGTAACACAAATGGTGCCACTCCTATTTTCACCTCTTGATTTCTTGGCCCATGAATCTTGGCTATGGGAAGAACAGCATCATATACTGGATGCTGGTTTAGAGCATATAACACTTTCTGAAGAATACTGCCTAAACCTGCAAGGGACTGCTGCCTAACTGGCACTGTAATTATGTCTTTAGAAGGCCATTCCATCATTCTATCAAGTCACTTGCTTCAGGATGACAGGGCAACATAGTAAGACCAGTGAATTCTATGAGCTTGGACTCACTGCCACCTTTCACTTGCTGTGAAGTAAGTCTACTGATCTGAGGCAATGCTGTGTGGGGATACCATAACAGTAGAAAAGACATTCTGTTAAGTCCACAGATGGTAGTTTTAAAAGAAGCATTATTTACAGAGAGAAAAATCTCCACCAAAAGTGTCTATTCCACTAAGAACAAAACACTGTCCTTTCCCTGATAGAAACAGTCCAATGTAATCTACTACTACTGGGCTGCTGGCTGATCACCTAAAGGAATGGTGCCATATCAAGAACTCAATGCTGGTCTCTGATGCTGGCAGACTGGACACTCAGCAGTGGCTGTAGCCACGATGGCCTTGGTGAGTGGAAGTCCATGTTGCTGAGCCCATGGCATAACCTCTATCCCTACCGCCATGGCTATTTTGTTCATGAGCCCATTGGGCAATAACAAAAGTAGTTAGAGAGAAAGAATGACTAGTTTTCACAGAACATGTCATCTACTTACCATCCATACTATTTATGGTGGTGTGCTGGTTAAGCTCTCAGCTGCTAACCAAAAGAGTGGCTGGGGGAAAAGCATGATTGGTTTCCAGAGACGTGCCATCCTAGCCAATGGATTGTTATAATCTTCCTCTGCTAGAGTTACCTTTCAGTGAACATTCATACGAAACACAAATATTTTTACTTCTTTGGTGCAAGAGAGGTTTATCACATACCTCTTCCACATAAATCCTTGTTTCCAGTTTTCAGTTATGTGCCTTCTAAGTCCCTGACCATCCAACTAAACTACTGGCCACGGTCTATGAAACAGCATACAATTACACATCTGGTCATCTTTCCTTCCAAGCAAAGTGAACAAGCAGGTGCACTGTTGGAAATTCTTCCTGTTGGCAGTCCCCCCACCGCTTCACCACAGTCCTTCAGAGAGCTCCCAGAAAGGGGCTGTAGTGATGCCTCTGTCTACTTTTGAGTGGTGCCTATATACTGACCAGAACCATCTATAAACCAGGTACAAGTTTTATCTTCCTCAGTCAACTGATCACAAGGAACTCCTATGAAACAATAGGTACAGACTGGGCAATGGAAGCTAATGTGACAGGAGTGGAGACCATGGAGATTTGGAACACTTCCTCATGCAACTTACTTGCACCTTCAGGTCTTACTTGGGCCCAATCTTATACATATCACTTCCGTTTTGACACAGTATTGATATGCATGTCCAATTTTATGGCTCTGCAGATGAGAAAACACCCAATTCATCACAGGCAGCTCAGGCGACATGGTGACCTGGTGGCCCATGTTCAAGTGTTCAGTTTCCAACAAGGCCCAGTAACAAGCCAAAAGCTGTTTCTCAAGAGGAGAGTGGTTATTTGCAGAGGATGGCATGGCTCTACTGTAAAACCCTGTGATTCACCAACAGGGGCCTGCCAACAACTCTAAACAACATCTCTATTTAACACTGACACTTCAAGCACCCCTGGATAATCCTGATCATATGGTCTAAGGGTCAGAGCCACTTGCACTGTACCCTGAAGCTGTTGCAGAGTCTTCTCTTGGTCTGGGCCTTACTCAAAAACAGCAACTTTTTGAGTCATTTGATAAATTAGACTGGGATAGCACACATAAATCAGGGATATCTTGCCTCCAAAATCCAAACAGGTCATCCCAAAAGATCCAAGAGGTGCTGTGCCTCCTTTTTAGCTATAAGAAGACCAAGATGCAATAATTTGACCTTCACTTTCCAAGGGAGTACCTCAACATCCCCCACACCTTTCTGAACCTCTAAAATTTCACTGAGGTGGAAGGTGCCTAAATTCTGGTGGAATTAGTTTCCGATCCTCTAACACAAAAATGTTTTACCCGTAAGTCCAGAGTCATTTACATTTGTTTCTTACCAGGTCCAATTAACATAACATCATCAATGTAATGGATGAGTATGACATCTTGCGGAAGGCAAAGCCCATCAAGTTTCCAGTGGATTAAACTGTGACATAAGATTGAAATTTTAATATAGACTTCAAGTAGAACACTAAAGGTATATTGCTGCTATTGCCAGCTGAAGGCAAACAGCTTCTGGTGGTCCTTCACAATAGTTATGGGTGGGGGGGGCATTAGCCAGATCAACAGCTGCATAACAAGGTACAAGACATATTAATTTACTCAAGTAATGAAACTGCAACTGGAACAGCACCTGCAAATGGAGTCACCACCTGGTTATCAGCAATCCACTGTCATTCTCCAATATTCATCTGTTTTACGTAAGGGCCAAATAGGTGAACTGAATGGAGATGTGGTGGAAATCAACACCCCTCCATTCTTTGAGGCCTTGATGGTGGTATTAATGTGGTCTTCCTTTGGGTTTAATATTATTTTGGATAGTGGGAGTTCTGAGGGCTTGCACATGGCTTTTCCTACCATGAGATCCCTCAGTCCACTTGTTAGAAATTTAACGTGGGGTTTCTACAAGTTGCTGAATATATCTATTCTGATTATACATTATGAACAGGGGAAATCTATGCAGTTTGGGTATGGGGACCCACTAGACCTACTATGAGATGGACAGGAGCTAAGACTCCATTATTAATCTGACCTCCATATGCCCCAACTCTAACTGGTAGGCCATAGTGATGATTTGGATCTCTTGGTCACAGCCCTTTAAAAGCCAAAAACTTACTGCTGCCAAACCAATTCCAACTTACAGTGACCCTACAGGACAGAAAAGAACTGCCCCATAGGGTTTCCAAGGAGTGACTAGTGGATTCAAACAGCCAACTTTTTGTTTAGCAGCAAAGCTCTTAACCACTGTGACTCAAACCAGTATCCGTCCGGTAATCCCCCAAAAGTCTGATTACTTCCCTTTCCCCAGTGAACAGTCACTCTCTTAAACTGTCATGTACCCTTTCAGGAAGGCTGACAGAAAGATTAACAGTATAAATTTTTGACAGCAAAGTCCTTCTTCAAAGGGGCCCAACCTCCCCTTCATTTAAGAGATTGTAGGTCTTTAAAATTACATCTGGAAAATAACTAAGAGGCTGTGACTCTCTATTCTGCTGATAAGAGTCAGACTGCTATGCACTTGACCTACAGTCCTTCTGCTTGTACTAATCAAGTAAATATTTAGTAATTTCCTGCCTATTTCACCTCAGGGGATACCATAACTAAGTAGCCAACATTGTAAGTCCATAGGAGTCAGAATATTGTGACAATTGTTTTGACTCTGTTGTTCATTATGGTAACCAAGCCTACCTTGTCTGTGTCAACTGGGGCCCCACCTGGCCCTTACAATCATGATATCCAATCAACCTCACTGTAGTTATATGTCTTCATTTGGTTATGGCAGTTCCCACTGTCAAATCTGATGTACAAAAACCAGCAATCACAACAGTCTTCAAGGAAGTTGGGGCACCCTTCACGAATTTGTTCTTCACCACTGTGGTACAAGGTGAGTCCTCTGGGCTGGGTGGGTGTGTGGATCCAATCTGACGAAACTACTCTAACATGCGAATCTCCCTAAGCTTCCTCTATGGTACACCAACGCAGATCTAGCATTTTAACTTGACTTTGCACAACAGCAACAAAAAAAAACCCAAACTCAGTGCCTCGAGTTGATCCCAACTCACAGCAACTATAAAGCAGAGAGTAGAACAATCCCATAGAATTTCTAAGGCGTGCCTGGTAGATTCAAACTGCTGACCTTTTGGTTAGCACCACAACTCTTAACCACCATACCACTCAGCTTTCCTGATTTAGTATAGGTCACCGCTTATTCCACAGTTCAGTGCATCAACCAAAGAAACTATTAGATCCTTTCCTAACTTCCTGAGCTGAAACACTGAATGAAAAACCTGTACTTAGTGGGCACACATCAATTAACTCAGACTGATGCAACTTTTATGTTCCTTGCACCACTATCTCACATTCTTTTGTTTAATTGTGATTGAGTGGAAGTTTACAATTTATATTTGCATGTCCGCGTATCTGCAGCTCCTTCTGCTCTCTTTGCCCACTGATAGCACACTCCTCCTTTCCGTTCTATATATATCATATCCTCGTAACAATTATGCCACATTCTTTTTTTTTTTTTTTCAATATAACTGAGTGAAAATGTACATCCCTGTATAAATTTACATGCCCATCTATATGCAGCTTCCACTGCTCTCCCTGCCCGGTGACAGCACACTATTCCTCTCTGCTCCATACACGTCTCATCCTCCCAACAGCCTCCTTTCCCCTCCTCTCCAACCACTTTCCTTCCTCCAGCCAGAGGTCAGCAGGATGACATCTTATAGATGTATAGAACCATAAAGTGCATCCAATATATAGTCACTCAGCATTGCCAAGTCCAATCCATTCATGTCCAAAGAGTGGACCTTCGTTATGATTTATGGGCAAGGGCAGCATCAGGGCCAGGGGCCATGCTCTCAGGGGAACCCTGAAACCGCTGGACCATCAACTGAGGTCTTTTAGTGGAGATCTCATTTTATTCTTGTGCCACCAGTGAGACTCAACCTAGTGAGCTGCATCGCAGCTATCACTGGTGGTGGCCGGGCACCATCCGGTTCTTCCGGTCCCAAGTTGATGTAGGCACCCACTCATGTGGGTCTCTCTATCTTCTAGGTTGTCTTTACCCCATGTCGTTTTGGTCCTCGGTGAGCATCTGTTCCTGCTGAGTTGGGACCATTTGCTGTGTCCTAAGATGTATGCCATTCCCACATACATTCCCTAGTTTTCCATTTATACATATTAGAAAAATCAAGCAGTTCTTTTTTGAGTGTAGCATACGTCCTCATGGGTCACACTCTGTAGTTCACCTCTCACGGTTTGCGTGTAGTTACAGTCTAGAAGCAAAAACGGGTGGTAGAGGTCCTAGAGACATTCAGCAATGTCCTCTAAGGCATCTGCCTCAGGCAGGCAATGCTCCAGTCAACAGCCCAGGTGATATCCCCAACTAAGTCTTCAACCACAGGTGGGCTAATGTCATCAGGTGGGGGTTAAAGAAATAATGGTTTTACAGGGCAAGATAGCTTAAGATACAGATGAAGTAAACTCTTCAGATGGGAACAAGGGGGCAGGTTCTGCTGGCAGAAGTGAGTCAATGAAATTATAGGTTCAATGTCCCCAGTTTTTTCATTATCTGCCCATATGTCCCCACCCCAAGTTTCTTCTCAATCAATGCCCCTTAACGCCACACCACTCAAGGTTAGAAACTCAACTAGTATTGTAATTCAGCCACTCTTACAAGAAGAGCTTGTGTTTGACTTTTTAGTAATGTGAGCTCTGTAACTAAAATAAGGCTGTCTTTCAGGGCATAAGTGGCTACTCTGAGGTCTTATATGTTGAGCTGGGACTCTGAAGTTCAGTGCTCCTTTCTGTCACAACTTCATCTAACAAAAGTAGAACCAACCAACTTCTTTCTTCTGACAAAGCTATACAAGAGATTTTGATCACTAAGAGCCTCACCTCTCACCAATACTTGGATCTATTGATGGTGATATTTTACTTTTTCTGTGGTCACTTCATACCACAGATTACTTTACTACTAGATGCAAGGTCATAAGTGCCTTTGAAACTAGCAAGACTTGAAAATCAATTCAGGAAATTCATTCCTGTGATTTTGTTTCCCTAAAATCACTTTCGCTATCAACGTATTAAAGGGTCTGTGGAAGAAAGAGAGACCCACAAGAGTGGGTGCCTACATCAACTTGGGACCAGCAGAACTGGATGGTGCCCAGCCACCACCAGTGATAGCCACGATGGAGCTCACAGAGAGAAGTCTCACTGGCAACACAAGAATACAAAGGGGTGCATCCTGAGATCTCCACTAAAAGACCTCAACTGATGGTCTAGCAGTTTCAGGGTTCCCGAGAGCATGGCCCCCAGCCTTAATGCTGCCCTTACCCATAAATCATAACGAAGGTCCACTCTTTCGACAGGAATGGAGTGGACTTGGCAATGCAGAGTGACTATATATTGGATGCACTTTATGGTTCTATACATCTATAGGATATCATCCTGCTGACCTCTGGCTGGAGGAAGGAGAGTGAGTGGAGAGGAGCGGAAAGGAGGCTGTTGGGAGGATGAGACATGTATGGAGCAGAGAGGAATAGTGTGCTGTCACCAGACAGGGAGAGCAGTGGAAGCTGCATATAGGTGGGCATGTAAATTTATGCGGGAATGTACATTTTCACTCAGTCATGTTAAATAAAAAAAAAAAAGAAAATGTTCAATAATTAAAAAAAAAAAGGTTCTGTGGAGGAGTGAAACTAGTGAAGCGTGTGTGTGAGCATGTGTGCATGTGTCAAAATACAGAGAGAAATAAATTTATTTCAATAAAATGGTTCACACAATTGTGGAGGCTGCAAGTCTCAAATCCAGGTGTTAGGCTGCAGGTTTCTCTCAGACTCAGGTGGTTGCAGGGGCTAATGAATCCAAAATCTGCAGGTCAGGTGGCAGGCTGCTAGATGACAGGGCTGTAGGAGCTACCCAATCCCCAAATCTGTAGGTCAGATCACAAGTTGTTAGGTCACATCTCAAGAACCAGAAGTCAGAGGATGATGAATCAGAAGTAGTAGAATTAAAAAAGGGTGAACTTTGCCAGACTACCTATATACACCGTGTGCAGGCCACATCCCAAGGCAACACCCCTTTGAACTGAAAGTCTTCTCAAATCAAATCACAAAAAAAGAAGATGACAACACAGTATCTGTCAAATCACACAGAATCATAGCCTTGTCAAGTTGAAACATAACACTGATCATCACATACGTTATACTACAATTTTTAAAACTCAGTCAATCCTAGGGTATCACAGGATTGCAAAGTGAGAGTTATATATGTATGTTATGAATCTAGAATCACTATGGGCCACAGTTATCCACAAATTTCAAATAAAAAGGAAACCAAGAAATTAAAGGGTAATGAGTTGGACAGGTATCATAAGTAATGGAAGATAACACATGGGCTAACTTAATAATACAGATTTTCTGTCAAGGATAAGACTAAGAGAATGGAGACTACTATATGAAAAGCAAAAACTCTAAAGCCTTGAATTTGAACTGGAAGTTAGCATGAATTCATGATACAGCTTTAAAATATTTATTTCTTAGCTCTGTTCACTCAAAAGGTCTAGAAGAAATCACCACTTCACTAGCAATGAGCAGCTTTAGTACCCAGAATGTGGTCTCCAAATACAATTTATCACTAAAATGGACCAGGGCTCTTAAGAAAAATGAGTGATTTTAGGTTTGGAGCAAGAAATGCCTCAGGCTCATCTAACATAATACCAGACAAAAATTAAGGGATAAAATAAAACTATGACCTTGTCAAAAGGATTGAAGAGGCTCCCACTGGTCAAATATAGGATAAGATAACAAAGTATCAATAAAGACAATAACCACAAAGGGATGAAATACAATTAAGTTTATAGCCACAAGTTCGTAACACAGATCTCAAAAACAACAAAGTTAACTGGTGGTTAGTAAACCAGTTCATTACTCTGTTAACCAACCAAAAAAATAAAAGGCAAAAGAACCAAGATTTATCCTTCTTTTCCTGTAAAAATTGTATCACCACTAACTGCTATTTGATCAAATGAGAGGTTTCTCTGTAGAAATACTCCAGCTGTAAGAGAAAAAAATAAAATATTGTCATTCTACAATTTTCAACTGGGCATAAAAAGAAAGACAATCAGACATCTGTGTCTCCTGAAAAACAGACAGACCATCACATAGGAAATGATCTTATCTCATACATAAAATTAACCTGATCAAGTCTCCAAAAACTATTTCAATTTGTAAGAAATAAACAAGACAGACAAACATATTTAAGGACATCTGTGGGGTATAATCAGCAAAAGCTACACTCTGGAAAATTTTGAGAGATAAGACCAGGAATCCTTACATACACACAGCAAGGAGAACAACACACAAGGCTGAATTCAAATGTTAAAAAAGTTATGATATTTATGGTAACTATAAACCTGAATGACTGAACAGTGATATGAAATTGTTAACTTTTTAAACTGTAGTAATTTTATTGTTGTTTTTAAGAGATACCTCCTGACATATTTACAGACAAATGATGATGTTTGGGATACATTTCAAAACCATAACGGGAGAGGACAGACAAGGATTATGAGATTGATCATGACCTAATAAATACTGAGGCTAGGTCTAGGCTAGGTAAGTAATATCAGCTTGACATTTTTCTCAGTAAAATTTTCTTTTTTTTAAAAAAAAGACTAATTTTTGTTGTTATTAGCTGCCATAGAGTCAGTTCCAAACATGGTATGTGCAGAGCTGCTCATACAGAGTTTTCCAGACTATGACAGTTTGATCACAGGCCTGTCCTCCAAGGTGCCTGTGGGTGGATACAAACTGCCAATCTTTGAGTCAGTACATGATTGCGCACTTAACTGTTTGTAACAGCAGGAACTGCAAGGCCAGTTTACTTTAGTCTAAAATAATGTACTACAGTATTCTCTCAATCATTACATGAGAACAAATCTCCTGAGTCTGAGCAAAAATTCAAGGTCTCAGAAGACATCCAGGCAGCTATCAACTACAGGAGGAAATGCTTACTATTGTTAGCCATTAGAGGAATCCAAATCAAAACTACAATGGAGCTACTATCTCACCCCAACAAGGCTGGCATTAATCAAAAAAAAAAAAAAAAAAAAAAAAAAAACTCACAAATAATAAATGCTGAAGTGCCTGCGAAAAAACTGGAACACTTACATACAGCTGGTGACAATGTAAAATCGCACAACCACTTTGGAAACTGATTTAGGGTTTTCTTAAAAAGCTACAAATACAAATACTACACTAACCAGCAATCCCACATTTTCAATATATCATAGAGAAATAAGAGCTGTCACATAAAGAAACACATGCACGCCAGTGTTTATTACAGCACTGTTCACAATAGCAAAAAGATGGAATCAACCTAGGTTCCCATCAACAAATGAATGGGTAAACTATGGTACACTCACATAACAGAATAATGTGCAATGCTATGAACAAGACGATCTTCAGAAACACCTCATGAAGTGGTGTCCTCTGGAAGATCTATGTTTAGTTAGTTGCAAAAGGACAAATATGGTATTAGAGCACAATTATAAGGACTGAATGAAAGGTCTAAACACAGAAAACAGTCTTGGATGGTTACAAGGGTTGGGAGGCAGAGACAGGAGCATTTATTGATTAGACAGTAGAAAAGAACTGGGTTAGGTGAAAGGAGGGACAACACGCAGACAGAAGGTCAAAAACAGGTGGACTAAAGTGAAAGCTAAGAGGTCTCCTAAATATATGCCAATACTATGTAGGACAGGGCAGCAAGGACAGGGATCTGGGGACCATGGTTTCAGGGGACATCTAGGTGAACTGGCATTGACAAAGTTTTTTAAGAAAATGTTCTGCCTCCCACTTTGGTGAGTGATGTCCAGAGTCTTAAAAGCTAGCAAGCAGCCATCTAAGTAGTTTCAATCAGTCCGAACCCACCTAGAGCAGAAGAAAATGAAAGGTATCAAAGACATAAGGAAAACGTGAACCCAAGAGATAGAAAAAGCCACATAAACTACATCGACATGAGACCAGAAGAAGTAGGTGGTGTCCAGTTACCACCAAAGACTGCCCTGACAGGGAGTACACCAGAGACTCAGACATAGCAGGTGAAAAACAGGTGTGCAGAACTAGAACTCAACTACAAGACCAGACTTGCTGGTCTGAATACTGAAGGGATCCCAGAAGATACATCCCGCAGACTCTCTGTTAGCCCAGAGCTGAAGCCATTCCCCAAGTCAACTCTTCAACCAGGCACTATAAACCATAAAATGACACTGGCAAAGAGTATGTGCTTCTTATGTACGTCCATGAGGCTAACTGAGCAGCTCCCGACCAGAGACGAGATGACGGTGGAGGCAGCAGTAGCTATAAAGGAGAAGCTGTCACAGAGTGGGGAAAGCAACTAGAGTTACATAGCAGTGTGTACATTTTTGTATGATGAACTATCTTGGACTGTAGACTTCTGCTTAGCACACAATATTTAAAAAAAAAAAAAATCAGGTCTCAGAACACCAAAAAAGACTCCACTCCATGTCATTTTATACTTGATTGCTAAAGAAACAAGCTACCTTGACTGCAAATACACTTTGCTAAGATTAATTGCTGACTAAATCTAGCTATTACAAAGTCAAATACAAACTGATATTTGTATTTGTCTGGATGGTTATGGTCTCTTGCCCCAGGGAATGTGCATTCCTGTCAAGTTTATTTATGTAACACACAGCTGGCTGTAAGGTGCATTTGTGTAAGGTGACTATTTTTACACTGGCTTCATTTTGAACTTCTGTGCTCACAGAAACTTTTTACCAGGCACTATCAAATTACTGCTCCTAAGTATTGAGATGGTTTCTCAAAATACTTTTGATGTTGCTGTCAGAGGAGTAAACTGTCATTCCTTTAAAACATAAACCACCAGAAACAAGGTCATCAAAATTAACTGAGTCATTTTCTTTAGGCTTCCATTATTAATTAATCCACATTTAAAAAAAAATGCACCAGCAAAAAAGAAAGAAAAAAATTCATTTCTGGTAATCTTTACAAATTTCTGGAAAACTCTGGAACTTTGCTTTAGAATTTTTTTTCTTTTACACCATGACACAGACTAGCACTAGCTGATTCCTGTTTTCAGCCCAGATGGATTTCTTTTAGTAAGCTTTAAATACACAATATAAACAAACTAGAGGTCATATATTGACAAGGTTTTGTCAATATGAATAAGTATTTCCTCAGCAGAATTCTAAACCACATTTCTAAAACAGCACTTAAGGAAGTTCTGTTATTTGTAATATTTCACTTTCCCTCTATCTCCTTCAAGCACTTTTAACCTACACAGTCTTCAGCATTAAGTCCTGAGTATGTAGTTGCTTCTACTAAGTCATTACAGTAGCAGTGATATCCTAACACATCTCTGCCAAGATTTGCTGCAACAAGAATTCCTCACAGTGCAGAAATTGTCAGCCTCACACACTTTCATAAATGTCAACCTAATTTGATCTTGCCTATTTTTCTCAGTAGTAAATCTACTTTAAAAAAGAAAAAAAGATATTTAAGGACTCCAGTCACCTATAAAATACATTTCATTTCACAATAGAGAATCTGGGACATAGCGCTGCGCACAGAGTATGGTGTTGTCAGCAAAATCTGGTTGTCAATCCTGACTCTCATTAGTCTCATCATCTTAAACAAGCCATCTCTAGTTTTTGAGTCTCATTTTCCTCATCAGTTCAAGTACCGGAATAGTAAAACCCATGGTAAGGTTTGAGGCATATAGGAGATTTTACACACGCAAAAGACTGTCCTATCTTAACGTATATAAATATTAGCTGTCCATTTTCTTCCTTTAAAATTGTTCATTAAATGATAAGGTATGAGAGGAATTACTGATGTTCTTTAGAAGACAACAAAATCCATACCTTAAATACTTCTTTGGGGGAAATACTACCTATCCCCAAAACCTCTCCATCAATTATTCATTTCTAGCAGGGAGTTTCCAAACAAGGTCCCTACATTCCAGGTCACAGGAGCTCACGAGCAACTACCAGTACCAGACTCAAGCCAAGAAAGTGATGTCTTCCAGATATTTTCCAAAGTGGAATTACAGAAGGAGGAGAGACTCTGTAGGGAAACTGTGCTCTAACAACAGCCTTACAGCTGCCAATAGCCACAGTTCAAACCTCAAGGAGAAAGCTGTTGTGACAGAATAAAGCCAACATGAAGAATAAAACCAAAGGGAAGAAAGGTTCTAACAGAATTCCAATTTTTTCATACCTGGTACCATTCCTATCATTTCATAAATTTGGTTCAGTCAAGTTTCCTTTCTTTTTTTTCTGTTTTAAAACAAATTTTCTTTTTTTAATCATAATTTTTGTCACTTTCAATTAACAGTGCTGTCTCCACCATTCAAGGCACTCTATTTTTAAAGCTACATTCCAGTTGGTCTCTTGTCAATGCCTCCCTCTGATATTGTACAGCAATGGTTTGCAATCTTCTGTTTGTCTTCCACCACATCATACTGAGTATGTATGCGATTCTCAGCCACAAACAGTAGAGATATTGGGGGGGGGGCTAATCCTGCTGAGAGGAAGAATCATTCACCATGTAACTTCATCCTGATTTTCTTAAGTAACAGTCAAATTAAATTAAGGTCCCTGGTTATAAATCTTCCAACAACAGGTTTACTTTTACTTGCTATCTAACTGCTCTTATTTCCTTATTGACTTATTTCCAAAACAAAACTGAGTCACTCTACTTCAAATATCAACACACAGAATTTGCTTTCTTCTACATTCACCTACTCTCAAGGCTTCAGTAATTTCAGCATAAAGTGTACTTCTCAGCACCTCTTGTTACCAGTTGCCTGGAAGTTTCATAGTCAAAAATCTCCTAAAACACTGTGGGGTAAAGTAAGTTCCCTTATGTGGCCTTCTAACTTACTTTGGTTCTTTAGAAAAAGAGCTTGAGCGATTCCCCCACAAACACCCAGGAGTTACCCTTGCGCTGGTTTTCCACCCCATAGGTTTTGTTACTTTTGTCCAGGCTGACTAACATTTCCTGGATAATTTGTAAACAACTTGGTTTTGACACTTTTTCTCTGGCCTGGGCTATAGCCTGCCTTGCAACTGATATGCACCTTGCAAGGACTGGTAACTTTGCTATGCAAATAAAGTTGTCACCTACTATGCAAATGAGGTGTCTGTGGCCTACAGAGATATCTGTTAGGTTGTGGAGCTGGCGGGAGTGCCACACCTTGAAATTGACAAGGAGTTTGTGTATTTACGCAGCTAGCCCCACAGAGGTTAGTGAGACAGAAAGAAGCAGAGGTAAGCAACAGAGACACAGGAGTCAAGAAATCTCCTAGTAGAGGTAGAACATGGGAGGAAGGTTGTAACACTTCTGATAGCAAGTGACCCAGAAGGTGTCCAGTAGCTGAGACGATGGCAACAAGCAGCAGGGCTGAAGCCTGTCCTGAGGTGTCCAAGAGGAATCGATTCTCGAGGGTTCAGAGGAGGCCTACATAGTCAAGAGGAGCTGAGAGCTGTCCCATACTAAAGAAGGAAGACTTTGTATAGTGCAGTTGATTGATTACTTAACATAGCCCTTCTAGCCAGAGGCTTTATGACTCCCACAAAATGAATGGTGTGACTAGACAATAAGGTGCTTGTGGCCCACCAATGGGACTACAAAGTGTGCTAAAAATACAAATAAAAGAGTGTGGTATTCTTGTAGGGTAAGACCATGTAAATAAGATATATGAAACACTACCAAGGAGACTGGTCAGTTTTTATCATCTTGCTAGCCTTAAAATGAGCTATCCCAAAGACACAAAGATGGGGGCTACACTACCATCGAGAAAAAGAAAGAGAAGTAAAATGCATTCTTTGCATCCAGGGTCCCTGCACGCAATTGTCCCAGGCCCAAGAGACACAGAAAAAGCTGTAACACTGGAGATGGCAAGAGATGATCAGAAACAGCTGCAGACAAAAACCAAGCAACCAGGGTAAGAGAGCACAATGGGTTTTCAGGCCCACCACCAGGCACTTACTGGCAGATCCAAGAGCTGTGTAACAGTTGCATAAGCAGGAGAGAACCACTGAAGGCCAGAGAAAGGCATGCCTGAGAGAACAGCTAAGAAGCTATCCTGATCAAAGAACTATGTTGTGAGTCATTCCTGATTTCTGGATTATATAGCCTGTTACTTCCCTAATAAACCCGTAACTGTGAGCATAGTTTGTGAGTTCTGTCTAGCCACTGAATGAATTATCCAGCAGAGAAGTAGTGAGTGTCATGGGAAGGATGACTAGAATTAGAACAGATGGAGAGGTTCGAAGGTGGAAGTATGTCTGACCTCCACTGCAATCAGCCTTGGGCTGTTAAGGCTAAGGATGACTCTCTTTGTCTTGTGAAGTTAGAAGAGGAGGTATAATACCCATGATGACGTTTTTACACTTTGCCTACATACTTCCTGATCCTGATTTTGACTATAAGTTATGGCCTACTAATCCAGATCCCAAGTTTTACCCTGTTACTTCCTTAATAAATCATTTAACTGTAAGTATGGTCCATGTGTGGCCACTGCAATGGATTAATGAATCCAGCTAAGAAGCAGACAGTGCTATGGGAAAGATGGTGGGTGTCGGAATCGATTAAAAGGTTGCAGACTGGAAGTATGCCTGACCTTCACCTCAAAGGGATCAATCAGCCTGGAGCTCATCTTGATTCGCACTCTCTCCCTGGTTAGACAGATTCCGCCACTGCTGCTGCTATCACCATTTTACAGTGATGGGGTTCTAGAATCTCAATTATAATTCACTGTAAGTTCATTTCTAACACCTAACAATGCAAATTAAAAAGAAAAAAACACAAAAACATACAAAACATACATACAAAAAAACAAGAAAGACTTTAGAAAACTAGTGTCAAAAATTAGAAACAATCTTTTATGAAAAAAAGGCGTGAGAAAAATCATTACAAAGTAACAATAACAACAACAAAAAAAAACAATGCCCAGCTGAGCAATGTCAACTGATAGTGACCTTCTATGTCAGGGAAGAACTGCTTCAGAAAGTTTCCAAGGAGTACCTGGTAGATTTGAACTGCCAACCTTTTGCTTAGCAGCCTTAGCACTTACCTGCTATGTCACCAGGGTTTAAACACAGGACCTTAAATTGGCTTACAAAATAATCAGAATAAAAATAAAGACAGGGATGATGATAAAAACAAAGACAAATCCATGGTCACAACTTTAAAAAACTATACTTTGAATAAAAAGTAAAAATTACATATCTGAACAGATTAAAAAGATTTAGGTAAATTAAAATGGCATTCCTGAAGAGAGTAGAATATAAATATGCCAGAAGTAAAATAATCACAGGTAACTCTCCTAGTGATAAATACCTCAATATGTAGACTGAAATTACATTCCACATCCAGGAAGAAACTGGTACAGAATTAACAACACAAACCACCTGCTGAAAAAGGCACTCAACTTTTAAAGATAAACAGTATCATGAGCAATCAAGCAGGAAAATAATAACAAAGGTTAGCCTGAAATGTACCCACAACAGCACAATAGTGACATGAGGAAACCTGTGATAAACAAAGAATGTGAAATCAAAAGAAGAGGTCCAAATAGTTACAATAAGCATGCAATAAATACTGTGAATTTAAGGACTTAAAAAGTAACTGGCAATTCTTGAAATGACTTCTAAGAAACCAGAAAAGAAAGAATTTTGTAACAAAATGATCAGTGTAATTACCGATCTCATAGAAACACCAAACTAAAAAAAAAATGTTTAGTCTCTCACGCACACACACACACATACACTGGCTGAAGATAAATTCAAAAAAGATACAGTCATACATTGACAGGGAACTGGCAGTAATTCAAGCAGATTCAAAAGAGGACCTGGAATGAGGAACATCACTAATGACAGAAGGCAGATCTTGCTGAAAAAAGAGAATATCAAAAAAATATTTACTTGTGTTTTATTGAGGCATTCAACTGTGTGGATCATAACAAACTATGGGTAACATGGTAAAGAACGGGAATTCCAAAACACTTAATTGTGCTCATGTGGAAACTGTACATACGCAAAGAACCAGTTGTTCAAACAGAACAAGGGGATACTGCTTAGTTCAGAATCAGAGAAGGTGTTACGTCATGGGTTGTATTCTTTCACATATTTATTCCAACTGTATGCTAAGCAAGTTAGCCAAGAAGCTGGACTATATGAAGAAAAATGACACACCACGGTTAGAGGAAGACTTCAACCTGCGATACGCAAATGACACAACCTTGTTCAATGAAGCAAAGGAGACTTGGAAGAACTTACTGATGAAGATGATAGCCTTCAGTGTGGATTATACCTCAACACACAGAAAACAGAAATCTTCACAACTGGATTGATATGCAACATCAGGACATGCAGAGAAAAGGCTGAAGTTGTGAATGATTTCAACGCACCTGGATTCACAGTCAACACCCATGACAATAGCTGTCAAGAAATCAGACAACGCACTGTACTGGGTAAGTGTGCCTCAAAAGGATTCTTTAAGTGTTCCGAGGCAATAATAGCACTTTAAAGGTTAAGGTGCAATCTGACCCAAGGCATGGTATTTTCAATCAACTCACATGCATGTGAAACCTGGACAATAAATAAAGGAGATGAAGAACCGGCAGAAGAAGAAACAGATCTGTCTCAAAAAGTAGTAGTCTAATGCTCCTTTAGAAGTCAGGAAGGCAAGAGTGTAGACATGTTATCAGGAGACATCAATCCCCAAGACATTATGCTTGGTCAAGAAAAGGATGCATGAAAAAGAGAAGAAACTCAAATAAGATGGCATGATACTGTGGTTGCAATAATGGGCTCAAACACAGCAATGACTGTGAGGATGGTGTAGGGCCAGGCAAGTGTTCTGTTCTGTTCTGTTGGTTGCTACGAGTCAGAACTATCACACAATCTCTCTCTCTCTCTCTCTCTCTCTCACACACACACACACACACACACAATTCCAATAGTGTAAAAACAGAACAATAAAAACAAAGTAATGAGAAGGGAGGGTAAGGAGAGAAAAAGATTTGTGCTCAATTCCCTCATTTTGAACTACAATAAGTTCATAGGTTCTATCAAAAGATTCAAAACCACTTAATGATTTTTACAATTCTCTAAATTTTAGGAATTCATCTGTTCTTACTGTAATAGCATCGATCTGTAATTCTTTCTTTTTCACCCAGTATTACATGAGTGTTTCTCTTCCCCATGTTACCAATTTAAAATTTATAGGTGGCAATATATACTACATCCCCTATTTCTAAAATCACTTATTTCTACCTGCACATGGACTGAAAGGTATTTAGAATGATATTCATCAAATGCAAAGTCTTGGTTATCACTAAGTGATACGATAATTTCTACTTTCTTCTCTGCTTTATTATGAAAAAAGTCATTTATGCTAAAATAACAAACGAAAATAAAATGCAAGCAGTTGGTCACTGTACTTTCTCACACTCCAAGGATAAGCACTTGTAACAATTTGCTGTATATTCTTCAATATTCTGACTGTAATAATGTATGGTATCAAATGGGGTCCTATTTGATATCTGCACCTCATGTTTACTTAAAATATGGTCTGGACATTAGTAAGCTGGCTCTTCTTTTACCTCTTCTTTCTTTTAATTCTAGATAATAAACCCCAAAACACCAAACTCATTACTGTGGAGCTGATTCTGACTCACAGTGACCCTACAGGACAGAGCAGAACTGTCACAGAGTTTCCAAGGAGCACCTGGTGAATTCCAACTGTCAACTTTTAGGCTAGCAGCCAGAATTCTTAATCACTAAAGTGACTGGGGCTGTTTGTACTTCTTTTACCACCTATGGAAGTATACCTAGAATTTAAATGCCTGTGGAGTCCCTAGATGCTCCAAGCAGTTAACATGTTCAGCTGCTAAATGTCTGAGTCTACCAGAAGTGCCTTAAAAGAAAGACCTGGTTATCTACTACTACAAAAATCAGCCATTGAAAACCCTCTGGAGAACAGTTCTACTCTAAAGCATGTAGGGTCACCACGGGTCAGAATCTACTCAAGGGTAGGTGGTTTTTAATAAAGTCCTGTAAGTTGTGAGTCGAAGGAACAAGCATTACATAAAACAGAAAGCTGATTTCAATTTATATTCCCAGAAACACTGCAGGTACCTGCTTTTTTCTCCTCTTTCTAACAACGGACACAATTTTTCCCATTGGCAATTTCCTACCTGCCCTGTTTTTTGTTTTTGTCTTTTTTGGCATTAAGTGACTTAGTTTTTGCTAATAGCTATAAATAGGCTTCTTTTAAGTTCAGTAAAACCTGTGACAGCCAGAACCTGGGTAAGACCAGAAGCCTGCCAGTGAAGGTAAGCTCAAATATATTCCACTAAAACAAGCCAACAGAAAAGTGCTAAGAATGGATTCTGCCAAAGGTACAAAACTTGTGAGACCTGGAAAAACAGGACAATCCTATCAAGTTCCGGCTCTCATGGGTCCCACTGTATCACATCTATTTATACACTGCCACTTATGAAACCCTGGCAGGGGAGTCCCTAAGTGCTGTGTCTGCTAACCAAAATGTCAGCAGTTCAAATCTGCCAGACATTTCTTGGAAACTCGATGGGCAGTTCTACTCTGTCCTGCAAGGTCACTATGAGTCAGAATCAACCCCATGGCAATGGGTTTGAGGTTTTTTTTATTTATGTTCTAAACTTTTCCCAACTTGTTTTATCTCTTTTAATTGCCATTTTTGCTGAACAGGCATTCAAACATTATCAATTTAAAAAACTAAAAAGTCAAATCTTCTTCATGGCTTCCTGCTTTGTCATGTTTAGAAATGCTTGTCTCCTTCAACACCAGAATAAAATATTCTTAATTACTTTCTTTCTATTCATCCTGTTTTTTGCTTTAAGTATTACTTATTGAGACACGGTCAGGTTTCATAAAGCTCACTTTTCTCATCTAGATAACAGTATGTAATTCATAAGGTCTTGAGGAACACTGTAATCCATGCACAGTGCACCTCGCTAGTAGTTGGCACATGGTGAACAATATCATGATATTTTTATAACTTATTTAAATAAAATTGCAAGTCTAGTTCTCATTCACCTATCCTCAACATGAAGAGTATAAATTTGGAGCATAAATTGAAATCCACTTTTGGTCCAGCCTCTTTGGAAAGCAATCTGGCGTTTCCTTAAAAAAATGGATATTGATATACCATTTGACCCAATAATTCCACTACTTGGAATATATCCTACAGAATCAAGGCCTCCACCAATGGACACATGCACAAGAATGTTTATCGCAGCACAGTCCACGATAGCAAAAAGATGGAATCAACCCAGATGCCCAACAACAGAAGAATGGATAGGTAAACTATGGTATATATACTCAATGGAGCACTACGCAATGATAAAGAATAACGATGATTCCAGGAAACATCTCCTAACCTGGTTTCAACTAGAAGACATTATGTTGAGTGAAAGTAGTCAGCGACAAAAGGACAAATATTGTATGAGACCTCTACGATAAGATCTCAGAAACAGACTTACATATAGAAGAAAAGACTCTTTGACAGCTGCAAAGAAGGGGAGACAGGGAGGCCAAGGGGGGGAGGGTTTAGGTTAGATAGTTGCTGGAAATCTGTTTGGGTGAAATCGGTGATAGCACACATTAGAAACAAGAACAATATTAAGTGGACTTCAGCATAACTTCAATACTCCCTCCATCTTAACCCAACTTTGCAAGGATAGAGTAGCTGGTGCAGGGGGCAGGGGGCAGGGGTAGGGGGCAGGGGGCAGGGGGCAGGGGACCACGCTCTTAGGTGAAATTGAGGCCAACTGGCACAACTAGCATTTTGCTAAGAGGGTTCTCTGTACCCCACATTGGTGAGTGGCATCTGGGGTCTTAAAAGCTGCCAAGCTGCCATCCGAGGACACAGCAAATGGTCCCAACTCAGCAGGAACAGATGCTCACCGAGAACCAAAATGACATGCGGTAAAGACAACCCAGAAGGCAGAGACCCACATAAGTGGGTGCCTACATCAACTCGGGACTGGAAGAACCGGATAGCGCCTGGCCACCACCAGTGATAGCTACGATGGAGCTCACTACATTGAGTCTTACTGGCAACACATGGGGTGCACCCTGAGATCTCCACTAAAAGACCTCAACTGATGGTCCAGCGGTTTCGGGGTTCCCCCGGGAGCATCGCCTCTGGCCCTGATGCTGCCCTTGCCCATAAATCATAACAAAGGTTCACTCTTCGGACACGAATGGACTAGGCGATGCAGAGTGACCATATATTGGATGCACTTTATGGTTTTATGAATCTATAGGATATCATCCTGCGGGCCTCTGGCTAGAGTAAGGGGAATGAGTGGAAAGGAAGGTAAAGGAGACTGTGGGGAGGATGAGACATGTATGGCACAGATAGCAATAGTGTGCTGTCACCGGGCAGGGAGAGCAGTGGAGATTGCATATAGGTGGGCATGTAAATTTATATGGGAATATACATTTTCACTCAGTCATAAAAAAAAAAAAAAGTCTTCCTTTCAATATTTCTTTTCAGGTAAACAAAAAAGTCATTGGGGTCCAGATCAGGTGAGTAAGAAGGGAATTCTAATACAGTTATTTGTTTACTGGCTAAAAACTCTCACAGACAACTATACAGTTAAGCTGGCAAACTTGCCACCATACTCTATGCAATGGCTATTCCAGAAGGAATGTCAAAACTGCTCTGAAGGGTGAACTAGGCACTGGCATCAGTGTATAGCTTCCCAAGAGGAGGACTTCAAAGGTAATCGTGATAGTCAGCAATGATGTATGTAGCACTTAGAACAATTAAGTTTGTGGACTTAACTGTGGGACCTCATAAACTCTAAGGAAAAAAGTAACAGAACTGTTGAGGACTTAGGATCAAATGCACCTGAGATTTATAGCTTCCAAACTATAATCATTTACTTAAGTCAGCAGTCAACAACTACAGAAATTTAAGATACTAGCATGCAGACTTAAACAGTGAAAGCCATTTATCATACTATGAAAGCAATTAAGTCCAACAACTTGTTATAAAAGTTTTGTGTTAACAGTTTAGATACCATAACCATAAATAGCTGTTACAATGAGCCCAATTTTAATTAACACCAAGCAAACAAACAAAATGCCTAACCAATGCTGTCTAGTCCATTTCAACTCACAGAAATCTTAGGGTTTCCCAAGCTATAACTCTTTACAGAAGCAGGCTACCATATCTTTCTCCCCTGAAGCTGCTGCTGGTTTCCATTCAATCACTGTGCTATCAGAGATCCTAGTAATAATAATCATAAATAGATCTCATACAAAACATACTAAGGCAAAAAAGTGCCTTCTCACTCAATTTCTTGCTGCATTCTTAATTCTTTCATATTAAAAAACAACGAGCAACCTGTTAGTGTATTATCTGTCTGAACAATCAGCTTACAATGGAAAATTTCTGAAGTTATAACATTCACATCCATCCTGTGCTTGCTTCTACCTTCCACAGAAAATCCTTTCAGTCTTCTTCATTGACATAGGACAGGCAGACATTTTAAAAATTGTTCATGTAAATGCAAAATAAACCCCACAGTTAAAAAATGTCACTGTAGACAGCACACATTAGAAAGAAGATCAATAGTAACCGGAATTCAACACCATTTGAGTATTCCTCCCATCTTAACCCAATATTGCAAGGACAGAGTAGCTGGGACAGGGGGCCTGGGACCATATTCTCAGGCAATATTGAGGTCAATTGGCACAGCTCGTGTTTTGCTAATGAGGGCTCTCTGCACCCCTCATTGGTGAGTGGTGTCTGGGGTCTTAAAAACTGCCAAGCTGCCATCTGAAGGTACTGCAAATGGTCCCAAACTCAACAGGAATGGATGATTACCGAGGACAAGAATGACATGGGGAAAAGAGAACCCAGAAGACAGAGGGACCCACGTGAGTGGGTCTCTACATCGACTCATGACCAGAAGAGCCAGATGGTGCCCGGCCACCACCACTGATAGCTCACAAAGTGGAGTCTCACTGGCAACAAGAGATTAATATGAGTATACCCTGAGATCTTCAATAAAAGACTGCAATTGATGGTCCGGGGGCTTCGGAGTTCCCGTGGGAGCATGACCCCTGGCCCTGATGCTGGCCCCTGTCCATAAATCATAATGAAGGTCAACTTTTCTGACAGCAATGGACTGGACTTAGTGACGCAGAGTGACTGTATCTGGTGGGAATTTTATGGTTCTATGCATCTATAAGATGTCATCCTGCTGACTTCTTGCTAGAGGAAGGGGAGTGGGTGGAAAGGAGGGGATAGGAGACTGTTGAGAGGATAGGATATGTGTGGAGCAGTGAGGAGGGGTTTGCTGTCACCAGACATAGAGAGCAGTGGAAGCTGCATATAGCTAAGCATGAATTTATATGGGAATGTACGTTTTTAATCAATCATAATAAAAAATAAAATAGTCAGTGTATATATCTGCTAAATTTTATTTAGTCAACTCCCTATTTTTAATTTCCTGTTTATTGGTTTTTAATTCCCTACAATTCCCAATTATTTTGCATTTAAATCTGAAGGCAAAAAGACAACTTGTTGCTGTATTTATCAGGGAAGTAGAGCTTTATCTCATATGCTAATTGACAATTAAATGGCATGCTCTTTGTATTTACTTATTCTCATCATTTTATTTATTAAATGAAATTAAGAATACTTTATTAACACTATAGTCAGAGATTTAACTTAGCTCTTGTTTCTAACTTTTATTTGATTATACTGGATTACAAATTTTATCATGCTTTATGTGAAGTTTACAGCTCAAGTTAACTTCTCATTCAATTTTTACACACTGTATTAGAAGTCCTAGCCAGAGCAGTAAGGCAAGAAAAGGAAATAAGGGTCATCCAAATTGGTAAGGAAAGAGTAAAATTATTCCATTAGCAAATGACACGATCCTATAATACAGAATCTCAGGGATTCCACATGAAAGTTACTGCAACTAACAGAGTCAGCAAAGTCAAAGGATACAAGATGAGCACCTGAAGTATCAGGGAGATTCCTGGATGCTAACAAAGAAAACTCCATTAAAAGAAAATTAAGAAAACATGCTATTTACAATAAACCTGTTAAAACTAAACCCATTAACATGGAGTTGACTCCAACTCACAGAGACTCTATAGGACAGAGTAGAACTGCCCCACACAGTTTCTAAGGAGTATCCGGTGGATTCAAATTGCCTACCTTTTGGTTAGCAGCCATATAGCTCTTAATGACTATGTCCTCCAAAAGATAAACACTTAGGAATGAATCTAACTAGGGATGTAGAACACTTACACAAAGAAAGCTACAAAACACTACCATAAGAAACCTACATAAATGGAAAAACATAACATGCTCATGGATAGGAGGACATAACACTACGATAATGTCAATCTACCCAAAGCAATCTATAGATACAATGCAATTCCAATCCAAATAACAACAATCTTTAAGGAAATGGAAAAACTAATCTCCAACTACAGATGGAAAGAAAAGAGGTTCCCTGGTAAATAAAACATTATTAAAGAAGTAAGAAAGTACGAGGCTCACACTTTCTGTCAACAGTCGTCAAAACAACTTGGCACTGGTGCAACAATAGACGCACAGATCAATGAAACAGAACTAAGAACTCAAAAGTAAATCTATCCACCTATAGACACCTATCTTCAACAAAGGGTCAAAGTTCCTTAAATGGGAAAAAGGCAGTTTCTTTAACAAACAGTGCTGGTAAAAACTGGATAGCCACCTGCAGAAAAATGAAACAAGATCCATACCTCACACCATTCACAAAACTAACTCAAAATGGATCAAATGCCTAAAACTTAAAATTATAAAATTTATGAAAGAAAACAGAGGGGAACAAACCAAAGACACTCATTTACAGCACAAACCATCAAACATAACTAAATGCACAAAACAGCAAAAGATAAACTACATACCTGAGACCTCTTAAAATCAAATACTTATACTCATCAAAAGACTTCTCTAAAAGATGAAAAACATAATGTACAGACTGGGAAAAATTTTGGCAATGACTTTTCTGACCAAGTGGTCTAATCTTTCTGATGGTTAATACTGTAATACTGCGATTAAGTTAATATTTACAATCCAAGTCAATTTTCCATACAAAACCTGAAGTACCTGCCTCTCTGTAACTCCATCTACTCACCCTGTGCTAGCACACTCTTCTTTTTCACTGTTTACTTCCAGTATCTACTCAACCAGCACTTGTCCCTTCCTTTCCACCCTCTCTTCTATAAAAGAAACCAGTCACACAGCCTCATATATACATTAAACCATAAAGCACACACACCACATGCATCCCTCTGTGTCCCCAAGTGCAGTCTATTCTTTTTCTGAAGTCCCACACAATTTTCATATAGAAAAATTTACGGAGATATTCAGCTAAAGCCTTTGTTGGTTCACTCTGAAAACCCCATGATGCTTAAGATAATGTTGAAGAGTACACTGCCTGTTTTATGAGATGCAAACAGAACTGGCTGAGTAAAGAGAGAAGTATTCAGAGCTACATATGTCACCAAATAATATACATCAAGGTAGCAAGTTCTATGGATAAAATAAATGTCTGAGACATTCTTCCAGTATTACTTAGTAAGGTAGTCTTTCTCTCTCCTAATAACCTGTTGCTGTCAAGTCTGATTCTAACTCACAGTGACTGTATAGGACAGAACAGAACTGCCTCATGTTTCCAAGGCTATAAATTTGTACAGAAGCAGCCTGCCACAGTTTTCTCTCACAGAGCAGCTGGTGGGTTCAAACTGTCAATCTTCTGATTAGCACCCAAGCACTTCAACCACTAAGCCACAAGTGTATCTCTTGTCTCCTAACATTACATTATTGTTGTAAAGGACCCTTCACAACCTATGAGACATTTCTGGTGAAGGATGCTGAGGATGGCAGCACTGCTTTAACGACAGATTTTCAGACTGACGCTGAAAAGGTACTTGAATTTCTCAAAACAATGAATGATGTTATATAAAGAATTGGTTCCTCAATTTATTGCTGACTTCCAAAGTTTTGAGAAAGTCATTAACATAAAGCAAAAATTCTTAAATATGGCTTAGGAATCTGGACTACACTGACAGTGGATGGAGATACTGAAGATCTTACCATTATGTATGAAGTATATACAGTCTGATCAAGGTAAATGATGCCACTGACAAATACATGAGAAAAAAAGACATTCTGGGTAAAGGATATATATATATATACACATATATATATAAATACATATTTTGCAGCAACAACTAATGAAAAATATATTTGGTTACGTGTGTGCATGTATATATATACATGTATATATACCTCTGTATGGATGCACTTAATCTATCTATATACAGACACGTGCATACAATGTGTATGTATTGACATATGTAGTAAACAACATGGGGGCACAGTTACAGATACATTTTAACTATAGCCAAGCACCTAGTCAGTTTGATTTTCTGGGTTTGAAGACTTAGGACCAGACACTGGTGGGACAACTTGTTCAACTATCATAATATAGTTCCTCAAGTTTATATTCCACATCCTAGTTTCGTCAGTAGTGTGTGGGGTCTTAAAAGTTTACACGTAGCCATGTAAGATGCAAGTATTGGTCTCTACTCATCAGGAGCAAAAGCAAAAGAGGGAAACCAAAGACTCAGAGAAGAAATTCATGGATGCTAACAGTCTACATGAACCACAGCCTCATTTACCCTGAAACCAGAAGAACTACATGGCCTTTCGCTTCCATGACCAACTGTTCTGATCAGAGTCCTAAGAGATGGATCCTGACAGAATGATAGGAAAAAACATGGAACAGAACTCAATTCTTACGAAGTCCAGCCTTTATTGGATCAGTTGAGACTACAGGACACCCAGAGATTATCACCCTAAAATATTCCTTAAACTTTGACCCAAAAGTGTTTCCTAAGGTTTCTTTCAGCTAAGTAACAGACTAGATCATAAAGAATAAAATCCATAAGCCTGTATTCTTTAAAAAATTATCTATATGAGACCGAACGGTCAACAACTACCCAAAACAAAGATGAGAAAGTAAGGGTGCAGGGAAACCAGATTATTGGAAACAGAACCATGAGAACTGAATTAATAAGACCACTGACACATCTTGAAAAATGTAACGAAAGTCACTGAATAATTTGTGCAGAATTGTTCAATGGGAACTTAATTTGCTACGTAAACTTTCTCCAATATTACCATCACATGCTATTTTGTCAAAAATCTTATATCTACATGTCTGGGGTCTGAATAGCTAGCAAGTAGTGATCTAAGAAGCATCAACTGGTCCAAATCCACATGGTACAGGAGAATAAAGAATATCAAAGACATAAAGAAAACAGGAGCCCAAGAGACACAAATGGCCACATAATCCAGAGACTGTATCAGCATGACACCAGAAGAACTAGATGGTGCCTGGCTACCACCAATGACTTCCCTGACAGGGAACACAACAGACTCCCCTGACATAAGGGGAGAAAAGTAGGGTGAAGAACTTGAACTCTGTTATAACAGACCAGATTTGACAGTCCAACATACCAGAGGGTCCCTGGAAGACATGGCTCCCAGACTCACTGGTAGCCCAGAACTGAAACCAATTCTGAAGGCAACTCTTCAGACCAAGATTGTACTAGACTGTAAGACTTAAAAGGACACTGGCCAAGAGTGTGCTTTTTGGCTTAGGTAGATACATGAGACTACCTGGGCAGTTCCTGTCCACAGGTCAGACAAGAGGACAGAAGAGGATAAGTAACTAGTTAAATGGACCCAGTTAATACAGGGTGGAAAAGAAGAGTACTGTCAGTGTACAGAGAACAGCACGAGTTACACAGCAACTTCTAAGTTTCTATATAACAAATTGACTTGGATTGTGAACTTTCACTTAAAGCACAATAAAATATTACAGAGGAAAACCAAATCTTACTACTGTATAAGAATTTCTAATCAAGAATCTTGTTCAAGTTCATCATTAGTGGGAGGCAGAGAGAGAGAACCACAAATACTCAATGCAAAGCTTTAAAAGAAGCTTGAGATCATTCTGACAAAATAAGTGGTGCTGCAACTAGGTACCATCACGGCATGAGTAGAAACATGACATTCAACATCCCAATGTAAGCACAGTCTCTTGACATGGTGTGATATATAATCACTATATCAAAGGGAACACTAACAAGATTCTGCAAGGTTTTTTGTTTTTTCTCCTGTTGCTTTGGAGGAAAGCTCATGAAGCATGATAAGGGAAAGGAAGGATGGGTCTACAGCATAGAGGTAAGGAATGTCAGTTTCCAAAGCCTGAAATGGGAGCGCAGGCAGACATTTACGTATTCTACAAATGCCCATTATACCACCATAAAACACTTTCAGAATAAGATACAGAAAAACAATAGTCCAAAAACTCATCAAATAAATTTATACACACAAACATACATATACACATATTTGTGTGTGTGTGTGTATATGTATTTGAGCAACACTTCTATACCATCATACTCCTTACTCCAAAGCTTTTCTGATCATCTACTTTCTCATGGTAGATACTAAATTCATTTGACGGCCCCTCCTTCCAAAATCTAAATCCTTCTCATGCTCTAATTCCCTAAATCATTGACACCAAAGAACAGATTCTGGGCCAAGAACTTTTCTCCTTCAGATTTGATGACTCTCCTCTTTCATTCCTAGTTTTCTCTTTCCTCTCTAAACATGGTTTCTCAGTGTTTTGATGGCTCCTTTTCCTCCACTGCTCTCCAAACGTAGCTTTCCAAGAAGGCTGTGTCATTTGTCTTCTGCTTGCTCAATCTTCCTCTAGGCTCTTGCATTCATTCAGTGCTTATTCTACCACCTATAGGGAATAACTTCCAAATTCACCTCTCCTATGCTTTAGAACTCATTTTCCAAAAGTAGATGTCTTACCAGAACCTCAACCTAAATTTACCATCTCGCCCAAACCTGTTCTTCCACTTGACTTTACGTCAATGATTTCCCCTCAGCCACTAAACCTCTAAACCTGGCAATCATTACCAACACTCCCTCTTTCTCACTCCTTACATGCAACTAACCAAATGATTGATATGTCCACTTCAGTTTCTTCTCAAACAACCCGATCTACTACTAATCTTTCTTAACAGTAGTTTTTTCCATTAACACAGTACTTACAATTCGCTATGACCTGGCTTCAAAATAAATTCCTCTTTCTCTCTTACTGTTCACATTACTACAAGCACATGCACACACACACACATACACACACACAGTCATGCTCCTTACCATATCTTAGCCCTTTCACTCACGCTGATCCTCTATTCTAAAACAGTAATTTGTACTTCAACACAGCCACCAACCTTTGCTTCTGGAAAGCCTATCAAATCTTAAAGTCCTGGCTCCTACAAAACGTTATCAGGCATGTGAATTAACCTTCTCATCTGTACTCCATGGTATTTTATATTGAATTTAACATATTCTGGATATAAATTAATTTATATCTGTCCTTATAACCCAACTATATTGTTAAGATGATAGAGGGTAGTCAGTTACTTGATAAAGGGATACAAAAATTCATCTGACTGCTACAATAAACAAACCTAAGTATAAACTTTTAAGAACCACACGGTATTTGGCAACTCTATGTCAGATCGACGCCTGATCTCCATAATCTATAAGATACTACAAAATATCAAGAAGAAGAAGATAAACCATCCAATTAAGCAATGGGCAAAGGAGATGGGCAGACACTTCACTAAAGAGGAGATCCAGGCAGCCAAAAAACACATGGAGTCATGCTCACGATCTTTAGTTATTAAAGAAATTCAAATCAAGACAACAATGAGATACCATCTCACCCCAACAAGATTGGCCATGATCCAGAAAACACAAAACAACAAATGCTGGAGAGGCTGTGGAGAAAGTGGAACCCTCCTACACTGTTGGTGGGGTTGCAAAATGGTCCAGCCTCTTTGGAAGGCAATCTGGTGCTTCCTTAAAAAAATGGATATCGATATACCATTTGACCCAGTAATTCCACTACTTGGAATATATCCTACAGATTCAAGGCCTTTCACACCAACGGACACACGCACCAGAATGTTTACCGCGGCACAGTCCACAATAGCAAAAAGGTGGAATCAACCCAGATGCCCAACAATAGAAGAATGGATAGGTAAACTGTGGTACATATACTCAATGGAGCACTACGCAATGATAAAGAATAACAATGATTCCAGGAAACATCTCCTAACCTGGTTTCAACTGGAAGACATTATGTTGAGTGAGAGTAGTAGTCAGCGACAAAAGGACAAATACTGTATGAGACCTCAAAAACAGACTTGTGTATAGAAGAAAAGACTCTTTGACAGCTGCAAGGGAGGGGAAGGAGAGAGGGAGGGCGAGTGGGGGAGGGTTTGGTTTAGGTAGTTACTAGAAATCTAGTTGGGAGAAAGCGGTGACAGCACACATTAGGAACAAGAACAACATTAAGTGGACTTCAGCATAACTTGAGTACTCCTTCCATCTTAACTCAATACTGCAAGGATAGAGTAGCTGGGGCGGGGGATGGTGGACCATGCTCTTAGGCGAATTCCAGGCCAATTGGCACAACTAGCGTTTTGCTAAGAGAGCTCTCTGCACCCCACATTGGTGAGTGGCGTCTGGGGTCTTAAAAGCTGCCAAGTTGCCATCCGAGGACACAGCAAATGGTCCCAACTCAGCAGGAACGGATGCTCACTGAGGGCCAAAATGGCATGCGGTAAAGACAACCGAGAAGACAGAGAGACCCACAAGAGTGGGTGCCTACATCGACCTGGGACCGGAAGAACCGGATGGTGCCCGGCCACCACCAGGGATAGCCATGACGGAGCTCACAGAGAGGAGCCTCACTGGCAACACAAGAATAAAAAGAGGTGCATCATGAGATCTCCACAAAAAGACCTCAATTGATGGTCCAGCGGTTTTGGGGTTCCTCTGAGAGCATGGCCCCCGGCCCTGATGCTGCCCGTTCCCATAAATTATAACAAAGGTCCACTCTTTGGACAGGAATGGATTGGACTTGGCAATGCAGAGTAACCATATATTGGAAGCACTTTATGGTTCTATACATCTATAGGATAGCATCTTGCTGACCTCTGGCTGGAGGAGGGGGAGTGGACGGAGAGGAGGGGAAAGGAGACTGTTGGGAGGATGAGACATGTATGGAACAGAGAGGAATAGTGTGCAGTCACCGGACAGGGAGAGCAATGGAAGCTGCATATAGGGGGGGCATGTAAATTTACATGTGAATGTACATTTTCACTCAGTTATGTTAAATAAAAATAAAAATAAAAAAAAAAGAACCACACGAAATACACCACCAACCACATGCCAAGCACCAGTATGTTTGCTAAAACGACATTTAAATCTACATTATTCAGGTGGATAATTATTCTTGACTGTAAAGAGTTTAGAGTTTGATCATATTGATTAGGAACAACCGTATCGACTTACTCTGAGTTTCAAAACAGCTTCAGGTCTTATTACAACTCAGCTTTATCAGACGCCGCATTCTAGCTAGTTTACTCTTAATCCCATCCCTTCCCCATACTGGACAAAACAGCTTCAAAATTTAGATTGGTCTCTGGAGTAAAGTGTTTTTCAACTTGAACACTCAAGGTTCTATACTAAAGCCATACCACTATAGCTAGAAAACCCACTGCCATCAAATCAGGTCTGACTCGGATAGTTTCCAAGAAGGCTGTAAGAAATCCTGTCTCCCATGCCCCCTGGACTCCAATCATCCCTAGCTAGTAACCAAAACAAAACAAAATCCATTGCCACTGAGTCCCTATAGGACAGAGTTGCCTCACAATGTTCTAAGGAGTCGCTGGTAGATCCAAACTGCTGGCCCACTGGTTAGTAGCTGAGCTCTTAACCACTGTACCACCAAGGCTCCTAGCTAATCACACATACCCAATACAGTAAGTATTCTTCCCAGAGCATCCAAGTAACATGGCTCTGTAACCTGACAGACACACAGAATTATTCAATTAACATGCTCCGAAGTTCAGTGATTTTAAAACTTCAAGCAACTATCTCTTCACCAAGGTAGTGGTTAAACAGTACCTGCCTTATAGTAACTCTTCGAACTGTACATGTGCTATAACTTGAGTACAGAACACATACATACACATATATTATTATGTATGTGTGAGGACACAGCCTAAGACTAGTGAAAAGAAAGGCCTTTAAACAATTCAATCTTCTCTTTAAACATAAAAAAGGCTCAAAATACAAATCAGGTAACAGGGGAAGACCCCCAGTGGAAGTCAAGCCTCATCCTACATCACTGGTGGTGGACCCTGAGGTAACAGATTGAATATGTCACTGACCTGACCTGACTGAATATTCACACAACCTCAAGCCTATCATGTGGCCCACGCCAAGGAAGGCACCATTAATAACTAACCATGGAACTCTCAATTCTTTCAATGTAGTATACTCATCAACCACAATAAGCCAAACACACCTGGTACACAAGACAAGGTATTTGCCATCCCTGCCTTAATTCTTAATATAAATCACTTTTGAAAATAAACTTGCCCTCCCTTTCCTTCTGTGAGTATCCTTTCTCCTTTCACCTAGAGAAATGCTCACTGCAGTCCAAGTCATGTAAAAGTAAGCCCACAGTCTCACTGTTAAAGACAGCCATAGCAGAAAGAACTCCAAATGAATCACCAAATCAGACTTTTTAGGTGAGTGAAGGATAGCAAATCCTACCAAGTCGTAAAACATCATTTTACAGGCTGGAAACTCGAAGACTGAGCTAAAAAAAAAAAAAAAAGGACTTTTCTACTTCTCCCAGCGGAGAACCAGAACACCAGCACATAAGCTGGTCTTACTCTACTCAAAAAACTTAAAAAAAAAAAAAAAACATAGAAATATTTTTCGCACATAAATATATAAGCTGCAATCATTCTGTGCTCTTCAACATACTGACATACTAGATTTGTTGCAAAAGCACTTTAGTTACTTATGCATACCAAAACACTCTTCTCTGGGTGGCTTAACCCTGGTGGTACAGTGGTTATGTGCTACCTATGGCTGTTAGTCAAAAGGTCAGCAGTTCAAATCTACCAAGTGCTCGTTGGAAACTCTATGGAACAGTTCCTATAGGGTCGCTTTGCGTCGTAATCGACTCAACAGCAGTGGGGATAATGAACACAATAAATAAATGCTAAATGAATTAATAAATGTTTTGGTTAACAAGAGATAGAGCAAAAGCCTGAGATTTTGATCTGAATTCATGCCCTGGTCCCTGACTGCTAGAGAGGAAGACGATGGAATGAATTAGAAGGGCATGCACTATCATGCTTAACTCTTTGCCACCTGTGTCATCTCTCTACATCAATGCCTACCCTACTGTTAAAGAATAATTTATCTGCTTGAAGTACCAAGAACTTATGAGACAACCCTGAAATTATTTTTGTATTTACTGACTCAAATTTTTAAAAAAGGAAACTTAAGTACCTACATGGAAAAATGAAATTTAACTTTTTCAAGAGTCTAAATGAGAAACTGTAATTGCCACTTGATGAGGTCTTATACTGCATTAAAAATGACAATAGTGTAGCAAAATGGAAAATGTTTACATTACTTAGTAATATACATATGATCATAAGATATAAACCATTGGAAGAAAAAATAAAAATGTGCCAAAACCATTAAGTACCCTAGTTGTATTCAGGTAAAATGTACAATTCAGGTATAATGTCAGAAATCAGCTATTAGTGCCACAGTTTAAAGATTTTAATACACTGAAAATTCAAGATATTCTTAATAATCTTTAAAGAGTTCAACAGCCATGGAATACAGAAACACTTTCCAATAACACTGCAGACCGTTAAGGTACAACAAAAACCACTGCCATCGAGTCAATTCCAACTCATAGTGACACCACAGGACACAAGAGAACTGTCCCACATTTTCCAAGGAGATCCTGGTGGATCTGAACTTCTGACCTTCTGGTTAGCATTAGTGGTTCTTAATCACTACACGAGCAGGGTTTCCATGTAAGGTATAAGTAAGCTAATAGTTCCACTGTTAAAGGCACATCAAGTAGAAATACCTGGCCTTGTAGCCAATCCACAAACCAATTTCTCTCTTCCCAATGCAACATTTTTTCACACTATGCTGCCCAGTCCACTGCCATTTAGCCTTTTTAAAACCTGTGTATTTTAACAATTATATTGTGTTGCTATTTATAAATATTCTAAAATGTCAGTAAGATCTTACCATAAAAAGAAGTAAACTATTTTTCCCCACAAAAGGAATAAATTATTGCCACTGTTAGTTCCTAATGGAACTATGCCAAATAATGAGAAATTCCCTGGGGACATTCATGTCTCATTACAAGAAAGTTTATGTACCATGGCTTTGAGTAGAAAGACTGGTTTAGCCAGATTACTCAGAGCAATGTTGTTGATAGCAGTAACAACACCTCGGCATATAAAACATCTTACACTTTACAAAGCGCGTTCATGGAAGTGTCAAGTAATTTCACAACTTCAGTAGTACAACAGGAAATCCTAGCGGCATAGTTAAGTGCTACAACTGCTAACCCAAGGGTCAGTAGTTTAAATCTACCAGGCTCTCCTTGGGAACTCTATAGGGCAGTTCTCTGCACTCTAGTATCACTATGAGTTGAAATCATCAACAGCATTGAGTCTGGTGTTGTTTGTTTGTTATAGTACAAAGTGTAGTGGTTAGAGCCCTGGTTGCTACGCAAAAGGTGGGCAGATCAAGTCTGCCAAGTGCTCCCTGGAAATCCTACAGGGCAGTTCTGCTCTGTCTCACAGGGTCCAGTGCTCCCTGGAAACCCTACAGGGCAGTTCTGCTCTGTCTCACAGGGTCCAAGTGCTCCCTGTAAACCCTACTGGGCAGTTCTGTTGTGTCTCACAGGGTCCAAGCGCTCCCTGGAAACCCTACTGGGCAGTTCTGCTCTGTCTCACAGGGTCACTATGAATCGCAATCTACTCAATGGCAAGGCCTAATTAACTGGGCAGGCATTTTTTAATTAAATTTCCATACGTCAAGACAAGGAGCCCTGGTGGTGTGGTGGTTAAAGTGATTGCCAAACAAAAAAGTCAGCATTTTGAAATCTAGAGGAGAAAGATGTGGCCATCAGCTTCCATAGAAATGTACACTCTTGGGAATACTATGGGGTCATTATGACTCACAATGGACTCAAGGGCAATAGGTTTGGTTTGGGTTTCCTTAAAAATTTTAGTACAAGGTTGCAAACCAAAAAGGTCAGCAGTTCAAACTTACCAGCCACTCCACAATGGGGAAAATGTCTGCTCCCATAAAGATTTACAGCCTTACAAATCCTATGCGGCAATTCTACTCCGTCCTATGAGTAAAACGTTGCTGTAAGTGACAAAACAATTCAACTGCTCTGAGTTTAGGTGGGGTTTTTTTGCTTTTGTTTTTGTTAATTTTCAGGTATAGTACAAGGCAACTGACCTTATTTGGAGACAGCAATAACCCAAAATCTAGATCATCATAAAGAACTTTCTCTATGAACCAAAGCCAACTGTTTCTAAAGCAACCACTGTCAAAATGCTTCTTCCACACACTCTCCCCCCACATCAAATCTATCTCCCAAATTTTCAGTCTAAGCATTCAAGAAAACGAAAGAACAGAAAACAGAGAAGGCCTAATGAACTGAACCATTTTTTTAAACTAAATTTCCACATATCAAAGTAGCCATAAAAAAATTAAAAGGCAAGCAAATGCTACTACAAACCTCTAAAAGAATCAAAACACACAATTTTTAAAACCGTTAAGACGTGCTCAAACTTATTAGAAATTTTTAAAGTAAAATAATTTTCCTTTTACCTACTAGAATCAAACTGTAAGTCTGACAGTAGTAATAACAGAAAATGATACTTTAATACACTTAGAATGAGAATATGAATTAGCACCTTTCTACAAGACAACTGCTGTTATTAAGAACCTCCAAAATGTTCATTTCTGTTGACTCAGTAATAATGGCCACTCCTAGAAATTTATCCATAAGAAACAATAAAAAATTATGCAGAAATATTTTTCACAAGGAAAACTGACAGAAGTATTAGCTATAATTTTAAAAATTTATATTTATAATTCAAAGACCACCTGAAAGTCAAAACAGGAAAATTACAGTATAAGAAAAAAATCCTATATATCAACTTCAAATATTTTGTAAGAGTACTAATGACACTGGAAAATAGTTACTTTTCTCAAAAGATTAATAACCTGGTATTTTTAAAATATACATTACACATGCTCATTAAAAAATGAAAAACTTTGGCCTACACACTAATCTGTTTTCCAGTTTAAGGTGTCAGTATGAGTACATGGTTAATCACCTCTCCCTCTTAGACAAGCAACTAAATAAATTTTTCTAAAGAAATTTAAAAGTTAAATAAAAGATTTTTTAAGAGTAGATAGACTGCCCATGGTTCTGAATGATGAAAAACAGATGCAAGAATGTGAACTGATTAGGCAAAGTGGAGGGACCAGGAGAGCAGAATACTCACAGAGGGGGCTGCAGCGAAGGAGGGAGGTTAATCTTCTGGGCAGAACCCCAGAGAGGCACCAGTCCAGTGACTGTCGAACGAAGGTCAGTAGTGAGAAGTGGGACTGAAAACATCTGCCATAGCAAAAAGTCAACAGATAATACCTAAAGTTGATAAACCAAAATACAAACACTATAACCATATCATTTAGAAACATGGCATCGAGCCCCAAAAGATTTGAACGAAAAAGGTCGTTAGCTACCTCTGGGGGGATTAGGCTGTTCATTATTGAGACCTTTAGTTAACTGGTCTTTGATCATTCTTTTTTTTTTTTTTTTAACTATGCATATAATACTGATTTTAAGGATCTTTTTTTTTAACATGTTGTTTACTTTCTTACAGTACACCCTAAATAATCACTTACTTCCCATTAAGTCAGAGGCTGTATCTCATTTAACAGTGTTTTTCAACTAAAGGTAATGCTGTCATGAAATACATCTAGTGGGACGTAACTAGCATTTCCTTTTCCTGAAAGAAAAAAAAAGGCAAAACAGTTTCCTGTTTTCACTCAAGAGTAATGACCTGAATGACAGTGGCATGACCCACAAGGTTCTTCAGAATTAACCAGTTCATCTCTCCAACCATCTTCCACCTCACTTCCTCAGCTTCAGCTAACTGCTTTCCCACCCCTTCCTCCAACAGTCAAATCTAGCCTCACATTAGGGTCTTTCCTGCTTGCCTTGTGGCCCAAATGATTCCCTCTCTCACCTAACTCAATCCTTAGCTCAAATGCCATGCTCTTTTAAATTGTTACAGCTGTAACTCTTACACAAACCTCTATTTTAATCCCTTTCTTACCCTTATTTTCCCCACAGCACTCACTGCGCAAGTCTGTTAATTTTATCTCCTCCACCCGTATAAGAACGCAAGCTCTAAAAGGAGATTTTTGTTTCTCTACTGACACGCCCCAAAGCTGCATGTAGCAGGCACTCTGTAACTATCTGTGAATTAATGACTTTTAGTTAAAAAGGTATAGGCTATTAGGAGTAAGTCACATGATTGACAAATACAACAGTTTAGCAAAATTCTTATCACAGTTTTTAGTCGATGAGAATAAACTATAATTTAGACCCCAGAATACTAATTTCAGATTATCCACATTGCTGAGTATGTTATCGTCCACTAAGAATGCACAAGTCTGCTGACATAATGAAAGTAACTTTTGTTAACATGAGTAACAACATAAAAGAATCATTAAAAAAATAATATATTCATGGTAAAATTTTTCCCAAACAGGTTAATTACAACGTCTAGGATCTTCTTTACAAGGCACAGTGAAAGTCTCTCAGTAATGACAATTCACACACATTTATAACTTTCTCTATTTCTTCCAACCTTTCAAACACTTGGCCAGCTACATTTCTTCCATATAAAGAACAAAATCGCAACCTGGTGAAATTCATTCTAAAAGCTTGTTGCTATCAAGTCAGTTTCGACTCATAGCAACACTATAGGGCAGAGCAGAACTGCCCCACAGAGTTTCCAAACAGCATCTGGTGAATTCGAACTGCTGACAATTTGATTAGCAGCTGTAGCTCTTAACTACTACACCAGCTGGGTTTCCAAAATTCATAAAACAAGTCCTTTCTGTAGCACAAATGGCAGCATCTCCGTCAGTGATGAGTTCATGAATATTTTCCAACCTACATTACAACTGATTAAATGAAAACAATCAATAGATTTCCAATGACACTACTTATTCATATACAAAGCACACATGATAAAAAAAACAGGTTATTACTACGTACAAAAGCTTATCCAACTGTCAAAAAAAAAGTATGACTTGCTCCTAAAGCACACAAAAAATGAATAAATCAGTAATTCCAATATATATTAATGTTGAAATTATACTTTGGATATAACAGATTAAATAAATTATATTACTGAAATTTTTGTTTTATATAAGTGACCATAAAGGAAAAAAAATCCATTTTCCTAAACTGAAGATAAGAAAATTGATTATGCTAAGCATGCCAGACAAAAATCAGACACTGATCTCCACCTGCTATTTAAAGACTACTCTTGAAGGTACAGAACACATCTCAATATGGCAATGGTTACACACTGCAATCATTTCCCCCACCGTCAGAGTGGCAAAAATTTAACTCCTTTGTTAATCCAGTGTTCTTTTTAACATTTAAATTCTATAAATATGGCGGGAAAATGCCTGAAAAAACAATACCAAGGCTAAGAAGAATAGCCTTTTGAGGAGATGTTTCTTTTACAATTTTAAAATAAAACGAAACTTTTTCATTTTGGCCTTGGAACATTTTAACACTTAATTTTACTGAATAAAGGAACTATTTCAAATGTCAAAAAAAAAATTCCCCATTTAACAAGTGATACACACTGAACATAATTAGTCAACAAACAAAATTATAAACAAAATTTGGTCTGGGGACCAAAATGTGCACTGAAATTTAACCAAATGTTATGAGATCAAATCTTGCTTTCATGATAACTGCATTTTGTACTAAAAAACAACCTTTTAAAAATCTTAAGTTCTGTTTCTGAAATGTAAAACAAAAGAATCTATTGAGAAGCACAGTATGCTTTTCTAATAAACAAAAAATTCAACACCCACAACCCACTGCCAACAAGTCAATTCCCAACTCACAGTGGCCCCATAGGATTTCCAAGGCTGTAAATCTTTATGGAAGCAGAGTGCCCCATTTTTCTCCCATGAAGCCACTCCCATGAAGCCACTGCCGACCCTTCAATTAGCAGTCAAATGCTTTAACCACTGTGCTACCAGGGCTCCTTTAAAATAAACAGAAGATCAAGTTAAAAGAAAAAAGTCTGCAAATGAGTAACAGCTTTTGCCTATTTCACACCATTAATAAAACACATCATCTTAATAGTATGACTTCATAAAGCATTTTACCTTCTGTCCCTGGAGAATAAATTTTACTATCAGTAGTTTTTGCAACTGGTTTTACCAATCTTCAACAACTTGAAAGGGTAATAACAGACAGACACACACACAGAAACTGAATTAAGTACTGAAACCACTGGCAGAATGAAGACCATACTATGTATGGAAAGTAGCAGACCTAACCATTAATGAAAACAATTTTAAGAAAATTACACAAAACATAACAGAACAAAGGAAGTATTCACAGAAAAATAATGAAACAAAAGACAGGAAGTCAAGATGTAACAATCATGAAACTGACATTCCTGTCTACAGAAAATAAAAATGAGTCAACTCTTCGGAAAGGAATGGACTGGACTTAGGGACACAGTGTGACCATGTGGTATGTGTACTTTATGGTTCCACCCATCTATACACATCTATACGATGCTGTCCTACTGGCTGCTTACTAGAAAGGAGAGAAGAGGGTGAAGAGGAGGGGAGAGGCGACTGTTAAGAGGATATGACATAAACAGAACGAAAAGGAAGAATGTGCTGTCACCGGGCAAGGAGAGCAGAAGGAACTGCAGGCAGGCATGCAAATTTAATTTGGATTGTACACTGCACTTAACCACAGTAAAAAAAGAAAAGAAAAATGAAAGCATTTTAAAGGATAACGAGAAAATATTCCTAAGTCCACAAGTTGAAACGGCTTACCATGTAACAGGAAAACATAATAGAAAATCACATCAAGACCAAGAAATATCCTGATGAAGTTACTGAACTTCAAGGATAAAGAAAGAATTCTACCAATAATTAGGTTGAAGTACGTCACCTACAAAGGCAAAAACGAGGTCAGGCCCCTGGCCCTGATGCTGCCCTTGCCCATAAATCATAACGAAGGTCCACTGTTCGGACACGAATGGATTGGACTTGGCGATGCAGAGTGACCATGTATTGGATGCACTTTATGGTTCTATACATCTGTAGGATATCATCCTGCTGACCTCTGGCTGGAGGAAGGAGAGTGGGTGGAGAGGAGGGGAAAGGAGACTGTTGGGAGGATGAGACATGTATGGAGCAGAGAGGAATAGTGTGCTGTCACCGGACAGGGAGAGCAGTGGAAGCTGCATATAGGTGGGCATGTGAATTTATACGGGAATGTACATTTTCACTCAGTCATATTTAAAAAAAAAAAGAAAAAGAGGTCAGGCTGGCCTCTAGATTTCTCAAGATGGCAGGTGATGATAAAATAGATGTCTACCAGGACCTAAGGTAACAGGGGCAGCCCACAACCTCTGTAAAACCAAATGTGTTCCAGTCAGGCCTATTCTGACTCACAGTGACCCTGCAAGACATAACAGAACTGCCTCATTGGGTTTGCCAAAGAGCAACTGATAGATTTAAACTGACAACCTTTTAATTACTAGCCAAGCTCTTTAACCACTGCAACACCCAGAGGAAACATCAGTTCACTTCTTAAAGCAACTGATAGACATTTTCAAACCAACAAGAACTTCGAGAATAGGTCGTTAAATAAATAAATAAATATTGCCGCAAGATTCAAGAAACAGAATGGATTCAAATACATTAAAGCTGTAAGAATAACCACAAAACCATACACAAACTACCATATTTCATCTATATGCCTAAAATCAACATGCATATTACCATCAATGGCATGTCACAGCTTCTGTGACATTTAACCATATTAGTGGTATACAAAATAACAAGGTATTTTAAAATCAATGGCACCTTACATGTACTGAAACATGGCATGTAACTTTCAAAATAATAAAGAACAAATAAAGAAAACCAGTAGTGTAAAAGAAAAAACAAAAGAGCCAAATAGGAAACAAAAAAATAGTATTATAGAAGTAAAATCACACATATGAACATACAACATAATTGTAAATTATTAAAAGCATCTCAATTTGGGTCCAAAAAAATTAACCTTGATCCAACTACATGTGGTCTACATGAAACAAACCTAAAACAGAGACTTTGGGAGGTTAAAAGTAAACAGTTAGATAAAAATACACCAAGCAAGTATAAGTACCCTTTTGAAATTAGATGAATTCAAAGTAAAAGAACACAGGAGGCAAAAAGACAGTCAATTTTTATAAGTATCAAGATTATAAGCAATAAATCAGATCAAATGTTTATAAAACCTACATACACCAAAATTTGTTTAAATGGAGCAAAAACTTTAAAGACACACAGATAATCTAGAAAGAAATAATAATAGAAAACACCATAATTTTCAATCCTGAAAGATTAAACAGAAAAAATTAAACATGGCTGAAAATATGATGGGATGAAATCAAATCCTGTGGGACAGTTACAAAACCTCTGGCCAATACATCTCAAAAAATTTCAATAAACTAAAATAATATAGACCATTATCTAACAATAAGCAATTAAATTACAAATTAATAACATTAGATTAAAAAATATCCTTGTTGGGGGAGACTTGAAAATTTATGTACTAGCTCTCCCCTAAATTATTCAAGATAGAAAATCTTAAACTACTAAAGCTTAAATACAAAATGAAAGGATCTAGAAAAATACAAATGGTCATACAGAATCATCAAGTCAATTCAGAATTAGAAAACAAATACAAACTCCAAAACCTATTACCATCAAGTTGATTCCAAGTCACAGCAATCCTACAGGACAAAGTAGAACCATCCCACTGGGTTTCCAAAGCTGGTTGATACAAAATGCTGACCTCTGGGTTACCAACATAGTTCCTTTCACTACTGCACCTGCCAGGAATTGACTAAGTTTAGAAAGAACTATCTCTCCAAACACTCCAAACACCAATTTCATGTATTTTCATAAGGCAATTTATTTAGTTAAGTAGTCTATAAAACAAAAAGTTAAGCTTCCTAATTCATAATACCATAATGCATGGACAGCACAAATGCTCTAAGCAAAAAATTTATATAGCAGTAGCAAACACTATAAAACATTTACTATATCTGAAGCACTGGTTGAGGCAAAGTACTGTAACTCATTTAGTGTCACAACAGTCTGATAGGCTGGGGTGAAAGTTAAAATACTGAACAGTAATACAGAACAGTCAGGAGTTCTGCATAATATAAATGGTTAATGCCAACCAATAGGTTGGAGGCTCAAGCCTACTCAGAGGCATCTCAGATGTCTGGCAATCCATTTTCAAAAACTCAGCCACTGAAAACCCTATGGAAGGCAACATGTGCCCCAAAGCAAAGACTGAGAAGGCAGGAAGGGCTGGAAAACTGGACAGTGGGAACCCAGGGTATTAAAAGGATAGGGGGAGAGTGCTGACACATTGTAGAGACTGCAACCAACATCACAAACTGTAAATTTTTGAATAAGAAACTAAATGTGTGCTGTATAAAACTGAAAAAAAAAAAAAAACATAGAACATAGTTCTACTCTGACACACGTGGGTGTCGACATGAGTTGGGCTTGACTCTGGCAACCAGAACTGGTATAGAACATTAATTAACCAATGAGAAAGACACCAGAGCTCAGCTACGCTGCAGCAAGCTCTTAAGGCCTTCTTTTTGTCACCCTTCCTCCTTGTGAACTAGACACTAAAGAGGTTAACAGCCACGGAAAGGGGCAGGAAGAGGGCTCAGAGAGTGGCCTATCAACTCTGGTGGCATAGCTGTCAGCAAAAAGTCAGCAGTTCAAATCCACCAAGTGCTCCTTGGAAACTCTATGGGGCAGTTCTACTCTGACCTATAGGATCGCTACAGTTGCAATCAACTGAAGAGCAGCAGGTTTGGGTTTGGGTTTTATACAAGTATTTTGACAACCTGTAACTAGTTTTGTATGTGTTTTAAAAAAACCAAAATATTAGTACTACCAATTTCCACTTAGTGCCTATGAGCTAAAAACTACTTACTATCTCCATTTTACAGCTGAGTCAACAGACCTAGAGAAGTCAGATAACAGAGGAGATGGAGTTTGAAGCCACAAATGAGGCTCCAGAGATGAGGCACCTGACACCTAACCTCCATGCGATACAGCCTTTTCAAAATAAAATAAAAATAAAATAGCCAGATAAATTTAAAAGGTGTTGTTTTTCAATTAATTCAAGGAAGGTACAATATTTTGCTATGTTATCATATTAAGACTGAAGAAGGTATTCATTTTCATTGCTGAAGTTTCCATAAATGTAATGAACATTCCAGGTATTAAGAGAATTCCAGTAAAAAAGAGGTAGAAATGGTACTAACATTTTTAAGAAACACACGTCACATAGTATACATTAAACTGTATATGCATATATATGTGTTTATTACGATTTTACACACACACAATACATTAAGCCAGTAAGGTGAAAACTGTTAAGTATTCCCTCTAAAGTCGGGTAACAAAACAAGGATGCTGCCACACTGCAGCTATTATTTAACATTATTTCAGAATGATCAGGCAATATATTCAAGTTAAAAAAGATACAAAAATATGGAAAGGAAATTGAATGTGATTACTGTACCTCTAGGAAATCAAATGAAAAACAGTGAAGTGGCCAATGAGAAAATTAAACAACTCACCTCCTGACACATAAACACTAAATAATTAAAATATACACTGGAAAAATGATCCTGTACATAGCAACAGATCAACTCTAACAGAAAAGGTAGCAAAAAAAAAAATATTAAAAGTCTACTAAACAACTACATGTAAGAAAGCCAGACTGTGTCCTTAGAAAAGATAACTCAGTATTGTAAAGATGCCAGGTTTCCCCTTATGTTTAAATTGAGTGCGATGCACTCCATCAAAAATTGTAAGGTTCCCCATCCCACAAGGGACGGTGGCAGTACATAAAACTTGACAAAATGATTTTAGTGCTTACAATCCTAGAGCAAAAGGATATCAATATTTTTTCACCTATTATCTAAATACCAGTATTTACATTGGCATTTGAAAGTATCCAAAATCTTGAACAATTTTTAAAATCAGTAAAACTGAAGAATCGTCTCAAATGCAAAGACTAACTGTAAAACATGAAAACACAAATTTATTTAAACACACAATTCACTATCAAATAATATTAAATGTTACTTAAAAAAGAAAACACAGTAAATAAAATTTTATATTAAAATTTTAAGTTTTAACCTAAAAATATAAAAATAAAAAGCACAGCTTAAACTACCACTTGAGTTGTAAGTACCAGGGAAAATTTTTACTAACTTCTGAAAATGTGCATTCTGACCCTACAAAATTTCTGACTACTCTTTAAATAATTTCATCTCTTATTCAGTAATGGTGAGAACGGCAGTTTTTGTTTCAAAGAGTAATCCTATAGAGTTAAAACTCAGTTCGTATCTGTCTTCTGCTGAAAATACTTCATGGTTCCCTGCCTCACTTAAATATAGAAAACTAAACCACAAAACTTCTCAAAGCAAATATGGAAGGATAGGGTGGGAACACATTTATAACCATGATTTAGGAAACCTCAAGTCTGATACAAGACCTAAAAATCACAAATAAAAATACTGAAACTTGACAATACAACAACCTTGAACTACTGAAAGGTTTAAAGGAAAGGAGGAGACGCAAAGTCAAACTGAGTAGAAAACATATGTACCACATGACAGCAGCCCCTAAATAAATACAGGGCAAGGACTAGTCAGAAAGAATGAGATTAAACACAACTTCTCCATAGGGGAACAACTACAATATCCAACAAATACATAAAAAACTATTCAACCTCACTATTAAAAGAAGTTCAATATCACTTTTTGCCCATCAGCATGAAAAAGCAGTATCAATTTTAACCAGAATTGGCAGAGATATGAGCCAAATACCCTCTCACCAAAATGTAGATGGAAATGTCAACTGGTATAATTTTTATAGAAGGCAATAAATTGGCACTACTAATTTAGTTTTCCTCCTTTCATTTAAATTCCACTTCTTACAAGTTATCTAGCAAACATGGTGATAAAATCGATAAAATTATCAATTAAGTTCTTCTAATGCACCAGTTAATTTTTTAATTTTTTATCAAACATATTTGTATATAGCATAACTATTCACTTCCTCTGCTACAGTTTATCTGTTCCACTTTCTGGAAGACATTCTTAATTTTATCTTGTAACCTGTTTCTACTAATTTCAATTATTTTCAGCTTATTTATCTTGCAGAATTCCATTCTTACAAACTTAATCATCTCTTAGAAATAATTTCTAGGGTTTCCTTCCCCCTTTCTTGTTTAAATGTTTTCTTTTGCTGCCCGAGGTACAGTTCTCTTCTAGTTCTTTCCCTACTTGTGTGGATTTATTTCATATAAGGAGGTTTTACTTATCTGATAAAACTTGCCTGTCCATATTTAAGAGATGAGGACTAAAAAACAGAAGGACTAGAAGTAGTACATGGACTTGTGGACTGATTACTTCATTTACTCTAAGATGGTGTGGGTGATGTTTGGGTAAAATGAGTATCCCAGTATGGTTTTAATTTGTGCTTTTACAAGTGAAGTTTAGCATCATTAATATTTTTCAATGCCATTTGTAAGTTTCTATCAACAGACGCTCCATGTCCTTGCTCATTTTACTTCCAGGTCCTTAAGTCACTTGTTTTTATGGAAAATTTGTTTTCATTTTAAACGTCATTAAGAGAAGTTGACCTTGCTTATCAATTTTTAATAAAATTAGTTTTAATTTTAAAAATGAAAATCATACCAAATTATCCGGTTTTCCTTCTCTGCTTATCAGCTGCTTTTCAATCTACATTCCCATGTTTTTCAAAACACTCTTTCCTAATTAAAAAATAATTTCTTTATATGGTTGATTATCACTGTTTGCTTTACTCTCACTCTTTTCCGTTTCCATCTACCTTATCCACGAACTTTTAAAGGACTCACTGGAAGAAAACAAACTGTGCATCAAGAAATATCCTATTTGAGTTTAATTTTATCCTCAACTATTTGTTCCATATACAGATACTCCTCTTTTCAGCTAATAGTGCATGCTGTTAGCTGAAATACCCTTACAAACATTTCTGATTTCTATCTTTGAGGGTCATCCCAAAATACTACATCTTTAATGAAGCCTTTCTTACTGAAGGTAGTCTCCTCTTCTTATGACTACCTACAGCACTGTGACTTTTATGTCTTTGCAGACTACAGGATCCATATTTAAACTCATTTGCTTTATATTTTAGAGCATTCTGTTTTAAAATTCTGAACACTTGGTTATCAAATGAAGGATGCTGAAAAGCATAATTTTATGTAAATAATTTAGGTCCAAAGGCATTTCAAACAATAAATTTTAAATTATTTTCAATAACAAGCTTTTGATTCAAATCAACTCCTCTTTTACTTTCCCTAGTTTCCAACTTTCTCAGATTACCTAAAGATTTACTAAGTTTTTACATCCTAAGTCTTGACTTACTCAATTTATCTGCCTTGGTCCTATTACTTCTTTCCCAAGAACCCAGTGAGAACACAGGATTCCGTATCAACGAGATCTGACTATCACAGAACCCCTGTCCTGTTGACTTAAGCTCTGGACTCTCCAATCAGACTTCATTTCTCCCTCTTCCATCCTTGTAGTCCCCCAATGAAAAAATCAAACCCAATGCCTTTGAGTCAATTATAACTCATACTGATCCTATAACACCAAAAGACTGCCGTTGAGTTGACTCCAACTCACAGCCACCCTATAGGACTGAGTAGAATTGCCCCACAGTTTCCAAAGAGCCACTGGCAGATTTGAACGGCCAAGCTTTAGGTTAGCAGTTGTAGCACTCAATCACTATGCAGCCAGGATTTCCAAGTGATCCTATAAGACAGAGTAAAACTGCTCAACTGGGTTTCCAAGGAATGGTTAGTGGTTTGAATTTGCGGTTAGGAGCCAAATGCTTAACTACCATACCACTGCATCTTTAAAATTGATAGCAACAGGAATATACTTAGATTTTAAATGTTCTCCATCCTAGTTTAATTTCAAAATATAAGCATACCTAAAGTCAGTGAGAGTTTAAGTAGACTTTCCAAGTGTGTCCAGGTTCCTATTCTTCCTCTAATATTCCCATATCATTTACCCCAGCTTTACAACTGGTCCTAAAACTTTAGGTATCACTTTATATAAATATATTTGGATTTCTTTGCTACTTTCATGGTAACCAAAGTACAAATCTATTTTCTATTAGAATGCTACAATTTTGCTAAACAAACTTTCACTCTCCAACTACAAATAATGAGTCTGTAAAATATAACATGGATAAATCTGGAAGACTTTATGCTGACTGAAAGAAGTAAATCACAGAAGGACAATTATTGTATGGTTTCCCTTTTGTAGAAATCAAGAATAGGTATACACAAAGAAAGCAACATTCTTTGATGGTTACCAGGGATAGAAGGGGAATCACTTTCTAGATAGCAGACACTTGTTATATTTGGTGATAGAAAAGGCAGTGCACAATATGGGTGAAATCTGCACCACCTGTCCAAAGTAACTGAAGACACTAAGAAGTGAGTAAGAATAAGGAATAATTTCAGTAATGCTATAACATGTAATTTTGCAACAACAGCAATAACCAAAAAAATTATGTGAGTGGTCACAAGACAGGGGAAATCAGCACAGCTGAACTAAACCAAAAGCTAAGTAGTTTCCTGAATACAATCAAATGCTTCCAGGTACAGAGCAGCAGGGGTACAACATCTGGAGACTGTGGTTTCAGGGAACATCAAGGTCAACTGCAATAACAAAGTTTATTATGAAAATGTTCTGCATCTCACTTTGAAGAGTGGTAACTGCAGTTCTTAAACACTAGCAAGTGGCCAACTAGCTCCATCAGCTGGTCTCAACCCACCTACAGCAGAAGAGAATGAAGAACACCAAAGACACAAAGAAAATATTACCCCAAGAGACAGAAAGTCTAATAGACTCCATCAGCCTGAAACTGAAAGAACAAAGTGACACTTAGCTACCATCTAAAACTGGAAGAACAAGGTGACACCCAACTACCACCAATGACTGCCCCAGACAGGGAACACAACAGAGTCCCTCATGGAGCAGGAGAAAAGTGGGTTACAAAACTCAAATTCTAGTAAAAAGACCAGACTTAACGGTCTGACTGAGACTGGAGGAATCCCAGAAGACATCGTCCCTGGACTCTGCTAATCCAGAACTAAAAGCATTCCTAAACCAACTCTTCAAAGGTTAGAATGGACTATAAGACATAAAATAATACTCTGTGAAGGGTGTACTTCTTATTTCAAGTAAATATGTGAGACTAAACGAGCAGCTCCTGTCCAGAAGCAAGGTAAGAGTGCAGAAAAGGATACAAGCTGGTGGAACAGCCATGAGAAATCCAGACTGGAAACGAGAAGTATACTGTCACATTATAGGAACAGCAAGTACAGTCACATAACATTGTGTATATAAATTTCTGTAGGAGAAACTAGCTTGAGCTGTTAACTTTTATCTAAAGCAGAAAAAAATCAACAAAAACACAAAATGTGTGTGGATACATAGATATGCACGTATACATGTATTCTGTAGACACGTCTTTGTACTACACACATAACAAAGCATACACAGGACACAGCTGCAAATACTTCCTAGACATATCCAGATACCTCATGGAATTTCTTTATTAGGTCTGAAGGCATAATGACCATAGTCTCGTGGGACAACTCAAGCAACTAGCATAACACAGATTTAAAGAGATCATGTTCTACAACCTAGCTTGCAAGCAGCCACCTAAGATACAACTACTGCCCTCTACTCATCTAAAACAAAAGAGAAGAAAACCAAAGCTCCAAAGAAAAAACTAATCCACAGGACTAAGAGCCCACCATGAGCCACAGCTTTGTCTAGGCTGAGACCAAAAGAACTACATGGTGCTTGGCTGCTAATACCAACCATTCTGACCAGGGACACAAATGAAAGTCCTAGAGAAAAAAGAGAAATGCAGAACAAAACTCAAATTCCTGGAAAAAGGCCACTTACCAGATTGACAGACTAGAGGAACCTCCAAGACTATCACCTTAAGGTATTGTTTTGAACTTGAAACTAAAGTTACTTCCAGTAGTCACCTTTCACACAAATAATGGTTTGGCTTATAAAATAAAGAATATCACCAGTGAGTACTATGTTCCTTTAAATAATCCACTATGTGAGATCACAGGGTCAACACTTACCCTAAAACAAAGACAAGAAGGTAAGGACAGACAGGGAAACTAGATGAAAGAAAACAGAACAAATGGAATGAAAGTAACAATTTATTGGTACACTGTGAAAAATGCAACCAATGTCACAAAACAATTTCTATAAAAATTGTTAAGTGGGAACCTAATTTACCACATAAACTTTCATCTAAAACATCATAAAATATTGCCAAAACAATTTCGTTTTTACCTAAATGTTACGAAAAACACTTTTAAAATCATAACAAAAAGGCAGAACAGATTTTCAAATTCTTGTGGACTCCAGACTCTCTGGAGCCATAGAGGTAGGATGAACTCCTGAAGCTATTACCCTGAGATAATCTTTACACCTTATACCAAAAATATCTCCGGAAGATTTCTTAAAGCCAAACAACAGTTTAGCTTAACTAATAAAGTCTGCCTTAAGCATTGCACTCATTCAAGATCTATGTATATTAGATAAAACTGAAAGCAGCAACTTGAAAGATTACACAGAAACTCAGGGGGCAGTATGGAGAAGAAATACCTCAGAACAGGAGGGTGAGAATGGCTACAAAACTCCAAGAGCGTAATTGGTGGCACTGAATTGTACATGTAGAAACTGCTAGTGTGTTTTCCTCGTATATTCTCAATAACAAAGTAAGTCATTTTAAAAATTACAGCTTTTCTGATTAAACCAATAAAACCAAACCTGTTGCCACTTAGTGCACCAACTCACAGGAACCCTATATAGGACAGAGAAGAACTCTCCCATACAGTTTCGAAAGAAGACCTGGTAGATTCAAATTTCTAGCCTTTTGGTTAGCAGCTGTAACACTTAACCACTATGCATCTAGAAAATTTTCTTTTGCGGTTGTACTTTAGTTGATTATCTTATGAGAATGGCATTACTAGTACCCAGGATTTTTGGAAAGAAAAGGTGAGGTAACCAGTAATCAGTGATCCATCTGGCCCAAGCGAAAAAACAGTATTTTCAGAATGTTACTCACACAAATAGTTTAAAGAAACTGTGTAAGTTACACTGTAACTTTATAAACAAATGTTACAACTCTAATGATTTCACATAAGAAATTTTTTAGTTACCTCTACAAGTGCTAATAAAAAGACTGAGGACTTAGTATGTTCTGTATCATCATACATATATTAGCTTACATAATCTTCACCAAAATTCTATGAGGTAAGTACTACAATTTCCCACATTTTACATGGATCTAGCCTTTGAAATGAATCTCAGTTCATACACTTATTATTTTGTGTTCTCTCCTGCTATTACAGATGAAATTCCATGTTCCTAGCTAAGGCTTCCAAACTGGGCTGTAATTAGAGCCCATCTCCTTTCACCCACTCAAAGGCATTACTCCAAAATTCCTACCTTCTCTTGTGTCATCAATTCTTCCTTCTCTGTGGAATTTAATCCCATCAACAACAACATGCTATCATTTCTCCAACTCTTCAAAAACCAAAATAAGGCCACATCCCTCTAGTTCCAGCCCCAATTCTCTTCTCTCCTTTACAACACAGCTTTTAGAGTTATCCGCACTCTCTCTCTAATTCTCCTCCTATTTGCTCAAACTCATACCAGTCTGGGTTTTGCTTCCACCACTGCACTGAAACTGTCTTTTCAAACACCATTCATCTTGAGTGGCACTATTAACCTTTATCTTGCCAAGCCAAGCCAAGTGCCGTCGAGTCGGATTTGACTCATGGCGACCCTAGGGGCCAGGGTAGAACTGACCCCAACCTTTATCTTACCTGACCTATTACTTGACACAGCTGATCTCTCTCCCTCCTTGAATTTTTTTTTCACTTGGCTTAAAGCCACAACATTCAGATACTACTCTAACCTCGCTGACCACTCCCCTGATAATTCTTCACTAGATTTCTGGTAATTTTTCTGATTTCTCAATGCTGATGTGCCCGACGATTGTTTCTTTAATTTTATTCTCTTTATCCGTACTTACTCCCGCATCCATACTACTAATTAACCTCATGCCTTAAATATAATCTACATGCTAACAAACTCCCATTAATGTCTCTAAAACAACCATTTCACTTAATTTCAGAATATACATGATAAACTGCCGATTTCTCTATGTGATGTCTAGCAGCACGCAATTCAAAATCAGCATATTCAAAACTTAAGTCACTGATAATCTCTCCACCTTGTCCTACACTCTTCTAAATCTCAGACAGTATCAACTCCATTCTTTCAGTTGCTCCAGCCAAAAATCTTTAAGTCATTGTTGACACTACTCTCACAAACATACCACCGTCCAAAAATGTGGTCCACAGCTCCACCTATAAAATATATCCAAGAATTCAACCACCACTTATCTCCACTGTCACCACCTTGGTGAAAGTTAGTAACGTAACTCCTCTAGCTTATTACTAAAATCTCATAACCATTCTATTTGCTTCTCTTCTTGTCCCCCTATAGTCTGTATTCTCAACATAGCAAGCCAAGCGTGAACCTGCTCAAATGTAAGTCAAATCATGTCACTCCCAGCTGAAAAATCATTAACGGTTTATCTCAAAGTAAAAACCAAAGTTCTTACTTATAACAGTCACACTGCTCCCTTCACATCAGACCTCTCCTACTTCAGGGCCTCTGTAGTTGTATTGCCTCGGCCTGGAGAGCTCCACCTCCAACTTTTCATTCCAGGACACTCAATTACTATACAGCATACCACATTATTTTTTAACTCAATTAATTAATTATCTGTCTTCCCACACTACATGTCAACTCTGTGCCAGCAGTATTTTTATGTTCTGCTCTTCAGCGTATTAACAGATCAGAAGAAGGGGCCCTGGGGGCACAATGGTTAAAGTGCTCAGCTGCTGATAGGCTGGCAGTTTGAACCAACTGCTAGGAGAAAGATCTGGCAATCTGTTCCAGAAAAGATTACCGCCTAGAACACCTTACGGGACAGTTCTACCCTCTATCACATGGAGTGTCACTGTGAATCAGAAATCTACTCAATGTCACTGAATAGCACACTTCAAAATGTAAGCATTCAAGTATTTGCTAGATGACTGTAGAAATATATATGGCATGCCAGCACTTTAAAGTGCCTATAATTTCCACATGCTTAAAGCCCTAAAACTTTAAAACAAGGACATTTCACTATTTATGTCTTCAAACTGTTTTTCCATGAGGAAATATACATATGTATGTACCTATAGTTACATATAACTATATGTAGTTACACATATAATAGCTACATATATGTTACATATACAGTTTACTAATTATATATAGAGAGAGAGAGAGTAAATTTTTCTTCGTTTGCAACAGATATGAACTCTGGAGACTAAAGCTCTAAGGATGTCTCTGGAAAAAATTAGCAAGGATTATTAGCCAAAAGAAAACAACTGAGACAAACAAATACTTTGGTACTCCAGCATTATTTCTAAAATAATGCTAAGTCTTTCATTTACCAAAGGCAGAGCCTAGGTTATCCTCAATAGTAAAGCAAATTAATATAAGGAATAAATATTATGAAAAGAAAACAAACAAGAACCGAGTTATTATACCGAGAGTGTAACTAACAATTTGTATTTCAAAGAATCTACAGCAGTAAGAAACATAATCAGGCAATAACATGAAAAAAGTTCACCATACAGCTTGCCCTAATAGTAAAACAAGTGTCAAATTAAAAGAATGGATCTCAAAAGTTATTTTAATCCTAGTATCTAAAAAAAACAAACAAAAAAAATTAGCCCAACATGAAAGTAGCACATTGGCAAAGCACAAAGCCGTAACTATAAATGAATGAATAATTCCAATTATAAAGACTTTTTTCTCATCTCATTTTTATCTTGAAAATTAAATTTTCCATTTTAACTTTCCATATGTTCATGTCTAATATAATACACATGGTTTTTCTTCAATCTTCAGGTAAATTGAGAGCTCCAGGATGTCTGCACCATGTTTTACCCTATAACTGTGTACGTCCTAGTAAAATGTCCACCATTTAGACAAGCATGAATTGACAGGAAAGTTAGAATGGCTTACCTTAGGAAAAAAATGAGGCATGAATTTAAGTTCCACAGATAATTCGAATCATAAATACTATCACCAAAAAATTCTTCTGACTGTAGTCTAAGCAGAAACATGAAAAAAAATTAACAAACTGAGAAAAACTCATTTACTTCACATATAAAAACTGAATTTTATGAAACTCAGATAAGACCAAAGCATCAACATGTATGATCTTTTTTTTTTTAAAAAAAAGTCAAATTTTCAACAAAAAAGTAGAACACTAAATGACACCATGTACCCCATTGTCCAGATTCAATCATCAGGATACAGCCCATCTAGTGTTGTTACCCCACCGACAATTCCTCAGCCTGGGTGTTAAAGTAAATTTCAGAGGTCACTATTTCAGTAAATGTTCTCAAACAAAACAACATCATTATCAACCGAAAGAAAACTTAACAGTCAACTGTTAGTATCAAATTTTCCCTTTTGTTCAATAAAGTTTTTCTGTTGGTTAGAACAGAATCAACACAAACAAGATGCCCACATTGTAATATGCCTCTTGTAATTCACAGGTTTTCTGAGTCTTTTTCACTTATTTGTTGAAGAAACCAAGACACTGCCCTATAAAACTTCCTCTTCTCTGGACTTTACAGATTACATCCTCCCATGGTGTCTTTCAACACGTTCCTCTGTATCCCATATTTCCTATAAATCAGCAGATCTTCAGGCTTAGATTTGACATTTGATTTTTTTTAATATTTTATTGCTTTGAGTAAAATTTTGCAATCCAAATCACCTTGCCACATAAAACCCTACACATGCACCATGATGCTACTCTAACTGCTCTTCTCTTCCCCTACCCCATGACAGCACACGCCTCCTTTCCACCTTATGCTTCCTGTATTCATTCAACCAACTCAGGTCTCCCTCCGCTCTCTCATTTTGCCTCTCTAAAGAGGAGGTGCCCAGGCAGCCTCATGTACGTATTTAAGCCGAGAAGCATATTCTTCGCCAGCATCACTCTATGTCTTATAGTCCAGTCCAGCCTGTCTGAAGAGTTGCTTAGGTACTTAGGTTCAGGTCTGGACTAACAGAGAGTCCAGGGGCCATGTCCTCAGTGGACCTTCCAGTCTAAATGACCATCAAGTATGATCTTTCAATAGAGTTCTAGCTCTGCACTCCCATTTTACTCCCACTACATCAGGGACTTTACTCCGTGTTCCCTGTCAGGGCAGTCTCTGGTGGTAGCTGGGCACCATCTAGTTCTTCTGGTCTCAAGGTAACACAGTCTCTGGATCATATCCACATTTGAAGTTTTTACAAGGAAATTCCACAGGTGGCTCCACTGCATCACATCAGGAGGCACATGTTTGGTAGGTTCCTTTTCCTACAACCTTAAAACTGATCTGTAGGTTCAAGTGCTATCAGTCTCCCCTCCTAGATGTGATAGTTTCTGACGACTGTTGCCTGGATCTACTATTGTGTCACTGTTTAAGTCATGAAATGGTGACATTCTAATTTTACATTCATTACAGGTAAAATAAATACAGAAAAAAACTGTATTTTAGTCATCTAGTACTGCTGTAACAGAAATATCACTGAGTGCATGGCTTTAACAAAGGCAAGTTTATTCTTACATAGTCCAATAGGCTACAAGTCTAAATTCAGGATGTCCACTCCAGGAGAAGGCTCTCTCCCAAGGCCGCTCTGGAAGAAAGTCCTTGTGTTGCATCAGTCTTTGTTCAGAGAGCATCCCGGCACAGGAAAGTCAGGTCTGAAGGACGTGCTCTTATCCCAGTGCCCTTCCTTGACGGTATGAGGTTCCCAATTCTCTGCTTGCTTCCCTCTCCTTTTATCCCTTGTGTGATGAAAGAGTAAGGAGTGATGCAAGCCATATGCCAGGGAAACTCCTTTTACAGTGGAACAAGGAGGTGATCCTATAAAGGGATTTACAGTCCCAGCCTAATCTTCTAACATACAGCACAGGAAAATCAGAAAATAGAGGACAATCATAAAATACTGGGAACCACGGCCCAGCCACATGGCTACACACATTTTTGGGGGGACACAGTTCAATCCACAACAAACTATAAGGAAAAACTTCTGAACATAAACTATGTGGTTGTCCAAGAAAGTGTTAAAAGACTGCCCTCAGAATACACATCCTTCCTAAGGTGTTCTGTTGTTATTGCTGCTGTGTTTTTCATTTTGATATTATGAAATCACAGAACTGAACATGTTTGATGTGCTTCAATCCACAATCACTATTTGTTTTCTGCTCAAATTATCCCAGTGGAAAATTTTTCCAATGGGATCCTCTTCAAGTGACTGCCCAGTGATGCTGGATAGCTTCCTTGCATTCCAGTACAACAAGATGTTCCAAGTACTTCCAACCCCAGACCTAGAATCAGCCATTTCTCCATAAGATGCTATGTCTTTTTATATGGAAACAGAAATAACCCTGTGACCTATTCTCCTAAAAACCTCTGCCCTTCTTCTACCATTATTGCAGCGTCAACATGAAGTAACCAACTGGCTATCCAACTAACAAAGTTCCACGTAGTTATCTGGCTACCTACCCAAGCCTAGTAAATCTAGTTTTCCATATGCCCTCCCTACCTGCCAAAAAAGGGGGAGTAGGATGGGGGGATAAGGAAAAGGAAGCAAAATTCAGAAACTGTGCCGTAGTTTTGTGTTTGTTTATGAAAGAACAAACTATAAGTGTGCATACAAACCAGAACTGAAAGAGTCAAGTTACAAGAGTTAAGGCATACAAAAATATTATAAAGTATTTCATATGCTTCAGAATTTTCCTACAATTGACAATTCAAACAATTTTCACTTTATCATATGCATTCATGTAGCCAAGAAATAATCAAACTTTAATTTGCATTCAATGAAATTTGTACACAGACAAACTATCTGGATTCTTTAAATCAGCTCTACAAAATAAATTCATAATTAAAGTCTGATACAATATCCTATTAAGTCAGAGACCCAGAAGGGACAACTAAGAGTGAAAGCACCAGATGGGCAACCAGAAATACAAATAAGCGCTAGCCTCATAAATGACCAACTTAGTGTTCATTACTTCTTTTGAGAGAAAGGGGTATCTTCTAATAAACAATCAAAGAGTGTCTTTGTAACCCAAGCCCCAAGCAGATTCTAACAGCCTGAAAAATATAAACACTGTGTGAATTATAAACTGTACTTTCACTTTATAAGAAAAACAAGATGCAATACTGCTTTGCAAAACTTTTTTTTTAATTCAGCAGTTGTGGCTTATTTCTAGTAATCTGTAAATATTCCACATATATTATTTTCATTGATTCCTAAAACAAAACAAAAAATGAAACAAAGAAAATAATGTTTTACCAATACTACAAAAAAATTACTTCCAGCAACTATTCATCAGGCAAAAAGCCAGCCACTGAAATTACTGAATCATCTTTAGTTATAATAAAAACAGACATCTGGTATCAGCAATGCTTTTATTGAAAAGAAACTCCTCAGTAAACTGTTCACCAACTTACTAAAACTTGTTTACTCTTTTAACAGTCACCTATTGCACAATTCTCATCTTTCTAGAGAAGTGCTCTCTAGTTGATCTTCAGAACATGAAATCAGAGACAGTTTCAGTATGCAGATCTACAAGTGAAAACAGAACAGGTGCCAGGGATTCAAATTGAGGAGGAGGAGAAAGAACATAACCCTTACTTAAGAAAATGACCTATGATGCTATCAAAGTTACAAAATAGATGTACTTTTTTTACTTAGACTAGTAACAGGATTCTAACATCTGTTATTGACATTTCAATGATACATTACTCAGAACTGCTATAAAACTTATTCTCTATAAAAACGACTACACTTAAAATACAAACCTGATTCACTGCTGTTAATCTGAAGACCAATTTTAGCTCTCCTTTTAGGTTTATTTTCTATCTACCGAAAAAAGGCTTTACATGTAGAGCATTCTTTACACTACAAATATTAGTTCTAATCAATAATACATATCAATACTATATCCTCACTTACACTGAAATAACCCAAAGTACATAGTTGGGGACCACCAAGTCAGTTCTGACTCATAGCTATCCTATGTACAAGAGAACGAAATACTGCCCACCCAATCCTGTACCATCCTCACAATCATTCTTATGCTTGAGCCCATTCCTACGGCCAGTGTGTCAATCCAAGCACTGGATATCCAACGTACTCAGCTTTTATGGTGCTTCACAGTACGTGAGTTATTGCCATCTCATGAAAAAACTTACGCTTGCAATAAAGCAGTCAACCAGCTGCCATTCAGTCACCTCTAACTCACGGTAACCCCACGTGTTTCAGAGTAGAATTGTACTCCACAGGGTTTCCAAGCGTTCTGACCATTTGGAAGCAGAATGCTCTGGGTGGATTCAAACCAGCTTTTCAGCTAGCAGTTGTTTAATTCACGTGTACCACCCAGGAACTCTTACACTTTCAACAGGAGTCAACAAAGGAGGGTATCAAGAGACTAGATCCCAAACAGAGAAATAACAGCATTGATGTTTAAGAAAGAGATACTAGTTGAGGACCCAAATATAGCTGTGAAATTCAAGATGGCATAGGGTAGGGGCACTTTATAGGTCTCCTAAATAATCTGCCATCCACCCAGAAATTCCCTTTCAAATATTTCCTACAGATTAAAACGTACATACAAACACACACAAAAGCAACCCTGAAGGACAGAGCAGAACTGCTCTATTAGGTTTCCAAGGTTGCAAATCCTTACATAAGCAGACTATGGCATCCGTATTCCCTGAACAGCCAGTGTGTTTGAACCATTGGTCTTCTGGTTAGCGGTCAAGCACTTAACCACCACACCAACCAGTACTCCTAAATTAAAATTAAGGAGCTACTTAAACACTGCCAATCACCCAGTATATATTTACTAAATGCCTAATCTATGGCAAATAATGCGCTATGTGCTAATAATATAATCTAATACTCATTAGTCCTGCTTGCCAGCTATTTCTAGTTTTACCCTCTACAGGCACATAGTAGAATTATATTTCTTGGCTGCCTGGAGGGAGAGAAGTACCATGTGACTAGACATGGCCAATGACTAGTGAGTAGAAGTGCCTCTATTAGTTTCTATCAGGGGATTTAATTGTTAATGTGCTGCAAGAGCCTCAAATCTCTCTTCAGCAAACAGTCCATTTTGACTCTGGATGACCTATGTATAGAGAGTATGGCTGTGTTCCATTAACAAAACTATGAAGTTTCAGAAGCAGATAATCAGCACATCTTCCAAGGTGCCATTAGGTGAGTTTAAACTGATAACCTTTTAGCTAGTAATCAAGCTTTCAGTGATTTCTCAAGAATCACAATTTTTTCTTAGCAGAATTGAAAAAGGTAGCAATGAATCTAAGACTGCTGTCACTGGCCAAGTACCCATAGTGCAATTACAGATACTTTGTGTGGCCAACTGATAATAAACCTAGGGAACAGCAGACATCCTACCCTCCTCAGGGCACTACTGAGCTCTTATGACCAAAGAGAAGACCATTCTAGAATGGTCTTAATATGGCTTAGTAGTCTTGATTGGTTCTTGTTGCCCTCTTCCCCTAACCCTCCTAAACCTCTTTCAATTTCCCCAAATATCCTTGTCTTTCCAAGCACCTGGTCTGTTGATAGATACCACTGAGTGGTTCTGACCACAGTGACCACATGTACAACAGAAGCAAATGGTGGCTGGACCTGCACCAGCCTCACAATCATTGCAGTCAATTCTACTCCTAATAAATACAACCTAAGAGACTTGCAACACAGACCCATGAAAACTGACAATTAAGTCCACGAACTTAACTGTTCTGAGTGCTACATACTCATTGCTGAGGGTCACTATGGTCACCTCGTAAGTACTCTCCTTGGGAAGCTATGCACCAACGCCAGTGCCTAGTGCACTGTTCAAAGCAATTTTGGAACTCTTTCTGGAATGGACACTGCAACGGGGTAGCACAGTAGCAAATTTGCAAACTTAATTCTATAGCTGTCTGTTTCTAGCCAATAAACAAATAACTACATTGGAACACCCCCCACGCCCACTCACCTGATCTGGCCCCTGATGACTTCCTTCTTTACCTGAACGTAAGGAAATACTGAAAGGAAGACATTTTGATGACACTCAGGTCATGAAGGTACTATGACAAACAGCTCTGACGGCCATTCCAAAAAAGGGGCTCCAAAACTGCTTTGAAGGGAGGGCTAGGCACTGGTGTGGTGCACAGCTTCCCGGGGGAGTACTCTTAAGCTGACCATAGTGATATTCAGCAATGAGATATGTAGCACTTGTTCTAGGAGGAGTTCACAAACTTAACTGTCAGTGCTCATATGTTTCCCAATGTTCACTGCAGCTCTTTTCACAACTGTCAAAAGGTGGATGCAATCTAAATGCCCATCAACAGATGAATGGATCAACAAAATGTGGTACACTCCACTCAAAGGAATACTACTCAGCCATAAAGTGAAGGAAGTCCTGATACATAATAGAACATGGACGAACCGTGAAGCATTTATGTAGACTGAAGTACATCAATCACAAAAGGACAATTATTGTATGATCTCATTCATATGAAAGATCTAGAATCAGCAATTGTTAAGAGACCTAAGTTCATTAGTGGTTCACCAGGGGCAGGAGGGAGGAGGAAAGGGGAATCGTTACTTAGGAAGCACTGAATTTTTGTTTATGGTGATGGTAATAATTGTACATTACTAAGTAACTGATATCACTAAAATAAACACACAAAAAACCTAAAGTAGCAAACGTGTTACACATAATTTGACAAAAAAAAAAGGAACATAAGACACCACTTCATCTCCACTCTTGACTCACGACAATCCCATGTGTACAGAGCAGAACAGTTCTACAGGATTTTCAAAGTTGTGATCTTTCAGAAGTAAATCACTGGCAGTCCTCCCTGATGTCTCTGGGTGGGTTCAAACTAGCAACCTTTCAGCTAGTAGTCAAGCACTTAACCATATGTACCACCCAGCCACTGTTTATTCCCACTAGTAGGACTATTATCAGAAAAAGAGAAAAGACTAAGCTTTGGTGAGGATGTAGAAGAAATGGAACTCTCATCCCCTACTGGTGAGAATGTATAGTAGTACAGTTGCTCTTCCTTACAAAGAACACAGAATTAGTGTATTATTACATGCCCAAAAGATTTGAACACACGGCACAAATATATACTTGTACACCAATGTTCATTTTAGCACCATTCATCACAGTGGTCAAAAGGTGGAAACAACCTAAATGTTTACCAATAAGTGAATGGATAAACAAAATGTGGTATATACATACTGTCTTACACTGGGTTCTCTAGAGAAGCAAAATCAGTTAAGCATTGTATGTATACATGCATTTTATATATACACATATATACAAAATATATATGTGTAAAGAGAGAGATCTAAAGGAAATGGACCACAGAGGTTATAAAACTTACAAGTTCCAAGTCAACGGTTCAGTTATCTCCTGACTCACATAGCTAGCTGTAGGGGCTAATGAATCTAAGATCAGCAGGTAAAGCAGCAGGCGGCTGGCCCGACTCCCAAGAACTGGAAGTCAAGATGCTATGAGCCAGTGCAGGATTCAGAGCAGAGTAAAAAGTCTCCATATACTGAGTGCAGATCACATTCCCAAGGAAACTGCTTTTCACCTGATTGGCTACAGAGAACAAATCTCATCGTGGAGGTGATTACATTATTCCCATCACGGAAGCAATTAAATCATTATAACGTAATTGTAACTACTAGGAATCATGGTCAAACCATGCTGACAATCTTAATGATTACATATACAATGGAATATTATGTACATCCAAAGACTTTATTAATAGAATTAAAAGAACACCCATAGAATGGGAAAAAAATATTTGGCAACTCTAGGTCAGACCGACACCTGATCTCCATAATCTATAAGACACTACAAAGTATCAATAAGAAGAAGATACATCATCCAATTAAGCAAAGGACAAAGGAGATGGACAGACATTTCACTAAAAAGGAGATCCAGGCAGCCAAAAAACACATGCAGTCATGTTCACGATCTTTAGTTATTAAAGAAATTCAAATCAAGACAACAATGAGATACCATCTCACCCCAACAAGATTGGCCATGATCCAAAAAACACAAAACAACAAATGCTGGAGAGGCTGTGGAGAAAGTGGAACTCTCCTACACTGTTGGTGGGGTTGCAAAACGGTCCAGCCTCTTTGGAAAGCAATCTGGCGCTTCCTTAAAAAAATGGGTATCGATATACCATTTGACCCAGTAATTCCACTACTTGGAATATATCCTACAGAATCAAGGCCTTTCACACCAACGGACACATGCACAAGAATGTTTATCGCAGCACAGTCCACGACAGCAGAAAGACAGAATCAACCCAGATGTCCAACGACAGAAGAATGGATAGGTAAACTATGGTACATATACTCAATGGAACACTACGCAATGATAAAGAATAATGATGATTCCAGGAAACACCTCATAACCTGGTTTCAACTGGAAGACATTATGTTGAGTGAAAGCACTCAGCAACAAAAGGACAAATATTGCATGAGACCTCTACGATAAGATCTCAGAAACAGATTTGTGTATACAAGAAAAGACTCTTAGACAGCTGCAAGGGAGGGGACGGGGGGGAGGGTTTAGATTAGATAGTTGCTAGAAATCTAGTTGGGAGAAAGTGGTGATAGTACACATTAGAAAGAAACAAGAACAATATTAAATGGACTTCAGCATAACTTGAGTACTCCTTCCATCTCCACTCACTATTGCAAGGATAGAGTAGCTGGAGCAGGGGGCACGGGACCATGCTCTTAGGTGAAATCGAGGCCAATTGGCACAACTAGCGTTTTTCTAAGAGGGTTCTTTGCACCCCACATTGGTGAGTGGCATCCGGGGTCTTAAAAACTGCCAAGCTGCCATCCGAGGGCACAGCAAATGGTCCCAACTCAACAGGAACAGATACTCACCAAGGACCAAAATGACATGGAGTAAAGACAACCCAGAACATAGAGAGACCCACATCAGTGGGTGCCTACATCGACTTGGGACCAGAAGAACCAGATGGTGCCTGGCCACCACCAGTGATAGCCAAGATGGAGCTCACTAAGTTGAGTCTCACTGGCAACACAAGAATAAAAAGGGGTGCATCCTGAGATCTCCACTAAAAGACCTCAACTGATGGTCCAGCAATTTCAGGGTTCCCCTGAGAGCATGGCCCCTGGCCCTGATGCTGCCCTTGCCTATAAATCATAACGAAGATCCACTCTTTGGACACACATGGATTGGACTTGGCAATGCACAGTGACCATATATTGGATGCGCTTTATGGTTCTATACATCTATAGGATATCATCCTGCTGACCTCTGGCTGGAGGAAGGAGAGTGGGTGGAGAGGAGGGGAAAGGAGACTGTTGGGAGGATGAGACATGTATGGAGCAGAGAGGAATAGTGTGCAGTCACTGGACAGGGAGAGCAGTGGAAGCTGCATATAGGTGGGTATGTAAATTTATACGAGAATGTACATTTTCACTCAGTCATACTAAATAAAAAAAAAGTGATTAAAAAAATAAATAACATTATGCAGCCATGAACAGAAATTAAATTCTGATACATACTACAGTGTGGATGAACTGTAAAAACTTCATACTGAGTGAAATAATTCAGTCACATAAGGATAAATATTTTCTTATGCCACTTACATGAAATATCTAGATTAACATACAGACACCAAAGTGGTTACCAGGGGCTGGGGGGGAGAACTCTTTAAGGGGCACTGAGTGTCTATTAAGGATAAAGGAAAAATTCAAAACTGGACAGTGGTGACAGTAGCATAACATGGTAAATGTCACTGAGTTTTACATACAAAATATGCTGAAAAGGCAAATATTTTATTGTATGTAGTTCTAGCATGCTCCCCAAAAAACTACTGGAGTTCTAGAAGGAGCCTAAAGCACTATTCCCAGAGAAATACGGACTTGACCCACTGGCCTTAGAACTAAGATTTCAAGAACAGAGCCCAGAAATCTGATCTAGATTCAGACAGATGAAACAAACAAAAAAAAATGACTTCACTTCTAAGCAGTATTATACGGTGGGTCACAGCCAGTATATATGAAATAAAAGGTATATATATTGGGAAGGTAAACTTCTCTTAATCTACAGACCAAAATCCTACCAAAAACAGAAAAAACCTACTGAGATCTAATAAATGAATTTAGCAAAGTTGCAGGATACAAAGTCAGTATACAAAAATCAATTATATGTCTACATTTCGGCAATGATGAACTAGGAAATAAAATTTTAAATTATGTAATTTATGAAAAGGGATTTTTTTCAAAAAAATGAAATACTTAAGAGATACATTTAACAAAACAGATGTAAGACATACACCTGGAATACTATGAACTTTGCTGTAATCTTAAAAGATCTAAGTAAATGGAGAGGTATACAATGATCATGGAATAGAAGACTAAATATTATTAACATACAAATTCTCCTCAAATTAATCTATATATTCATCAAAATCACAGTGGGTTTCTTAATAGAAATTGATAAATTAACTTGGAAAGAGCTTCAATAGCCAAAATAATCTTTCAAAAGTAATACAAAGCTGGAAGACTTACATCACATGATTATAAGACAGCATATATCAATGATTAACAAACTGATACTTACACAAGGACAGTCATAGACTGACACCTGTGAGAGCAGAAACTCAATACAACTGCTTAGTTTTTCCAGGTCTCACAAGATTTCCACTTGTTACAAGGTGCAGTCAAACTTTTCTATCACGTGGGAAATATCTGAGTGTTCCTTCTCTGACAGGTTCCCTCCAACACAGATTCTGACCTCTCCAGGTTTCATTATAAATCAATGTAACAAAATAAAAAGTACCAAAAGAGTTTGGTCAAAACACCAGCCAACAAATTTTCAACAGAAGTTCCAAAGAAATCCAACAGAGAAAGAACAGTGTTTTCAACAAATGATGCTGAACAATCAGATGCTATGCTACATACATCGTTATGCCACAAGACAAAGCAGCCTTAGACGCACCTACATGTGTATGTACATATATTTATGTGCTACAACACAGATGAACCTTAAAACACTAAAAACATTAAGTGAAAGAAGCCAGACACAAAATACCGCAGATTGTATTAGTTCATTTATATGAAATGCTCAAGAAATAAAAATCTACATAGAGACATAAAATAGATCACTGGTTGCCTAGGCTTGGGGCTGCAAAGGGGGAATAACTACAAACAGGCACATGGTTTTACTCTGAGATGATGGAAATGTTCTAAAATTAAATTGTGGTGATGATTATTCAACTCTCAAAGTATACTAAAAATCACTCAATCTTACACTTTAGACAGTGGTTTTATGTATACAAACCAACCTTCAATAAAGTTGTTTAAATAGACTGTTCCACATTCCCAGACAAACAGAAGACACAAGAATTCTTTTTAATTACGACTGAGTGAAAATGTAAAATCCCATATAAATTTGCATACCCGCCTATGTGCAGGGCCCACTACTCTCCCTGCCCAATGACAGCACACTCCTCCTATCCGTTCTATACATGTCATATTCTCCTAACAATTTCCTATCCCCTCCTCTCTACCCTCTCCCCCGCCTCCAGTAAGAGGTCAGCAGGATGACATCCTATAGACGCATGAAACCATAAAGTGCACACACAATACGGTCACTCTGTGTCACCAAGTCCAATTCATTCCTGTCCAAAGAGTTGACCTCCACTATGATTTATGGACAGGGGCAGCATCAGGGCCAGTGGCCATGTTCCCAAGGGACCCCGAGGCCCCTGGACCATCAACTGCAGTCTTTTAGTGGAGATTCAAGAGAATTCATATCCACTACACCAGTACTACAAAAATATTAATGGGAGTTGTGTGGGTAGGAGGAGGAAAAAAAGACTAGAACAGAATTAGAAGTCATACATAAGAGAGACCTTCTACTAAAGGAATCTGCATAAACAAGTACAACAGATAGTATTAAGCTAGTTATGTTTAATAATTCGGATTGTTTTGCCTTTCATGCTTTTTAACAACAAACGTGTACAACGCAAGGATAAAATTATGTCACAGGGCACATGAAATATAAAGATGAAATTAACAATAATCAGCAACAAAACAAGATGAGTAGTATTAAACATAGAACTTCTTGCATGTTACTTAAGTTGATACCAACTTACACTAGGATGGTATAAACACAAACTTTTAAATGTACTATTCATGTTAACCACTAAGAAAATACCTAAAACTCATAAACAAAGAGAAAGGAGAAAGAAACCAAAATGACTCATTACAGTAAAGCAGCAAAACAAAAAAAATCAAGGACAAAGACAATTAAGGCTTAAGACACAAAACCAAACAGCAAAACGGCATAAAAAGATGTCACTTCTTATTGACAATTACACTGAATGTGAATGGACTTCACTCAAAAGGCAGAGTGGCAGAACTCATTTAAGAAAAAAAAAAAGCCAAGATCATACTATATGCTGTTTACAAAAGACACAACTTACACTTTAGAACACAAATGGACTGAAAGTGAAAGAACAGAAAAAACAGCCAAAAAACAGCTGGCATGGCAATCTTACTATTAGACAAAGCAGACTTTAAGACAATCCTCTGTTAAGAAGATTAAAAACACATTATCATATTATTACAAAAGGGCCAACTGATTAAGAAGATTTAAACATAATTATATATGTACCTGTGATTAGTGAGGTCGTGTGCCAAGGGAGCTAGGCCATGATTCTCAGTGGTTTGGCAGGCAGTTACGACGTAGCTTGGTGGTCATATAATGACCTAATATAATGTGATCACCCCATCATGGGATCTGCTGTGAGTAGCCAATCAGTTGAATGGGTATTTCCTTCAGTGTGTGGCCTGCATCCAATATAGATGGCCTTTCTGACAGGGCTCATGGGCTTTGGCTAGGTCTGCATCCTGCAGCTGGCACCTGTTCATCTGACCTCTCAAGACTTGAGCTAGCGTCTTGCCTGGCGTCTGCCTGGCGTCTTGCCTGCAGACCTTGAGATTTATCAGTCTTCCCAGCCTGCGATTTAGAGCCCTGCTGTCTGACCTCCCTATCTTGGGTTTGCCAGCTCCTGCCACTACATGAATCAAGAGAATCCTCCAACCTGACCCATGGACTTGGGACATTTCAGTTTCTATACTGTGCGAGCCATTTCTTTAATGCAAATCTGTATGTAAAAGGACTGCCAATTAAGTTCGCAAACTCATCCTAGAAAAAGTGCTACACATCTCATTGCTGAATATCATTATGGTAGCCTCTGAAGCAGAAAGAGTTCCAAAATTGCTTTGAAGGGTGGACTAAGCGCTGGCATCAGTGCATAGTTTCCCAAGAGGAGTACATCAAAGGTGACCTCAGTGATATTAAGCAGTGAGGTATGTAGCACTAAGAACAATTAAGTTCGTGGACTTGTCAGACTCTGCATCTATGTGCTTTACTGATTTTGCTTCTCTAGAGAGCCTAGCCTAAGCTGGCACCCAACATCAGAGTACGTAAGTATAGAGTACAACAACAGTTGGAGACTTCTTACACCACTTCCAGTACTAGACAGTGAACATCTAGAAAGATCAACAAGGAAAGACAAGACCTGAAAAACAATATAAAGCAACCCAACAACAGCACAATCTACATTCTACTCCAGTGCATGTGGATCATTCTCCTGGAGACACCACATGCTAGGTCACAAAGCAAGTCTTTAAGAATGTAAAAAGACTGACATTAGACAGTACTTTCTCTAGCCACAACAGTGAAGCCAGAACAACAACAACAAAAAAAAAAAAACCTGGAAAATAAACAAATATACGGAAATTAAACAGCACACTATTAAACTACCAATGGAACAAGAAAAAACTCCAAAGAGAAATCACAAACTTCTTAGTCAAATGAACATATAAGTCACACCAAATATTATGACAATCAATGAAGACAGCAGTCAGATGGCAACTTTACAACAATAAATGCCTACATGAAAAAGATCTCAAATCACCAGCCTAACTTGACAACTGTTGGAACTAGAGAGAGAAGAGCAACAAAGCCTACACCTACAGAAGAAGGAAATAACAAAGATCACAGCAGAAACAAATAAAATCAAGAATGAACCAAACCATAAATTGGTTCTCTGAAAAAATAAATCAACAAATAGACTGTATGGGGGAAAAAAGAGGAGAGACTAAGAGCTTAACAATTAGAAATATAACTGCTTAAATGAGTAAAAATAAATTCAACAGTCTAAATAACAAAAAAGCCACAGCTGATGACCAAGTCCTACTCTGGAAAAGAAAGGTGACAATATAAGAATAAGGAGGTATGCACTTCAGTTAATAATGTATCAATATTGATTCTTAAGTGTGACAAATGTACCATACTAGCTTAAGATGTTCAGAGTAGCAGAAAGCTACTCTGTACTATCTTCACAATTCTTCTGTAAATCTAAAACTGTTCTAAAATTAAAAGTTTATTTTTTTAAAAAAAAAAAGACTATTATAGTAGTATTACTTCCCCAACAGCCATAGTCAACACCCAGAAGACGGTGACAGGCAGCAAAATTTCCTCATCTGTGCCACTGCCACTACTATAAAAGTTAAATACAAACCAAACTGTTTAATATGAACTGAACAATCTGTTCAGTTTCCACTAAGCAAATGCTAAGGGCAGAAACAGTAATGGAGAAGTATTGAAACAACTATAGAAAACACTAGAAAGACAGTATTTCCCTAGAGAAACTACCATAAGAGTTCCCAGCCTAAAGTCCCAGCTAATGATGATGATACAAACCACCCTGTGCACTGCTAAACGTAAAAATGACAACACTACTTTCCTACTTAACCTCAGGTGAAAGAGTTCACACAAGGATGCCTCAGAGTACAGTAAGGAAAAGTCTCAGAGCATGCCCACAATCCTCTGAACGTAATAAGGCTTGCAACAAATACTTTCAGAATCAGAACCCCAAAGGATATTCTCATTGCTGGGTACCATCAAATCAGTATCGACTCATAGCTACCCTTTGCACAAGAGAACGAAACACTGCCCAGTCCAGCACCATTCTCACTGTCACTGTTACTAAGTCCACTGAGGCAAATACTTTGTCAATTCATCTCATTGAGGGTCTTCCTCTGTTTGACTGACCCAAGTGATAAAAGATGTAAAAACAGTAAGTGTGGCTACATGCAAAAATAGCTCTCGTCCCCAAATCTCAAAGATTTCAGAGCTTAGCAAACAATACTCTGGTTTAAAAAAAAAACTCTTAGAAACATGGTGGCTCAAGTTTGAAATCTACTTCTGCCATTTACTTGCTAAATATTTTTGAAAACTTGGCTCCTTGATCTATCTTTATGTTTCTTAAAGAATTTAGTATATAAACGGAGTTTTAATGAGTCTACTTCAAAATGTACGATTTTTACTAAAATTTTTTAAACTGTGTAAAGGTTCTTCTTTCAGTGAAAAACTAGCCAACTATTAGCAGAGGCAGCAAATGGATAGCTGATGTTTATAACGTCTATATTATACTTTTGCTTTTCCAATATTTTGCAATGACATGTTCATTTATAATTAAAAAATGATTTTGTCAAACACTTATCCTCACACAAAGCCTTCATCAAGAGGAAAAAGATGGCCTACAGTCTGGGAAACAGTATACGGCAGTCACAAATCTGATTGGCATCTCATCTCCATCATCTACAACACACTAAAAAATATCAGCGAGAGAAAGACAAATAACCCAATTAAACAATGGGCAGAGAACACGGACAGACACTTCACCAAAGACATCCAGGCAACCAAAAGATACATGATCATCAGCCATTTCCGAAATCCAAATCAAAACTACTGTGAGATTATCATCTCACCCCAACAAGGTTGGCATTAATCCCCAAAACACAAAAGAACGTACACTGGAGAAGCTGTGGAGAGACTGGAACTCTTTTACATTGCCGGTGGGAATACAAAATGGCACAGCCTCTTTGGAAAGCAATTTGGTGCTTTCTTAAAAAGCTAGAAATAGAAATACCACATGATCCAGCATTCCCACTGCTTGGAATATACCCTAGAGAAATAAGGGCTGCAACAGGAACAGATACACGCACATAAATGTTTACTGCAGCACTGTTCACAACAGCAAAAAGATGGAATCAACCCGGGTGCCCATCAACAGATGAGAAGATAAACAAACTATGGTATATATACACAATGGAACAGTATGCAATGATACAGACCCACGATGATTTTAGGAAACATAACCTGGAATCATCTGAAAGACATTATGCTGATTGAATCAGTCAACTGCAAAAGCACAAATGCTGCATGGCAACACTATTATAAGGACTTAAGACTTACGCATAGAATACTATTTGACAGCTACAAGGGTGAAGGAGGGGGAGAGAGGATTATTCATAAATGAGACAGTCAATAGGCACAGAGTAGAAGCAAGGTCAGCACAACTTGGCTACAACATAAGCTAAAAAGTTTTCTAAATACAACCCAAGATTTTAAGGACAGAATAGCAGGGACAGGGGTCTGGGTACCACGGTTTCAGAGGACATCAAAGTCAATTGGTATAACTAGGTTTTTCTAAGAAATTGTTTGGCATCTTACAATGGTCAGTGGTGCCTGGGGTCATAACAGCCAGCAAGCTGCCACCTAAGGAACATCGACTGGTCTCAACTCACCTGGAGCAGATGAAAACCAAGAACATCAAAGACAGGAGGAAAATATGAGCCCAGGAGACAGAAGGGCTCATATGTTTGGGACACTACATCAGCATGAGACCAGAAGAACAACAGAGCGCCCAGCCACCACCAATGAACTAATTCTGCCACAAGTTTTCTGTCTTGTTTTCCTCCCTCAGCCATAAATCACGTTCTATTTCCATGTGATCAAATTTATAGATCCTTTAAAGGTCTGGAAACCCTGGTGGCATAGTGGTTAAGTGCTACAGCTGCTAATAAAAAGTTTGGCATTCAAATCCACCAGGCACTCCTTGGAAACTCTACACAGCAGTTCAACTCCTATAGAGTTACTATGAGTTGGTAATGACTCGAAGGCAACGGGTTTAGTTTTGGGGTTTTATGTACATCTAATTTAAACACTGCTAAAGCACAAGTTTATGTATTCATGCAGGCTAGTCATCTGCGTTGTGCCACTGAAAATGTAGTTTTCCTCTTCTGGTAGTCAGCCACCTAGGCAAGAAGCCTAAGGCAGAGCACCAGATAGAAACTTTAAAAAAGAAAAAAGAAGAAGAAAGTTTTAAAACTATAAAGAGTTAAAAATAAATAAATACAGTCCTAGTAGGCTGAGTCAAGTTGGCTATTAAGAAACTGCTATGAGGGAAAAACAAGGACCTTGCTGAGACAGTGACTGTGTTCCAACATGGGTCACCTGACCAAAGCTACACTTTAGACAAACGGGGAAGGACACATAAAAGGGGAGAGAATGTCTATACCATTACAGTATTTATACTGTAACTGTCAACCAGTGTTTGCTTACAGGCGTCTGCCTTACCCACCAGAACATGAAGCCAAAGATTGTACCATGAAACCTCTGCATCCTTAAAGGGCCCAGCCATTCTACATGTGGCATGCAGAAGTAGTTAAATGTTTACTGAATCCAACTGTTTTGGTTTCTTACTTTCACTTTCCACCTTAAAGGATTTAGTTCACATGTGCTGAAACCTGGGGGGAACAAGGGAGAGAAGAGGAGAGGAGATGGTAGTTTTAATCTGTTCAATAAATATTTATTTACTGCTTGCTATGCTCAAGTCACCCTTCAAGGCAACTGTCGTGTATCAGTGAATACCCAAAAGCAAAAGTCTCTGCCCTCATGTGGAGAATGTACACTAATGCCATTTTCCACCCTGCCCTACACAGTTCCAAAGTGGGATCCATAAACTGGTACCAAACCACCAAGTTAACACTGGTCCACAACATGGTAAGCACAAATTAGACTATGCATTTAGAAATTCTTATAGCAATTTAGCATTTTACATCTGATGAAGCCCTAGTGGCCCAGGGGTTAAAGGACACGCTGCTCCCAAAAGGTCAGCAGCACAAATCTACCAGTCGATCCTTGCACACCCTGTGGGGCAGTTCTAACTCCGCCCTGTCAGTATAACTCAGAGTTGACTCAATGGCAATGGGTTTCATTTTAAGTTTATATCTGATGACAAAGTAAGTTTACATCTGATGACAAAATCTTTACACAAAATATTGTCTACAGTTTACGGTTCTCATTTACTTTTTCTAACAATTCATTTTTATTGGTTCTCAAAACATCAGTCCACAATAAATTGGAATTTTTTTTTAAAGTTGGTCTTTCACCTCAGTTAATTTGCAAAACACAAACTGCTCAATTTTGATCACATCTCTTCCCCCACCTTTCCTCCTGTAACAAAATTCTACAGCCCAGCATTTTTTAAGATTTTCCACTTTGGTATTCAACATTCATAAATATGCTTTCCCACTATACTCCAACCAAACTGAACTACCTCAGCACAAGTTTTCTGTATTGTATGTTTTCCTCATTCACCCATAAGTAATATTCTATTTCCATGTGATCAAATTCACAGATCCTTTACAGGTCTGGAAAACCTGGTGACGTAGTTAAGAGCTACAGCTTCCAATCAAAAGGGTGACACTATGAATCCACCAAGTACTCCTTGGAAACTCTATGGAGCAGTTGTACTCTCTGCTATAGGGTCACTACAAGGGAGAACGGACTTCATGGCAATGGGTTTTGTGTTTTTAAAGGTGTGGCACAAATACCACCAACTACTCCCCAAAACTGTCAATTAACCACCCAGGTAGAAATGAGCTTTTCTTGACTTTCTGTAACATTATAAAGCAGCTTTTTTACAGCACTTATATTTTCTGCACACTGCAAATCCCTATAATACACGTATCTTCACCACTTGGTATCCCCAGTAGCACACAAAACACACATCAAATTTTCTGGATGCGAGCCCTTTGAAATTACATCCAAAATTCTGTGTACACATTTCTAAAGAGGTTCATAACTCTTACCAGACTCCCACAGGAGCCTACCAAAAATATAGCTGATGTCATCGAGTAGATTCCAAAAGAGCCTAAAAAAACACACTGCCGTCAAGTCAGGTCCAACTCATAGTGACCTACAGGTCAGTGTAAACTTCTCCACAGAGTTTCCAAGGAGCGCCTGGCAAATTTGAACTGCCAATCTTTTGGTTAGCAGATGTAGCACTTAACGCACTACGCCATCAGGGTTTCCAAAGGAGCCTAAGAAACCCCAAAATGTTAAAGAAGTTACTCTGGTAAAAGGTTCCAGTTTCATCAACAACCAGATTTCATTTTTGCCAGCAGTTCCACCAGTGTCTACCAGGCTTAGCTTGGGGAAACTGATAATTTCCCTAAATCTGTTTACTTCTCTCAAAAGGTGGTAATATTTACGTCAAAGGTAATAGTTACCTCCAAAGTGCTAAGATCATAAAAAGCACATGCCAACAGCCATTCAGTGATTTAACTCTCCTTTCTGCTGTCCCCTCACTTACAACAGGTTTACAGATCCATGAAGCGAGCTGATCTATGGTTTATTCCTTTTAAAAAATTATAAGCCTTGTAATTTTTAATTAGTGTTCACACTATTTTCTTGGCAATTTATTTGCTATTTATATCTCCAGCAGGATTGGCTGCTTCTCTGAAACACCTACTTGTTTTAAATCTGTCAAACTGAGATTTCTATCACGCAAAGGATCCGATCATAGAGACCCTAGAGGTCAGAGTAAAACTGCTCAGAGTTTCCAAAGAGCTCCTGGCTAGTTTCTTCCCAACTAGCAAAAAGCTTTTTTAAAGTACATAATTTCATGCTTTTAAGAGACCTGACATCTCAATTCTGCTGTGCCTACATGTAGTCCTCTTCTCCCTATAAAGCTTTCCCTGATCCCTCTGTACTCCCTCATAATTAATCAGTCCTTCCTCAATACTTCTTTCTGTTCTCTGAACATGTGTGCATGCATTTATACTATATTTTAACTTTGCATAAATGTCCATCAACCCCTACAAAATGTTGCACCTAAAGGTAAGGGAACTACATCAACTATCTTTGCATTTACCCAGCATTTCTAAATCTAACTGCATATAAGGGCTCAATAAATGAACTTTATACTGACTTTTTCTTCCCCTTTCCAAATGACAACACAAGAAGTTTAAATGAGAACCATTGTTTTAAATTCAGATAGAATGTCTAACTCAAACTATAGAGTTCTCTATTTCAACTTCCTGTTCCTTGAGAGTGTTAATATGGTAAGTTTATTGCCAGGTTTTAAAACTAACAGCTTAAAATAAGAACTCTCTATTTTAAAGTTTGTTAGGAATACTTTGGTTGTAAGCAAGGGTTTTTTGTTTTGTCTTTTAATTTTATTTTTCTTGTGATTAAAGTGAAAGTTTACAGTCCACGTCAATCTGCATACAAAACCCCAAACACACTCCTGTTCTCCTCATCATGTGACAGCACACTCCTTTCCATTCTACATTTTCTTTACTCATTCAACCAGCACTTGCCCCCTCCTAAACACCCTCCCTTCTCACCTCTAGCCAAGAAGTACAAATACCACCTGCATCACTCTATGTCTTATAGTCTAATTTTTGTCTGAAGAGTTAGCTTCAGTACTAGTTTCAGCTCTAGGCTAGCAACAAGTCCAGGAGCCATGTTTTCAGGGAACCCTCCTGGAAGTTGAACCATCAATTCTGATCTAATACAGTTCTGGAACTGTACTCCTCTTTTTCTCGTGCTACATCCGGGACTTGACATTGTATCCCCTATCAGGGTGGTCTTTGATGGTGGCGAGGCACTATCTAGTTCTTGTAATCTCATGCTGATGTAGTTCTCCAATCATACAGACCCTTTTGTCTCCTGGGCTCATGTTTTCCTCCTGTCTTTGATGTTCTTCATTTTCATCTGTTCCAGGTTGGTTTGCACCAACTGATGCTCCTTAGATGGCAGCCTGCTAGCTTTTAAGACCCCAGGCACCACTCACTAATACCGAATGCAGACCATTTTCTTAGATCAAAACTAGTTATGCCAATTGGCCTCGGTGTCCCTTGAAACCATGGTACCTGCTACACCCCAGTCCCTGCAACTCTGTCATTTAAAATGTTGGGTTGTATTTAGAAAACCTTTTAGCTTATGTTGTAGCCAAGCTGTGCTGACTTGCCTTCTACTGTGTGCTGTCAATCCCTTCACCTAACCAAATTCCTATGGAGCATCTACTCTATAACTCTCTACCTCCCTCCCTAATCCTCGTAGCTGTCAAAAATTATTTTCTTCTATGCACAGGCCTTTTCTTATGTCCTTATAATAGTAATCTCATGTAATATTTGTGCAAGTCACTTTTTATTTTCAAATATAGATTCACAGGACAATGTACAAAATTGTAGAGAGGTCTCTTATACTCCCTCAGTGCTACCGTATATAACTATACTGCAGTATCAAACCCAAGAAACTGATGTGGGTAACCATCCACAGAGATTGAGAATTTCATCATTCATCTGTGTATGTGTGTACGCACATATGTAGCTCTATGTAATTTTATCTGTTCGTAAATTTGTGCAACCACAATCAAAATACATTCTTTTTCTATCACTACAAATATTTCTCATGCTACCATCTTGCAGCGATACAGCCTTCTTCTCCCTAGTCCCTAGAAACCACCAATCTATTATCACTATAATTCTGTCATTTCAAGAATGTTTTATAAATAAACTCCGAGTATATAACCTTTTGAGATTTTTTTCACTTAGCATAATTATGTTGAGATCATTCCAGTTGTTTTATGTATTTATAGTTTGTTCCTTTTGTTGAGAGCAGTACTATTTAACACAGATTAGCATAAACCTGCTGAAGGACATTTGGGTCATTGCTAGTTTGGGGCTATAACCAATCAAGTTATTATGAATGTTGTTTTAGTCAGCTAGGGATGCTCTAATAGAAATACCACAGAGTGGATGGCTTTAACAAAGGAAAGTTTATTCTTATATAGTCTGGTAGGCTGCAAGTCCATATTCAGGGTGTCCTCTCCAGGGGAAGGCTTTTCCCTTGTCGGCTCAGGAGGAAAGTCTGGTATTGCATCAGTCTTTGTCCAGGGAGCATCTTGGCACAGGAACTGCAGGTCTGAAGGATGCGCTCTTCTCCAGGTGCTGCTTTCTTGATGATATGAGGTTACCAATTCTCTGCCTGCTTTTCTTTCCTTTTATCTCTTGCAGGATGAAAGAATTAAGGGTGGGGCAAGTCATACTCCAGGGAAACCCCCTTTACAGTGGAGCAGGGAGGTGATCCTATGAAGGGATTTACAGCCCCACCCTAATCATTTAACATACAGTGTTGGAAAACCACATAATGGAGGACAGTCACAAGATACTGGGAATCATGGCCGAGCCACACGGCTACACATATTTTTGGGGGAAACACAAGTCAATCCATGACAAATGTGTACCAGTTTTGTAAGCTAAAGTATATGAAATCAAAGCTGAAGTATATGAAAAAGAACGCAACACTAGAATTGAGGAAGACTCATTAACAACCTACAATATGCAAATAACACAATCTTGCAAGCTGAAAATGAAGATAACTCAAAGCACTTACTGATTAAATGTCAAAGACTACACAGCCTTCAATATGGATTTCACCTGACCACAAAGAAAATGAAAATTCTTACAACTGGACCTATAAACAACATCATGCTAAACAGAGAAAAATTGAAATTATCACAGATGTCACCGCATTTGTATCAACAATCAACATATGCTGAAGCAGCAACCAAGAAATCAAACAATGTACTGCACAGGACAAATCTAACGCAAAACAATCACTTTAAAAAAGGTTTTTAAAAGCAAAAGACACCACTCTGACGACTAAGGTGAGCCTGATCCAAGCCATGGTCTTTTCAAGTACCTCATATTCATATGAAAGCTGAAAAATGAAAAACAAAGACTGAATAATTGAAGAATTGGGTTGGGCAGAACACCGACTATACCAACTGCAAAAAAAGCAAACAAATCAGTCTTAGAAGAAATACAATCACAACACTCCTTAGAAGCAAGGATGGCAAAACTAGCTTATTCTGACACTTAATCAGGTAAAACCAATCACTAGAAAAAGATATCATGTTTAGTAAAGTAAATAATCCAGGAAATGAGGGAAACTCAATGTGATGAACTAACACAGAAGCCACAATAATGGACTTAACATACTAAAAATCATAGCCATCACTGTCTCATTCCATTAGGCATAAGGCTACCATGAGGTAGAGCTGACTCAACAACTTGTGGTCACCATAAGTCAGGGAACAACTCTGTGAAAACTAACACCAATGTCTAACGATGTCAAACATTTTTTAATTTGCTTACTTACCCCCCATATAACCTCTACAGTGAAATGTTTATTTACATCTTTTGCCGATTTCCTAAATGGACACTGTTAACTTGTTTTGTTTTCTTTTTTTATTGTTAAGAGTTCTTGATATATTTGAGGTACAATCTTTTGTCAAATACATGGTGTGCAAATGTTTTCTTCCAGTTTATAACGTGTTGTTTTTATCTTAACAGGCTCTTTGATAAAAGATTACTTTCAATTTTAATTTCACTTTATTAGTATTTCCTTTTACAGATTATGCTTTTGAAGTCATATCTTTAAGACTTCTTTGACTATTACATCTTGGTCCTGAAAAAGAAACCCTAGAAAGTACACTTTCAGGGAACTAGGGTGGAAAAGGAGAAGGGAAGAGTGCTGGCACATCAAGGAGATTAAAAACCAATGTCACAAAACAACCTGTGTGTAAATTTCTGAAGAGAAACTAATTTGCACTGTAAACTTTCACCTAAAGCAAAATAAAATTAAAGCACTTTATATAAGAGTATATAAAGCATACAATATATAAAAGTAAAGCATTTTATATAAGAAAATGACAGTGAAATAAAATTAAGTACTTCCAAAGCAAATCAAAACAGTGTCTCCAGCAGCCATAACGGGCACCCAATGTTGAGTCCCTGTGGCAGCACAAGAAAAAGACGCCTGCAGCTCAAGAATTCTACTACAAGACCTGGGGGATCCCCTGGGAGCATGGCCCCTAGACCTGCTTCTACACCTGTCCAGAAAACACTATTTTTGTCTTTGGACAAAAATAGACTGGACTCGGGGACACAATGGGACCATATGTTGTGTGTACTTTATGACTGCATGCTTTTATAGGAGGATGTCCTACTGGTCTCATTCTAGATGGGAGAAAAGAGGGCAGAGAGAAGAGGATAGGAGCTTGTTAAGGGGCTACAAGTACAGAATGAAAGGAGTGTCCTGTCACTGGACAAGAACATAAAGAGCTGCATATATGAGGCAACCAAAATTAATTTGGATTGTATACTTTCACTGAATTGCAATAAAAATAAATTAATTTTAAAAAGTGTCCCCTTACATTAAGGATATTTAAAACAAATTCCTATTGGATAAATTGTTCTTTAAAAGCAACATTCGTTTTATAACATTAAAGCAAAAATAGCTGCCTAGTAAGAGTTTAAATAGGTTCTTTGTTCTTTATAAGAAGCCTCAGTGGCACAGTGCTCAGCTGCTAGCCAAAAGGTCACTGGTCAGAACCCACTAGCAACTCCAACGGAAAAAAATGTGGCAGTGTGCTCCCATAAAAGATTTATAGGCTTGCAACCACTCTGACAGGGATCACAACATGGCCCTGTACAGACAAGAAGAAAATGTAGAACAAAATTCAAATTCACAAAAAACAAAACAAAACAGAATTACTGGTCCAACACTGAAGGAACTCCCATGGATACAGCTCTAGGTCACTCTAATGCAGAAGTGAAGCCACTCCTGAAGTCCACCTTTCAACAAAAGATTAGACAGGCCTATGAAACAAACAATAATACATGTCAGGAATGTGCTTCTTTAGTTGAATCAAATGGGCAATGTTGGCCAAAAGCAAAGATGAGAAGGCATACAGGAGTAGGAAAACTGGACGAATAGACATGGAGAAGGCAGGTTTGAAAGGGAAAGGGAGAGAGTGCTGATACATCCTTGCAATTGCATCCAATGTCGCAAAACAATTTATGCACGAATGTTTTAATGAAAAACCAACTGGCATTGTAAACTTTCACATAAAACACAATCGGAGAAGGGCAGAGTCAAGACAGTAGACTAGATACACATCTCCTTAATTCCCTCTGAAAACTAAGACCTGGACTGACAACTGCATGGAGCTTTCTGAACATCCAGTGAGCCTTAGGACACAGCATAGGGCTATCAGTTTGCACCACATGTCACTAAGCAGAAAAATTCCTCTCTCACACTGAGCTCCACTTATGCTGAATGGCTGGCTCACATGGACCAAAGGTACTGGCATTTTCAGCTTTTTTTCTTTTGTTGGCTGGTAGGTGGAAGATGGGCATGAGCATGCAGCTATGCTGTGCAACAGCATGTCGTGTGCTACAGTAGAGAGACAGTGTGTGGACTAACCACATTTTGAGGGCCCAGTGGCAGACTCGGGCACCACAGCCCCTTCCATCTTCCCTTTTCAGAGCTACACCAAAGATTCGGCTCTTTTGCAGTGCAAGGGGTAGCCTGACTAGCACACTATCTTGTTTGGCTGGGAGGTGGAGTTACCCAACTAGAGGCCTCAGTAGGGGTTAATTCCTAGGCTGGAAGGCAGTGCCAGTCTGGGGAGCACTTCTCCAGCAGAAAGGCTTTGTTTAGCACAGTGTTGCCTCATGGTTAGACACTGGCAGGCAGCTACACCAGCACAGCAGCCTCTCCCCACCTTGAAATACACCACAGCTTCTGGGGATGGCTGAAGAGGTACCTCTGTTGTCAGCCAGGAGGAGGCGCCGGCCATACATAACGGCCTGATTCTGGAAGCCATTAGGTAGCTTTTAGCTTTCTAAAATAAGACTGCCTAGAGAAATAACTGCTGTGTGGTCTGACTGCATCTCTTGAAGCTTTTAATGACCCACATCACAGCACTAGTTAATAGCCCCCCAGTGACTCCGTAAGTAGGACAGTGTCTTTGCCAACCAGGAGGCGGAGCCTGCCACCCCAGAGTCCACTGGGGCCAGTCACTAGAGCATAAAGAGGTAGCCAATGACCAACTCCTCTCTCAGAACTATGCCCTGGGATGGAGTCAAGATGACAAACTAAACACACGTCTCCCTAAATCCCTCCAGACACCAAGACCTGAACTGATAATTAAATGGAGGCTTCTGGACACCTAGTGGGCCCTAGGACACGGCACAGGGTTGTCAATTTGGAATACATACTACTGAACGAGAAACTTCTTCTCTTTCGCTGACCCCCAACCCTTGTTGAGTGTTGGCTCTCACAGATGGAAGGTAACTCGCCATTTTAACGTTTTTTTCTCTGTCTTAGCCAGTGGACAGGGCTGATGCTTGACTGGCTCACATGCACTGCTGGTAGGATAGGCAGGTGGATTCTGAAAGCCCAGCTTTGGACACTGTGCACCTCGGTACCTGTGGCCTCACTCCCCGAGCCTCCGCCATTGAGTAGTCTGTTCCAAGGCAGGCAGGGGAGCTTGTGCAGGACACCATCTTATTTGGCTGGGAAGCAGACACACCCATATGGAGGCCTCAGCTGGACCGAATTCCCAGGCTGGGAGGCAGTGCTTGCCTGGAGGTGTGCACTTTTCCAGCAGAAAAGTAGTATTTTGCATAGTATAGCCTACAGGTGAGGCCCAGCAGCACATGACAACAGAGCAGTAGCCTTCCTGTATTTTAAACCAGTTTACAACACCTGGGGTTGGATACAGAGGTGCTTACTTTGCCAGCTGGTTAGAGGGACTTGTACACCTGAAAGCCTGACTGACTTTGGAAGCTATCAGACACCTTTTACCTTTTAATATAAGACTATCTAGAGAAATAACTGCAGTGCATCCTAATGGCATCTCTTCCAGCCTTTACTGACTCATATTATAGGGTCAGCAGACAGCTCCTCAGTGACTCTTTATAAGTAGAGCTGTGTCTTTGCCTATCAAGAGGTGGAGCCTACTGCCCCAGAGATTCCACTGAACCCAGCCACTGGAGTTCATAGAGGTGTCTGGTGATCACCTTCCTTTTCAGACTGAGCTTTATATCCCATTAAGGTTAACACTGGAGAAACAAAACAACCTCCAGATGCCCAAAAAGCAACAAACTTTGGATAAAAACATAAAGATGAACTCACCTACAGCATCAGAAGGCCCCTCCAAAGAAAGAATCAAAGAACTTCCCAGACAAAGAAGCCTTTCTGAAACTATTGGAGGGCAAGTACAAAAGGATTATATAGACAGCCCTCTTAGACCTTATACAAAATGCAGCAGAGCAAAATGAAAAATTAAGCAAGCTGTTTGATCTGATGGAACACCAGTACTCTGAAACCCAACAGATCAAGAACAAAATCAAAATCATAGAAATTTCAATTCAAAGCCAAGAAAACAGAATAGAACAAACGGAAAATAGACTTTCTCACTTGGAAGATAGAGATACTGACTCGAGTACCTATGAGGAGAAACCAGAAAAACGAAGAAGCATTAAGAACAATGTGGGACTCTATTAAGAGAACAATTTATGATTTACTGGAGTTCCTTAACAGGGTGTGACACCTGAGAACACAGAGAGTATTGTGGCTGAGCTGCTGACAGAAAAGTTCCCAGAAACTATGAAAGAAAAGAATATAGATATCCAAGATGCATACTGAATGCCACTCAATATAGATCTCAACAGTAAGTCTCCAAGACATATTATAATCAAGCTTAACAAAATGAAACAAAAGCAGAAACTCTTAAGGCAGCAAGACTCAAAGCAAAGCTAACATTCAGAGGAAAACACTGTAGGCTTTCGTCTGACTTCTCAGCAGAAACGATGTTGGCACAGAGACAATGGATGACACATTCAAAGCCTTGAAGGAAAAAATTTTCAACCAAGAATTACATATCTGGCAAAACTATCTTTCAAATATGAAAATGAAATTAAGACATTCACAAATAAACAGAAACTCTGAGACTTTGTAAAAACCAAAGCAAAGCTACAAGAAACACTGAAAGATGCTCTTGGCTTAAAAGGACAAAACCATTAACTGTATTTCAGGAGGAAATACAGGACACATCATCCAGAAACCTACTCAGGGAAGGTTCCAACCTCAATCAAAGGAAATAATATTAAAAGAAGTGATCCAGTGATCCTATCGTGAAACTGTGATGTCATCATATTAAAAAGAGGGACATACCGCAGTCATTGTAGTCCTTCCCAGATGGAGATGAAGTCGATAAGATATGTAGAAGTTAAAACTGGGTTTAAACTCAGAATATTCAGGGGGATCAGAGGGGTAGCCACAAAGCACAAGAGCAATGCAATACATCAAAATAAGAAATGTAATTCAGGAGTCTCAATAATCACAAAACCAACACTGAAAAACATGAAAAGTCAACCCATAAAGAAGAGTGATTCACGGCAGAATAATGACAGCAGTAAACACCAACACAAAAATACATACATGAAAACGACAGCACTAAACACATGTCTATAAATAATTACACGGAATGTAAATGGTCTGAACGCTCCAGTAAAGAGACAAGTGACATCTTAGATCAAAAGACACAACCCATGTGTATGCTGCTTACAACAAACTCACCTTAGACTTAAACATGCGAACAAACTGAAAATTAAAGGATGGAACAATGTATACCAAGCTAACAATATGCAAAGAAGTGCACGTGGCAATACCAATCTCAGACAAATTAGATTTTAACGTAAAATCCACCACTGTGGATAACGACAGCCACCATTTATTGCTGAAAGGTTCAATACACAAGCAGGTGTTAACAATATTAAATATTTAAGCACTCAATACCAGAGCATCTAAATACATCAAACACTGACTACATTCAAAAACAAGATAGATCACTCTACAATAATAGTTGGCGATTTCAACACTCCACTTTCAGTAGTAGACAGATCATCTAGAAAAAAAGCTCAGTAAAGACACAAAGATCTTATTGCGACAATTAACCAACTAGATCTCACTGACGTATACAAAACATTTTATCCATAAACACTTAAGTACACCTTTTTCTCCAATGTACGTGGAACATTTTCCAGAACAGACCATGTGTTAGTACATAAAGCAAATCTCAACAAAACCCAAACCACTGAATTATTGCAAAGCATCTTCTCAGACCTTAAAGCCATAAAATCCTAAATCAATAGCAGCAAAAAACCTTGATAGAAACTGGAACGCACAACACTTCACTAAAAAAGCCATGGGTTATAGGAGAAATCAAAGACAAAATAATTTGTCGAATCAAATGAGAATGAAAACATATCCTACCAGAACCTATGGGATACAGCCAAAGCAGTGCTCAGAGGTCAATTTATCTCTATGAATGCACACATCCGGAAGGAAGAAAGGACCCAAAACAAAGAATTAACCCTGCAGCTTGAACAAGTAGAAAGAGAGCAACAGAAGAACCCTTCAGGCACCAGAAGAAAACAGAAAATAAAGACAAGAGCAGAACTAAATTAATTAGAGAACAGAAGAACAATTGAAAAAAATGATAAAACCAAAAGCTGGCTTTTTGAAAAGGTCAACAAAACTGACAAACTTTTGGCTGAACTTACTAATGAAAAGCAGGAGAGGAAACAACCTGAATAAGAAATGAGATCGGAGATGTCACAACAGATCCAACAAAAGTCAAAAATATCACAACAGAATCCTACGAAAGACTGTACTTCAAGAGATTTGAAAACCTAGAGGAAATGGACAAATTCCTAGATTCACACCACCCACAAAAATTATCACAAAGAGAAGTAGAACAACTTAATAAGCCCATCACAAAGGAAGAGACTGACGAAGTCATCAAAAAACTACCAACTAAAAAAAGCCCTAACCTAGATGGCTTTACCACAGAATTCTACCAAGCTTTTAAAGAGTTAACTCCAATACTACTGAGACTATTTCACAGCATAGAAAGGGATGGAATACTCTGAAATTCATCTATGGAGCCAGCATAACCCTGATACCAAAGCCAGGAAAAGATCCACCAAAAAAGGAAAATTACAGACCAATATCTCTCATGAACCTAGATGTAAAAATCTTCAATAAAATCCTTGCCAAAAGAATTCAACAATACATCAAAAAAATAATTCATCATGACCAAGTTCAGTTCATACCTGGGATGCAATGCTGGTTCAACATCAGAAAAACAATTAACATGATCAACCACATAAACAACAAAAAAAAATTCAAATCATCTGATTTTATCAATTGATGCAGAAAAGGTTATCTGATAACAGTCCAACACTCACGCATGCTAAAAACTCACAGCAAAATAAGAAGGCAAATTCCTCAACACAATAAGAGTATCTACGCAAAGCCAACCACCTACATCATCCTGAATAGACACAGACTGAAAGAATTCCCCTTGAGGACAGGAAGAAGACAAGGATGTCCACTCTCACCACTACTATCCAACATTGTGCTAGAAGTTCTGGCCAGAGGAATCACACAAGACTAAGAAATAATGGTCATCCTCATGAGCAAAGAAGTAAAAATCTCCCTACTTGCAGATGATATATGACTGTATATGCAGAGAATCCTAAAGAATTCATAAATAAACTACTCAAACTAATAGAAGAGTTTAGCAAAGTGTCAGTGTCATAGATCGAATTGTGACCCCCAAAAATATGTGTGGCCATTTGGCTGGGCCATGATTCCCAGTATCTTGTGACTGTCCTCCATTTTGTGGTTTTCCTATGCTGCATGTTAAAGGATTAGGGTGGGACTGTAAATCCCTTTATAAGATCACCTCCCTGCTCCACTGTAAATGGAGCTTCCCTGGAGTATGGCTTGCCCCACCCTTAATTCTTTCAGACTGCAAGAGATAAAAGGAAAGAGAAGCAAGCAGAGATTTAGGAACCTGTGACTCGATGGCACTGGGTTACCATCAAGAAAGCAGCACCAGGAGAAGAGCGCGTCCTTCAGACCTGAGGTTCCTGCACCAAGATGCTCTCTGGACAAAGACTGATGCAATACCAGACTTTCCTCCAGAGTTGACAAGGGAAAAGCCTTCCTCTGGAGCGGACACCCTGATTATGGACTTGTAGCCTACCGAACTGTGTAAGAATAAACTTTCCTTTGTTAAAGCCATCCACTCAGTGGTATTTCTGTTAGAGCAACCCTAGCTGACTAAAACAGTCAGCATATAAAATAAACATAAGTAAATTAGTAGGGTTCCTTTATACCAAAAAAAAAAAGATCATTAAAGAAGAATCACCATATCAGTACCATTTACTATAGCCCCCAAGAAGATAAAATACCTAGGAATAAATCTAACTAGAGAAATAAGAGACTTGTACAAAAAGAACTACAAGATCTTACTTCTAGAAACTAAGAGAGACTTACATAGATTGAAAGACCTACCCTGTTCATGGACAGAAGACTTAAAATTGGGAAAATGTCTATTTACCCAAAGCAATCTACATACACAATGCAATCCCAATACAAATCCCAGTGACATTTTTTAATGAGATGCAGAAACAAATCACCAACTTCAGAAAGAGAAGAAACCCCAGGTAAGGAATGCATTACTGAAGAACACTGTGGGAGGCCTCTCACTACCCTACTTTAGGAACTTTTATACTGACACAGAAGTCAAAACAGCCTGGTACTGGTACAAAAAGAAACATATAGCCCAATGGAATGGAGTTGAGACCCCAGGTATGCCACCATCCTCCTCTGAACAGCTGGTATTTGGTAAAGGCCCTAAGATTCTACACTGGGGTAAAAACAGTCTCTTCAACAAATGGTGTTAGCAAAATTGGACAACCATCTGCAAAAAACTGAAACAAGACCCATATCTCACACCTTAAACAAAAACTAACTCAAACTGGATAAAAGACCTAAATATCAAACTTAAAATGATAAAGACCATGCAAGATAAAAGAGTCAACAACAGAAGTTTTAATACACAACTCAGACAGACTTCAAAATCTGACAAAGGTTGATCAACAGAAAACTGATAAATGGGAAGTACTAAGAATCAAACACTTTTACTCATCCAAAGACTTTATCAAAAGAATTAAAACACCACCCACAAAATGAGAAAAAAATACTTAGCAACTATATGTCAGACCAATGTCTGGTCTCCATAACCTACAAGGTAACGAAAAACATCAACAGGAAAAAGGTAAACAACCCAATCAAGCAATGGGCAAAGGAGATTGTCAGAGCCAAATGACACATGAGGAAATGTTCACAATCATTAACTATTAAAGAAATACACATCAAAACTACAAGGAGATACCATCTCACCCCAACAAGGTTGGCCATGATCCAAAAAATTCGCAAAACAAACACTGGACAGGTGTGTGGAGAAACTGGAACTCTCCTATGCTGCAGTCAGGACTGCAAAGTAGTATAACTTCTTTGGAAAGCAATCTGATGCTTCCTTAAAAAGATGGAAATACATATACCATCTGATCCAGTAATCCCACTGCTTGGGATATATCCTACAAAATTAAGGGCAGTCACATGAACAGACATGCACACGAATGTTTATGTTTATTGCAGCACAGTCCACAACTGCGAAAAGATGGAATCAACCGAGATGCCCAACAACAGGTGAATGGATAAACAAACTATAGTACACATACTCAGTGGAACACTATGCAATGATAAAGAACAATGATGATTTTTAAGAAGCATCTCATAACCTAGTTTCAACTGGAAGACAATATGTTAAGTGAAATCAGTCAGCAGCACAAGCACAAATATTCTATGAGCCCCTACTGTAAGGACTCAAAAACAGATTCATGTACAGAAGAAAAGACTGACGGCTACAAGGGAGGAGAAGGTGTGTGGAGATGTTTGATTACAGATTAGACAGTTGATAGAAATTTGGCTGTGTGAAAGCAGTGACAGCACACATTACACAGATCAACTTAACTGGACTTCAACATAAACTGAAAACTCTTCTAATCTGAACTCAATATTGCAAGGATAGAGTAGCAGGGGTGGAGGTCCATGGACCATGCTCTCAGGGGATGTCAAGGCCAATTGGCAGAATTAGGCTACGGCTAAGAGAGTCTTCCATGAGTCGGATCAAACTCGATGGCACTTAGCAAGAGTCTTCTGCACTCCACATTGGTGAGTTGTGTCTAGGGTCTTAAAAGCTAACAAGCTGCCATCTGAGTACACCAAATGGTTCCAACTCAGCCAGATCAGATAACCACCAAGGACAACAAAGACATAAGGGAAAAAGAGCCCAGAAGACAGAATGACCCATGTGCATGGGTGACTGTATCAACATGTGACCAGAAGAACCAGTCAGCGCCCAGCCACCACCAAGGACAGCTGTGATGGGGCACACAATGTTGTGTCCCAGAGAGTTGCACTTCAAGAGCGCCACCAAAAGACTGCAATTGATGGTCCCAAGGCCCCAGAGAGTTCCCCTGGGAGCATGGCTCCCAGACCTGCTGCTGCCCCTGATCATAAATCATTACTGAGGTCAACTCTTCAGACAGAAATGGATTGGACTCAGGGACACAAGTGACCATATGCTGTGTCCACTTTATGATTTTATGCATCTACAGGATGCTGTCCTACTGGCCTCTCACTACAAGGGAGAGGAGAGGACAGGAGATTGTTAAGAGGATACGACATGTATAGAAAAGAGTATGCTGTCACCGGGCAAGGAGAAGCAGAAGAAGCTGCACAGAGGCAGGCATGCAAATTTAACCCGGATTCTATACTTTCACCCAATCACAATTAAAAAAAAAAACACAATCTGAACATCCTAGAGGATCACTGGGGGAGCATGGCCCCTGGTCTCACGGCCCCAGAGATGCAACTAGCACTGAAGACAACTCGTTAGACAAAAATTGAACTGGACTACAAGACATGAGGCTGTCAGAGCCGCTCCCCAATAGTAATGAGAGAGGGGAGGGTGGAAAGGAGGGTAAAGGACTAGGTTGAATGAATACAGGAAGTACAGAGTTGAAGGGACAAGTGTGCTATCACAGGGCTAGAATAGCAGACAGAGTCGCACAGAGGTCTCTGTATAGGGTCTGATAAGGCAAATTGACATTTTTAGTACCTTTTCATTTAACCATAACAAAATTTTTTTAAATAAATTGGAAAAAGGAGTGCAAAACAGTGATAATCTGAAGTTGCTATGCATAAAGGAGACTGAAAAATTTCTGTTTCTAAAGAAAACCACGAGTTATTACCTCTAAATGCATTCATAAAATGAGCATGCATTATAATACACTGTAGCTATGGATACACAATAGAAATAAGCCCTGGTGGCACAGAGCTTAGGCGCTACGACTGCTAATTAAAAAGAACATCAGCAGTTTGACTCTATCAGGTGCTCCTTGGAAGTCTTATGGGGCAGCTGTACTCTGTCCTGTAAGATCACTATGAATCAGAATTGACTCTACAGCAACAGGTTTGGTTTTATGCTACACACGTAACAATAAAAATAATTTTCTCTTGGAGAAAAACAAGAATATTTACAGTCTTGAGTTGGAATTGAGTTGGGGGGGCTGTTTATATACGTTAACATATCTTTAACTAATGAAGGAGGCCCTCGGTGGTATAAAGAGTTATTTAGAGTTTGGTTGAAGGCTGCAGGTTCCAGTACATCCAGAGGCACCCAGAAAGAAAGGCTTGGTAATCTACTTTCCAAAACAACTGGCCATGGAAAACCCAGTAAAAGAGAGCACTATTCTAGCCCGACACACATAAGGTCACCCATTAAGTCAGAACTGACTTTACAAGAAGTGATGGGGGGGGGTTGTGTTTCTTCTGAACTACCAGCCAAAAGCAGGTTTAGAAAAGCAGCAAAAACACAGACAGAGTAGTTGCCCGTTTTTCTTAAGTTACCTGAAATAGATATAAAACATAAGGAAACTCTAGTATAGTAGTTATGTGCTATGGCTGCTAATCAAAAAAGTCAGCAGTTCAAATCCACCAGGCACTCCTTGGAAACTCTACAAGGCAGTTCTACTCTGTCCTATGGTGTCACTAAGAATTAGAATCAACTTGACAGCAGTGGGTTTTACAAAACATAAAGGCATAAAAAATATTTCTTACAAAAATTAACTTCACAAATTTTCTAGAACTTCATAAAACGTAGTACACATTTCTACAGCACGAAATTATTTTTTCAACAGTTTAAGTGAAGTCCAGAATCTATTAAAGGAACAGAACTAATAAACATTTCTGATTTACTCAAATAAGCCAATCTTTCACTACGGAAAAAAGTTTAAAATGCTGTATTTTAACGTTTAAATATTTTATTTCTTGAAAATATACATACTTCTTCACTCTGATTCATCTGTTCATACCAATAGTTCATGTTTATTACCAAAATTTACAAAATGTTTTCTTTTTCTTATTTGTGCTTCTCTGTACCTGAAATGCTATCAATCAGTTATCACTATACTATGCTTATCTTGTTAGACTATTTTCATAAACACATACTATGTTTTCTGGTCTGGAGAACTCAATTTTATTTCCCAAGACTTAACGAAAGACAACATAAAGACAGGTCTTTCGAGGTCATCCAGTATTCTAAATTCTAACAAAAATATATCTCAATAATTAACAAACATCAAACTCTTTATCCTAAATTGAACCAAGCCATGGTGGTAGAGTGGCAAAGTGGACAACTAAATGTCAAATTCTTCATCTTAAATTGCATCAAGCCCTGGTGGTACAGTGGCTAAGCGCTCAACTGCTTACCCAGAGGGGGACCATTTAAACCCACCAACTGCTCCACAGGAAGGAAGACGGAGCAGACTGCTTCCACGAAGATTTATAGTCTATGGAAACTTATGGAGCAGTTCTACTCTGTCCTACAGTCACTAAGCATCAGAAATGATTCAATAGCAGTGGGTTTTATTCAATAGATTATCAGATTTTTCCATATTAGATCTCATTCTATTAATAATCAAGGCACCTAATTTCACAATTACATATATAGATGCATCACAAGGTGTTTAGTAATTTAAACTATATAGTGAAACTATAATACCATTTTACAAGGGTGAAACAGATCATACTAATACACCAATAAACACATATCTACACACAGTAGAGCTTAACATTTTAATTTACTCAGAAATGTGTTTGTGTGCATACACATATATATATTTAGGAAGTGAGGTCATCCCTCAAAAGATTAATATAGAAAGTATGTTCATTCTGAAGTATCTTACTTACAGAAAATTAAACTTCTACCAAAATTCCATTATCAAAAAAAGTTCATGGAATTAGAGAAACTATAACATTCAAGTATTTTACTCCTTGATGTTAAGAAAATTTTACTAATTCACTAAAAAGTTAACTTAAGACTAATGCAAATTCTATAACACATCAGATGAGGTAATTCTTGAATGCTCCGTCAATTACCCCAAAACCCACAGCCATCAGGTCAATCCAGAGTAAATGCCTCATGAGGTTTCAACACCGTAAATCTTTACAAAAGCTGACTGCCATGTCTTTCTCCCAAGGAGCAACTGACAGGTTGGAGCCCCTAACCTTTCAATTAACACTCAAGTGCTTAGACACTGCACCACCAAGGTTCTTTCTTCTTGAGCTACCAAAAACCAAAACCAAACAAACCCAATGTCATCAAGTTGATTCCAATTCACAGAGACCCTACAGGACAGAGCAGAACTTCCCCACCAAGTTTCCAAGGAGCACCTGGTAGATCTGAACTGCAGAACTTTTGGTTAGCAGAGGTATACACCACCTGAGTTTCTTCCTCAGAAACTGTAGATCATCTGATGCCCTCAACAAAACGTTTGTTTCATTTATGCTTTTTTCTGACATACCATTCAGTATAACATGTAGTAGCTGCATATAAAAATTGAAAAACTTTGTTAAACAATGAGCAGTTTAATGTAAAATGAACTTACTTTTCCACTTTTTTTTCCATTTCTAAATATACAGGTTAACAACTCTTAATAAAATGCTTATCACTCAGAGTCTTCCACTGGTAAGGTCTCTCTGGTCAATAATCAATTCTATTTCTTCTGGGTTTAAGACAGTAAGTGAGATTGTGTGTCTATGCTATTACCTTACAGAATGGCCAATAAACCCATTGCCACTGAGGCAATTATGATTCACAGTGACCCCATAGGACATAGCAGAATGATCTCAGAGAGTTTCCAAGGAGCAGCTGGTAGATTCCAACTGCTGACCTTTTTGTTAGCAGCTAGGCACCAGGGCCCCAGAATGGACAAAAATAAGTATTAAATCTTACTAACTCTTCCTTTAAAGAGTATTCTTTGACTATCCTATTAACACCAGCACTGCGAATGAAACACAGCACATCACAAAACCTAGGAACTGGGCTAATGTGCATGTGGTCCTCCAGCAAAAAAAGCAAAAGCTTAGGGCATCTACAACTCAGCAGGAACGGATGCTCACCGAGCACTAAAATGACATGGGGGAAAGACAACCCAGAAGACAGAGATCCACACGAGTGGGAGGCCACATACACTTGGGACCGGACGAAGTGGATGGTGCCCGGCCACTACCAGTGATAGCCCCGATGGAGCTCACTAAGTTGAGTCTCACTGGCAACATAACAACAAAAAGGGGAGCACCCTGAGATCTCCACTAAAAGACCTCAGTTGATGGTCCAGCTGTTTCAGGGTTCCCGAGAGCACGGCCCCTGGCCCTGATGCTGCCCTTGCCCATAAATCATAATGAAGGTCCACTCTTCGGACATGAACGGATTGGACTTGGCGATGCAGAGTGACCATATACTGGATGCACTTTATGGTTCTATGCTTCTGTAGGATATCATCCTGCTGATCTCTGGCTGGAGTAAGAGCAGCCAGTGGAGAGGAGGGGAAAGGAGACTACTGGGAGGATGAGACATGTATGGAGCAGGAGGAATAGTGTGCCGTCACTGGGCAGGGAGAGCTGTGGAAGCTGCATATAGATGAACATGTAAATTTATATGGGAATGTACATTTTCACTCAGTCATAATAGAAGAGAAAGAGAGAGAGAGAAAAAGCTTAGGGCATCTAGAATGTGGCTCAGAACTACTAGTTTCAAAATCATCCAAAGTGCTGCTGAGCCCCATCAAGCCACACAGATGGGGTAGAGGCCAGGAATCTACATGTTAAGACTCCCCAGGTTGCCCGGCCACCACCAGTGATAGCCGTGATGGAGGCTCACTAGGTTGAGTCTCACTGGCAACACAAGAATAAAAAGGGGTGCATCATGACATCTCCACTAAAAGACCTTAATTGATGGTCCAGCAGTTTTGGGGTTCCTCTCAGACCATGGGCCCCGGCCCTGATGCTGCCCTTTCCCATAAATTATAACAAAGGTCCACTCTTTGAACAGGAATGGATTGGACCTGGCAATGCAGAGTGAACATATATTGGAAGCACTTTGTGGTTCTATATATCTACAGGATATCATCTTGCTGACCTCTGGCTGGAGGAAGGGGAGTGGACGGAGAGGAGGGGAAAGGAGGCTGTTGGGAGGATGAGACATGTATGGAGCAGAGAGGAATACTGTGCAGTCACCGGACAGGGAGAGCAGTGGAAGCTGCATATAGGCAGGCATGTAAATTTATACGTGAATGTACATTTTCACTCAGTTATGTTAAATAAAAATAAAAAAAGGGGTGCATCCTGAGATCTCCACTAAAAGACCTCAACTGATGGTCCAGCGGTTTCAGGGTTCCCCTGGGAGCATGGATCCTGGCCCTGATGCTGCCCTTGCCCATAAATCATAACGAAGGTCCACTCTTTGGACACAAATGGGTTGGACTTGGCAATGCACAGTGACCATATATTGGATGTACTTTATGGTTCTATACATCTATAGGATATCATCCTGCTGACCTCTGGCTGGAGGAAGGAGAGTGGGTGGAGAGGAGGGGAAAGAAGGCTGTTGGGAGGATGAGACATGTATGGAGCAGAGAAGAATGGTGTGCTGTCACCAGACAGGGAGAGCAGTGGAAGCTGCATATAGGTGGGCATGTAAATTTATACGGGAATGTACATTTTCACTCAGTTATATTAAATTAAAAAAAAAAATAGAGACTGAAAAAAAAAAGACTCCCCAGGTGATTCTATTGCACTGTTAAGTCTGAGAATCACACATCCCCAACTCATTACAAAAACTTGCTGACAGGGTTAGCCAGGGAACCACAGATACTGGAATTTTACAAATTAGTTTAAAATACTACCAAGATTTCTGGAGTAAAAAAAGTTCACTTATTTTATTCCAACTTCATAAAAGGGATTCTTTTACTTCCAGAATGACAGATGCTATGAATAGTATATAACTAATGACAAGTATGTTCTGAATAGTAAAAATAAAATGCAAATGACCTTTCAAAAAAAAAATTCCTCTTATTCCATACAAATGTTTGTTACATAGTAAAATTTAATAAGGTTAGAGCATGGAGAAAGTCTAATTAGATTAGCTACCTCCCTCCACCCTCCCAGTTACTGCCAACACCATAAAGCTTAGCACTATCTTTAGTTTATAGTATTAAATTCAAGACATTTCCCTTGATTCTGCAGAATGATGGGCTTATTTACATTAACAATGGCTAACATATACTTTGTAAGATTACTTTAAGAATCTCACTTAGAACACAGTCTCTAAAAGCAAAAGGTCTTGAATTTCAATCCAGGAGAACGTGTACTATTTGTGTGATGGATAAATCACTTAGAACATCTCTGAGTCTCTATTTCCTTGCTGGGAAGATTAAATGAGAAAATATACATAAAATACTCACTACAAGTATTTGGTAAACAGTAACTCATATTAATATACATACCAAAATCTCTCTGAAAAGATACAATTGTCAATTACGGCTGCTTCCATGAAAACCTGGGTTCAGGGATGGAAAGATGTATATACATCACTACACTTTTCTGTACTCTGCATTTTTAACCACTTTTTAAAATTGTGTCTTCTGCTATGGGATTTCTTAGCACTTAGCATAATGCACTGCAAAAGCTGAATTAGCACTACTGAATTTGCAAAGGTGTAAATCATACTCTAGTAATATCCATAAAGAAATACACAATCTATATGATTTCATGAATCTGTTAGTTTTCTTATTTGCTCCACGAAAGTCACCACAATCTTCACTAAAACACCTTACTTTACTCACTGTATTCAACCAGAGTGTCTTTTGCCCCTAAGGAATATTTGGCAATTGACACATTTTTGGTTGTCAAAAATGCGGGAGTGGGAAGTGGAAGGTAATACTACTGGCATCTAGTGGGCAGAGGCCAGGAATGCTGCTAAACATCCTGTAAGAAAGAGTCCAGCTCATCAACAAAAGGAAATTTGGCCCAAGATGTCAACAGAGCCAAAGTGGAGAAACTCCGAAAACTAAAGAACCATTTTATACAACTCTGAAATTATTCAGATTCTTCATTACAGTTTTAAAAAAACAAAACATATGCACACACTAAATTCTCCACACAAGCAATGAAATAAAATCTAGGGCTAAAAGACTAAGGCTCAATGAATGTAGCCATTGTTGGCCATTATTTTAAGTTTCTGACATTCAAGCAGCTAGAATGGCTTACAAATTTGCCTGTAATTCATTTCAAGTTTTTTAAAGCATTTATTATTAAAATGCTCCGAAGTTTTCTCTAAATGAATTCAAAAGATTAGAGTTTACTCTTCTTTCCGGTTTTCAAATGGCATTTAAAGTGCTACAAAGCTCAAACAATATACTACTCGTATAAGAGGGCCTTTATTTTGTAGTATCAAGTCTTCTCAACAAACTCACCATGTTTACACTGTACTTAACAAATTTTCTTGGCCCATGTTTTGCACATTTTGAGCACGTTAAAGTCCTTTAAAATTTTAAGAAAATGTAAAAATAGGTCCATTGTTTCTGATTAAAAAGGCAAGTTAATCTAAGCAACTTTATAATGAGGCTTGAAAAACTGCAAATTAAATCATTCTCTCCTCTAACCTTAAAGTGTATTTTAGTGTTCCAGTAAAAAGTTAACCATTAATATACAGCTTTGGGACGAGTTTTAACAATATTTGCGATTAGACTTGTCAATAAATGGTGCAAAACTGAATCAAGTGACCATAGAAATCCATAGGTATTTCAAGAACAGGCAAGAGGTAGTTTTCAACTGCTAGTACTGTTACTGGTTAAATTTTAAATCATACTTTCTTAGGACGAATTTCTTTTACATGTATCAAAATGTATATGCCCCCTATTACGTAAGCGTTGAGTACTGTCTTAACACTTATTACTTTAATACTGCTAATTGCTACATAATAAAAACCTACTAAGAAAATTCCCAGTGAACAAAAGAAAACCTTTCTTCAAAAGAAGCGAAATACAGAAAAGCTGTATTTGCAAATACAAGGTGCAATAAATGTGTTTTTCCTTTGCGGTTTTTCCAAAGTCTTCTTCCGGATGGATATACGTATCACTATAACTGCATCCAAGTCGCTGCCTCTGAGCATCTAGAACTTTAATACTTGTCCAAACCTGCTTGCTCAGAGTCTAATAATAAACCTAATTATACAATCTGTAACAGCCCCTAACAACCTCCCTTATGAAGCCGAAAAGGTGATTTAACAAACAGCTCAAACTCTTAGCGAATCTATTTCAAAAACAAATTTCATCATTCCAACCTTTGGCTTCTTCCAAGGCCACGTACTGCGGGCTTATAGAGTGGGTATGGGGAATATGAGCCTGGACTGAGAATGACACACGCTGGGCGTAGGACAGCAGGGGTAGGTACCGGTTCATTTCTCTTTAAATCTGGCAGCACGTGGGGCGGCATTGTGAAGCCACCAACCCACCAGCCCCCTTACACTCCGCACACGTACGGCCTCCATTGCGCATGCTCCGCTCACACAGTCCTAGCGGAGCAGGAGCCAACCCCCTAAAAAGTCAACCTGGAAGCCGCAAACGGCCGAAGGCTGGGACAATGGGGGAGGGGGGACGCAGGCACTTCTGCGGAGGTCGACCCAGCCGTCTCCGAACCACTGCTGCGGACAACAGGCCTGGAGCTCTGCAGGCCGGCGCAGGGACAGGAATTCCTCCGTGCACAAAGCCCGAGCCGGCCAGCTAGTGGCTCTCCTCTGCCCGCTCCTGTTCTTCCCCAGATGGGCAAGCTCAGCCGGAGCCTGTGCCAGGAGGAGGCAGGCAAGGCGGCGTCCTGCAACCCCGCCAGGTTCTCAGACACCCGCGCGCCCGCGACCAGGCCGCAGAGGCTGAAGCTTTTGTTGTCAGTCACAACTCCGCGGACTCGGCGCTACCGGAGAAGTTTTGAGCGCCTCACCCACCACGCCGAAGGCCAGTTTCTCTTGCTCACTCTCACCCCCCGCTGCCCGCCCGCGGCTCAAACACCCTGCGTCTCAGAGCCAAGGATCCGCAGCCGTGCCAAAGCGCAGACTGCCCATCTAGCCCCTAGGGTCCGACAGCCTCGGCCGCACCTGAGCCCGAGAGTCGCCCCTAAGAGAAGGGTCGGCCTCGTCTGGGGACTCACAGCCCCTCCCCCACAACGTCCCATCCAAAAGTGGGGGAGGGGGCAACCTAGTCTCCTTCCCCTAGAGCGCGAGGCCCTGTCCTAGGGCCGAGGCTCGGACGCGTCCCCGCCCCCAACACCCTCAAAGCCAGGGAAGAAGTGCTGGGCCCAGCCAGGACCGGGCACTCGGTCTTTCCACCCTCGCGAGCCTGGACCCAGCCTTGCTGGCGGCTCCCGGTCCGCCCTGGGCTAGTCCGGTCCCTGTGCCGGGAAGGCCGGGAAGAGGTATCGACCAGCAGCTGAGATCGCGGCCGAGCCCGGTGCCCCGCCACCCGCCCGCTCACCTGCCAGCTGTCTTCGCAGTAGCAGCGCCGACTGCAGCTCCGTCATCCTCCCCGCCAAGGGCCCGGGCTGGCGACGGGGCTGTCGAAGGGCTGGAAGCAGGCTCTAGGGGTGGCTGGAGGTGGGAGTACTGAGGAAAACGGGCCCCCAAGACCGGAGCGCCGAAGCAAGGGAGGCCGAGCTGGGGCGGCGGTAGCGACTCCTTACTGCGGGTTCGAGACCGCCGGGTTCAGCTCTTCTCACAGCGCCTCACGCCCGGAAGGGGAGGGTACCCGGGTCGCCGCGGCGCGCACTGGGACTTCGCTCGCTGCTTCCCTCCTTCAACCCGCCCGTCCGCCCCACCGGTGCCTTCCCCCGCCACTACCTCACTGCGAGAAGGGCAGCTCCGCGCAGGCGCTCTCGGCCTGCTTATTTTCAGATGCCGCCCGCCTGCTAACCCTACCCCTCTGCCTCCCTGCCCCGCCCCCGGCGAGGGAACCCCGCCCCCTACGCGTAATTGACTCCCCCAGCCGCCATCTTTGGAAGGTCGACGCCCGAATGACTGCCTAGGCCTCCGCTTGTAGACGCCCCGCAGACGCCATGACAAAGAGGTCTCGGGGGGTCAAGACACCGCCTCCGGGTTGAAGCAGGTAATAAAGAATGTGAAGGGACAGAGAGAAGTTGGTAGATGCCTAACTGTTGACAAGGATCCGGAAGCCAGCTAAGTGCACACACGGTGTGCGAATTAGTCATTGTTAGAAAGCCGAACTCAGTACTAGTGTGGCCCCATTTTAAACAATCCCCAAAATAGACTTAACACACCCTAATAATTCACTTGGCAGTAAGAACGCACAAGATTCTTAAAATAAGACCCATATTCTGTATCTCAGAAAATGAAACATTTAAGCAAATCAATAATAACTTCCATGAGTAAAATGAACTGAGGTTAGCAACTCTGAGATAGATAATTCAAAATGTCATTGAGGATGCTATGTAAGATTTGCAAAAATCACCCTCATTCACCCGTGCCCTGTCTTCTCCAATCCCATAGCATTGTGATTTTACATAACGCAGAGTCTCCGTAAAGTGATGGAGCAGAGGAAAGAATAATGGTTAATGACACTCAAATGTATCTGCTCCTTCAACGAGTATTCATTAAGCATTTTAGTTACATACCTAACTATGGAAAACACAAATCACAGTTTTATTCCTGGCATCAAAGGGCTTACTGCCTTAGTGAATTCTAAGTAATATAAACAGAGGTGGGGCAGTTTCCAACAGTTTATTGTAATAATAAAAATTACTGAAAAAACTGACCTCACTCAGACACACAGACACGCACACCAACAGAAAATTAAAACGAAGAAACAAACATGAAGAGTGAATCCCAGCTCCTTTGGTATAAAAACACCCGGGCTAATACAGGTTTCGTGAGGTTTGATGTTTACCCAAAAGACCTCCTTAAAGTGTTAAAAAGTGAAGATGTCACCGTAAGGACTAAGGCACACCTGATTCAAGTATTTTCAGTTGTCTGATATGCACACAGAAGGCTCATAGACACGCAATGAATAAGGAAGACTGAAGAACTGATGCCCTTGAATTATGGTGTTGGCAAAGAATATTGAATATACTATGAACTACCAGAAGAACAAACAAATCTGTCTTGAAAGAAGTGCAGCCAGAATGCTGCAGAACGTTTGTTCATGTACTTTAAACATGTTATTAGGCAGAGCCGGTCCCTGTAGAAGAGCATTATGTTTGGTAGGATAGGGGGTCGGCAAAAGGGAAGACCCTCAACAAGATGGATTAACACAGTGGCTGCAACAATGGACTCAATTGTGAGAATAGTGTTTTCTTTCAGCTGTGCACAGGATTGCTGTGAGTCAGAAGTGACTTGATGGTAACTAGCAACAACAACAAAGTTTACCCAATAGGAGGGATCTTCTTTAAGGAAAAGAAGAAAAAGGAAGATTTGAAAGGAATATTTATTTAGAATGAGAAAAGAAATCACAACAGCAAAACAAACACAGGCTTGGAAAATCAGTCCCTTCCTCTGAGATATATTTAAACAAGATTAACAAAAATACTGCCTGGTTGCAATATGGATTCCTTTGTGACCTAGAACAAATTCCAGTCCCCACAATGACTTGGAAGTTTCATTAGCTTTTACCATAAATCCACTTCTGACAATATCCTTACTTTCTGGACCAAAAATTTGCCTCTTAAAACACATTTTAATTTCACCAAGGAAATTCATGCACTTAGTTTATAACCAACCAGTGAATTAAAGTTTATAGTGAAAAATGTACCTTGTCTTATCACTTCCCTTTTCTAAAACATGCTTGCCGAAAGCAATATCCTTTACGTCCTTCAGCTGTTCCTTCTGTTGGTTATTCCATTTTTTCCTAAATAATAACTAATAATGCTTTTTCTTGACTTGACTCGTTTTAGACCTTTGTTCTTGCTACAATCGATAACAGTCTATCTGATGTTACCTTCCATCATTTATTCTCCTAGTAGCTTTAAATTATGTTCAGTTTTAACAATAAACAGTTTTTTAAACTATGGTATTGTGTTTGTATAAATGTTGAATTGTTGCTTTGGACGGTGTTCTTAGGTGCCCTGAAATCAAACCCTGACTCATAGTAACCCCAAATATTGAATAAACCCATTGCCATCAAGTCAACACCAGCTCATAGCCATTGTATAGGACAGAGTAGAACTACCGCATAAGGTTTCCAGGATGTAAATCTTTACAGAAGCAATTGCCACATCTTATCCTGCACAGCCACTGGTGAGTTCAGACTTGCTGACTTTCCAGTTAGCAGTTGAACTCTAACCGCTGTACCACCAGGACTTGTAAATGCTAAATAGCAGAGCCAAAGGCTACTGCATAGTGGATTATGTTTTATTCCTCACACAGACTTCTTTAGTCTGAAGATTCAAAAAAGTTTTTCTTGACGTATCTTTCCTTCCTCCTTAGTGGCTTTTCATGTATGTGTGGTAAAAAAAGTTATTTTTTTAAGTTTGCCATTTTAACCGTTGAGTGTACAATTCACTCATTCTTTCAGTACCTTGATTATAATCAATCTCCTTCCCATCCCCACTCCGTTAGAAATGCTACTGTACCCAGTTGATGTATAAAGCTCTCTTTTTTTCTTGAAAACCTCCTTCCTGGGACATTCTGTATTACTGCCCTCTGATCTGAAATGGTTCATTTGAGCCATGCCTGCCACTGAGAAGTCTTCCTAAGACTTCCTTTGGTGCTTTCCTACCAAGGCTCGTTGCATTGCATCCTGGATCTCAAGTCTGATTCTTTTTCTTTACTCCCTTCTTTTGCTGGAGCACATTATCAGATAACTTCTGATGAGTGTGTGTGAGAGACAGATTTTCTAATTCCTTATACATTTGAAAATGCCTTTATTTTAAATGGCCACAATTTAATGTTAGTTTAGCTGGTTATAGAATTTTATGTTTAAAAGCATTAATGTTCCTTCAAAACTAAAAAAGCATTAGTCTTTTGTCTTTTAGGGTCCAGTGTTGGTGTTGATCCTTGCAGATAATCTATTTCTTTTTTTCCGTCTCTCTGAATATTCTAAGCATTTTATTGTCTCTGGTTATCTTAGCTACTTAGTGCTACCGTAACAAAATATACCACAAATGGGTCACTCTAAAAAACAGAAATTTATTTCCTCACAGATCTGGAAGTTAAAAGTCCAAATCAGAATCTTGCTCATGTTGATTCCTTCTACATACCTCTCTCCTAGTTTCTGGTAATTGCCAGCGATCCTTGGCTTTCCTTTGCTTGTAGACAGTCCTCATCTAATGTCTGTCTTCCCTCTGTGTGTCTTTCTGTGTCAATGCTGCTCTTTTATAACTCAGAAGTGTTTGGATTTAGGACACACCCCTACGCTGGTGAAAGCTCAATATAACAACAACCGAAAAAAGAAAAACCTATTCCTAACCAGTATCATACCTATAAGTACCAGGGTCAGGACTTCAATATGTATTTTGAGGTATACAGTTCAATCCATGATACTGGTATTTTAAAATATGGTAATGTGTATAGAGTCCTTTGTTTATGTAATTTATAGTGATCTCAGTGAGCTTTATAGTGATAGATGTTTGAATTTATACAGATACACTTATAATAATGAGATAGTCTCCATTTTTCCTGGCATGTAAAATTTTACTTTAAATAAGTGATTGATATGTATTGATCTAACAATCTTGCTAAATTCAATTATTCTAATAATTTATTTTTTCTGTTTTCTATGTTTCACTATGAAGCCTCATGTAGAATTTTTTTTTTTTTTGATTGAGTAAAAGTAGTATACAATCCAAGTTAAATTTGTGCAGTTCCCTCTGGTCTCCTTGCCTGGTGACAGCACATTATTCCTTTCCATTCTATGTATGTCATATCCTGCTAAGAATCTCCTACCGCCTCCCCTCCACCCTCTACTCTGCAGTTTGATAAGAAGCCAGTAGGACAGCATCTTGTAGATACATAGAACCATAAACTGGACACACCATATGTTCACCCTATGTCCCCGAGTCCAATCCATTCCTATCCGAAGAATTGACCTCAGTAATGAATAATGATCTCGAGCAGCAGCAGATCTAGGGGCCATGCACCCAGGGAAGTCCCAGGGCATCAAACCATCAGTTGTGGTGTTTTAGTGGAGTTCTGGAGGTGTACCTCTCTTTTTACTTGTGTTACCACTGGGACCCAACACTGTGAGCCCCATCATGGCTGACATTGGTGGTGGCCAGGCACCATCTGGTTCTTCTGGTCACATGTTGGTACAGTGATCCATAAACGTGGGTCCTTCTGTCCTCTGGGCTCTTTTCCTCTTATGTCTTTGTTGACCTTGATGATCATCTGATTCAACTGACGTGGGACTGTTTGGTGTACCTCAAATGATGCCACTCACTGATATGGGATGCAGAAGACTCTCTTAGCAATAGGCTAATTCTGCCAATTGGCCCAATATCCCCTGAGAGCATGGCCCCTGGACTCCCACCCCCGCTACTCTGTCCTTGTAATATTAAGCTAGGAATAGAAGAGTTTTCTTATATGTTGAAGTCCAGTTAAGATGATCATCTTTCTAATGTGTGCTGTCACTGCTTTCACCCAATCAAATTCTCATGTAGAATTTTTAATAGCTTCCCTTCAACAGGTTAAAAATGTCTCCTATTCGTGGCTTATTATGACTTTCTCTTTTTATAATAACTCACAAATCTTTATCTCCAGCTGAGAGCTTCACCAGAGGTTCAGGTCTGTGCATCCAACAGCCTAACTCTGTTTTTGTTTATTTAACAAATGTTTATTAAGCACCTGCTATGAGCTAGAGGTGATTGTAGGATGTGACCTCCAGGAGTATACTGGAAAGACCAGGTCCCAGCCCTCATGGCACTGATATCTAGTGGAAAGATAAAGTCACTACAAAAGTTTTTAAAAGACAACTTTCAGCCTTCACCAAAGACAGCCCTGACAGGCAACACAATGTAGAGTCCCTGACGTAGCACCAGGAAAAGAGGTGTGCAGATCAAGAACTCTATTAAAACACCAGAATTGATGGTCCAACAGACTGGAAGGTCCCCTGAGAACATGGCCCATAGACTTGTTGCTAGCCCAGACCTGAAACCAGTATGAGGCCAACACTTAAGAGCGGGACTGAACTCAGGGACACAGAGCATGAGGTACGTGTACTTTATGGTTTCATGCATATATGGGAGGCTATCCTGATTTCATTTAGAGGGGGAGGAGAGGGTAGAGAGGAAGGGACAGGTGTTCACTGCGGGGATACTAAAAGCAAAATGTGAAAGGGAAGAGGTGAGGGGTGAGGGGGGCAGAGGGAGTTGCAGAGAAGCAGGCATATACTTTCACTTGATCATAATAAAAATAACACTATTGGGTTATAACAAATAATGATGGAAATAAATAGGGTGAGTGAACAACTGAGGACAAGGATCAACTCTAAATCAGTAGTCAGGTGTAAAGATGTCATGAGGATGATGTCTGACCTCTCTCTTGACAAAAAAAAACAAAACCAATGAAATCCACTGATACTGAGTTGATACTGACTCATAGTGACCCTGTAAGACAGAACAGAACTTCTCCACAGAGTTTCCATGGAGCACCTAGCAGATTTGAACTGTTGACCTTTTGGTTAGTAGACACAGCACTTACTCACTATACCACCAGCATTTCCTCTCTCCACAAGGGTAAAGGAAAATCAAGATCAACGGCCCAAGGTTGATTCCTAAGAAGTAGAGGTCAGACATGCCGCCTTCCTTTGCCATCTTGACTAGTTCTGACACCAACCATCCCTTCCATGACATTCTTTACTTCTCTGCTAGGATCAATAATTCAGTGCAATGGTCATACAGAGCTCACAGGCAATATTCATGACTGTGGTCTTTATTAGGGAAGGAACAGGTACAGTTCAGATTGAGGAGCTCTCAGGATATAGTTCTTCTACCAGGACAGCTTCTCAGGCGTTCCTGTAGGCATGCCTTTCTCTGCTCTTGGCCTCTGCCCTGCTCAACCAAATGTTACAAAGTTCTTTTTGGCTCCGCCAATAAGTGCCCCAAAGCAGCCTACTCTACCAGTAAGCCTCAGCACAAAGGAGCCTAGCTCTAGCTCTGTGGGTCAGCAAATTTAGTTCTACTATGTGCCAGGAGGCACCCTACTCCTCCAACAAGGATCCTGCCCCAAAGCACTCATCTCTCTCTCCATGGGCTAGAGAACCCAGCACACTGTTTCCTGGTACCGATCTGTGCTCCCACTTCTTGGTCACCACTTCTCTTCATCTTCGATGTTACTGTGCTCCCCACCCCCCTCTCTCTCTCTCTGTCTCAGGAGCTTCTCAACACAGGGATACCAGGTTCAAAGGATGTGCTTCACTCTTGGCCCTTCCTCCTTGGTGATGGTGAGTTCCTCTCTTTGTTCCGAATTTGAATATCTTTTAAACCTAGCAGGATGACAAAACTGACAAATCCCCTTGTGAGCCACAGTTATTATTTGCACAGTCACGCCCAGTCGTGGATGGGAGTTACAAGACTGTGGTGAGAACAGTCACACAAAAGCACTTCATGCTCTCCTGACCATCTCTTGGGATTAGATATGAATTATAAACAGGAAATGGCTTTTGAAGATTCTGGAAAAGAGTGTTCTGGAAAGAAAAATGGCTACTGCTAAGGCTGTGAGGTATGAAGGAGTCCATCTTGTCCAAAGACTAGAAAAGAGATCAACACGAGTAGGCCAGCTCCACTGTCTGCTAATGAAAAAGAGGCTGCAAGAGAAGATTGGAGGGGCAAGCAGTCATCATGTAGTGTGAGGCATTGTTGACCATAGCAAAGAGTACGGCATTTAGTTTAGTTGCAGTGGAAGGCTTGGGAAGGTTATGATCTGATATACATTTTTTAAGCTCACTTTGGGGCTGTCTGGAAAACAGATTGCTACCAGTTGAATGAGAAGCTTATTGTAGACAATGAAATAAGAGATGATGATGGCTTGAACCAGAGTAGAAGTAGGGAAGAAAAAACTAAGAGGGAGACTTCATACTACTTGACCTTAGAACTAAGTACACTGCCACAGTAGTCAAAACAGCCTGGTACTGGTACAAACACAGATATATAGACCAGTGAAACAGAGTAGAGAATTCAGAACTAACATCAACCACCTATGAGCAGCTGATTCTTGACCAACACCCAAAGTCCATGAGCTGGGGAACAAAGAGTCTCTTTAACAAATTGTGTTGTCAAAACTGGATATCCATCTGCAAAAAAATTGAAACCAAGACCCATAGCTCACACCTTGCACAAAAACTAACTCAGATGGATCAAAGACCTAAATATCAAGTCTAAAATGATAAAGATCACGGAATTAAAAATAGGGACAATGCTAGAAGGCCTAATACACAGCATAGACAGACTACAAAACATTAATAACTATGTACAAACAGCAGAAGCGAAAACAGATAAATGGGAACTACTAAAAATCAAATATGCTCATCCAAAGACTTCATCAAAAGAGTAAGAAGACAGCCAACAGACTGGGAAAAAAATATTTGTCACCCATGTATATGATCATCATCTGATAGATTAGATAGTGGATAGAAATTAGGTTAGGTGAAAGGAGGTCAGCACAACCAGACTACAACTTAAACAAAAAGGTTTTCTAAATACAACCCAACATTTTAAAAGACAGAATAGCAGGGACAGGGGTCTAGGGACCATAGATTAAGGCGACATCGAAGTCAATTGACATAACCAGTTGTTTTCCAAGAAATAGTTCTGCCTCACATATTCATGAGTAGCACCTGGGGTCTTAAAAGCCAGCAAGCTGTCATTTAGGGAACATCAATTGGTCCCAACCCACCTGGAACAGAAGAAAACCAAGAGCATGAGGACAATAAGAGCTCAGGAGACAGAAGGGTCCATATGATTGGTAAACATTACCATGACACCAATAGAACCAGATGGTGGCTGGCCATCACCAAAGGCTGCCCTGATTGGGAATACAATGTAAAGTCCCGGAGGAAGCCCAAGAAAAAGTGGAGTGCACATATAGAACTCTATTAAAAGACCATGTTGATGGTTCAACATCCCTGTGGGACCCTGACAACATGGCCACTGGACTTGCTGCTACCATAGAACTGAAGCCAGTACTGAAGCCACCTCTTCAGACAAAGATTGGGCTGGACTATGAGACATAGAGTGATGCAGGTGGTGTGTGCACTTCCTGACTTACTATATATGTGAGGCTGTCTGACTGGTTCCTCTCTAGAGGGATTGAATTGTGTCCCCCTAAAATACATATAGAAATTTGGCTGGCCTGTGATTACCAGTATCGTGTGATTGCTGTCCATTCTGTGATTTTCCTATGCTGTAAATTCTAATCTCTTCCTGTGGATAATAGCTAGGACTATGCTAAAAGAGGATTAGGGTGGGACTGCAACACCCTTACTCTAACAGATACCTAAAATGTGAAAATGATTTTGGAACTGTGAATGGATAAATGACTCAGAAGGAACCGAGGAGAACTGTTAACACCAGTGAAGGTGCGGATGGTGAGAAACAAGCATCAGAGGACCAAAGGAAGTGGCAGCAGCAGACAGGCAGCAGCACCATCAGACCAGTGTGAGACGGCACTGGAGCCAACTCACAGAGTGAGAGAACTGAGTGCCTGTGTACAGGAGGCTTTCTGGTAGCGTGGAGTGCCTCCCAGCACTTAAATCAGTGGAACTACAGCACTTTGGAATATTTACCCCTGCAGGGCAGATGCAGGCCTGAGACCTGGGCCATGAGATCACAGAAAGCAGAAGCTGAAGAGACCAGGAATACAAGAAGCCGAGCTGCCTCAATCTCAAAAGTTATGGCCATGACCTCAGGAGTTCCAAAGAGTGAAGCCATAGTTTCCTGTGTTGCTAAGGGTAGAACTGCCACTCAGTTGGGCTTAGGGTATACCTAAAGCTGAAGGACCAGAGTTACTGTCACAGTGGGCCTGGAAGGCAGAGCTGTAGCACAGGGCTAAAGGACTTCCACTCAGAATCTGGAGAGTGTGGCTGATACGTGGAGTCCGGAGGGCAGGGCCATTGTGTAAAATGTCTCAGAAAATGGAAAATTATTTTCAAAGCTGTGAGGGCTAATGCAATGTGTTCTGCTAACTTGCTTGGTGTCTATTACGCCTTCTTTCCCTGCAGTTTCTCCAATTTGTAACTGAAATGTATAGCGTGTGCCTGCCTGTTACACTATTGTACTTTGGAGGCAGATAACCTGTATTCTCAGTTTCACAGATTAACATGGATTGAATTGTGTCCCCCCAAAAATATGTGTAGCCATGTGGCTGGGCCATGATTCCTAATATTTTGTGATTGTTCTCCATTTTGTGACTTTCCTGTGCTGTATGTTAAAGGATTAGGGTGGGACTGTAAGTCCCTTCAGAAGATCACCTCCCTGCTCCACTGTAAAGGGAGTTTTCCTGGAGTATGGCTTGCCCCAACCTTAATCCTTTCATCCTATAAGAGATAAAGGGAAAGAGAAGCGAGCAGAGAACTGGGAACCTCGTACCATCGAGAAAGCAGCACTGCAAGATTAGCATGTCCTTCAGACCTGAGCTTCCTGAACCAAGATGCTCCCTGGACAAAGACTGGTGCAATACTAGACTTCCCTCCAGAGCCAACAAGGGGAAAGCCTTCCCCTGAAGCAGACATCCTGAATTCGGACTTGTAGCCTACTGGACTATGTAAGAATAAACCTTCCTTTGTTAAAGCCATGCACTCTGTGATATTTCTGTTAGAGCAGCACTAGCTGACTAAAACACAGATTTATTAAAATATTTGTATTCTGGACTTGGAACTGATTTAAGACTTTTCCTATCGTATGGGATAAACATGTTTTTTGCAATGACTTTTGCTATGATGGAATGAACATATTGCATCTTTCAAAGTTGTGGTTTTGGGGGACCAAAGCATGGAATGTCATGGATTGAATTGTGTCCCCCCACAAATATGTATGGAAGTTTGGCTGGGCTGAGGTTACCAATATTGTGTGACGCTTGCCATTTTGTGACTTTCCTATGCTATAAATCCTAATCTCTGCCTGTGGGTAATAGGTAGGATTATGTTTAAAGAGGATTAGGGTGGGACTGCAACAGCATTATTGAGGGAGTTTTCTTGGAGTGCGGTTTGCAAAACCTTTTATCCTTTTATCCTATAAGAGATGGAAGGAAAAGTAAGGAAGCAGAGAGTTGGGAACTTCATACCATCAAGAAAGCAGTACCAGGACTCAGAACACATCCTTCAGACCTGAGATTCATGTGCCAAATTGCTCCCTGACCACAGGGTGATACAACACAAGAAGGACTTTCCCGCAGAGTGGACAAAGAGGGAGAGCCTTCTCTTGGTGTGGATACCCTGAGTTTGGACTTGTAGCCTACTGGAGTATGTAAGAATGAACTTTTGTTTGTTTAAGTCATCTATTTATGGTATTTTCTGTTGGAGCAGCATCAAGTGACTGAGACAAAGGGAGGGGGAGGGTAGAGAGGAAGGGACTAGTATTGGTTGAGTGGATACCGGAAGTAAGAGTGGCAAGGTGGAGTGTGCTGTCACAGGGTGAAGTGAGCAGGCAGAGTTGCATAGAGGTGTATGTTCAGAGTTTTATGTGGCAAAATGACTTGGATTGTAAACTCTCACTTAATCACAATTAAAAAAAATAATGGAAGCAGGGATGGGAAGAAGGGGGTCAGGAATGAATTGAGATAGATTTTGGAAGTAACACAGCAAGGACTTGTTGATAAATTGAATGTGGGTGAAGGGGAAAGAGAATAATAAAAAATGATGCCTTGGTTTGTGACTTCTAGAACAACTGGCTCAGTTTCAAAATGAGGAAAGGAACAAATCTGGGAGGGAATCAAGCAGACATGTCAAATTAGCATCTGTATAAATAAAGTAGCAGTTTAGAAAAGAAGTTAAAGCTATAGATGTTGACTTGGAGAGCATTCTGTTTCCTTGGAAGAGAGTATATAGAGGTTTAAAAGGGGGGAAATGGGCCCTTGGAGCACCTGGACATTCGGAGGTCTGGTGGAGAATGAGGAACAAGCAATGAAAGCTGAGAGTGAACAAAAAGGGCCAAAATCAATGTATGGCTTCCCAAAAGCCAAGATAGAAAAATATTCCCAGATGGAAGGAATAGTACACTGTAACATGCTACTAAGAGGTAAAGAGAGGAGAGGGTTGAGAAATGTGCACTGAACTTAGAAACAGAAGCTGTTGTTGACTTTGTTGGGGGGATTTGGACAGAGCAGCGCTGACAGCAGGTGGACCACAGTGCTCTGAAGGCGGAATGCAAAGTGAAGGAGTGTAGAAATGAGTGTTGAGTGCTTATTTGAGGTTTGTGGTCACGAACTAATAGTTGAACCATAAGTCCAGTTGGGTAATTTTTTCCAGTAATGTTCAGCTGATCAGATGCAGGCACAGAGAAGGTTGACGGCTGGGTTCATTCCGTGTTGAAGCGTTAGTCAAGTAAAATGGAGAGAGAGAAATGGAGATAAAGGTGCAAGTGACAGCAGCAAGGAGCCAATGAATAGTGAAAAAATGTTACAAATAATGGGGTCTTAAGGAGCTTGAAGAATTGTGTAATGTGGACACAAACACACGTAAGCTGGAAGGGTGGTGGTGGTATCTGGAGATGGCTTGAAACCCAGAATTCAGGTGTGGTGTGGATATGGATGATGAAGCTTTCTCATGTGACCATGGGAGAGGCTGGCGGGCAGGGAGAAGACCATTAGAGGGGAGGAAGTCAAGAAGGTGACAGGCAAGGGTGCTGGATGTGTTACGCACATGCGTAGTTGTGTCCTCAAGGGAGAAGTGCTGGAGTAGGATGAAGAGAAAGGCTGTGAATCCGGAGCCAAAGTCATCGGCTGAATGGGTCCTCGAATAACAGCAACAAAGGGGAGGAGCAAGTTGAACAACAGGATGGTATCAACTTAAAAGTGGTAGGATTTAGTGAAGGAAAAGGAGAAAAGATTGAGATTCAGCAAAGGGGAACAAGAATACAATACACTAAGTCAGCTACCCATGAGAATCATGGAGAGAGCAAAGATAGCCTTCCCTTGAGAGGGCTGAGGAAGTTGAGTCCTTAGAAGACAGCCAGGTTCAGGTAAGGCCAGGGGATGGAAAAGTAGCCCATGGGCTCCTCAAACTGCCTGGATGTGAACTCTCTAGACCTGCTCTGTGCAACAATGGTACCTAGTCACAGAGGTCAGAAATGGGAGAGGCAGCCTTGGTGCTCCACCCTTCTTATCCTCAAATCTGATCACTCGTCAAGACCTAAGAGTTTCTTGACCTAGATCCGTCCTTTCTATTCCCAAACGAAAAAATAAAACTATTGTCATCCAGTCAATTTCAACTCACAGCAACCCTATTCCCATGGATATTCCTTATTCCAAGAGTAAATGACTGCCACAACCCTGTTAAGAATCTCTTGGCCACTGGTCTTAATCCTGATCTGTATTCTACAGTCAAAGCAAAATATCCAAAAAGCAAATCTACTATTATTTCATTTCTGCTTAAAAATTCTTGATGATCCCTAAGGATCTTATAAAAGAAGGGGAGAGACATCTGCACACCTATGATCCTTACTGCATTATTCACAACAGCATAAAAGACAACTTAAGTACCCAACACAGATTAATGAATAAATAGAATGTGGTACCTACATACCATAGAATACAAGATAGCCAGAGAGAACAATGACGAGTCCTAGTTCATAAAGTATTCTACATCCCAGTGTGGTAAGCAGTATCTGCAGTCTTAAAGCTTGCAAGAAGTCATCTAAGATACAGCTGTTGGTCTTTACTTGTTCAGAACAAGCGAGAAAGAAGGAAACCAAAGGAAAGAAGAAAGTAGTCTATAGGACTAATAGTCTACACAAACCACGGCTTCATCTATTCTGAGACCAGAAGAGGTAGACAGTGCCTGGCTACCACTGCCAAGTGTGTGATCAAGGCCACAATAGGTGGGTTCTGATAGAACAGGAGAAAAACATGGAACAGAACCTACATTCTTAAAAAGTGCAGACTTACAGAACCAGCTGAGGCTAGAGGATTCCCTGAGACTATTGCCTTAAGATATTCTTTAAACTTTAAGCTGAAATTACCGCTTTGAGTCACCTTGTAGCTAAATGACAGGGTGACTCATAAAATGAAGAATATCACCAGTGAGGAATGAGCTCCTTTAAAAAAATCATTCATATGAGACCAAATGGTCAACAACTACCCTAAATTGAAGATTAGAAGGTAAGGGAACAAGGAAACTAGATAGTGGAAATGGTACACCCAGAATGGAATGAAGGACAATGATGACATGTTCTGAAAAAAGTAACCAGTATCTCTCTATAATTTGTGTAGAATTGGTAAATAGGAACCTAATTTGCTGTGTAAATTTTTGCCTTAAACACCATAAATTATTATTTAAAAAAAAGAGAGAGAGAGTAGGAAAACAAAAGGATTATGAGCAACTTTGGCCAAACCCAGACAGCACCGGCAAGAGCAAATGCATCACAAGGAAGTGGAGAAGGAGACGAGTGAGCAGTTTACAAGGATCTACAAGGTAGTTCAGAAACCCTGGTGGTGTAGTGGTTACGTACTATGGCTGCTAAGCAAAAGGTTGGCGGTTCAAATCCACCCCTTGGAAACTCTATAAGGGCAACTCTATTCTGTAGGTTGCTGAGCTGGCATTGACTCAATGGCAACAGGTTTGGTTTGTTTCTTTGGTACTACGCAGTTCAGAAGCCCCTGAGTGGTACAAATGGTTAAATGCTTGACAATTCACCAAACGTCTGGTGGTTCAAATCCACTCAGAGGTGAATTGAAAAGTCTGGTGAACTGCTTTTGGAAGATCACAGCCTTGAAAATTCTGGGGAGCATTTCTACTCTGTAACACATAGGGTCTCTGTAAGTCAGAATCAACTTGATGGTGATTGGTATGGTTTGATTTTGACCACTCAGGTCAGTGGTAGAATTTTCTCTCTCCATATGGAAGACCCAGGTTCAACTCTTGGCCAATGCATCCCACCCATCTGTCACTGGAGTCTTGTGTGTTGCTATGATGCTGAACAGGTTTCAGCAGAGCTTCCAGACTAAGATGGATTAGGAAGAAAGGCCTGGAGATCTACTTCTGAAAATCAGTCATTGAAAACCTGTAGATCACAAAGGTCTGATCCCTACTGAACACCAGGTTGGCTCAGGACCAGGCAACACTTTGTTCTGTTGTTTGTTCTGTTGTGTGTGCTAGTTGGGAGCTGACTTGACAACAGCGGATAACAACAACCATTAATAAATTTCTCTCCTGCTTAACCACGTTCAGAGAAAATCTGTTCTTCATAACTACAGATCATCATGTGATGTTAACCACAGTTAAAGTGTAAGCTCCATGAGGGTAGAACATCATCTTTCTTGTTCACTACATATCTCCAGGGCCTAGAACAATTTAAATATTCGTTGGATAAATGAATTTTAAAACAATGAAATGAATAAATGAGAAAATGTTCTTCCCCAGTAAATCTCTCACTATGAAATCTTGATCCAAGCTTCCTTTAACAAATTGCCTGGTAGTTGTTATGGCCCTTTATGACTCTTTCAATATTGGAACCAACTCCAGGGCAGCAGATATGCTTTTTGGCATGGCCTTGGTAGCAATACTTTCTGATATGCTGTGATGACATGGCAGGAAAATAGAAGTTCTCCATAAACAACAGACTCTATGAGCAGTTGACTGAAGCTGATGGCTCATAAGAGACTTAGATTCTGTGACCCTTGTCATGGATTGAACTGTGTCCCCCGGAAAAATGTGTGTAGTAATTTGGCCTGGCTGATGATTCCCAATATTGTGTGATGGCTGTACATTTTGTGATTTTCTGATGATGTAAACCCTAATCTCTGCCTGTGGTTAGTAGATAAGATTATGATAAAGAAGATTAGGATGGGACTGTAGCACTCTTACTAAGGGAGTTTGCCTGGAGTGTGGCTTGCACTGTCCTTTATCCTTTCATTCTACAAGAGATAAAAGGAAAGGGAAGCAAGCAGAGAGTTGGGAACCTCATACCATCAAGCAAGCAGCACCGAGAGTAGAGCATGTCCTTCTGACCTGAGGTTGCTTTGCCAAGATGCTCCCTGACCAAAGACTGATGCAATATAAGGACCTTCTTGCAGAGCCTACAAAGAGGGAAAGCCTGCCACTAGAGCAGACACCCTGCATTTGGACTTGTAGCCTACTGGGACTGTGTAAAAATAACCTTTTGTTTGTTCAAGCCTTCTACTTGTTGTATTTCTGGTGGAGCAGTACCAGATAATGAAAACAACCCCAAAGGGCATGTGAGTAACGGAGATGATGGTACTGTGGGAATGGCAGGCCAGTCTTGGATTTTCCACGGTCCACAGCTTAGGGCATTGGCATTGGATGCCATTCTTTAAACTCATGGACCAGCTGTAGATACTGAAGCAAGCTGAAATACTCACTGTGGTTTGGACTAAGAAAATCACCCGAGATTCTTTGATGCTGACAGTTGTGCAAGCCCAGGCAGTAGCTGGACTCTTCCTGGCTGCTGTGCAGGAAAGTTCCCTTCAGGTGCTTCCAGGTTTCCGGTGTTTTAGTGACTGCCTGGTACTGTGCAGTGCTTGTGAAATGCAGTGCTTGTGCTGAACTTGCCTAATTGGCAGTGCTGGCTCTGAAACGTGGACGCCTTCACTCCCTACCTGTCAACACTGTTTTCTTCACTAATAAAAGAAGAACACAACCTAATTTAACTTTCGTGAAGATTAAATGAGAAAATGCAGGTAAAGGCTCAGTATAATACTTGGTACGCTATTTTGTTAGTTGCAGTAGAGTCAGCTCCAGCTCATGGCTACTCCATATGCAAAAGAATGAAACATTGTTCAGTCCTGCAGTATCTTATCAAACAATATTTTGTTTTGATCTGTAGGGCTTTCATTAGCTAATTTTTGTAGCAGATTGCCAGGCCTTTCTTCCTAATCTATCATAGTCTGGAAGGTCCACTGAAGCCCGTCCACCATGGGTGACCCTGCTGGTATTTGAAATACCGGTGGTGGTGATACAGCTTCGAGGATCACAGCAAAACATAAGCTACCACAATACCAAACCGATACATCACAGATGCTGGGACACTTGCTGCTTGCTTTGGCCTTCAAGGCCTGACACAACTGTTATCTTCTACAATAAATTTCCCCAATATCTATCTCTAAAAAATCCTCATAGTGTAGTGGTTAAGTGCTATGGCTGTTAACCAAAAGGTCAGCAGTTCAAATCTGCCAGGTGCTCCTTAGAAACTCTATGAGGCAGTTCTACTCTGTCCTACAGCGTGGCTATGAGTCAGGATCGACTTGATGGAAGTGGGTTTGGTTTTTAGATTCATATCTATCTTTCTTCTACCTGGAACCCAAATCAGTCCTTCTCTGGAATCCCGAAGCCATTTGCCTATTCTTTATAACGGTGTGTGTACACATGTACACGCATGCAAGTGTGCACACACAGAGAAACACACAAACAGAAACATGTAACACACAGAAAGGAGACCATTTGATAGCTATGTCCTGAGGGCTTTGGCTGATGAACTTCTCATTTCTAAATAGCAAGTTATTTGCTTTTTAAAAAAATTGGTTATACCAGAGGGATCAAAAAGGGTCATAGATGTTGACTCTGTTATATTCTTGACACAGCTAAAAATTCATGTACTCGCTCCTTCAGACAATCGTTTACTCATTCATTCACTTAGTTCTCGCTCATTCACCGGGCAGGTGTGTGCAACAGAACAGGCAGGCTACGCATCTGAGAGCATTCAAGGCCTAATTGGTACTCTAACACAGATGTAAATCTTGCACTTAAGAGGCTCTCATTCTCAAAGAAAATCAAAGGCATTTAACCTTGGGCTTTAACGATTCTGACTTACAATGTGTACATTAGATCTCAAGCAGAACTCATCCAGAGTGGTGTTTCCCCACAACACAGCTCCTGACTCTGGAAGACGCATGTTGAGTTGCATGAGAAGAACAAGCCTACAAGCATTTATCTTTGACAAAACAAAACAAAACAAAAAGCCCTTGCCATCAAGAGGATTCTAACTCACGGTGAACTGGTAGGACAGAGTAGAAACACCCCAAAGAATTTCCAAGGAGCAGCTGGTGGATTTGAACTGCCAATGTCTCGGTTAGCAGCCACATGCTTAGCCACTGCACCAGGAGAGCCTCTTCTTTGATAGAGTCCCCTACAAACACTGTATGTATGAAAGGCCCCATCTCCAAATAAATAGCTCCACTTTGTTACTCTGTTTTCTCAAACTAACTCCAAACCAAACCCAGTACCATTGAGTCGATTCCAACTCATAGTGACCCTACCCATACTTTGAAAATGTGTATGTTGATGTAACTATATGATCAATATCAATAACAGTAACTTTTCAAAGGAATTGCAATAGATGCTGTCAGGGTCCCATGGGTTTCCCGAGGTGGAGCACAGCTCACACCTCCCTCTGCATCTCTTTGTTGGAAGGTTTCCTGAGGCTGGAGTCTGCTCCACTGGCAGAGCAAAGGTGCTGCTCCCCAGCAATTCTTAGTAGTGATTGATAGGGTTGGTTATTTACCCTAGCTCATAACATTTTGATAAACTCTGATGGTATAGTGGTTAAGAGCTACATTTGAAATTTGAATCCATCAACTGTTCCTTGGAAACTATGTGGCCATTCTACCCTGTCCTCTAGGTTCACAGTGGTCAGAATCAACCACAGGGGTCTTGGTTTTTGGTATCACCCTTCAGGTAGGAAAACTATGCAGGCTGGTTCTCAGAAGCCCTCTGAGGAATTAAACTGCATTGCCTACCGAGGAAATCTTCCTAACAATGCTGTGTTTACTGGCTTTCTTCCCTCGTTTCACATCCTATGATCCCACAGATGTTTTCTGGAATCACCTCCCAAACAAAATTATTTGCATTCAGATCTTTGCCTTATGGTCTGCTTCTGGGGGAATCTAAACTAAGACAGGGGCAAATTGCCAAGAATCAACAAGGGGCTCTTGGAAATCAAATTGTTACTCATATTATCAGAAGTAATCTTTCTCTTACCCTATCAAATGAATTAGCCTCAATGAAAATTCAGAGGAATTTTTCACCCACTAAGTGGGATGGAGAGAAAGAATGGTAGGGCAAACTTAAAAAGCCCATTGCTGTTGAGTACATTCTGACTCCTGGTGATCCCATATGTTGCAGAACGGAACTGCTCCACAGGGTTTTCTTGGCTGTGATCTTCACAGAAGCAGATCACCAGTTCTTTCTTCTGAGTTACATCTGGGTGGCTTCAGATTGTCAATCTTTTGACTGGCAGCTGGATGCATTAACCATTTACACCTCCCCAAACCAAATCAAACCCACTGCCATCAAGTCAATTTTGAGCCACAGGGACCCTATAGGGCACAGTAGAACCGCCTCAGAGAGTTTCTTAAGAGGGCTTGGTGAATTCCAACTGCAGACTTCTTGGTCAGCAGGCATAGCACTTAACAACTATGTCACCAAGGTTTCCAGAGGCTACATGGCCAGGAACAGTATCTGAATTCTACTATTATCAGTAGGGTCTGCTCTTCATCTGTTCTATAATATTGCAGCTCTCATAAGGGAAGGAGAGACTGTTTTCCAAGGGCTTCACTTCCAGTGCCTCTAAAAACTCTGTCTCTGCCACTGCTCTTGCAGCATCTTTTTCCTCAAATAGTCGAAGTCAGCTGCACCTGACTGAATGAAGCTGGACCACATGCCTGTGCTATAGCTGCAAGGGAGGCTATCTAGGAGATTCTGTCTTCTACCTTGGGGAGGCAGAACTTATGATGTGGAAAATAGCCTTGGCATATAATGAGTAACCACATTTGGTAGAGCTTTTTTTTTGTCATCATTTTATAGTGAGGAGACTGAGCCTCAGAGAAGTTAAGCTACTTATCCATGATTGCACAGCTGAGACTTGCCCTAGGAGTCCAACAAAGTCTTCCTGTTCACATAGCTTGAGCATAGGTAGTTAAGACAAATGAGGAAATTCTGTGCCACTACTGTCACCTACCCCTTTCACATTAAAACCTGGATCCAGAATCAGAGGCGTTATGCTGAGTGAAATTAGTTGCAAGAGGACAACTATTTTATGAGATCACTGTTATAAGGACTCAAGATAAGGTTTAAACACAGGAAAATAGCCTTTGACAGTTACAAGGAAAGGGAGAAAGGGAGAAGAATATTCACTAATTAGATAGTAGACAAAAATTATTTTAGGTGAAGGGAAGGACAGTACACAATACAGGAGAAGTCAGCAGCACTGGGCTAAACCAACAACTAAGGAGTGTCCTAAACGCAACCAAACACTTCAAGGGACAGAGTAGCAGGGGCAGGGTTCTGGGGACCGTGATTTCAGGGGATATTTAGGTCAACTGGCATCACAAAGTTTATTAAAAAAATGTTCTACATCCCAGTTTCGTGAGTGGTGTCTTAAAAGCCAGCAAGTGGCCATCTCAGAAATATCAATTGGTCCCTACTCACCTGGAGCAAGGGAGAACGAAGAACACCAAAGACATGAAGAAGGTATGAGTCGAAGAGACAGAAAGGGCCATACAAACCAGAAACCACATCAGCACGAGACTGGAAGAACTAGAAGGTACCTGGTTATGACCAATGACTGTACTTACAGGGAACTCACCAGTCCCTGATGGAGCAGTAGTAATGTGGGGTGTGTATCTTGAATTCTACTAAAAAGACCAGATGTGATGGCTGGACAGACTGGAGGGTCCCTGGAAGATGTGGTCCCTGACCTCTCTTTTAGCCCACAACTGAAACCACTACCAAAGCCAGCTCTTCAGTCAAAAATTGAACCAGTCTATGAGACATAAAACGATACTGGTGAAGAGTGTGCTTCTCGCCTCAAGTAGATACATGAGGCTAACTGGGCAGCTACTCTCTGGAAGGGAGATGATTAGGTAGAGGGGGGCAGGAGCTGGTTGAGTGGATATGGGAGAGGAAGAGTGTGCTGTTTGTTCACAGTGTGGGGAGAGCAGCTAGGGTCACATAACAAAGTGGTGTAAGTTTTTGCATAAGAAACTGACTTGAAGTATAAACTTTCCCTTAAAGCACACACACACACACAAATCTGAAAAAAGAAGGAAGAAGGGGGAAAAAAAGATCTGGTTTCACCCTTGACCCACAGTCCTATGTCAGCATCCCAGAAGAAAAACATTAGCATGATCAGGAAGATTCTAGTTCACAGCAAGAAAGCTTGAGAAATCAGCCACATAAATTATAAAAGGAAAGTCACAGTTCTGTTTGTCCCATGACAGTATAAATATCACAGCTTTTTCATCAAAACAGACTAGAAAATAAAGAAAAATGAGACTGATGTACCACTTGATGGAAGTACCTGACACCATATGCAAAATCATCTTAGAAACAGAATTAAAAGGGAGTCTGATCAAATCTCTAGATCTGACAACCAGTTTACAGAAAACAGAGGGAAAAGAAGACTGTGTTAAACGACACCAAAGGGATACAATCAGTAAAATCTAGATCTTAGGAAACTAGATAGGAACAAATGATTAGGTTTCTTCAACAAATAAATTGCAAGGAAAGAAAAAAAAAGTGATGGCAGCGGTAATTATAGATTAAAAGACAGAACTTAACAGCTATATCCACCATTAAAAAATAGTGCTCAACACATGTTCATTCGTAATCACCATTTTAAAATTAGAGTATAATAGGAGTACAATAAATTGTATATATTTAGAGTATACAGTTTTATGATCTTTAATATATGTAAACAAACCCCCAGGAAATCATTGTCATAATCAAGAGAGAACATATTCATCACCTCCAAATGTTTTCTTATGCACTTTTGTAATCTCTACCCTTTGCCTTCCACCTTAGCACCTATCAACCACTGATCTATTTTCTGCCACTACAGATTATTTTGCACTTCCTGTAAATGAAATCGGAAACCCTGGTGGTACAGTGGTTAACGCGCTACAGCTGCTAACGCGCTACAGCTGCTGACCAAAAGATCAATAGTTCAAATCCACCAGGTGGTCCTTGGAAACTCTATGGAGCAGTTCTACTCTGTCTGTAGGGTCGCCATGAGTCGGAATTGACTCGACAGCCCTGAGTTGGGTAAATGAAATCAAACAGTGTGCACTCTTATTGCTGCTTCTTTCACTTGGCATAATTATTTTAAAATTCGTCAATGTTTTAAGTCTCAATAAAAACCAAACCCACACTACCTTCCAGTCAGTTCTGACTCACAGTGACCCTATAGGATGGAGCAGAACTGCCACAGAGTTTCCAGGGAGTACCAAGTGGATTCGAACTGCCAACCTTTTGGTTAGCATGCAAGCACCATGCCACCGCAAGGTTTCTGTAAGTATCGATAGTTTTTTTTTTTAATTTGCGTAGTGACTCGACGGCACTTGACTATCCTGTCTAACCACAATTTGTTGATGCATTCATCCATAAATACTGGTAGATATTTGGGTGGTTGCTGGTTTGGGGCAATTATCAATACAGTAGCTATAAACATTCCTGTCAAGCTTCTTTGTGTGATCATATGGTAGGCCTTTCACTTTTTTTTTCTTTTTTCTTTTTATTTAACATAACTGAGTGAAAATGTACATTCACATATAAATTTACATGCCCACCTATATGCAGCTTCCACTGCTCTCCCTGTCCGGTGACGGCACACTATTCCTCTCTGCTCCATACATGTCTCATCCTCCCAACAACCTTCTTTCCCCTCCTCTCCGTCCACTCCCCCTCCTCCAGCCAGAGGTCAGCAAGATGATATCCTATAGATGTATAGAACCATAAAGTGCAACCAATATATGGTCACCCTGCATTACTAAGTCCAATCCATTCCTGTCCAAAGAGTGGACCTTTGTAACAATTTATGGGAAAGGGCAGCACCAGGGCTGGGGGCCATGCTCTCAGAGGAACCCCAAAACTCCTGGACCATCAATTGAGGTCTTTTAGTGGAGATCTCATGATGCACCCCTTTTTATTCTTGTGTTGCCAGTGAGACTCCTCTCTGTGAGCTCCATCGTGGCTATCACCGGTGGTGGCCGGGCACCATCCGGTTCTTCCGGTCCCAAGTCGATGTAGGCACCCACTCTTGCGGGTCTCTCTGTCTTCTCGGTTGTCTTTACCGCATGTCGTTTTGGTCCTCGGTGAGCATCCGTTCCTACTGAGTTGGGACCATTTGCTGTGTCCTTGGATGGAGGCCTTTCACTTTTTAAGAAATTGCCAAACTGTTTCCCAAAGTGATTGCCATTCTACATTCCCATCAGAATGTATAAAGGTGCCAGTTGCTCTGAATGCATGCCAACATTTAGTATAGTTTTTTAAAAAACATTTTTAATGGTATTTCATTAGGATTTTAATTAGCACATTTTTAATGACTAATGATGTTGAACATTTTTTTCAAGTGTTTGTTTACCATCTTCAGATCTTTTCCAGTGATGTATCTGTTCAAATCCTTTGCCTGCTTTTTAGGTTGTTTCTTACTACTGAGCTGTAAAAGTTCTTTGCATGTTCTGGACGCAAGTTCTTTGTCAAACTTGTTTTCCAAATATATTCTCTCAGTCTGCGGCTCATCTTTTTATTTTCATAACATTTTCTTTTGAAAAGCAAACTTTTTATTGTTATGAAGTACAGTTTACATTTGTTTTTCTTTTATGGTTTGTATTTCCTACATCATATTTAAGAAATCTTTATCTAACCCAAGGTCATGAACATTTTCCCATATATTTTAGAAATGTAGCTTTAGCTCTTACATTTAGGTCTATGATCCATTCTGAGTTAATTTTTGAGTGTAGTGTGAGGTAAAATTCAGAGTTCATTTACCATAACAAATATTTATTGATCACTATTACGTGTGTCTTGGTGGTGTAGTAGTTAAGAGCTATGGCTGCTAATCAAAAGGTCAGCAGTTCAAATCTGTCAGGTGCTACTTGGCAACTCTGTGGGACAGTTCTACTCTGTCCTATGGGGTCACCATGTGTTAGCGTTGATTAGATGGCAAGGGTTCTGGTTTGGTTTATTACTTGGGTTGGAGCCATAGATGGTACAGAGGTTAAGAGGTACAGCATACTATGGCTGCTCACCAAAAGGTCAACAGTTCAAATCTACCAACTGCTCCTTGGAATTCCTAAGGGCAGTTCTCATTTGTCCTATAGGGTTGTTAGAAGCAGAAATCAACTCAACAGCAACAGTTTTCTTTTTTTTTTTTTTATTCCTTGGGTTAATGCCCTGGCTGCACAATGGTTAACCAAAAGGTTAGAAGTTGGAATCCACCAGCTGTACCTCAAAAACCCTACGGGGAAGTTTTACTCTATCTCATAGAGTCGCTATAGGGTTACTATACAGTTGGAATCAATGCAATAGGCTTTTTGTTTATTATTTAGGTTATCTGACTAGTCCTGACACCAGTGCTTTAAAGTAGGCATTATTCCCATTTTACAGACAATGAAACAGAGGCTCCAAACCAATCATACTGCCATCAAGTGGACTCTGATTCATAGTGACCAGAGAGGTTAAACACTTGGTTGAAGACCTCATTCCCAAGTTGTTTTAATAGGAATTTGCATGTAATTCTCCCTACTATATTATCCTCATCATCTTTCTATAGATAAAAATGTGAAGATAATTGTGTATCCACTAAGATTCTTTGATTGCAAACAGCAAAATCATCCAACATTAACTTTACTGCCTAAAACAAACAGAAGATATATCTGGTGGCCTGGCCCCCAGGAGGGGGGCTGGATTGCCTAGTAATGGGGGCTCGGGTGTTGTCTCCAGGCTTTGGCAGGTCTCCATCTCCCTCTGCTTCGCTGTGCTCTTCTCCTTTCACTGGCTTCCTTCTTAGGCTTCAGGTAGGGACCGGATGATGGCAGCAGCTTCCATCCTGAAGGCCTGCCAAGAAGAGCATCTGCCTTGTTCCCAGAAGCCTCAGCCTCCTGCTTGGACAATGTGGATCCTCAGCTTTTGGGCAGGTGACTTAAGAGGAAAGTAAGACATATATTCTTTCTACAAATTTGCCAGAGTGCTGCTTCTTAAAGCCTGCCTAAGACCACCTGCGTCAGAACCACCTGGAGGCACCTGTTACCAAATACCATCTCCTTGCAGACAGACTAACGAGAGCTCAAGAAGGGGAATGACTTCATCAGGGAATCAAGACTGATCTAGAACCAGTCCTCTAGTTCCAAAACCGAGGGAGGAAAGGAGAGTGAATGAGAAGCAGGATGTACGTCCAAGTTTTGACCCCTTTGATTCCCAGTTTCCTTTGGTGCCAACATTAGAAGAGTTCCACGCTGACCGTGGCTGGAGCCTTTGCAGGGAGATGGCTTCCAGAACGGGCTGAGTCTCTGTACGTGCCCGGTGAGGCTCGGGTTGCTGGCGGAGGCTCAGTGTGGCCAGCAGGGATCAGGTCTCCCAGCCTGTGACACAGACAGCCTCTGTTAACAGAGGAGGCCGAGCTGGGGGAAGGGCCAGCTGGGTGTGAGAGGCCCCCCGGCTGCATGGTCAAGGGAGGTAGGAGGAGATTCAGGGCAGAAAGTCAAGTTAAGCAGAGCCTGACCGGGTAGGGAAAGAATCAGAGGTAGGCCAGTATATCACTCTAAAGGTAGGTCATTTCATCAAAAACTCAATAAAAGATTAAAAAAATAAAAGATATATAACAACAAGTAAGAAATAAAATATTCATATTGATTTAAAAAAAAAAAAAAGGCTGTGCCTCCACCCTCTGTTGGTCAGAACTCTGTCCACTGCTGTCCTCAGCGTCTCCCCCAGGCCAGCCAAGGCCCCTAGTGGGCAGAGGCAGAGAGAAGATGCCAAGCTCAGGAAAGCTGACATCTGTAACTCTGCAGGTTCCCAGTAGGCTCCGCTAGTCCAGACAGCTGCAGCTTTGCCTGTGGTGATCTGCTGAAGGGCCAGAAAAGTGACCTGTCTGTCAGGTGATAGGTACCGTGCCCTGCTTTTACCAATACCCGAGTCCCCCATCAAATGTTGCCTTACGGCCGGTAAGCTGGTACTGAAGTTTGGTTAGCTTACAGTTTAGGAATAGTTCAGGAATACAGTCTTCTGATCCAAAACTTTCACTGTACAGATGGAAAACTGAGACTCGGAGTCGGGCAGGGCTTGGCCCGGGGTCATGTAGCCAATGAATATGTTCATCACCTTCTGTCACGGAGCACTGGGATAAAAAAGTTCACTTTCTTCTTTTAATTTATACATACAAAAATACATATCTATGTATTTTATACATAGATATGACATTCCAAGTGTGTCAAGAGTATGTACTCCAATGGCTGAACTTTTCAAAAATAAGATTGCTAGACCTTTCTTCCAAGGTGCCTCTGGGTGGACTCGAACCTCTGACTTTTCTGTTAGCTGGCAAGCTCGGTAACTATTTGCTTCACGCAAAGACTCTCATGAGTTACCGTCAACCTAAGGGGAACTAGTTTTTTCTTTTTTCTTTTTTTTTAAATAAAATACACACACAAGATGCAAAATTCAAAAGGCCCAAAAAAGCATGTCTGCCTCCCTCTGCAATTCTCAGTATCCCAGCACCCCACAGGAGAATACCATTGTCATCTGTTTCTTATTTATCCTTTTAGGGACTTTCAATACATATCAAACATATACATATTTTAAATTAGAAAATTCATATACTGTACTTGCTGTTCTGCCCTTTGCTTTTGTACAGTTTTAATACCTAGCTGCCTCATTCTTTTTTTTTCTTCTTCATTCTTCTTAATAGTGACTTAATATTTAATTGTATGGCTATCACGTCTGCTAACCAAAAGGTCAGCAGTTCAAATCCACCAGGCACTCCTTGGAAACTCTATGAGGTAGCTCTAACCTGATCTATAGGGTCGCTATGAGTCAGAATACTTGATGGCACTGGATTTGGTTTTTTGGTTTTTTAAACATTTTTTTTTATAACAGAATTTACTTAAGCAGCCCCCCGTTTAGGACTTGTTTTAGTCAGCTAGGCTGCTCTAACAGAAATACCACAGAGTGGATGGCTTTAACAAAGAAAGATTTATTCTTACACAGTCTGGTAGGTTGCAAGTCCATATTCAGGGTGTCCGCTCCAGGGAAAGACCTTCCCCTTGACGGCTCTGGAGGAAAGTCCGGTATTGCATCAGTCTTTGTTTCTGGGAGCGTCCTCACGCAAGAACCTCTGGTCTGAAGGACACGCTCTGCTCCCGGTGCTGCTTGCTTGATGGTAGCGAGGTTCTCCAATTGTCCTTGGTTCTTTTTCCTTTTATTCCTTGCAAGCTAAAAGCATTAAGGGTGGGGCAAGCCATACTCCAGGGAAACTTCCCCCATAGCAGGAATTCACAGCCCCACCCTAATCCTTTAACATACAGGTTAGCAAAACCACACAATGGAGGATATTTCCAAGATACTGGGAACCATATCACAGCCACATGGCTGCACACATTTTTGGGGGGACACAATTCAAACCATGACAGGACCTAAACTTTAGCTATGAAAACAATGCTGCAATGAAAATCTTAGGGCTTATTCTATATTGTATATATGCATACCTATAGGATGGAAACCATCACAGTACAGCGGTTGGCAGTTTCAGTCTTTCAGGTGTTCCTTGGAAATTCTGTGGAGCAGTTCTATCCTGCCCTGTAGTGTTGCTGTGAGTCAAAGTTGATTAGAAGGCTATGGTGGTTTTTTTTTTTTTTTTTAATACTTGTAAATTTCTAAAGGTGGAACTGCCAAAAAATAGAGTCTGTGTATTTAATCCTTTGATAGAAATTTGCTAATTTGTTGTACAAAGGAGCTTTACCAATTAACTTTCTTGCCAACTATGTATAATAGTGCCTGTTTCAGATACTTGCACCAGCTAGCATGGGTTATTTTGTTGTTGTTTTGTTTATTGTGTCAGTCTGGTAGGTGAAAAACAGTATCTCTAAGTTTTAATTCAACCAAACCAAAAACCAAAGCTACTGCCATGGAGATGATTCCAAATCATAGGAGCTCTATAGGACAGAGTAGAACTGTACCATAGTTTCCAAGGAGCACCTATCGGATTTAAACTGTCAACTTTTTGGTTAGCAGACACGGCACTTAACTATTATACCGCCAGGGTTCATTTTATACTTCTTGTATTACGAGTATGAGACTAAGCATCGGAGACAGAAACCCAGAAGACTGTTTGCTCCAGGAGTGGAATCTAGCCCCACTCTGGGTTAAGTCTTAGTGCCCCCCTGCCCTTTACCCCCTCGGAAGCACACTGCCTGGGAGCTGTGGCCCTCAGCTCCCTGAAGCCTCTCACCCAGGATGAGTAACAGTTTCTCCTGGGCGACTGGAAGAGGCTTGTTCTATTTAGGAACCCTGGTCCATCTTGCTTTTCCATCCCTGAGGGCTTGGACTTGGCCTCCAATGCCAAACAGAAGGATTTACAGCAAGAGACTGACAAGATGAGACCTGCTGTTATTGAAAGTAGACCCTGGATAGATGGGGAGGGGATAGAGGTTCAGGTGAGTGCTGGTAAGGTCTGAGCTAAGCAGAGGGAACAGACCCTAAACTATGACAGAGGTGATCCCGGACTGCTGGCTGACCTGGTGGCTGACAGGAAGGTAGAGGAGGCAGAGGCAGACAGCTGACCTCCAGGAAAGGAAGTGGGGGAAGATGAGTTGGGGATTGCCTACGTGATGGATAAAAGCAGATGAGGAGACGCTTGTTAGATCAGTGTTCTCTCACAAGCCGTAGGAGTGGAGTGGTCATGTGTAGAAGGGAGGGACAGCGAACGCCAGTCAGTCCAGCCACAGCAAGTGAAACCACCTCTGGGTGTGGCCTGCTCCTGGCTTTCTGCAAAGACAGGATTAGGCTTCCTGGAAGATAATTAACAAAGAGATGAAAGAACAGAAACTTTCGAGCTTTGCTCCTGCTTTACCACCACGGTCTAGCTCCTTTCTGTGCCTCCTCCTGTCCCTCTGGCTCCAGGATGGGTAGGTCAGAGAAGGGTAGGGATGGGGTGTCTTAGACTACTGGCTAGACAGGGTGTAGGGAAGAGCTGGCAAAAGCAACAGGAAGCTGATGGCAGGAGTAGGGACCTGGGTCCAGCTCAGCACCAACCCAGGCTTCCAGCATGTTTGCTGCTGGCCTGAGAGCAGGTTAACTAGACCTCGAAGCCGTGGTTCTTTCCAAGCGTCTGTGTTCTAGAGCTTTGTCTTACTTTGGCTCATGTTTCTTCCAGTGGCTCTCAACCTGTCTGTCCCAAAGCTCCTAATCCCAGATGAAGACATCTCTCAAGTGGCAGCAAGACACTCATAATAAGCTCTTTAGTCTTTCTGGTAGGTTTGCCAGATAAACTACAGGACACCCAGTTAGACATGAATTTTTGATGAATAGTGAATACTTTTTTAGTGTTAAGTGTGTCTCCAATATTGCATGGCACATACTTACAATAATAAAAAAAAAAGTACTGTTTATTCCAAATACCAATTTAACTGGGCACCCTCTACTTTTATTTGCAAAATCTGACAATCTGACCCGTTCTCCCAGAGCTGCCTGAGACAGCCACAATCTCCTGATGCAGTTCTGGGACCTGACCCTTTAGAGAGTTGGCACAACTGCCACCCATAAGAAGCTTTAGCAGAGTCTCCGGGTGGAGCAAATGATTACTGTGCTTTGCTGCTCACCGAAAGGTTGGAGGATGGAGTTCACCCAGAGGTGCCACAGAGGAAAGACTTGGAGATCTACTTTGGAAAAATCAACCCCTGAGATATCTGTGGAGCAGAGTTCTGCTCTGACACATGTGGGGTTGCTGTGAGTTGGAGTCAACTCACCAATGGCAACTGACTTTGGGTCACCTTCCTCAGCTGCTAATGGTCATCACGACAACACTCCCAGGAGGCAGTCAGTCCCCTTTCAAGGGTGAGAACACTGAGGCTCCAAATCGAAGTGGCTTGCCTGAGGTCAGATAGTGATAGAGAACAAAGAAGAACGCAGCCCCTGAGACTGAGTCCAGAGTTGGAGTTTTTGCACCACCCGCCACTCCTTCGTACCTCAACCCCCAGCTTGGCAGGCCACCTACTTTCCCACCAAGCAGGAATGCCTTAGTAGTCCATGGGGTCTCCTCTTCAGTCCACACAGGATGAAAAGGGCAAAATGGGGGTAGAGGCCCCAGGAAGTCAGGTGCAGCACTGAGGGATTTGGTGCTAGAACAGTCAAAGTGATTTTGAAACCAAGCACCTCTTAGCAATAACAATACCAAGCTCAGTCATTTGCATAGCTGTTGGCAGTTAACAAAGGGTGTCCGCAGCAGTGGATTAGAATAACAAAGAAAGCAGATGGGCGAGAGAGGGCTCGGAGACCCCTCTGAAGGCCCTGGGACCTTTCCCGGCTCTTACTGGGCTTAGTGGGGGTGGGGTGCAGCCCCTCTGGGCCAACTTCCAAGAGCTTCCAGGTTAGCGATCTGGACCCTCAGGCTCGGAGGAGGAGCTCTCCAGTGGGGTTGCTGCCGGTTCCCCTCGGCTTGTAACACCCGAGTGAGTGTGAACGTGTGAACGGCTTACAGTTCCTGACACTTCTGGCCGGATGGTATTCCAGGCGGCGGTAGCCAGTCTGCGCTCGCAGCGAGTGTCTGGAAACGGGCTGTATCAGACTTGGATGCGAGGGAACCCAGAGCCCAGGCCGGGGACTAGAAAGCGGAAGGTGAGGTGATAGCAGGAGTGGAGGGGTTTGGGGCACCTGCAGGGGAAAGACGTTGGGGAAAATGAGACCAAAACGAGATGTATGCAAATCAAATTTTATTTTACTCTTGACTCGCGGAATCCTGGACCTTTCAGATCTTTTCTTTACTGCAAATTCTCACCTCTGCAATTAGCAGAGACTGCTGAATACGTGAGTTAGAGTTTCTCTTCCTCTTTTCACGTGCCTTGTGGGGCAGGGGGCAGATGGGGAGTGCACTTTAGGCCCCGGGGGTTTAGGGAACTTCAGGAAGCTGCTAATGAAAGGCTGGCATTCAGCAGCTCCTTTGGCAAAAGACCTGGTGATTTGTCGGTATAAAGATTGTAACGTAGAAAAGTCTGTGAAACAGTTCTACTCCTGTTAGAAGGGTCGTGGTGAATTGGGATGCACCGGCACCTAACAGCAGGAAGCAGCTCGAGAAACCTTAAGGAATCTTCAAAGAGCTTTAAAAAGAAAGGATAGTTCTCTCCAATTTATTTTTAATTTTTCTTTTAAAAATAATTGAGGTGAAATTCACTGCATAAAATGAACCATTTTGCAGAGAACGAATTCAAGGGCACTCAGTACACTCAGAAGTTGTCCAACCACCACTAGGTCTGCTTCCAAAACATTCCCATCACTCCGGATGTGATCCTTTGTCCATTAAGCAGCTTCTCCCCAGCTCTTGGCAACCACCAATCTGCGTGGCTTTATCTGTAGCTTTATCTGTAGCTTTATCTATTCTGGACATGTCATCTACTATGTGACCTTTTGTGTCTGGCTTCTTTCACTTAGCATAATGTTTTAGAGGTTCCACACAATTTCATTTTTGTTATCCTTAGGTTGCTTCTTACCCGATTTCCTCCTAGAAGTAGCTCTGTCTAAAAGTGTGGTTGTGTTAAAACTGCTGAGATGAAAAGACATGAAAAGACAGGCTGATCTGACCACGGGTGATAGTTTTATTTCAAGCCTGGCACAAAGAAGATAACTTGGGGAAATCCAGGTCACGTATTTCCTTTGGGTAGAAGCATACAAAAAAAAGTATTAGATAACCGTTGTCAACCTGGATTAAGAAAATTGGGTAAAAATCATCAGACCGTGTGAAAAAGATGGCAGCTTAATTACATGTGCACATCTAACTTTCTGAGGTTTTAATCTCTAAAACAGAATTAAAACTACTTTGGTAGTTTTACTACTTTGACCCCCAGAGGGTCAAAGAATCACATAGGCAAAAAAAAGTTCTGTCCTGGATGAGGTTTGGGACAACTGCTTCAACTGAGGTCCTCATTCAGACAGGCAGGCCCCAACTCTCTGATCTCATCTGTAAAAAGGCAGGGAACTATCGGAATGCCTGTACAGTGACATGAGGACTAGACAATGAGACAATGATTTATAAATCATTTTGGCAGTTTCTGCAAAAGTTAAACATAACTCTGTAACTCAGCAATTATTTCCTTGAGAACACACCCAAGAGAACCAAATGCATGTGTCCATTAATGACACGAGCAGGAATAGTTATACCAAAATCCAAAACCAAACCCACTGCTGTCAAGTTGATTCTGACTCATAGTGACCTCATGGACAGAGCAGAACTGCTCCATAGTGTTTCTGAGGAGCACCTGGTGGATTCAAACTGCGGACCTTATTGTTAGCAGACGTAGCACTTAACCACTGTATGCCACCAGCGTTTCCAAGGAGTATTTATAGTAGCAGCTTTATTTAACGGCCCCAACAGGAGAATGCGTAAGTGCATTATGGCATATTTGTATCCTGGAATACTGCTAGAATGTTTTGTATCTTGATGTGGATGGTGGTTACACAGTACAGTAGGCTGAATGATGGCCCCCAGTTTTGTCAGGTCCTAGTCTCTGAAACCTGTACATGTTACCATTTGTGGGAAAAAGTGTCTTTGCAGATATGATTATATTAGAGATCTTGAGATAGAGAGAGTACCTGGGATAATCTTAGTAGGGCCTAAATGCAGCTATTATGTGTCCTTTATAAGAAAGAGGCTGGGTCCGTTGTAGGTGCAAATGATTAAGGCACTCCCCTGCTAGCTGAAGGTTGGAGTCCACCCAGAGGCACCCTGGAAGGAAGGTTGGTGATGTACTTCAGCAACTGAAAACTATGCAGCACAGTTCTATTCTGAAACATGTGAAGTCATCATGAGTTGAAATCAACTCTACTGCAATGTGTGTGTGTGAGAGAGGAGTGTAGTTAATTGGTACTATCTGTCTGCCCCTTCTAACCGTGTAGCCTACTCACAGAATTGTTGGGTGAGAGTAAGCTACAAAGAGGGTGCTTGTGTCCCACCAAGAGGACTGGATATCCTGCTAATAATGCAAAATAAGGTGCACGGCACCCTCCTTGGGGTGAGGCAATGTCAGTAAGGTGTATGGAACGAACACTAACCAGGGGATTGGGCGGTTTTGCCCTTTTCCTCGGCTTAAAGTGAGCCATCCCAGAGGCTTAAGGAGGGGGACCTCACTACCATCAACAAGAATAGCTGAGAGGGGAATGCATCTTTTGGACCCGGGGTCCTTGTGCTGAGAACATTGTAAACCCAGGAAACAGGGAGAATGGTAACACCAGAGACAGCAAGAAATGATGGGAAGCAGGGCAGAGTTCAGGGCAGGAAAATGGCAGCAGCAGAACCAGGAGATCACGGGCTTCCCGGCCAATGGAGCTAGGCAGCTCCTGTGGGCAGGTTGACATACAGAGCAAGACAGATTGAGCACCTTCAGGCAGGAGGCTTGCTAGCATAGTGAGGTGCTGCTGGGCACTGACTGGCATAGCTAAGTAAGAGCTGTAACACTTGCCCGAGCAGGGCAGAGGCCAAGGTGAGAGACTGTGGGGTCAAGAGAGAGGCTGGCCTGAGGGTGTGGCTGAAAAGCTGAAAAACTGTATCCTAAGTCCTTCCTGATCCTGAATTGTAACCTGTTATTTCCTAATCAACCCCATAACTGGAGTATAGTCTTTTGAGTTCTCTGTAGCAGTTACAATGAATTATCAAACACAGCAGAGAAGAAGAGAGTGCTGTGGGAGGAACAGCTGGTTTCAGAATTGGTAAAAACATTGGAAGGTAGAGATACGTTTGATCTCTACCTCATAGGAATCAGCCTTAGACAGGTGCTAATCTTAATTGTCATCCCCTCTTGAGAAGTTCAATGAGTAGGTCTGATGCTGCCATGCCATTTTTTCAGTGTGTGTGTGTAGTCCTCTCATATAGTGGAAGTGACTTGTGTAATCAATAAGATATTGCAGAAATGAGAGTGTATGACTTCTGAGCCCAGGTCATGAAAGTCATTGTGGTTTTTTGCTTTGATATTGTGGCTCACTTAACTTGAGGGGAAGCCAGCCACCACGTGGTAAGGACATTCAAGTGACCCTTTGAAAAGGTCCACGTGGCAAGGAACTGAGGCCTCCTGCCAAAAGCTAGCAACAACTTCCCAGGCACATGAGTGGATCCTCCAGCTCTCTTCAAGCTTGCTGATTACTGCAGCCCCAGCTGCCACCTTGGTACAACCTCAGGAGAGACCCTGAGCCATACCCACCCAGCTAAGTCACTCCTGAGTTCCTTCACAGTTACTGTGTGAGACAATAAATGTGTGTAGCATTTTAAAAGCTGCCCAATTTTGGAGTAATTTGTATGCAGCAATAGAAAATATATGCTCGTCTTCTCTTTAAAACTTGATGTTAACTTTTATCCAAGGATCAAGATAAAAACTTTGAGTGCCCTTTATTGCTTTGCTTACTATGAATGTGCACAGATTAGAGCTTCATAAAAATGGCATATTTTAACCCAAGTCTTGCTGACTTTAAGTTTTGAACCTCATTCGAGGAAAAAAGAGACAGAAGAACTGGGTTAAATGACATTACAAGAAAACAATAAAGATCTGGTACATTCTACAAGATCTCCTTAAATAGTCAATATCTTGAAAACAAAAGTGGGTGAATAGATTGAAAGACACTAAAGAGATGTAACAACCAACTGAAGCTTGATTCAAGCTTGCTTTGTAAAAATTATGAACTTGGATTGAATTCTGCTTTGAAAAGACCAGCTGCAACAGGTATTTTTGTTGTATTTGTAGAAATCTGAACATTGATTGATATGAAGGATATTAATAAGTTCTTGTTAGTTTTGTTGGGTATGATAATGGCACTGGGATTTTATAGGAGCATCATCTTATACTAGAGAGATGCCTGTTGAGGGGTGACATTTCATGCTGTCTGCAATTGAGATTGACTTTCAAATGGTTCAAACCACAACCAACATATACATACTAAATAGAATTGAATATGATAAAACATAAGTAATTATTGAATCAAGATGTTGGGAACACAAGTGATCTTTGTGGTACGTTTCCAGCTTCTCTGAGTGTTTGAGAGTTTTCCAATAAAAAATTTGAAAACAGTTAAAACAAAGCCTTATTCTGGGGATAGGATCATTTGTCCCCGAGTCGGAATTCTCTGGAGTGTACAAGGAGGCGCAGCAGCTAGTGGTTCCTTCATCTCCTTGCCTTCTAAGTCAAAGCCATTACAGGTCTGCATGTCTCTTGGTGGGGGAAAGGAGGGCTCTACAGCTTCCCTTCTCCCCATCAAGGGACTTACAGAACAGAATCAGCCCAGCACAGGCAGCTAAGTCTGGGCTGGGAGGGCTTGGAAGAGAGTCCGTACACACAGCTTTGCACAGTGGTACACATACATGGGCGTGTCCATGCCTACACAGGCACACAGCAGGTTGCATGCACTACAGGCGTGTATGAACACTCATGGGTACACCTATGTGCCTAGTTGCAAGAAGATCCTCATGTAGAGCTGTGGCCAGTTGCGTGATGGACTTAGCAGGGCTGGGCCGGCAGGGCTGGGAGAGAGAGCAGAGCAGAGGGGAAGAGGGGGAAAAGAGTCCTGAGGACAAGGTGAGTAGAGAGCCTGTGCTACACTTGGGTGTCCTAGGAGGGACAGTGGCTCCAGTTTCCTTTCTGGGAACTCAGTCTTTCCCTGGCAGCTAGAGATGAGCCTATCCCTTGGGCTCTGCTCACCAGCAAGAGCATTTCGAACCAAGAAAATGTCGTTCTTTCTGAGTGATGGGGTCAGCTGGTAGTTGGCAGGCGCTGAGGTGATTTAGACAAATGTCCATCCACTCAGATCATGCTCTGGCCACTCACAGGTCTGTGGAGTGGGGCCAACAGTATGCGAAGGTGGATAGAGAAGGAACCCTTCCACATGTCCCATCTTTCTCCTTCCTGACCCCCTCTGTCCACTTGGGCTCCACCCACCCTTAGCCTGACTTCTGCTGATAACTGGCCCCACCTCCCTATACTTATACGAGGGAGATACCTGTTGAGGGGTGACATTTCATGACATTTCCTTCTTGACCTTAATTCCTACTGACCTGCAGATGCAGCTCTATTCTAGACCTTACCCCGGGAAGCTAGTTTCTAGGTTTGTCTTGGACTATGTGTAGCACCCACCTGGTAGAAGTTACCATTCTCAAGTAGAGACAGAGGTAAGAAAGTTCAGAGGAGGTGAGGCAGTGAGAACAATTGCTCGGAGTGGATTCTGACTCATGGCTGCCCTGTGTGTTTCAAAATAGAACTGCATTCCATAGAGTTTTCAATGGCTGTAATCTTTTAGAAGTAGATCACCAGAGCTTTCTTCTGAGGCACTTCTGAGTAGATTTGAGCCACCAATCTTTTGGTCAGTAGCTGAGTGCTTAACTGTTTGTGCTACCCAGGGACTTCTGAGGCAAGGTGCAGCCATCTTACAGTGAATGACTTAGGGCAGAGTAGTGGACACTTTCTTTTTAAGAATCAAATTTTAAAAATCACCACTTATAGGTCAATGTCTGACTGAACATCAAGAACAGCCCCTCAAATTCTACATCTGTTATCTATGGCAACTCACTGGTCAACATAAAACTCTCTCTTCAAGTCTCATTTTCTCCAACTCTGATAGGCTGTATCTCTGGGCCTCTACCTAAATCGGGGAGATATTAGCAGAACTCAAGGGAAGAAGGGAAATCAAAAGTGTCTGTAGCCCTTTGTGGACCACAGCGTCCTGAAGCTGTTTCCAACCTCCATCTGACACTGACACATCTCCAGGAGGTATGGATGGTGGTGTGCTGGAGTTGGCTCCTCCTGGGTTGCAACAGTTGGTTGCATGAGTATCTTCCCGGTTCTGTTTAGTGATGTTATGGTAAGAGTATTTACACCATGGAAATAGGCAAGTGCTGCGAATCTCCCTCCTCCTCTCAGTGGGTTGTTCAGCACTTACCTAGACACCATGGGAGAGAATCACCTTGTTTCACAGACTCCCGCTGAAGCTCTTAGTCTGACCCCACTACAGCTGGGCTTGGCAGGCAGGATAGAAATGTCGTGTGCAGGAGAAATGTGGGCTGGGGGCGGAGGGCAGGAAGTGGGCGTGACCGTGAGAAAGACTTTTCAAGATCTGTGGGTGGGCAGAGTTAAGTGGAACAGTACCCTAACCTCTTGATCTTGATGTATTGGCACAAGTTGTGACTGTTGTCTCTGCCTGGAAACCCTTTTCGTTTGCTACCTATTGAAATCCTGCCCTCACTGGGAGGATTTGTGGGTGCCCCTGCGGTTGTGGGAATGCCACTTGTGGCCATTCAAACCCCAAACTCTGCCACTCACTGGCTTTGGGTGACTTAACTGTGCAGGGCTGGGGCCCCTTCTCCATGAAATAGGGTAATGGTATTTATGTCAGCACAATGGGAGCTTTGGGCAAAATGACCTGTGGGACCCACATAGCACAGAGCCAGCACAAAACTGATAACTGAAAAATGGCAGTTCCTGGTCCCTCCTTCTGCTTGGCTCTCTTCCAGATTGCAGGCTGAGATCAGCGTGAGTCACAGGTATTGTAAACCTATCAATGTGGTCAGTTTAGCTGTCAGATTGGATTGAAAACCAAACCCGAACTCATATTCATGCTGTTTACAGAAGACGCACCTCAAAAATAAGGGCACAAAAGGTCAAAAGTAAGTGAATGGAAAGTAGTAACCCCAAGAAAACTGCTGCCATCTATATAGTGATCAAACAAAATAGTATTTGAGGCAAAAGGCATTTATGAGGAAAAGCAAGATGTCTGTGTCATGATTCTAGGAACAACTCACTAAAGTGAAACGGTTCTCAAGTTATTCCCTGATAGTATATCCTCCACCTGTATAAAGTGAATAGTTAAAGGTGATGGTTGAACAACCTGATGAATGTAATTAATATCAGTGAACTGAACACATGAAGATTATTGAAATGCAAATATTCTGTTACCTATACATTTACTCCAAAAAAAAAAATTGGCTTGCATCAAGCAATAATCAAGAAAGGAAGGATTAAGTATTTGATCAAGAGTTTGTATCTGGAGTCGGATTCTAGTGATTCAATAACAATAGACACATAACCCAATTAAATAAGCAAAGGATCTGAATAGACATTTCTTGGAGGAAGATACACAAGTGGCCAATATACTCCACATAATTAGCCAAAAAAAACCCAAAACCAAACCAAACTCACTGCTGCTCTGAGTTGATTTCAACTCCTAGTGACCCTATAGACAGAGTAGAACTGCTCCATAGAGTTTCCAGAAGTCCCTGGTGGATTTGAACTGCTGACCTTTTGGTTAGCAGCCGTAGTGCTTAACCACTATGCAACCAGGGTTTCCAAAGGGAAAATGAAAATCATTAGCCAAAAGGAAATGTAAATCAAAACTGCAGTATCACTTACTACCCATTGGTATGACTCTAAACAAAAGAAGGATAGTAACAAGTGTTGGTGAGGATGTGGAAAAATAAAATTCTCATACATTACTAGTTGATACGTAAAATGGTGCTGCCGCTGTGCAAAAGAACCTGAGAATTCCACAGAAGGTTAAACATGGCGTTACCATAAAACAAAACAAACTAAACTTGCTGTCACCAAGTCAGTTCTGACTCATAGTGACCCTATAGGACAGAGTTGAACTGCCCCACAGAGTTTCCAAGGAGCGGCTGGTGGACTTGAACTGCTGGCCTTTTGATTAGCAGCGAGATGCTTAACCGCCGCAGCATGAGGTCCCCTGGAGCTACCGTACAACAAAGCAGTTCCCGTCGTAGATATATACCCAAGGGAAATACAGACACATATCCACGTGAAAATCTGCACAAGCGTTCATAGCAACGTTATTCGTAATAGCCAAAAAGTAGAAACAACCCAATATCCATCAACTGATAAACAGATAAATGCAGGTGGAGTAGCTGTATAATGGAATATTATTCATCAATGAAAAATGATGCATGCTACAACATGGATGAATGTTGAAAACATGATGTTAAGTGAAAGGCAGACATAAATGGCCACCTGTTGTGCCACTCCATTGTCATAAAATGTTTAGAATAGGAACATTCATGGACACTGGGAGCTACTTAAGGTTGGGGTAGAGGGCTGAGGGGAATGTGGAATGCGTATGGAGTTTTCTTTTGGGGTGGGGAAATTGTTTTAAAACTAATGGTAGTAATTTTTGCACAACTTGACTACACTAAAAATCAGTGAATTATACACTTTAAATGGGTGCATTGTGCAGTATGTGAATTACATCAATAATTCAAAAAATTTATGTCATTATAAAAATATATGTGTAGTACAAGAAAGAATTAGCCTTGACTTTCTTTGGCCATGTTGTTTTGGGTCTTCTTCCTCAGCAGAGGCCTGGAATCCTGTGGGCTGTTTTCTCTCCTCTTGGAAGGAAGTGCTTCTCTGTAGTTGTGTTTCTAAGTCTTCCATCAGCCCTGCCTCCAGATGTGCCCACAGAAGGAATCTCACTTCTCTTCTGCAGCTGTGTGGACTCAAGATGCGAATGAGGGTTCTGGGGAGAGGCATAGCATGCCTACTTCAACCTTTGTGACCGTTGTGACCATTTTGATGTCCCCAGTAAAATTCACCCTTAACAGAATATTTGAGGTCTTGGGAAGGGTCACCCTGAGGTACCTTCTCCTTAGCTCTGTCTGTCTCCTTACTCTCAGCACCCAAGGAGACCTGTCTGGATCCTCACACAGTAGTTTATTGACTGTGTTGTGTGTGTGTGATTTGTGGGGTAGAAGTGAAGTGATGACCTTAGATAGGTCAGGGGGCCTCCTTGAGTCTGCTCTATTAAGTGCCTGTGACTGGCTGTAGTGCATGGGTTTTCTTCTAACCCAGCGCATGCACATCAAGCCCAGCTCATGGCTTGTTTTTATCTGACCCTGAGTTGTTAATGGGCTTTTAACATCTGTTTATTTAGAAACACACCTCTCCCTTCCCCCTCTAGATACACCCAGCCCTTGCAATAGGGGTTCTGAAGAATATGATTGTTATCACTTCATTACCGGTGAAATGCTACACTTGGTCAGAGAAGAGTTCTTGGTGCATGGGTGATCACCGTAAGTATACCTGGCCCCAAAGGACGGGTCTTAGGGAGCAGAAGAGAGGAGGAAAAGAAGCCTTTTCCTTTTTTCTATAATCCTTCCTCTGATTCCAATTCTTCCACAAAGGAACTTGAAAGGTAATCTTACACCCAGTCGACAGATGGGAAGACTGAGTCCCAGAGACAATCCAGGGTCCTGGGTTGTGTTCCTAGCTGGCTGAATCATCGCTTTAGGAGATGTGTACTGACTCAAAGGTTTCTGGAGCCCTTGTCTGGTAAGCATAACCACCGGACACTTGGGCCCTGCATTGGAAGTGGGAGGCAGCAAGTGAAGAAGTTTCTCTTAGTCTTTAGTGACACCTAGTGACACCACCACTGCAACGGGTTGTTTTGGTTTCAGTGGCCATAGACCAATGTAACTCTGGCTCATCTTAAACGTAAACCGCAATCAAATCCGTTACCACTGAGTCAATTCTGACTCATAGGGACCCTACGGGATAGAGTAGAACTGTCCAAAGGAGTGGCTAGTGGATTTGGACTGCTGACCTCTTGGTTAGCAGCATAGTTCTTAACCATCAGGTTCCTAGAGCCTCAGAAGGTAAGGACTTATCCAGTCCCAAAACTTCATTTCGTAGAGAAGGTTCAGAGAACATCATTTGCCTACCTGAAGTCATATAGCAATTTGCTCCTTTATTCTCTCTAAGCATTGCGTAGACCTAAAATATGAAGAGAAGATTTCAAAGAGCAGCTTCAGAAGGCAAAGTAAAGTATTATGCTGACATGTGCAAAGTGGTGGAGTTAGAAAACCAAGAGGGAAGAACATGGTCGGCATTTCTCAAGCTGAAAGAACTGAAGAAAAAGTCACGTCTCTAGTTGCAGTATTAAAGGAGTCTATGGGCAACAGGGAGAACGAGAACAGCAGGGGCCAAATATTGACTGATGCAGGAAGCATCCAAAGAAGAGGGAAAGAAGATACAGTCACTGTACCAAAAAGAAATAGTTGACAGTGAACAATTTCAGGAGGTAGCACGTGATCAGTAACCCATGGTGCTGAAGGAAGAAGTCCAAGCTGCGCTGAAGGCATTGGTGAAAAACAGAACTCCAGGAATTGACGGAATACTGACTGAGATGTTTCAACAAACGTATGGCATCCTGGAAGTGCTCACTTGTCTATGCCAGGGAAGATAGCTCCCTGGCCCGTCAGCTGGAAGAGACCCACTCTACGGACAGGTGAGCCAACAGAACGCAGCGATTCTCAGGCAGCATCATTAATAGCACATGTGAGTCAATTTTGCTTGAAGATAATTAAATAACAGTTGCAGCAGTACATTGCCAGGGAACTGCTAGTAGTTTAGCCAGATACCGAAGAGGATGTGGCAGGAGGGTTGTCATTGCTGATGTCAAATGGATCTTGGCTGAAAGCTGAAAATACCAGAAAGATGTTTACCTGTGTTTTATTGACTATGCAAAGGCATTCGTCTGTATGGATCATAACAAATTACCGGTAACATTGCAAAGAATGAGAATTCTAGAACACTTAATTGTGCTTCTGCGGAAGCTGTACACGGAACAAGAGGCAGTCTTTCAAACAGCGCAAGGGGAAGCTGAGTGGTTTAAAATCAGAGGAGGTGCGTGTCAGGATGATGTTTTGTTCTTTTACACACAGGGTCACTATGACTTGGAACCAACTCCACAATATGTGGCAGCAAGAACCTAGGCGGTGAGATGGACTGACACAGTAGCTGCAACAGTGGACTCCAACATACCAAAGAACTGATGGTAGCGCAGAACTGGACAACACTTTGTTTTGTTATATGTGAGGTTGTCATGAGTCTGAACCTACTTGATAGAAATTAACAACAACAACATACCCACATGGTAGCTCTGACCCCTGCAGTCACATGTACAGTACACATTTATATATTTTTTTGTGATCATAAAAGCTATTCATACCGCTACTTTTTCTTATATTGTTATGAAGATAAAGAGGCAATACAGCAAAGAGGGTAAAAATACAGAATTCCAAGCCAGATGGAACAGTTACTCTAATTATACCTCAGTTTCCTCATCTGAAAAACAGGCATAATTATCATATCTACTTCACAGATGGTTATGAGGACCACGTGAGTGAAGCTCATGATAGTGTTTGCTGTTATTGATAAGTAAAGAAAGAAAAAAGGAGGAAAAATAAAGAAAAATACCAGCTCTGATACTCTGATGCTGATGTGTTTCTAACCTGTGATGGTTAAGGTTATGTATCACCTTGGCTGGGCCATGATTCTCAGTGGTTTGGCAGTCATGACAGGGTTTGACAGTCTTAGGATGTGATTACCTCCATGGTGAGATTTGATATAATGTGATCACCTCCAGGCTGGAATCTTCTGTGCGTAGCCAATCAGTTGAAAAGGAGTTTTCTTGGGCATGTGGCTGCATTGAATATAAGTGGGCATTCTGACAAGGCTCAAGGGTGCTGGTTCCGGATCCTGCAGCTGGCTGTTGTTTATCTGACTTCTAGTTCTTGGGACTTGAGCTAGCAGTTTGCCTGCTGTCTTGCCTGGGATGTCTAAACTTTGACAGCCTGTGAGCATGACTCCTGCTGTCTGACCAGTCTATCTTGGGTTTGCCAGCCCCTGGGTCTGTGTGAGTAGGGAGGAGCCTCTAACCCGATTCACAGACTGGGGTGTTTCAGCCTCTACACTATGCATGAACCATTTCCTTGAGATAAATCTCCCTCTATATATTTATATACTTTTCTGATTTTTTTCCCCTAGAGAACTCGGCCTAAGACATAACCCTTTGGGATATATACTTCCACAGTTTTGCTGTGTGTATGTACTATTTAGGAGCAGTGGTAGTTCAGTGGCAGAATTCTTGCCTTCCATGTGGGCTGGTTCCATTCCAAGGCGATACACGGTATGCATAACTACCACTCATCTGCCAGGGGAGGCGTGTATGTTGCTATGATACTGAACAGGTTTCAGTGGAGCTTCCAGACTAAGACAGACTAGGAAGAAAGGCCTGATTGTCTGCTTCCGAAAACTAGCTAGTGAAAGTCCTCTGGATCACAACAGCCTGATTTGCCACCAATCGTGGGGATGGTACAGCACCAGGCAGTATTTTGTTCTGTTGTGAAGGGATCATGATGAGTCAGAGCCAACCCCATGATAGTTAACAAAAATGTACACTGTATATGTGTGGTCCGCTCCAGACACCCTGATGGTGTAGTGGTTAAGAGCTAGGCTGCTAACTGAAAGGTCTGCTAACCAAACAGTTGGTGGTTTGAGCCCACCAGCACTCTTAGGAAGAAGGATGTGGTCGCCTGCTTCCAGAGAGATTTCCTGTTGTTGTGTGCTGTTGAGTTGATTCGGACTTGTGACAATCTTGTAGGACAGAGTAGAACTGCCTCATATGGTTTTCTAGTTTGTAATAGTTACAGGAGCGGATAGCCAGGTCTTTTCTTCCGAAGAGCCCCTGGTACGTTTGAAAACCATCGAACTTTTCAGTTGGCAGCTGAGTGCTTTAATTGATGCATCACAAAGGCTCCTTCTGTAAAGATTACAGCCTTGGGAACTCTGTGGGGGAGTTCTACTCTGTCCTAGAGTGTCACTGTGAGTGGAAATTGATTTGTTGGCAGTGGGTTTGGTTTTGGTTTGTGGTCCATTCTGTATCTTGGTCTGTAGTTTAGTCGCAACTCTTACAGATCTAGTTAACTATATGTGCCTTTTCAGCACAAAATCTAGGACTTTGAGACAACCATGAGCTCTTCAGGAACTTTTGATGGTTTATACATAGTACCAAGTTGCCAGGAAGCCCTGGTGGCGTAGTGACTGAGTGCTGCGGCTGCTAACCAAAGGGTCAGCAGTTTGAGTCTGCCAGGTGCTCCTTGGAAACTCTATGGGGCAGTGCTACCCTGCACTATAGGTTTGCTATGAGTCAGAACGAACTTGACAGCCAGAGTTTTGGTTTTTTACCGCTTCCAAGCCTGGAATAATTCATGTGCTTCTTGTGACCACACGGTGTCGCTATTGAAGGCTGGTACTACAGAGTCTGCAAGGTATGGCACATCATTTTGAAAACTGCTAACTGGGCTAGGAGGCCTCCACACTTGAGATCCCAAGTTTGTGGCTTTCACTGCTGGGCAGGTCTCTTTTCTGCACACTGTCTGTTAGCTAGGATGCCTGCTAGCCTCAGGAGCCTTGGGTAAGGACAGCTTTGGGGCCAGGTTCCTTCTCGATCCAGAATCTCAATTTTCTTTTCTTTCTTAACAATCTACACTGGGGCTCATTTAAACCCTCTGCACATGAGGGGTTAAGCGGGGGTATAATGTGACTCTTCATGTTTGGAGGGTTTAAGTGAGCTCCAGTATAGACTGAGGGAGTGTGATTCCTCACTCACTTCTATAGGGGAGGCAACCGTTGCAGGCTCTGAGGTGGTTAGCTGCCTGTGGAAGACGTTGTTTGCCCACCAGCAGCCACTTTCGTTCCCTTTCTTCCTCACTGACAGAGTAACTTCCTTTTTTTTTTTTTTTTGAAATATTTCATTGTGTTTTAAGTAAAAATTTGCAATCCAGTTTAACTTGCCATATAAAATCCCAGACACAGACCCTGTGTAGCTTTAATTACTGCTCTCCCTGTCCCCACTCCCCCTTTCTACCCCATGCTTCCTGTATCTGTTCAGGCGACTCCTGTCCCCCTCCACCTCTCCTCTTGCTGGAGAGAGGAGCTGCTCTGGCAGCCTCGTGGAGGTATTTAAGCCAACAAGCACATTCTTCACCAGCATCACTCTGTGTCTCATGGGCCAGTCCAGTCTGTCTGAAGAGTTGGCTTCAGTGCTGGTTTCAGCCCTGGGCTAAGAGAGAGGTTGGGAGGCATGTTCTCAGGGGACTGTCCAGTCTGACAGAGCGTCAGGCTTGGTCTTTTAATAAAGTTCTAGTTCTGTACATCCATTTTTCTCCTGCTACGTCAGGAACTTGATGTTGTGCTCCTTGTCAGGGCAGTCACTGGTGGTGGCTGGGCACCATCTAGTTGTTCTGGTTTCGTGTTGATGTCGTCTCTGGATCATATGGTACCTCCTATCTACCGGGCTTATATTTTCATCATATCTTGGATGTCCTTCATTCTCCTCTGCTCTGGATGGATAGGGATCAATTGGTGCCACTTTAGATGGCTGCCTGGTAGCTTCTAAGACCCAGGATACCACTCACTGGTATGCAGAACATATTCTTAAAAAAAAAGCTTACTTATACCAGTTAGGCTATGTGTCCCCTGAAATTGTGGTCACCAGACCCCTGATAGGGCACCTCTTACAATACTCTGCTTCTCAGCTTCTTTTGCATCTGGGGTATGCGTGAGTGACCCAGTAGTGGCCCAGTGGGCCCTGAGGGAATGCCAGTTAGAGGATTTTTAGGAAAGCTTTTCCTCCCCAACAAATCCATGTGAATATATTTCAGAAGAAACACATTTCCTTCTTTTAAACAAGACAACCAGCTTCCAGACGAAGGCTGTGGTAGCCAGCTTCCAAGAGGATCCCCAGTGAGCTTTACCTCCTACTATTCGTGTCCTGTGTAGTCCCTTCCCACAGTGAGTAAGGTCAGCATGTAGGGTCAGTGAAATACGGCAGAAGTGATGATGGGTGATTTACAAGGAAATCTCTCTCTTGGACTTCTCACTCCAGGTGAAGCCAGCCAGCGTACTGTGAGGGCACTCAAGCAACCCTCTGGAGAGGAACCAACAGCCAGTACCGGCTTGCCAGCCACATGACTGAGCCACCTTGACAATGGGCCATCTAGCTCCAGACAGTCCTTTGAATGACTGCAGCCCCAGATGATGACATGACACATTGGAGACTTCTAAGCTAGAACCACCCAACTGAGCTGCTGCTTAATTTCTGACCCTTAAACCACAAGAGATAATAATTGATCACTGTGATTTAAAGCCATAAGTTTTGGGAGGATTTGTTTTGCAGCAATAGATAACTAATCAAAGGCCAACACTATAAAGATCATAGAGAGTGATGATAGAAAATGCAGAAGTCTTTGATAATGTCATGGTGCCACCGAACCGATAACTCTGAAACCACCAATTTCCAGATTTCTTATCATGTGAAATAACATCCTTGTTTATCAGCTGTCCAGGCTTCTGTTACTTGCAGCCAAAAGCATCCTGAACTGATTCATCCTCTAAAAAGAGACTCTCTGAGAATTCTTAAAGAATGATTCCAGGTGATTTTTGGTTACTTCCTATTCTGTGAGACTGGAAATTTCTTTGTTTGGAAAAACGACACAAATTTAAAATCTGGTGGGAGCCCCTCTGAAGAGCTCTCCAATAAAAATATTCTTCAGCAGACTTCCACTTTGGAGCTCTGGGGAGCAAGCAGCCAAATGAGTTGTAAAGTGTTTCTTGTCTTTTATTGTTTTTACCTAAATGATTATTTTATTATTTTTACCTAAATGGGATCATCCTGTACCACTTTGTAAACTTTTTCTTACACTTCTCTTTATATCTGGAGCATCTTTCAAATCAACATTGGCCCTCATCATGTAAAGAACTGTCTGGTGCACCATTGTACATACAAAGCCACTGCTATCTAGTAGATTCCAACTCATAGCGACCCTATAGGACAGAGTAGAACTGTCCCATGGAGTTTTCAGGAGGTGCCTGGTAGATCTAACTGCCGACCTTTGTGGTTAGCAGACGTAGCACTTAGCCACTACACCACCAGGGTTTTCTGCCACCGTACAGAGATACCATTGATTTGACTACTTCTCTGAAACTGGACATCTAGAATGCTGCTGCACTTTTTGATATTACAAACACATTTACTTTTTTTTGAAAATCGTTGTTCCCCAATTTATGAAAACTGCAGACTGCAGCATCAGTCAGCCTGGGTCTTGCTACGGCTGGGAGGGGGCTGCTACATGTGGTAAAGGATTTGTAACCAGTACAGGGTGGTTTATTCCTTCCCACTTCCTACTGATGACTGAGGGTTCCACCTCATACACAAAGTTGTCTTCCTCGGTTGATGTGGGTCTCCTTCAGGAGCACTTTCTAACTCCTACTTAGATCAGAGGTGACCTATTTTCTTCTGTCTGTGATTTCTGAAAAAATTAATGAGATGTGCTTTTGGGCCCATAACGGGAGTTGCAGCAGGATGCCAGCCCTCGAGGGATGTAATTTCTAGGACCACCTGCTCCCTTTGCCACTATGACCACCAGTGTTTGAACGGGGAAACTGAGGTCCAGAGAGGAAAGCATCCTATTGACATCTTCCAGTGTCGGAATTAGAATCCAGGCTTCCTGCCTGCTCATTCATGACTTTGTGTCGTCTCCTACTGGCGTCCTGTGATCTGATACTCTTCACTTAACTCCCAAGATGCCTCTAGGGAAAAGCCTCTTCATCCTGAAACCCTTTGGGGGTCGAATTCCTGAGTCCCTGATAGGGTACCTGTGTTTGGAAGCCAAAGACCTGGGGGAGGGTGTGTGTGTGTGTCATATTTCGGTGCTTCTCTTCTAGCTAATACGCAGCCTCCAGGATAACCTCTCTGTTATCAGTTTCACCGATTATCCAATAATGTGCACTTCCCCAGCAGAAGATTCGCTCTGGGATCCTGGGTTGTACTTAACTGCCCTGTCTCTTTGTCCTCTTTAATGTGGACCAGTCCCTCAGTCTTTCTCAGCCTTTTATTACTTTGACATTTTTGAATAATACAGTACCTTTAAAAAAACCATTCTTCATTTGGGATTTGTCAGATGTTTCCTCATTGTTAGATTCAGGTTACACATTCCTGGCCACAACATCGCACAGATCATGCTGTGACCTTCACAGAGGCATCACACCTGGAGGCACACAGAGCCCATCTGCCCCTCACTGGTAATTTATTTTAATCACTTGGTCAAGATGTTGCCTGATTTCTCTGCTGTAGAGTTCTTCTCTTTGCTGTTGCTGTTAATGCAGGAGCCCTGATGGGGCACTGGTGACGTGCTGGTGGTTCAATGCACCTGCTGCTCAGTGGGACAGAAGGCCTGGTGGTCTCCTTCCAGAGCAATTACAGCCTAGGAAACCCTATGGGGTAGCTCTCCTCTGTTATCAGACAGGGATGTTGTGAGTCAAAACCGACCTGCTGGCACACAATAGCAGCAACAACAACTAAGAAAAAAATCTGTGAAGACACATTTTGCAGCATCTGTGGTTCAGTGGTAGAATGCCTGTCTTTCATGTGAAAGACCTGGGTTCGATTCCCAGTCAGTGCGCCACACGCACAGCCGCCACCTGTCTGTTGGTGGAGGCTTGCATGTTGCTATGTTGTTGAGCAGGTTTCAGTGGGGTTTCCACACAAAGATGGACTAGGCAGAAAGGCCTGGTGATCTACTTCCAAACATCAGCCAATGAGAATGCTGTGTGTGGATCACAACGGTCTGATCCACAACCGATCATGGGGATAGTGTACGACTGAACAATATTTTGTTCCATTGTGCATGGGAGTGCCATGAGTCCAGGGCTGATGCAACAGTCAGCAACAGTAAAGAGGCACTTCAGGAGCACACCAATATTCTGCTCTTCATCAAGACGTGCCCCCCCAGGGTGTAGCGTCCATGGATGAGCATTGCCCACAGGCTCTCTTCCTTTCTCCAGACAGGGCTGATATCAGGCTCTGAGCAGACACCATTCTTCCATAGCAATCCTGTTGCAATGCTGCCCTCCTGGCCACCCCAAGCCTCCCAGATTTGGCCCGAGTTTGCGCTGCTTGTTGACAGTCCATCTTTAGTGTAGGCTCCCAGCCCCCCTCACGAGGAGCACGATTCTTCTGTCATCTCATTTCCTGTTCTGTGAAACTTCTCATCTTTACTCCAGCCACTAGCTAGGTCAAGGATGCTGCAGGGTTGTTCAGTCACCAAGGGTAGGGGTGCAAGGAGCTTCTGCTCTCCGGCAGGCCTCAGAGCTGCGGATGGTGAAACCTCACTGGGGAGGCTGTGGTGGGCTCAGCAGGAACCTGCAATAAGATGTACAGCAGTTAGGGCAGCTGCTTTGAGGTTGGGAGGCTCAGAGCCCACAGGAAGTGACTCGGTGCAGAGCCGATGCCTCTTCACCCCGGCATTCATCCTGGGACAGGAGCTGCACGCTGGCTTGGCTGTGGGGATGTCCACGGGACACCTAGAGCCTTGGCCAGCAGGGCTAGGCAGGCAGTACAGGGCTGTGGCCTCAGAGCAACAGCCTGCTCCGACCGCGCCTGCTCCCTGGAGCCTGTCCCGCGGGCGAGCTTACCTGGCAGCCGCAGTGCTCTGCTACATCAACCTCCTGAACTACATGAACTGGTTCATCATTGCGGGTGAGAATGGGGGACCCCCATACCTGGGGCAGGATGGCCTCTTGCTCTGCCTGCTGGATGCCCAGCCACCAGGAGGTGGCTGCCTCTCTCAGGGTGACTTTCCATCTGGTACACTTTCTTCTCTTGCCGCCTGTCTCTGCTCTTCTCCCACTGGAGGCGGTTTCCAGCCGCACCTGAATGTGAGGGTGTGGTGGGTGGATAACTGAAGTTCCCAATCCAGTTCCCAACTAAGAGGGCGCACAGTAAGTGTGAGGGCAGAGGACATGATAGGGTGTGAGTGGGTAAGGTGGTGGGGGACAGGGCAGCCTGGCCCAGCTCCCAGGTGAGAAAGCATTCTTACTGGACTGTTTCTGGGGCTCCAGGCTGCTGATCCTGCCTGTTTCTGCCTGCCTTCCTGTAGAGAAGGGGCCACGTGCTTTCTCAGCACTCATTCATTCTCTCATTTACTCAAGACTGGGACTCAGGCTGCTTTTTTCTTGTCCCTCACTCGCTCATGCTTTTAAGATCATTGGAAACTCCACCTGCTTTTCTCTTTTTGTTGCTCATTGACTTACCCATTCACTGATTAGTCCATACAAGACTTACTGAGCATTAACCATGGACAGCACCCTCTCTCTGGGGGGCCCTGGGAACCCAGGGAAAAGTCGGATTTATAGCTCCTGCCTCATCTCAGGGGCGGCGGGGCTGAAGGAGAAGCTCATTATAGGAATCTTGCAAGGCAGAGAGATTCTGCCAGAGGAGGGGGCTCAGGCCATGCTGGGGAACTCAGAGCAACAGCAGTGGCCCGGCCTCTCTGAGGCCAGGACAGAGATTCGTGGGTTACCAGCACTGCCTGACAGACAGTGACTGTGAATATATGGAACCCTGGGTTGCAGATATTACCAGCCCCGCTTTCTGTCTTTGAGGAGCTCAAGAAGACACAGGGCACATGTCCTAGTAGCTGTAATACATGACAGAGGGGGATGAGCAGCAGCTGGTGGAGCCCGATGACAGGTGATTGAGGGTTCAGACAACCCGCAGAGGAGATGGTGTTTAGCTTGGGCCCTGATGGCGAAGAAGATTGGAAAAGTGGGGAATGGGGTGCAGGGGAGCATTCAGAGGGATCAGCCTAGGCCAAGGTGCGTGTGGTTAAAATGCATGCCGTGATGAGGGACAGAGGGAGGGGACGAACGGAGATTACTCCCAGGAAAGGGTTTGGGCCCAGACCATGGGCTTCTTGGATACCAAGCTGGGGGTTCCTGAAACAGGCAAGGTGAGACAGAGAGGTCAGCTCAGAGGTTACTGTGATGGATGAGGCCGGAGGGGGGGGGCCTGAGGAGGAGTGCAGGCAAAAGTAGGAAAGAAGGGGAAGGGGCAGACGGGAGCAGGAGGAGCAGCTGCCCCACCACTCATCTTTGAGGGCCCCTAGTTGGACCCTCAGCCCTAGAGTCCTGACCAATTGAGGCCTCTCCCCTTCACTTCCTCTGGTGACAGACCAGGCGAGGCTGTTTGCTGTTTGGGTGACGGTGACCTGGAGAAGTGAAACTCTGAAGGGGGACTTGGGGACTTCTGGGAGCAGGCAGCTCACACGCACAGCTGCTAGAATTTCCTCTTGTGAAATAGCTTATTTGGGGGACCTTTTTCAGGGTAATGATTTCAAGTGTCCAGGCATGACGGTTAGCCATTTCAGGGTGAAATGAAAGTGACCGTGAGACTTAGTAATAACAGCAGAGCCAGAGCCTGGTGGCCCAGAAAAGCAGGAGCCTCGGACCCTGACCACCTCTTCCTGAGATATCACCAAGGGGCTGAGAAGATTTTGGGAAGCAGAGCCAGCGCTGGGGGACTGCTTCCTCTCTCTGTGCTAGACTCAATGCCCACTCCATCGGCCTGTGCCTTAACAAATTTGGAGGGGCTTCAGAGCCCTGGCTGGTGTGGAGTGGGGGTCTGCACCCTCAGGAAGGTGGAGCCAAGGACAGACCTTGGTGGGACCCAAGCCTCTGAAGCTCTGTGTGTACACACTCAAGTGTGTGCTGATGACTCTGGTGGGACATGCTTCTCTGTACACGTCGGCAGGCCACGGCAGGCATGTCTTTGTGTGTACGTGCTACTGTGTGAACATGCGTGCCTGTGTACATCTGGTCTCTGTGTAGAAGCAGGACTGCTATGTTGCATGACTCTGGAGACTTGCATTTACACTGTAGTCTAAGTGACTCACTGTGTGCTGTGAAGTGATGTGAATGGCATTGCTATGCATGGGCACGTGTTTGCATGCCTGTGGGAGTGTCTTTCTGTGTACGTCTCAGTGTGATGTGATAAGCGTCTGGTTGTATGAGACTGAGCTATGGGATGTTTATCTGTACCTGTGGGTGTATTTCTCTGGAAATTCGTATTTTCACGCATCTACTTATGTATGTGTGCATGTCCGTGTGTCTCCGTGACTATGTGCTGATGACTGTATGTGCTTGTGTCAAAGTGTGTGTATGTCTGTGCCTTTGGTCCCTGTACTGTGCTGGTCAACTGTGGCTCTGCCCAAACCCAGGGGCAGCTTCTCTCCATTGCTTGTTTAATCATCTCTAAAAAGGTTGGCTTAAATGTTCCAAGCAGGTCACAAGAGACCTGTCTGGCTGGACTACTGGCCATTCCTGAGTGTGGCTCCTCTGTCCACAGGAGTGCTACTGGATGTGCAGAAGTTTTTCCAGATCAGTGACAGTAACGTGGGTTTGCTTCAAAGTGGTAAGGAGCAAGTTCTTGGCCCTGGGTCTGGGGCCTTGGGCTCGGGCTGGGTGGCGTCTTCCAGGGGGCCTTTCTCTGTCTCCAGTTTCAGCTCCTGGGAAATCAGGTCAGGTGAAGCACCATGAAGCCTGAGAAGGGGGCGCTGAGGATGGTGGGGTTTGGGCATGAAGGGCAGGTGGGGTAGAAGGAAGAGCCAGTGTGCGCTGAGACCTGGCGCTTGAGCAGTGTCCTCTGGTCTGAGTGGAGTTGGCACAGACTGAGTGTGGCAGCGGGATGGACAAGGTGCTCGATAGAGCACAGATCATGGTGACAGAGGCAAGACCTGCAGCCAGTCAGTATTGTTGAGCTCTATAGTGCACTGGAGGCTAGAAATCCTAATGCATGCTTTCCTTCACAGGCCTTAAAAATCTGACCACAGGACACACAAACACACAGACAGACACACAGACACATCCCCTACATAGGCCAGCGGGATCCAAGCCCACATGGAGCTCACAGCACCCCCTACTACAAGGCAGGGATGGTGGGGGCCATGAGGCACTCCCTTCTCTGCCGTAGGCACCTGGATGGTAACACGCTGTCTACATCATCTAGTCCTGCTGTAATAGAAGTACTACAAGTGGGCGACATTAACAGATACTTAGAGGCTGGAAGTCTGAATTCAGGGCGGTGGCTCTAAGGGAGAAGTCTTTCTATGAGCTGTGAGGGAAGACCCTACCCTCTTCAACTTCCATTCTTTGGTTCCCTGGTGATTTTCGTGTGGTGTGGCGTCATCTTCCCCCAGCTCTGCTTCTCTCCGTTGCTTGTTTAATCATCTCTAAAAAGGTTGACTCAAATACTCCCTGTACTCACCTCTGTATCACTAGCATAAGGAAACCCATTCCCAAATAAGATTATATACCACAGATACCAGAGGTTAATTTTTACAACACATATTTTGGGGGTCACAATTCAATCCATAACAAACACATACACACCCACATGTGTATGCACACGATCACAACACACGACGCACATGTGTGTACACACCAACCTATGACTAGCTCACATATGGATTCCTCTCTGCTGACCCTTCCTTCCTCCTAACAGTCCACCATCTCAAAGCTCTAGATAGGCTCTCCAACTGGGGTACCCCTGGGGACACAAAAACGTTCAGGGAGTACATGAGTGCAGAGTTTTGAGAAAATGTGTTTTCAGATCCTCAAGGCCTGAATGTTGCTTTCCTAAAATGGATCTCCCTGACAACAGGCCTGTGGGCTGTTGTGAGTCTCCTTTGCCACCTTCCCTTTTACAGCTATCATCTCCTTGTCACCGTTTTTGCTAATGGTTAATGGCTTGGCTGCTAACAAAAAGGCTGGTGCCTTGAGTCTACTCAGAGGTGCTTGGGAAGAAAGGCTTGGTGGTCTAATCAGACAAATCAGCCATCAAAAACCCTATGGAGCCCAATTTGACTCTGACACACATGGAGTTACCATGAGTTAGAATGGACTCTGTGACAACTGGCAATTTTCCTCCATTGTAAGCAGAAAGATGTCTCTACCCTGAAAGGGATGTTATTTACCGTGGTGTACTGTCCCGAAGGGTGACAACCTCTAGATTGCCAAACAGAGGGATCTCTGGTGAGTACTTCACTTCTACTGGAGGGACCTGGGAGCAAGGCAGGGAAAGCATCGAGGCTGGGCTGCTTCCTTCGGGTCACAAACTCACAGCAAGACACCAGCCCTTACCCAGCTGACCAGCTGTGTGACTACTTGCTATTTGTCTGTGAATTGGGATTCAGAAGAAGGTGGTTGTCTCAGGGGTGAGTGTTGATGCATTTATTTTAAAGAAAGAATGAACCCAATGTTTCTCTTACAGAAAGTCAGTCTGATTTGCCAGTCAATTTGACAAACGAGAGCAGGCTTTGCTAGCCATGGTGGATAGTGAAAGGAGTGAACTTCCACTTTGAGGACTAAAGATTGAATGAAAAAATATATTTAAAATGCATACAATAATTCCAGAAATCACATCCTTTGCAATGATTTAAATTTCTGTTGGAAATGTTTTAAACATCAGCTGAAAGTATGCGAGGGGTGTGTAGTTCTTCCTTAAGAGTCATGCGAGCAGAAGTTAGAAGACTATTGCTTTGGTTGATGGATTTTTTCCAGTTGTTCCCCAGTCTTAGGCCTGAGAGGTTGGGCCACTGGCTGTTGACTGCAGACACCTTCTAGTATATTTGTAACCAAAGCGAGGACACTCAGATGAATAGCCACAGCCTTCCTGATTACACAGCAGTGGAGTCAACTTTTCCTCTACCCTGGTTCTTACCATAGGAGAGACCCTGGATGTAGTGGTTAAGTGCTATGTCTGCTAAACAAAAGACTGACAATTCAAAATCCACCAGGCACTCCTTGGAAACTTGATGGGGCAATTCTACTCTGTCTTATCTGGTCACTATGAGTCGGAGTTGACTCAGTGTCAGTGGGCTGTTAATATGGAATTCTTACCATGGTGAACAGGATTGCTAATATAAAACCCCCGATAAATGAGACACCACGAAGGGAAAAGTTTGTGTGTGAGTGTGTGGGTGCATACATGTAGGTGGGGTTGTTTGTGAGTGTGTGTCAGTCAGTTGTGCATGAATGTACGTGTCATTGTGTACATCAGTGTGTTAATGTGTGTGAATTAGTGTGTGTGTTAATGTGTGTGAGCATATTGCATGAATGTGTGTGTAGTAGAGATACATGTGCAGGTGTTTACTAGCTTATGTATGGGTATGTGTATACAAGTGTGCTGCTGTGTGTGAGTGCATGCATGGATGTGTGTGTGAGTGGGACAGAGATGCATGTGAGCGTGTTAGTGTCTGCTATTACGTGTGTGTGTGTGTGTGTGTGTGTGTGTGTGAATGTGTGGGGTGGGGATGTGTGTGTGAGTGTGCTAATGTAACTTAGTGCCTGCATGGATTATGTATGTGTGAATGTGTGAGGATATATGTGAGTTGGTATGTGCACGGATGTGTTTGTGAGTATGTATGTGAAAGTATGGAGATGTGTGTGAGTGAGTATGTCCATGGACGTATCTGTGTAAGAGTGTGTGAATGACTGAAGGGAAGGTCCATTTTTGCAGAAGCCATCCAAAAAAGTGCTCAGAAAGGGAGACCTGGTGACCAGTTTCACAGCACTAATCACTGTGTGACCTCAGGCGAGTCTCTTCACCTCTCTGGGTCACTGTGCAAGGGCCCTAAGACGGCCACAGGGCTGCAGGAGGGGAAAATCAACTGAGAGTTTGGTCAGAGTGTAAGACTGGGGTAAGAGGAAGGAATGGTCAGGCCTTCCTACATGGGACAGAGAGGTTGTTGAATGGAATTAATTAATTAGCAATATTTAAAATGAACTCTGACATCTTATGCATGGCACTCTTCTAAACGCTTTATGATATGAACTTCCCTAATCTCCACAACAGCCCTATGAGGCAGGCATTGCTATCTTTCTTTTACAGACGATGAACCTGTGACATAGAGAGGTTATGAGGTTGCTGAAGGTCACACAGCTAGTAAGTGCAGAGCTGAGATTCAAACCCAGTCCATCTGCCTCCAGAATTCATGTCTTAACCCTTGTGCTCATTAATTACCTTGCCACAGAAATGACTTAAATTTGGAGATGCTAACCATGAGGAGTGCCTGCCTTTTCCTTGGAGCAGGGAGCTGTTTGGGGGCATTGGCAGGTTTAAGGCATTTGTGTCTCATAAGGGATCTGTGTCCCCCCAATCCAGAAAAATATTAGAAGACTTAGGGAAATATTTTTTGTAACTTTTATGTAAAGAAGATATCCATAATCAAGACGTAGAACATAGTACCCCTACAGAAATAGTGATACATTTGGCTATATCAACACAAACTACTCCTGTGTAATGGTGATTGAAACTGTAAATGTGCTGAGTAATAATAATAATAGACATTTATTGAGCACATACGTGAAGTCATTTACTGCCCTTTATTTCATTCAGTACTCTCTCCTGGGAGGTGCAAACGGTTAATGTGCTTAGCTGTTAGTTGAAAGGTTGGAGGGTCAAGCTCATCCCGAGACACCTTGGAAGAAAGGCCTGGCAATCTGCTTCTGAAAAACCAGCCACTAAAAACCCTGTAGAGCACAGTTGTACTCTGATACACAGGGGGTCCCTGTGATTTGGAGTTAACTCCACAGTAACTGGTTTTACTGGTTAGTCTGCTCCCAGAGCTTGCATTTTTAATTCTTTTTTTTTTAAATTGATTTTATTGTGATTAAGTGAAAATCTGCAATCCAAATCAATTTGCCATATAAAACCCCAGCCATATGCTTTTAAGCAACTCTATCTGCTTTCCTCACCCTGTGAGAGCACACCCCTCCTTTCCACTCTATACTTCTGGTATTCATTCAGCCAACACTTGTCGCCTCTCTCCACCCTCCCCTCTCACCTCCCGAGAGTTGCTGGTTGAATAGCCTCATATATATATTTAAGCCAACGAATACACATACCACCTGCATCACTTATAGTCCAGTTCAATATTTTTCTGAAGACTTGTCTTCAGTACTGGTTTCAGCTCTGGGCCAGCAGCAAGTCCAGAGGCCATGGTTTAAGGGGACCCTGTGGGATGTTGAACCATCAAGTCTGGCCTTTTAACAGAGTTCTATAGCTCTACCCCCCTTTTCTTGTGCTATATCAAGGACTCTACATTGTGTTCCCTGTCAGGGCAGTCATTGGTGGCGGCTGGGCACCGTCTCATTCTTCTGGTCTCATGCCAATGTAGTCTCCTAAATATATGCACCCTTCTGGCTCCTGGGCTCATCCTTTCCTCGTGTCTTTGCTGTTCTTGGTTTTCATCTACTCCAGGTGGATTGGGACCAGTTGATATGCCTTAGATAGCAGCCTGCTGGCTTTTAAGACCCCAGCACTGTTCTCCAATATGGGATGCAGAAGATTCTCTTAGGAAAAAACTAGTTATGCCAACTGAACTCGATGTCCCTGTAATCATGGTCCCCAGACCCCTATCCCTGCTACTGTGTCCTTTAAAATGTTGGGTTGTATTTAGAAAACCTTTTAGCTTGTGTTGTAGCCCAGTTGTGCTGAGCTCCCTTGTACCGTGTGCTGTCACTCCCTTCACCTAACCGAATTCCTATTGACTATTTAATCTACGAGTAATCTTCTCCTTCCCTCCCTACCCTTGTAGCTGCCAAAGATTACTTTCTTCTGTGCATAAAACTTTTCTTAAGTCCTTACAATAGTGGCTTCGTACAATATTTGTCCTTTTGTAGCTGACTGATTTCACTCAGCATAATGTCATCCAGGTGATTCCAGGTTATGTTTTCTAAGATTGTTGTTCTTTGTCATTGCATAGTGTTCCACTGAGTATATGTATTGCAGTTTGTTTATCCATTCATCTGTTGCTGGGCATCTAGGCTGATTCCATCTTTTTGCTGTTGTGGACAGTGCTGCAGTAAACACTCATGTGTATGTATCTGTTTATGTTGCAGCCCTTATTTCTCTAGGGTTTATTCCAAGCAATGGGATTGCTGCAGCATATGGTATTTCTATTTTAGCTTTTCAAGATAGAACCAAATTGCTTTCCAAAGAGGTTGTACCATTTTACATTCCCCCCAACAGTGTAGAAGAGTTCTAATCTCTCTATAGCCTCTCCAGCATTTGTTTTTTGTGTTTTTAGGATTAATGCCAGCCCTGTTGGGGTGAGGTGGTATCTCATTGTAGTTTTGATTTAGGTTTGTCTAATGGCTAATGATCATGAGCATTTCCTCATGTGTTTTGGCTGCCTGGATGTCTTCACCACAGAAGACAGTTTGCAGTACCTTGTAGATTACGGAGATTAGACGTCGATCAGATTCGTGTTTGCCAAATATTTTTCCCCAGTCCATGGGCAGTCTTCTTACTTTTTTGATGCATTTTTAATTCTTAAAACAAATATAAAAGATTGGGAAAAGTGATTTCTAAAATATATAAAAGTCAGACAACCACCTGGTAGAAAAAGGAGTATAGGATGTGAAACTTCAAACTTGCTGGTAATAATGCAAATGAAAACATCAGTGAGATCCTATTTGCTTTTCAATCATTAAAATAAAATGAGTGATCATATCAAGTGTCAGCAAAGGCACTGGCTTCTACTTCTGGTGTGGTGTAAATTGATAAGCCATTTTGGAGGCCTCTTCTGGCAGTAGCTATTAAAATGTTACAGGCCATTGACACCAAAGATCATTCTCTGTGCAAGTATCAGGTTGTACTGTATTAAATTAGCATTTTTGTAGGTCAAAACTTGCCTAATTTTGGCAACTACGTACAGCTCAACCGAGTGCCCAAGCAGGTCACCAGGAGGGGCGGGGGGGGGGGGGCGGGAACAGGAGCTGGAAAGAATCCGGTCATTCACTGGGCTCAGGAAATGTCAATCACTTGGGTTCAAGAGCTGAATGGAGATTCAGCTACTGGGTGGGGGCCCGCAGACCCTGAGGCCCTCAGACTGTGTGTTTGCGTCTTTGGCGGTCGCTGTTCTTTCTATCCGGCTGAGGCAGCAGGTCATCAGGGATGCTCAGCCTGGAGGCAGCGAACTCACCGTCCTGCGAGGTTGGAGGCAGTGATCTTTAATGAACAGAAGCTTTGTGTGTGTGAAACAACTGCTGTGGAGTTGATTCCCACTCATGGTGAACCCACGTGTATCAGAGTGGAACTGTGCCCCAGAGGGGTTTCGTGGCTCTTTTTTCAGAATATTTGCCAGTTCTTTCTTCCAAGGCATCTCTGGGTGAGCTCAAACCAGTAACCTTTCTGTTAGCAGCAAGTGCCTTAACCATGTGCATCCCTCAGGGACTCTGAGATTATAGTTAAGCAAAAATGTGTAAAATTCTTTGTCTTTTACTGAATAGCCCAATACATTCAGTAGATAATATTAATATAGGTTTAATTTAAGAAATGATTTTATAAATGTAACTGTTAGTGTTAAGGGAATGTTTTAGGTACTTACAAAGAGCCATTCTTTCCCAGCCTTCTGGGTCTGTAATCGATGTGCTCAATTCTGTGCTTGTCTGCTGTGAAGCAGCCCCAGGCCGACCTTACTTCCCTCCTGCCTCCACCCCCCACCCCGGCATGTGTTGCTGGTCTTAGCCGCTGTCGAGTGGCCATCTACTCATGGCTATCCCATACACAACACAGCATTGCAGATTGGACCACTGTGATCTGCAGGGTTTTCACTGACTGATTTTCAGAAGCAGATCATCAGGCCTTTCTTCTTAGTCCATCTTAGTCAGCGGGACTCCCTTTTGCATCCTAATAACACACATGCTTTCACTGACAGACAAGTAGTAGCTAGCTGTACGTGAGACTCATTGCCTGGGAATTGAACCCAGGTCTCCCCCACGGAAGGTGAAAATTCTGTCAGTGAACCACTAATGCCCCGGAACGACAAATGTGTGAATAGTAAATCAGACCAAGTCCAATATGTATAAAGGGCAGAGGCCCTTTGGAGGCTCCCATGCCCCCGGGGGCCGGAAGTTCTCATAAAAATAGGAAACTAGTGGCTACTGAACACACCAGATGCCGTGCCAGGACTCTCCCTTCCTCTTTCATCTCAGTTCTATCCAGCCTTGGAGGAGGATGTTGATGTCTTCATTGTTGAGATGACGCTCAGAGAGGTGGATCTAGTTACCCAAAGACACACAGTAAGCAAGTGACAGAGCTGGAATTCAAATCTGGACACTGAGATCTCCACATAGTTCCTAGTCATCCCAACTTGGAGTTGAGTGTTAGACCTCATGCCTGGACCCACTGCTCTAGTGCCAGCTTGTGACATACGGGTAGGCTCTTTCCCTTGGCCTACTGAGCTGTCGGGTGGGAAGACTCATGCTGTACCTTGCCCATCTCTTTCAGTCTTCATAGGCTGCCTGCTACTGTCTGCACCTGTATTTGGCTACCTGGGTGACCGACACAGCCGCAAGGCCACGCTGAGCTTCGGGATCCTGCTGTGGTCAGGAGCTGGCCTTTCCGGCTCCTTCATCTCCCCCCGGGTATCCTCTCCACCTGTTTCCTCCCTGATCCAGAGCCATGGGAGTTGGGTGGTGATGGTTCTGCCCCTTTCCAGGCTGCAGCCTTAGGGCTTGCCCTCTCGGGCTGAGAGAGGAGGTGGAGGCTCAGCCCCACTGGTGAAGGACCAGAGACTGTTAGCCTTTCCTAATAGGAGGCTTCCTCTCTTGCATCTCCCCTGCTGCTTGGGGCTTCACTTCCCTTTGAGTCTACCCGGGGTGTGGGTGTGGGGTGTCAGCCATTGTTTGGAGCTGGCCTGGTTAGCAAAGGCAGTGACTTGGAGAAGGGCTCCCCTGGATGTGGAGAGAAGTGGTGGCTGCAGGCACCAGCAGGGGGCGCTTGTGCAATTTTTGGGAAACTAGGGTTGCCAAGGATGGTGAGGTGTCCACAGCCCTGGTCCCCTCTTCCTCCCCTGGGGGCATCTGTCACGAGGTTTCCTAGGCCTTTCTGACAAATTCTGGGGTCCCTTGGCCATTGAGTGATTTCTGGTACTCACCATGATTCTGTGCCTGGCCCACCCAGTATTCCTGGCTCTTCTTTCTGTCCCGGGGCGCTGTGGGCACCGGCACAGCCAGCTATTCTACCATTGCACCCACCATCCTGGGAGACCTCTTTGTGAGGGACCAGCGGACCCGGGTGCTGGCCATCTTCTACGTCTTCATCCCTGTTGGAAGGTTGGTATTGATGCTGGGTCCACCTCCCCATGTGGTAAAACTGAGGCCCCAAAGGAGTCAGAACAGAGGGGCCGAGGGTGGGAGAGATCAAACCGGGAGAGCTGAGATTGAAATCCCAATTCTGTCCCTTTGTGACCATATCATGCTACCTCTGTAAGTCTCAGTTTCCTCATATGTAAAAGGTGGGCTGTGGTAAGGGTGAGAGATAGCAAGTGTGCTCCATCCACACTGGTGAGTTCCTTCTGGGAAGTGGGGAGCAGAGCAGTGTGGCATGGACACTACTCAGGGTGTATCTACTCTAGGGGGTGATACGAGGAAGTGTGCTCTGGCAGGCCCTGCACCCCAAAGAGGGTGGGACAGTGGAATTTGCAACCAGATTCCTGAGCTCTGACCGAGGTTTCCTGAAATTGTGTGACTCAAGAAGGGCTGAACCTGGAGTGGGGAGTCCTCACGTGGGGAGAGAGTGATGCTGGGCGTGGGCCGGGAGCCAGGGGTCACTGGTACATTGACCAAGGGCAGGGGACATCTGGGCCTTTTGTGGCTCACTTTCCTGGTGATTCTGAAGACTGTGAGCCAGCTGAGCGCTGACTCCTGGGGGTGAGGGGCACCTTGGTCAAACTGGCTTTGTGCTGCCTCTCAGCTGCCCCTCACTGCCTGTTTCCCTTGTCCCTCTGTCACAGTGGTCTGGGCTACGTGCTGGGGTCAGTTGTGACGGAGCTGACTGGGAGCTGGCATTGGGCCCTCCGCGTGAGTCCAGCTTCCTTTTCTCCCCTCTGCTTCCCCCACTTTCCACCCCCTGCCCTGGGGCCGGCAGGGACTTTCCAGCCTCAGTGGCCTTAGCCATTTGGCATAGTAACTGGCGCCATGGGGGTGGTTGGATGTCTGCAGCTTTGGGCATTTGGGACCCCACACGGGCCATGGAAACTGTGACCCTGGGTTCAAATCTTGGCTGCTGAGTTTACTAGCTATGTGACCTCAAGAAAGTTGCCTCACTCTTCAAAGGCTCTGTAATAAATGCCACCTTATGGAATCTTTAGAGTTAATAAGACGAGGGATGAAAAATTCCTGGTCCAGGGCCAGGGCACATAGTAGATCCTTAAGGACCGGCAACTTGGGTTACTCAAGTAGGGGACCCAGGGTTCCTGGGAAAATATCTGGTCAGCCCTGTTGGGGGGGCCCTCATCACTGGCTCAGACTACAGCAGGGATATGACCGTTTAGAAGAGGAAGGAACTCAGTGCCATGGGAGGAGGAGGGGCTGGGAGCTTGGTCCTGGAAGCAGTAACCTTGGAAATGGTCTCTGCGTGCAGATCTCTGTGGAGCTGGCCTGTGTGAGGCTGAGGAAGGCAGAGTCAGGCCTGAGGGTGTGGTGACCTTCAAGGAGATGGGCCTGAATAAGAATTTTCTCAGGGTCTCAGCCGTTTAGAAGCTACCCTAAGACAGGTAGTAAACGCCCCGTTCTTGGGAGTGTGAACAAGGCTGGGAGCCTGGACCACAGAATTCTGACACTGGCTGGCACTGCAGTCAGGCACTCCAGGGTCTTCAGGCTTGAGAGCTTGTGACCCTCAGTTTTCCAGGCCCTCCTGTTCCTAGGTCCTGCCCTGCCTGGAGGCTGTGGCTTTGGTCCTGCTCTTTGCACTGGTTCCAGACCCGCCCCGGGGAGCTGCTGAGAAGCAGGGAAAGGTGTCCATGGTGGGTCCAAGGAGCACCTGGTGTGAAGACATCCGATACCTCGTGAGAAAGTAAGTGTCCTTTTTCTGTGCTGCGAAAGTCCCATCTGCTCCAGTATCAGAGCCAAACTCTGCCTCCAGGAAGCCCTCCGTGATAGTCGCAGCATTCACAGCCTTCTTCCTCCTCTGAGCTCCCACCTGGCCACCTGGGTATTACCCTTCTTGGCCTGGGGCTGACAGAAATATGGACTGTGATGGATGCAGGTGGCATGGGCTCTGTTCTAGTCACCTGGTACTGCTTTAACAGAAAATGCCATGAGTGGAAGGCTTTGTGAAGAGAAACTTTATTGACACAGTCCAGTAAGCCACAAATCCATTTATAAGTTATAGGTCCATTCAATACAAGAAATTGTCACAGTCCAGTAGGCTGAGTCCAAATTCCAAGATAGCATCTCAGCATAGGAATTTCAGGCCCAAAGGATGCACTCTTCTCCCGGTGCTGCCTTCTTGGTGGTATGAGGTTCCCAAATCTCTGCTTGCTTCCCTTTTTTCTCTTGTAGAATGAAAGGATAAAGGGTGGTGCAAGCCATACTCCACGGAAACTCCTTTTACAGTGGAGCAGGGAGGTGATCCTATGAAGGGATTTACAGTCGCACCCTAGTCCTTTAACATACAGCTTAGGAAAATCACAAAATACTGGGAATCATGGCCCAGCCACATGGCTACACACAGTTTTGGGGGACACAATTCAATCTATGACAGGCTCCAGCCTGGGCTCTATCCCTGCCTCACTCCGAGAGACCCTGAGACTCAGACTCACTTTTCTCATCTGTTTAATGGGCATAATCTCCAGCCTGTCACTGCTGGAGGCTGCCAGGAGGTACTGGGAGCTAGTCAATCATCCTTCCAAGCTTCATGGGACTGTGCCATCCTCTGTTCCAGATTTGGCTGGGAGGTAAACAGAAGTGAGCTGGACTCTCAGACCTCATGACTCACCAAAATGGGGGACATGGCAGGGCAGTGTTCCCATTGTTACAAGGCCAGGAGACCAGTTGAGGGGACCTAGGGAGGTGGGGCAGACACTGTATTGGTGGCTGTGGGCCTTGCAAGGTGGGGAGGTTTGGCCTTGCAGAGCGGAGGGAGAAAGATACAACCTGAGCAAAGGTGAGCAGGTGGGATGTACCGGAATTCTCAGGGGATGCTCTGAGACTGGAGCTCAGAGCCTGGATCCCTGCAGTAGTTGAACACCCAGGTCACGTTCTCTTGCAGCTGGAGTTTTGTGTGGTCAACCTTTGGAGTGACAGCCATGGCCTTTGTGACAGGAGCCTTGGGCTTCTGGGTCCCCAAGTTTCTGTTTGAGGCCCGAGTGGTCCACAGGCAGCAACTTCCCTGCTTTCAGGAGCCATGCAATGGCCAGGACAGGTGAGAGTCATCTGGGAGCGCTGAGCATCTGGCTTAGGTGATAGGGGTTCACAATGAGAAAGTCTTTGGGAGGTTTTGAGCCCCAAAGCTCAGTCTCTGGGCAACAGTGCTCTGTGGAGATGTCCAGCCTGAGAACTGCCCAGCAGGTGGGAGGCCCAGTTCTTGGTCTGGCTCAGTCCTTGCTGCCTTAGGTCGCAATGGGCAGCGTCCTTGCCCTCTTTGTGCCCCAGTCTCTCTCTCTCCCCACTCTCAGCGCTGCTGTGGGATCCAGAAGGCACTGAGTGGCAGGTGAGGATTTGTGGGGCCCGAGGGATGATGTGGGTCCTGGGTAATCTTCCTTCAGAGGAACCCTTAGGGTCTGCTGTCAGGCCATCCTGTTCTACAGTTGCAGGTTGAGGCACTGAGAAGCATAGCTCACCACCGTCACTAACCTGGGTTAACGGTTTGTGCACTCATTCATTCTCTGCCTCACTGGAGGTGCTGAGAGTCCCGGGAAAGCATGGAGACCTAAAAGCCCTCAAGCTGGCAGGCATTCTGCCCCAAGGTGGCCCTCCCCTACTCCCACCTGGCTGGTCCTGTGTCGCTCTGCTGTCCCCACACCTTTGACCGAGTTCTCCAAGGACACCAGTGACTTCCCTGATGCTGAGTCAAGCCCCCTTCTGTCTTTTTCTTACTCGGTTTCTCCTCCCTGAAGCCCTCCTTTCAGGTCTGTTCCTTCCGTTTCCTGTGCTCCCCTCTTCCTCTCTGATCCTGCCCTGGAAGGTTCCTCAGAGTCCTGTTATAGCAAACACAACATTTGCCAGTTCAGCATTGTCCACATGTACAATTATTTCAGCGGCATTCTTCATCTTGTGCAGCCCTTCCCCAGTTTCCACGGCCAAATTAGCCACCACTGCAAACAGCAACTCACTGCTTCCGAAACAATGATTTCCCCTCTGTATCCCTTGAGCCCCTGATAACAACTATTAAAATTCTGTCTCTATGCATTTGCCTATTCTAGATAGTTCATGTAAGTGGGATCATACAACATGTGTCCTTCTAGAACTGACATATTTTGCTCAGTATAGTGTTTTCAAGGTTCATCCATGTTGTAACATGTATTGGGATTTTCTTTTTCTTTATGGCCAAGTAATAAAAATATTCCAGTGGTGGAGATGTCATACTCTGTTGATCCGTTTGTCTGTTGATGGACATTTAGGTTGTTTCTATCTTCTGTGAGTGGGGTGTGGCAGTGAACACCGCTGTACATGTATCTGTTTGCATCCATCCTATCAGGTCTCTTTGGTGTATATCCAAGAGTGACACTGCTTGGTCACTTGTGGGACAAATGGTTAGGAGGTGGGCTGTTAACTGACAAGTTAGTGGTTCAAACTCACCCGATGACTCCATAGGAAAAAGACTTGGTGATGTGCTTTCCAAAAAATTACAGCCAAAGAAACCCTATGGGGAAGTTCTGCCCTGTCATGGGACTCACTATGGGTTGAAACTAACAACAAGGGGCTCCCTGATCTTTCTGGATGTCTGTCCTTCCCTGAGTCCTCAGTGATTCTGGCTCTTTGCTGCCAACTCTTTTTTTTTTTAATTTTTATTTTATTTATTTATTTTTATTTTTATTTTTATTTAACATAACTGAGTGAAAATGTACATTCACATATAAATTTACATGCCCACCTATATGCAGCTTCCACTGCTCTCCCTGTCCGGTGACAGCACACTATTCCTCTCTGCTCCATCCACGTCTCATCCTCCCAACAGTCTCCTTTCCCCTCCTCTCCGTCCACTCCCCTTCCTCCAGCCGGAGGTCAGCAAGATGATATCCTGTAGATGTATAGAACCACAAAGTGCTTCCAATGTATGGTCACTCTGCATTGCCAAGTCCAATCCATTCCTGTCCAAAGAGTGGACCTTTGTTATAATGTATGGGAAAGGGCAGCATCAGGGCTGGGGGCCATGCTCTCAGAGGAACCCCAAAACCGCTGGACCATCAATTGAAGTCTTTTAGTGGAGATCTCATGATGCACCCCTTTTTATTCTTGTGTTGCCAGTGAGACTCCTCTCTGTGAGCTCCATCATGGCTATCACTGGTGGTGGCCGGGCACCATCTGGTTCTTCCGGTCCCAAGTCGATGTAGGCACCCACTCTTGTGGGTCTCTCTGTCTTCTCGGTTGTCTTTACCGCATGTCGTTTTGGTCCTCGGTGAGCATCCATTCCTGCTGAGTTGGGAGCTGCCAACTCTTAACTTCTGCCTCACCTCCACTGTTGCCTCTCCCCCTTTCCGTAATGTCCAGCCAGACATGTAATTTCATGTAATTTCCAGAATGTTCCATGCATTCTCACTATTCTGGTTTTGCCTTATCTTTTCTTCTGTCTGTACTTCCTTTTACCTTCCCCATCATTATTTATTTTGTTCAGGCTTTATGCTAAGCAGTTAACGTCAGCACATCCGAGGAAGGCATTCTTAACATTCCTAGATTATGAGAGATGGGAGCTCAGAGAGGTTAGCTAACTTATTCTAAGCTGCACAGCTGACAAGTTGCCAAGGCAGGATTCAAATGCATCTGACTACAAAGGCTGTACTCTTAAATTGTGTGTTCTATGGCTTCTGGAGGCTGCCTATTCCTGTTAAGTAACTGGAATGCCTCTCTACTTCATTGGAACTGCTTTCTGGCACGCAGTAGGTACTCAGGGAAAGCTTGTGAGTAAATGCCTTGAGTGTGTGAGGATGAAGGAGCAATGTTTGTCTTGGCTGCTCAGCTTGACTGTTTTCTCACAGAGGCCAAGACTGAATCCTAAAATCCCACAGCAACTTGAAAAAGCAGAGGAAGAACAGGACTCAATCCCAGAGTAGGCACTCGCTGGCTTTGACCTTTGGGGCAAGTTCCTTCTCCTTTGTTTAGTTTCTCTGTCCTCTCTCTCACCCAGCTCCTGCACATAAATTTTGTGAGAAGCTGATGTGGAAGTGAGCATTAGCTTCCTGTGACTTCTGTAGCAAGTTACCACAAACTTGGCGGCTTAACACAATCAAAACATATTTTCTCACAGTTACAGAGGCCAGTAGCTCAAAATGGTTTCACGGGGCCAAAAACAAGGTGTCAGCAGGGCCCTGCCATTCCGGAGGCCCTAGGGAAGAGTTTGTGCCTTGCCTCTTCTAGCTTCTGGTAGCTGCCAGCATGCCTTGTCTTGTGGCCCTATTGCTCCAGTCTGTGCCTCTGTGGTCGCCTTGCCTTTGCCTCTTCTGTCTCAAATCTCTTTCTTGGAAGGATGTTTGTGATTGCATTTGGGGCCTACTGGGATAATCCAAGATAATCTCACAATGTCAAGATCCTTGACTTGATCACATCTGCAAAGTCTGAAAGTCTTTGGAGATAGACAGCCTGGGGGCCATTTTTCAGCCTATTGCACAGTGGGTAGAAAGTCTCAGTGTGCGGTTCTGCACAGACCTCAAGGATTAATAATACACTCTCTTTGGTTAGAATAAGCTTCAGGATGAAGGTAGGGCAGGGCAGGAAGCTGCAGGATACAGGGTTCAAGTTTAGTCTGAGTCCTGAGTCTGTCTTCTAACACTCAGCACTGACCAGATGGAAGGGACTGCACTGCGGGTACTGAGCTCTCCATCCCTGGGGATATGTAAATAGGGGTTGGACAGCTGTGTGCCAGGGTCATTGTGTAGGGGATTAGAATAAGATTTGCAGGTCTTTAAGGGCCCTCTTGGCTCTGAAGGTCTGTGATTCTGGGAAGAGCTTATGGGCATGGAGGTGTGTGGGGGAGAGGAATCTTTTAGAGGACTCCTTCAAAGGTGACTGGGATATACTCTTTGACTGTACCTCCTGTTCAGGGTGCAGTGGAAGGCCTTGTCTAGGCTACCTGTCTGAATAACAATCCCAAAGCTCTTGAGAACCTGTCAAGCAGGGCTCAGGTATATGGCATTCAGCCAGGATTTGGGATCACTTGACTGGGTGGAACTAGAAACTTAAACAGTGTGGTAGATTAGAAAGGTTCCATGAGCACTTTAGGCTGCTTAAGGGCCTGCATGCTTCTGTATGATAGACAGAGGGCCAAGAGGCCCTGGCTCTGCCCCTGAGGGGTTGTGTGACCTTGTGTGATACCTAATTTGTCAGTAACCGTAGTCCTGCACTGGTTCGTATTTATGTCTTCTTGGGAGCCACAAAGGAAGTAGCGGGGCACCTGTGCCATCCCACACCCTTCTGGAAATATTTGAGTCTGGCAGGTAATACTAGCTAGGTGGAGAAGAATGGGTGAGTGGATGGTGCTCCAGGCCCAGGGAACCTGTAAACAGAGGGTGAATTTGAGAGAATTCCTCATCACTTGTGCAGGGGGAGAGAGAGGGAGAGGAGAAAGGTATAGAAGTCAGCAGGGCCAGTCCTGCAGGGCCTTGAATGCTGGCCAGAGAGTTTGCCCAGAGGACAATGAGGGGGCCACTCCAGGCCCTGAAGCAGCAAAGGGCTGAAATTAGATTGTGTTTTCAAGAGTTCCTGCTGGTCACAGTTTCAGATGTCTCTGAACTGTTTTAAGAGGGTCTTGGAAGAGCAGGGGAGACCAGGAAAGCAACCATGTGTCACTTAATACTCCAGTATTCTTTGTCTTAACCGTCTCAACTTTGTCTTCCTCATCCGTTCCACCTGGGAATTCTGAGAGTATCAGTGAGCTCATTTGCTCAACATGTATGTTTTCTGCATCAGGCTCTATGTTCTCAGGAATTTGAAGACTAATGAATGATCCTGATGAGAGAGATACAGAAATTGCTATGAGAACTGATCAGAGTGAAGAAATCAGCAAGGGAGCGGGGGAGAATATCCCCTCAAAGAGGACATTTATGATGGATCTTGAAGTATGAGTTTAGTAGGTAGAAAAACTAGGCAAGGGTTTTCCAGATGGAGGAATGAAAGTATGAGGTGGGGAGTGGAGGGGGGTGGGGATAATAACCAGTGTGGGAGCAGAGGAGGATGGCACTGGGTACTGAAGTTGAGGTCAACCAGGGTCCAGTCATAAAGGACAAAGTATACCATGATGAGTTGGGGCCAAGTCCAGTAGGTGCTTAAATGCTGAAAGAGAATTTTAAAGAAAGGATGGGTAAGGACATGGTCAGATCTGCACTTAAGAAAACACCCTCTGGGGGCCTGTATGGAGGCTGTCCCAGAGGGCAGTCTCTGCAAGAGGGAACACAAGAGTGAGCCAAGTGGGGCTGAGGTGGGTGCAGGAGGAGGTGGGAAGGTAAGGAAGTCAAGGGGGGGGGCTGCTTGGGGGATGTTCAAAGATGCGGATGGAGGGAATGTGTGTGCACTGCCTGGGTAAGGGCTGGGTATCACACAAATTCGCTGCTGCTGAGTCAGTGCTATCTCATCATGGAGACCCTAGAGGACAGCGTAAAACTTCCCCAAAGGGTTTCCAAGGCTGTAATCTCTACAGAAGCAGACTGCCAGATCTTCCTCTTGCAGAGCAGCTACTGGGTGTGAACCACCAGCCTTTTGGTTGGCAGCCCTGGCACTTAACCACTACACCACCAGGGTTTCCAGGAGCTCAGTAAATAAATGTGCACTTGCCCTCTTCCCTTAGTGTTCGTCTCTCTAAGGAGAGGAGGTTAGGGCCAAAATGGGATAGTAGGATGAAGGTTTCTGAGTGGGGCAGTTTTGGGTGGTGAGCAGGTAGAACAGTCATTGGAAATGAGGTAGGCTGGGAACTGGGGCGCTGAGGAGGAAAGGTGGCTAAAGGTGCAGGGGAAGATGTGGGCCCCTCATCAGGGTCCTGAGGCCCCAGGAGAGGTCAGGAGGGAGGGGAAGGAGTCACTCAGGTCAGGGGTACTTGTCCTGTAGAACCCAGATCATGCACCTCGGTCATGTGGCTGGACCTGGAGCTGGGGTGGGTGAGTGGCATGTGTTGTCTCTGTCCTGGCCCACCTCCCCACAACTGACCTGTCCCTCTCTGCTCTCTTTCCATCAGCCTGATTTTTGGGGGACTGACTGTTGTGACAGGCATTATTGGGGTCATCTTGGGGGCAGAGGCTGCCAGGAGGTACAAGAAAGTCAACCCAAGGGCTGAGCCTCTCATCTGTGCCTCCAGTCTGCTTGCTACAGCCCCTTGCCTCTACCTGGCTCTCATCTTGGCCCGAACCACCCTCGTGCCCTTTTACGTAAGTGAGGGTGCCTTTGGAAGCGGGAATGGTAATGGGAGTGGGAGTGGGGTGGGTGGGAATTAAGCCCTGCACCAGGTCTTTATAAGCATTATGTTTACTTTTTCCGGGTAGAGCTTGTTATCCCATTTTATACAGGAATAATTTGAGGCTCACATGGGAGGAAATAAATTACAAAGAGTTACACTGCTGGGATGGGGCAGAGCTAGGATTTGAACCCAAGCCTTTCCAACTCTGAAGTATGTCCTTTTAGCTCCTGGTTAAGTGCTTTGAATTGAGACAATGCGACTCTTCTATTCCCAGGGCATTCTTGGGTTATTGACTCAAGAAGCAATAATGCAATACTCCCCAGGTTATGGGTGAGGAAAGTGAGTCCCAGGTTGACTCCACTTGAAAGGTGACTGACTACATGATGACACCACATTTTCCAGATCCATACCCGGTGGCATCCCTTCTTGGGCCTCATGCCTCAGCTGTTCAACACATGGATGCTCACCTCGCAGTCTTTGCTGTGTCCATCCCCTCCACTAGGGGCACTGTTTCCCTCTTCTGGGCACGTTGAAATAACTTCTGCCAAGACCCAACGCAAAGACCACCTCCTTCACAGGACTTCCTGGACCACATCAGAATTCGCCACTCCTTCCTGGGCTTAGTATGCCTTTGGCCCCCATTAGGGCCCATGGTGTATCTATAGATGGAGCAGCAAAGTGTTCCTAGCTCACCAGCACCCACCCTGTCTGTCTCCCCAAATGAAAAGTGGTCACTTTTGGGAAGAAGGCACTAGCCCAGACCCAGCCAGATAGGCTGGAGTTCCTCCCGTGCCCAGTCCACAGCCTTGCCTGCTAGCCCAGGGAACCCACCACTAGACCTGGGCTTGGGAGGGCGTGTGTCTGTGGATACTGCTGCCGGTGCACATGTGTACTAACTGGGTTCTGTGAGCAGCCTGGGCTCAGAGACAAATCAGCACACAGCTTTATTGTTACCCTGTTCTTGTGTGTCTCACACTGATGACCAGGTCCCATGGCTTTTCCAGGCAGGGTCACCAATCTGCAAGTCGGGTCCCATTTAAATCAAAACTTGGCTCAGACGTCCAAATAAAGCTGCTGTCCAGACATAGAACATTGCACCGGAAGAGGAAGCACTCTAGACTTGTTGCATTCTCCTTGTTCCACACTGCATCCCTCATCTCTGACACTGTCCTGCCAGCTTCCCTATTCTGAATTCCCCAGGGTTGGGCAGACGAGGAAGGATGGCAGGAAACGGGCAAAGTGTTACCTGTGTCTGGAATTGTTCTTGCTGTCAGTGTCGTGCATGGGGCAGACATCTCATTCTGGCTTGCTCCTCTCTTGGGCACTTTTAGGGGTTTGGGGTGGGGGGCTCTAGCCCTGGCTTTTCTATTAATGTGGTATATTACACTGATTGATTTCCTTGCATTCCTCCGATAAATCCCACTCGGTCATGGTGTGTAATCCTTTTGATGTTCTGTGGAATTCACTTTGCTTGTATTTTGCTGAAACCCTGTGGCATAGTGTTTAAGCACTGCAGGTGCTAACCATAAGCCTGTCAGTTCAAATCCACCAGGTGCTCTTTGGGAACGCTATTCTGTTTATGCGGTTGCTATGAGTTGAAATTGACTCAACAGCAGTGGGTTTTTTGTTTTTAATTTTTTAGTGTTTTGTTGAAGATTTCTGCACCTACATGCATAAGGGATATTGGCCTGTGTTGTCTTGGACGTAGCCTTCACTTTTGTGTTACCCATTTCCTTGATGCAGGTGACATAGCTGCCCAATGGGTTCTTACAGCTTCCCTCTGCTCTTCGTGAGTTGCCCTTCCGCCCCTTCCTGCTACACTCTCTTGCTCCAGAGCCTGCCCTCTCCGTGGGGAGCTCCCTTCTCCTGACCATTCCAGCCAGTCTCCCCTCCATGGTGCCCATTTAACCCTCTGGATAAGCTTCCAGAGTGCAGCCACCCTCTCTGCTGCCCTCTTGCCTGTCCCTACCCCTGCAGGCCACTCCCCATGTGGTGCCTCATCCTGAGACTTCCCCAGACTTAAGTGTCCAGGCTCCCTGAACTCCAGGTGATGTGCACTGGATACCTAAGGACACCCTCTGTGCAGCTCTTCAGGAGGCCCTGGGACAGGAGGCCAGAATTAGCCAGCATCCAGCCAGGGAGAAAGGCCCTTTTCCAACTGCTGTCTCCCAGTGGTTCCCTGGGAGTCCTTCCCTCAGCTTGGGAAGGGGACTCTCTCGGCCCAAGTCTCTAGCCTTCTTCCAGACAAGCTAGTGAGGACACAGGAGACTATTTTCTAGTAAGACTATTTTCTCTGCCACATCTTTTAAGCTATGTGTGCTTCTCACCTGATGTCTTCATCCTTGGGCTTCAGCCAGTATTTCTGGAGTATAGCCAAGTCCTGTTACCATTTCCTTTTCTTTTTTTTTTTAATTATGACTGAGTGAAAATGTTCATTCCCATGTAAATTTATATGCCCACCTATATGAGGTTTCCACTGCTCTCCCTGCCTG